>JAMLFY010000014.1:15136848-16409664 GCA_030441495.1 Dalbergia oliveri | reverse complement strand
AGTTTCTTAATTTTGTGGTTAATGGGGTTGCACTGAAATTTTTTGAGATTTAGAGGTCAATGGCCTAAGAAACTTGGCTTTTTAAAGATTTTTGCCTGCCCTTAAAAAGTAAAGGACACCATTTAATATCGGGGGTTGTCCTTTTTGTGTAACGGTTAAGACAGTCACTAAAATAAGCATGATTCATAACTGTTTTACCCGATATATTTATGGTTGAAAGTGCTCCACTATATGTACATGATCTTTCTTGCTCTATTCTTCTTCAAGGAGTTATGGTTGAAGCTTGAACAGTGTTTGCCATGTGGTCAATCTGAAACAAAAAATCTAGAGAACCAGGATTTGCTTGTTTTTTTCATTTTCAACTTTTAGTTTTCAAGATTTAGTGAAAAAAAATTGAAAAATATGAAAATTATAAAATTTAGTTTTTATTTTTCATTTGGATAAGGATCTTGTAAAGTAGGATCTCACTTTAAAGAATAAAGTAAAGAGATTTTATTTTTGGATTAATAAATTTAGAAGCATGGCCCTTTTCGCTCTATCAATCAAAGGATAAAATTGTTTATTTTACTTTCTAAGTGAAATTCTCACTTAAGAGGATAAAGCCTTTTCAATTTTCAACTTTTAGGATTTTATACCGAAAATAAAAGCTAAAACCAAACGCACCTTGAATTTATTGATGACCTGATTTCAACTGCTAGAAACACGTGACAAAAGGAAAAATTAAAATATCATAGGTGGATTCATAGTAAGAGAAATATAGTAGCATGCGACTTTCTAATGCTCTGACCAAGAAAATAGTAAAAGAACGAGGTGGTTTACCAGCTAAGTCTTGATTTGACCAAGGCTTGTGGCATTGGCACATGGCACTTGACTGGTAAACAAGGTCACTTATGTAGCATCCACTAAATTTGATTTCAAATTTTCAAAATGTTGATTGAATAAAAGGGTGTTCAATCACGTTATTCGATTGATTAGTTTAAAATAATTGAAATTAAATTAATGGATCGGCAATTCAGCATAGAACCGATTGCGGAAAGCAATGACACTTCCATAGAGCCACAGGTTCCAATTCAGAGAGATTTTTATATAATACAAATCAGGTTCCAATTTAATCCAACGGTTAAAACATTTATTTGCACTTCCCACATAAGAAATCGATTCTCAACTGAACAGTACACTCGGCAAGTAATTAAACAATACAAGGTGAAGTTGGACGAACTCCATGATGGAGTGGATTGCTAGATAGAATTTTGCTTTACTCAGCACAAGACTTGCCAAATTATTGAAACAAATAGTTCTTATTTGTTGCTTTAGCTCACAAAGCACCAAAGAATTTACAAACAAAAACTAGAAGATCCTCACCTCACAGAATTAGATGTTTAGGCAGTGAAGTTACAATACAGGCTTGAGCATGGCATCCAGAACAGCTTCCTTTGTAGGCAAAGCTGGTATTGCTCCTCTCTCAGTCACAGTCAATGCACCACAGGCATTAGCAAACTTGAGAGAATCTCTCAATTTGTCTTCTTTCTGCAAGTTAAAGCCACAGAAATAGCATTTAAGAAAACATAAGGAACGACGGTTAAATCGAATAAAAATTAATCAGATAAAAAATAGACACTGCGGACTGAGAAATAGGTGTGTTTGATTTCAAAAAACACTTATCAGTTTTTATTCTTTATTTTCAGTTAGTTTTCTGTTTTTCAGGATTTTGTGAAGGAAAAAGTGAAAATTATAAGATCCAGTTTTCAGTATTAATTTCTAGTTTTCAGTATTCATTTCCAGTTTTCAATTTTGTCATAAAATGCTAAAAAGCAGGGACCTAGCTGAAAACCAAAAATTGTTTCCTGAAACCAAACAAACCTATCTTCGGTTCAAATATAAATTTGAATACAATTAGGCCTAGTACTTAAATTGAACTGAAGCTTGAAAGAGGAGAACATATGACATCTTACAACTGTTTTTTATCTGTTATCCATAAAATTGAGCATTTTAACATAAAACAGGAGTTTCGCCATGTCAGGTACCTCCTGAATCATGTGCAAATATGGAACAAAAACTAAGGAAAGCTGCTATGTCAGCTTGTATAAAAGTAACAATAATTATTCGGTGGCATCATTGATTAGCCTCTATTACAAGAAAGTTTGTATAGGCTTACACCTAAACATGTGCAAGGAGATGATTATAATCAAGCCAGTTTCAATTCTTCTCTGTTTCACTTTTAGTGACAGGCATAAAATTGATGCAAGAAATTGAGAAAATTCTCTTTGAAAATTCAAACAATAAAAAAATGTTCCACTCGACATGAGTTTCTATAATTTTATGAACTAAACTTTTGGGATGATAAACTTCAGAAGCAAAAATATCTAACGCACCTGAAGTAACGAAAGATCTACTGCTAGTTGTGATAATATTCCAGCCACAAAAGCATCTCCAGCACCTGTGGTGTCAACAGCATCCACCTTCAATCCTTGGACTCTGCCACTGAACTCCTGCAGAAAAATAGGTAGGACAGGTTTTAAATAATAATTACCATGAATACATTATAACTAGCAGTATACTTTTGTTAGAACTAATAATATTTCAGGACTTATTATTTGGTGTAATTGATAAGTTCCCCCATGACATTGTTTTATTGTATGCCATCAATTTCTGGAAGAAGATATAAATCTCAAACAATGCAGATTGATTAGTAGCAAAACACCCTAAAGAAAGTTGACTATTTATATCTCTTTGATCAACAGCCCACTTAAAAAGAAAGCCCCAATTGCCTAAGAGCCTTAGGTCAAGTAGCAACAAGGTACGCCTTGTTTTTGAAAGAGTTATGCACAACCCAAAAAACCAAAAAAGAGTTATGTGGTTTTTTTTTGGCCCTGAATAACCCCAACACTGTAACATGATTCATAATTTTATATACATCTATTGTGCTAGATGTAACCTGTTTCAACTCTTAAGCTGAAAGGGACCATTTTTGCAGCAACAACTGAGTTGTTAATTGTTACATCCACTGCCTTTGAAGATACAACAGAGGGTGACCCAAAAACAAATATTAGCTGACGAGTTGAAATTAATTTTAGATGATACCACCTTTGGAGTTTGGAAGGATTACCTTGGTGTAATACCTGCAACCATCTGGACCTTCAGTAACAAGGAGTAGCTTGAGGTTTGGATGGAATAGTTTACGAACAACAGCATCATCATATGGATCTTCACCCTTTGTGAGAAAAGAAATCTCTTCTTCACTTATCTGAAATAATAATCAGACTGGTTCTATTAGAATGGTATTGTCTCTTCATCTTACACTCCACAGTAATCTGTTTTCCAGAAAAGGGGAACAAGAAAAGTCTCTTGGGAACTAAAGAGCAAAGCAAATATATGCTGCCTATTAGTAGGAGAGGAACCTTAATGATATCTGCAGTCTCCCATATACTCAGAATTCCTTCTCTAGCACTGTCTGCAGAAGGCCATAAAGGAAGCCTCAGGTTAGGGTCATAAGACAGAACTACACCAGCATCTTTTGCAGCTTTTGCAGCAGCAATGTGTGCTGATTTGCATGGTTCCGTTATAAGACTTATAGAACCATAATGGAAGATCTTGGCCTGCCAGAAAGAAATAATAAATCAATGTTACTAAAATAAATTATGAATCAAATATTAACTGAAAATGTAAAACATTAAAAGGTACATAGACTCGGCAAGCATTTCAATGTTTTACGTGAAAAAAAGAAACCTGAAGGGAGTTCTTAAAATACAGAAACAGTAATGCTAGATCAGCAATCAACATGACAGTTTCAATCCTTAGACAGTGAGTCATTGAGTTTAAACAAATCTACAAACTGCCAGTTGAATGAATTGTTTTTGAGTAACTGAACAAGTTAGACTGAGTGAGAAAAGTAAAATAGAAAGGACATCGAACAGCATGCTAAATAGTGATTTGGTTTCCCTTTCATTCAACTCTTGAATTGTGGCATAGATTTTGTTTAGTTTGACTGTCACAAATTGAAGCTTTAGCTTTACCTTTCTGATCAAATCCAAATCAAGTTCATCTTCTTGGAGCAGCATATCCGCACTGGGATTACGATAAAACATGAATTCTCGTTCTCCATCACTCCTTAATGTAACAAACGCTAATGCAGTTCGTGCACCAGGGTCAAAACGCATCCCTTCATTGTTTACGTTGTTTTCCTTGAGTATATCAGCAAGCATATATCCAAATTCATCCTCACCTACCTGTTCATGTAGCACAAAGCATCAAACATTCGCTGAACTTCATATGAAAAGAAAAATATGGTTTAAAATTTGGTCTAGTTATCTTGATATCAAAATTTTTCTTTTGAAAGAATATCTTGATATCAAAATATCATTTGCTTTTCATACCAAACAGTTCGAAAATTGCATGCTATGTGGCTGTATTAAAAATTAGCTGTAAACGTATAGTTATGGGCATATTTCTGATGTAACAGATCATAATTCCGTAATTATCAGATTAATTATTGTGAAATGAAAGCTAATCACTCACTAAACCAGCAAGCAAGGGCATAAAACAACTACTCTTTTAATACCTAAAGATTAAATTTCTGGGCACTATACACAAGAGCCAGATGAAAGTGGCGAGTTAGAGAAGTCAGTATAACAATTAGAAACTTAATAAACTTGGAGGATTCTAAATGCCAAAGATAAGAAATCTCTGATTGTCACTTCAATATTGAAGAAATTAACTTTTTTCACAACCAAATTTCAGCTTCACAGACTAACATTTCTTTTATAACTTGCCGACCTCTAGAACAAATTTCATGCTTGAAGAGTTCATTCATAGCATATAAGGAGCTTTTCTTTCATGTTCTCAAGAAATATTCAAATATTGCTATTAAGTGATACAGAAAACTGCCAAAAGTGACTGCATATCAGTTCACAAGATCGATGTACAGATTACAAGTTTATTAATATCACTAAATTAAAGAAAATCCAAATCATTATTTGATCAACCTTAAGTTTTTCTTCATAAAAACTAATCTTCAAAACAAGCATGAATCATGGTGGCATCTAGACAAGCCCTTTCTTTTGCACAAAGTTTGGCAGAATGAGAAGATGAGATGCAGGGACGATTTCAGGTTTGCAAGCAAAGTCAGTTGGGTGTATGCTTAAGTTGCATGCTAGAATATAATCCTTCCTATTTCCTACACATATCAAAGAGTAGAAAAAACCTTCAAAGGTATATAGTACCTTCCCAATAAAAGCTGATGAACCTCCTAATCGGGCTATGCCTACAGCAACATTGGCAGGGGCACCACCTGGAGCCTTTTTAAATGCAGGTGCATCAGCCAAAGAAAGGCCACTGATGGTTGGTACGAAATCAATGAGCATTTCTCCAAAACAAACCACAAGAGGTGATTCCTTCGTTTCAGGCGTCCCATCACCAGCAAATGCCTTTCCTGTATCAAAGAAAACGTCTAGATATGAAAAATTGATCATATCTCCACAAGGCAAACCAAAAAAAGAAAGCAACTAAAGTTTTTAAATTACAAGCTGTTCCACATGATACATTGATACATACAAGTTCACGTCCCCTGGTTGCAACAAGCGTATTAAAAAATCCAAAGTAATGCAAAATTGAAAACAGCATTACAAAGCACTCACTCATCTCTACATCAGTTTGATAATGCTAAATGATCAACCAGGGCATAAAATTTAGGGTATATTTGATTTCAGAAAACAATTTTCAGTTTTTATTTTCTACTAAAATAGAATGAAAACTCAAAACTGGATTTTGTAGTTTTCACCGTCTCTTCACAAAATCCTAAAAAATAAGAAACTAACCAAAAACAGGTAATGAAAATTGAAAAATGTTAATGAAATCAAACGCAAAATACTATGTAAAAATAAACATGCAACAAGTACAAGCACATTTCTTCAATTGTACGCTCCCAATTAAACTTGCATTTAATACCCGCAACATCAAAGCAGAATGTTCCCATTCAAAAACAAAACAGTGCAATGGCTCCTCATAGTTCATTCATCCATCAAATATCTAAAATAATAAGGCTCAAAAACCAAAATTGATGAAGACCCAAAATTTGATTACCTCTGAGATTCAATCTAAGAGGGTGAGAGGGAAGAGGGCAAGAAAAGGATGAAGCTTTGACAGTGTGCTGCTGACTGAGCTTGACTGAACCTGTTGGAGGGTGAGAGGCAGCGAGGCCTCTGAAGCAGAAAGCACCACAGTGAAGGGCAGCCATCAAATAAAGCAAAATCAATCAACAAATAACACTAATTTCTTGAAAAGAAGCCCTTTCAGTCCCTCAATAACCCAGAAATCTATGGTAGAAAACTGAAAAAAGAAACTAATGAGTATTATATTATTGTGTGCCTTGTGAGGGGGTTGGCGTGAGAATTGATGAGAGTTGTTTGGAGATTTGACTTTGGAATGCCCGAAACAAAGAAAGAGAAATGCAAGGGGGGTGAGGCTGGGAAGCTGCTATTTGCTATGATACTATATTGTTGTTGTTGATGATCATGATGATGTTGTTGCTGAGTTGCGGAGTAAGCAAAGAAAAGATGATGATTGAGGAATGTGGAATGTGTAGTCCGATGATATAGTTTAGTTAAGAACTGCTGCTTGTTCTTCTTGTTAGTTTTCTGTTTTCATAGCCAACCGATTAAGCCACGTTTGGAGCTGCTTTAGTGCTTAATGCTGACGCTTGCCAACGGAGAATCTCTTACCTGTGGCCATGCAGCTGTTTTTTTTACCTGCTTTTTAGCATTTTTTTTATTAATTTTATCATTTAAATTCCAGATAAAAGGATTATTATTAATGACTATCAACACATGACCTTGCATGTAAGGTTATGAATTGGAGAATGAAAATGGAGGAAATGAAAAGAAATGATGATGTTAAATTTAAATGATTATTGTTTAGAAGTAATTTTAGGGGAGTATATTATTAGGAGTTACAATATGCCCCTTTCATGCCACTTAAAACTATTTTTTTTAATCCTTCAAATTGGGCTTAAAGAGAAAATGAGTGCAATATTTAAATTAGGATGTAACATAGTTTCTTTCACTCTATTATTCCTCATATTTCTCTTCTTTTGATTATTAATCATTTCTTCCATCATGTGTAAAACTCCCAATTATTAGCTTAATATGTTGTAAGTCCGAACCCTCACTCCTCTTATTGGAATTATGTGAATGTGAGGGTGTGTTTGATTTTAAAAAATAATTTTTAGTTTTTGTTTTATAATCTTAGTTTTTCATTTTCTATGGTTTACGAAAAAAATGATAAAAACTACAATATCCAACTTTTAATTTCAATTTTCACTAAATTACAATATCTAATTTTTAGTTTCCACTATTTTCTTCATAAATTTTTTTTATAAAATTAACTAAAAATTGAAAATTATTTTTTAAAAACCAAACACACCCTAAGTTTCTGTGATCCCAAAGGCATTTCTTACTTTAGAAAGGTTTTCAAGTGTTATTCTCGTATCAAACACGCCCTTAATTGCGATTGATCTTGCTCCTCAATGATCCCAATTTAAGATTTAATTTTATCCGTAATCCAGAAATCTTAAATTTGAAATCTTAATTATTAGCTCTTTTTTTGTCGAAGGCCTAATGGGTTTTGGTCTGAAGCCTCATCACTTTTTTGTAAGCCTCATCATCTCTTTTTCTTTTGGTCAATAAGCCTCATCATCTTTCAACAGGGAAAATAGTCAAAATGCACACACTCTCTCCTTTGGGTCGCCGACTCTCTTAATCCTTTTTTTGTCAAACGGAACTCTCTTAATCTAAATAGGCTCTGTTTTCCTTTCTTGTCAGAGTCTAAACAGGCTTAGCAGCAAACCCAAAAACATTAGGCTTGATAAATAAATGCTGGGGTCTGCATAGAGAATAAACTAAATGCTGGGGACTGCATGGACTTTTTTTACAATGAGTCTGACAGGTCCTTTAATTTGGGAATTGATAGAATGGAAGAGGTTAGTAGTATTGTAATATGAACTCTTACCCAATCTTTAGCTTTCTGATACATAATACTTACTATTTCTTATTTGTTGGTCATATTTTGTGGATTGGCATAGTGAATCATCTTGGGATTGGACGTGGTGAAGGTATTGATTTAGTCTTTAGTTATTTCATTAGACCATTTTAATATCAAGGTATTTTGGTTGATGATTATGTTGGTAATTAAGATCCCATTATTTATTAATTTCGTGTTTCATTTTCAGATTATTAATGGACCAGACTAACAGCAATATGCTATGGGCTTAATGCGATGTTTGTAGCTGCACCTACATCTGTTATGTTTAAATAGTACTTTGCAATATGGTGATGTACTTTAACATGTTTGGACCTAATATCATATGGTATAGTGTGACAAACCTTATTTAGTTTGTGTGTTGTGTTTTGGATTCAAACTAACTGATGGCTGGAAATTGTGTGTGTTTGCACACACTTTGAATGTTTGTGTTTGCATAGTAGGAATTTGTTCCTTTTTCTATTTTATGGATCACATAGCTGAAATGACTGGAATTAGTAGTAAATGGTTGTTTCTTTTAGTAGATATTACCTTATGGATTATGAAAAATATAGATGCATAATTTTGCCATAGGCTGTTGATATTTGATGAGAAGTATATTATGGGTTGGTGGTATGGCAATAAGAAGTCTGAACTAAGCTATGAATTTTGAAACTAAAAATTTGAAGAAAACCATGTCTTGGAGGCTCCAGTAGTGAGCATTGATACAAAACAAAAAAAAAATTATAATTCTTCTATTAACGAATACCCAATTGAGCTTTTACATTAGTATAGAGTATAGATAGAAATGTAGAGGAAACAATGTACCTCTATTCACTACAACGCTATCGCTGCCACCGATTGCAGTAGCTATGTATAATGTTTGTGTATTTGTGTTAAAAATATGGGATTCGTAAGTCACTCATGCCAGTTATGGGTTTTAAAGTTTACTATAAAGCCCAGTGGTGGCCAATGGGAATGTTACTGTTTTTAAACTAAGTACATTGCCCAATTTGGCAATTAAAATTGGCAATATTTTAGGTGTGCAATTGGCAAAATGTTTTAGGTGGAACAGGATTTGTTGATATCGCGGGCATCCATGAAGCCCGGTCCACAAACCACAATTAATTATCAACGTCACTAAATTGGAACCACAATTTGACCAAACAGAACAACCAAAAAGAAGGACCACAATTTAAAAGCGACAAATTCTATTATTTGTCACATCTTGCCAAGAGGGACGTAGGTATGTTTAGAAGGAGGGTAGAGAGACGTGCTAATAAATGGAATGACAACTTACGGAATTACATGTTCAGAAGTTACGCCCTCCTTTTATTTTTAAATGTCTCTTTTAAGTTTTACATATAAACTAGTATAATAATTAAATTTTATTATTTTTTAAAAAATTAATATTAAAGATTTAAAATATCCTTTTAATTTTTCTTATTATATTAAATTATATTCACTCATTCTTCCTCCAATTTTACTCTCTCTTCAATATTCATCTTTTACAAAAATACTGAAAATAAAAACCTATAAATAGAGAGATATATTGAAAATAAAGTTATTAAATACTTATTAAAGATCACAAAATGACATTTAACCTTATGTCATTTAAGAAGAACAGGGAGAGTATTTTAAAGGAGAAAACAAAATGATAAGTTGAAATATTTCCATACCACCCTCATTTTCAAAATATTTAAGTTTCTTAAATTGAATAAAGGAGAATGACATTTTATTTTATTCTTTTGTGCATTAAGCTTAATAATATAATCAAATAGTAAAGTGGCCAGAACGTCTTATTCTATTTTTAATTTCTTAACTAATTATAATAAGTTGGTTATAATATATTTTGAACAAAAGATTAGCATTAAATTACATTTACTTGTCTTAAGATTTGGTAAAATTTATCTCAATTTTTCTCTTTTTATTTGAGAGAGACAGACCTCCCTTAAAATGTGCAATGAAGAGAAGTGATGGTGCAATAATTTCACATATAATTAAATTTACTAACAGAGATGAATTTTACCAACCTTATAAGAAAGTAGATGTGACACTATATGTATTTGAATGACTGTATAAACTGTTAGATATCAAAACTAAATCCTAACTATTTACTATTGTATCACGTGAATCATGAATCATGACGCGCGATGGATGACTAGATCGATGAGTGTGTTGTTTAATCTCCAAAGCGCGTAGATAGTCACATGAGTGAGTGATAGAGCAGCTAGCTTCTTCCAATTCCAGCCCAACCCATCGTACTTGTTATGAAAAGCAACAAATGGAGAGAAGATATCGTCGACCAAAACAAAAGCAGAGAATAATATTGGCCAGAAAAATAAAGGGTGAAGAAAAAAAAAAGAAGGTGTTTGTGAGTTGTTTGCATGTGAGAAGGAAAAGTTGAACAACAATGCAATCTGGCCATGTGAGTCGTCAAAACTTTCGTTACAGCAATTGGGACCTATTCCTAATTCCTACCCATACCATAAATCACTGCAAATTGCTGACAGCTTGTCTTTTTAATTCTGATTTTCTATGTTCTGTTGCCTCCATCGTAAGACCACACAGATCGGGACTTTGTCGTGGCGTATATATCTAGTATCAAAAAGTTTGAAGAAAAACAATTGTAATTATAATGTTAGTTGTAAATATGCCGGTCAATCATTGAGTCTGCTTTTGACTCTTGATAATTTTATTCCACATCAAGAACTTTAATTCATGTAATTAGAAGGGATTGCCATTTTAGGATATAAAAACCCCGTTCACAAAGTGTGTATATATTATATAATTCGCAGCAGTAGGCAAAGTTTTTTGTTCTCCAAGAGTATCCAATACTAGACGTAGGGATTGATTCCTTTGTATAAAGTAGGTTTCTTTAAATAAGTATACACTAATTATTTAAATAACTAGATATTTATTATGGGTTTCAAAACCATTTCAATTCTAAGACAAGAATTAAATTATTCGATACTTGGTTAAGGAATGATATGACGCTTGTCATCATCTCAGCCCTATGGTTAGAGATAGCTAGACTTGATGCATTAATAATTATAAAATTGATAATATAAGTTAATTAAAAATACTATTTGAAGAATTATTTTTATGAAACACATTTATATGGTAATATTTTGTTGAAAACATTTAGATTTTAATAATTTGACTGTGGATATGAAGTACGACAAGACACTATAATATCATCTAAATCATATAACGGATCCTATCAAATCAGACTAAACATTAATGGTAAGTGTAAGTTACAGTAAATAGCATGGCATCCTCTTATCTATGTCGGGAATTCTACCTAATAGGGCAAGCTTTTATTGTTGCTGGTGTCATATTTCATTGACGCATTACTATTATTATATTGATTCATATCAAAATAATTATATAGATATTTGTAAGGAAGTAATCTAAGGGGTAAGTGGGTTACCTTGCCAGATTATGATGAGGGTGGGACTTTGGAACTCGATTAAGATTGCAACCGTTTCTTCTGGTTTGAAACTTTACCAGCAAGCTATGCGGTGGGTGAGAGGTATGTATCTGCAACGACTCCAATGTTAAATTGAGCAAGGGTATGAGGTATAGTGCAAATGTAATTGGAACATAAAAATTATACCTAGTTTTCCATAGAAGTATTTATAGGCAAACAAGTGTTTAAATTTTATAATAATTATATATAAAAAAATTTTAAGTAAAAAATTATATATTTAATTCAACTACAGGGCAAAATACTTTATATTAAGTTATTAGCCTTATATGAAAATGGATAATGTTATTTTAATATAAAAATAAGTGTTATTAGATGTTTACTTTATAATTATTAAATATAATACATGTTAAAATAATAATAAAATAAATATTTTAATAAATATTAATTTTTTAGATGTAAAAATAATATATTTTTTTAATTAAAATTGATAGTGTCTTTGTAGTTTGTGGTGTACCACTTATACATACTATGTTGTACGATGTTGAATAACTGTGGCGTCGTGACAGGTGACACCGTACAATGGGAACCCAAAAATATGAAACACTTGTATAAGTAGATGGTCTGTTAATTAAATTAATTATTAGTCCATCCATATCAATCACAATGGGGAAGCTAAGGGAAAATGATTTCAATATGATATTTTTATAAGTGATTTATATTAATATAAAAAATAGATAAATTTATTTATATATGGTGCCTATAGAATTTGGACTTCTGTGTTATTTTTATTTTACATAAAATCTACCTTTGATGATTTTATCTTTTTTGGAGATTTTGTGTTAATTTTTTATACTAAATCTGCCTTTGACTAATTTAGTATTAAATTTTTTTACATTAAATCTACCTTTGATTAATTCTATATTAAAAATATCATATTGTGTAATTTTTTTTTTAAAATATCATATTAATATAAATATATCTTTCAAATACCATATGAAAAAAAAAACCCGGGAAGCTAATCTATTATTGTTCAAAAATGAAATTGCAACGTGCCATTGTTTTTGTGGCACCCGCAAGTCCACACGCTTTCGTGAAGTATTATTCACAAAAAATTGAAACGAATTATTTTAAAATAAAACGATTTCACCATGAAAAATAATGAAAGATCTATAAAGGCGAGGGAGGAAAAAACAAAACAAAACAAAACAAACTAGTCAACTGCACGGACAACGCGTGGGACAGGTATGAGTCTCAATCATAGCTTACTCGCCACTGACGAGACATTATGATTTCACCAAAAAAAATTATTTAGGTACCTTTACAATTTTAGAGCTTGGAAAATTCTTTTATTTAGAAAACTTTGGCTAAGGGACTAATAACCCGATAAGTACTTGTAAATAATGTACAAATCATCAACCAATAAAATCATGGTAATATAGGGACATAATACTGACCAGGCGAGTCACTTCCATTAGCATATAAATTTTCTAAGAATAGAATAGACTTTTATTTACAAGTAATTTAAGAGTTTTTATTTATCAAAAATTTCAAAAAAATATACAAATAAGAAATTCAAGACTTTAAGAATTTTTACCAATTCCTTTTTAAAAATTAAATACACTGAAAATTTTAAATTTAATTTTTTTTATAACTATTTGGTAAACTTACAATTTTTCATGACAAACTATCGATTTAAAAGTTTCTTAATTGCCAACATCACCATATCTTTTGCATTGTTATATATGTTACTTATAGTCGATGCAAATAAATATTAATCATTATGAATTTAAAATGAGACTAACTTTAATCTAATAGCAATAAAAAGTTTTGAACTGTCATTCAATCATATATTATTATCTATATAATTTTTGAAGTAATAATTATAATAGTTAAACACTTTATTGATGTGATAAAAAACATAACTAAAAATTGTTTTAAAATTTTAATATTGATAATATATCAAAATTAAATTTACTAGAAAGTTTAATTCCGGTCAATAAATCAAAAATTTACTATCATTTTATTTTCAATATTAACCCTAATTCAAATATAAAAGACCAAACAAAATGAATAATATGCTAATTTTTTGTTTGGTAAGTGTGAAATTATTTTATATAAAAAATTAATCATATATTCTTCTATCTGAAACAAATAATTCATATATTAAAAATTAATAATATTCACTAAAAATAAGGAAGGCGAAGAAATCGCCACAACTGTTTTCTCTCAATGTATACGATTTGATAATGTTTAAATATTTATAATTGTAAGATAAAATTAATTTTTATGTATTATTAATATAAAATATATTATATTATCAATTCATTATATATCATTAATTACATATATTATACATAAATTAATCATTGGAAAATTTAATTTTTGATAATTTTTGCTCGTCCATTAAAATTAATAGATAAATGGCTTAAACATGTTTTTTATCTTTAAAAAAAATGAGTCAATTTTGATTTTGATCATTAAGAAAATTTCTTTGTTTCAGTCCAAACATTTTTAAAAAATTGTTTGGTTTTAATTCATGTCACATATAATTTTTTGCAGTCATTTATGATTGAATGATGCAACTTCCCATTAGGTTATTCAATATTTAATATATTAAATGAGTTTAATTTTGATAGACTAATAATATAAAAGAAGAAAACTTGATACTATTGTCCAATAAACTTCTCTCATTTACATGACTTTTTAAGTGATAAGTATAAGATTCAACCACTTTTGCTAATGTGATAATATATGATTGGATATTCTTGCAAGCAATTAAACTCATATTAAATAGTTCAAAATATTATATAAATTATATCTTATATTATTGTGAGTATAATTTTAAAATTTTATTTTTTATGCGTTGACAATTTTAAAAAGTTTTACATTACCATCCAATCAAATCATCTCATTTGCATGACTTTTTAAGTAGTAAGTGCTAGACTTAATCACTTTTGTTGATGTGGTAATACATGACTAGATGATAATATTAAAAAAATTATACTATCAACACATAGAAATTAAATTCATTTAAAATTAAAAAATACTTAGATTATTATTTCTTGAAAATATCATCACTACGAAAAATAATTTAAAAAAAAAACTATATAAGATAGGGGTGTTCATAACCCAATCAACCCGCCAATCTAGGCCCAAAGCTCATTGAGTCATGTTCGGGTCTTAAAAATTGACCCAGGATATTTTCCGGTTTAGATCATGCATTAGGTTGGTCTGACTCCTTGAAGTTAAATAATTCTTTTAGAGATATTTTTTTATAATAATTTGTGAAAATTTATAAGATTTTATAGTTCAATTAATATATTTTATATAATTTCATGTTATTTTGTATTGATATGATTTATTTTAAAATATATATTGTAAAATATCTTTTAAAATTTGTTTATTACTTGTAAAATTTTATAACTTTACTAAGTATAGTATTTAAATCTTTATATATTGTTTAAAAAGATCAAGTTAACCTGGTCCATGATCAGATCATAATTGGATTGAATTTGGATTATAAAAATTAACTCAATCTAAAATTCAGTTTAGTTCGATATTTGTTCAACTGACTAACCCGTCATTTGTTCAACCTATTATAATGCATGGAAGGACAATTTCTCCTTCTCATAGATAGAGCTGGCAAAGTGAGTTGCAACCCACGAACCAAACCTGCCAACCTACCATTTTGGTGGGTTAGATTGGTAAAATATTGGCTCATTTAAAAGTGGGTTAATTTGGCTTGGCCCACTTAATCCCTGGGTTAAGTGTGTAATACTCAGTGTACACGTATTAGTAGAATAAGTTCTGCATAGTTTACTCTCTGGACCCACCGCCAGGTCCTAAAATTCTCTAAGTATGAACCCTACACCTCCTTGGAGGGTTATATGTTAAGTCACATTCTTGGGATCAAAAGTCCCAGGAATTATTCCTAGAGGGAAAATAAGTTGAAGAGTGATTTTTAATAAATTTTACGAAACCTTGAAACGTTTCGTTTTTAGCCCACAAGTTTAAAATCTAAAACTTCTGATTTGAACTAAAACCCAAAATTTGGATTTTGAATGGTTGGGGTTTTGATTTTTTTTGATATTTTATTTGAATCCAAATCTGGTATTTCCTTACTTACATTTATGTTTTAAAGTTAATTGATTAACTGAAAATTAAGAAGTGTAAATAAGTTGAAGGTGTTATCGCTGATATTCTGGAGAACTCGCTGCAAGAAGACAAGGCAGCCTCACCTAGCGAGTAGTGGTTTTTCCAGATTCACTCAGCGAGCTTTACTCGCGAGCGAGCGTGATGTCAGGATGTAAAATGAGGTTCATTAAATGAGACCCTTATGCCATTATAAACCCTTCCCAACTCTAGTTCCTCCAAGAGAAATCGAAAACCTAGCCCCCAAAACATCACTTCCTCCTGTTCTACCTTCCTCACTCCCAACCCGATTCCAATCTCCATAATCCAAGCATCAAGGTAAGAGTTTGTCAATGTTTCATGCTAGATTCCTTCCCCTCTTTCTTTCTCTATGTACAAGCTTTGTTATTTCTCTCATCGTCGTCAGTCTGAGGACCAAAGTTGTTGGTATATGTTTAGTAATCTGAGCACTCATAAATTTTTTTATGAGTTTTATGGTTATAATGACAGACGTTTGTCATGCCTCCTTTGTCCTTGTGGTGCTTTCCGCTCCATCTCTCCCCTTAGCTGGATTTGATCTCATAGTTAGTTAGTCATTACATTATTATTTTATTACATTACGAAGTATCTAGAGACTTAACATTCTCCTGACTCAGAGTAAAATAGGTCAATTCAAATTTAATATTTCAGTTCATAACTTGTGGTGGTCAATCCGCATGAGCCAAATTGACCAATTTTACAGCTCTATTTACAGAGACCATAATCTTCTGGTGCACTCCATCACGTGCTTCGAAACACGCGTCCCAGTTCTACTGGTGAGCAGTCACAGTCACAGTCACATCAGTCGTTTCCCTTGAAGTACACAACACAACTCCTAATTACGCGTCCCGTATCGTAAGAAACCGCGTGAAATACTGAAACCGGCGCCCCTCTATCTACTTCCTATAAATAACGTCGTTTCCACTCTCCAAACAGATGAAAAAAACCAGAAAATCCAAAACCGACTCTACACTCTTCACACGGAGAGAGAGAGTTGAGATTTCAGTTTCTCGCTCTCATAACTGAACTCAGAATAGAAAGAGAAGAAGATCGACGCCATGGACGACGAGGTTCGCAAGATCTTCAACAAGTTCGACAAAAATGGCGACGGAAAGATCTCGTGCTCGGAGCTGAAGGAGATGCTCAAGGCTTTGGGCTCCAAGACGAGCTCCGAAGAGGTCAAGCGCATGATGCGCGAGATCGACCAGAACGGCGACGGCTACATCGACATCAAGGAGTTCGCCGACTTCCACTGCACCGGTACCGCCGCCGCCGACGAGTCGAAGGAGCTCCGCGACGCCTTCGACCTCTACGACCTCGACAAGAACGGCCTCATCTCCGACGCGGAGCTCCACGCCGTCCTCAAGCGCCTCGGCGAGAAGTGTTCCCTCGGCGACTGTCGCAGAATGATCAAGAACGTCGATGCTGACGGCGACGGAAACGTCAACTTCGAGGAGTTCAAGAAGATGATGGCTCGCTCCTGAAAAACTCGCGAAATCGCAAACCAAATCCGAAAACGGTGCGTTTTTCGCTTCTAATGACTCACACGCTTTCTTAGTTACGCAATTAACGTAAGAAAAAAAATGTACAGAGTATTTATTAGTGAACGTTCTCTCTATACATTAATTCTCGTGTGGTGGTTGATAGATTTTAGGTGTTAGGTTTTAGGAGTTAGGTGATTTTCTGATTAGGTTCTGATATAACTTGTTTCGTGTAGAAGAACTTGTGTGGTTGTTTTCTTTCTTTCTGTTGTTTGCATTGTCGCTGACTTCTGATCTATTCCCATGCACTTCTCGATCTCGTTATCTGTTTTTTTTTTTCTCTTTTAAATTTGAACTTGCGATTTTATAATATCTGCACATTGTGCAAGATGAAGACTCGTAACTTAGGAGTTTCATGGATTCACGAGTGTCAGAAATTTTTTGTTTTGTGTTATTTGCGGAAGTGGTTGGAGATGTGAATGATTGGTTGGTGGTGTGTTCACGTTATCAATCGGCGATTTACTAATATAATTTTGGAATGATATGAGGATCGGAACAAAAGTTAATATAAATAAACATTAATTTTAGAGTAAACACCTAAATTATTCCCTTACAATTTTTTTGATAAACAAATTGATTTTTAACAATTATAAAAACCTAAATCCCCACAATTGTTAAAATATGACGTTATACTTTGCTTCTGATTGCCTTCAACGCTCAACTAAAAGAAGGTGAACTCATTTAGAAGAAATAGAGCTTAGAGAATTAAGAAGAGAAAGAAACCATATGAGCTTACCTACCAGATCCAGCTCCTCCTCAGCTTAGCGCGCCTCCTTCTGAGCTTTATTTCTTCTCAAATAATCTCCATCTTCTCTTAGCTTCTTTTTCATCTCTATCTATGCTTTAGCCACACCAATCTAGAATCTATAGTGTCCCATTTTTACAATTGTTGAATTAATTGTTTAATTGCGATAAATTTGCCCATCAGGAAATTGTCAATGACCAATTAAAGTGTTACTTTAATTTTAATACCATAATGACTATTAAAAAATTTAGAGTAAATAACCTTTGTCTTTTTCATAACATATTTAAAATATTAATTTAGTCCTCATAAATTTTTTTTCATTAATTTGGTTAATTTTTACTAAATTGATGTTAAAATTAAAAATATTAAAACTGAATTGATGTTAAAAAATTTACTAAGACTAAATTGACATCGAATTAAAAATGTTATGACCAAAGAGATTACGACATATATGACATTAATTTTAAGGATAAATTATACCAACCTAGGTTTGGTGAAATTTATTATTCTCTCTTTATTTATCTGAGTGACACAATCATTCTTGAATAAATTATTTATTGTGTGATAGAGAAGAAGTTGGTGTAATTATTTTGTAAACTTATAGGACCAGGAAAATAATTTCACAAATTCAAGGACCTTGTGAATAAATTTTATAAACAAAGAGAAAATAGTAAATTTTTATAAATTTTTTTATGTATTGCTGGTGCGAATATTTTATATAGCTTCAACCATTAACAAATTGCCATATCAGTAAAGCAAAATAAGTGGAGTCTCACCCAATGTGAGGAAAACTTTAGTACATTTAAATTATATTATATGATTTAACTATATTTATTGATTTATTGAAGTAATAGTATACAATGTTAGTATATTAAAATTAAATTTTTAATTATATATTATTATAAAATTATAAATTTAATTTTTGAGATGATTGTTATAAGAGTTTAGAATTGAACATTTAAAATTTATTATAAAACTAAATATTTTTAATAATTTAATAATATGCAGATTGATGTATTGATAGTTTAATGTATTTTCACATTATTATCTAATTATATATTATAGTAATAATAAACATATTTAATTTAATTACTCATAGTTAAAAGTCTTATAAAGATTATTTTTTAATTATCAATATCAATTCTGCCACTGTTAAATATACTTTTATATTTTTTTTTATAAAGGTACATACCTGATTTAATCTTGGCCACTAATCTTTATAAAATATCGATATTTACCCAAAAATAAAAAATGAGGGTGCAGGATAATTTTTCTGGGTTATATTTATGAGTTTAAATATTGGATGAAAAAAGTTGAGAGGGAAAGGTTTATAGTATAAATTTTAAAATTGTACTCTATGACTATGATGAGAGAATGAAAATGGTTGGATTGGTAAAGAATGGTAAGGTTAAAGTTAAGTAACAATTATTTAAAAGTAATTTTGGAGAGAGTGATATAGGTAGTAAGGAACAATATGTTCTTTTTTTACCACTCAAAATTAAATTTTTTTTACCTTTTAACTTTGGATCAAGGAGGAAATAAAAATAATTTTTAAATAAAAAAATAACATAATTTTTTTCACTCTATTTTTTGTTTTTCTCTTTTATTTTATTATTAGCCATTCATTTCTATTATCTATAAGTCGTTTTCTCTACTCCTTTTCCTTTGAAAGATCTTAATTCATCAACATACCCTTAAATTCTAAATGTATTTAAAAATGTTGGGAGAAAAGAAACGGAAAACGCGTGAGCAGTTATGATCGGGTCGGCTAAGTGTGAAAATGGATCGTTGCGTGATGTGCTGAGCTCAACGCGCAGGTATGAATTGAATTGTGAGTTGGTTTGGTTGGCTGCGCCGTTGCGGGAGTCAAAGCACTCAAAAAGCAATTAATTGCAGTAAATTAAAATACTCGCCATTCCCTGGCACCGGTGGGGTCACAAGGAATGGTCGTTGGTAATTTGTCTTCAGTCTTTATAAAGTATTAAATACCTATGTGTCTAAATTGGAGCATAATTTTAATTTCAATGGAAATGCATGAGCAATTAGCAAAGTCCAAGATTTACCTTTTCTTTCATTATCCTTTTATGGGTTTTAGATTTTATTCACGTCGCGTCCGCGGTGTTGCCTCTGACAAAAGAATGCTTGAATGATGTCCTATTTGCAAATTTTGTGATCGCCATGGTCATGGTAAATCAGGGGGGGCCTGTCCTAAGTTTTCTTTGTACGGTTATTGTGATAATATGGTTTCTTTGATGGAGGATTCTAAGATGACGAAGGTGAAGTTGTGGAATATGATGGGGAGGGTAGGAAAGTGAAAATATAGAAGAGTAAGAGCACTGAGCATAATAGTTGAGAAGGGAAGATCTGTACAGTGCTGGCCTAGTGGCCATTTGCTCGAAGAAAATTTTGTTTCTTTTAAAGTAAAATACAACTCTTGTTTTTAGGATATAATTTTATTATAGCCTTAGGCTCTTCATTTTAAAATATATAGTTTGTCCTCATAAAATTAAAATAACTTACATTTTGATCTGTTTTTGAATTTTTGAACTTAACTCTATATTATCTCATATTTCTTATCTTATTTTTGGTTTAATTGGAATGCACTAATAGTGTAAAAAAAATTTACACACTCATCCAATCGAATAATCAAATATCAGTAAATATGGTTATTTTTAACTCTCACTATTTCAAAAGTCATACAAAAGAAGAGATGTAATTGAATGGTAATATAAAACTCTTTTACATTTATGCATAAAAAATAAACTATTTATTTTTTTAGATTAATTGGTATGCATAGAAGATGTAAATCCATTTTGTACTGTTAACCAATTAAAACTTGACAAATTAGTGAATTGATGAAAAAAATACTAGGATGAAGTGGTGTAATTATTAAAATTATAATTTTATGTCAAGTTTCAATTAGTTGATAGTGTAAAATGGTTTTACTCTATCAATGCATATTGATTAATTTCTTATTTTCTACCAAAATGTTTATATATTTATATATATTTAAACAAGATAAAATAATCATGATTTATAATAATATGAAATATTTCCTTATAAGTTATACACCCAGCTGAATAACAAACATCTTCAAATTAAGAGTAAAAAGCCAATAAAATCCAAATAAATGCAAAACACACTATCATCATATGGCCAAAAATATTCAAATTTGGGATGCAATCCCAATATTTTACACACCAAGTTTTTACTTTTTTTATTTGTATTTATTATTTCCTTTATTATGTATTAAGAGTTTAATTTCTATACACTAACAATATCAAAAAATTGTATATTATCATCCAATTATGTATTAGCACATGTATAAAAATGATTAGGTTTCACACCTTATACTTGAAAAGTCATGTAAATAGAATGATTTAATTATATGATAATATAAAAAAGTTTTACATTGTCAATTTATAGGAATTAAACTCATTTATTAAATAGAATATTTATTTATTTGTATTTATAATGATTACATATAATCTATATTATTTATACTTAAGATTAGAATGATTCTATTAGAGTCAATTACTTCCTTTTTTCCATTTATTACGATTTTAAAAATGTCATGTTTATGAAATCTTGAAATACTATTTTTAGAATTTCAGTTATGCGTTATTGAAAGTATTGAATTAAGTATGATTCAAAACATTAATTTGCCATATACTCTGTGAGTTTTGAAATCACCATGTTTGCAAGCTAGTGATCCTTTCAACATGATTTTAGAATTTCAATTATGTTTGACGGCAAGCTTGTCTGAAATATACAAGTTTGTTAATATTTTTAATATTGTATAGCGCATTACATTATATGATAAATATTTTTCCTATCATTATTATAAATAATTTTTATCTTACATAAATATTTAGCAAAAATTTATAAATATAAAACCAAACCGAATTGGTTTAGCAATTGTTAATACTGGTTTCCATTTTATTTAAACCATTAAACGGTTATGATGACACTAAGTGAGAAACTAAAAATGGAATCAAAATATAATTTTACCATTTTTAGTCTTTTCATTTTGGGACAATTGTATAATTTCTTCAAACTTGCCAATAGCTTTGTAATACAAGCATTAGTGCTTGTATTTCACGGACCATCATGATCCAGGGCCATGTTAGACGGATCCTTCTTTGATATGCTGTATGACTGTTTTATTTATATATATATTGGGCCCTCCTCAGGAATAGGTTATTGCTCGGCATTCTGGTCATACATGGTATGGTATGATAAAAGTATGAAGCACATTGTTTTTCTGTATTCTAATGAATTTATTGAACTACTAAAGCAAAATTTCGAAATTTGAATAGTTATTTTTTTTTTCTTCTATTTATTATTTTCAGATCTTTATTGTATCAATTGAACCGATTTAAATCTTTATAAATAGGATTAATTTTGCTCTAGCATTGAAAGGTAAAGGTGGGTGAGTGCATGGAATCTTTTTATTTTTTTGGGTACAAAACAGCATTTTTGTGCTTTTGATACCGAACCAATCTATAAAACTAACTTTCATGGGCAATATTTTATGATCCGTAAACCCTAATAGTTTAATAGAATCAACAAATCATTGCATCGTACGAAGCATTTTAAGTTTAGAATATATTCCAAAGAACCAGAAGAGTTTAATTATTTTTAGCCTAAAACAATGGAAACGAGCATTCCTTGTTGGAATTTATTTGTAATTAATGTTTATGGCGTATTGATTTGAAAATGATACTCGCAGTGGGATGATAATGAAATAATGTGAGTGTATAAGTATATCAGCAAACAGCGGTGCCACCACAATATGTGGGTATTACCACATATTGTGGTATACGTATATCATCCCGCTGATCTTTAGTCTTATATGGAAACTCCTTGCAATAAAGCATGTTATGTTACAAAACATAGATTCTTTTTTAAAGTCTTTTTTTCCCTCTCATAAAACTTGTTTTTAATACACTACTGGTTTATTATCCGTGCAATGCACCGGACAAGTAAATATACATTGAAAATGAATTTTATATGAATACATTGATAATATAAAAATATTTTACAGAGTTATTAAATTGTATAATACCACATTAACGGATAGAGTTAATTTCCACCTATATTATTTTAAAAGTCATATAAAACAATATTTTTGATTGAATGATAGTATATCACTGATAATATGTTTGGTAAAATTAAAATTAAAAGTAAACTCATTGAAAATTGATAGCATGTTTGCTAAGTACGGATAAAGTTAATTATACATTTTCAATTTATTTTTCATACTAGAATCTTTTCTAATAAAATATTATTTCAGTTTTTTATTTATTCAAAACACTAATATAAATCGTTTTATACTTGTAGTATATAAAATTAAACCTATATGTATAATATGAAAAACTCATTTCATATAATTTTTAGTATAATTTTGGTTCATGTACATATAAGTTGTTTTGATCCTTGCTCTTTTAGTCAGTTATTAATTGAGTGGTAATATTTATAAGAATCAAAAGAATATTCTCAAAATAATAATAAAGGTCAAATCCAAAATTTTTAATATTTGTAAGCACTAAATGCACATTCTTGAATATTAAGAGTAGGAGTCCAAGTGAATCAAATAGATCCAATGAACCTAGTGGATCTAAACTGAACTAATGAACTCCAACCAATTCAATTCAAGTAATCATGTCAATTGGTTCGGATCCAACTAGAATCATTCATAATTGGTTCAGATTTCTATTTTCAAAATCAAACCCAAACCAAACCAATTGACCCCTATAATTATTTTTTAAATTCCTTTTATACTAAATGTTAAATTAAATTTGCAACTAACGGAAGTCACAACCCTCTTTTCTAATTGTGTTCCTACTTCCCATTGTTACAAGTTGTTGATATTAGAATTGATATTGAAATTGTTGGGTTGTGGTGTTGTGTTGTGGTATTAGAAGTGAAATTGTCTTCAAACTTACATCTCTTTCTTAGTATTCTTTTATTGAACTTTTTGGGCAAAAGTTGTAACAAAAAAGAAGAAGCTAAATCCAATGCCCCAATGCGAACAAACATGAATTTAATTTGATCAGATCGATTTGATTCGAATTAACACAGAGAAAAAAAGAATGTAAATCAATCAAATATTGATCAGTTTGGAATTGTTTTTCCCCCAAATATAATCCAAATAGACCCATTTATAGACTAAAATTAAAATAACAAAGAGCAAAACTAAAATTCACTAAATTCATAATGATAAAATAAAATTCAAGTCTTATAAATTTTTCTCCTTTATTTTTACTCTTATATCAATATTGTTCGTGAGAATTGATTTTTCTCTTTGTAAAATCATAAACTTAATATTTGTCATCACTAGAGCACTTTATTTTTTTAATGAAACTGAGCCTTAATTCATACAAGGATAGTAGCTAAGATGGAATGGTCTGTTGAATTCAAGTATAAAAAATATTAGAGAATTCATCATGTACAAATAATATTTAGGAGAATAATTTATTGGATAACATAAAGATAAAGATAAATCTAAATCTAATAAGACGAAAAAACTAAATTTAAATTCTAACGAACTAAATCTAATTTGGGTGATTTAGCCCGGCTTCTAATGTATGAATCCTGAAATAAAGGTATTAGATATATAAACTAATATTAGTCTAAATCAATAAGTATAACTATTACTAAAAATTTCAATGAAAGCACCTATTAGACATAAAATATCCCAATGACATATCAGATACTTAGTCTGCTTCATAAAAGTAATAGAGTCTGCTTCATAAAAGTAATAGATCACTCAGTACCAAAATTGGTTGTTTAACCAACAAAATGAATGAAAATGAAGAAAAAGGCCAACAAAGTTTCAACAAAGATGAGGAGGCTGCTGCATATTCATCTGGTTAAGGCAGAATGAAGAGCAAGACATCATGAGCTAGCAACTTGCTTTTCCACGGCCATTTTTACCAAGATTCGTTTCAATAGCATACACAAATTTTCATCCATATGTTTTCCAAAAGAAATAAGCCAACATAGCATGTTTATTAATTGATTAACAGGTCCTGAAATTGTACTCAAGGACAACGAAATTACACTCCAAAAACTTCACTAATTACTACTAATCCAGTCTAGAACACACTCACCAAGAAGCATGCACAAAATAACAGATAAACACAATGAAGCACCAAACAAACCCCAGACGCAAAACCCTAATTCCCCATGCCAGAAACACTCATTTTATCACCTTCATCATTTTATTCTTTGTTTGCTATAGATGCCGAGGTGCATTTCCTTAAAACACAGCCTCTCCAATGATTCCTTCATAAGATGGCTAAGTTTGGTAAAATGCCATCCACATATATGCAGAAGCCAGAAGCAATACTTTAACTGTTTTAAAAATAAAAAAATTGGGTGGGGTTATTGATTAGTCTCGAGTTTGCAGTTAAGAGACATCAGTACAGCTCGGAAGTGCTTTTAATGGTTTAGTTAACGAGAATATGCATGCTTAAACCAGTAGGACATAGATGAGCCATGTGACAGACATATTATCTTCTCTAACTCGATGTACAATCGAACCATAAAAAGGCTCAAAACAATCCACTCTTCACATGTGACTATTAGAACCAGACTATAACCAGGATAACAACATTATCTCATATAATTGCAGAACAAGATTTCCAATTCAAAATGCAAAAACACCCACGTCAAGCTTCATGTCAATGCAGAACAAGTTTCCCAATTCAAAATGCCAAAAACCCACATAAAAAAAATAAAATAAAGGGCAATCGACAAGTTTACAATTTTATCTCATGTTATACCCACATCAAAATTTTGAAAAAAAAAACTCCCAAAATACTAATAGTAACAGCAAAAATAAATAAAAAACCAAAACAAAAAAAAAGGCTCACTTGCAAGCCATGAGAGCAATAGAGCTCGTTTTGATATACTTATCAGAAAAGATATTTTTTTAATTCATCTTTTTAATTAAGATTTTTTAAAAAAGTAAAAGTTAATTTATATTTAGATGTAATTGTAAATTATATTTGAATATAATATTAAAATATACTTATTTATTGTCAAACATATTTTTTATGTTATAAAAAAGATTTTTTCAGAAAATAAAAATTGTAGCTTCACAAAAAAGATCATTTTTTACTTTTTCTAGTAATTCTGCTTTTACTTAAAAAATTTACCCAAACATATTGAAAATCACAAAAAAAAAAATTTAAAGAAAAAACACATCCAAACGAGCTCATAGACTTGAGAAGAGGGTGGAAATGCCATGAAAGGACAAAAAAAAAAAAAGAAAACATAATTAAGAAGGATTACCAATTCTGATTCTCCTAGCGGCGAAGGCACAGCCCAACGTTGAGCTTCGCACCGATGATGATACCAACTGACAAGAAGACGGTCATTAAGGTGTCGGCCAACCAGACCGGCATGGTAGTGCCACCGACGTTATTAGATATAAAAACCATAATGTGTCATAACCTAAGCTTAAAACTTTTGGAGACAAGTGGTTTTATGATATGATATCAAAGACGACCAAGTGGTCTATAATTTGATCCTTGTTGCCCTATTTCTACGTAAAAATAATTAAATTTCAGCATAAGATAAGGTGAGCCTATGCATTGTCCAAGCTTTTAGCCCAAAAGAGACATTCGTGTGAACGGTTTGAACTTTTGGAACAAGTGATTTTATGATAAACGCAAGAGCCATTATCTTCGAAGGGTACAAGTGGAGCCTGCAAAAGCGGCCATTGTTGCTACAATGAAAACAAAGAAGACCTATAAGAATGCAACTAAAACAAATTTCTTTATTCTAATCGTTCAAAAAAAAAAAACCAAAACGAAAAATCGAGGGCAAACTTCAGGAAGAGGAAGGTGAGGAGGAGGAGGAAGAGAGGGTTGTTGCAATGGTGGTGGCCATTTTTGGCAATTGGAGGTCGCCACCATTGCAACCCAACAACAGATGCCTGAATTGGTTACAATATGGTAAAAGAGAGGAAATGTGTATGAAAATCAACGCTACGAAATTGGGAATGAAATTATGTGTGCTATGCTATTCATGACCTGCCATTATTTTTTTTTTGGTACTTTAAAATTACATTATCCGTAATGAGGTTTGAATCTAAAACTCATCCATACTATCCAAACTCCTTATCACTAGGCCAATTCTAGTTGCTTACCGTTGCTATTCTTTAGTTTAAAAAAGAATGCCATTCCTTTTTTTTTTAATTAATTGTTATTTTATATTTGAAAGAATTAATTTGCATGAATATAAAATATTAGTCTTATAAAAGAATTAAAATATTTTCAAATTAAAAGATTGAAACTTTATAACGTTTGAGAATTCAGTTGTTCTTACCAAGGAATTTGATTAGAGGGTAGGTCTCATCCAACAGTCTATGTGAGAAGCATTGAGGTATTTTGCAAAAACACTCTGATGCTCCTTAAGTCAACAAGTCAATAAGTAAGGAGGTTTGGTGATAAAATTGTGTTAGATCATTATCGGGGCCTTAAGTCATCGCTTTATATGGTGAGGTTACCCTATGGATAAATTTGATGATGATCTTCCTTGTGTTTTATCAAATAAAGAGATATGTTTCTGATTTGTATTATTTATGGGATCTTGTTAAGATTGTGCTCATATAAGTAGATAATTTAGGGTAAATTAATGAAGAATTCATTGAAGGATTCCATGTCACGTGGTTGACTTGTGAAACCTCTCTGTGAGGTCCCCAAGTGTGGGCCATGTCGTCTGTCCATATTTCTAGTCTAATACGTATATCAATTTATTTTTATTATTTTTAATTCTAAAACCATGATGTGATTTGTAAATTAAATCATTTTTGTTTTTCTATTTTAAACACATTTTTTCATTTATAGTATTTTTTCTGTACTTTTATTCTTTGGGTTTTATGTAACACCAACATGACTCTTAAACTACAAAAATAAAACAAAGAATACAAATATGGGAAAGGAGCAATTAGATTGCAAAATAGAAAAAGAGTGTTTGGAATGAGAAAAAAATAATTGACTTGTTGGCGAGTTCTATAATGGAAAAAAGTGAGTTTGAGTCCAGGTGGCCAAAAATCTAGTCTATTAAAATATAGGTCTGATGGTTATGATTATAGCAAGTGAGATTATTTTTAATAATACAAAAATTATCCATTAGAATGCCAAAATAAAAAGTGAATTATTATATTTTGGCCCACATTTGATTTTATATATTGATAGTTGAATTAGTGACTTTAAAATTTTTTTGGGTTGGGTGTCTTCTTCCTTCAAAACCCACCAAATCCAAAACCTTATGTCAATCCCTTTCCTCACCTTCTCCCCCTCGACTCCTCACCCATTCACCGCTACTCACTTCGCAACTGTCTCAATCTTCCACCCCAAAACGATGTCATCGACTAGTCCAAATGATGGTGGATGTCTCTGAAAGATTGAAACTGTGAATTTGGACTTGCTTATCTTAAACCCATTGATCTCCAGTGGACAAATCCTATTTGAAATGTCATCCAAAAGAAGCAATGTTTTCATCTTAGACATTAATTGGCATCGAAGCTAAATAGTGAGACTTGTTGGACTTGAGGTTTCAATCGTAGAAAAAAATGGTGGAGCCCTGCATTGTGCTGGTTCGCAAGCTTCTGGGTTGGGTTTTGGGAGAATCCGCCCTATGAGATCAATTTTGCCCTCTTCAAATGGTGTTTTTTGTGTACTCTTTTAGTTTGTTATAACTTACAACAATAATTTTTTTTATACTTCAATTTTTTAAAATTTCTAGCCTCGCCCTCACCCGATCATTTGCACATTATTTTATATTTTTAATTATGCCCCATAAGTGTCACTTAATTATGAGACCACTTGGACGCAATTCACATCTCCCCACCATAGAACTCGCCTTGATTTGTTTGTTAATTGAATTGTGTTTGAATAAAAATATGAAAATATTTTATTTGTTAAATCTTTGAGATTTTATTGTTTTGATCTTGAAATCTTATCAAGTTTTATAAGATTTTATGATAATGGATTAGATTTTAAATGTTTTAGTTGATGAGAATGTATTAAGAAGGTTTGTTATGTTGTTTGACATTCGTTATTAAATGATGGTGTTTTCATGCCAAAAGTTAAAAAAAAAAACAAAACAGAGATAAAGTCAATTTCTGTTTTAGTCATCCCAAATACCAATATATTTTCAAACACAAAAATTAATTTCTAAATTAATTCAATTCTTATTTTATACATTCACTTTAAACATAAAATTTCATTAATAAAACAAATTCAACTCCTAATTTTATTTATTCCAAGCACTACCGACGACGTGCACAGTAAATTTTATTTTGGATAAAGAAAAGTCGATAAAACCATTATGCAACCCGAATAACAGAATTGGAGGCAGAGACTTTAATTAGCTGCGATCCCTAATGTTAGCAATTGGGAGTCAGACCATTCAATATATGATGCGAATAATGAAATACTCAGATTAATAATAAAAAAAACACTGCTAAATTGGAGAAGTCTTGATGAGATTTTTGCAGACCCAGTTCACGCCACATACTTGAAAAGGGGTTCACCCGTAACAAATTAATCTAAATGGAAGAAAAAATTGTGTAGATAAATTACACTCTGCATTTCAATTTAACATATAAATAACAAGGTAAGCTTAAGCTCCTACCATAAGCTAACAAAAAAAGGAATGAAGACAGAATATCTCGTATTCCCCCACACTCCCCAAAGGCCGGGAGTTTTCTCCTTCGCTCGAGAAAAATATAGTAGAGAAAATTATGGTAGCATATCTTTACATAACAAGTAGACATATTTTCGAGGAAAATAAACATGAATCATGGTCATTCTATTCTGAGTCGTTTACCGGAATCTTTGGCAGCATTCTCATCATTTTCATGTATCATTTCGGAGGTTTCTTCACATTCAAAAGTCCAACCAGCAAAATCAGCCTCTGAAAACAAAGTGGCAGGAGTTGATTTGTAGAATGCTAGGGGAACCTGCTTTACCCTCCGTGACATCTGTAATGGAACAATATGTACATATTTTACTATTTCCTCTTATATTGACCAAATATTAAGGACATCATGGAAGGAAATAAAAAGAAATTCTAATAATTATATCACCTCAGCTCCAAGTATTGTTGCATACGAACCAGAACTAAAATCACCAACATTAACTTCACTTGTTTTGGCCCTGACTGTCAAATCATTCCCAAGAGACAAAGCAAACCTGAATGCACAAGCAAAAGTATGTGTAAGTTTAAAGTAGTATGTTAAAATACAAAAATAAAATAATATAAAAGAACAAATTAGAGGAAAGGAAGAAAAGTAAAACTAGGAGGAATGAGTTGAGATCAAAAACACTTGCCGTGAGACAGGAGGGCAGTAGTGGTGAAGGATTGAATCAATTTCCCAAAGAGAACTTCCTGCTCCAAGATATCCTCATCAGATGAAAAATTCTAGAAGACTAGAGGATAAAAAAGAGTAGTTCTGCCACAATGATATATTTGACTCTCTACTTATTTATAATTTGCAAATCCTTCCAAATTTCAATTATTGTAAACTATGAGGTCCAGTTTAGAATAGCCGTGTGGTTAGTACAATTGGACCAAACTCATGATTCACAGCTCCCCCTTTACCCCTTATGATACCCATAACCCAGAAATATGGCTGATAGGATCTTTCTCCACAGTTCATAAAGTTCAAAACTAGCCTACGTCAAAAAGCCTAAGCTTAGTCCGTTTTGATATTGTGTGGTTAAGAAACATAATATATATGTCATGTACACAAATAAAGAAGTTAAAACAACCATGCAATCCACCAACATTCATAAGGTTCAGCTTATGGCAGAAAATGGACCAAAGTTAGATTGGACAATAAGATCACTTAAAAGAGGAGGCTTACTCATAGCATTTGACTTCTTAGGATTCGCTTCCCCATAGTTAAAATGGTCAATGCCTGATTTTTGGCAGTCTATGGCACCAGTCTTAACATCATCTGAGTTAGCAGCAGTTACTTGATCCATTCTCTGATCATCTTTCCCTTCATCAACATCATCTTCCTGCTTCATGTATGAGAAATTATCAGTCCATTCAGAACACAGTAAGCAGTTTTTTTTTTTGTAAACACTGCAATGGCTACAATTTCCAAGACGGTGGAATTATGACATTTGACTTAAAACAACATACTTCTGTTCTAACCTATAGAAAAGACCAAGAACAAACCAAAGTGCACTCATACTTGGCAAAGGACATTAGAGGATCAACGAGAGCCACTTAATGAAGGTGTGTGAAGCTTGTCAGACGCTTCAAAATTCAAGATTATTGCAAACACCCAACTTTATAATAAAGGAATGAAAAGCAAGAGAAAAAGGTTCCCCCTTAGTTTCTTGACTTGTACAATTCCCCTTTTCTAAAGTTTATTTAAAATATTGAACTACATAGCTATCGACTGATTGAAAAGTTTGGTATGAAAACCCAACACTGCAATTATGATTAATAAAAGCCTTCCCTCCATTATTTGTCATCCAAACACACTAGAAGTTCAATCTCATTGGATCACTCAAAATAAAAATAATTGAGAGGGAGAAATTGGGGGAAGAAAATCAGACGCCAATCATCTACTCCACATCTATGTAAGAAAATTGTAGATGCTAGCTGCATATCAAGTGGGATCAACCATATGTTAGGTCTCTTAATATTTGATGATAAGGCTACATTTTCTGGAGGGACACACATGTTGCATAAGGGGGCTGTTGATGTAAATGGAAAATGGGTAATGGGTTTTGTAATAACTCTCACCTAGGAGAGAGAGAATATTCTAATTGGTTAGGGGAGAGCCCATATAGGTAGGGGGAATTGGAATTAGGACTTGGGAGAGCAGCTAAGTCTCTAATACCTAGCAACCCTTTATTTCTTTCATTTTGTAATTAATACAAATACAATCTCAGAATAAGGTTACACAATATGTTTCCATTCTCTTTACCTGATACTATGATCCTATCAAATGGTATCAGAGCTCTATCTTGGGAGCCCTGTGCAGAACCCATGCCAGCGCCGTTGCATTGGAGTCAAAGTCAGAGAAGATGAAGCAGATGAAGAAGATGGAGCAGAATCTAAAGAAAATTAAAACTCTAGTAAGAGGCCGGCACCAACGGCATCGTTGACTCTCTATTTGGGAGGGTGATGAAGATTGGTGGTGGAGGAGAAGAAAGAGATCCTCCATGGCCGATTGGCCTCCTAATGTTTGTGAGTTTTTTAAAATCATGCAAAATAAAGCAGAGGAAGAGAATGACGATGTTGAAGTCGAGATCGTTCACCATTTTTCACGCTTTGATTTGATTGAGATGGAGGACACGGGAGAAGAAAAAGAAATGGGAGAAGTGACTTTTCGTCACACTTCTGTGAATTCCATGGAGGAAGAAATAGTGGGTGAATTAGCGGAAGAGGAACAACATCAAGAGATAAAGCTAGTGGTGGTGGTTATCAGGGAGAAAACCAACCAGTCTAGAGTTCGTGGGGAGCGCGGGTTACACCCCTTCCACCGTAGGCCTTGAGCGACAGATAGAAGGCGAAAGCGAAGGAGATAGAGCGGTGTTGTTGCATGCAAATAGCGAAGGTGTGGTCACGCGAGAAAGACGAGGTTGGGTTGTATGAACAGGGTCCAAGCAGTGACAACATCGATGTTGGTAGAGATAGTGACGTAGATTGACGTCCACCAGGAGCCACCAGACTGGTGGCGACGAGACCCACGAGGAAGCTACAGAAGTTTTGAGGATGGCGGCCAAGCTTCCATTGCTACAAAGGCGAGATCTCGAAGCCAAGCCGATCATGATGGGGGAAGCGAGACCGTGGCCAGATGAACGATCACAAGCAGCGATGTAAGCAAGAAGAAGAAGAGAGGAGCATGTGACGGTGGAGGGGTTTTGAGTTTCAAAAATTCCGGTCAACCCACGACCGCCACCAGGCTGTTGGAACCCGTGGCTGCATCAACCATAACAAAGGGGGTGTTGGGAGCGATGGTGGCCACTGAGCTAGATCCGTCAAGCGCTGCATGGAACAGGAGGAGGGATGGGCAGCGGGTAGGGTAAGTCAAGTGCTGGGTCAAGGTTTTGATTTAATGGGCCAAGCCCAACTCATTAAGAAAACAGGTTCAACTTGGAAGGAGGCCAAAAAGAAGGGTGTTGCACCAATAGAGCTTCATAACAAAAATGGAGCAAATGTGGCATGGCAGAAGTTGGGTCAAATGCTGGAGCCAATGGTTCAAGCCCAAAATATGGGAGGTAACACTTGCTAAACTACAAACGGCTCTTGCAAGAAATGAGGGCCTTGTCTTACATGCTGAGAGTTTTGGTTTACCAATTTATGAGGAGTCACTTAAGTGTGTTGTCCCCATTTTTCTTATGACCTGAGTCGGTCATCAGAAGGAACTTCTGAGATGAATTGTTATGCAGTCCTTAAGCCTCAAGGACTAATTGGCCCACTGTGTTCAAATATCGTTATTATCCTTGAAGAAATGAATTTGTTAAACATTGCTATTGTCCTTGATGAGGTGAATTTAGCAATCAAGGTTATGGCCAATTTAGTAGACGCTGGACTGAGGTTGTTGCTGAAAAAAGGGGTGATGGGAAAATAAACCCAGCAACTTTTGTAAGGGGTACAGGAGAGGTCAGAAGCATCAAGTTACAAGCTGGGGTTAGCAGCCTTATTGGGAAACAGGTGGTGAAGTGTGAGAAAAGTTCAAGCTTGACCCAGGAAATTGTTTTGGCCGAGCACAATGATGAGGAAGGACCACATTGGGCTGTAAGGAGACTTGAGGTAAGTTGTTGTCGCAAAGCTTGGCTCAACTCAAAATACCTTGGGCAACCCTTGCAAAGACCAAGGGGTGTTGGGGGTGAAGAAGGGGGAATCTCCAAACCTTAACAGAATGTCCGGGTATGAAGAAAAAGGTGTTGTGGAAGATTGTAGGAATGAAGATTCAAGAATGAAGTTGGCAGGAAGAGTCAAACTTAGCATTAGCATGGGTTGTTTTGATCCTGAAATCTTGGAGGGAAGCAATCAACATTTGAGAAAGTGGCAGGGCCACATATGGGTTGTTATTACCCAAATAGACTATGCACACTTAGCTGCAACTCAACTAAAGAAGTTCATGAACATTGCTAATCCTGAGACATCTTCAAGTCAAGGGGGACAAAATACTAGCACAGAGACAAAGCAGATGCCAAGCATTCCAGAAGCAAAAGGGACCTACGAGTGTGAAGAACTGGGTAAACATGTTGCTGTTATGCTAATTGAGTCAAGGGTACCAGTAGAAATTCAAGGAGTGGTTGCCAATGACATCAACAAGAGGACAAGAGTGATTGTTGACGATGAACAAGAAGGGGATGACTCAGTTATCATTGTCCATGTCACTCCTATCAATATGTCTAGATACTCTACAATTCTACACTCGGTGACACCATCAATGGATACACTCACCCAGTGGTTGAATAACTTGGAACTTGAGGACTTATTGGCATTGATATTTGAGATGTAGGTGTCGGGGAAATGTTTCACTACCTTATTGTTTGTGGGATTGGGAAGTCATGAAATTCTGGCTATGAGATTAGCAGCGACTATTTGGAACCCAGGAGGAAGCCTTTTATTTTCAACACTATTGTTTTGCTTTATGTACATCACCTTGAGGACAAGGTGAATTTTAAAGGGGGAGTATTGTTAGGTCTCTTAATATTTGATGTTAAGGCTATATTTTCTGAGGGATACACATGTTGCGTAAGGGGGCAGTTGATGTATATAGGAAATGGGTAATAGGTTTTGTAACTAACTCTCCACCTAGGCAGAGAGAGAATATTCTAATTGGTTAGGGGAGAGCCTATATAGGCAAGGGGAGGGATACTAAGGGGGGCATCTCAGAATTGAAATTGGGACTTGGGAGAGCAGCTGGGTCTCTCTAAACCTAGCAACCCTTTTATTTCTTTCATTTTGTGATTAATACAAATACAATCTCAGATATAGATTACACAATATGTTTCCATTCTATTTATCTGATACTATGATCCTATCACTATACTGTCTAGTCAGTTTCATTCATAACCAAAAGACATTGGGATAAGTCCTGAATGCACCAGACATAAACTGTCTTCTAAAGGGAAAGGGTTATAAAGGAGGCCAACAGACAGTGTTCTCAACATCACTGCTAACTTTCCCTCCCCACTAATATTTTCATGTGGTCCTTGAAAACATCTTCAATAATGAAGATGCAATTCAAAAACAATAAAAGCTATTAAAAAATTAATAAACAAGACAAAGATAGTTGAAAGGAGGCAGTAAATTTACCCGGTGCACCAAACAGTTGATCGAAGGATGTCTACGCAAAATATTGTGAATCAGAGCCGTAATGACCAATGCCCCTGAGGGAGGAACTAAAAGCAACAACCTACTCAATTTCTTCGCAAATGATGCAGCAAGGTAAGCTGGAAGAAGTGGTGACTTGAGGCAAGAATCAAGAAGCTTCAGAAAAAAAGTCAACATGGTCAGAAAACAGCAAGAATAGAATTTACATTATCATTCAGTACAGTACTTAATTACTTATTCAGTTGGATATCTTTTCACCACAACTTGCTCATGTTCATTACTTTGGTTTTCATGTATGAGATATGCCAGGAAAAGTTACTTCCTCTTCTCTGGTTTTTGAAAGAGTCTTTCTTAGCATACTTATGATGCTGCTAAGCTAATGGCTATTTTTGAGGGAGTTGCCCATCTAAAGTGCAGAGACATAGGAGAGGATGTACTGTATATCCAGTTTAGATAAAAACTAGAAAGACTCTTGGGTTGCTTAGGAGGATCCCCTAATCCCATGCTATGCAGCTTGTTTGTTACTATTAAAAATTCTTTTGTTTTGTATTACCCTGCATTAAACTCTGAATTTTCTCTATGATCGAACTACATTAGTTTTCAAAGTACACATGAAGAAAACAAGCTGAGGATTTCACACCAAATTCATCCTAAAAGGGTCATAACTGGACAAGATCCCAAGTACAGTAAATAAAAAAAATATATTAATTGTCCTAGTTACAAGCTCAGATGGTATACTCAATATTCCTTAATTTTTCTCTGAATCCATTTGATTTTTTTATGAACCAAATTTTACGCAAAGAATCTGTTTTAAAGTCAATTTGAATCAGCTCACCAAGGGTGCGTTTGTTTGAGATCACTAAAAAAATCACTTTTAATATATAATCATAATCTCAAAACAATCAGTTTTTAACTTTTTTGTAGAAGCTAAAAAAGTAGTTTTTGAAAATAAAAAATCAGTTTTCAACTTTTTCAATTAAATATAAAATTTAAGTTTTATAATCACTTTTTTCAAAATCCGAAGCAAACACACCCTAAATTTATACATCACCTTTCACTTTAGGAGAGCTTATTTAAGCCAAAACAGAACTAAAACCAGAAAACTACTGCAGTCATGCACTAAAATTTTACAAATATTGAAGTAGAAAGTCTCTACAAATCTGGCATGCTTTGTTATATCACTACTATTCAAACTGGTAAACACAAAAATTTATAATTTAATAAATCAGTAATATGTCTTCATATTAATGAAAACATTACTTTGCTTCAAAATCCCCTCCCCCACCCCACAAAGAAAAATCTTTCTTGTAAGCGATAAAAATATTTAACTAAGGTTCACCTCAAAAAACCTTGCTCGATGTTTTGCCATGAAGATAGATGGAACTAAGAGGGCATAAAGTTTTTCATAGAAATTTGGGTATTCCAATCCATACTGGGTCATCAGGACAAAAAGGCTGCTAAGAGCCATCACACTGACTACGCCACCAATGTCATATGATCTTGTTAAGAAATCACTGCATATAATAAATTAATTAAGTCAGATTTGACATGTAGCTATCAAAATAAATTGTCAATTTAATGTAGCATAGACATTTACCATAAAATGATAGGATTTGACAGATGTGGAATAACAGCTTGGTGAAGGTTAACAAGAACCTGGTCATCAAAAACAATGTATCAGGAAGTTGAAAAAAAAGGACCTTTATATGTACTACACATAAACAAGGACCCAACATTTGATCGCCAGGGCAAACCAATATTTTCATGACATGGAATATATGTTAAAAAAAAAATTACCAAAGCATTACTTTTACGGACATTATGACTCCTTACACAAAACATCCAAAGCATGTTGCAGAAGATAATATTTCAGCCATTTTCAAGTTTCAAAAGCATAACCATGCAGATTACCTCCTTGTAACGTCAACTGGAAGTGGTAATCTAAGATACGCAATCCATGCTTGGGTAAATTTTAACTTCATTTTCTTGGCAATTTTGGCTGCAGATAATACCTACATTCAATACAAAAATAGACAGGAAAAATTAAAAAATAATAAATTCATTAACATGATAAGAAGATAAGAGATCCTCAATAATGAAAACAGGGGAAGTAATTTGAAACTTAGCAATGAGTATGGAACAAAAAAAATTACATTATTGTTATGCTTCTCAGGCTTCTTCTGCTTATCATCTGCATCCACATCTCCAGAAGGCTGCTTATGATCACTTTCTATTGGCGAAAACCATAATTATCAATACATATGTACACTTGACAGTGTTTTATACAAACTCCTAAAGCAAAAATAAAAAGAAAGCAATAAATAGTATTCTATGTATGAAACATAGCACATAGGCCTTAAAGGGATCAAAGTCAAGATCCTCATTTTGATATAGTCACCTGATCTGCTCCACATTTCAAAATCAGATGTATTATCTGAGCTTTCAAGAGGGGGACACGTGATATAGTGTAATACATATTCTGGATGACACGCTCCATACTGCAATACAGTGTATTTTCAAGTTATCAATAGAATCAACTCGGGCTAAACAACATTGAGTAGCAAAACTAAATCTATAGCCCAAAGCATTTGTTTGAAAACTAATAACAGCCAATCAGCTATAAAGCTTAGTATCTCTTAATAAAGGAGGGAAACAGAAAGAGCAGAAATAGCTTGAAGCAGTGGCAATTACATAGGTCTTACTAATGTTGAGCTATATTGACTTTCACTAGTGCCGTCTGCATTTGCAATTTTATCATCTAAACAAGGATGAGAAAACGTGTTATCAGACAGAGAATACCCAAATAGTTGGAAAATGAAAAAGAAAAAGCACTGAAATCTCCCCTTTTCAATTTTGCATGTGAAAATGATTAATAAATGAATGGAGGACCAAAAGAAGCAAGGAAGGGAAGAAAATCACCTGATGCATCTTTTCCCTCTAAAGTTATAGCGAGCCTTTTTAGGCTAATGAACGTAAAGTAACTGCACCAAGTAAAATAACAATTCAGCAGAATAGCCAAACCCCATAATCCACTTTAGTTATGTATTAGTTATACTTATACACGCAAAAGAATATAGGCAAAACAGGGAAACCACTCCAGTGAATCAAGAACTGACAAATTCATTCCGATAAGACAGACTACATCAATTTTGCCTTCCAAAATAGGGCCTAAAACAACAAATGGTATAAACTGTTCCAGCTTTTTTCTTCCGTTTCACTTAAATATATATGTGGAGTTGTGGATAATAGCAAAGATCCATAAAAAGCAACCCACAGCATAATAATAATAATAATAATAATAATAATAATAAATCATACCAGACATCAATATACTTGAAATACTTCGATGCTAGTAAATCCACCAAAAATTCAACGGAACTCTCAGAGTGAACCTGATAGAATTAATCAAAAAATAAACAAATTAAAAACAAAAAAATTAAAAAGAGAGAAGGAAACTTTGACCATAGAGTAAAACTTCAAATTGGTCTCTAAAATTTAAATTTCGATCTAAATAGTTAAAATTAAAAAGGCTTAAATATCCTTTTGGTCCTTGAAAAAAAAAGCTTGGTTTTGGTTTAAACATCTTTACAACCACTTGGTTTCGTTTCAGTCCAATGATTTTTGGCTAACATATAGGACTGAATGACCTAACCCTCAATTAGAGCGTATAAACAGTTTATTTGAATACATCATATAATACATCATATGATAATCTGAATAATTTGAATAGATGACAGGACAAATTTGAACCAAAGGAATACCATGTGAGGGACAAATTTTACCAAAATAAACAAAATACCAGGATTGATTTGATTGAAATATTAGCTACTATTTTGAATTTTGATGCACACACTAACTAGATTAAAGTTTCACTCATTGAACAAAGCAATGTGCTATATACATACATATATATAACTTACAATGCTATGGAGAAGCCTGTGATATATAGCAGAGTGGAACGTCCCTCCGTTCGCGACCTTAACGAACTCCATGAGCGTGTCAAGAACCACTTCCTTCACCGCCTCCTCCTCGACGCGCTCTCGCGGTGCGACCGCAACCTCAACCAGCGACTTCACGAGCTCGTCGAACTTCGACCGGAGCCACGCGCGGTAGATGAACTCCGACTGGTCTTCTTCTCCTTGCTGGGGGGCGCGTGACGGGGGCGTGGAGGAAGGGAGAGTGGGGAGGAGAGGGAGGAAGAAGGAGTGGAGGGAGAGGAGGGACTCGAGGAGGTGGTGTGGAGGGGACGAAGGGGACACGAAGGTGAGCAGCAGAGGGAGGTTGTTGATGTGCGAGGCAGAGGAGAGAAGCTCGCTGCCTAGGGTTTTCAGCTCTGCGACGCCGTATCGGCCCTTCTTCTTCTTGTTCGTCGTTTTCATTTTCGTGTTCTTGTTCTTTCGGGATGCAATGCTCGCCATGAGGATGGGAGCAGACACTGGCGGCGACGAGGTTTGTTGAGGGTTTTAGATGCATGGACGAGTTGGTCTGCTAGTTGAATGGCATTGGGCTGGAGGATTGAGAAATTGGGCCTAACTCCCGACCCAATAAAACCATGACAAAAAAACAAATAAATACATAAACATGACCCTTTGACCAAGAACGTAATAACATGACCCCACAGCATTCATATTTTGGGCTCAAGGACTCCTCAAGTTTCCACAGAGTCTTGGTACAATGTTTTTAGATGTTTTCAAATGGATTTGGGATATGGCATGCTCATCTTTGCATATTTATGTTAAGCGATGCAATAGCGTGGTGTCGTTAAAATTTGTTGTGTTGTTCCCAAGTTTATACCTGATGATTTGTACCCAAGTTTAGAAATCTGTTTATTATCTTTCTAGCCAAAGAAAGAGATCAGGTACTCAGCATCAAACCCACAAGAAGCAGACACATTGTTTTCTTTTTAGATCAGAAAGGTTTCATTGATTAGTAAACAATGGTTTAAGCCTACTAAAAAATATTAGGTAAAAATATAAGTACAATACATCAAAATTTAATGACACCAAAAGCCTGAAGCTGAGAAAATCAACCAATAATAATTACACACTATCATAAAATGTCCATCATATGATTAATCGGATTAGAAATCTTTTGGATTTTCTTTTTGTATGTGGACCATTAAATGTGTACTTTTTTAGTTGAGTTAAATTGAATCAAAATTTTTTAAAGGCCTAGCCCATTTGATGAAGGCCCAATGACTCATAGATGCTTATCGTCAATCTTTCACCATCCACTTATCTTAGATTGTCCGAGCCCTCTACCTCTCCATGTGGCATTATACTTTTTCATGATCTAACAAACGGGTCACTATTTCTTCACCCTTTAAAATTAGTCTTTTAGCTGCTGCTACTCTATGCAGTATTGCAGTTTCATGTCAACAAGAGGAATATAACAGTGGAGGTGGAGCTGTAGGAAGGTTTCAACTAGCAAGTGTTGTTATTCAACTTGAACCAAAGTCTTCATATTCTTCGTAAGTGTGACACTTTTCTAAATTCTGTTGTTAATAGAGGATGATGATATAATTTGAAAGGAACTTATGTCCTTGGTATATAGTAGCACTGGTGTATTTGATATAGAAACGCCATTAATCTTTATTTCTTTTCGATCTCATTGTTTTTTAAATGGAAGTTTGAATGTAAATGATGTGGGATCCAGCATTTTAACATGCTTCATGATTTTGTCGGCTATATGGCAAAGATGACCGAACATTATTGGAGTAACATGAGATTATAGCAGCAGAGCAAAAAGAATTGAAGTTATTTTGATGGGGAGAGCCATCATTGATAGATGAAAAATGGTTGAATATAGTTCTGAGAGTGATCTTGCCACCATAACATGGTCATCTTCCTCCATTTCTAATTACTAATCGTGTTGAAAAATTGAGACAATTTGATATTTAAAAAAATAATATATCTAATCATAAATAGTGAAGTCAAAGTTTAACTGCTACGTTTAAACATGGTGCACTAATGCATTTAAGAACGTCTAAGGCGTACACGTCACGCAAATTGTCCATCGACTTTTTCAACCAAAATGCCACTTATTCTTTTTCTTCGAATTTTGATAGACATTTGCACATTTTGACACCATATATATTTTGTATATGTATATTCTTTACTAAATATCTATTTTATTTCCTTAAAAATATATTAAGGGATAAATTAGTTTCTTAAAATTTAAAATCCCATATTAATTCCTCATATTTAAAAAATATAAATTGATCCCTGTTTATATAATATTTTAAGGATTAATATGTACTTTGATATATTTCTAAGAAATTATTGTGGGTATTTTTTTGTTACCCTCATGTAAGTTCCACATATATAATTTAAAGAAAAGTCTGCACAAAGTTGAGTCAATCCTTTTATACAAATTAGATTTACATATAAAAAAAGTTAAAAATTATGATAAAAAGAGGTGCGTGCTGCCATTTTTTCCTTAAAGAAAATAACATATACTAGAAAGACTTAAGAGGTGGATAAACCTGCTAAATTTGTTCAACACAAGCTCGTAATTTCATGTAATTGAGATGGCAAATGATATACGACACGCAGATATTCATCATCAAGCCACCCCGCCCTGCAAGAGGGTGGATAGGTGCTGAAAGAGTTTTAAGTGTGGGAAAGGTCGAGATCAGCTTCAAGAGAATCCTCCAAATTTTAAAATTATTTTATAATTGTTCTAGAAAACAATTAGGGTATTACTTAGCGTGCTTGTATCATTAGTACATGTAGCTATGATAGCAACAAGTTGAGATTTGTTCAATAGGGTGAAGAGTGGGGTCGGCTAACCCATTGCAATGCATGCCATGCAATACTATATATGCTCTATCCATTCATTTAGCATGTCAATTAACAATAAATTTGCTTCTTCGGAAAAAAAAATATAATTTGTAAGTGATAGATTTAAATAAATAATAATTCATTAAGAGTTACCTTAAAATATCATTTAAGAATATGAAAATAAAAATTCACATAAAAAAGCATTTATAACATTGAAAATACAAATAATTCAAACATATTTTATTTGGCATTCATCAACAAAATCCTTATAAATAAATGATATTAAAAGTTTCATCCTTTAATAATCTGTTTATGTTTTTTCCTTTCTCCATATACTTTGTATTTCTATCGTACCTAAGTTATATGTTTGACAGGGTGACAAATAAGAATAAGCATAAAATGAATGACTCACTAAAATTTTACAAGTGCATCGTCTAAAGCTAATTAATATGGAATGAGAGAGTGAAGCTAATTTGTTTCATCCTTCTCTATCACCCAAAGCCTTTATCTTTTGCCTTTGATTAGAGGATGAGAATAATATGTATTTTTCTTTTCTTGTTATTAAACAACTAAACAAATGAGTAGTATACCGCACCCCACTCCAGTTTATATTTTGTTTTTATATTTGTTTATTAAAAATATTATTTGGATGTCAAATTCAAATATATGACTAGTAATTCAGTAAATTTGATGTTAAAAATAGATGAATAAGACGTTTACTCAATCTATCAATCATGTGCTTGAATTCATCGTCATTTACACATAAAGCCCGAGTGTCGATTTGACACTCAATTAACTATATCAAAATAATATTTTTGTATTTTGTTATGATTTACCCATTTTCATCATCTTTAAAAGTTATCAAGGATGATTTTCCCATTTTACAAAAGCTCTCAAGTACAAATTAAGAAATTTATTCCCTCTAGATATTGGTTAAGGAATCACCAAACAGAAAATCTTGAATGAAAAAAATAATAAATAATCTTTTTCTTTTTTTATTAATTTCAGTCCTTAGTATCTACCTTTAAAATTAATCTCTACCAACTGGTGAGTACAAATTCAATTCTCCTACTCGAGCAGGAAATCTACGCATAAATAAATTGTCTTTTAATACCAAAAAAAATTAATAGAATAACCAAATAAAACAGACTATACATGCATGTACGTAAAGCACCAAAATTCCAACAGAATTGGAAAAATTGAATAATCAAGTGCAGCCACATCACAGAACGGATATAAGCTGCATATTCTGAACAACATTCATTCTCTTGTTCATGCACTATTCAAGTCCGTATTTTCATTCATCGAATAGCTCTTCTGTTTCATGCATTGCTTCATCTCTAAGTTTGGCCACACGTGACACCTCCCCTTCACGTGCATTCCCCCTTCTACAAAACCGAACACCTTGGTTGGTGCGAACTATTATCACAGTCTGCCTTTGGCATATTCTCCACCCTTTTTCACCCTTAGTTTGTTTTCATCTAATATTTACAACAGGGTCATCACAAAAAGAAATAATGGTGATGAAGAAAATGGTGCTGCAGAAGACCAAAAGCTGGGGTAAGCATGAGGATAAGAACAACAAGAGCATTAACAGGATCTTGATAAACATCAACATCTTAGGGAGTTCGGGGCCAATAAGGTTGGTGGTGAATGAAACAGATGCTGTTTCATGTATAATTGAGACAGCATTGAAAACTTATGCAAGGGAAGGGCGCCTCCCTGTGTTGGGATCAGATGCCACAAACTTCTTTCTCTACTGTCCAGATGCAGGTTTTGATGGTAAGATTGCCTACCATTTTGGATTAAGATTTTTTTTTTCCTCTCTTTATTTGAATTTGGTGCATGAATTTGCTATTAAAAGTGGATGGCAGGGATAAAGGTTAGACATTTTTCTTAATTTTCATACTAAGTGAAAATGGGGACATCTGTTATTGTTGGCAATTAAAATTGTCTTGTTGAACTTTAGATGCTATGAGAGGAAAGTATAAACACTCAAAAAACTTGGTTTTTGTTAGTAGCCAATTTTACAAATCACACAACACTCAAATATAAAACGTGTTGAAGTTCTTGTACCTATCTCTCTATTTTTTTCTTTTTTAATACTCATGGTACATAGGTGTGACCTTTATATAAGCAAATTATGATAATATAATAATAATAATAAAATCTTGCTTAATCTATAAGAAAACTAATAGCAAAGTTCAATTGAAACTTTTTCTGACTAGTCAAATATGACGACTAGATGAATACAAATTCAACTTGAATTCTACCTCATTCAATAATCTTCTAAAAGTAAGTTTAACTTGAATTATTCAACCTAGGTGATAGCTATCAATGAATTGTCATAGATAAGCTTGGTTTATCTCTTAATAGTCATTGGCATTTTGGTATGAGTTACTTCGATAGTAAAAGGCATTTTTTCTTAATTATTCTCATTTTTAGTTTTCATTGGCAAATGGCGATCTATACTAGTGAAATGTCTCACTTCCCTTCTCAGCCATATTGTTAGAGTTTAATCTTAATATACTATTTTTTTTATTAAAATCTTAATATCCTGGTTTTCACATTATAATTAAATTTTTTTCGTTTGTATAACTTTTTTGATTAGTAGACATGGGAGTCAACCAAATTTATTAATTTGTCAATACATGATTGGGTCACATTGTATTAAAATTAAATCTAAGTTTTTCTTATGCTTTTTTTTTTTCCTCACACATGCATATTCGTTCATGTTTTTCTTTATGGTATGATTGTTTTATCTCACACAGTGTATTCACTCATGTACTATATTTTATGACAGCTTAAGCCCATCGGAACCCATAGGGGTTTATGGGACGAGGAACTTCGTGCTGTGCAAAGCAGGCGTCCCCTACAAAGATCTGAAGCACCATCAAAGATGATAACTCATCCTCATAAGGGAATTGGTGGCTGGAAATGGTTGAACAAATCTCTTAGCTTCAAAGTCCGTTCTATTCTACATTTTGCTCCAGTGGTAGAGCCTAGTTTTCTTGAGGGGACACAATCTTTAGAAAAGAAAAACTGATGATTTTCATGAATTTTGTACAAAAGCATTAAATTTAACTATAAATTTGTGCTCTAGTTACAATCTATGGCAGCTAAGGTATAGTTGCTTGTGCCTACGTTTTGTACTTAGGTATGTTTGGTTGGAGGATGAAAATTAGAGTAAATTTTTCATGATTGAGTTTCATATGTAATCAATCATGAAAAATTTACCCCCTTTTTAACCCTCCAACTAAACATAACCTTAGTGTTAATTTAGATTAATTTATAATAGCAACTGGCAAAGAAATTGAGAGAAAATGGAGGGAGTAAAAGCATCGAAGGAAGAAGAAGATCTTCTGACTTGGAGTACTAAGAAGGTCAAGACTGTGAGGAGACGAAGGAGTCTGAAGACACAGAGAAGGATGAGTCCATGTCCCAGGTTGATGACTCGGCTAGTGAGTCTATGGAGGAGGACATTTGATAGAGTTACGAACCAAAGCGATGGGAAGATGCAACACTCCCGAAAGTTCTCATATAAGGAGACTGTTATGAAAGATGGAATGGGAGATACGCTTAAGCCAAAAGGTAGCGCAACTAGTGCTAGAGGAGACCGCTTCTCGGAGGATGAAAACGAGAACGTAGAGGATAGTCAGGACTTCGAGACTTTCCACCCGAAACCTATTATCCCAGTCTCTGCTGAAGAATTTGATGAATGGTGTCGGCCTTGGCGTCATACCTTGATAGTTAAGTTGCTGGGAAAGAGATTAGGATTCCGAGAATGGATAGGTGGATTCAGAAACTTTGGGCCAGAAGGAGCTATTCATATAATGGATCTGAATGATGATTTCTTTGTTGTTCGTTTTAATGATAAGGGTGACTACAAACATGCTCTTTTTGAGGGACCTTGGATAGTGGCAGATCATTATTTGTTGGTGCAACGCGCGACCTCTCTTTAAACCTGAGGAAGACAGGCATTCGAAAAGTGGCGGTTTGGTGCGTATCCCAAATCTTCCTATGGAGCTCTGCAACCAACATTTTCTATGGAGAACATGCATGAAATTGGGAACCATGTTAGAGATTAATGAGCTCACTTCAATCCATTCTGGGTAAGTTCGCAAATATATGTGTTGAATTAGATCTAAAGAAAAGCTAATCCCATCCTCTCCTTAGGGAAGGATTTCAAGTCGAATATGAGGGCCTCCACCTAATTTGTTTCCACTGTGGCCACTATGGGCATCGTGTAGAGCATTGCATTAGCTCTGAATCAACTTTAGACGAAGTCCCAACTACATTACGGGGCGACTCAGACGTATCTAGGCACCACAAGGGTTGCTGATGGAGGGTCATGGAAAGGACGCTAATCTTGCAGGGTGGGAGAGTACTCCATATCAAAATCCGAGAATTTGGGAAGTTTGAATCATGAGAAGATTTCTTCAAACCTGAGGATACTACCTACAACGTAAGCCGTTGGATGGACTGGAAGGAGTTTTTGGGCCATGGATGTTAGTCAAGCGGATACTCTGCGTAAGGGTGGACCAATTAAAGGTAGATTTCAAGCAAATCAGGATCGTAATCAGGAGAACAATCAGCGGCAATCCTTGCGATATGAAGTCCTGATGGATTTGGAGGGGAATGAGGATAATCAGGACTACTGCAGATATGCAGAAGACTTTGCATGATTTGCAAGGTGCTAATCGACCTATTGTCCTAAGTGGGAACCGTACTACTTCTGCTAAGGCTGAGAAGGAGTCCCTCTGGCCATCTTCCGAACCAAAGGCCCAATCCTCACCTAACTCAAAAGCTCCAGGTCCACCATGCACCTAACTTTAAACCCCCTACTGATGAGGCCATGACAGTTAGGGCAAATCCAACTAAGGAGAAGGACAATCATAAGGAGTACTGCCCTTTTAGGAGTACGCAAGCCAAGAATTGGAAAGATTTCCAAGAAGGTCGTGATATCTCTCTCCAGGGTTAATCCATGTTGTTGACCCATCCCATAAGAAGGTTGTTCGTGTCCAAAATAATTTTGAGATTCAGACCACACAACGATCCAATCACGAACCCCAAACCCTGGAAAAATTGGAGGGTATGTTGAATTGGAAAATATGGTGTAGCAAGAGTGAATCGTAATGGTGATAGAGAAGGAAAGAGAGTACGATCACTCTGTGGTTACTAAGCCACCTCCTTGTAGTCTGGTTTTGTTTGTTTTAATGAATGTCCTCTTCTGAATTGCAAAGGTGTGTCGGGAAAGGGTTTTAGTGCTCTTGTAAAAGATCTAGCTATCAGATATAAAGCTTCTATGATTATTCGTTGGAAACACATGTATTGGGGAGAAGATGGTCAAAATCATCAAACGTTTTCAGTTTGCTAGGGTTTGTATTAGTGACGGCATCGGCTTTCAGGAGGGATTTGGTGCATGTGGAGACCAGATGTTTGGAATGTCAATATCATTGATAAACACAGGCAATTTGTTCATATGAAAGTTGCCAGAAATAATGAGGATGACTGGTGGCGCATGTCTATGGAGCCCCCAGACTATAGGCCGAGGGAGTTGTGGGATGTCATTCATATGATAGCTAGTTCCGTCCATCTGCTTGGTGTCTGGGAGGTGATTTCAACTCAGGACTCACAAGTGCTGACACTGGGACTTCCTCACTTTTGTCCCTAGATGCGAGATTTTGCTTCTTGCCTTAGAGATAGTGGGCTTGCTCATTTAGGCTTCTTTGGTCAACCTTTCACTTGGCAAAGAAGGCTAACCAAAAAATGTTTGGACTGTGTAGTTGCTAACATGGGTTGGTTGCGTTTCCAGAGGCCAAGAGTACGCCATCTCCCACGACTCAAATCAGATCACACCCCCATTTTGCTTAGCTTGGAACCAAGTGATCTCACTATCAACAGACCTAGGCAATTTAGGTTCTTGGTAGCTTGGCTAATGGATGATAATTATCACCACATGTTAGTCATCGTGGGTTAAAGAAGGGGACCTTGTAGATAATGTTGCGTCATTTAGAGAGGCCGCGAATCTGGAATAAAGAGGTCTTTGGTCACATTTTCTGCGGAAGAATCGTCTTATTCTAAGATTAGAAGGAATCTCCAAAGCACTCACCTTCCAGCAAAATCCTTTTCTCGAAAATCTACAGAAGGTTTTGTGGAAAATCTACAAAAGCTATTTTGATCCAAGAAGAAGTTTACTGAAACAATCCAAATGTAAATGGCTCGTTTTTGAGATAAAAATACAAAGTATTTTCATGGGAGAGCTTCCAGTCACAAACGGCGTAACAAAATTGGTAGTCTCAAAGATGATAATGGAGATTGGGAGGATAATCCTGATGATCTTAAGAAGATGGGCACCAACTTTTTTCAAAATCTCTATGAGGATGACCATCAGGATGAGGAGTTTTCTATAGGAGGCTGGTTTCCTATTCTTCTCAATGTATTAGCTAACCTTAATAGAAATGTCTCTGATATGGAAATTAAAGAGGCCCTCTTTGCCATAGGTAGCTGGAAAGCGCCAGGGCTAGACGGTATTCCAGCCATGTTTTATCAAAATGCTTGGGCAACAATTCAAGGTTTCTTTTTGTTCTTGGGTACGACACGTTTTCAACAACCCTGAGGATTAAAGAGGTGAATCGAACTCATATTGCTTTAATCCCAAAAATTGAAAGACCGGAAAACTTTTCCCAATTTCGCCCATCAGCCTCTGCAATGTCTTATATAAACTGATAACTAAGATTGTGGCTAGTAGGCTGAAGAAGTTATGAATGATCTAGTTGGTCAACACAATGAGCTTTGTGCCCATAGAGTCATGCTCACAATATTCTGGTTGCGTAGGAGGTGATGCACTCCATGAGAACCAAAAAAGGTGCGGTGGGTTTCATGGCTATTAAAGTGGATTTGGAAAAGGCGTATGACCGTTTAAAATGGAGCTTTATAAAAGATACATTTCTGGATATGGGGATGTCTGGATCAATTGTGCAATTAATCTGATGTGTATCACTTCGTCTCATTGCACTTTTTAAAATGGTTCAGCTTATGCTTTCTCCCTTCTCGTGGAATTAGACAAGGTGATCCTATCTCCCCTTATATCTTCGTCCTGTGCTTGGAACGCCTCTCACATCTCATTAATTTGCTGTGGATAAGAAAATATGGAAGCCTATTAAGCTTTCTAGAGGTGGCCCCCCTCTCCCATCTCGTTTTGCTCAGAACTTGGTGCGGTTTGCCAAGGCTGATATTGAACAGGTAATGGTTATTAAGGAAACTCTAGAACTCTTTTGTAAAAGTTCTGCCAGGAAGTCAGTCATGAAAAGACTTGTGTTGCTTTCTCTAGAAATGTGCACCATACAAGGAGAAAGAACTAAGTGATGTTTTGGGGTTTAAGCTTACTTCAGATCTAGGCAAATATTTGGGTGTCCCTTTCCTTCACGATAGGGCCTCCGCAAATAAGTTTAATTTCATCCTCGATAGAATGAATGGTAGACTGAATGGCTGAATGCTCACTCCTTTCTCCTGCGGGTAGAGTTACACTCACTCAATCGGCTTTAGCTACTATTCCATCTTACATTATCCAGACGTGTAAGATGCCGGTAAGTCTATGCAATAAGATTGATAGGATTTGCAGAAATTTCCTTTGGGGAAGTTAGGGTGAGGATAGGAAAATCCATCCTATAGCTTGGAAGGACGTTTGCAAACCAAAAGCAGAATGGGTCTTGGTCTTCGTAAGGCAAAGGATTTAAATGTCTCGTACATGATGAAACTGGCATGGCAACTTATTCACCGACGAGAGGCTTTGTGGGTGAAGGTTATGAGAAGTAAGTACAGGTGCGGGGATGATTACCTCCCTCTTATTAAGAAGAAAACTAATGCTTCCAATGCCTGGCAAGGAATCTTAAGCTATTGGAGTACTTTTAATCGTAATCTAATTTGGAGACTTGGAAATGGCCATCATGTGAGTTTCTGGAAAACCACTGGCTCCCTACTTCAATCGGCTTTGTGATTTTGCTCTTTATGATTTGTGCGAGGAGGAGTTGGCGATTACTATTTCCGATGTGGTAACTAATGCCGGGGAATGGGATATTTACGCCTCCAACATATGCTGCCCCAAGATATTATAAGTTTGATTGTGCAAATGAAGGCACCGGAGGATGGTTTCTGGATGATTCCCTGGCTTGGTTCCCCACGAGCTTGGGGCTTTTTACTATGAAGTCAGTCTATCAAGCCATTTATGCATGCTTCAGTGATAGAACTTTTAATTATGGTGTCATTTGAAGTTAAAAATTCCCAGCATTTAAATCGTTTCTTGGCTGATGGTGAACGAGTCCTTTCTCACTAACGCTAGACGAGCTCATCTGGGGATGACCGTGGATGATTTATGTCCCGTTTGCGGTATTAGGAGTGAGACAGTGCTCCATATTACCCATGATTGTCCTTTTGCGCATAATATTTGGAAGAGCATTGTGCCCAAGGGTAATCATCATGTTTTCTTTAGTCACGGGCTATTTGAGTGGCTGGAGACCAATGTGAAGACGGCCTCACGTATTGACAAGGATCTTAATTGGTCCCTCCTTTTCGTAGTTACATGCCATTCTCTCTGAGGTTCTGTAATGACCTAGTCTTTAATGGGAATCGTATCTCTTATTATGAATGCCTGCCATTTTGTGGATCGCCAAAGACTCTGAATTGGCATGGCAAGCTTTAGGGAGCTCGGCAAAAGATTCCTAATTACTAGGTCCATCATGTGGGGTGGGAGCCCTCGCAAGGCTGGTGTAAAATTAACATCTACGATTAGTTTTGGCAAACTATCAGCGCTTGTGGAGGTTTGATAAGAGACCATCTGGGTAATTTTATCAATGGTTTCAGCGTTCATTGAGTAATATTTCAATCACTTTAGCTAAATTATGGGGGATATACGTGGGTTTGAAAATGACCCACTTGAATGGTTTTCGAAGAGTTATCGTTGAATCAGACTCAACTTGTGCCTTGAATCTCATTTGTGGATCTGCCCACAATTTGCATGCAAGTAACTCTATTCTTCGTGCAATCAAGGATCTCCTGCGAGATTGGCATATTAATTGCGTCATGTGTATAGAGAAGCAAACTCCTGTGCGGATGGCCTTGCGCTATACCCATTCTGCCCTAGGTGCTAGAGTTTTAACTCCTCCTTCCTTTATTTCAATTCCTTTTTTAGCAAATAAAGTTAGAACTGTTCCCTAGATTCCTAGTTGTGTAGTTTCTTTTTTGTTTTTTCAGGCTTTTGCCCGTACCCAATAAAAAAAATATATAGTTAATAAAAGATAATTTTTTTGAAAGATAATTTTCTTGAAAGAATTATTATCAAAATGCTCCTATCATATATCTATATATAAAAGGAATACTACAAAAAAATTATTACATGAAGCCTAAAATCACTTAACTTCCTAAATCACTCCACTTTCTCTTTTTCTCTCGCTACAATCAAATTTAAATTTTAAAAATTTGTAGCTATTACAAAAAGCTTGAAATTTTTTTCCCTAAAATCACTTCACTTCCTCTTTCATCTCTATTTGTAATAAAATTTAAACTATGTTCCACTATTAAATTATCTTGCTCAATTTATTAATTTAATAATTGAATATACTATTATAAATCAGAATACAATCAAATTTAAATTTTAAAAATTTGTAACCCATTTGTATACGAAAAGTCTGGAATTATACAATTAGATACTTTTTTGAGGTACATAGATACATTTTTATTTTGATATTAATTTTCTTATAATAATTTATATAGTATCAAACAATGATATTAATTTTTTATATGATGCTAAAGATAATTATAATAGGAATCAAATAATTTCAATGACATTTCAATAAAAAAAAAGAATTTAATGATATACGAGTATAAAATGACTAGATGTTGATGAACGTTTAAAAATATTTTATTTATTTATTTTGAAGAGATTAACATTGATACCTTAACGATGTAAATGGATTTTACATTGTCATTTAATTATATTTTTTTTATTTGTAAAAGTTGATATAGTTATATATAGATATATGTGTAATCTTTTTTTAATCTATGGTGCATGTAAAATAAATTCTATTTTTAATCTAAAACTCAAATTTAGGTGAATGAAAAAAAATTCTTTTTTGGATGTTGAATAAAATATCTATATGCTTCATATTTATAAGACTTTGAAGATAGTTAGTAAGTAGTAAAATCTAATTATTTTATTGACATGGTAATACATGGTTAAATATTTTAAAAATTAATATTGACATTGTATATAAATTAAATACTAAAAAAATATTAGCATGATTTAATTGGTGTAAATTGCAAGTGAAATATACAATTAAGTGATTTTTCAACTAAAAACTTTTCATGCAAACTAATTGTATTTTTTTTTCAACTAAGCTTATTTGTATCAGCTTTTATTAAAAAGGTAAGTGTATATATATATATATATAATTTAACAAATTTAATTTAATAGATTATAAATGAAAATATTAAATAATTTAAATAAAAAATATTTTAAAAATTAATTTTTGGTGCAGTGTACCATTTAGTTCAACCTTAAAAAAAGTACATGTTGTTCATTAATAATAAACAAAAGAACTTCGAATTTCCCTTGGTCATTTACTTTCATTTAGAATTTCCCCTGCTTTCCATTCCTTTAAGCTGAATTCATATTTCATGTTACTCCCCTCTTTAATTAGCTAGCAATCCTTCAAGCTTTATCCAAAAAGGGTGGCTATACAGTGCGAATGTGCTTTTGACGAACCCATTATTACTAATACTATTGGCAAAATTTTATTGGAAAGTAAACAGTGGACTAATGGTGAAAAAGATGGAAGTGTGTAAATTGTGAAGTTATTTTACAAAAATATAAGTATTCATTTAATCAATACGAATTTATTTTCGTACCATCAATCTTTTTTCATCTATAAAAAATGAACAAGTGGCCCACTTTAAGTTTGTGTGCAAGCCCAACCCAATTCTAAGGTTAGGCCTGGGGCTAGAAAAGGTTAAGGCCAGACTTGTCCCGAAACAATCTGCAAGTTTTTTAGCCCAATCCATTTTCCGTAGCCTAAACCCAAACCCAAAGTTGTTCCAAAACAAGACGCTTTCTTTTGAGCCCAAAAGAGAATAAGAATTAAGAATGCATTACAAACACATGTATGCCTTGCCCAAAAAGGAAAATGTATTTCGGACCCAAAAATTAAAATCCTACGTGCACAAAGAGAACATCCCATTCAACAATACATGGATTGACTAATACATCAAAAATCAAAACAAAATCCATTTTTCAAGATTTTAAATGCATTTTCAGATATAAAAAAAATTAAATAGAACTAAATCTGAAAAGTTAAGACAATAAAGTCACTTAAGCTAGGCCGAGAGAAGTGAAAGTACAAGGGAAAACTAACTTCTATTTTTTTTCATTAACACATTTTTTGTTTTGGTCTAATTAACATATGTTAACTACACCCAAAAATTTCAACATCTTTTAATTTCTCAACTTTAGTAAACGAAGCAAAACCCAAGATCAGGACTCACCAATTAGTCATTGACTTATTTCAACTGAGAACTCTAGTTGGTTTAATTATCATCTTATTACTTATGTTATTTACTTATTATTATTTTTTCTCCCTTCCAAACACTTATTAATACTCCTCCCGTCTCACTCTAATTACAACGACCCCATTCTAAGCTCACGTAATAATCTGCATCAACATTCTACAGTAATAATAACAGTAATTTATTTATTTGTTCCACCCTTCTCGTTCAGCTTCCCAAGCTAGTCCCAACGAGTCAACTCACTCACTCGGCAGCGCCGGCGACTCTCCAGGCGGAGGTGGCAATGAGCGGCCTGGTCTGCCACCCAAGCAAGAGACACCCATCATTCTCCTCCACCCTATACCCTTCCCCTCCAGCAAACAGCGCCAACAACATCCTCGCTTGTCTAAAAGCATTTAAACCGAGCCGAACCGGTTCGAACCCACCCAAACCCATCCGAACCCGCCACTGAGCCAGCGTCTCGTGCCGCTCCACCCTCTCCTCCCCTTCACACGCCACCACGTTGCATATCTGCCTCCCCAAATACACCTCCGACATCACCGAGTCCTCGCACGCAACCACCGACCCTTCCATCGAGTCAAACAAGCTCGAATAGTAATGCATCGCCTCCGTGAACCGCTCCACAAAAACCGAACCGTTATGGTTCGCTTCCTGCTCCACGACCGTTACGATCTCCGGTCTGATTCCCCTAACCGTATTCATAACAGTCTCTAACGAACCCGGTTTCGCCAACAAACGGTGCAGCTCGAAAACGGAGTTAACCGCAACGGATTCCCCGGTCGGATATCAAGAATCGTTGGATCGAGATCCGAGAGGCTGTTGCATACGAATCCGCGGAACTCGAACCGAACCCTAATCCTTCGTGCGAGCTCCGCGAGCCGAAAACCGACTTGCTGAAGCGCGTCGACGGCGTTTTCCGGCGAGGAAGGTCCGATTCCGGTGAGGCGGAAGGACGGCGATCCTCCGGGACGGAGTGCAAGGGCCTGCATTAGCGCCGGCCATTGTAGCCCCTGTTTGAGGCCGAAGTCGATGACGTGGACGGTGGTCGCGGCGGAGAACGCTTCGAGGATCGCTTGGTTTGCGGTGAAGTGCGCGAATTTGAGGTAGGGACAGGTCTCGTAGAAGTGAACGTGGAGCATGTCGGAGAGTGAGGGGCTTAGGGCTAGGGATTCATGCGGGAAGAATCCATAGATTCGACGCGCCAGCGCGTGGGCGAAGTATGATGCGACTTTTCTCATCGCGCCGCCCTGATTCGCCGCGAGGGCCGCCGCGTGGCTCACCAGCGCCGCCGCATTGTCTAGGCTCCCTTGTTGGATCGCCTCCGCGCACGACATGAGCGCGTGGACGAGACTCACGCCGGTGTCTTCCACCGCCACGCAAGGGCGCGTGAGGTCAGAGTATGTTTCTGCTTCAAGAGTTGAGTTTACCAGTGCTTCTTCCATGCCGGGAAACGCGCACGCTGAATTGTCGTCGAAAATGGTGGACTGGAAGAAGGTGGTGTCGTCCACCACCGGCATTTGCGAAAACGGCAGCGCGTCGAAGGATACGTTGGTGTCGTTTTGGGTGAGCATGGGGTCGCAGTGAACGACGGCGGCGTCGTCTGAAGCGATGATGTTGGAGGAGGTTCCGTAGTCTTCGAGAGCGTTGGTATTGACGACGTTATTTCCGATCGCCGTTTCGTGATGATCCAGCTTCTGCGCCACGTCAGACATGTCCCTGGATCGCACCTTGTAGCCTATTGCGGCTAGCAACTCGTCCATGCAGTTACCACCCGACATTGACATTGGGGCATAGGAAGAAGAAGAAGAAGAACCCCCGAAAATATCATCATCACTCATCATCTCTAGTCTCTAGAAATTACGTGGATTCTAAGATTCTCTAATTAGGATGACACTGAAGTGAAAATTCTAGTGGGAGCTGGGAGGATGAGGATATATATATATAGAGGATTCATTGTTTTCTTTTTACTTTTTCGTTTACTTCCTCTTATTTTAAATAATTGTTTGTTTCAAAAATTTACATTTTCTATAAATAATTTTCTATTTCAAAAATTTAGATAATATTAATTATTTTTATCAATTATATCTTTATTAAATATATTATTGATTAATTAATGGAGAAGGAGAAAGGAAGTTGAACTATTAAAAGAGACAAGAACGATTTAGTAAATTATTCATAATTTTTATTAATATTAATATTTTATCAATTATTTTCTTAATTTTAATGAGTATTTATAATTGGATAATTATTCAAGGACGAAGAAAGTAATAATTTTTTATTTATGCACTATCATTCATGTATCACTAAAGTGGTTGAGACCCACCACTTTGTAAGTTGATTGGATGATAAAATATAAAATATTTTACAATTTAAGTGTATCAATATTAAATTCATAGTATTTTGTATATTGAATGGTGCCTAATCTCCTACCGTTGATGTTTTTAATCACATTTCTCAAATATGGTTAAACGCAGATAAAAGTATAGCCAAACATAGCACTCATCAGATGTTGTGTGGACTGTACAAATTAGTCCGAAGTATGTTTTAAAAAAAGGGGCCTTATAACCACATTTACAAAATGTGGCTAAGTGCAATAAAACCTATGGCTAAACGCCCCTTCCTCCTACTCATTTCAATCTCATTTCTTTATTCTAACCCCACTCCTCCACCTTTAAGGACCATCCTACCTCCAATCCAAATCCACACAATACAAACGTTGCTTCTCAGTTACCTTTGATGGCATTGGTGATGATGACGACTGCCGCCATGGCCACCGCCTCCTCCTCCTCCTCGTTGTTCATGTGCTCCAGGAAATGCTCCAAGTGCCCAGTTGAGACTGTGATAGACCCCAATTAACTAATTCACAAAGGAGAACAATCCACAACAACCCTTGATTTCAGCATAGTAGAAGCATTACCCACAAATTCATCAAAATCACAAAGCAAAACAAGCTTTCAGCTTCATCCTCTGTTACCTTCAAATACCCAAATAAAAAATGTTTATTTTCTGCCATGACCCCAAAAAGCTCAAACAAAAACATCAAAATAATAAAACAAATAGAGAAGTCTAACCCTCTTAAGAGCGTAAGGAGGCCGTGGCGATGATGGTTCCCATCTTCATCGTTTTCGGCAGAGGTAAATTAGAAGCAGCATTTTCATTCTACGGATTGGGATTGGGATTGGGGTTGGGAGGGTCCTTGGAGGTGGGGGAGTGAAGGTAGGGAATAGAGGAGGGAGATCAAAAGGAGAGAGAGGGTGACGTTGAGCTATGGTTTTTATTGCATTTAACCATATTTTATAAGTGTAGTTAAAAACCAACTATAGCATCCTGCATTGACCATCAACTACAAGAATCCGGCATATTGAATTCAATTTGAATACACTGACGTGTAAAAATATAGTCAACGTAATGTCAATACTTAAAAAGTCAATAAAAAATAAATTGAATTGAATTTATTGAATATACATAATTTTTCAATCATATAGTGGTACTTCAATAAATATGTTAACTTTCGTATCCAATACTTTAAAAATACTGTAAAAGAGAAATTTTATCATACGACAATATAAAGTATCTTTAACAATGTCTTGTATCAAAATGGAACTCTTTTGATGGAAACAAATATTTTGCTATACTTGGGAGTGAATAGGGGTTGGGGGGTTATTTTGGTGTGTGGTGATACGTGTGATGCTAAGAAATGAGGCTTGCGGCAAATACTAAAGAGGTACAGAAAGAGCCGCGGGAGCACCGCAAGGAGAAGAAAGGGCAGATGAGTTGATAGTGTACAGCTCGTGCACATGGTTGACGCCATGCAATAGAGAATCAGGTGGCGCCGTAAGCATCATCCATTGACACATATGGGAGTCTTTTTTAGTTTTTTGTCACTGTGGGCTCCACCTACGTTCACACTACTACACTGAAACTACATCAATCAACCCGTAAGTGTTTTTAATTTGAGTTGTGTTATTTATACTTATGAGATATGTGATATTCTTATTTCCTATTAGATGGTGAATCCTATTTAATTAGTATTCCACATATCATTTAATGATAAATAAATTATAAATCAATACAATATTTATGAATATAATTAACATTTTTCTTTCAATTTTTCACTCTTGTTGCTTCACTTCACTTGCTAACTGTGGTTGGCTGGTGGATGGTAAGGGAATAAGCTTTTGGAACAATCAATGATGCTGATTGCTGAATGCTACGCCCCTCAACCATTCCCAATGTGCAGTGTATAGGGAAAATGTTTGATTGGCCAACCATCATTTACTATATACTCCATTTTTTTAACAATAAAATGATTCAGCTAGCTTGATGCCCCTCACTTGATACTTTTGGTAGAATATACCCCAAACTTTCACTTGTTACAACTCTTCATAATAAATGTTATTTGTATAGCTCTGTTCGTTATTAATATTAGTTCTTGAAAAATTGAGTCAAATTGCTACATTAAAAGATTAAAGACTAATGTGTCTGACTACACATTTATAGTAAAATATATTAACTTTTTTTTACCTGTCAAAGATACATTGACCTTTTGACTCAGTTTTTCAAGAGCAACTATTAACAAGAAATAGAAAAAAATACCTAGGAACGAATCCAAGTTAGCAAGGATAGGGGCATATGGCGCACAAATACTTTAATCTTTTTTAGTAGTTATATACATAATTATATTTTTACCTTCACTATTTTATTGAGTTTCACCCTATATCAATTTTATATGAGATAAAATAACAAAATACAATGCTATCTACTTATTTTTATGCTAATGAATTATTTTTGCCCCTATTGTTAAAATTTTTCTGAATCTGTTACTAGAAATACCATTTAAACATTTAATCTATTACCATTAAATTATGTAGGCCATACATTTAAAAATAAAAGTTGTTTCTCATCATTAGATTTGAGTATATGTCTAAGAACACCAATTTTTAAGTATACAAATATCAATGCCCAATAATTAGAAATATATAGAGTTATGCTTAACGGGGCGAATTCATTTCCGTAAAAACGGTGCAAAAGGTGTACAAAGCATTGTTAGAAAATCACGTGGCATTTAGGTGTTTTGAAAATTAACCAAAACGCACTGCAAGTGCTAATGAATCTCCAATTCATACGTCGTTTCTCTAATTTTTTTTTTTGGAGCCACCAATCATTTTTCAAATATATATAAGAAATAATTTGATAGGTCAGATGCGTGATTTCATCGAATATCCATAATGAAGGAAAATTAAATTAATGATACGAGGTTTTCATACTTTACATGATTTTAATTTATAAGTTTGTGTTACCGATGTAAATAACTTTGAGTTTAACTAAATAGAAAAATAGATTTGAGTTTAATTTTAATGTATTAATAATAGAAAAAGAGTTTTACATTGTCATTCAATCAATTTTTTTCACTTAAATGACTCCTTAAATAATAAGAGTAGAAGTTAATCATATTTATTAATACAATTTAATATAATCAAATAATTTTATTAAATTTTTTTACATTATTAGTGCATCAAATTAAATCCAATATCTATTGTTTTAAGTATGGAAAGCAAAGACTAACTAGGAGACGTGACATCCTCATACAACACATGGATCATCATATTTTATAGATTTGATTTCACACATTATAAACTTACCATCCGTTTTACAAAGTAACAAATATTTGACAGCTCATGTTGAATATACCAATAAAAAAATACCATAGTGATTCTTACAAATAAAATATGCAGCTAGTCTGATTATTTAATCTGATTAATTTGTATGTCAAATAATTAACATCCTTTTCATTTTTTGGTGTTCAAATGTGTAAGATCCTTGTTGGCAAGTGATAGTGCACATTCTGTAACATCTCCTTTTTCAAAAAGTAATTTGTATAACAACAATTTTAATTCATATATCTGAAGTAAATATTCTATTTATTCTATTTAATTATTTTACATCAATATCTATTTTAAAAATTAGACCAAAAAGTTAAAACACATATCCTAATTGTTTAAAATAAGATTGTAAATTGATAAGAATAAACTCAAAATATATTATACTAAGTTAAGAATAAAATTTATTGAGAGTAGTAACTAATATTAAATTAAGTATTAATAATTAGGTGTATAATTTTATACTAAAAATTTAAAAAGTAACAAATATAAGTGTTTTTTTGAAGAAAAAGTTAAAACTAGCCGGTGCTTAAATGCACTGTCATTCCTTTCAACAACCCAAATTATCTATCTAAAGGGGAGGGGAAGTTGAAATTGTGTGTGTCCGCGCGCGCCAGTGAAAGAAAGATAGAGTGAGAGTATAGTGTGTTGGTGTATTGAGTGATGTGAGGAAATAAGAAATAGAGGAAAAGGAAGGAAAAAGAGAGAGAAGAGAGTCGGAAGAAAGAGAGAGAGAGAGAGAAAGGGGGAAAGCGCACAAAAAAAAAAGAGGGCGGGAGTTCAGTGTTCATATTATTTTAGAGGTAGAAAATAAATTTATTTTTATATAAAAATAAAATTATAGTTATATCTATTAGTTATTATTATTTTTATTATTTTATGTACTATTTTTTTATATTAAAGGTATTTATTATTGTTTATTATTATCATTTTATTTTGCTATTTTTTTTATATTTATAGATGATTATTAACCTGAATATTGATTAAAATAATACTAACTACATAATTAAAACAATTATCTTACCTCCTCACTAGTCCTATCGATTATCGCACTTTGGTCTTTTCTTCTTATTTTACCACTTAAAAATTCTTTTCTCTTCATGCCAGTCCAATGCACATTATTGTCGTTCCCCTTCTTCTTATTTTATCATTGAATTAAATATTATCTTTTCTCCTTGGTTGTCCGTTTATTACGCATTGGTTTCTTCTTTTTATTTTATTTATTTCTTTATATTTATGTGGTTCATTATTTAATTTAAGTTAGTTTAATGTTCTTTTTTTATTTATGTTGTTATTGTTACACATTATTTTATCATTATTCTATTTTAGAATTTATCATATTATTAATATAATATCATAGAAATTTGAGTTGTTAATATTTATAGTAATTTCTATAAGGGACCTAAATTAAAGATAAAATATAATTAAAATCTAATACTAACAATAAGTAAATGTTATCTTATATGGATTTAAAATATTAAATTAATTATGAGTTTATGATTACAAAGACCAACTCAGGACCTTGATGAAAAATCAAAAGAAAATTTGATAAAATTATCTTAGTTTTGGTCCCTTTAGAAATTAATATTTATATTGGCAATTCTATGGTTTGAGAAATTTTATTGATATATTAGTTTATTCTATCAAGTTTATATTATTTTAATTATTGCACACCTTCTTAAGTTTAAGTCTATGCATTAATTTATATTTTATGCAATTATTTCAATTTCTTGCCTAATTTTATGGTTTACTATTTAATTTGTTTTTATTATTGATTATTTTATGAACTTTTATTCAAGTTTTATTTATGGATCATCAACCAAATGTATCCACGACTAGAAACAGTCCTCAAGTTATATAATTCACAAATATGAATATTATTTCTGATTACAAAATTTTCTTCATACGTACCGTTTGAAATCAAACTTACGAGTAAATGTAAAAAAGAGTCCAACTAGCTGGCAAGTGTATTAGACCGTGTGGGTTTCGGTGCACACTCTTGATGGTGCTATCCAAGCCAAATAGCAATTCTCTGAACTAAAAGAGAACAAATAGGTTGGGGATTCAGACGTCAACAGTAGCTTTATATGTGTCCCATATAGCCCATAAAAATATTAGGCGTCATGATAACGGCGCGAAGAACTCGATGGGCATTCGACCAAAAAAAAAAAATAGGCACCGCCTAGAAGCGACGACGTTTGAAAAAAAAAAAACCTGGTATGACGTCCTCTTTGAGACGGTGACATTCGGCCACAAATGGCGCATTTTATTTTTTAATATTTATTTTACTTTTGTGAATATTCTAATAATTGAGAAAAACGTTGAAGTGAGAAGAGGATGCACTGACATCTGTTCAACACTTGTTCACAAAAAGAGGGTCATGGCCACGTAAATTTGCCATGCTTGCCAAATTCAATTGTACATGCTATCTTTCGCGGCATATTCTTTTTGTCTTCTTTTTTGGGTAATATCGAAGTACACTCTTTCAATTTTGAATAATTGATACATTCATTTTTATAAGGAAATTGCTTCAAAGTTTGCATGTTCTCTACCATATAGTGCAGCTAGTCTTATTAAAACTTCTTGTTATAAAATGGCGGCCTAAACGTGATAACCAAATACTCCACCACAAAAATATAATAAAGATATAAAAAGTGGACACACTCCACTCAAAAGTCAAATCTCAAATACACTCAATGTACTTTACAATTTTTTCGCTGTATACTCTCAACTTAAAAAAAAAAACGTTTAGAAGAAGTAAATAATTCTACTCTATCACTAAATTGAAGAGTGGATTTGGTTTCTATTGGTATTGAGAGCCAATGAATCAAGCTCTATTTATAGAGTTTAGATGTATAAATTTTCAGTACCCATTTAATTCTTCGTATCATCCTTTCAAACAAAATATTGCTCTGTTGAATAATTTGCATCCTCCAATTAATATGGTGGGCACGAAAGCATGTTTGACAAATAGGCTTGAAAAACAAGATATCAATTCTGCAAATCTTTATCTTAACTTGATTTTCCATCTAGCTTCAAATTTCTAAAGTTGCCTTCTCCAATATGCCTATAAGGGCAAACTCACATAGTGCAGATACTAATTAAGTCCAAGCAATGCTTGAACTTAGCTATTGTGATTGACTTCATCAACATATCTGCTAGATTGTTTGAGATACCAATCTCCTTCATTGCAATAACACATTGAGAAATAACCTCCCAAATAAAATGGTATCTGACATCAATATATTTGATTCTCTCATGATACATTTGATTTTTAGTTAAATGTATGACACTTTGGTTATCACAATAAATAGTTATAACATCTTGTTCTAAGCTCAACTTGCCTACCAAACTTCTGAGCCAAATGGCTTCTTTCACTGCTTCTGCCGCCATGTATTCAGCTTCTATGGTGGATAGTGCAATAGCATACTATAAAGTCACTTTCCAACTAACCACCACCCAAAAGGGTGAAAACATATCCTGAGAGATCTACTTTTGTCAATATTTCTAACATAACCCAAGTCAACATAACCAGTAACATTGCTACTAGTGTTAGAACTCCTGTCATATACTAGGCCAACGTTCGCAGGACCTCGAAGATATTGAAGTATCCATTTCACTTTTTGCCAATGCATCATGTTAGGATGCCCCATATATCTACTAAAAACACTAATGACATGTAAAATATATGCTCGAGTGCATACCATACCATACATGATGCTTCCAGCTGCACTAGCATAGGGAATGTGTGACATCTCCTCTTCTTTAGTGAATTGTGGTGAATGTGCATCTGATAATCTGAAATTGGTTGCCAACAGAGTACTCATAGGCTTTATGTAACATCCTAATATTTAACCTAACACGCCTCAGATGCGTTCGAGTTAATTATTAGTTATTACTCTTTTGTTTCAGTTCTTATCCTTTAACTTGGAAATACTTTAGTAAAAATAGGTGAATTTTTTTTTCCAAACTTTTAAAACAATATGTGAGCCGCGCGTGTAATTGAGACCCGTCTCTCACCTATTATAACAAAAAGGCAAAATAAAACTCTTCATAGGCAATACATAATCACACCATCATATATGTACATAGGGTAGTACAACATTAACCGTTCCATGACTTACACTAGAACAAACCACTAAGACGGTAATATGCCCATTCAGGGATTGGGCTAGTTACAGTCATCATATAAACGGTATATACATAGAAACTAAGATCATCTCCTGACGACGCTCTCGAGAGGGAGGAAGGTAGCCAGGTGCACGAGCGGGGTCAAAGAGGGAGCGAGTCGACCCACGGGATGAACAAGGGCTCCCTGACATGGATGAGTGGCTCCTCTCAGCGTGCTAGTTCTCCTCACAGGCTGCAACATGGCCTCTCCATCTGCCACTTCCCACCTCTGAGAACAGTGGGAGCGGAACCTCCTGAAGAGTGCTGGGAGGGAGATTCCTTCGACGAAGACTCTAATGAGTAGGTCGAGGGGCGATCGAGGTGTGTAAAGGGGAGTCACGGATGGTAGATGCGCAGTATGGCCACGAGGAGGCTGCTCACGCCAATGGGCACACTCGAAAACAAAATCATCGGTAAAAGGGGTAGCGGTGGAGAACCAAAAGCTGGTAACTGGGTGTGTGAAAGGACTGAGAAACGAGGGCGGACAACACATCGACCCACGAAATGATAAGGCTGGTTGGTAGAATCGAAGTGCATCTCCCAGGTGGGAGCCTCAAGGTAAATCACGAATATGGCCATTGCCCTCTGAAGACGAAATGGAAAGAAAAGAGAGAATAAGAAATCTGAACAATCACAGGAGGAATCTTGCCTCCAGTCATGTGTCATCATTTTCGTTTTCAGGAACCTGAGTTTCATTATGAAAACGTGGACATACTAAAGTTCATTTATTAAGTTTAAAAGCCGTTAGCCAAGGTTTGTGTCTTTTAGCGTCATTCTTAATGCTATGAGTACATCATACCTCATCATGAATGCATGTCAATGTCATATGAAACATATTGCAAGAATCACAATAATTCAATATGGCATAAATAACACAAGCTATCACAACTTGATCTTTCCTCTTTAATAATCTTAGGTGACTTAACTTTCCTGTTCTCTTCTAAGGGCCACCATACTACTCTTTTCTCTTGAGAGTTCTAGGTTATGAACTCATACTTAACTAGTCATCACTAGTCTATACTTATTGTCTGATAAGCTGATTCCAAACTCCAGAGTGCGAGGTAGGGAGCAAGGGATCACCTTTCATAATCATTAATTCCTGGAGTCTAAAGGAGTCCGTTATTGGATCACCTCTCATAACCATTAATTCCTGGAGTCTAGAGGATCATGTCTATATGTCTTATGTCACCTGTTAATCTTAGCATATTATTAAGAGATGCAATAAATAAACATATAATCATAACCATCATCATAACTTATGAGTTAACATTTTATGTACAAAATAAAGAATTAAGGAAAAGTTGAATAATAATAATAGTAAAGAAAAAGCAGAATAAAATTTTAGGAAAAATTAATTTTGGCTTGATAGCTGTTAACTACGCCGACGTATCCCTGGTGCAATGAGAAACTCAAAGTCACGTTGTTTAGTAAAATAATTATGTGAGTTGACAATTTTTATTTATGAAGAACAAGATTTGTAACAAAGTGTATAAACCCCAGTTAGCACTAATTTCAATTATGAGCTGACACAATTAATTTAAAGACAAAAATACTAATTAAATCAAGGATATGAATAAGATGATTAAAAATTAAAAGCAAATCAAGGCCCTAACTATCATTCTCTTTTTCATTTATATATATATATATATTAAGGCTTTAGCACTAAGTTCACTAAAATATGAGATATGTAAATAGATCATTCCCTAAATCAAATTATTTAATCCCACTTAAATAAATTAGAATGATTGCTAAAAATTCCTAAAAAGATCACACAATAGCCCAAACAAAATTAATAGGCCCAAAAGAGCATTTCTGAAAGCCATACAAAAATGATATAAAACAATTCAAACAAAATAAAATTTCAACTTAGAAGACATGATATTCCTGGCACAAATAAAAGAATAGAATGAAATTACGGCCAAATGAATCTAGACAACAATAAAGAATATCATTTGGTTTAAAGCTAAGCAAGAATGTTAGAGGCTTCATTTTTATTGTTATTGTTATTGTTATTATTATTATTATTATTATTATTATTGTTATTGTTATTACTATCATTTTATTTAAACTACTCAACTATAATAAAGAAGCTATTTAACAATTAATAAAATTTTAACCTAAAGTCTTGAAAAGATAGGGCCCAAAAATTTAAAATACGAGACACATCTCCCGTCTGGCCTATATAAGTCTAATAAGCAAGGCTTTAATTACAGAGAAAAAAAAGGATGTTCAAACCCACATATAAATAAAAAGAATTTAATCTATCCTAATTTACGCAAGTGCACCCACACACCCACTCACTCACAGATCACTTAGTGTCTCACACACACACCAATTAATTAAAGAACTTAGTAGGATTTTCTCTTACTCTCACATACATGCACACACAAAACTCCCTCTCACCCTCACCCACATGGTCACACACACTCACACATAAACTAATTAACCCACACATAACTCAGCTCACCTACACACACACACACACACACACACACACTTCTCTCACCTACACACACTCACACATAGGCATGGATTGAAGGAGAGAGATCGAGAGAGCGACCGAGAGATAAAGAGAGGGCGGAGATGAGAGAAAGAGAGAGAGTGAAGGATCAAGAGGCGGTGAGGATGGAGGGGACGAGGGAGCGCGAGATCGGCGATGGTAGGGGAAAGGCCGCGGGGAGTGGTGGTGCGAAGAGGGAGGCCGCGAGGGGGAAGGGAGTGTGGGGAGAAAGGGACGCGAAGAGGAGGAGCAGCCGTGAGGGCTAATGCTGGTGGTAGCCACCACGAAAGGGAGCGAGGCCGTGTCGTCGAAGGTGACCGGCAAAAAAAGGGAAGCTGCGCGACTTGGGCTGCGGCGGTCCTACATGTGCGATCCGGTATTTTCGTTTTTGGGATATCTACATGGACTGTTATTATGGTTGTATATAGAAATTCTCTTCCCTTTTTTTTTTTGTAACTTAATGTGCCCATCATAAAATTTTTTATATTATTTGTGTAACTTGGCAAGTAATTAGGGACAATAACTAGTTTATAGTGTCTTAAATAAAAAAATTCATCAATCAACAATTGTAGCCATAAATATAAGAAAATATATGTCACTATTCTAGTCCTGAGTGAAACGGGCATGCTATGATCATCATAATCACACACATATGCCAAAGCATGCCTTGCAATGAATATGTTTGATATTTTTACACACACACACACACACACACACACACACACACACACACACACATATATATATACAATAGCAATCCATTTTCAATAATTTGGTATATTTTAAAATTTAAAGTTTTTATGTAACCGTTATAGTGATCAAATTTATTTTAAAATAATTATATAATTTAATAAAAGTGTTGTACTCATATATACCGCATCAAAATTAGTAATGTCATATATAAAAGCACTAATCTTAAACTTTAAAATAATTAAATATAGCAATTAACATAATCATACATCTTAATAAAATACTAAGAGGCTAAAATTAATCAGTTAAGGAAATTAACTCTTAATTTGACCCAGCTGATTTTAATTAATCACTCAATTAAGGCCAAATGAAAAATTGGGGCATTACACTTTATATTTTGTAGCCCAAAGCGCTCAACTACTTTTTTGATATACTTTTGATGATACAAATATAATTTGCTTGCATGCCGATCCCTATGAATTTTCATGCCCAAAATCTTTTTAGCTACACCCAAGTCTTTCATTCCAGACTCACCACCAAGTTGTTCTTTCAGCTTCTTGATCTTCAACATACTCTTAGCAACAATGAGCATGCATCAACATAGAGCAACAAATAGACACCATTTGAGAGCTTCCTATGGTAAACACAATAGTCATGGTCACTCTTCAAATAACCATGACTTAATATGAAAGTGTCAAATCTCTTATACTCCTGCCTAGGAGATTGCTTTAAGCCATATAGTGACTTCTTTAATAGATAAACATGGTCCTCCTTGCCTTGAACAATGAAACCTTCTGCTTGTTGCATGTAGATCTGTTCTTCAAGCTCATTATGAAGAAAAGCTATCTTGACATCGAGCTATTCAAGCTCTAAGTCGAAGTGCAACCATAGCAAGTAACACACGAATGGAGTTGTGTTTATAATATGAAGAATACTTCAGTGAAGTCGTTCCTTCCCTTTCTAAAGCCTTTTGCAACTAAGCGTGCTTTGTACCAATCCGGTTCAACTCCAGGCAATCATTCCTTTTTCTTGAAGATCCATTTAAGCTAATGACTTTATGTCTTTTAGGCGGTTTCACCAATTCTCAAGTCCAATTATGAAGAGACTCCATCTCTTCACCCATTGTAGCAATCCATTGTTCGAACTCATCACTCGAGATAGCCTCATGATATGTGGTAGTATCTTTTGATTCCATATTGTAACGCCCCAATTTTTACTATAATTTTTACGTCATTAGGAATTATCGAATTCCGTAGGTAAATATTATATAAAATTTGAGACCAAACAATCCTTAATAAAGGAATGTAACGTTAGAAGAGAAGTTAGGAGCAATTCGTCAAGTATTGCAAACCCAATTTTCTGTACGTGGAAAATGACCAAAATGCCCCTGAGGTTATTTTACTAAAAATGAGGATCGTGGGCCCCACCCGTCCTCAAGGGGATGTTTTGATGTTAATAAGGGATTGTTTGTGTTATGTGTGTTAATAGAGGAGAAGAATCCTAATTTTAGCGACGCGCCAAATGACCAAAACGCCATTTGTTTTAACTCAAATTTGCTAGGACCCGAACCTCACTAAAATGTGTTAAAAGGTGTTTTTAGGCCATGATTAACCATTGGTTAAGCTTGGTGGCCTCCTGTTTTATGTAACGCCCAATTTTTACTATAATTTTTACTGTCATTAGGAATTACCGAATTACCGTAGGTAAATATTATATAAAATTTGAGACCAAACAATCCTTAATAAAGGAATATAACGTTAGAAGAGAAGTTAGGAGCAATTCGTGCAAGTATTGCAAAACCCAATTTTCTGTACGTGTAAAATGACCAAAATGCCCCTGAGGTTATTTTACTCAGAAAATGAGGATCGTGGGCCCCACCCGTCCTCAAGGGGATGTTTTGATGTTAATAAGGGATTGTTTGTGTTATGTGTGTTAATAGAGGAGAAGAATCCTAATTTTGAGCTCACGCGAAATGACCAAAACGCCCGCCCGTTTTAACTCCGATTTGTGTGCCGACTTAGCCCGAACCTCACTAAAATGTGTTAAAAGGTGTTTTTAAGCCATGATTAACCATTGGTTAAGCTCGGGTGGTCTCGGGCAATTTTTAAGTAAAATGACCGTTTTGCCCCGTCTTTGTAGTTTTACAAATTTTGAGATTTTTGATTCGTCTAACGAAACCTAAGCAATATTAGGCTCAAATTAAAGCTTATTAAATTCTAATTATTAATCTAGAGTCAAAATTATTTATTTAGATTGATTAGAACCTAAAATTGCTTAAAACACCCAAATTGCTTAGTAATTCACTTAAACCCTTAACCGTAAATTCTCTAAATTGCATGAATACCTTGCCTACACCTAAAAAATACATGGAACACACAAAATCCTCTTCCACAAGGCTGTAATGCACGAAATTATTGAGTAATAAGTCAGAAAATTATTACACAAAAATCCAAAGAATGAAAACAAAGAATCATGAAAACATGGAAACATGATTCCATGTTTTAAGCCACCAAACAAAATGATTTTTCTTCCTTATTTTTTTCTCTAATTTTTGGTCAGATTTCTTCCTTCCTTTGTCCATTTATGAGCTGCAAAATCTCTATAAATAGGCATGCTTGAAGATAGTTTAGATGCTTAGTTCATAACTTACACAAATTCTAGTTTTAGGAGCACCAAAAGCTCTCATTTCCTCCTCCTCTTGGCTGAATTCTTTCTTCAAGTTTTCAAGAATATTTTCTTTCATTTCACTCAAGGAAACCAAGTTCTCTTCCTTTCCTTCAAATCAGATTAGGTAGGGAGTTGTTTTTAAGTTTATTTCTATGCTTTGCTAAGTGTTGTTCTTGGTTCAAAATGATGATTTCATGGATTTTCTCTAGTTTTTCCATTTGGTTTTCTTCTTCCTTTTTCTTTGAACAATTCAGCCATATGGCCTAGGTGGGACTAAGATGATGGCTTGATGATGAGGACCTTGAGGGTGGGTTGTGAATCCATCACAAGTTAGGCCTCTAAAGCTTGAAAGTTCCACTTGATGCAAAACTTTAAAGAATAATATTTTTATGATGTTTTTATGATCTTGAGTTTAGAACTTGAAAGATGTATTTTTCACTTTGTCTTGCTAAGATATATTGGGTTGAATTTATATTTCTCTAAAGTCTTGGAGGAGCTCTAGTAAAGAAATAAAATGAACTTGCATCCATGTTTAAGTTTATGCCTTGCATAACCATGTTTACTTTCTATGTCATCACTAAATTCTCAAGAATGAATAAATGAACTTGCATATTCATGTTTAAATTTCCAAGCTTGCATTTCATGTTTATGTTTCAAGTTGTCACTTAATCTTCAAAGATAATAAAGAGGATGCATCTCATATTTATTTTATGCTCTCACTTTATTTTATAATGGCTAAAAGAATCAACGCATGACATGTTTATTTTTATGTCATCACCTAAAGATCCTAGAGCTCAAAGACTTGCCCAAGTATCACAAGCAAAGAAATAAGATTATTGGAGTTAAAGAATTAATTCTTTAAGAAGTCTTGAGATTGGAGCTTAAAAAGATGTAATAATAATTCTCCTTCCCTTGTCCAGTGCGGATTACGCCGCTCCTTCTAAGATTCTTCTCCCTCCACTGGTTGCTACCGCCGCTCCAGTTTCTTGCATCATGTTTATATTTCAAGCTCTTGCATCATGTTTAATTTTCAAGTCATCACCTTAAATCTTAAAGATAAAGAAATGGATTTGCATATCATGTTTATAATTCCAAGTTATCACCTTATAATGACAAGATTAAAATGAGGTTGCATAGCATGTTTATGATTCTAAGATATCAAATAAATCTCTTAAGCTCAAGACTTGCTCCTTTTATCTTAAGTGAGAATTTTAATTATGAAGATTCTTTCAAGTTTAGCAAAAAGAATTAGTTTCTAAAAGAGTTTTAAAGCTTTGCAAGGATTATACGGGAAACTAACATTTTATGTTCACTTAAAATGTGATTTTATACAATTATATGAGGTTCATGATTCGGCTTCTGATATGAGATTAGTACCAATAAATGATGATGATTTGATATGTTTGAAGTTGTGATAATTATGTTTATTGATAAGGAATAATTCTATGCATGTTAGAAGTGAAATTAGCTACATAAAGCAAGTAAAGCTTTAAATATGATTTACTGCCTATGCCGCCTCATATGGTTTAATAATGTTCTTAAGGCTTATGATTAATGGTAATGATGGTAATTAATCCCTTAGATGCATAATTAATTAGTTTGATAATTGAGGTTACCTGATTCTAGAGTTTCAATTATTTAAGAAAGTTTTAAGGAAGGATTTATGATGATGCTTATTAAGTATTTGATTTCATTGAATGATTTCATGGCTTGCATGTTATAGTTGCTGTTGCAAACAATGAGAATGCTTATGCATGAAATAATGAAATATTCTTTGTTATTTAAAAATTTACCCTAGTTGCTGGAAGAAAGTATATTACTGTAAAAGTGTAATTTGGAAAGGTTCTGGCTAGGAAAGACTTGGTATTTAAGCGTGTCCATTTGTGACCCACCTCTTTCCTGGAATCTCCGGATGCATGATTACAGTTGGTATATATATTATTCCAGAATAAGACTATAAACGAGAAAATGTTATAAATGATTATGAATTGAAAATTGTATTATGATATAACATGCAAAGACTTAAAGGTGACTTAAAATATATGAGGAAATGACCCTTTGGACCCATCAGACTATAGGTGGTGAAAAGGTGATCCTGAGAAAATGATCCTTTGGACCCATCAAACTATAGGTGGTGAAAAGGTGATTCTTGCCCCCTAGTCCGTTCTCTCAAAAGGGTAGAGACAGAATTTTTACTTATCAAAAGGGATAAGTATATGCTAGTGACGACTAGCAAGGTATGAGCTCATAACCTAGATTACTCCCAAAAGGGTGGAGTATAGGGTGGCCCAGGAAAATGATGATGAAAGTAACTTTAAGTCACCTAAGAAACTAAGTAAATGCATTATGTGAATATGATGTTCTGCTATGCATAGTATTTATGAGATGATGATGAGAAATATGATATTCTGCTATGCATAGTATTATGAAATGATGATGAGGAATATGATGTGATTTTATGCATAACTATGTTATTATATATGAAAGGAAAAGTTCATTATAAACATGACATGCTAAGTTTATGATGCATTATAAGACGCATGATTAAAACGACGAACCTCGGTAAAGTATATTTTCGAACTTAATAAATCAATCTTAGCATGCTCACTATTTCATAATAACCCGAGGTTCCTGGGGACGATGATGATGACACAATGCATCATGAGGTGAGTACCCTACTGAGATTCTTTTTATAAGTTTCTCACTCCCTCTATTTTTCTTTCCATCTCGTCTTCAGAAATAGAAGGAAGCGTTCGTGAATCACATTGAGGGCTAGGTAGCTGAACTTGAATCCTGAGTTTCACTCGTATATTTCAGATATCTATCCCTATCCCTGGAGTGTTATTACTAGGTGCCATTAATGGATGTCCTTCCATCCATATATTATTTATGTTTTATTAGATTGCCTACACTTAGTCTTATTCTGTTGGTAGGCAAAATATCTATATGATATGTAATTATGGATGCTGATGGAGCCAATATATTATGATGTGATGTTTGTAAATTCCTATGTGTCTTTTAAATTTTGCTAAATCATTCACGTTAAGCGGGCTCACGTTTTCAATTATGTTTAAAAAAAAATGGCTCGTAATTTCACTAAGTATTTTCAAAGCATGATTAAGGAACTGAAGCAAAGAGTAAAGTCTAGTAATTAATCATACTCCTAGGTGTATTGGGTTAATTATTAGGGTGTTACACATATCCTCTACCAATGATAATGTAAAAGAGATTATGTTTGCATGATCATACCTCTAGGTGGTTTTATTTGCCTTTTTTCTTTGTCTCTCCTGAGGCTATATTATTGCAACCGTTGTCGTGTATCTACAACATCAACAATATATTTCTTCTTCTTGAATGGGTTGATTAAAGGCATCTTCTTGCATATGTTTTGGTGGTTCAACTTCAAACTCCACGTGCTTATTAACATTCTTTTTTTTTGCATCACCAATCTCCTTTTCAGATGAAGCATGGATAATTCATTGAATTTGACATCTCTAGTTACTATGAATTTGGATAACTTAGGTTCTTACACCAAAATCTATAACCTTTCATCAGTGCATATCAGAAATATGCATTTTAGCACCCTTTGCTCAAGCTTTCCATCATCAATATGAGTATACGCAGGACACAAAATTCTCATATTCGAATAATCAACTGGAGCATTGGACCATACCTCAGGAGTCTTCAAATCAATTGCAATTGATGGAGACCGATTTACTAATAGTAAGCATTTTGGGCTTCATCCAAAATAATTTAGACAATCGACGTTAGAGAGCATGCAGAGCCCTCTCCAAAAGTGTTCTATTCATTCATTCTCTTCTATTTTGCTTGGGAGTCTTTCACATAGTGAGGTGTCTCACTATGCCTTCATTTCACAGAATTCGTTGAAATGACCATCACAAAACTCCAAAGTATTATTTGTTTGAAGGTGTTTGGTCTTCTTGTCGCTTGGTTTGAACAAGGTTTTTCCATTTCTTGAAAATATGGAACACATCATTCTTGTGTTTCAAAATAGACTCATACCTTCCTCGAGAAGTCATTAATGAATGTTAATAGATATCTAGCACCGCCTTTTGACGGAATAGGCGCAAGGCCCTACAAGTTAGATTGGATATAATCTATCGTGCCCCTAGTTAGGTGGATAATAGTCTAAACTTGACTCCAGCGCTTTTCATAGACACAATATTCACAAGAGTCAAGCAAGCTTCCCAATTTTGTGATCACCTAGCAAACTACACTCGTTCAAAATTGATATTCCTATTTCACTCATATGCCCTAAATGCATATGCCACAAACGAGTGGTATCATAATTAGAATCAGATGAAGAGGATATTGAGGAGCCAACAACTGTACTACCTTGAAATAAGAGAACCTTTGGAGATTTTTAAAACTCCACCTTTAATTGAATACTTATAACATTGAGAATTGAAGATGCTTAAGGATATAAGAATTTTCTTTAAGTCTGATATGCATGAAATCCCAGCATTTTCACAACCCCATTATGCATTTTGATTTGACTTCCAATGCTAATAACCTCACAAGGCATATCATTTCCCATAAGGACAACATTACCAAAAAAAAAAAAAAAGAGAAGTCATATTGCTAAAATATATTCATTTAATTTGATAATCAATAAGTATTGATTTATCTATATTCAAATTTCTGAAACTGATATGTATATATAGTAACATATTTTTCTAAACTATTTATTTAATTCCATGTATTTATCTTATTGAAAATATTTGACTGTGGTATAACTACTTAAAAATTATATCAATTATCAATATGAAATACTTTATGCTATCATCATTATTATGATAGAAATATCTGTGAATATTATTTGAAATTTTTTTGGATATTTATGCTTAATTTGGATAAAGATTATTTGCTTTTAATATTCAATATAAATTTACAATTGATATAACTATTGTTTTTAATTAGTTATAATTATAATTGATATCTCATAATTAATTATGATCGATGTGATTGATATTTGTTTATTTTAGTGCAATCTAGTAATAATCATCCTGATAATCTTCAATAATATTCTAATGATATATAATAATTACAGTTATAATTTTTTTTAAATTATTAATTATTAGAGTTATGAAAATTACTGGCTCTAAATTATTCTAGAAGCAACACTTAGAAAACTTTCTTCCAAAGGAGTTTTAAATATTATATATATATATATATATATATATATATATATATATATATATTCTAATAATCAAATCTTTATAGAATAATTACAATCTCTAATCAAAGGAAGGAAACAACCTCAAATTTGATACTTTACATATTATTATATATTCTCCAATCCTAATTGATATTTACACCATAAATATAAGTAATCGATATCTAAATAAATCTTAACATAATCTTAGAAATTATATAAAAATTAATTTATAAATAACATATGTGATAAAAGCAAAATTTAGTATGTTGTATATTTTATAATTCTAACAATATTTGCTACACTGATACAAATATTAATACCAACAATAATTATAAACAATATTGGATCTAATAGATTTAATAAGATAATATCTTCAAAATTAAAAAACGAAACATAATAGCACAGATCGAATACTATTTTATATAAAAAGATTAAATATCAAATTCAAATAAAAATTAAACATCAACATAAAAAAGATTCATGTACAAAATTATATAAATTTTATATTTTATTCTCCCCTTTTAGGATTGATATTTATTTAAGCTTGCATTTTCTTTTATAATTTGAATTTCACATGATTACTATTTCACATAAATTTAAAATAGATATTTATATTTATTCATTCTTTTTTTTATATATATATAACTTCTTTTCTTTTTTTAAGTGATTTAAATCTTTCTCAAGGTTTATCCAACTATCTCATATATAATTTAGACTTAACATTCCTAAAGACACCTATTTTCAGGATATTACAACTAAAGTAAAGTACGCATACATTCAAGACTAAAATGAACTTTACTCCAAATAAATATTATATAACATATCAATTGACATTATTTGTTGGTTGATATTTATTTATTTTTTACTGGCATAAGAATAAAACCGATAAAGTATTATAAAATGAAAATGTCAAATATTTTACAACTTCTCAAAATACTAAATAAGACATTAACTTGGGGAATTTTTACCCAAAACAAATGAAAACAAAATTATTTACGGATATAAACTGAAAAAACTTTTGGTAAATGATTAAATTGTTTTAATATGAACGAATACCTTGGACTTGTATTCAAAATGATCATGAATATACTACGGGCCCTGGCGTATTCATGTTCATTTTGAATACGCAGGGCAAGTATTATGCCATTTAGTTTAATAGCAAGTTATCCAGCAATTAGTTTGGTTTATCAATTAGGATAATATCAATTAAATTAGTGTAACTTTAATAATGTAGTTACTTTTATGTGGATGATTTATGGATGCTGATATTTCATTTTTTTTTGCTTTTTATTTTATTAAATTTAGAACTTTAATATCAAACCGCTTGAATTTTTAATTAAAAATTAATTAGTTTAGGGTTTATGGTGGTAAAATTTAAAACTTCTAGAATATATGTATTTAATTAGTTTAAGATAGTCTGTATTTAAAATTAATATTGATGACTAATTTTTTAAGGTTTTGTTTTTGTTAGTTTGGATTAATATTTAGTTTATGAATCCATTGAGTATTGCATCGAGGCACTGGCGCATCGCACCCATGCTCGCATGGAGTATTATTTAGGCAGGGTTTTGGGAGATTAGATGATATGTGATAGGTGGCAGCATGTATACGAATAGTTGTAATATGTTTTATTTATTTATTTGTTTATGTTTAGACCATGTGTATTTATTTATATATTATGTACCAAACATTATATTATTCTCACTAAACGATATAGCATTTTGAAAACATTTCAACAATATGAACATCTATGATCAAACAATATCACCCACATAATATGACTTTGTCACTAAATGACCAGTGTACCTAATATTTTCAAGAAATATAACAATAAACAACAACCTAAGTAACTAATAATTAATATACTTGACAGTCATCTAAACTAATTTAATCATTAATGTTAAAAGTAAAATAACCTAACAAATAAACTAATTAACAAGTAAAATTAAATTAAAATATTAAAAGTAAAATAACCTAACAAATAAAAAAATTAATGTATCTACTTTGCATATGAATACGCTAATGCTTTTTACGTATTTACTTTGCACATAATATGCTAAGGCCTTGTATATTCAAAATAAACATGAATACGCATGAGCTTTACGTCTTTGTGTGTAAAATGAATACATGAAGAGCCATAGCGTATTCATATGTAAAGTATGATACTTTAATTTGTTTATTTGTTAGGTTATTTTACTTTTAATATTTTATTAATTTTTCAGTATCAAAAATTTTTTCAGTTGGCTTTGGTACCTTTTTTTTTTTTTGGGTTTTATTTCGGTAAAAATGCCTCAACTTGGACATCAAGAAATTGATGGATGTCTATGCTTAATTAATCGATCCATACCACAAGACGAGAAAAATTAGAAAGCAGAACAGTTAGCAGGCCCAAATGAAATCTCCATTCTTTCAATGTCATAACCAACCAACAAGTTCTTCATCTGATAGATTCCAATCGTAGAAAAATGAACATCGTTGCTAGAAGGAAGAATACCAAGACACAAGACTCCATCAGCAGCCTCCACGTAAACAACCTCCTTCAGAAATTGAATACCAACTCTCGCAAACCGAAACGTCACGTCTGGTAGATCGCTGAGGTCATCTAATGTTCCATTGAAGCACAAGTCAAAATATGAAACTGGGACTGCCAATATTGGTCTGTTCACATGTTTCATCATCTCATTTCTAAATGGCTCGTATGCCTCAGATGTAAGACAAGTGTAAGTTGAGCCGAAATCAAGCGTAACCCCACCTGTGCCGTCGTCATTCAACCTGAAAACCCCTGGAGGCATATCAACCAATTTGTCACCTATACTAATCCCATCAAGATTAACATAATAGCCAATAGTCATGCTTGGTTCTATTGGTGTTGAGAGATTAGCCATCACAGCCCTCGACCCAAAATACATTCTGCTAATTTCAGAACCAAAGCAATGGGAGAACTTTTTTATGCCCAATTGGAGATAAAAGATTCAGGATCGCGGTTCAAGCCTAGAATACCATCTTGGCGGGGCCAATCGAAGCCCATTGCTTGAGTAGCATAGCCAAACTGCAAGTTATACACAGTCACGTTCTCCCCGTTTGGGCCACCATCAAAATCAAAATCCTCGTATGAAATTATTCCTGATGATGCTGAGTGATCAACATAGGTTATATGAAACTCACAAACATCGGCAGTGCTGTTGCAAGAACTGAGAGAGGGGCATGAGTCTATAGAACAGGATAGTACGTAGTTTGTATGAGATTGACTTTGCGGCATCAAAAACGGGTGGACCCTTCACCCAATTCAGCCCACTGCCGGGATCCATTTGCACAAAAATTTTACTTCTCGGGGTGCCTATGTAGATGATCGTTGGCTGATATATCCGGAGGATTAGATGTCGTTGTGGTTATTCCACCTGAGAATGACAATGACATGAGTTGGTGTTGGCGGTTGATGGAGCGGCGAGCTGCTTCAACATTACGCTCGTAGGTGGTCATGGAATGATTGTAGAATGGGGATTGGGGTGAGTCCCGATGGATCAAGGAAATTCAGAAGCCATCATTAGTGTTGACGTTGATGGAATGTGAGTGTGATGGCACTAATAATAATATGGAGCATACAAGGGAGACAACGTAGGGAACAAAAAAAAAAAACAGAAGCCATGCTTTTTGCTCAACCAGATGAAAATTGTTTTGCTCCAAGTAGGGCTGGGTTTGATGATCTTATATATATAAAAAAAATAAAATAAATATCGTTCGTACAATTTTCACCTCATACGTACGCTATGTTGATTTTCCTAATGTACTGTCATTGATTTTTATAGGATTCACATTTGAAAATAAGAAATTGGTGTTTAATTTCCCACCCTTGAATTTGGAAAACCAAATTTACTATCTTGCATTTTTCAGATATTAATATGCCTGTTTTTGTTAGTGACATTTACTAGGATTAATTAATTGAAAATTACATTGCCAAAAAAAAAAAAAATTGACAATTGCGTGCATGCCCAAGATGTTAATCATATATGTTATCATGTTATATCATTGAGGATTAATTTTGCCAAATAGCTAATTACTCTGTAATGCTAATTTAATGCATGATTATTTAAAAAATGGAAGATTTTATAATTCATATTAAAATTTTAGGAAATCATTTTAATCATACTATATATTTTTTAAAATATTTATTGTTACAATAATTTACTACATATCTAATAATATTTTAATAATTTTAAAGACAAATAAAATATGATTTGCTCATTATTTTGTCAGATCATATTATAAATATATGTTATCAATTAGACTTAATTTGTTGAATCATTGCAATTATTATTAGATTTAATTTGTATTTAGTATTGACTTTAAATTAAATCACCATGGAAGATTCATCTTTATATAAAATCAGATGATGAAAATTAGAATTTTAGCTTGATTATGATCTTTTTTTTTTTAAATTTTGCATCAAGTATTTTTTTTTGAATTAATTCTAATATGACAATACTTCCAAATTTAAGTTGATTCTAGTTAACATATTAATCTTTGAGACAAATATTTGTTTTAAAAGAAATTATCTAATAAAATTAGGTGAGTTATGTGATACCCAATTAAAATCAAGGATATGGAATCTCATCCTAAGTATAAGTCATTTATTGGTAAATGTGGTAAAATAGGGCCCACCTACTCATCTCATGGAAGCATATTTATCATTTTGTAATATTGGCTAATTTGTATAAGGTAGTTCATAAATACACTCCATGACCAAAATTACAAATAACTTTCAAAGTTTCAAAAATATTGTTTTATTTTAAAGTGTAAATTACATAATCTCTCATGAGGTTTTTTATAATTATACTTATCTTTTATAGATTTTAAAAATTCACTGATCCCCGCTAATTATTTTAAAATTATTATAGTTATACCATTGTTATTATTTTTCTGTCTACAGACACAAAAAATTTAATTGAATTGTTAAAATTTCCCACATTTCACAGCCACCACCACCCTCAACACCCATCCACCGCCACCGTCTGCAAACCCCACCCACCTTCACAATCAGAGCTGCAGCCCGGTTCGTGTGTGGCACTTGCTGCTGCAAAATCACAGACCAAGGCAACTCCGCTGTCTGCTCAATTTGCTATGGCCTAAGAACCTTCAATTTTAGTAAACTTCACACAGAAAGTAAAAAATAATACAGAAATCAGTTCTTAAACTCACGAGCCAAAAGGTGGCTCCCAATACTCTATTCATTGAATAGAAGAAAAGTTAATGAATTAAAAAGTATATATTACCGTTTTTTGAGGATTCAAAGATTGCGAGACTTGGACAAGGAGACTGAACAATAAATCATAAAAGTGAACTGGACATTACATCATGATCCAAAATCTTAGAGGGTGTTTGATATGAAGTATTAGACATTATAGTATAAAGTAATCCTATACGTTATGTCCTTATCTATTGTTTGATGTAGACAACGTATTGTATAACCTTATAATCAAAATGTTGTATAATTCAATACAACAAAAGGATATTAGGTGATTAACTTTTAATGTATAAGATCATTTTTTTAATATTTTATTAAAAAAATAATTATTAAATAAATAATAATAAAATAAATACAAATAATATATAATATCAACTTAGTTATATATGATAAAAGTAAAAATAAATATAATTGATAAACAATAAATAAAATAAAATAATAAATATTTAATAACAAATAAATATTTTAAATAAATAATAAATAATATGTAATATATGAAAGTAAGGATCAATAACTTAAGTTTAAATAACTATGATTAAAAATATAAAACATTAAAATATATAAAATAGTATTTTTCTATTTATATTTATGATTGAAATAATAAATAATTATAAAATATTAAAATAAATAATAACATTTAATAAAAATTAAATTTTAATTAGTAAATATTTACATAAATATAATATTTGAAGATTACTATAATAAAAGTTCCTATTTTACTATTATTTGATTTTATTTAATATTTAATTAAGATATTAGAATCATTTGTAAATAAATAGTATGATATTATTAAACATAAAATTGAATATCTTATACATTTACACTAAACACTGTATAGTATTAAAGTTTATCAAATCTTATACTATTAGATCTTATAAGGTCTTATACTATTAGCTCTTATCCTATTCGTGCAAATGCTAAGACAATGGTCTATGACTTCTCTCATCATATATATACTATTAATTTAGTCCAAACTTAATCAACGTGAAACTCAAATCTTACACTTGAACTAACACCGATTCACAAAATCATTTACAAGGGCCGGAACATCTGGCATTTTGATGCAGAATTCAACCTGAAAAAAATATGAATAAATGAGAACAAAAATAAAAAATTTACTTAATGAAAAAAATACGAGTATAAGGGTAACCTAAACAAGCATAACAAAATCAAGGGCCATTTTTGTGTTGCAATCCGTTTCCCCCTTTGAAGTTTTCCCATGAACCAACCAAAATATATTAAAAAAAAACGAAAATGAAAGTAAAGTTTTTTTTACCTAAAGTGCGATATTAACAACGTCTGGTTTGCGAGAAAATGTTGAAGAAAAATTGAGAAGGAGCATAAGAACGATCGCATTCGAATCTCAGCTGAGTGCGCTTTTGGGGTTGGGGTACTTTTGAAATAAAACAGTATTTTTGAAATTTAAAATTATTTGCAATTTGGGTCATGGGTGTATTTACTATTTATAGATTATCTGATAAGAATAGGCCAGTATTACAAAATGGAAAATACGCTTTAAGGGGATGAGTAGGTGGGACCTGTTTTTCCATATTTATCAATAAAAGACTTACATTTAGGATAAAGTTTCATAGCTTTTATTTTAATTGGGTATCAGTATCGCAGAAATAATCACCTTTAAACTAACCCATTTTACAACTGATAAAATTTGAAATACATTAAATTCAAAATTTACACTATATTGTGAGTTTTGTTTGATTATATTATCAATATAAAAAAATCAACACATGTATTCAATCGTGTAATGCCCTACTAAGATAAAAATATTTGATTCAGTCATTTACTATTTTAAAAACTATATAAATAAAACTATATGGTTGAATTATATTATAAATTTTTTTTTCATATTGAAAGTATGTAAAAATGAAACTCCTAAATCAATTCAATTCAAATTGATATATGAGTTCCATTATTTAGACCAATTAATTTTGTAATCCTTTCAAAGGGTGCGTTCGTTTTAACTTTAGAAATAGTAATTATGAAAATTAAATTTATATATAACCGAAAAAAAAGTAGAAAATACTTTTTCTTTAAAAGTCTCTCTTTTCAACCGAAAAAGTGATTTTTTACAAAAGAATCTTATCCAAATGCACCCTGAACCAACTTTTGGCACCCCTTTTTATACGCTTCATCTAATTTAAGTGGCAAAATATTTATGCTCAACTCTCCTAAATTTTGATGAAATTTGTTTTGACTCCTTTTTTTTAGAATTTTCTAATAAAGTCCCTGAATAAGTAAAATTATTGATAAGAAGTAAGCATTATCAAGATAAATAGAGGGAACCAACTAGGATAAATTTTAGTATTATTATTTATATTCATACTTTATAAACTATCATGTTGATACATCTATTTATCATTAAATGGGTTTATACCATATCTAATAAAAGATGAGAGCATGTCAATAATATCCTACATATAGAGTAAAGATGACATTTCCCATCGAATTTCACCGGGTGCGAAGTGAGTTGATTGTAATTTCCCCCAAATGATATGTGTAAAATTGCAAATGTGAATAAAAAATGGAAATCCAAATGCCGGTTTCTGGTTTCTGAAATCAGGATGAGGAGCAGTAGAAGAACAAGATGATACTGTGACAGTAGCAGTCAAAGAAAGCAGCAACGGATAATGCCACTATCGTAATTCAGCAGCAGTAACGATGTCAAACTCCAAAATGGCAAAATCACAAAGCACGAAAACCCCCCACGTGTCCTTTTACCCACACTCCCCATTCTCCTCTGTCTCCATGTCCCCTCTGTCGTCATCTCCTCCCCTTCTCACTCCTTAAATCTCAATACAACACAACAAGAAGAAAAAAACAGAACAAGAAAGATCCGCACACAAAGAGAGAGAACTAAAATCTCAAATCTGAGTGACATAACATAACAATATAACATGGAAGACGAGAATTCACTTAATAAAGCACTAATCGAAGCCATTCTGAGGGAGCAAGAGGAAGAAGAACAAGCTCACAGGAGAAGAGCAGCCTTTAACAGTGCACCGCCGCCACAGCAGAACAACCAATGGCAAACGGTGTCGTATCACAGGCGAAACCGAAACAGGTCATCATCCAAGCAGCCGGTCGTTGTTACCGCCGCCGATGATCCCGCCGATCTCAACGCCGCTGGCTCTTCATCCTCCTCCGCTGCCGATTCCGTCTTCCGCTCCGTCGAGCGCCAATCGGAGGAGCGCCGCCGCCGGATCGCGGAGGCTCAGATCGCTAATTCGTCGTCGGATTCTGCTCCGGCGAGATCGAAGCGGCATTCCGATGATGAAGACGACGATGACGGCGGTGGGCATGCGGAGCAGGGAGGAGCTCAGAACGGTACTTCCGAGGCGAAAAAGGTGAAGCAGAAGAAGCCGAAGAAGCCGAAGGTTACGGTCGCGGAGGCTGCTTCCAGAATCAATGCAGATGATCTCGCCGCGTTTCTTGCCGAAATCACGGTGTGTTTTTTTGTAACTGAATTTCGGTTTCGATTTCGAATTTTTTCTGCTATTGATCTGAAGGAATTGTGATTCGGATTCGGATTCGGATTCGGATTTTTGTTCGATGAATGTGGAAAAAAAAAAATTGACTGGATTTTATTATTATTATTTTTTTGTGTGTTGCAGGCTTCGTATGAATCGCAGGAGGATATTCAGCTGATGCGATTTGCTGATTACTTCGGTCGCGCGTTCTCGTCCGTTGGAGGAGCTCAATTCCCGTGGTTGAAGACGTTCAAGGAATCCACCGTTGCAAAGATTGTTGATGTGAGTTTTTGTTTCTGTTAATTTTTTTTCCTTCTTCTGAAAAAAAATAAGGCATAATTCGGATTTTGATTTGAGATGGATTCGGCTTTGTTTTCTCACCTACGATTTGCAATTGTGAAGTGTGTGCGTTGTTTTGGTCTGGAGGGGGAAATTTTGGACTTTTTTGGTTTTGTTTTCTTGTTCGATGTGATTCATGTGAATGAGAGTGAGGATGAGAGTTTAACGTTTGCTCCAGTAATCTCTGATCTGATTTTGACATTTTTTTTTAGTTGTCTGTGGAAAAAGGATGGTTTCTGTGTCTTAACAAGATTTTTGCAATGATCTGTTTGATGCTCTGTTTTATGATCAGTCTTTTTTTTTTTTCAATTGTTTGAAAGGTAATAATTCATGGTAAATAATTGTTATGACTGTTGCTTATGATTTAGCATTTCTCAACAGATTCCTCTTTCACATATATCTGAGGACATTTACAAATTATCCACTGAGTGGATTGTCCATCGATCAACTGAAGCACTTGGGTCCTTTGTGCTATGGTCATTGGACGGCATTCTTGCAGACCTCGCTGGTTATCAGGGAGTTGTTAAGGGATATAAAAAGGTGGTCCAGCTGCAACTGTCATTGAAATCTCAGGTACCTTCTGTAATCAATTTATGTTGACAATTTTGTCGATGACTGCAGTTCAATTTTGAGGTTTATCTTTGTTTGCTAACTGGTTTTGACCATTTGTGAAGGCTTGTATTAGATCTTGAAATTTTTTCATGTGGTTCCTTAACTCTGTTTAGCAAAGATGACTAGCTTAGCTTGTGAATGAATATGAAAGTTGTGGGTATCATGTTGTGTGCCCTATGAGACTGAATCGTATTACGCAATGGCAGGGATAGTTGGTAGAGCCAGGAAATGAGAAGTTTGGATGTGGGTGGATGCTCTATATTTATTTTTAGTTTTTATGGTTTTCTGTTGGATTTTCTGTAAATGTAGCCCCATTCAATATGGAAAAATGTACTATCACCCCTATGAAATTTTTTGATGTCCTTTTAATAGACTGTATTCCAGAATCAACTTGACTCTTGTCTGACTTCTTTGAATGAAATTTGAAATTTTTTTAACCACTTATTGATGATTGCAACGTTGCCCCCAATTTAATTGAAAAAATATAGTTATAGACATACAAGTTAGAAAGCTTGTATGCTTTCTTGGCCACATATGACCTATATAACATATAGTTGAATGACTATTCAATGTGAATATGGTATATCATTTGAAATGCAGGTTGCCATATTTGTGGTTTTAGCGATGGTGATTCGGCGCAAACCCGATGTTATGATTAGCTTATTGCCAATAATCAAGGAGAGTCAAAAATATCAAGGTCAGGATAAACTCCCTGTCATTGTTTGGGTGATTGCTCAGGTGAGTGTGTTCAACATGCTTTAGTACCTTGCCACCACAACCACAAACACGTGAATTATTTTTATGGATTTTTAACTAGATAATAGTTTCTGTAGGCTTCTCAAGGAGATCTAGTTATAGGGTTGTACTTGTGGGTCTCTCTTCTCTTACCCATGCTGGGTGGCAAGTCTGGTTGTAATCCACAGTCAAGAGACTTGATTTTACAGTTGGTTGAGAGGTTAGGGAACTTCTAACACTTTTTTCTTGTAACAAGTGCAGAATTCCTTGCTGCTTCATCTTGTCTTTAATGAGTTTGCTCCTTTTTTTGTCTTCTCTGAAATAGAATTATCGCATTTCCTAAAGCTCGTCCTATCTTGCTAAATGGGGCGGTAAGAAAGGGAGAGCGTGTTGTACCACCATCAGCTCTTGACTCTCTATTGAGAGTCACTTTCCCTCGTCCTTCAGCCCAGGTCAAGGTAGAACTTTTTTTGGGGATAGAATCTCGTGTATTTTCTGATGGCATGGACTACAATCATCAGTTGTTAACTTCGTTACTTATCTAGCATTTCTGTTTGTTCCGTTTATTTTGTTAAGGCCACAGAGAGATTCGCAGCTGTTTATCCAACATTAAAAGAGGTAGCCCTTGCAGGGTCCCCTGGAAGTAAAGCAACAAAGCAGCTTGCACTGCAGATATTAAGCTTTGCAATTAAAGCTGCAGGAGAAGGTGATGTCCTGTTAGCATAGATTGTCGTACTAATTTGTTTTTCTCTTTTGATCTTCTTTTGCACATCTCATCAAGTACTCATCTGCTGTCCATGCTGTCTCTTGAATATTCACAATTGAGAGTTGAAAGAGTTGTTGTTGTCCTTTGGTGTAAAAACTTAAATGCTTGAATCTCTTTCAGCCAATTCTGAGCTATCAAAGGAGGCAAGTGACATTGTAATTTGGTGTTTGACTCAGAACCCTGAATGTTACAAGCAATGGGTGAGTACAAGAGAACAATATTTAGAAGTTCTTGTTTTTTTGGGTTAAATTTTTCATTTGCTTCATACCATTTTTTATTGCCCTAAATAACTTCTTCCCTACTAACTAAGACAAATTTGTATTGAATGCTTGGAAATAGGAGTTGCTTTATATGGATAACCTTGAAGGAAGTATTGTTGTACTGAGAAAGCTTTCTGATGAATGGAAGGAACACTCTGTCAAACATCCCACCCTTGATCCTTTGAGGGAAACTCTTAAGAGCTTCAGTCAGAAGGTAAACTATTTTCTTTTCTAGTCAACACATTTGCATGATAGTTTGAGAAACTCAACCTTTCTACCTATTTGCTGAATTCTGTGTGAACCTGACTGCTGTCATTAGGCAGAGTGATGACTTGTCTAGACTCTAGTCTACATGGTATCATCAGTATGACAATGAAAAAAGAGGTTGTTTGAATGAGCAACAGTTCAATGTTCTCGAGCTTGTTAATATCTAACAATATGTTTTAATCCAAGGTTTTGAAAATCAAACCGGTTATGAAACCAAACAAAGCATTGGTTCGAAGGTTTACTAGTTCAACCAACACACACACACACACACACATGACTAATTATACGCAATAAAACAAATAAAAATGTATTAAACAATACAAATGGAGAGTTGAAATATTGAATGCTCAAGTACCACATTGCTTAGACCAGGAACTTTTTAATTTTAAGATAATAATAAATATGTGTCGTGTTGCTTTGTGATTTTTTTTTCAGGCTCTTTTTAAAGAGCAATAGGTCTGGTAGTCTTTGGGTTTGTCAACCAAGGTGTATCTTTGACTATCTTTCACCATAGTGGGGGTTGTTAGCCTTACCATGGTAACCAAATGACTTTCCCGTGTCATTTTGAATTGACAAAAAAAGGGGGTGGGGCAAACCATGTAAACTGGCCAAACAGGTTCACCGGTTTTTGACCAGTTCATATTGGTTTTGATCGGTTTTTCAGAATTTGGATTTTGTAGTGATTGGACTGGCCTAGGGATGGGTTCCAATTTCAACCAGTTGGATTGGCTGATCTGGTCCACTCTTCTGAACCATGTTTTCAGAACAATGTTTTAATTAGAGCCTTTGACATGCTTTCAAAATTTATAGACCGATGTAAAGAAGTCATATTCCAGCTATGTCCTTCTGGAGGATACATTTTATCTTGAACCTAATTTTTGTTTGCCACAGAACAACTTGATATCTCAATTTCATGTCTCAATTTGATTTTTATAGAATGAAAAGGCTCTGGCTAAGGTGGATGACGGTGCTGGCCATGCATTATTGAAGGATGCAGACAAGTACTGCAAAGTCATTATGGGGCGATTGTCACCGGGCCATGGATGCATGAAGAGCATGGCATTTGTTTCTGTTGTGCTCGCTGTTGGTGTCATTTTTATGTCCCAGAACATGCATATTTTGGATTATAATAAATTGTCAGAAATGTTGAACCTCTCCTAGGTTGACACAGTTGCCCTTTGGCTTCGCTTATCCCAGCGTGAATCACTTCGGTATATGATGAAGTGTGATGAGGAAGATTTAATTTATTTGAGTCTTCAACATAGTCAAATCAAACAAAAACAGGAGGAACAGGAGACATGGAAAGCTTGCGCTGGCCATTTACTTAGGTGTTCATGTGTGTTCTCTCCAGTTTCAGGTCAACTTGAGAAAAATTACTTTCTCCAAAGCTTTATAGCGGCTTGTCATATATTGATTTTCAGATAAGTGCCAAATGGCTATAGAGAAATGCAAATCAAGTTGAAAACAAATTGTGCTTCAAAGCAAATTTTGAAGTGTTCAAATATTTCATTGTTATGAACATTCATCGGACTGGAATTAATAAAGCTCTTATTGCGGTATTATACGCCTGATTGTTGCTGGGTCTTTATTGAAAATTCGCAAGACACGGCCTTGCGATTAGGTAAAACGTTCCACAAAATAGATTTGTGGTTTCAGGCATCTAATGTTAGTCCTTGGTACATTTCGCTATTTGAGCACATCTGCATATATAAGACGTATGCAACATTTTAAGCATGAAAATTTTTGGCATTAGTTATCTTGTATTGGAGAAGTTTTTAGGTAGAGCCTCAATTAAATCACCTGTTAGGTACATTTCTTAATTGTCGATGGAAAGTATCAGAGAAGATATTTGGCTCGAAATCTGGATTCGTACAATGAATTCAGCTAGCGGTCCTCATTTGATAATCAATGTACTTTTATTATGGGTTGCTAATTTTTCACCTATTGATTTAAATATTAAACAGGGCAAGGGCGCAATGGTCCCCCTAGTAAATGTGTGTTTCTCTCTTTTTTTTTTATATTAATATATTAGAGATAAGGGATGGGGATGAATCAAAATCACGTTTTTCTATAACTTATCAAGACATACGTCAGTCTACCAATAGATTATGTTCACTTGCATGTGTATTTCTTTCTTAATTATAAAACATTTATATATATATATTATTTAAATTTTTTAACAATAAAAATAATATGATGTACATATTCATTATGTAAAATTAACTATTAAGAATTGGTCTCTATTGATGAAATTGTCTAGCTTTGCCGTTATGACCACTGTATAATTAAGAATTATTCCTTGAATTGGCATGCAAACCAAATTGTTCAACTTAAGTGTGTTTGGGAAATATGTGAAATTAAAATTATTTTCATAATCACTTATTTGTATAATTGTTTTGTTATATAATAGATTATATGAGAATCAATTTATTTTTGAATATTTCAATTAAAAAATAATTTTAAGATAATACTGTTTTGTTTCACTCGTATAAAAAGTTATTGCCTATTTACTTTTTTAATTTATTTTCTTTGTTTCCCAGGGGAAAATGAAAAGCTTGTGTATGTTTTCTATTTTTTTTGGAAAAGGCTGTTATGATGCTTCCCAAACATGCTATGGGTTCATCTTTTTACTCTATCACATAAAACTGTTATTTGTATTGCCATGAAATACCGCTAATGAATATCTCATCTTATAAAAATGAGATATAAATCAACAGTAGTGTTTCATGTCAAATATATACAAATAACATAACTCTTATCTATATGATTATCATCTCTCCTATTCATCTTAAAATATGCGGGTAGACTCGAGATACCGAGCACAGACGGCTGAAGAGTAAAAGAAAATTAATGGAGAATAATCAGCAAACAAGTGATCTCTCGAGAAAAAAATGAATCTTACAATAACTAGTGGAATAAATCTCATTGATAAACGACTTTAATGCTGATATCCTGTAATATAGGACAATCAACAATAGAAAGGAAAGATTGGCAAGCTGAATCGTATTTTCTGCTCTTTTTAATTATACACTAAACAATGCAGGAACTTAGCATCAAGGCTAATATAAGAGGAAGCAATATTAGAAGCAAGACAGGATAAGAGGCAAAGGGAAACTCTTGAGAGGGAAGGAGTTTTATCGGCACAATTAGCGTGCCTTCATCAAGTTCTTATTGGCGCCACAAACACATTAAGAGTACGAATTAGCCGAGGTAACAAGATTCTGTAAAATCAAGTAATTAGGAGGAAAATTGCTGACACTATTGTTCAGTGCAAATTAAAAAATTACTTAATTACATAGGCAACGATACCACGAGTCTCACTTGCCAAGCCAAATACATGCTATTTCGTAGATAGGAAGTTGTGACTTCAAAGAGCCACCCACCCCAACACCTGGTAAGCTTTGGAAAACATACACTTCTCAACCGGGGTGGAATGCTTATATTGACACCAAATACTACTCAACAAGATATTGCAATTAACATAATTAAACAGAAACTAATAGGACAAATCATGGAACTTGACAACTTAAATCATCCTAACAAGAGACTTTCATGGACCAAATAGGAGTTTCAATGCAATATTGCCTCGAACACTAAAAGCATAGACCGGAAATAACTACTTTTCTTTTTCACAAGGTGTTCAAAACCTACTCTTGACTAATATTTAAAAAGAAGGGAAAAAACAAAATATACATAATCTCATGACTCATGAGATGTTCGTAGCCTCAGCATGATAGGTCTCCAGTTCCTTATCAAGTTCCTCAGCTGACTTGTCCTTTGTTCCACGACCTTGACCTCCGCCCTGCCACGTCCACGGCTGCGACCACCACCGCGACCTCGACCTCGACCTCGACCACGCCCAATCCCACCCCTCATCCTTCCACCACCACGTTGTGCTCCACTGTATAAACATAAACAACCAATGACAAGTGTCTTCAGTATACAACTCCAGTGGGATGAATCTTTAAAGAAGACATCTATTTCCTGTGTCTTTTCCAACATCATGACTATGGAAACACAAGCAGTAGGACGTTTTTGGCATGTTTAAGTATCATAGCAAGATATAAGATCATAATCACCCTCATATTCTCATGTACAATTCATAACAGTAACTAGAAATAACTTAACCTAAATTTAAGTATATATCCCAGGTAGAAGCATCACATGCAGGCATATACTATCCAGAAGCATCATTGGTAAGATTAAATTTCTTTCAACAGTTTCTATATAACAGACAACATGACAACAATGATATAATAACCTAATCTTCTTTGAATTATGGTGATAAGTTCATGTACAGGGAAAAACAACTACCTGGAGAAAAGGAAAATCCTATCCCATTTGTAAGATCACATTTTCATTCATCAAGCATACATAAAAGTCAACAATGAGAAATGGCAAACAGGGTTAGTCAATCTAATTGCATATCTACCAGAGAAACCTAAGAAAACTGAAAGGGCACAACAAAAACCATTTTGTCACAATCCTATACTAAACAAGAGATCCTAAAACAGACTTCACAAGCTATATGACCTAAATGTCCATAATTACTGTGTATATAGTCCAAGGCACATTACAGTAAAAAGAAACTTATGTAATAGTAACAGATTGCCCTACAAGTCATATATTGACTTACATAGCAGCACGATTGAGCCCAGCAGGACCTCCAGTTCGACCTCCACCAGGCCTGCAACACCTCCAACATCAGCATGCTATAACATTTATTGTCTGACAAAAATGGAAAGAGCGGAATGATTTTGAAAGAAACTTTGCAGAATTCTAGCTTAAAATATCTGCCATACTTTTGAAGTATATAGTTTTCACATTGTTTTTCAAAAATTCCAAAAACAGTAATATTTAGACAACACATGCACACAGTGATATGAATACATATAAACATAATAATCCTTTGCTCAATTGGAATAACATACGTCATTACAACAGTCCTCTTCCTCTGCCCATTTACCCCTGAGACATTTATACGAGCATTTACAGGCAATTCTGCATTGGCACCAACAATCTCAATCTTCATGGGCTTTCCATCCAAAAGCACATTATTGTATCGTTTAAGAGCAGCAAATGCATCACTTCTTCTGGTATAGACAACTTCAGCTGAACCCTGTTACCCAGTTCAAGATATTATAAATCCAAACAAAAATGATAATACATCACAATTGTTTTCGAAAGTTAAGACACATAAACCATATCTGCAAAACATAGTATTCTGTGACATATTTTCACCAAAGTTAAAACTTCTCCACAGGAGTGCCAAATAGACATTCAAGCAATGCAAACCAATTGAAAGATCTACTTTATTGCTCAACATAACTGTAAAGAATTTCATCTAGTAACCCCCTTAAGTTCATAGCCAATGATTTTTCAATGCAAATTAGAAAGCCGACTTTCGAAATTGGCAAAATGCCAATTGTATGATTCTCGACTCAATGTTAAACATAGCATGAAAATATTCATCTTCTAAATAATAACAATATGCAATTCAATCATTCAAAGTGGCAGATATCAACATTCAACTCAAAGCCAAATGACTCATCATGTATCAAGAAGTTAATAGTCTAAGCATTGAGAAAGAAAGATCCATTTCATACTTCCTAATAACTTCAGTTTCATTTTTTCCCCTTAAATATTTCTCGTAATCTCTAATAATCCTCTTGTATCATCATCACATCACTTATTTCATCCTCCTCCATCAACCAAGCAGAAAGCCAAGGTGGATGCTTCTTCTGTTGGAGACGAATGAGATTAAAGAAAGGGACCACAGCCATTATACTAAAGAAGAATACCAGAGTTCGGGATCCAACTTTCAACAGTCACGGAGCAATATCTATAAGTAGGGTGAAGTGGGAAGCGTGCAAGTGGGCTGGTTATATTACAAATGAAGACCTTTTTTTGTCCTTTCCATCATAACTTTTCCATTTGTGTCATGCAGGATTCAAGCTGAATCCCATCACAACCCAGATGAAAATTATGGGCTCAGTCATCCCAACTTCCAATTGACCAGAACTGTTGGGGATCCCAGTTCAAAAGGAGACTTCCATTGATTAGACTCTCTCAAAGGATGACTTGCAATTCCAACAACACTAGTGTCCACAACTACTAAGTTTGAAACATTTAATCAAAAGTAGTTGGATTTCTTTCTTTCTTTCTTTTATTGGTTAAGAGCAAGAAAAACATACAAGTTTGCTCACAACTTATAACTTGATTGGCACAAAATGTCTACCCAATGAGAGATTACTGAAATGGTTCCATGTCAAATTGCAGAGAAATATGCCCATCCGTGTTAGCATGAAGTTAAGATGGGAAGGAAAATTCAATACTAGTCCAATTAAATCCCAGGAATATTTATTACATTGTAACACTCCCATCAAAGCAGACAACAAGAAAGAAAACAAGGAAAAGAGCTGCAACATTCATCTTGAAGCCTAAAACTGATAAGAAATAAGACTAAATGAGGATATCAAGCTCCACTTGAACTATATAGCAAGTAAAAAATAAAAATCAACACTTACAGTTGGACGTCCATTTTTGTCATAATGAACTGCAAAGCGCTTCAAGTCTCCAATCTCAGAAAAAAGTTCCTGAATTGAAAATCAAGTCTCAAGAGAACTTCTAGAGAAGTAGGCGATGAACAGACATTAGGAAGGGAGTATTGACATAATATGTACCCTTATATCATCGTTAGTTACACCATGGTCCAAATTTGAAACATACAACTTTGTACCAACTTCTACTCCTTGTATCCCTGCAGCTCTTAGGCTGTCTTCAAACAAATCATGCTGCCATGGAAAAGGCCTGGTCCTGCGAATAGACTGGAAATGGCAAACAGAATAAATTCCAGAGTGGCAAAAGAGCGTGTCAAATCAGATATTCACCATTCTTCAAGAGCAGTCAGAGAGCAGGGATATCTCCATAAAAGAAAGCGCAAAACACACAACAAAGTGGGTGCAGCCACAGTAATATGTGCAAAAATTAAAGGAAAAAATCCATATTTGAACATTGATGTTTGGGTAAAGGATGGTAAGCAGGAGTAAGAATTCAACCAACTGCATATAAACCCGTGCTATGCTACAACTGAGAGCTCCAGTTCTGATGTAAGTGAAGGAAGCTGAAGCTCCATTGCAAAGTACCATGAAATAGGGAAGTAAACTGAATCTTGCACCATAGAACCCAACATTGCAAGAGGATCCAATAAAACGGTCTGTCCATACACCCAGTACTCGAGCATTTAAAGTCATCTCATCTAAGTCAAATGGATTAGCATGGTTTAGAGAATTTAACCCCACTTAAAGCTATATGATTTTTGTGCCACCAGTAAGAACTCCATTTTAAAATTCAAGTATGAAGCTCCTTCACATAATATGCAAGGAATCGCCAGAAAACTCCTGCATACATCAGAGATCTGTAGGAAAGCCCCCAAATACAAAAGTAAACATCTCTTAGGTTCACATTAGTTGCAATATTATGGAACTATGACATTGGCATTGAAGGATGCATAATGATGGAGCTTCACTGCTTTAGCTTCTCTTTGGACAAATACAAATGCAAAATTTCCTCTTGCTTTTGAGTTTGTATAATGCCAAATCCTCTCATAATTGGGTACTTTATAGTATTCCAAAATCTCAAGCATATGTATAAGCATCCACGATTTTCATGCTTGCCTTGGCAATGGCATAAGATGATGGCCGGGTATTAACTGTAAGAGGACCTCTTCGAACAGCACCAGTCGATCTTCCAGCACCAAGATTCCTGCCCGGCCACGGCCACGGCGGGCTCTGCCACGTCCTCTACCTCTTTCTCTGTTACTCCTGTTCTTTATCCTATCATCAAGCGACATATCCAAGGAAGAAGCCATTGCACCAGCAAATTTAAAGAAGAATAATAATTTAATCCTGCAACAACAAAGAAACGAAATTAATTCAATCAGATCAATGTGGAGAATATACACATGCCGCAGATCCAACAGAATACATACTGTATAAATATAGAGAAGATTTGTGGTAATGTGTTAATGAAATACTCATTGCTCATCAGAGTTCTAACGTGGCCTAATCTGTACTTTTAAACAGTTAGCAACAAAAAGTGGAATCCCAATCGTAACCATTCTATGAAGGACATCAGTACTCAACTTTTGGAAGAAAAGAAAAAACAAGACGCCAGTCTCTTTTAGTCGTATCAACTAACAAGCACAAGATGAAAGGGGGAAAACAATAGTAGATTTAGGGTGCCTCTGTTTTAACTTTTAAAAAGAATTTAAAAGTGATTATGATACTCATTTTATATATAAGTATATAACTTAAAAAAAAGCTGAAAACAGATTTTTTTTTTAAGAAGCTACACTTTTAGCTTTCACATTTTCCTTTTTTTTTGAGATTCTGATTATTTTAAAAAAATTGTCCAAACGCACCCTTAACCTAATTATATTGGAAGCTCGAATTTCACAAGTCAGGACAAATAAATCAACTTCCAATACCTGATATGATAGCCAGATAAAAAAACAACAAGAAGCAGAAAAATAAACGCGCCACGAATCAACTATTGCAGCACAACAAGTTAAAAGAGCAGGGTCTCAAAAAAAAGAAAAAAAAATCAACCTGGAAAATACTAAATACCCAGCACACGAACACTAATCCCGAGTTCAAAAGTCACAAAACTTGAACAGAAAAACCCTAATTAAATCCCAATCCATTTCGCGGAAACCAAAACAAAACAGAACGAAAAATCTGAAAAACAAGACACAAACTAGGAATTCATAAATTGTAATGCAGAGAAGAGCACAAACTAGTTTATCAAAGACATGGAAATTACCTGGAGAATATAGCAGAATTGAGGGACGAAAACAAAGAAGGCAAAGGCCTATAATCAGAACTGGAAAAAGAGATCGTAAGAAAGAGGGTGCGTGAGTGTGAGTATTTTGGCGGCAGAAGGCTTCTGTAACAAGAAGAAGAAGAAGAAGAAGAAGGAGCAAGATTATTGGGGTTTCGAAGGACCCATGCTTTGTTTCTGAGAGGTCTATTAGGGTTTCAAAGGAGCTAGCTTCAGCTAAGATACCGGGAACAGAAACAAGATTAAAAAGCGGCGTCTTTTCTCCACAGAATACACAGAGAGTCCCGCACAGTCATTTCGAAAAGCTCTCAGGGGCTTTTGTGTCATTTCGTCCTCTGAGGGTGTTTTTGGTCTTTTCCAAACGTGTCGCGTGTGCGTTGGAGTGTAGCACACAATCGCGGTTTTTCCAATAGAAGAATCAGCACTGAACAGTTTTGGGCGCGAGAGGGTTCACTCTCTCTGTGTTTCTCTGTAAAGAAGAAGAAGAAGAAGAAGAAGAATGCCGCCACGAAGAAGCGCTTCTAAGAGGAAGGGGCAATCCTCGGCGGCCTCAACCCGAGGTACCGGACTACTATAATATTGCTGCCTATTTCAACCTCTCTATCATCCATTTTTTTTTATAATATGCTCTTTTTTGTTTGTTTCTTATAAGCTATAAACCACATGGAACGGAAAAGACAACATTAATGAATTCAACTACTTTCTCTTTTTTTTTAAAAATAATAATAATTGAAGATGAAGAGACTATGTTTCTGTTGAGTCTACTTTTTCCATTGAAATTTTAGGACTGGTTACTCAACCCCTGAAATGGGAAAGGTTTTCCCTTTTTTTTTTTAATTTAGTTTTTTATTTTTAAATTCTAGTCGGTGCTTCACTGTGTGGAACTTTTATTCATGAGAAGAATCAGCTTGTTATATATAAAATTATTCCTGTGTCTCTCTGTCCAATTGCTTAAGGTTTTAGGAGAGTGATGAGAAATAAGAGCATGTTTGAGGGGTAGTTAGTTTAGTTCCAATCAACATTTTAAAGGTTTCTGTGTGTAGTTTATGATAAAAGAGAATAAAAAGTGTTTCTGAGTTATTACTAAGTTTTCTTCTGATTCTGGGGTGGGTGGATGTGCACAGTTTTGTTCTTGACAGTTTGCTGGGCATGGGTGGAGTAGAAGTGTAAGTCCAAATTTTGGTTTTTGATGGTTGAAATGAAACTATAACATGGTAGTGTTCGTCTTTATTTGTCTTGATTGTAATTTGTGATTGAGTCAGGAATCACTTTACTGGTGGACTTGAAACCAAATATTAACAAGAGTGGCTTTGTTTCAACATTTTTGTAACCAAGCAAATTAATTTACTACTCTTAAATCTAGAAGTGGTCAAATTTTTGTTTCATTTCAGCTGATGTATATATAAAATCCAGTATATGTTTCTGAGTTTTAACCTGCTAAATTCTAATGTTCACGTATTATTTTTTGGGCATTTGCTGTTCAAATTGCAGAAAATGAAATGAGATCCCAAGAAAAGTCAGAAGGTGGAGGCAAGCTCCAATCACTTAGTGACAGTGGTTTGATAATATCGTTACTAACAACAATTACTGAGCAAAATCATGTTACTAATGAGTGATCAATGTTTACACTGGATTTCAGGAACACTGACTGAAATATCTAGGGAGGCTGTGGGAAAACTTTTACGCCGTGCTAATAAAGTTGGCACTTCCAGGAAAAAGATGATGGTTGGTCCCTCTTAGCTTTTTCTTGTTGCTTATTCATAAGTTGCAAAGCAGTTCTTTTTGTTGACTTAGTAAAGTGATTTAACTTCATTGTCATTGTTTGAAGTTTTGTAATCATGTTGAAAATGTCTGGGTGTTTAAATTTTTAAAGCACCGTGTTCTTCTGATCTTATAGCTAGAGTCCGAGCCAGAACAAAATGGAACTCAGATCTTGGAACCAATTATCCAACCAAAGACTTCAGAGGTTGGACATTGTAGTAGAAATCCCATGGGAAATTCTTCTGCAGAGGAGAAAAGTTTAGGCCAGGGCTACTTGGACAACAAGGAAGAACTGGATGACTCAGATTGGGAAGAGGGTGCAGTTCCCATGGATGATCGTCCTGTGACTATTGAATTGAATGTGACCCCTGATTCAGCTGGACAGAAACAAATTCATCGAGCTTCTGCCAAAGATAAGGTTGATTACCATCTTTTAGCAGTAGTGTAGTTGGATTTAATATCAAAATAACATTTGGCCACATGCTAAAATTTATTAAACTCTTCAGGACTTGGCTGAACTTGTGCACAAGGTTCATTTGCTTTGTTTACTTGCTCGCGGAAGATTAATAGACAGTGCTTGTGATGATCCTCTTATTCAGGTTAATACCTTTTTTTTTTTTTATGGATAAAAGTTCCCCTGAATATTTTTTATATATATAAAAAAATCTTCTGAATATAATAAATAATTTTATTTACAACATTATTGTATTGTCATGTCTTGCCTCCATAACATCCCTCATTTTATGATAATCGATAGCTCAAATCTTTTATCTGTTTTTTCTTTGGGTTGTATTTTTTGAATCAGTTGTTCAGGTTGGGCTGTTCTAGCTATGTGTTAGGACTTGTGTGTATATTTTAACTGTTTTTATCTTCTTTCGTTGAGCTTGTGCATAATTCAATCTTTCCTTATTCTTTTTTCTTTAATAAGGTTTAAAGCTTCTTTCACTCAAAATTGCTTGTCAAATTGGATAATTCTTGATCATGGCAGGCTTCTTTGCTTTCTCTACTTCCAGCGCACTTGGTCCAGCTATCAAATGTAACAAAACTCACTTCAAATGCTCTACATCCTTTGATTTCATGGGTATGCTTTGATGTAACTAGTATACATTTTAGTTTGTTGCGTAGTCTTGGATAGATTCATGCCATACCACTTATAACTTGTTTTATTCCTTGTGTGTAGTTCCATGATTACTTTCATGTTCGGAAGTGTACAAATGCAGAAGCCTCACCAGGCTTTGCTCTAGCATCAGCTTTAGAATCACGTGAGGGTAGTCTTGAAGAGGTGAATCTTTTTTCTAGTGGAGCATAATTGTTTCTATATTTACTCCCTGATTATATACTTTACTAAATTTTGAGTTTGTACTTTAATAAGGGTTACATTTTCCATTTTATGATTAACCTGGCATATAACACATGCTATTTAAATTATTGAAGTGCAGGATCTGCTAATAGTCCATTCTTGTCATGCGAGGATTTGATGGCTGTTTAACTACCCTCTTCATGTGCTATTAATTGACTTAACCTAAACCAGTAGTAGAATAAAGTTTCTTAAGATTGGATTGGTTGTATACTTGTTTTTATATGTGGAGTTTATATAATTTAATCCTCTGAGGAAAATTTACCGTGTAAGTGTTTTTTTCTCATTGCAGATAACGGCTTTATCAGTTGCACTGTTTAGAGCTTTAAATCTTACAGCCAGGTATTGCATGAGGGCAAGGGACTGGTTTATCTTTCTTTTGTTTATCAATTATTTTTGTTAGATTTGTCCAAATCTATCTGGGTTTGAAAATTTTCTTACATTCAATACTTTTAAGAATTGAGAACAATGTTATCATTTTTTTTTCCCGTTTGATAGAAAATTCTAAGGTACTATATAATTTACACTATCAGTTTCGAGTTTATGAAGCAATCCTTGAGAATTGGGTTTAAATGGATTATTCTTTCCAAATCCTTTTTTAAGATTGAGTAGGTCTAACTCAACCCTAAAAGTTAGCTCAGGAAGTAGGCCCGGAGGCTCTGTGGGACTCTAAACACATTTGATGACTTTAACCACCTATAGGATCTGGCTTTTTATTACATGGAATGGGAGTGAACTGTGATGTTGCATGTACTGAAACGAATCTAAAAGAACAACAGCTATAATGAAGAAATCACTATATGTTGATCTTCATGAAGAAAAACATGTAGAAGAATGTGAAAGTTCCAATTCATAGAATGTAGGCAAGCTAGAAGTGTACCTTTATTTCGAAAAAAAACCTTTATTTCAAGAAAAAAAAAACCCATAAATGCATTACTACTATTGCCAAGAACTACCGGTTGTAAACTAAGTATATTCATTTTTATTCATTCGCTGAGATAAGATTTGGAAGAATTTAATTTCTTCTGCTAAGCAAATATGTAGAGTGAATTTCTCATTGATGGGATATTTCAGGTTTGTATCCATTTTGGATGTTGCCTCTCTCAAACCAGATCAATCTATTAGGCCTGATGCAAGTGGATCTTGTAAGGGGATATTTAATACTTCAACACCAATGGTATCTAAGAAAAAATTGGATTTCCAGTCACCAAAAAACTCATTATCCCATGAAAGAGAAAAGGGCTGTGCAACAAGCCACATGGCCCAATCTAGTAATCCTCCCATTGCTGACAACTTGAATGATAGTGTGACACAGTCACAAACTTCTGAGACACAAGATAACCCCAAATCATGTCTCTCTGAAAAATCTCATAAATCAAAGAGGAAAGGGGATCTTGAATTTGAGATGCAGTTGGAATTGGCTCTTTCTGCTACAGCGATTGGATCCCTGGAGAGTAAATTGGAGTCCGGTGCAAATGCTGATTCAGCAAATTTTTGTTGTCCATCAAAGAAAATCAAAAGAGATATAACTAAAGAATCTTCAACCTCCCCTCAAGTATTTTCTACAGCAGTAGGATCAAAGAAAGTAGGATCTCCTCTGTATTGGGCAGAAGTATATTGCAGTGAAGAAAATTTGACAGGAAAATGGGTGCATATTGATGCTGTGAATTTGATTATTGATGGGGAGGACAAGGTTGAAGCCATGGCAGCTGCATGCAAAACATCATTGAGATATGTTGTTGCTTTTGCTGGGCAGGGGGCCAAAGATGTGACCCGCAGGTTCAATATTTTCTCTGTCATATATGTTCATCATGAATGCAATGATGGTTTTGCAGCTTTTTTAAATTAGTAAATTTCGACAGCTGTGTTTTCGCCATCAGACGTTTACTGCTCAAGTTTTCATTTTGTTTGTTAGGGAAAATTTCTCATATTCTCAAAATAAATTATTTGTTATGTGAAAGACTTCTTTCTTACTGTTTTCGATTATAAAAATTTAACTGCTTCTTGGGGTGTTTGGGGATGGCTTTGGAATTGGTTGCTTATGTCCCTAGCTGCAACTCTAATTTGGCAATATATTATTCAAAATAATATCCATGTTATATTAATATTCTTCAAAATAATATATTAGAAAAACTTACATATGATTAATGGTTTGATAGTTAGGCATAATAAACCTATCAATAAAATAGCCTTTAGCACTTATGTGTTAAGATTAAATTAATTTAAAATTCCACATCGTTAACAAATATACAATAAAAACAGTGATAGGCAATGTTTTGCTTCTGAATTGTTATATTTAGCTTGCAAAGAAATCATTAACAGCAATGCATAAGGAATGCAGAGTTCTTCATGTGGTTTAGTATCATGAGTGGTAGATATGGAGGGTGTTGGAATATTGAAACTAACATAATCAGGTTCATATACATAAAGTAGTGGCATGTGAAATAGCACAAGTCAATTAACACAATCTTATAAATAGGAGTAATAGTTATGATATCTCATGTATATATACCCCTTTATCTTGAATGAAATTATCAAGCAATTCAGCCAACTTCTTGACTCTCTACTTTCAAGTGAGGGTGCAATACAACTTTTGCAATTTAAGGCTATACTTTTCATGATTTCATCTTTTCATATGTATTGTTTTACCTCCATTCAACTCTCAGTGCTGATTAGTAGATTCAATAAGACTAGTGACACTTAAATAGAGTTATGTCTCATTGCCTAAAGATGCTAGTACATTTTGGCATATCAGGTATTGTATGAAGTGGTACAAGATAGCATCGCAACGAGTTAATTCAATGTGGTGGGATTCGGTGTTGGCACCACTGAGAGACCTAGAGTCTGGGGCTACTGGAGTTGTGGTTCCTTTGAGAACAAATCACGTCGTTTCTACAGAATCCAACACGAGCGATTCTTTTGTCCCTACGAGGAGCTCTCTTGAGGATATTGAGTTGGAAACTAGGGCATTAACTGAGCCTCTTCCAACTAATCAGCAGGTAGTTTCAAAGTAACCTTAGCAAACATTATGTATAATATCATAGATGCCTAGATGGTGATATTAATGTCAGAGGACTCTTCGTTCCCTTTGCAGGCCTACAAAAGTCATCCACTTTATGCCATAGAGAGATGGCTTACAAAGTATCAAGTACTTCATCCAAAGGGTCCAATTCTGGGATTTTGCTCTGGTCACCCTGTTTATCCTAGGACTTGTGTGCAAACAGTTAAGACAAGAGAGAGATGGTTCCGGGAAGGGCTGCAAGTTAAAGCCAATGAACAGCCTGTGAAGGTCTCATCTATCTGACAGGGTTCAGTGTTGTTTCCCTGATTTTGTTGTATTTTTTTCTTTTAATATGCTCTCGTGATTGATTTGTTTTTTTTTCCTAAAAAAAATAAAAATTCAGGAGCTTAAACGTTCTATGAAGCCGCAGAAATTACAAGATTCTGAACCTGATGAAGATGAGTGCACTGATTCCAAGGAAAATGTTAAACTTTATGGGAGCTGGCAATTGGAACCGTTAGATCTGCCTCATGCTGTGAATGGGATAGTTCCTAAGGTATATTCTGTCACTTCATATGAATACTAGGAAAAGTATGGGTATGAAGATGTTTTGACTGTGGAAATCTCCTTTATAAAGTATTCAACTTTACCCTTTGGAGGTTTCATAGGCAGATATATGTTCCATGTAATTCGTGCACTGGATCAATGCAGAATAATAGTTGGTTTGACATTTTGATTTGGGTCTAGCCTGCCATATTTGCCACACCAACTATATATATTCCAACAGCTTCAGTGTACAACTGTTCAGATGAAAGCCACACCTGCTCTTAACTACCATATTCCATCGATACTGATGCCAAAACCACTTCCCAACCAAGGGAATACTTTCAAAATTAGATTTCCTAAGCCCAAACCTCCCCCTTCAGTTTGATGAAACATTGCTTTGAAACCCCATCTGGTCTTGTGGCTGGGAGCAGAGCTACAAGCAATAATTTTATGTTCTGTTTTCTATTTTTTTCTACTTTTAAATGCATGGAAGCTGCAGCAAGGAGGACCTTTTAAGTTTGAATACAGGACAATGACATTAACAGAGCTTTAACTCAAGTTGCCTCTGCATACTTGCTACACCGTGCTTAAAAACATGAATATGAGCTAGCTGGAAAATGCACGTGTATATTTTCTTGTTTTATGAGATTGTATAAGTTTTCTTATCACTGATTCCTGTTTTACATAAGGATGAACGCGGTAAAGTAGATGTGTGGTCTGAGAAATGTCTTCCACATGGGACTGTACACTTGAGATTTCCAAGGGCATTTTCCGTTGCCAAGAGGCTAGAAATTGATTATGCTCCTGCTATGGTTGGTTTTGAATTTAAAAATGGGCGTTCATATCCTGTCTTCGATGGTATTGTGGTGTGTGCCGAGTTCAAGGATGTACTGTTAGAGGTATTTTTTTCTTGCTGAATAAATAATATTGTTGCTGATAAACTGAAGTTTTACTTGTGAAATGTTTAGTATGTCAACTAATTTATTGTTCTCCTTATATCTGATTAATTTAATTTTTAAACCTTGCTGCACTGCAAAAAGTAAGGGCTGTTTGGTTCCAGTTTTCAGTTTTCCAGTTTCAGGAATTTGTGAAGGAAAAACTGAAAATTGGAATTTGCAATTTTCAAAATTTTCAGTATTTTCTTCACAAAATCTGGAAAACTGAAAAATTGAAAATGAAAGCTGAAAACTGGAAATTGAAACCAAACAGGCCCTAAGTTAGCTTAGCTTGTGATTGTTTAGTGGGGTTAGCAGTTTATTAATAAGGATTTATGTTGCTTATGCTCTATATACTTGGAAATCGCTTTGCTCCTGTGGACTTTATAGCTACTTCTGGAAAGGACTAAACTTCATTATCTTCACTCCTCTAAAATTTAACTATTTTTCCGTGACTCCAGTATAGTGATGTTGCATCCTGTTTTCATAGTTTCATTACACTTATCTTATTCCTTGAATTTTGTTTTCATCTTTCCCCAGGCGTATGCAGAGGAAGAAGAAAGACGACAGGCTGACGAGAAGAGAAGGGACGAAGAACAAGCTCTTAAACGGTGGTACCAGCTTCTTTCATCCATTGTAACACGTCAAAGGTTGAACAATCGATATAACAACAATGGTTTGTCATCAGAGATGTCAACTGATGTCCAACGTGTGAACAATAATGAATCAAAAGCCACAGTTAGTGATAGTTATGATGAGAATCAGACTCCCAGAAACGTACAGGTAAACAAATGTGATGATACCAATCTTGTGGCTTCACTAAGTACTCCTGTTAGAGACCATGAGCATGTGTTCTTGAAAGAGTATGAGAGCTTTGATGAGGGAACCTCCCTATTGACAAAACGATGCCAATGCGGATTTTCAGTCCAAGTAGAAGAATTGTAGCATTTATATGAAACACTTTCTGCCTAGATGCATTGCTGAAAGTCTATATATGCTTTAACCAATGAAAGACATTATATTTTCTCTCTAGTATGTTTGATTAGGAGAGGAGATAAAAATAAGGTGTAAATTTTCATGAATGAGCTTTATATGTAATTTTACGTATATAGTTGATCCATGAAGATTTACACCTCATTTTTACTTCAAAACCAAACATGGGCCTGTCTTGTATTTTTTGGAACTCCTATTATAGCTCTGCATAATCTACAGTTTCTCCTATCTCTGAAGAATTTCCAGATGTACATCTTAAAAATTCTCCAGTTTGCCAATGGAATTTGAGTGACAGCATAGAGTGAAGACATGTTTGCCATCCAATGCATTGTCTTCCTTTTCTTTTGGCACGAAAGTAGCTGGGATGTGAATTCTTTGTGAATTGTTCTTGATAATGCATTCTATCAATGATAGGCTGTTTTGAAGAGTGACATGTTTTTCAATTGAAAAGGCCAGAATTTCACATTGGTGTTTTTCATTAATTAGGCTAAATTTGGGCAAATATTTACAAGTGAATTTAAGGCTTCATTCAGATTTTGCTTTTTCAAAAAACTGTTTTTGTCAGAAGTATTTCTTATTTGTTTATTAACAAAAATTTATTCTTTTTTTTTTAAGAATTTGATTCAGACAAACTACAAAAATTAAGGAGTGTCTTTTATTAAAAAGCAGAAAGAAAGAAAATGCTTTTCTTACAATAATAAGCATAAACAAAAGCGTTCTTAACTTTGCTCTACACAAATTAGCTAAATGCTATCAGATGAAGGGGATTCAAATTCTTCCCTTACATAAATGTTCCTTCAAAATAAAGAAATTAGAAATAGAAAATTTCTTTTCTAAAACTTGTTCCTCCACTGCAAATTAATAAATTGTGATAACAGACGAGGTTAAAGATTTACAATTGAGACAAGAAAAACAAACAGGATAATGGGGGCCAGAGTCGTTCCAGCTAAACTGAAGGCGTATGGGATGAAAAATTACCTAGATAGGTGGGTTGCTCTTTGGTATCCCATCTCATAGGTTCATTAGGTGACCTACGAACTAAGTTATAGGGATGACAACTAGGAATTGTATTCAAGGATATCAATGAGAATCACTATTTAAGTTCCCAGTTTTGGAATTTTTCACTTAGGATATGTTTGTGAATTTGGATTTTAGAGGAGAAAGGATTTTACACTACAAGTCCTCCCTTCCCTTCCTCCCAAAATTCAAACTCACAAACATACTTTAAGAGAATGGGACAGAAATAAAAGCTTCTTGTCAATTTGGGAATGGAACCGACGTCAAAGAAATCTCCGCCCCAAGACAAATAACACACCTACTCTCATAATTCATTGCAAATACAAAAATACTCTTTAGCTCGTCTTCTAGATTATTTTGTTGACTTGATTAAAAATTTGAGGATTTGATGTTGTAAAAATGTAAACTTCTATTATTGTTGTATAATTAAGACTTGAGATCAATTTAGTTAAATAATTTTTATTTTTATTTTTTTTACATTTTCAAGAAGCTAATTTTAGATGTTGTTAGAATATAATAAAACCATTAACGTGTCTCTATTCATTAGCTAATTTTATTTGTTTATAGTTCTCACAAATCTCTACCCTCCATAGAGATCAGAGATGGAAGAAAATTTTCCCAAGCCGAAAAGATCAAGGACGAGGAGGAGGAGTAAATTGGAGGTTCAAGATGAGGATTGAGGGAGGTTCGTGCCCTACACCAATGACTAAATTATAAGCTAAAGATGGTTCCTTTTTACTAATCCTAGCTTGTATAGAACTGTTGTAGGAAGCCTCCAACACCACATTAGCATGAACTCCTTTATTTTTGTCAACTGTAAACGCCAGCTTATTCAATGTCCTCTAGATTCATATTGGAAAGTTGTTAAATAGACTCTTAGATACCTTTGGGGCAGTAACTCATTTGGACTTCATCTACCAAAACCTCTACTTTGTAGATGACTGTTTTTTCAGTTTATTTGTTAAGAAAAAACAAAAAAAAACACACATACACACACACAGAAAACGTACTAATAATACAAAATTGTAAAATTAGATAAAATAAAATTACTTAAGTCCACTTTCATTAATATAATTAATATACGATTTCATCAGGATACTGTAATATCTAGGTACACTTGTCAGGACAAGTTCCGTATGGCCTTAGGGTCTCTCTGACCCACCCATACAGCAGGAAGGCCCCGAATGCGTGAGGGGCCAAAGGGTGAAGAGTTGGAGCTTGGAGAATTCTACAAGCAGGCTCGTTGAGCGTTGTGCTCGCTGAGAGTGGGCGGGTTGAAGGTCTCGCTCAGCAAGCATGACTCGCTTTAGTGAGTGTGAGCTCCAGAAGGCTCATTGCAGCGGGCTTTACCGCTAGGCGAGTGGGCCCGATGTCAGTGCAAAACAATGAGTTTCGTTTAATAACCCTTTTAAAACCCCTAGCTCGAGTTTTCCCCATTAGAAACCCGAAACCCTACCCCAGCATCACCTCCTCTCCTTCTTCCTTCCCTCCATTCTCATCCTCCATCAAATCTTCTTCCTCCAAGCTTCAACGTGAGTTTGATTATGGGTTTATACTTCCTTTCTCTCTTCCCTTTCATGTTCTAGAGTATGAGCTTTGTTTTCTCTCATTGTTGTCAAGTGAGGGTGCTTCCCTAATGTTGTTGAGAGTTATTTTAGAGATTATCTAGAGATTAATAGAGTTTGATCATGCGTCAATGTTGCTTTATGTCATTGTTGGTGCCATTCCAAGCTCTCAAAATCAAGTTGGTGGTACCCACATACTCCCAGCTTCAAATGGTGAGTGGGTTCAAATTCATGGCCTTATTTTTAAGTATTATGAGTATGTTTATGCATGATGATTGTTAAATATGAAATTAAAAATGAAAGTATGATTATATATATGATTTTGCAAGTATGGTAAGCTAGACAAAGAGCATGATTTTGACAATAGCATGAAATATGTGTTTTAGAAAACCATGGGACCATGATTGATATATTTTATGTATGGAAACGTTTTATGTGCAAGCCTAAAAGATTTACTATAAGAATATATGATTTAATAAGTTGTTATTTTATCAAATGTGTTTCAAGAGTTTATGATATCTTTATACTTCAAGACTTGAGATTTCAAATATGATTTTAAAATACTAGTTAAGATATTTTGACAAGAATGTCAAACGGATAATGACTTAGTTTCATGAATAGAGATGTTATTATAATGTCAAAATTTTTATGATTATGAACCTTTCTAATTCAAAGTATGATATTATAATTATTAAGCTGTGAAAAGTTGTTAGCTTGAGAAATGAGATTTTAAAAATTCATTTTTATAATACTAGAAGTATGGAATTCAGGATGATTTGTAACAACTGCTAGATACTTATTCTGTGGGTTTGAAGTCAGAATGCCTGCAAGTGGGTGATCCCTTGGAGAATTTCACAGTCACAATTATGCTAAAATCAGGTTGTTAGAGTTATATGAGTCTAGAACTTTTAGAGTTTCAAGAGTTTCGAATTTAAATGATTTTATATATATTAGAGATTTTATGATTTCAAAAATAGAATAATTATATGATAAGAGCTTTAAACCCAGGAAAAAAACAGAAGGAGTTTTAGAGAAAAAATTTAGTTTATGATTTAGAGACTAGACAGTAGCTATAAAAAAAATAAACAATGAGTCAACGACTTGGACAAATGATCATTAACTTTGATACCAAGTTGTCCTTAAGGGCAATCTCACAGAGATAGAATTTAGTGAGATGTCAAATTTAGATCTTTGATGGATCACAGAGCAGAAAATTTGGTTATGTCATGATTGACATGCATAACTGGAGGATATATTATTATACAATTAGTAAACAAATATCCATGTTTCTCTATTAGTACTGTTATTGATGCTTTTTAGAGAATATTTGATTTAAGAGTTATTATATATATGTGTGTGGAAAATGATTTCTCGTTAGAGTAACAATTTAGGGACGCTTTTCTATTAATTTATAAATAGAGAAACATCTTTTCTATATAGTTATTTATATAAATATCAAATAGTTTATGATTGCTGTATGTATATTACATATGGTATTTTCCTTGGTTTTCCCATATAGGTGATGGATAGAGCTCAAGACTAAGTTAAACTCACCCCTCTCCCTTCCTCTCATAGTTGCAGGTACATGTTCATTTAAGCCTAGTTTGGTAGATGAGCTCTTTCTAGTGGTAAGTCTTACTTTGGAATAAGGTTTAGATTAGAATCTTATTATAGTAGAGTGATTCAGGAGATGTACAAGCAGGATCCAAGTCATACATTATTTTTAGATTATGTAGTTTAATTTCAATATTAGAAGCGTTATATATATGTTTTCAGTTTACAAGTATGGATTTGAAATTGTGGAGTTTAATTAAAATTACGTACAAGTTAAAGATGAATTTACGATTCAGTCACGTGGTAAATGGATTTTCAGAGTATGATTAAGATGTTTTTAGAATTTTATGTGTCAAATATTTTAGTTTTATGATTCAGATATCAAGTTTTAAATAAAGTTTTAGATGAAGTTATGTTTTCATAATGAAAAGTATGTTATTTTATGCACATAGAGAAACTAGAATCATGAGGCTTATGTGGAGACGGAATTTCTCACGTGTCGGTAAGATTCAGATTCATCGTGACATATACTATTTCAATTATTGCAATTAATTAGATTGAGGGTTCTATTGGGAAAAAATTAATATTATCTTGATATTAAAAGTTGATAGACATTTCAAATAAAATTAAAAAATAAAAAACTTGACGGATAAATTAAAACGGATGGAGCTATGCTTCGACATCGTAGGTGTTTAGATGTAATAAACAACTGTAATTTTGCCGTGAGTACTTTGAAAATTGTTTGTTAGAAATATGACCCTGTGTTTGAAAATTCTTTGTTAGAACTAGGACCCCGTGACCACTATTGGTTATGATTTTTTTTTTGACGGGAACTATTGGTTATGATTACTACTGGAAACTAGAAAGCATTGTGGCATATGGATAAAATAGTCGGTATGTTATTACTAAATTTAGTGAAACATCAATGTCCTGTCCAAATAATGAACATATACTACACTTCATCCTCCCCTTTTCATAGGAATAGCTGTGGGGCGGGTTTTTCTCAACCCAACCCCATTTCATACACAATAACATGAGCTCAAATCGCTTTGCCCTTATCTGTTGGTTTTAAAAATTTAAATTCGTAGTCATTTTGTAGGTACCTGCCTTGCATTCTATTTTTGAAAAAAAACCTAAAATTGTCTCAAAATCTAAAAAATCAAACACAAATATATAAAATACAACAAATGTTAATATTTAAATTCTAAAGTAGCAATTATCAGTACAAAAAAATAACAAAATATCCTTAATAGAAAAAACAACTAAATTCCAAACAAGTTTAACATAATTTGATACTTATTACTATATTAATATATTAGGGTTAGGTAATTTTCTTTTAAAATATATATACACACAGATGATATATTGATAATTATGTCTTTTTAAATATATATATATATATATATATATATATATATATATATATATATATAGGTGCGGGTGGGTTCACCATACCGAGGACCCGCAAAATTCATCCCGCATCCACTCGTCTCGGACTGGATGGATTTTAAACAGACCTGAGTGAGGCAGGTAGGATGGGTGCCCACAAGTAGGGTTGTAATTACCATCCCTACCTTTTCAACACCATTGTTTCCCATTTTTTTTTCATTGACGTGGAGTCCCAATTCATATATTGTACTAGTTTGGCGTCAATGAAATACTTGTGACTTCTGGTTTTTTGTTTTGAATACTGTTCTGACATTTTATGAGGCAGCACACTAGGATAAAATCACCGAAAATGTGTCGTGGTTTGAAATGAATTCTCATTTTAATGAATATTGATGGTGTTTATTTTAGGTTAATTACTCTCCGTCCTATAATTTCAATTAATTTTTAATTAAGTCCTTATAATTTAAAAGTTTTAATTGGTTCTACATTACATAAAATTTTTCAATTAGATCCTTATCTACATACTTCGCTACAAAAACGTTAATTTTAACAGAATAATCACGAATCACAAGAATATTCTCTCCCCCATTTTCTTCAACACCCTTGTTGATCCTTTCGCTCCCACCACCCGTCAACCCCAGTCCTCCACCCCAAACACTCTGACCCTCTTCTTTTCGATAACTAGAAATCAAAATCCTCATTCAAAAAGGTTGGAGAAAGGTTGAGCAATTCAACCAGAAATAAAACAACAACAAAAAATGCCATTTGGAGCTTGATTGATGACACCCCACCAAAAAAAATGCAAACTTGGACGGGTTCCATCATGTAGCTTATGCAATTTCCGTGCCCAACATCACTGGGTGGTGCTTTGTCAATTTTTGTTTCAGATAGCATTTCAGGATTTGGATTGAAAAGTGCGTTGAATGGGTTTTCGAAAATTGGGTTCTCAAGGTAATGGATAACGGTCTCATTTACAACCACCTCAGTTAGCTAGGCGAAGCTCATGGTATAAATCCAACAAGACCAACAGAAACAATATGGAGATGATGTGAAAACTCTAGATCAAGAAATGACTGTTGGTGAATCGACCTCAGGACTTCTTAGTACAAGCAGAGCTTTAATGCGGGGTTGAATAGAGTGGATTCCACTACCCCTCTTACAATTCTTTCAGCATACAAATTGACCTTTAGGACCCTCTTGGAAATGCTTCTACTTCAATAGCAATGAATGAGTTTGATTGGTATTAATGGTTGGGGTGATGGGTGGTGGGGGAGGGAGGAGGGGCAAGGATGAAAATGATAGAAAGAATATTCTTAAAAATATTTCATTAAATTTGATTTTTTGTAACAGAATATGTAGGTAAAGACTTGATTGAAAGAATTTATATAATGTAGGAATTTGAGTAGAAACTTTTAAATTATAGGGATTTAATTAAAAATTTACTGAAATTATAGGGATCTATAGAGTAATTAAAATTTATTTTAATGAAAATTAATCTCAAATATAATTATTATCAACGTATTTAACATATATGTGATAAGATATATCCTTTATTTTCTTTTTGAACTAAATTTTTCTTAGCACTATTGTCTTTTTTTTTTAAATCTAGAAGACTCGGCCTTCAAACCTTAGCTAAGGAGAATAAATGTCAGAGCACTTAAATCAATAAAAAAAATAGATATTTGTTTAAAATAGAAAACTTGAGATACCCTTAATTGATATGGATCGACTTAATTGGTAAGAATTGATAAGAGTGACAAGTCAAAATCATTATTGTCATGTAAATAATTATCAGTTATAAACTTATATTGAAAAGTGGTTTGAGACATGAAACTAGGGAAAAGGGTATTTAAATAGTATTAAAGAACATAGCTATTAGTTGGTTAAACCGATAAACTACTAGTTGAACTGATTAAATCGAATATAATTGGATTAATATATAAAAGTATTAATTTAATACAACTAAATATATAATCTATATTGTAAAAATATGTGGCTAGCTCGGTGGTAGTGGAGGGGAACTATTATTCACTGGTGATCTGTTCGTGTGCAAGTTCGCTTCGTGTTTGACCAGCTTAGACCAGATTTGCACCAGTTTGTGATCTGAATTGGCTGGTCCAATCTAGTTTTGATACCTATGTCAAAAAGGCTATATAATTTTTGCATAAAAAAGGGAAGGAAAAAAAGTACACGTTTATCAGTAGAAGTTGTATTAGATAACAGCTTTCAATGGTCTATATAAAAGCTCTTTATATAAACTAGAAAATGTACTTGATCGGGGAATAAAAACAGAGATTTAAATCAAACATTAATTCTATATAAAAGTTGTGATAAAAGACAATTAGCAATTTTTTTCAGTTTTAAAATTATTTGTTTTATTATTCGTAATAAATTTGATCTGATCTCATACATAAATACAAATGCAACCGTGTTAAGTTGAATCTCCTTAAATTTTGAAAAAAAGTTGTGCTTGTAATGTGTACTTAAGTAAATTTATTGAGTTAAAACCAGGATATCGTAAGTCATTATAAGTGGGTTAGTGATGAGGGGTTTAGATAGTTTATTATAAAGTCATAAGTTCAAATCTCATTTTTAATATTTGCAAAAATTAAACAAATATATATATATGATAACTTAATGGAAAAAATGATTACATCCTAACTATTAAGCCGTTCCCAAACATGCTGAATCTTCGATTTTCAATGAAGTTATGGAATACCTTTGATTCAGTTGTTGCTTTATCCATCATACATGATTGCGAAGGCCAGCCTTTTAGTATTTGCTCGGGTTACACAGTAGATGAGCGTACATGATTTTGTTTATTATGACAATGAAATAAGTGAGCATCAAAGAAGTGGAATGATTACAAACTTCTCTTTTTTTCACTCGTTAAAACCTTCTTTTAAGGAACATGATTAGTTAAAACTATATTGCATGGATAGTGATACGATATGAGTACAGTATGAAAATATATTATGAATCAAATTAAAAATATTAAAAATATCAATAAAATATTCAATACAATACATATTTTATACCGATCCATGTAAACTATTCTAAAGTATCCTTCCATTATAGTGCATTAAAATTCAACACAGGCATTGAGGTTACCTGCTCTTCACATGGCCGGTCAATAAAAGACAATAAAATGATTAAAACAAAATCGAAATGTGCCATACATAATTGAATAATCCCCATTTTGTATTATCACAATATGTTCCGTCAAAAACTTCAAATTTTCTTTCAACTTCCCTAATGCAAGTTCTTGCCTCAGTTTGTGCTAGTTTCGCATTTCTATAACAGGTTGGAACTGATGAGTTCATGCGCTAGCATTTAGCTATAACTGGATATTTTGGAATGCATCTATTCCTAAAATTTCGTTTGTTTGAACACATGCCACTGCTGCTTGTGTAAGAACAAGATATAGGGCATGATTAAGTCCATTTATAGAATAGCATAGCTAGTGGAGATAGAAATTCTATTGGAAAATGAAACTGCTAAATCCAAAATACTAGGCACACACTAGTTCCCTCAAGAGGTCAATGGTGACCATCAATCATATCATATGGATTATAAAAATTAGACTCTATTTTAATTTCAGTTGCTATCAAAACCAATTAGATCAACCCCATTGTTACTAGTACACGAATTTCTCGATTTCACCAACACACGGTACCAATCTATACCAACATAACTAGTACATTGAGAAGGGTTAGAAAAGTCAGACAATACGGTAAATGGTCAAACCAAACAGAGCAAAATGAAATACAGAAAATTAAGTCATAGACTACACAAATGGGGACAGCACATCAAGGTCTTATCAAAGGGAACAGACAGAGAGAGAGGAATATAATTGTACAATTGTAGCGTACGAGGTTTATTGCATGGGTTTGAGTCCAAATTATCACAGCAGATTCAAATTTTCTTACATCATCATCAATGAGATCTTCCCTCTTACCTTATCCTAGATACAGTGATTAACATACGTTGACCCCATTTCACTTGTTTCTTAAATTAAGGTGGGGTTTAAGATTTGCATTGACCATTGAATCACACCAAGAAGAAAAAATAATCAACCACATGAAAGTCTGAAACAGCACCCTTTTTTTTTATCACATTATGAATTTTTAAGTTAGAACTTGAGAGCACAACAATGAGAAAACACAAATCATCATCAGCTCAAGTCACTGTCCTCTTTTGATAATTAGATAAAAACCAACAAAGCCTCATCATCATAAGCTAAACTAGTTAACTACCACCACACAATTTTACAAGGCAATTACAATGAACACAAAGGTCTAAACATCACACCCCACTTCCACAAGAGCAATAGTAGTAGTACTACTACCTCTTTTGGCCACCACAAAGAAACATTCTATGACTCAACACTCACTTCTGTCAATTGAGGCTTCACCTTGGGAGGCCTACCTCTAGGCCTTCCACCGGTGGCCGCGGCGGCACTCGGCGGAGCCGCGACAGGCGAGGACCGGGCAATCTTCTTAGGCCTGCCTCTTGGCCTGCCACTTCCAGGTGTGGACTTAGCCTTAGGTGGCTTTGGTGGGGCATTGGGGTCCTTTGGAGGGCGACCCCTTGGCCTTGGTGGGGACAAAACAGTGCCTGGTGGGAGAGGCGCCTTTGGTTTTGGTGGCCTCCCACGGCCCCTCCTTGGTGGGGCATTAGGGTCAGGCTTCATGTAGTTGTTCTTCCAGAACACAAGCTCACCACTCTCCTTCATCTTGTTGAGGTGGTGAGTGAGGAGTGTTGTGTGGCCTTCTGGCAACTCACCATAGGTTGATTCTATGTACTTTGATATGGCTGATTTGTTGGATCCACCGGCCTCATTCAGTGCTTCAAGTGCCTTCATAATCACCTACAACAATAACAACCAACAAACACCATAAAACAAAAACCAACAATATCAACAACAGCAACAGCAACACCCCAGAAGTGAAAATTGGTTAAAAAAGATATCTTTTTCAGCAACAGAGCTAGTATGTTGTAAAAATCTTAGCTCATGTAACTGGGGGTTTGTGAGGAGGAAAAAGAAAAGAACGAAGAATTTGGGTAAAAAAGGTCTTTTTTATGTTTGCTTAAATTCCATAAAAACCCTAATTTTCTTTCCTTTTTTTGCTGGGTAATATTTTCAGCTCAGTGAACCAAAGAATAGACCAAGACCCATGTCAGTGAAAATGTGCAGATCAATTAGATCATGTTAAAATTTACAAACTTTACAATGAAAACAATTCCAAGATGTGATTTTCAGATATGGGGTTGTGTGAAATCTACCTCAGAGTATGGAGGAAGTGATGGAGGCTTGTTGACCTCTTCAGTGGCCATTGATGAAGAAGCTCCAAAGCTTTTGCACAGTTACTTCAACCCTCACCCACCAAACCTTGAAAAAAAAAATATCTGAAATTTTTAACAGAGGTAGGTTTCAAAAAATTTCAAGAAGATGTTTGATATGTGTGACACTTGCAAAGATCTGAGGATTGAATTTAAAGGAAGATAAATAAATTTAAAATTGGAAATGAAATTATTTTTAAAAAGAAAAAGAAAAAAAATACTTCCTCTCTTTCCTGACCCCTCTCCTTGTTCATCTCTACGAGAATGTGGACGGCTAGGAATCACCGAATGGATGATGATCCAACGGTTGAGGTTCATTTTGTGGAGATGGTCACTTGGATCGATGACGTGGCAAGTGTGTGCTAGTTCACAGAAATTTTTGAAGGTAACCTGTTGTCTTTTGCTTGCATGTAGCTTTGGATGATGTTTTCAGGCGGAGACCATCTTAATTTTTAACTCTTTTTTTTTTCTTATTTTTGTTTGAATTTAAGGAGAGTTAGGGTGCGATTAGATGTGATTCTTGACTCTTAAAATCACTATTTTTATCTGAAAATTTATTTTTTATATATTTAAATAATTTTTTAAAAATAATTAGAATCTCAAAAAATTATTTTTTATTTTTTTTATAGAAGTTTGAAAGAGTAGATTTTGAATAAAGAAATAATTTTCAACTTTTTTTAATTATATATAAATTTAAGTTTTATAATATTTTTTAAAAAATAGAAAGAAACGCACCCTGGTTGCGTTAATTGGTATCCCTTAAAGAATACTTGAAAACTTTTAATAAGACGAAATCAAATTGAAATTGAATTTTGTTAAACTGAATTTAATTTTTATATTTGAAATAAGTTAGTAAATTAAAGAATTAATTCAATTCTTTGATTTGAAATTAGTCTAAAAATGAATTGATTTAATTATTTTTACTATTTATCCTTCATTAATGAATTAGGAACAAAATATTATATTTAAGTAAGGTTATTTTAATATTTTCATTTGTTGAATTCAATTCTCACATCAAATTATACTCATTTTGGTCTAATTTCAATTCCTTAATTTTGTTGAATTTCAATTCCTTCACTTAAGTTGATTCCAAACATAAAATTCAGTCAAATTCCTTAATAGAATTAAATTTAAGAATTTTCAAATATCCTGTTCAACATTTCATACATTTAATCGGTTTTGCTTTTCTGAATAAAAATGTATTAGTAATTGTTTGTATTCACAAGATTTTAATTGACTTTTAATAAAATAAATGTTAAATTAATTAAAATAATCAAACGTTAGAAAACTTTAAAATTAAAATGAAAAAGGAAATATAATTATTTAATTATATAAATAAATGAATGGAACTTTGCCAAGAAAAGAGTCGATAGCGCAGAAGATTATCTTATTTTAATGTCAAGATATAATATGAGTCTTGTCAAAGTTTTAGAATAATATTTACAAATAATTTATATAATTTTATTTTAACTTATTATCAATACAAAAAAATTATGCAATAATCTAATTATATATAATTATATCGATAAAATTATTTTGCTTTTTATAAATATTGTATTAAAAATTATATAAATAGTAGTATATAACTCTTTACGCGGAAAGTGTATTAGAATTAGTTTCTAATTTATATATGAATCATCATAAGGGTAGAAATTCAACCCCCATAACCAATGGTCTCATATTTAAGTCTTGAGTACGAAGTTACAGTATTCAAAGAGCTATACTCACTATGAGTTCTCAAATACAATTGCCTGCAACAATAAGAAGGTATGTAAAACAAACTTCTTAAAGGTGTTCATGATCAATCTGGCCTAACACACTAACCCATCTCAACTTGAAACACATTGGGTTGAGTTTATGTTGTGAATTTTGACCTAATACATTTTTCAAGTCATGTTCTACTTGTATTTTAGATTAATTCACCTAGACTCAAAGTGAAATACTTCTTTAAAAGTTATATTTTTGAAAAAATAAAAACTCCCTCCGTTTTAGAATAATTGTCGATTTTTTACTTTTTCATATTTTAAAATATATGTTCATTTACAATATCTATATAACTTTAATTTTTACCCTCCATTTATATCCTTAATATAAATATGTTTATTAAGTAATCAATGTATTTACCAAGATAAATAATAATAACAATACAATAATAGTTTTGTCGACTAATAATTTTCTACATTTACAAGATTTTTTTATTTTCCTTAATATGTATATTGTTTGATTTTTGACAATTATTCTAAAATGGAGGAAGTAATTAATTATAATAGTATTATAATTTAATCAATACATTTTATACAATACAATGTGATTTTTGTGCTAGTGTAACTTGTTTAAAAATATGTATATAAAATATCTCTTAAATTTTATTTTTTAATTATAAAAGCTTATAACTTTACTATGTGTGATATCTAAATATTCATAAATTGTCTAAATGTCAAGTCAATCCAATTTAATTATGTCATTTTTTTGTACCAAAAAATTTAGGGTGAGATAATGATGCTAGTCCAAGGCAGGGAAAGTCAAGACTCAGAGATGAGCTTACATTTACCCCACCCTAAGAAGATAAGTGGAGATTTGAACCTGCAACTTGTTAGATACTAGATGTCATTCATTAGGTCCACATGCCCTAGTTAAACCTAATAGAGCCTACTTTGGAAACCTCCAAATTTGTAGAAAAACCTAAAAATGCATAAATTTGCATTTCTATGTAGAAAGGCTTGCTATAGTGAGTATGAGGAGGACGGCAGGCTTGCTCTAACAAGTAAGAGAGTATGTAGCAGCCTGCTTTTGGTGCTAATAGGCTAACTATAGCAAGCTATGCTCATTATGGCGAGGCTTGCTATAGTAAACTAAATCCATGACAACAAATGAAAGGGAATAGGTTCGCTATAGCGAGACGCTGATGTTGAAACAAATCTAAAATGACGTAATTTCATGGTAATAAGCCCCTATCCTATATAAACACATCCCTATCAGTCCCAAACATATAAACATGAACCCTAGCCTCCCTTTGGTCATCTTCCACCCCTCTCACACAACTCTAAGCCTTCTTCTTCCTCCCAAGCTCATAAGGTAAGATTTATGGTGTTTATGTCAAGTTTTCCTACGTTCTCTCAAGTTTATGAGTTATGATATCCCTCTGCACTAATTTCTCTCAATTTCCTTATCTCCAAACATCCCTGAATATGCCCTATCATGTTCTTGAGTGTCTTATGAGTTGTTTGTGATTCTATGGCAGTTAATGGTGTTATTCTTAGCTTTCAAGGTCAAGTCGATAATACCCATGCACTCCGGCTTCAAACGGTGGATGAATATATGTTATGAACATGATTTTACAATATGTGCCAAGTTTTAAATCATGAAAATATGTTTTAGAAAAACTATGAGACCATGACTGATATATTGTGCACCATGAAAATGTTTTATATGGTCATGAAAAAATTTATTGGAAAATGTTGGATTTAGCAAGTTTAACATAATTGTTAGATATGCACTATGGATTGATGAAATTACCTTGTTTTCAAGAATTTGGATTTCATGATCATGCTTTTAGAATCATAAGTTATGTTTTAATAAAAAAAATGTTGAGTTGAGCATAATTTATCCCTATTGATAGACATGTTATTATAATTTTTGAATTATTCTGTTTATGAAATCATGTTATCTTGAAATATGATTTTTATAATATTAGGTATATGTTTTTGAAAGTATTAAACTAAGTATGATTCATAGCATTGGATCAATACATATTGTATGGGTTTCTGAAATCAGCATGCTTACAAGCTAGTGATCCCTTAACCATGATTTTAGAATCCTAGTCATACTTGATAGGCAGATTGTTAGAATTATATGAATTTAGAGCTTTTAGATTTATTCAGTTTATTTGAAAAATAGTATTAGACAGTAACTTTAGAAACAGACCATGGGTTAATAGCTGTAAGATTTTTAGACTTAGTTCCAAGTTGTTCGTCAAACAACAATCTTTCTCATTCAAACTATTTAGATAATGGAACGTAACATTGTTAGGTGTCCACTTATGAGACCTCATTAGATGCCTTTCAGAGTTCATAGATCATGGTAATTATATGTATTATTATGTATGTATTTATCGTATTCAGAGATTTTATTTCTCTAGTAATTACCGCACCATGAATTTGGAAATTCTTTCTTATGTAATTATGTAAATATCAAAATGATTTTTGCTTGATGCATGTATATTATGTATATCCCGTTGGTTGTCCTATATAAAGTGGTGGGTGAGAAACAACTCATTCAATCTGATGACTCACCTTTTTCATTCATCTTTCCTGTTCCAGTTGCAAATCCAGTTATCATTCAACAACCGTTTTAGTAGATTGTAGTTATTCCAATGGTGAGCTTTATCTTGTAGTGGGGCTTAGATTTGTCATGACTTAACTGGGAACGTAACCAATGAAATCTCATTCTCCACGTAAGTCTTTTGGATAAAGTGTCTATCTAACCATTCTGAAAACATAATTTCATCTAAATCTTTATTCAAAACCTGATATCCAAATTCATAAGATTGAAATACTTTAATATACAAAGCTCTGAAAACATATTAATCATACTCTAAAATCTGTTTAACACTTGAAAATCGAATCTTAAATTCATATTTGGCTCATCACATAAACTCTAATCACAGTCTATAATTTTTAAATCCATACTTGAAATCTATAAACATATATGGATATTCATAATTCTGAAATAAATATATAATTTTAAAATAAATATATGACTCAAATCTTGCCTCCAAGACTCCTGAAACACTTTAACTCAAACATAACCTAACTAAGCCTTCCTGCAATGTAAAGCTCACCAAAGGATAGTTGTGAGCTCCTGGATTAGTGAATGTGCACAACTGGACTTGCAACTATAAGGAGGAAGAGAGAGAGGTGAATCATCGAACATAGTGAGTGGATTCTCACCCACAATCCACATAGGACGTCCAAGGGATATACAATAATGCAAATATATGTAACAAACATAAATTATTTGATATTTATATACATAGTTGGATAGGAAAACATCTGAATTCATGGATTCATAGAAAAGCATTTCTAAATTCATAATCTATCAAAAAATCATTTTAATTGATAGTGCAGTAGAGTCTTGAGAAACGGTATGCTAAACATGATAAATAAGTACATAATAATAATAATAACTGAATTTCTCTTATCTCTATAAGTACCTTAGAGGGTATCAAAGTTTCTTTGATCTCTATGGGCACTTTACAAGGTTTCAAAGTTTCTCTGGTTATACACAAAATATGTGACATAACAATAAAATTCTCTGGTTATGCATAATGAATATGGCATAACAATATATTTCTTTGTAATTATTCTAAATTCTATGGGTTTCTTAAGGACTCAAATTGGACACCTAACTAGGTTCGGTCTCTGATTTCTCTAGGGTGAGATTGTCCTTTAGGTAGCATTTGTTTACTGTTTCTGGGACAAAATCCAAGATCCTGAAGACATAAACCTTTAGTGGTGGAGGCAGGAACATGGGACATAACAATTTTCCATTCGGAGAAAAACACAAAATTTCTATACGTCTAAAATGTGGAGACAATGAGGATAGGATACATAAACAAAATTTTAATATTTTTGTCTTCCAATAATACCCCTATACATTTATTATTTATGTCTAGTCTCCACTATCTCCATTGCCCCTATATTTCTTCCATGTCCATGTATTTCTTATCCAGAACGGTAAACAAATGCTACCTTAAGGACGACTTGATACCAAGACAAATGATCCTTCATAGTCGTTTATTCACTGTCTATTTCTTTATCTCTACCGTCTAAACTAGTTTGAATAAAATCCATTTAAATATGAAAACTCTTAAAACTCGTAATACTCTAAAAGCTCTAGATTCACGTAACTCTAACAATCTAACCTTAGCATAGCTGTGGTTAGGAAATCATGCCTAAAGGATCACTCACTTATAGACATTGTGATTTTAAGACCCACAAAGTATGTAGCCGCCAAGCTATGAATCATAGGGAGATCCATGCTCTAAATTTTTATGATTGAAATTCTAAATTATATCTCAACAGCTAACGCTATGAATAATAGGGAGATCCATGCTATAAATTTTTATGACTAAAATTATAAATCATATCTCAACAAAATACTTTTATAAGCTTGATAACTCTAATGTCATATTTCAAACAACATGTGGACAGAGGCATCACAATATTAGGGTTGTGTTGATCAGAGTGCTCCAGTAGTTATGTAGGACCTAAATCTAGATCATGCATTCTATTTTAAGATTATGTTTTTATTTTCAAAGTTTATAAACAATTTTACATATTTTCAAATTTCAAGTATTGATTTGAAAAGCAAATTGTGATTAAGTTATATAATAAACCAGTAAAGTATTTATGTTTTAGATTTCAAGCCTTTGAAGTAATTTATGGATCATGGCTATGGTTATGAAATGAAACTGTGTACTCTTTTATGAATTGTCGAAGTACATGTTAGATTTAACTAAGATGAATTCATGGCTATGTGTGTTGAAACATTTAGTTTTATGAATTCAAATATTATGCTTTAATTAAAGAAATTGGTAATGATTTAAATTAAATTATGTTTTAATAATGGAAATCACGTTTGGTAATGCTTGGAAAGAGTCACTCTATCTAGGAGGCTTATGTGGGGACTCAGTCCCTCACGTGTGGTCACATTCCCAAATAAGGCGTGACACTAGACTCGATCATGCTCATTGTTAATCAAGTCTCTATAAGCGACTTTGAGTTCAAAAAAATAATCTAATAAAAAAATCAAGCCACACTATAATCAACTTGTTGGGTTAACTCACTAATCCACTATCTTTAGACAGGCAAAGTGATATTTTCAACTTGCTAAAAAAATTTTACCGCATGTTTTGCTAGGTTGGGGTAGATTGACCAATCGAGTTGCCTCTTTCTTTTTTTAAAATGTTTTTTTGGGCTGTGCCCAAAATAAAAATTGTTTTAAGAACATTTTTCAAATGAAGTTACATTTTTTTTAATGTAAACTTGCATCTTCTTATTCTTATTTTCTATTATGTTGTATTTTTAATATTGTTAATATTTGAAAGCTCTAGTTCATTCGTTCACATCTTCGATTCATACATATTATGGTATATTTATTCGACAACTATATTTTTTTTATTTGACTATCTACTTTTTTGTGTTTATTTCGATAATATTTTATTATTTTTAGATTACAAATTAATATATTTTTATTTATTTGCAATTTTTTTATCCATAAATTTATTAAATAAGTTTTTTAAATTTCTAAATATTTTTTTGTGGGTCAACCCACCCTAAAACGGGTGGGTTGGTATATGCAATCCATATTAGTAAAACGAGTTGGCCTATGACAAGTTGGCCTATTTGCCACCTAGCCTACTCCTACTAAGTACTAGCAACCACGAATTGCGAGTTACAATGGCTACATTTCTTGTTAGCAATGACTACATTTCTTGTTGGCAGTCTCTCCTCATTCCATTCTCTTTCAATTTTTCTCTATTGTGACCATAACCAATCTACAATTTATATTATATTGTTAAGAATTCATACTTTTAGATAGAGATGCAAAACATATCCAACCCGTCGAATTGATCTACCAAACTAGCCTAAAATAACAGGTTAAATTGAATATTTGAGCTTATCAAATTTTTTCAACTCGCTTAACCTAGATTGAAACGGGTTTGATTGCGAGCTAGAGTTTTTTTTAAAAAAAAGTTTTGAGATTATTTTATATACTTTTGAGCTCATAGGCATAATGAATTTCGGTGTTATAAACCAAGACCCCAAAAGTCAATGCTATTTTCGGTTCTTACTCTTGCAGCATATAATAAGTTCTCAAATCATAATCTTTATCAAGCCTACCCAACCATTATCCTCTTCTACAATTCTAAACTGCCTTTGCAACAACACTCTATTTTTACATGTACGTTATATTGAATTTACATATGTTGCACAAAATCTAGGGTAACGTTATGGTAGTCCGACACATGTTTTGGACCATTATATGATCAATTATTTATTACTGTTATATTTTATTTGAACAGTACAAATTTAAAGATATAATAATTATTAAAATTGTGAAATAAAAAATAAATTTTTAAACTGAAAATAATCATATTAGAATTACAATGTTAACCTTCATTTTTTTTCCAATCTACCCTTCACCCTTCTCTTTAATCCCATCACCTCCCCACCACCCACCACCACCGTCCACTGCCTCTATTGCTCCAGACGCCTACCATCCCCCTCTCTCATGCCCAATTATATGCTCTATCGAGTCTAACACTTTTTCGTTCTCTAAGTTCTGAAAAAATAAAATACCCATTGAAGACTAAAAAAGAATGTAGTTAAATCACCTTTTGTAGATTTTGAGTTTTTAAAGGAATGTTAGAAACCTCGCTTGTTGAAATAATGACTAAACTAATATATATGTTATAACTTAAGTGAAAGGAAGTATGTTGTTTGTGTTTTGGGTAAATTACACTCACCTCTCTAAGATTTGTGGAAATGCAACCGCACCTCTCAGTTGTAAGCTACACTCACGTCCCTCTGCTTGTCAAATTTTAAGAATTTATATTAGGTCACATTCCTTATTCACGGAACACCATTAGTAAATTTAACAGAATGACATTTTTATGATACTAACTGTTCCTAATTAATAAAATTATAAAAATACCCTTAAACTTAACAGAGTGGATAAAGGTATTTTTATAATTTTATTAATTAGAAACAGTTAATAATAAAAATGTCATTCTTTTAAGTTTACTAATAGTATTATCTGAATGAGGAGTGTGATTGTAATATAAATACTTAAAATTTGACAAGCAAGGGTATAAGTGTAAGTTAGACAACTGGCAGGGTGTAAGTTGCATTTTCACAAAAGGGGAGGTGAGTGTAATTTACCCTTGTATTTTTTTTGGGTCTAGAATCTTTATTTTTTCAAGAGGACCAAAATGTTGAATAAATGGGGGTTTGGTTCTCATTAGTGAAACTCTAAAGGTCTGTTTCATCAACATATTTTGGTGACTTGAACATGTTGTTTGCACTCCTTTGATGACCAGCATGGTGTGGAGTTCTTGGCCCCTTTAATGCTTAGGATCACCCTATATATTCATGCTTTATTCCGATGAGAACTTGAAATAAAAATGGGGGTGGCATAGAAGGTGAAGGCCTATAAGCTATGTTGCATAGGTACGGGTATGGTAATTCCGGATATAATATAGGTATGAGATATGAAAATGTTCTAAAAATTAGTGTATGGGTACGAATATATATTATATAAAAATATAAAATTATAACCAATAAAATAATTATATCATAAAATAAATGATTTTTTATGATGTTCAAATAAAAATATCTAAAGAAACAATATTTGAAAGGATAAGATAATATTTTAATTCATTTAATTGCCAAATTTAATATTTTATACTGATTAATTTGTATTTAAATAGTATTTTATTATAATTGTTGATTAATAAATATTAAAGTCCTCAATAAATATCAATCCTGGATAAATACCAAATACAAATACGACAGCCATTTTAGAGTACGCATAAGCGCCTGTAAGTGAAACTGAGATGGAGGTCAGTGGTAGAGACAAAAGCGACAACGGGTAGAGGAAAAGGTGACCTTGATGGTAGCAAGTTGGGCAGCTGCCATTTGTAATTTTTTTTTTAAAATTATATTTGTAATTATAAAATATATATGAGGACAATATTGTAGTTTCGGAGACTCTAAGATCTGACCATGAAATGGTCCATAACAGTATAGCGGCCAAGGACCTAATTATATACTTTTAACAATTAGAGATAAACAGCATTATTGCCCCTGATCCCATGCATGCATGGCGATAAGGAATTCGGGTCTATCGTTCTGTCGATGGCACCCTTCAGCTAGACTGTTAGGCATTTGGATAGTTTTGGTCAATTGGTGTCGCATTTGCTTGGTATCTGATTAGAGGAACCTTTGATTTGTTGGACTTTTTGGTCACACTTTGTGTAGTTGTTTTCTATAACACTAGATCCCTCATTCTCCTACAATTTTGTGAGTGGCAAAGAGAGCAGTGTTGTGTGGTCCCCTGCAATTCACCCTATATAAATGTGTGGGTGGTGTGTGATTGGATATTTATTATGTGTCATGTGTTGGACATGATCTTCCTTCAATGCTTCAATTGCCTTCATCATCATCTGAAAACATGCACCCAAATTCAGAGTTAGAGAAAATTTGAGATTGTTAAGAAAATTGTTGAGGAAATAAGCTCATTTTTTTGAGGTTTTTTTTTTAATTTTATTTTGGCCCTCTAGTTATTTCTACCACCAAGATTCCGTGGCAAAAATATAACTTGCTAAGGCTTAAAAAGGGAGTGACTCTTTGTTTTTTGATGTGAAAGAGAAAGGAAAAAATGAAAAAAAAATATTGATGGTAAATATACGTTGTGGAAGAAGAAAATTAGTTTCCTAGGGAAATATAGCACTTGAAAAAATATATTGTTGACAAAATAGTGCTAAGAAGAAATTATATTAATCTATGGCCCTTAAAGATCTATTTTTCTTGTCAAATTCATTCAAACATTAATTATCCTCAATAGACGTGATCACATGTCACATCTTATGTCAAATTGGCACCATAGAACTGTTAATTTAACTCTCAAAAGATTAATATTTTTGACAAAATAATCATTGAAATAATCACTTCTGTCAATTGAAAATAGAGGTCAATTGATATTTGAGTGGATTTGTAAAACAAAATTAATATTTGAAGAATGTGGATCTTGCCAATGATACAATATTTCAAGAGTGAAAATGGTAACTCCCCCTCTCCATGTAATGAGGCTCTGTATCACACTATACATGGAGTTTCAGTTCTCATAGGGAGGACGGAAAATGAGAGCGCAGAATGACACACGGATTGATGACATGGCAGATGCTATTTCAATTATACCCAGCATTTTCTTTTGTTTTCGACGTGCCAAACCTTTTCCTTTTGGAAAAAAGAGAACAAAAAAGTTCTTGATTCTCCTTTCCTTTTGTAAATGATGTATGATTGACGTTACTTATTTCAAAGAGATAAACTATATTGTAATATTGAAAGTACCAAGTTTTCATCGTTAATTCATTCATAATATATTCCCTTAGTTTCTGAATGTCAAGATATTTTCATGTGAAGGTATGATTATACCGACATTATCACCAATTAAAAGAGAATTCAAATTTTATTCCCCAAAAAAGATTGTTGAATAATGAATACGGATATCAAGATTCGTTCCAAAAGTTAAACTAATTGGCATAGGCTTGAAAGTACCAAGCTGTCCATGTTCGTGGATAAGGTGTATGTTTCAAGGTAGTTATGGGATGAGATGGTCCCAAAGGAAGAAGGCAAAAGCGACATCAGAATCAGCTATTCTCATACATACGTCTCAATCTCAACTCAAGCCCAAACGCTAGGATCTTCTTGTTTTTTTTCTGACCACAATTGATGCTGCACCCGATTTTTTGTGAAAGGAATTTAGCTGAAAGGGTGGAAATGGAGATTCACTTCTCCAACTCCAACCACATGGTTCTGTACTCCTCCTGAATGTGTACTAGAGAAGTTTATAGTTATGTACTCCTTGTGAAGAGCATTAAAATAGATTATTAAGCCGTATCGTTGCATTTTTTTATGAGAAATATTTAGTATATAATATTTTTTTACAATAATTTTATATCGTTAGTATATAAAGGTATATAAGGCCCCATATTTTTTTTATATGTCTTTGTATATTAGAGGTGTAAAATTGTGGCAAACAAATGTTGTATAATAAACATTTCACTTTTTCAAACACAGTTACACAATTTTATATGTGCCATATTATTGTCTACTACGCACTTTGCTTCCATTCGTACGTAATTTCGTATAATCGATTATATTTTGTTTCGCGGAGGTCCTGGCCATGGCCAAGTTTTATGGTGCTCTGCCTGCGATAAAGTATAAACAATTGACTTAAAATTTTAATATAAAATGAAAATAATTTAACTTTAATGTTAAAATGTAAATAATTGGCTTGAAGATTAAGGTTAATTCAAATATGATATTTTAATTTAATTTCAACATATAGAATTTAGTTTAATGTTATTTTTTATGTAAGGTTTAAAATATATTTCTAGTCCCCAAAAAATAAGCAATGTTTGGTTTTGGTTCCTATATATATATATATTGTTTTAATCTAAACATTTCTAACATTGTTTGTTTTTCTTTTTTTTTTGTTTCTTATGGTATTAATGCCCTTCAATGTAAAGCTCTCCTAAGAAGGTAAATCGCAGAATCTTCTATACACTGTAAGAATTGAACCACTCATCTAAATACTTAAAGAAGTTAGCTAGCTACCAAATTTGCTAAGGTCCTATGGTTAAAATTGTTTGGTTTTAGATAATCACATATTCATGTTACCCAATCTTGCATATTATTCAATAATGTTATATGTTATATCATAATCATATGGGTTTTACTATCCCTAAGGGTATTGGTTAATGTTACTAAAAAGGTTAAGTTTTAAAACTTTATTATGAGTCCAATGTTTTGAAAAGATAAAATCTCATTTTTCTAATGCAAACATTTCCTTTTTTGACTTCTTAACTAATGCACTAAGGGTAAGACCATTGGTTAGATAAACTCTAATCATATGATCAAAATCCTATTATAAAATGTGTTATTGAGTGGGTAAGATGAGCTAATGGGATCTGTCCATATGAGAATAAAAGGATTATGGGAAAGTATATGGACACTAAAGGTGTCAATACAAAGTCAAAATATTTATTTGGAAAAGTCCATGAAGGCATTCTAGTTCGAGAGGTGATTAGCAGAACAATGCCTCATGTTCCAGTGAAATTCTGGTTCACTGCCTTTTGAAGTGCGTCAAGCTATAGAAGTTTGGAACAAATTCTCCTGGACCATATCAATGTGAACCACAACCATTTTCAATTTAGGAACTGGTGGCTTCAAGCAATGACTGACATTCAAATGAGCCAACAGAACAACTAGTTTGTTGGCCATTACTTGCTGGATTATATGGCAAGCAAGGAACAAGAAGACTTTTGAAAATAAAGAAACTGCGCCCAAGAGTCTATGCAACAGGCTCTCCTGTTGCTAGAGGAGATACAATCCACATTAGTTATTCTTCTTAGATTATTTTAGTATGTTTTCCTACTTTTTGAGTAGTGATATGGGGGTTTTTCTCGTCTCTATACTATGCTAGTGTCCTATGGGACCTACCACTTTGATTTTTACATCAATAAAAGCCTCTCTACCTTTGATTAAAAAAAAAAAAGATGAGCTAGTGGGTTGGTCTAATAGCTTGTTAGATGAATATTTTGACACATAAGAGTAGGCTAGGTCACAGGATTATTGGCTAACATGTAAGATAAGAAAATATAGTCTTCAATTACTCAACTCAATATTTAACATAAATAAACTAACAGTAGGGACTAAAACTAAGTAGCTTTGAAAATATTTGGTAAGGATACTACACACTTAATGAGGCTAACAAACCCTAGTTGCCCCACACTCCCTTTTTTTGTTTTTTAGTGTGAGTTGCCCAACAGATGGTTTTTGGTCAAAAGTTGCGCCACACTGAACAACATTGCATTAGCCATGATGTTGTTAAAGCCTGGAAAGGGCCTTGCAGAAGGTTTTGTTTGGCAATGGGCTTGATTACGTGAGTCCGCATCCAAAATGACCGGTCTTTGGACCCATTTGCACTAATGCGATCAGCTGAATGAAGATGTTCATTTCGACCGAATAAAAAAATGGTGTTCAGTAAATTAACCGGGGAACCACAGACTCAACCTCTATCCAATTTGACTAGGACTAAAGGTGAGATTAATGATGATAACTGTGCACTTGAGGTTTTGTACCAAAAAAAGTATGCTCTTGAGGTTCTTTCCCGCTTTGTTAAGTTCCACATTAATACCATTATAAATTATTTTTGGTATAAACGCTCTCATATAAAATTGATGGCAGCCGTTTCATTTTTATGCATTGAAAAAAATGGCGAAAGTTGAAGAATTCTGAAAAATAATAGACATATCTTTGATTTTTTCATTATACTATAAAGTATTATCGTATCTCAGCATCTATGTCATGTGGAACATGTGCTTCATAGCTTAATAGCTTATATTACACCTCTTTTGACAAGGGAATCCGGAAAATAAAAAGAAAGTGACACACTGTTTATCATTGACAACCATAACTATCAAATAAATACAGATTATACAAGATGATGGACAGACACATGATTTAACTGTGAGGTTTCCAAGCCATACTTTCAACTCATTCCCACGTACAACTTTCCTACTGTCCCTTCCCCACCTAGCATACCTACAAAGGACAAGGAAATGAAGGATATGAAATGACCAAATTTGTTGTGTTGAGACCACAATTTCTCCTCCCATCTTGCAAAATTTTGGGCTTCACACAAATTATTGTGCCTAGCCTCTGCATCTCTTACCAATTTGACAAACCATGACATTATGACACCATAAATCCCTCCCTCCATGGAGGAATTTTCCCAATGTTTTTTGCAACAAAATTTGATACCATGCTATACTGCATGGTGGTGTGTGAGAAATGAGTCCCCAGAAATCCTAATTGTGCATATTCATCTTGATCACCTCCAAGGTCCCAACAAAAACAATCTGCATATAGTCAGCATTGAAATAGTCTTAGTACTTTAGAATAATGCTAGTAAGAAACTAGAATGATTAATCTCAATGAGAAAATATTATTTGTACCACTTCTAAGACATCTTTGAGAATACCCTTAGTGTATCCTAAACATTGGTAAGAGAATTCAGACTTATGTCTCAACCAATGTGTGTCCCATAAAAAGTGTCTCAAAAGTGGTACAAAATATTATTCAAAATAAAGTGCACACCTTATAGTTAATGCCTACACGTCTTTGGTTGGTGAATGCAACTTCACTCCATTGGATCACTACCCAAGTTCTTCAGGCGGAGTTCAACAGCCTTAAGATCACGAAGATGTTGCAGGATTTCTTGAAGCAGGTCCATCCCCTTGTCTCCATTCTGTATGGACCCTACACAATGCTGTAGAAACTCCCTATCCGTTTCAAGAGCTTGCAGCCTCTCATAAACACGATCAACCTCCTCTTCGATTGATACCTTCATGCTATCATCATCCTCTTCAAGTGTAGCAACTGATTCTTGCACACCAACTACTGATTCAGGCTCCGTCATTTGTGTGTCAAATGTGTATGCTTCCTCAGTCTCATCATTTTCAGCTGCATCTAAATATGGTAGCAGCCTCTTTGCCAATGAACCCATTGTTCTTCTTGGGGTGTGTTTGTTATCATCTGAAAAGCCATTAGAATGCACATTGTCCTCTGGACTGCTATAACTGCAGTTCTCATTCAAGTCTTTGTCAGCATATGCTGATGAATGCTCAACCAATTTGATATCATCAATGAATCCCTCACTATCTTCAAGGCTCATAATCTTCTCCTCCAATGCTCTTAGCTGATCTAGAATTGAGGCTCTCTCTTCCTCAAACTCTGCCAATGAATCATCAAGAGAACTAATATGTTTCACACAGTCCATTGCCATGTCCTCCAAATTCGAAACTGTATCAGCAGTTGAATTATTGTTGTTGTTGTTGTTGCTGCTGCTGCTTTCGTCATGGTTCAAGAAGCCATTATCTTCGTCCCTAGCAACGCGGTTAAGATCAACGGATAGATCATCACTGCTACAAGAAGAAGAACATTCTCTACTCCTTGTGCTTCCCTCTTTCATTCTTCTCAACACCCTCAATTTCTCTTTGGCTTCATAATCCATAACCTTCTGCCTGTACTCTTCCAATTCCTTCTCAAGCTCTTCCTTCTCTTTCTCCCTTTTCACCATTAGCTCATTCAGAAGCTGCAAAGCTTCCTGATCATACTCTGCTTGTTCTTCCATCATCCGCTGGTATTGCAGCGCCTCCATCTGCATCGCCGCCTTTTCCTCCTGCAGCCTTGTGATCATTGCCATTGTCTGATTTGCAGCTACCGCAGAGGCACTTCTCTCTTCTTCTAGTTCTTGGTATATAGCACTTAAAGCCTTTCTTTCAGATTTTAAAGCTGTTTTTAGCCTGTCAATTGTTGATGCTGGATCACCATATTCTAGCTCACTTGCAACACTGCCATCAATAGAATCCTCAGCTCCTGATTCTCTTTTATCAAAGAGCATCAATTTCCTGTGCATGTAATGCAGGCCATCTGCTGAACTGGGAGTTTCGGGAAGTTTGTCTTCTTCTGCTTCAAATGTCTCTGAGCACTTGGATGATTGATGGCTTGTTTCTTCATGATTTTTCTCGATCGAGATTGTTTTATCAATCGTTTCAGCATAATCATTATCATTTGCATCTGTCTTATCTGGACCTGCATTGTGATATTTCAGTTATAATTTATAGATATTGAGAAGAGTAAATCTTATTTACAAATAGTTTATCATAGGCATTTAGACCTAGGAAAATCATGTCCCCAAATCATATTCCTTATCTCACCAATCCCATTTTGCAATGTGGAAGGTAAGTAATATATATTTGGCCATTTGGTAATTGTTCCAAATTTTTATTTTATTTTATTTTCCCAAATGCTTATTTTCCGCGTGGCAAGAAAGGGTTGGTGGGACATGGAAAAAAAAAAAAAGATGATTTGGGACAGGTGAATTCCGTCTTTCTTCCAGAATTTAAGTGCTTCACAATTACAGGGAGATGAAACGAAAGGAAAAAACCAAGTTACAAGATGCAAAACTTACATAGGTTATTCTGGGCAATGAATTCATCAAAGGCATTGACAACTCCAGTATCATCCTCACTTTCCGAAGATTGATCTTCTGCTATGCATTGACATGAGGAGGTTGGTTCTTCATAAGGAAGCAAATTAGCTATGTGAGCAATTGTTGAAATCATAAATGTTTGAAACATTATATCAATTAAAGTATGATAACCTATTTTGTTTTCACAAACGAGCTAGAAAGCTAAGAATCTAGGAGACATGAAACAAGCTAAGTGAATTGCAAAAATGTCAACTCTTATAATTCATGCAATTCTTTGTACCTATTGGCGTACTGTGTGGTTCTTCCATGTCAGCTTCTATATTGTTGTCACCATTGCATAAACTTTGAGACTTGTTTAGTTTATTCTGAGCTATGAATTCTTCAAAGGCATTTTGAACTTCAGCATCATCATCACTTGTTGAAGATTCGTCATCTGTTGAAGATTCATCTTCTTTTGTGCTTTCATATGTGCAAACCGGTTCTTGAGGTAGAGGAAGATCAACTGCATAACCAAGAACTGATGATTTATTTTTTGTCACAATATTAGTAAGAAAATCATTCAAAAGAAGCATACTATGCCTATAGTTTTTATGTAGTGACTGTAATAAAAAAATAAAGTGGGAAACGTGAACAAATCAAGTGTGAATATATAAAGTTTAAGAAACTCTACAGATCATGCACTTTTTTGTACCTTTTTTATTATCTTGTTCTTCTAAGGCAGCTTCAACACCGTTGTCATCATCATTCAGTGAAGTTTCAGCTTCTTCAATAGTAATCCTTTCTGGTTCTGGATGTACCTTAGCCACTGAATCTTGTTGTAACTCTTCAACCTCCAGGACTATAGAATTTGCCCAGCTTTGCATACTTGTATCAAAGCTTTCTAGCTCTCCAATGCTTGTGTTCTCTTCATTCTTATCCATTGTGAGTAATGCTTCTTCCCCTTCTAAAATACTTGATTGTGCTTCAACGACCAAGGTTTCAATCTTTTGCTCCCTCTCCCCAGATCCTCATCTATTTCGCATGATTCAAAATGCATAGAGGTAATAGAGTCTATAAACTTGACAGGTATCAAGCGGTGAGTATCACATGCTTCATTATTCTCAAAGTGTTTATTGATGACCTCAAGTGATTTATCTACCCATAATGAAGCCTTCATGGTGGAATTACCAGCAAACCCACCAACAAAATTGTTGGAACCACTTGGATCCAGCTCTGTAATGATAAGATTCTCATCCTTTTCTGCATCTTTTTCATCAGAGTTCAAGTTTGAGACAGAACTCGAACGATCCTCTGCGACTTCCCTGAGGATAAAGCTTTCAATATCAGAAAGTATCTGATGCTCATCCGCTACCCCTTCATCATGATCATGATCCTCCTCTCTATTGTTTCTCTCAAACTCAAGGCCTTTATCACCTTCTTTCTCATCATCTATTGATTCCACAATAAAGGACCCTTTGCTTGTGTAATTCCCATCACCCCAAGAAGGCTTCAACAGCAGATAAGGAGGGTAAAGCTGGCTGCTCAAGCTCTCATTGCAGCAAGAGCACTTGCTTGTGTTCTCACCATTTTCGTCATGTTTTTCATGACTCACCCATGAGATGAAGGCAATCCTATGCCTCATTCCAAAGGAGTTTAAGTTTTCATGATGGTTTGGCCTAGAGGCCAAGCAATCCTCACACATGTTGTTTGTCTCAGCCAGCCTTTGATGATTTGAGCAGTAAGCAAGCTTGGAGATCTCAGCTGCATGAGCCTCACACACAAGATCCTTGTCCAAATTTGAACTCTTATTATTCCCTGGCTGCAAGATGTGATCAACCCTTGAGCACCAAAGGCATGGTGGTTGAAGGCCAACCCACTTGGCAAATCTTGAGATGAGATAGCTGAACAAAGAATTGAGGAGGAGGAGGACTATCAAGACCCATTCAAGAACTGCATACACTAGAATCACAACAATTTTGTTGGTGTTTCTATGCAACATGGTTGCAAACTTGTTGGCTGCCATTGATGCTTGTTTTCCACTTTTCTACCCTTGTTGTTTCTTGTTTGGATGTGTGTATGTGTGAGAGTGTGAGAGTATAGGAGAAAATGGGAGAGAGGAAGGGTGGGAGGGAAAAGAGAGGAAGGAAGGATATCAAGAGTACTTAAGAGCTAAGAATAGCTACAAATATGTTGGACTAGTGATAAGCATCATAGTCCCAATAAAAATGAGGACATAAGTTTGAATCATGGAAAGCACACTTGCTAAGAAAGAGGAGTAATCGTAAATTTTCTATCTTTCCAGAATTGCAAAAGCAATATCTCTCAATTTTATTGCATAAAAAAATGATAAGAAATATTATTTGCAACACTCTTTAACTAATGTTTAAAGAAAACTTTAAAATATTTATTTGAAGATATTTCAAAAAGTGATACAATATTTACAACCAATATTAAAAAAGAGAAATAGATTCCAAAAAAAAGTTGATGTTTCTCAAGTTTTGCAGAACAGCAAAGCCTTAAAAGTAATTGGCATGAGAAGCAGGCCCTGAGAAACGTGCAAGTGATTCAGTCACTGTATTATGAGTAATGTGCAACATTATTAGTTACCTAAAGGCTAAAGTGGATCTCAGCAGCGACTCGGATTCTTAATAATTTCTTTATATATGTCGTTGTTTCTAGGCCAGCCGACATTATAATAACTTGGCAATGTTATTGCATGTATGCTTTCTTTTGATATGTGGAAGTAATATATTGTATTCCCATTTTATGTATCCAAAATGAATGCATGCGTTGGTGTTGGAGAATTGGGTATGTGAAATTAGAATGGATCATGAATACGAGTACTAGTAGAACGTCAATTTTGTAGACATCTTTAAACACTTGGGAGTATCATGTAAATAACTAGTAATTTTCAGTTATATTTTTAGTGACTACTTAAGAATATACGAGAACCATATTTTAATAATTGTGGATTTCTATTTTGTGACTTTTGTATTAAATAAAAGAATTTCATATCTATTATCAATTACATTGTCACATCTATCACGTCAAGCACAAACATAACTGTCTAAAATTACGGGTATAAATATTATTTTTTTTCATGAATATTGGGTATCCTAGCATAATACGCTAGATATATATCATAAAGTGACACGTGTAAGTAAGAAAAATAAAATTATTTCGATAAAAAATAATAAAGCTAGTTTGCTAAAGAAAATACCATTAACATCACATATGACATCAACAACAATAATGATTTGGCTAAAATGAAAGAGTTTGTGAAGAGATTATGAATTGATTATTATTGGATTAATAACCTTCATATATATGTCTCATTAAATAATTTAATGATAATTAATTTTTCACTTTTTTACTTTAAAGTAGCCAAATCACAGGATAACAATCGTATTAACACTAAGCAAAAGGGAAAAGAGAAACGTTCAGGTAAAAAAAACTTCTCCATAATAAGTCTGAAGTTTCAATTATCTATTCAAACACTTCTTTTTTCCCTTCTGTTTGATTCTACAGCATCAGGAATTGGATATATAAATTTCTTTGTGGAACATGCAGATACATCAAATTTTGGCGAATTTTCTCTTTTAACTCCACACACATCTAATTGTTTCGGTGTTTCCATCTTGGTTCAAGACACAGCCATTTCACATAAAAAAGCTGAAAGGAAAATGTAACCCAAAGACAGAAAAAGGAAATACTGGTAGACGAGCAAAAAGACAGCCTTGTTGTTCCATGAATTTGGCTTGGACCACTCCACGCGCAAGATGGCCCCCACCACCATCCATGAAAATGGCTTGTAGGTCATACAAATGTTACTCAGGCCCACCTGCATTAGTACTAATAGACAGACGCTCTTACAAATGGCATAAATCTTCTGCGGTTCATTATTCACTATAATTTTCCAACACATATGCACTAGTTTTCTCCTTAAGCTCCTCATCCTTTTTCACATTATTGTTATCAATTAACAATTATCATTGGTTTAATGAAGTTTGACTTAAGACTCTACAATTAATGGCTGCTTGTTTATTAACAGTCAAATTATTATTTTTTAATTGATATATTTGAAAGACAATGAAATTTAAACCTATAATCTCACTATAAATTATCCAAATTATTCTTATCACTTGCTCAATCTTAATGGCTTAACATTTAGATTGTTTAACTAAGTGTTTCCAATTTTAGTAATATTATTAAGGAAAAGACTTAGATGAAGTTCTTTACGTCTTTTTTCAATAATTATTGAAGTCTTCAAGCACTCAACAAGGCAAGTGAGAAAATGTACACTAAGGAAACAGAAAAATAACACATCAAATCATAACCAGAACACTAGTACTTAAACACATTAATGTTCCACCAACAACGTTCTTTATGTCTATTGCATCCAATCCTTCAATCGAGTTATGACATGTGGAATTTTTTTTTAGATGAGAGCATTTTTTTTTAATTTTAAATCACTCATTTCAATAAAAATATTCACTGGTAATGATTTGATCGGTGAAATGGAGATTAAAAAACTTGATTTAAGTTTTATCCTATTATTAAATAAAATTTGCCAGACACACGGGTGACAAATTTATAGTGGCCGGACGAAATTTTGTCACATAATTAGAACAATAAATTTCTGGCAAAATTTTTTGGATGCAATGCATTTTTCTTACTATATAGATAAAACTTTTAGAATGAGTGGTTTTAGACTTGTATCAATTGTGTAGAAAACACACTTAAGGGATAGGTGTCCTGGGATTCTGCTATTGAAAATTCTAAAGTGAAGATTGGGAATGATGGAGCAAAGGTGTAAACAGTGGTTGGCATGATGACAAGGCCAAATAAGAAAGAAAAAGTGAGTTGAAAGGAGGGACTGAGTTGGATCAAATTGGGGGCACTGTGACAGTGATTTAAGGACTTTTTCTATGAATAAAGATTGGAAATGATGTATGTGGGATCATGGTCTTCCTTCCATCCAGCTTTTGCTTTTTTAGGTCTCAGCTTTCTTTAGCTTTTGAAAAGCTCATTCCTGGATTTAAGAACCAAAGAGATCGTTAACAAAATAATCAAATCAAAGCCTAACAAACTAATCACATTAATTAATCAAATTAAAGGAAGGTGATGGCGGCATTAAAGCCACGTTTGTTAGCCAGGTATCATGATTAGGGTTTTGATAAACAGTGACATAAAAGAAAAAATGGCTGCCCCCACTTGCACCTAATTTGGGATCCCTATAGCAAAAGCATGGCATGAGTACTGTAATTTCATTTGGAAGTCCTGTATTAAAGAGGGTGAGGTAAATTTGTGACTCTTAAGGATAATATGAAATTATAATTACATAAATAATCAATAAACCTATCATGTGCGGTCCAGTGTTGATATATTCTTCTACCTTTCAACTTAAACAAGCCTAATTTAAAATTCTATTTATAATTTTCACTAGTGTTCGATAACTAGTTTATATATATATATATATATATATATATATATATATATAATTAATTTATTCAAGAGTAAGTCTTGTACACTTATTTCATTCAATAACTTTTTATCCACATTGAATTTATTCAATCCAATTGTTGATTTATATTATATTATATTAATGATCAAGTATATAAAATTTCAGAAAAATTAGATAACAATATATATATAATCTAATAATCAATATTTATTTTTATTCTCAAAAATATATTATTCGTTAAAATAAAATGAAATGATGAACTATCAAATCATTTTCAAATTGTATAGACTTTTATAGACTTGATCTTTTTATGTTAAAAAAAAAACTTATTGGATGGAGCAAGTATATATATATATATATATATATATATTAACAAAATTTTAAGACACTCCGATTGTTTTCTAGCATTTTTCATTTGTGGTCTAATTGTAATTGCGGATACTTGTTATGTTCGTGTTTGAGATGATTTTGTTTAGTCAGCTACTCATTTTTGTTTAAGAGATTTGATCTCACATTTCATATGGCTAAACTATAACCACTTCAAACTAAAACCTGATATGGCAGTATGGCAGTCAAAATGGTATTCCCTCCCTTATAAAATATCTATCAAAATAAGAAAAATAATAAACAATATAATAATAAAATATTCCTATGTAAAATAATAATATATAAATTAATTTACCCTAATAATCATTTATTATGAAATACATCAAATGATTAAAAATGAAAAATTACACAGATAATCATTGATTATTCAAGAATATTATTAGAACAAAAAAATTTACTTTATAAAAATGTGAAATTAATATATATTTTAAAAGAGAAGAAGCATATAATTATGCACCCGCACAACTCATGGCACTAAGTGTGATACTTGTTAATGATTAACGATTTTCTTGGCATTTAGGTTCAATCTTCTAGGTTTGTTGTTTGTTTGGCGCCGTAGGTGGCATTATTTAACATCAACCAAATATTCAACCCCCCAAACAAAGGAGAGAGACAAAAAAAAAGTAGCTTCCATCAAATTTCTTGGGTAACGTTAATTTCGACAATGAACGTAACAGGAGCCAACACAATGATGGGATGAAATTAATCTATCAAATGCACATATGGAATGCTCAAACCACCATGATACAACCACTTACAAGCCCCACGTATGCAGCATTTTAAGGTGCCACCATTACATATGCTAGAACAGGAGACAATAAACCCAACTTGAGTGATGTGTCGAAGAAATGCTCACATGCATAATTATAAATAAGCATCAACACATATGAGGAAAGTTCTGCATTTTTATGGTGCATATCACCATTGTATTGTAGTCACTTGCTAGTGATCGAGATCATGTGGGGTTAATCGTATACTAGTTAGAATCCTTGGGTGGCATCTATGCTGTACAATGCAAAGTTTCATCTATTTCTCATTTGGTATCTTCTTCATTATCAGATTCTCTGATTTCCTTCTCTTCCATGGTGCTTTCATCCATCATAAATCTCCAGCTATCCCCTCCTCTATTTCCCATTGTTTTTTCAGTTCATAAATAGCTTTGGATGCTGCGGCAGCAATGGCCGGGTTGCTATCCTCTGCCAGTCTCTGCAACATGAACCAAAGAGATCAATCTGGCCAAATGGAAAAGACCAAAAAAGAGAGGAAAAAGTGAAACTATAATGCTAGTTGAAAGTACTGATTATAAATTGCAAACACCAACCTGCAACGCCCCCATCCCTGCATTTCCAAGTGTCCACATCGATGGTGCTGCAGCTAGTGCATTGGCTAGAGCTCGTCTAGAAACACATGCACCCATGGAAAGGAAAAGCATAATAAGGCATGGATTAAGGTTGCATTTCGCTTGTTCTTTGTTCGGTAGTTTTATTTTTGGCCCGCAAGTGGTCTCTTTCCATGTTATTGCCATATATTTCTTTACACTTACCATTACAATAGTATATCATTAACTAATTCAATATTGAACAGCATATGTCAGGGGAATTCTAATTTTGCCTATAGTGCTGTAACATTGTGACGGAATGATGAAATATGTCAATCATGAAGAATACAAATTCAAATCATGAAGGCAAGAATACTTGTTTTTACAGTTCAATGTTATAATTAGAACATATCACACCAGTTCGCTATGTATGGATGATGAGATTCCATTGATACATAGCAATCCTTCTTTATTCTCTGACTGATTGTCAGAACTGCCATGCTAATGCTCTTCATGGCACACAGCAGTAAAAAAAACCATTCCTTCTGGTTGCATTAATGCCAGAAATTTCTAGAGAAAAGAATTCGGTCCTTTTAAATGAAAATACAGCAATGCAAACAAATTCTCTGAAAGAAGCTTACCGAGTACTGACATCAGGAGAGCTAGAACACTCTGCCAACAAAGATACACTATGTTTACCGTCCATTGCATCAAGATCTATTAGAGTTGTGATCAACAACTCAAGCTGCTCTCAGTGAAAAAGAGTATGTAACATCAATACTTAAATAGTCACTTGGATCAGACAGAAACAAAACAAAATGGAGAATCAAACCTCTTCAGGGTCAGTGTAATCAATTCCATCTGCTTCAGAAAGTGCTGATGCCATACTCCAGTAAGCTTCCTGTTCACCTTAAAATCTTAAGATATGATTGATATGTGGCCTGATACAATTCGTTTAAGGAGACTGATCCATATATAGACAAAGAAAACAGCAAAGAAGAAAGACCTGAAGAGCAGCAATCCGTTCTGTGGTTACATCCCCAGGCAAGAAATTCATGGCTTTTCCATTCTTTTCAAGCCTTATACGACCTCTTACATTATTAGCTGAAAGAGAACCTTTGCCTCTGCGAAGAGGACTGCACCACAACATCATCAGAAAACAATTCTCAGAGATTGTTATATATACAAGCAAGCATTTGAAGTTACTTGACTTACAAGTTATACATCTTGCTCACCATCATGTCATGGATGTTTATGATGAACTGCAATATTATATAATAGAAAGTAAATTTCTTCCTTTGGAGTTCAAACCAAATATGCATGATATTCAAGTTAAGTATAAAATTCATTATAAGCAGAATAACGTCTGCTTCCTGGGATCATAGCCTGTTAAAAAGAAAAACGTTCCATGGTAAACACTCTTGCAGAGCATGAAATATTACCTCCAAGGCCATAAGGGCATCTTCCATCGCACGTTGCTTAGCACGGAAGTCAGCAAGACGCAAATCAGCCTGAAAGTTCAAAGGTTATGCCAAAAGGAGCCTGGTATTTTCTGGCTAATCATAGGTATTTTAAACAATGAAATACTTGTTTCTTAGGACACAAACTTCCAAAAGGAGCTAGAGATTCATATTAAGATCTACATGGGATAGGCATACAAAGGAAACATCTTAAACCGAAAAAACAATTCAATAACTATTTGACGGGAAAAGAATTCTAATTCAATGAGACATGTGATAGATATGGAATGAATAGGGGCATTGTAAAACCCAAACTAGATTGAGCAAACAAAGCCAAATTGCATTTCTTTTTTATGCAATTTGGTTTGGTTTAGTTTTGGAAATGCATTACTGGTCCATGGTTTGAACATGAACCAAACAAATACCATATGCATATATTACGCATAATAGATACTGCACACACATTAAAAATAGGGTGGGGATTCCTTGGCAATGATATAAGACTAGTGATACTTTACACTATCCACTATCTCGTTGTAAAAAATGATTTTGATCAATCCAATTAAGATCAATAGTAATTATCATCTTGACATTGCAAAGAAAATTCAAAAGGAAAATTAATTAAACCAAAACAAGTTATAGATCAAATGGTTTGCATTTCCTCTTTCCTGAAAAGTACATTATGTGTTAACTTTTTCCTACCTTGATGGAATACAAAATAATTTGTACTAGGAGAAATTTGTGAGCATGGGGAAAGTTTTTAGTTGCTCGAGTTTCTAAATTACATGGATGAATTTTCTTCTTAATACAACAACAACAATTAAGCCTTGTCCCACTAAGTGGGATCAACTACATGGATCAAGCAATGCCGTAGAACTCTATCATATATCAAATTCATGTTAAATACATTTCCATTTAAAACCATTATGATTAATATATTATACAAAATATTTCTTAGCATTTAACTTAATGAATAATAGCTTGGGAAGACTGAACTTCAAGACTTAAATATGTCCTTAAATACTCATGTGTCACACAAGTATTTTATAGGTGTCCCAAAAAATACGTTTGAGAGATCAATCTGCACCCAAAGTGTGCCCATGCCAACCCATGCTATGATGTAGTTGAATTTGTTTCTATTTATGTCCACCCATGAATCTACCTCTTTAATAGGAAGAAATAATAATGTCCGATGGAAGACAAGAACCAGGAGTTTGATTTTTAATATTATTTGTAAAATTTCATCTCTTCTATCTCAACAATCAACACCCACCATCTCCAATAAATTGTGATTACATATATAGTTAGAAGGGGATGAGCAAAATATAGAAGACAAATATCACTGGATTCAAATTATATCCATGCTAATTTTATATCATCTTAACCATGCATATCACTTTGCTGATAAAGAAAATGAGAAAATAGCAGGTTTACCTCTAAGGCCCCATCACTCCAATGCTCATCCGCAACACTTTTCAATCTGGATTGAGCTTTATCCTTCAAGATCTGCAGAGTACATATTTAAAAAAGAATAAAAAAAATCAACACGAAATTCACCACCAATGTGAACTTTTTCATTTTCAATTAGCAATTTTGAAGATTCTAGATGATACAGACAGTAGCAATGCTATTAAGGCGTTTAGCTTTTTCCTTGACATCACGATCTATTTTCTCAGTACCCTCTCTTGCTCGAGCTACACAGCAAAATAAAAAAGAAAAAATAATATGTAAGTTGACAACACAAGTGAAACATAAGAATAAAATCATCTACAAATGTGCAGCTCTTGAATCCTTTCCCTTTAGAAGAACGAAGTAAAAGGAAGAAAAGATTCATGCATACATATTGGCTTATCAGAACTTTAATATTCCCCATATGCTCCAAAAATAACACTTTGATATGTAAGAAAATAATCTCTTTTCAAACTGAAGATGCTTGATCCATATACTTGCAATTTCATTTGACTTCTTTGTTTCTTCCATTCTTTTGACTGGGCAGAAGGGATGGGCCAGGCTTAATGGGAGGACACTGCAGTCCTTGTATGAAATACAATAGAGTATATTTTGAACAATTATAACTTCTAATAAATTCATTGACTGGATGAAAAAAGGAAGCAAGTTTAAAGTACAAAGACACATTATTTAAAACAAGGTAAATGAGCTAACCATCAAGCTTGAGAAATTCTGTCCCTAGAAAAGCAACATCTTGGCGTGCCCGGGCATCCAGCCTCATTATGCCGCTGACAAAACAAATAGTTAACAGTTATTTTTGTTCATCAGGACACCATTGTATTTCTAGCTGTTATTCTCAGAAGAATATTTAATATTTCAAAATATATAATTATATGAAATGGAGAGATAATGGGGTGAGAAGAAATATTTAAGTCAGTTACAGATAAATTCCATATCATGAATCCTCATGTCGTGATTACTATAATATCTAGACCAGAAACACTGTTATTCAATTATTTAGATAGTGATTACCAAGCAGAAATAATATAAGATCAAAAACAGTTACAGGTGGTACCGTGAGAGCAAGACAATGTCATTGCGAGCCCTTTCATTGACAAACTTCGCATCATTACAAACGAATCTACAAGCTTCAGCCAAGCCACGAACAGAATGAATGCGATCATTTTTCTCATCTTTGGTATGTATGCTGTACATATGAATGGATCTCTGATATTTAAGTTTGAATCCTCGAATATTTAATTGTGATAATTTTACACACTATCGTCAAAGGGGTGAAAAAGATAATGCTAGTTTGACATGCAACAAAATTGGCAACTGAAAAGCAATAATTAAGGGGTGCTAGTTCGGGCATAAGAAATAGCAGGAAAAAAATTGTAACAGATTACAGAATAGATATTTTTATATGACAGAAGGGTAGTCATCTATATATTAATTTTATTACCTATTTAAATCAGAAACATTATCATAAGTTGTAACACAATCTTTCTCTTCAGTATTATTTGCTCCTGTTGATTTACATGAGATAGCAGATTTCTTGGAGATCAAACTAACTGGTTTTCCATTGATGTTTAAAAGCCGGTCATTGAATAAGGTTGATCTCTTTGTGAGGACACATCTATGATCGAGATATCCATGTTCCAGTCCATGTCCTGGAGGCTGTATTCTGTTGATCCTTGTTGACAAGCAAAAAGAATGTTTTTCATGTGATCTACAAAGAGCTGTTCTATGAGTCACAATAGGACTACTTGAAACTTTGTTTGCCATCAGAATATCAAAAAAAGAATGACATAGGCCTGGCCTCCATTGCACTTGAAATATCTCAATTCTGGAGAAGAAAACAAAAAGGGCATGAGGACATAGAACCTACAAGAAATAGTGGCTTCTACTTACTAACCACGAGTTCCATTCAACAAGAGGCATATTATGAGGAAAAAGAAATACAAAGACAAGTGTTCCAGAAAATACCATTCAAGGATTAATTGACAAAATAAGTTGGACAGATTAGAGTATTAGGGAAGTTCTGTGTTATTTTCTTGAGAATCATTTATAGCAATCACAATGCCACTACCTTTGGACATTCAAGTACCCAAAAGCAATTCATATAATAAACTCTGCAAATTTGCTTCTGCTTTGTGTCATTTCAGATACCTGTTAATAATAAGCATTTATGCAACAATCTGCACATTATACCAAACCTAATCCAAATGTTTCTTGAAAAGAATATCCATTTAATGAAGTGACACAACACAGTTCATTTCTCCACATTCCCCAGAAACCATCACCTACTACTTATTCCAAAGCAACATATATCTGTAATACCCTAGGTTATGAAAACAATTTCCAACATTTAGATGTTCACGAACTCAAAGAAGCGGTGGCCAGCTCAAATGCTTGAAATAATAGTGAAACTTAGTTGTATTGCCTGAAATTTATTCACAAAAATTTACATGTCAATTGAAGTATATATCTGTAAAACCATGGTGCAGATCGACATGCCCTTCACCCTTTTCTCAGTATCCTGAAGTGATTATTGAACAGAAGCAATGTGATTCCAACGATTTCATCAACTTTGAAGTTGAAACTTCTAATGCAGATAATTATGCCAATTTTCATCAATTCACTCAATTTTCACACACCCAAAAATTATCATCACTACAGGAGAAACAAACTAGATAGAAATTAGACAGATCATCATTATTAATTTTTTTTCACCACGTGCACCTGAACAGCAATAAAAAACTATCACGCCCTTAAAAATTATCAAAAAAACAAAGAACAACAACAACAACAACTGCGCATAACATTCCAATGAAAACACAATAAATTTTCCAACACCCCACTTAAGAAAAAATGTTCAAACATTACTCTAAGACAGCAAAAAAAAAAAAAAAACACATGGCAAGTACTACTTACCTGTGGAACAAAGAAAGGAGAACAAGGCGGAAGGGAACTAAGAACTGTAGCAGCTAAAGGGTGGAACTTGCAGGTATACAGAAATAGTGACAGAGACTAGAGAGCGAAAGAAGAAACGGAGAGGAGCAATGAGAGCCACAAGGTGAGGGTGTGGTCCTTTGAATGCCAACAAGAAGGAACAAAAACTGGGAATGGAAGAGGGAGAGGGGGCATAAGAGAATTCAGAATAGAGACAGGAGAGTGAAAATGTGCGAAGGGTGGAATTGAGGTCCACGTCATTCTAGTTGCAGACGCAATTCATAAATCATAAATGTTGTTCCTTAACACATAGGTGACTGATTAATTGGAAAATCACTTCATTATCATTAAATATAATAATATAAAAAATTTTAAATGTTTTTAAAATAAATTAAAATATTTTTTATTTTATTTATTTATTGATAAATTAACTATTATATTAAAAATATAGGAGAAGTAAGAGATAATAATAATCCACAAAACTATATGTCAATTAATAAATGGATAGAACAGTGATTTTGCTTTCAATGTAAGGATTTCTCATAATAGTGATCTCCATTTTTTTATCTATCCATTACATTAATAGTGATCCACATGTAATGTTGAAATAGCAACACTCTTCATAAATTGCTATGTTTTTGGGCTAAATGGCGCGTCAACCTAGAGTATGTTTGTTTCAAATTAAAAAAAAAATTATTATGAAAGCTAAATTTTGAGTACATTTATTTTAGATTTTGAAAAAAAATGATTATAATACCTAGATTTTATATATAATTAAAAAAGCTAAAAATTGATTTTTTTTTCAGAAGCTACTAATTTTAGCTTCTAAAAAAATGAAAACTGACTTTTTTAAAATTTCTATTATTTTTTAAAAATTATTTAAATATATAAAAAATAATTTTTTTGGACCAAAAAAGTAATTATTATTCAAAATAATCACAAACAAATGCACCCTTTATATATAACTGAAAAAGTTAAAACTTATTTTTTTTTAAAAGTTACTAATTTTAACTTCTACAAAAAAAATAAAAAATTAATTTTTTATTTTAATTATTTTTTAAAAACTATCTAAATATATGAAATATAATTTTTTTGGACCAAAAAATAATTATTTATTAAAATAATCATAAACAAACACACCCCTAGTCCCGTAGGGGATAAAAATCCGCGGCCGCTGCTTGCTAGATCTTGGCTTTCAGCATATATAGAGAGACTATAACCATTCTTTTTATTGATTAAACAAATAATTTTTTTATCAATATTTTTAATTTAACACCAATTTGATTCAAATAAATCTTTTTATATCAATTCTATTTTAATAAAATTTTTAATATCAGTTTATTTTTAGTTTTGGTATCAATTTATTTATGATATTCTTTATTTAAAGTAAAAATTCAACAAAATAATTACATTGAAATTAAAATTTATTATGACTAAATTTATGAAAAATTTTATTAGAATCAAATTAATGTCAAATTAAAAATATTAAGAGAAAAAAGATTATTTACCATTTATTCTTACTTTGTCAAAGACAAACTAAACATTTACTTATATCACTTTATAGAAAAAAATGATTTAGATGATATTGATGCCCCGACATTACACAATTATTTAATCAATTTTTTTATTTATAAAATAATTTAAATAATAAATATGAGAATTAATTATATTTATTAATAAAATAATATATGATTGGCAAGGTAAAGAATACAATACACTTTCGTACATTTAGACAAATCAATATAAAATATTATTTAATATGAGAAGTGATTAGACAGGTTCATATTTCCTACAAGAGCAATACCATTTGTACGTATATGTGTCATGACACAAGCTTGATAGCCGTGTAATCTGATGTGACGTATTTTAAAAAGTTTAAAAAATAAACTTAGATGACTTTTGAGGGTGGATGCATGTGTGTCGAGCAGCAGTGCGTCGATACCTTGCGTTCATATAACAGAACTCTTCATACAATGTAAACAACTTGTATTTTGTTTTGTTCACATGAGTAACTACTTGACTTTTTAACCAAAACCTTCCCAAGAGGAAGACTTAAGCAACTTGGAGAAGTATTCGGAGTTAAGAAGCCACATATTGAGGGGTATTTTTTTTTACATTAAAAAAAAGAGATTGAATATATAATCTCTTAATAAATTATTTAAATCTCTCGTGAATAGCCAATCCTAATGGTTTTTTTTTTGGGGGGATGAAAATGAGTAATGTACATATACAAATGTTAAATTTAAAATGAGTAATGTAATATCAACATGTTGAAAATCTACAAAGAAAACTTCCTGATGCATTGCCACCAACGAACTGAAGAATGGTAAAATAGCCATGAATGAACTAAGAACCCATTTGGGTAAACAACCAATTTAAGCACTTATATAAAAGTAGTTTTTTAAAAATTATTTATGAATAAATTATTTTATATTTAAATATATAAAAATAAAAATACTTATTTTCAGTGTTTTATAAAATACTTTTTAAGAAGTTAGATATTTTAACTTCTAAAAAATATTAAGAATAATTTTAGAGAAATAATGAATTGTTTTACCAAATTGGACAAAAAGTAAAAATGTAACTTTTAACTTCTAAAAAATTAAAAAAAAGTCATAAATTATATCATTCAAACAGATCCTGAATGTAGTTTTGGAGCTTTATTCCACATTCACCAATTATGGCTCTTAAAAGTAAATGTAGTTTTTAAGAGTGTGTGTGCTAAAGGGAGCAAAGCAATAAGGAATTATGCTATTCAATCCAAATAGCATATGAAAACAAAAATAAAGAAAAATAGTAGTGGACGTGGTGAGGTTAGGGTGTTGATGTAGGGCAAGGGCGAGGGTGGATTGAGCCGGGTGGGAGGCCAAGGTGGTGGCTTGAGTGTTGGCAGTGACATAGGAGTGTGGAGAGAAAAGAATAACAATTGGGGGTTTAGAGTGGATCTATTACTACAAGAGATTCTTTTTCTTTTTTGTTTTGGGGTTACAAGAGAAAGGAAACCAACAAATGTAACATCTCATTTTTCATAAAATAATTTTGATGATAGTAATATTTAATTTCTATATTCAACTTAAATATTTTATTTGTTATATTTTATACTTTTACATAAATATCTATTTTAAATATTAGACCAAAAAATTAAAATATCGATATTAACGTTTAAAATAAGACCATAAATTTGTAAGGATAAATTCAATATACCATATACTAAGTTAAGAATAAATTTTATTAAAAGTAATGAGTAGTATTAAGTTGAATATAAATAACTAGGTATACAATTTTACACTAAAAAGATAAAAGGTGTAAAAAAATAATAATAAAATAAAAAATAAAATAAAATGATAGGGGTCGATGCACTTAGGCACCGCCAATGTAGACTACAAATTAAATATATTGGGGGTGGTCGGCTTAAATAATAAAGAAAAAAAGAGAACCTTTCTAAGCCTATATATATTGAACGGGTATGGTTCTTTTGTGAAAGAAAAATTTTAGTGTGTGCAGTGGAGTGAATGGTGTGTGTGTATTAGTGAAGAGAGAGAGTGTGTGAAAAAGAAAAGAGAGAAAGAGTTAAAGTGGAGGAGGGGCCAAAACAAAAGAAAAAAAAAGGGAGGGAGGAAGCAGAAAAATATTGAGTGTACACCAACAATTTTCATCTCTACAATAATTTAAAGATATAAAATAAATTTAGTTTATGCAAAATAAAATCATGGCTACAGCTATTATTATTACTACTCATTTTTATACTGTCCTTTTATATTAAGATGCTCATTGTTATTTATTATTGTCATTTTATTTTGTCATTTTTTTAGATTTATTGATGATTATAGAATTGAATATTGAGTAAAATAACACTAACTACTTAACTAAGATGATCATCTTCTCTTCTCACAGCCATTGGTTTACTCTGGTTTCTTATTTTTATTTTATTACTTAATTATAAATATTCTTTCTTTTCAGGTCTCATGCGGACTACCACTACTCCAATTTCTTCCTTTAATTTAAATTTTCTTTATATTTACGTGATTCATTATTTAATTCAAGTTAGTTAAATGTTCATTTTTATTTATGCTATTATTGTTGTACATTAATTTATCATTTTTCCATTTCAGAATTTATCATATTGTTTATATAATATTATATTAATTTGAGTTATCAATGTTTATACTAATTTCTATAAGGGACCTAAATTAGAGGTAAATTATAATTAAAATCTAATACTAAGAATAAATGAAGGTTATTGTACATGAATTAAATTATAACCTTATGATGACAAAGACCAACCGTGGGCTTTAATAAATTGATAAGAGAAAATTCAATAAAATTTTCTTAATATTAGTCCCTTTTGAAATTAATATTTAGATTGACAACTCTATGGTTTAAATAAACTTTATTGAGATATTAATTTATTTGGTCTAAGCTTATACTATTTTGGTTCAATTTATTTATGCATGAATTTATAAATTTTGTGCATTTATTTTAGTTTATGTTTCACTATTTAAATTGTTGATTAATTTATGAGCTTTTATTTAAGCTTTATTTATTGATTAATTGTATGAATTTCTTATTGTGAATTTATGCACAATGACTATTAATTAATTTAAAAAGACTATGATTGATTACAAATTGCCGCTAACCAACAAGATAGAGGGATACATATAAGATCTTTTTATGTTACCTGTCTCGTTAGAATGGTGTAAAAGTCTTGCTTTGTCATCACGATGTAAAGAACAACAAGAAAGAATGAGAATTCCCTAAGATAAGCTTTCAACTATAAGTGAGACAAGCAAAGAAATGGAAGAAAAACTAAAGCAAAAGAAATCATAATTTTGTTAAGATATACATGACATACTCTACATGACATATTTTATTTATAATATGATAATTGGTTATGTTCATATAACATTACTGTAACCTTGTGTATTTTTAATAGACATCAAAACTAATGTAGTTCAAATATTTTAAAACTATTCATTTTCTACATTCTCATTTTTCTTTATTTTTATTTCTGGTAGTTTTAGATTAGCCAAGTAACATCGAATGGAAGAAGTTAGTTGCTAGGAATTTATGGACTTGTGTTTAATTAAATGTGTGATTTTATATTTCAAATTCTATAAATTCTAAGCTGTAATTAATGACATTAAGTAGTCATGCTAAAACCTTTTGCTTGTAATTTTTTTATTTAATGTTACTGTTGTGCTTCATGTGTAAATTCATATTATTAGTTTCTATATGAATGGTGGTTATAACAAAAGCGAGACTAAACTCGCATGAATCTTCACTCAATAGAGTCCTCATGCAACCCATGCAACAAGTTATAAGGAGGGCCAACTAAAACTGAGGCAACCAACCCAGCACCTCCCTTTTTAGCCATTAAATCTGCACAATGATTTGCTTTGTGTAGAACATGGGTGAAAGTCACAACCCAATCACGAGTAGCCAAGGAACTAATAAGGAGGACAACACAAGTATGGTGTCTATCCAACATCCATCCTCAATAGGGGTTATCGAATGAAGAAAATTACTCTCACACCAAATGTGGCGGAGGCCTAGGTCCCAAGCAGCGTAGTTGTCTAATTGCCAAAGTTCAACAAACAACAGAGACTCCCCAAGGAAGCCAGGAAAACCACCACTCCAGGGCCCATGGGCATCCGCAAAACACCCCCAAAACTAGCTCGAGGATCAAAAGTTCCAAGTGTGCGGCTTCCATCCGTATTCAATTTTGTCACTCCTTGATTAGGTTTCTACCACTAAACTTCCGGGGTAGATTGATTAGCTTAGCGGCTACATTGCTAGATAAACTTCTAATGCCCCTAGACAAAGAAACAATATTGGACAAGAAGTAATTGTGCCACCAGTCTTCCCCGGGCAGGACCAAATTGATTTTGCCTTCTCCAAACCCATCAAAAAAGTAACAACAAAAGTGAGACTAAAATGTATTCAATGTGACGATCCAGCCACACATCCAAGTCCTCAAATAAAAGTGAGATTAAAATGTATTCAAGTGGATCTATTACTACAAGAGATTATTGTTTGAGTACAAATTCATCACCTTATTTTTACGCGCACTCACAATAAAAATGGTCACACTATTATTATATAAGATACCTCCTCTTATTTATGGGTTCTATCAACTTTATTATGAGTAAGTACAAGAATATGATGATATAGTTATACTGCAAATTGAGTTAGAAAAAATTAGCTTTTTATTAATATTTTTCTTTGTAAGCTTTTTTAATATTATTTTAGATAAAGCTAAGTTTTTTTTTTCCATATATAGATAATAGTGTCATAGAATTAGGCCACTAAATTTTATGTCACTAGAGATGGAACTTTACATGTAAAAGGTTGGAGGCATATGTCCCCACAGATTTTGAGATTTGCTTTTTAAAATAGCGGCAAATTATGTAACTTTTTTTATATTTATATATTATCTTTGATTTCATTGTTTTTTTTTTTAATCTATCACTATTTATCCCATCTCTAAATTACCACTGGCACGTGGCCGCAGGAGGTAGGTGGATTATACTACACTGAGTTTGGTCGAGGGGCAAGTTATATAGTATATTTAGACCTTTTTGTTCTATTGGACGTAAGTCAAAAATCATTTTTTTTTTCATTTGCGATGTAAATTAAAACAAATATACACTAAAATGTATAGTAGAGTGTTGATAAGTTCTCTAAGAGACGTAAGAAAAATGTTATTTTAACATATTTTATAAAATATAGTGTCAATATACTTATACATTCATTAGATTAAAGACCCAAATTAAATAAGGTTACATTAATTAAGGGCATGTAAGTGTTCGATAGTGTTAATAAAATGTGAGATAAAATAATATTATTCATTGATGTAAATGTCTTTCTAATTTAAAATTTTATTCGTAATGCTATGAGTTATAATTTGGAGAAGATTTGAATACTATTTAATACATTTGAATAAAATTTTTAATTTAAAAATTTGTAGACATATAAATTAGGAGGATCTATTATTTAATTTCTCATGGTAGCGTCATGTTGATTGCAGTGAGGGATAAGGCGCATAATGTGGTGGTCGAACCTTTTTGGCAAATGACTCAACTGTTTTGAAGAGGCACTAGCTAGAGGGAAAATTGTAAAATAAAAGCAAGATGAATATATATAGATTTACCACAGAAAACCAGAAAGTTGATTTCTTTTGGTGAATTATGCTTGAAATAGCGGGAATTGTTTTTGTATATGGATTCTCTATGTATTAAATACACTAATATGGTTTTTGGGAAAATATTAGAATGGCGCGGTGTTAACAAAATCTCGCATGGAGCGAGTTTTGTAAACAAAATTTTTATATTTTAAGAGTCAAAACTCAATCAATGCAAGCACTACAGGAAAAAATAAATATTTTCAACAATTTAAATATTGAAAGTACCAATAAAAATATTATCAATAAAAATAATTTTAATATAAAATAATTGTTAAATATTAATAAAAGTTTATAGATATTTTTAACCGTCATTTTATGTCAAAATTATCAATTTAACAATAATTGTATTGGCGATTTCAATGTTAAAAATATTAATTCTTTCATATGGTGAAGATTTTTCAAAAATTATATCCTTCTATGTATAAACGCTAGTCGTTCTCTTCTCTTTCACAACAATTGGCTGAGTTGTTAGTCCGAAAAATTAAAAGACAGTGTGGTCTGTCGTTTCTGTGCATAAAAGGAGAATAGAGTAAACAAAAAAGAAAGAAGAAGAAACCACACACCACAGTTTTGTTTTTTCTTATTTGGGACTAGCAATACAACCAACCGAGAAGAAAGACTGGCAGTTACACAGAGAGATATAATTTTTAAAAATCTTCACCACAAGAAAAATGAGTTTTTTAACATTAAAAGTGTCAACAAAACTATTTGTAAGAGAAATAATTTTGACATAAAGTGTTCCTTAAAAAATATTTATAAGTTTTAATTGATATTTAATAATTACTAAGAAAAACTTATAAATATTTTCAACAATCACTTTATATCAATTTTTTTATTGATAATAACTTTATTAATATTTTTAACATTTAAATTATTAAAAATCCTCATTTTTTCTTATATTACAAGCACCATTTGAGTTTTGACTTTTAAAATATAAAATTGTTTTTTACAAAACTCACATTATTCGAGATTTTATATAAAATAATTATTATTTTAATGGTTTTATAAAGTTCGTCTTGTAAGAGATTTGATTTAAAAAAAATATCATTTTATTGTTTTGATTAACTTGCTTGATGCAAAATTTTGTCCTTACCATGCCATTGTAATTTTTTTCTAAAATCCCTATTACTGTATTTAATACATTCAGAACCCATATGAAAAAAACGGACCTGAAATAGCAGCGAAAAAAAAAGAATTATGCTTGAAATATAAATTGTTTATTCAAATCTAAAAATCATGAAAAGTTAACCCATTGAATGTAATGGATGGCAAAATTAGATTCATTTTTGCAAAACTTGGTTTAAAACACGAAATAAAATCTTGTATCAAGGATCATTACATGAAAAAAATGAATACTCAAGAGAAAACTATCACAAAATTAAAATAAATAATAAATTAACCAAATATTTTATTTATTCTTAAAATTTTGAATTATATTTAGTCGAACAGTAAATGACTTTCAAGTATAAACGAGAAATTCTTTCTTAGAGCAAGAGAATAAATTTGTTATTTTATTTAATAAATAACATATCATCTATTATATTAAATATATAGAAAAAATAAAAGACAATAATAATCTATAAAATTAATATGTTTTTTATTAAATAGAATATAGCAATTGTATTCTGTTTTTAATTGTAATGAGCCCATCATTTTGTCTTGTGCTTGATGACAGTTGTGCGAGAGACCAAAGTAGGTGCTTTTGTCAATATCTGGTAGGTTCTTTCTATGATTAATCTTTTCTTTTCGGTTAAGTACGTTTGTAGACTTTCTTTACCTTTAGGGTGTGGTTGATTGTAGCTTAAAATTAGAATGATTTGTCTTACAAATAAGCTCTATGAAATCATATATGGAAATGATTCATAAAAATTTTCTCTCATTATTTGTTCAACTTGTCAATCAAATACAGAATTAGACATCTCTATGTTGTGTTTTGGGTCTCTATTCACTCATATAAGCAATGAAGCTTACATACTTGCATATAAGTAAAGATTTTTACTATTTTTTTACAAAAGATTTTTACACTATTAAGTAATCATGCATTATTATATCATAAAAAAAATTTAAATTTTATAATAACTATATAAAATATCACATGTGTAATAATATTTAATATATTAACAATGTATTAAAATTAATCATAAAAAATACGTTGGTCACATGAAAAATCATGTCCCATTTAAATAATTTTAGGTCGTTATAGGTACGTAGACCAAAAGCATGTATAACTTTTTAATATGAGATGAACGTCTATCAATTATTTTAATGGAACATGCTATAATAGGGAATAAAGTAACGGATATACATATTGTATTTAATGTGTACTCTTTATGCATGATTATAGAGTAGAGGCCAAAAGGCAAGGTTTTTGAATTGGGTATTTAAGAGTAAATATACGGAGTAATGTTTTGATCCTTCTCCCTCCCTCTTTCAAGAGGGAAGATCAAGCCTGTTTTTGTCTTTCTCTATTTTTGAAGTGAAGATCACGCTCTTGCTTATATGTATCGCAATCTTTCCGTGTTTATAGATTGGCGTAATTCTATTGACTCAAGATGTTTTTCTTATCATATTCATCATGTGAATTATTAAACATTACCAAGAATTATCTTTTGTCTGGTAATATCTATGAAATCCCCAAACAAGAAAATAGTTTGTGACAATTGACAAATTACTATTAATCGATATTACAGTCTGGCTTCCAAAAATTAGAAGCTACATAGTGCAACCAACTAATTGCAACACCAAAGACAATAATCTAAAAATATTTTCCTCTGAAGGGAGAACACAATTAAATGCGCCCTTGCATTACCAATCACTGGCATTGTAGTGAAGAGAATTGCCGAGGTATATATTAATTATATATAATATATTATATGAGGAAATAAAGAGCTTCAAGGGCATTTTGGTCCCCCTTCCTTTGTCTTCCAGCTGTTGTAGCAAGGGCAGACTTGCTTGTTGCCGTATGTGCCAGGAGGAACGCATAGGCATTTGGCGCAACATTTCTGGCAGAAAAACATGCACGGCTTCTTGTGTGAAGTTGCTGAGCAACGGTAAGTACACCTTGGTTTGCAATCTGATGTGGAGTTAGTGTTCTTACACTATTAGCAAAGAAAGCACTTGAAAATTAACATGGTTACTGTAAGCCTATTACATATATAGTATAAAGTTATGAGCAAATTATACCAATCTCTTCTAAAGTTTGGTGAGATTACTCCTGATTTATCTCTATTTATAAAATTTATTTGAAAGATCTGAGTTTGTATAATTATTACATTGACCCCATTGCACATGCGTTGCATTTAGAGGTAATGTTTAGAGACAAATAGAGTGGATTTGGGGTAAATTTCATTAGATTATTTGAGTCTTTATCCAATATTTTAAGCTTTTGAAAGAAATGATTAAGTATCAAAATTTCAAAGACTAAGCAAGTATTCTACTGTTGGATCCTCTCTCTCCCAACGGATATGGTTCATGACATAAGATTCATTAAAATGCTGTTTTCTATTTTGCAAAAACAGAGAACTGGAAAACCCAAAATTTGTTAATGCACAAGAAAATCTTACTGAACATGGCATACCTGAAGGACGAAGTGTTGCACTTCCATAAGCCTGTTAAAAAGGATTGCACATAAACACAAATTTTGCAATACTTAGAACAATTGGTCATAATTTTTGAAGTCAAATTGATTCTATAATGCTACTATCTAGAGGGGCAACCATGCATGATAGAGCAAAGCAAAGCGTTTTAGTGAATTTGATATGTACCTCAGCCACATTGGAGAATGTAACCAAAAGAAGGAAAGAGAGGGCAATCAAAATGGAGGTGTAGGAACGTGCTGCCATTTTTGTATGATATGTGATGAAGCAAAGGAAGGGCTCACTTTCAGAGGAAAGGAAAAGCTAAAGAGAATAAGCCTTGGTTACCTCTGATCTAGGAATTAGATATAGATATTTATAGGGATAAAAGGAACCAAATCATCAAAGCCAATCATGAATACTCAAAAGCAAAAAGCAATTGAATTCCGTTGTTTAAGGCATTGAAAGGGGTAGTTGGAAGTAAGTGGGAACAAACAAATGTGGTTACATGAGAAAGTAAGCGGTAACAACGGCGTGTTTGTTGTTTCATTTGTTTTGATTCGCCTTTGTCAACTGAGTAACATGGTTGTAGTGTCCTTTATCGTTTTAGTTGTTGATTTCTTTTTCATTGTTAGTTTAATTTTAGAAAAAAATATTATTACTTATGACAGATATCTGTGGACTATATCCTATTTATTAGTGTTTCATATCCCATAAATATAAATAATACAACTCTTAACTTTAATATATTAATGGTGTGAAATTTTTTTCATTGTTATATACTCAAATTCTCTCATTTGTTTAACTTTTTAAGTACTATATGAAACTCAATATTTTTACTATTTTTTTTATAAACAAAAGTTTAGATGAATTAGCAGACATTAATCAAGGGTCATCCCAAGCTCAATGAGTATAGCAAGGAGGACTGAACCTACACCCTTTTAGGGTATGCCCTAAGCTTTTACCGCTTTTGCCACACTTCATTGGCTCATTTTTACTAATTTGATGATACATGATTTGATAAATGTATAGAAATTAAATTGTTTTTTTTATTTCATATAATCACTATTTGCTCTTCTCTTTCTTTTCTTTTCTCCGCCGCTGCCTTTACCGTAGAAATCAAATTTTAATATCATTCCTCCTTTGTACATATATAATATAACTGTTTTCCACAAGAACATCATGTGATGATTTAAAAAATTCTCAGGAGTGACGTTATTCATATAATGTTTGTATGTTTATTTGGTTTCTCAAGGATATCTCCCTCTTTAGGAGACTAAATTCCCTTTGAGGATAGTAAGATTGTCCTCTTAATTGATATTCAGGACATATTGTGTTCGATATTAATATTGATATTTTAATACTTCAAAATATATTAAAATTAATTTTTTGGTTTTATAAATTAGTTTATCTACCAAGTTGATACAGTGATGCTACATAAAGCCAAATAGCTGGTGCAAACTAAATATGGTGGTTTTATAAAGGAAATTTCACCGATATCGAAAAATTAAAAAAAGTCTATTTTCATAAGGATATATATATGTGTGTGTGAGAGAGAGATTATTAGCTTTCACATCATTTTACGTAGGATAGCATCTTCTATATTTTCTTTTTAACCCAAAACTCAACTCTCTTTTTTATGGACAAGATCTATAACATGAATAATTTGGTAATTCTATTTTATACTAATAATTGCTTCTTCCTCTTTCCACTCTATCATTAATTGCTTCTCTCTTTCTACTCTATCATGCATTAACGCCACTCTCACTTTATTTTGACGGTATTTTTTTTTCTTTCGGTAGCTAGAGAACTTGTCAAAAATGCTGTAGTTCTTTTTAACAATAATTTCAATAATTATTTTTTAAAAAAAAAAGTTGTCTTACAATGGCAAATTGTATTTTTTTATTCTCTCAAACTTTTTAGAGAAAAATAGTTTAATATTAATTTTGAGTATACTTTTTAAAAAACTATATTTATGAACAGCACACATCATCAAAGCATTCAAGTGAAACACAGTTTTCATTTTTAGCCTTTTTTTTTCTGTGAGCGGAAAAAGAACAAAGAAAGAGTAGTACAATCTCGGGGACACAGTTCCAACACCATCAGCTAAAAGACAAGGAAGGATAGCTAGCGGAGGCTCATGCCACAAACGCAGGATCTACTGTTGCTCCAAACCCAATTTTAGTAGCCTTTTAACTATTTGTTAAATTATTGAATAATTGTTTTACGTTTTTTAATAAATTAAAAATGCACTTTTTTTTGAACGAAAATGAAAACGTATTTGAAGATTAAAATGTAACTTTTAAATGAAAATGAAAATGAAAACGTAATTTTAGTTGCAATATTAATAGTTACTGAACTTGGATAGTCGTTAACCCAAACTTGAATTAGTTATCTTGAATCTTATTTATTTATTTATTTATTTTAGTTTGATTTAATTCATTAATTGAAAATTTTCTAGTAATTATTAATTTTGTAACCAAAAATTTATTTAAGACCAATCAGTGAGTGGAAAGAGAGAATGTGAAATAAAAAGTTAATTTAGCCGTTAATTAGAATAAAATAGAATTATCGAAATACCCACATTATAAATCTTGTCCATAAGAAAGAGTTGGGTTTTGTGTCAAAAAGAAAATATGGAGGATGTTAAGTTACACATGTAGATCCATTTACTTCGTGAATAAGTAAATCCTAACTCATATATATACATGGGCCAGGGACCTTAGCACATCCAAAGAACTTGGACATGAGACCTATAAGTTGACCTTGTGATATGGTCTTTCCCTCGGTGATCTTTTACTAACTTGGCGTAAATCCTCGCGATTGGGCATATATATGGTTAATTTCTAAATCTAGCAATAACACAAATCGAGAACATATTTGCTAGTAATATATAATGTATTTACTATCTCCTAATTCCTATGAGAATCTCTTTATTCAAGGAAACACATGGACAATCCTTTTCAAATTTATCAACTGGGTCATCTCACTTTATAAAGGGGCACTAAGCCCTTAGGTATGATCTAAGGTACAACTCTCATCTCTATTGGAATGTTTATGTAGTATCCTATGTCAATACTTATTTATTTACATGTATGCTCATATCTTAAATTTTTTTAATTATTGGATCATACCACTATGGTATTCTATATTTATTGGGGCTTTGTAAATGCTTCCTGAATTTGTAATATGCCTTTACCACTACGCTAACTCTCTTATTAGTATATAATAATGTATATTTATATACATAGTATTTTATTTAAATGTGACAGGGATAAAAATGACAACCCAATCAGGGGACTATTAGTACAAGAATCGTGAAAATTAAAAAATATTATTGTCTTTTTATCTTGCGACCTATATATAATATAATTATAATTATTCTACGATCCGAGTTCAAGTCCTCCTGTACGGATGGACATGTGAGTGAACATGGGCTTTACTGTTGCATGCGTTAATTTAATAACATGACGTATCAACTACTATTTTGGTGAGACTAATTGTACATTCTCTCGTGCAGGGAGTGAACATGCACAAGATAGATCTTTTTCAGCTTTTATTTTATTTTCAATTTATTGAAGGATTAGAGTGCTATTGGGATTTTTTTTTATATGGAATTTTTGATAGTGTATTCATATTAATATGATGTTTTGGAAAAAAAGTTACTATAAATCCTAAAGACAAATTTAAAGATAAGGGAAAAAATCAACAATGAAATCCCAACGACATAGTTAAAGTAAAAAAGAAATAATACTAAATCTATCAAAAACATTTGAAGTAAAAAAGAAATAATACTTGAATCTAAAAATAAATTTAACATAAAAAAGTTACACTAAATCTGCCAAAACAAAAATAACACAAACGGATTAAAGTAAAACGAAAATAACATATAATTCGCCATTGAGGTTATACAAAAACCATATACAAATAAATTTATTAATTATTTCATATTAGTATAAATCACCTATCAAAATATCATATACACATTATTTTTGCTGCTATTGGAGCTAAGAGCATGTGAATATGATATTTTTATCTTCAATTTATTTAAATTTCTTTTTCTTTTAATTTTTTTGGTGTGCATTTAAAATTTAAATTCATTACTTGAAACCCTAATCAACTCAACCCTAACTAACTCAACAAAAACCCAAAAAAAAAGAAAAATCCTAATTGAACTAGTTTTGACTGAAACCTTAACTAACTTAACCTTAACTAACTCTATTTAACTGTTAATTGACTCTCAAAAGCCTCTCTGCTATACTATCTATATAATAACCAATTTTCCCCATCATTGAAAGAGATAATTAAGAAAGAAAAAAGGAGACTCAAAGGGCGGACGAACCATCATCCTTCTCCACCTTTGTGCTTTAAAGCAATCCCAACACTACCAAAAGGTAGCCATTCATCCTAACCATCTCCTCCTAAACCATCTCATCCATTGCAAATCATCACTATCACTATGTAACCCACAACCACTAAAAGCTACCACTGTCCAACTACACAAATCATAACCCTTTGTCACATTTGCGTCATCCCTTCGCCAGCAATAATGCCGCAATACCCACCTCAGAGGCATCTCGCCACGTGACCTTTATTCCTCCCCTCTTTCACACCAGGGTGTTAAACGTTACACTCTCCAAGTTGCATAATCACTTGTTTTGAGTTTTAAGGCTTCCAATGTCATCAACCTTAATTTTTTTATATCCCTTTACTTTGTTTATTTTGTTTCTTTATCCCATTTTTTTTTTTGCGTTTTGAAAAGCTACAACCTAAATTTGAGAAAGAAAAGTGTTATTTATGCTCACGATATATGAGGTATTAACTCACATCTTATTCACCATTGGATGATATGTGGACCCACTTGAATATGGTCACATCATCCAATGATGAATAAGATATAACATGATGTACATGAATTGTGAGTATATATAACATAACTCCAAAAAGGTAATAAGAAGTGGAGACACATTGAAGTCACATGAGGCTTCCACATTTCTATTATTTTCATGCTTTTTTCCTTCATTTTTTCCTTCATGATATTGACGTATGGTTTACCATTCTTAAGCTCCACAATAGTGTAGGAGTTTATTATATAGTTTATACTATTCTAGCTCCTATGCAAGAGAGGATTTTATTCTTTTCCATTATTAAAATCAACCCAACACATAAACATATTTTTACAAGAATGACATGGTTAGTTTTCTCATTATACCAGATGATACTGACGTAACTAACAATTATTAAGCTAAAATTAATTTTTCTTTAAGTTTTATTATTATTTTATTTAATTTTGCTTTATTTAGTTTATTTTATTTTTGTATATAATTATGACTGTTAAAGGGAAAAATAGATATTATCAAGTTATAAATTAATTGACATAATAAGTTTTGTGGTAACTGTATTTATACGAATGTATTAGAAGGGATACAAGTGAGATTAAGTTTTCACCATTCCCTAATCATAATTAGACTAGCAAACTCAAATGTTTTTCAAAAGACCAATTTTACAAATCAATAAGTTTTTCAATTTTAGCAAAAAATAAATTGGTGACTCCATTTCTTTCAAATTTATATCTTTATTAGGAATAAATTTTTGTTGTCATTTTATCATAACACCATCAGAGGACATTGTGAAGGGATTTACATGTTCGAATAGACTTGAGTATTTGACTAACTTGATTTTTTTTGTCTCCCTAGGATATTTATTGCTGAAAACTTGATGTCGCTCCGATAAATGTACAAGGTTATACAAGTAATAAAGAGTGAAAAAAAGTATCGTCCATAGGGAATATGTAACCAAATACCACTTCACGAGTCCAAATTAAATACTATCTAGGTTAACCAACTTGAGATTTTAGGAATTCAAATTTTAAATTAAAATAAAACTTTTCTAATCTAATGCTAAGGAAAGCAATGAATCAATAACCAAAGAGAGAATTTAGTGGAGGTTACGGTGCTAGGAATTTTATTTCACCTAGTTATTCATTTGAGTGTTAAATTCCTAAGTCCCAACCTAATGGTGTTCAATCAACTCAATTGATGGGGGATTTTCTAATTTAGTTAAACCCCAATTCCTTAGCATACCAACCCTCTTGGAAAGCTAAAGTTCACTTTATTCCTTAACATGAAACCTAGATTGAAAGGTATTATTATGTTCCATGAAATCATAATATCAAACCCCACACAATTTATTAATCTCTATCCTAGGTCTAAGTTATGCACCAATTTCCTAATTGCCTACACAACTCACAACATCAATTTATGGGTGATCATGCCACAAAAGCATTAAGAACACACAGAGAAACTCAATTGAAAGAAGAAACATGCATTAGATTAAAAAAAAAAATTAACAACTCATAATCCCAACATAGGTTATATCATCATTCTAGCTAAGAAATAGTTTATCCACTAAACATCGTCATAAGATTCATAATAAAAAAGATAATGAACATTAATGACATAAATTACAAGAGAAAGGATAAGACAAATATCAGGTATAACATAAGATTTCTTCTCTTGAGGTTCTCTCCAAACCCTAGAACCAATTGCCCCAAACTAATTCCAAGTGTAAAGGATGATCTATGTCGTTCATGTGATGTCCACTTAACCCCTCTTGATTTGTTTTGGGTCTCTAAAGGTCCTTTTTTTGGTCAAAAACAACCCAATATATGAATTAAGCATGTCAAAATAGGCCAAAACATAAAAAAAAATCACTAAACCCACGAGGCCAATCATACGGGCTGTGTTGTGAGCTTCACAACATTGCAATTTATTTGTTGTTGAGTATGTGAAGCTTTCAACCGTGAGATTCAACTTTTGAGGTTGATATAAAAGTTGTAACTATGTGTTTTATCTTTCCAATGCCTTTAAAATCATCTCAATTGGACTCTTTTGTCTCAAGATATAGATGAATAAATGCAAAAAGGTCAGGATTGACATCATCAGAAATATATTGCAACTTCTATCTTTCTTCCATTTTTTTTCTTTGATTATGAAAAATGTACAATAGTCTTATTTCCAAGGAATCTTGAATCACCAAATTCGAAACTCTAGAATGAAAGTTATGGAAATTTCTTCAAAGGGTGTTCTGATTCTATGCAAACACAGGCTTGAACTTCTTAAATTTTGCTCTATAATTCTCCATATGTCAAAATGATGCAAATATGACCTTGAATCCGTATTTAGCACCTGAAAATCTTCACATAAACGCACAAAAAAAGAGTAACGCAATTTCTAACAATTTAACATATAAATGGCTAATTTAATCAAGTAAATCACACAAAATCATGTTAAAACAAGCACTAGATATGTGTCTTTTACACATGCATCAAAATACCCAAACTTAAACCATTGTTTGTCCTTAAGCAATAAAATAATAAAATAATAAGAACCTGGTAACACTTCCTCAGTCAAAATAAACATTGAAATGCAAGACTTTGGAAGAACTCAAAGAACTTCCTTATGATCCACATTGACACAAGTCAAAAACCAATGCTTTCTCTTGCAACAAAATCAAGAATCTATGTTGTACCCAGATCGGACTATGTCCACCTCATAATTGTAGTTGTCCCAATGATAAATGATGATGATAATAATACTCATGTGTCCCAATTCCCATGGGCAAAATCCTTATCCCTATCTCTACTAATATAGTGTACACTTTCAAGGGATCAAAAGGTCTTTATATGGATTGTAATATGGCTAAAAGGAATGACAGAAAGAAAGAAAGAGTAAAAAGGATATGCAAATATGAGAAAGCCATGATAAGAAAAATTAAAACTCACAAGGGACTTATATTGAGTGTTATGTTAAGTGAGATGCTTTTATTACTAAGAAAAATTAGCATCCTCTTTTTGTTTAATCACTTTTGATTTGCAATTCATAACAATTTTTTTCTTCCACCCTAAACTTAGTTTCACAATTCATAATGTGGATGTTAATTTTCTTGATGCTAACTTCCAATTTTTTTCTTTGGAAACTATCTCATTTTTTACAATTTTGAATTTAATCCCTAAATAAATTTGTGACTTCCATGCTCAGTCCTCTCTCACAAAAAGTCTTAGGTGGGTAAGTGTTTAGGCCAAGATCTAGATATGATGTAGGTTTTGAAGAAAAATATAGGTAAAATATGTTCAAAAGGGGTGAACAAAGGATTCTAATGCAAAATGGGTGGCCTAAGACTATGATAAGGTTAAAGAATAAAATGCTTTAATCACTTCCTTCTAGGTGCACACTAAGATTTTGCTTCCATAGGGAATAGAGCAATCGTTCTAGGATTGGTAGGTCACAACAAAACTTGGCAAACACTAAGCACACATAAACTAAATGAAAAGTTAATCAGGATCCACAAGGTAATATTAAATATGATGATGCCCAAAGCTAAATATGCAAAACTATCATGAACAAATGCAGTTAACCCAAAATTAAATGATCATTATTCCATCTTCATCATTCTCTACTTATCTTACAAGTAATGCTTTTAGTTCAATTTCCAAAATTTAACTTGCTTGAATTGACTTGATAATGATAATGATGATACTAGTTGGGTTAAAACAAAATAAAAAATGAAAAACATAATAAAATAAACTAAGAGAAAGATTTTTTTTTGGTGTGATTGACAACTATATACATCATCATACAAAAGCTATTTCTTGTTGGCCCAAAACCTAGTGGTTGAAATTAAAGACTTTCTGACTTTGTTCAAAAAAGAAAAAAAAATTGTCTTTTTGAACAAAAAAGGTTAATGAAAGACTCTCGATGGGTCTTGTGATCTGCTCTCCTCAACTACTTGTTCAGCTTTGGGGTTGAATTTACTATCGGTTCTCCGAGCACTTTTCCATTCCTTTAATGACATGTTTGATTAGAGAGTAAAAGTGAAAGTAAGATTTATATGAATAAACTCTATGTAAATTTATATATGTAATTTATTCATATAAATTTTACTCCCATTTTTACACTTTAACCAAACACACTCTAAGGATAATTATTTATAGTGTAAACCCATAGGAAATGCACGATCTCAAATGAAAGTAATTCAATGACCAAACAATAAAAAAATGAAAGTAATAATCCTGGCCACACGTAAGGAAAAAAATGATCTATTACATGATTTTTGTTGGGCCAAGTTAGTTTCACACATTTCGTATCTTATAGTTTCGTACCCTTTAATCACCAACTCTAAATTACTATCATAAAGCAAACTCTTTGTTACACTGCAACCTTGGAACCACACTTTGCTTTTACTATTAGAGTTCTCAACCACCACTTAAGTGGTACTAAAGAGTTTATCGTTATCTTGGTGACAAAATCTTGATTATAAAATATTACATCTAACGGTTAAAATTATTTAAATTAAAATATAAGTATTTATTTAGTATTCATAAAAAATAAAAGTTTTAACAATTTGACCATTTTATCCTACTTTTCATCATTTCAATATACCCTCATCTCTCTACCCATATCACCCTACTTCTATCGTCCACTGAAACCTCACCACCATCGCAGGCAACCTCACTGCCACCAACACCCTTATTCTATAATCTCACCTCTCATGTTGACATGCTCAAACAAGATCAAGGAGGCAATGCTTCGAGAGTAACCTGTTTTGGTTCATACGATGGTGACCCTCTAATCCAGAAATAGATAGGGGAAACTACCATTTTGGCTCCCAAAAGATTATATCACTGACAAAATAACCTCAAAAGAAATGATATCCATAACTCTCCAAAGATCCATACCGTTTAACAAATTCACCTAAATGTGAATCGGCCTTGATTTTTATTAAAAGAAGTGATTACGTTTCATGTTTTATACCAATATGATTATCATTTTAATATCAAAAGATCATATCTTTAATGAATAACCCTTTTGTGCAAAGTTGACATTGCAGAATAAACTATTTTAGCTTTCCAAAAGATTATATCTTTGACAAAATTGCCCTCAAAAGAATCAATTTTGTTAACAAAAATAGAGTTTAATTGAAGTTTGAGTGAATCTGTCAAGTGAATTGGATATTTGGAGGGCCAGGGAAATATAGTTTCTTTTAGGGATTAAAATGATGGTTTTTCTTAAAGGGAAGAATATGTGACCCAGAAACAAAAGTAACTTCCATTGGAAATCTGAAGCAAGTTTGATTGTAGACAAATATCTAATAATAGTTTGCGCGTGACCAAAGTCATCCATCAACAGAAAAGCAAAGCAAAAGGAGAGTAGAAGCAATTGATCTGTAACTAAAGCAATTGATTCTATACTAAAAACACATTTACTAATCTCTTCAGTTTCAAATTGAACAACCAAAAGGAGAGTAGAAGTTCTAATTAAATGTGTATAATGACCAAAGAAAATCTTCATCTGTAAGGTGGGTGATCCGATAAAATATGCTATCAATGGAGACTAAATATAGAAAAGGGTGAACCTAGAACTCCTTTGCTTTCCTTATCAATTTTTCACTTGTAAATATAAATTAGGGTTAAATACATTTTACCTTCTTGTACTTTAGGTTCATGTGCAATTTAAACTTGACTTTTTAAAACGTGTAATGTAACCCCCTATGATTTCTATCCAGTGTAAAAAAGCCCTTCTGTAAACTTTCCATCCCTTTGCATTATTAAGTTTACATATGCCTATCATGTGATCAACATTTTAGACAAAAATACGTTTTGTTTTGAATATTCCAACCCCAAGCCCAACCCAACTCAACCCCAAGCCCTTCTCCACTTCAGGCACCTTCTCTCTCTCTCTCTTCACATTTCTAAAATTTGGAATCCCTCAACAATCAACTCTTGCCTTCCAAGCTCTAATATAAGAAGACATACCGCCGATCAAACTCTCACCGCATTTAAGAATCGATCGAAGGGGGAAGGTTATGGCGGTCCCTTCTTCTCATAACGGGACCCAAGGCCAAAGCCCGGAAAACAGAGCCCCTCAACCCCTGAATCCCTAAGCTCTCTCCCATTTTTTGTTGGTTTGAAAACTCACTTCCCTTTCCGTGCTTCCCCTATAAGTTTCCTTTCCCAATGTGTTAACACATTTTTGTTTTCATATTTCATGGGCTGCATATTTTGTGTGTTTTTCTTTTGGGTTGAGAGTTCTTTACTTGTTTTCCTTTTGTTTTTTTATTTTCTATTTTATTATGTTCCCTCACTTTGGGTTTGGCTGTTAATTCATTAAAAGAGAAGAGAAAGAGAGAGAAAATGTTGAAATATCAAAAAATTATAAATTAAAATGGTGAAAAATTAAAAAAAAATTTGATATTATTTGTAATTAAAATTATGCATCATCACATATTATTTGAAAATATTTTCTCTTGCTTTAGATATTTGCTCTTGCTCTTATAAAAACGATTTCTTTGATGGAAATTGATTTTTTATATTTCATTTCTATATGGAAATGTCTTCCTATTGCATAAAATATTTTATAAAGTCATTTAAATAAATTCACCATTTTCATGTGTTATGATGATATAATCATTTATAATTTTTTGCTAGGTAATTGCTTGATTCTACATAGTAGTTTTATGTCGAGTTATTAAATCAATTAATGATTTTTTCAGCAGCAGTAAAATGTTATTTGATAGAGTCTTTTTATCAATTTACCTCATACTCAATTTATTGATACTACAGAATAATTTTTTCTTTGTTCTTTTAGGATGGCGAGTCCTCCAGAGTACAGTTACACATTGCCAGGTAAACATGTGGATCAGCCCAACTACAACCTGCGTGGCAATCCGACACTAGTTCCAGTGACCAGCATTGATCATCACAGCACGACAACACTAGTTTGGGTGATTTGCACCTTTGCCATTGTTGTCATGGTAATGCTGCTGCTTTTCTACATAGTCCGGAGAGCCCGGCCACAGCAGCAGAGAAACTGGCAGTGGACGAGTGAATTTGTAAGTTTTGGATCAAGTTTATAAGCTTTGTGAGTGGATTTTTTGTTTTTCTTGTTTATTTATTTTTTTGTAATTCCAATGCAACATCTACTAATTGGTGGTTATTGAAGGATGAATGGACCGGTTGTGCCTTTATTTTGTTGTTATATTTTGTGATGCATGATACTGATATCATGAAGTCTCAAGGCTAATAATATATATCTCATGTTTTAATGTGTTTATCTTTTGTGGCAGGTATTTTCTTGAGTTTTTCGTACATTGGCCATTTTTGTGGCATGCAAAGGAAATTATTCCCTATCTGTTAATGGAATTATGCATTTCAAGTGTATTGATTATTATTACAACAAAATTAGATATTGATGAATAATATTTGGCATTTTATATAAGAGAATTGTATGGTTTATCTGGAGGTAACCAGGTTTTTTTCTGGTCTGGGAGGTAAGTAGAAACACTTCACTTTTTACGACGTGCCTGAATAGTACAGTTTTTTTGGTCTTGCAATTAAATGTGAATTGTTGGGGCAGAGAAATTTTTGTTGGGCTGTATTGTTTTGTTTTTCGCTGGGCCAACTTTTTGGCGCCATATGGATTCTCAACTTAAATTATTTAACATTTTTTACCAACAACAAATTGAAGATTTCTTCGACCAAAAACCACACACGTGTCCTGACATCCTTTTTGAGTTATCCCTAACAATGTTAATAAAACTAAGGATAAATTATACTAACTTTAATGAGATTTATGGAAATGCAACTCACAGTCATCATTGCTTCACTTCAACTCCTTCCTTGTCAAATTTTAAGTATTTATATTATAGTCACACTTTTTCAGAATACCATTAATAAACTTAAAGAATGATATTTTTGTGATATTAATGGTTCCTAATTAATAAAATTATAAAAATAACCTTCAACTTAACAGAGTAGGTAAAGGTATTTTTATAATTTTATTAATTAGAAAAAAATATCATAAAAATATCATTCTGTGAAGTTTATTAACATTGTTACTATGAATAAGGAGGTGATTACATAAATACTTAAAATTAACAAGGCAAAGGTGTGAGTGTAAGTTGAACAATTAAAGGATGTATGAGTTAAATTTTTATAAATTTCAAGAGAGGTGAATGTAATTTACTCTAAAACTAATGGTTCATGGGCCATTCAATGAATATTACTCATAACAAAAAAATAACCTAAGGGTTCATGACAAAATAAATAAAGTTAATGATTTGGTGTAAAAAGAAATCCCAATACAATGCTCGGTATTCTTATATGCAGAAGCTGTCTTTTATTCTCTCTATTTTGAATTTGGTTGAATGATTAATGTAGGTTGGATAAATTGTATTCAATTAACTACCAAGAGGATAAGAAAGTAGAAATAAAAATCGCCTCCAAGAGTTGGCTAAATAAATAGTCTATTAGACCATTAAATCATACACAATTCTGACATATTTTTTATATATATATATATATAATTCGGATGAGACCGTCTGGTTTGAGAAGTGCCGTCCTACTATAGCACCCATAATCCTTAAAGGTTGTATCCTTGCTTGTCCTAGGAGTGTTTGTTTCAATATTTGAAATTAGGTTTTTAGAAATTGTACTCCTAAAAATGTTATTTTTAGATATTTTTTAAAAATTATTTATATAGCATTAAATATTTTTGGGATTATTTATTAAGATTATCGGGAATAAATTTAAAACTTATTTGTTTTGTAATCTATATTATTGAGAATATATGTTATAATTTTTAAAATATCCCCAACACAATTATAAAGAAAGAAAAAGCTAAATAATTGTGGGATGATTTAGTAATTGTGCTTCATAATTGTGATTCGCAACTTACAGGATTTTTTTCTACACCCTTCAATTTAGGAATAAGATTTCACTAAATTATAGAAAAATCTTTTTCTATAAAATAATTAATACCCAGCAAGATTTTTCTAAAATTTGCAACAAATATAGAAACACATAATTTCTAATCACCTATTTCTAAAAATAATTAAATATATCTTAAAATAAACGTCTCATAATATTCATCAATGAATTAATCATCTTACCTGTCAAAAAAATAAAAGAAAAGAAAAAAGATAGCAATGTCCAAGAGCGGGGACGGATCTATTCAATAGATATTGGGGCCCCACAAAAATTTAATGATTTGTTTAGAAGTATATAGATATGTGTACATTTTGCTCCATTATTTATTAAATTTAACTCTACGTCAATATAAAAATTAGGTAAAACTTATTGTTACGTATGTATATCATTTTGGCCCCAGGAGATCGGTTATTGTCCAAGAGCCGTCACTTTAGAAACATCAAAGGGTGGCGCATCTGTTAAACAAGTCGAGAATTGAAATAGTCTCAAATTTATGAAACCTTCTACTTTATGGATCCATAAAAACAAAATTTATTTATAAGGAGGTTGATTAGTGCAATAATATATAAATACAAAATTTATGGAGGATAGAAACGATAGTAATAATTGTTTTGTGGTTTACATTATTATTTATGTAAATTAATTTTTAATAAAAAAATTAACTATTTTGATTTAAAGAAAGATTAAAATGATTGAAAATCAGTTTTGGAAGGTAATAAAAATTATTAATTAAATAAATAAAGATTATTTTTGTATATCAAAATTATTTTTCTGAAAAATATGCAATTAAGAGAGAACTTTTATATGGCTCGAGAAAAGTGGACTCTTAATTTACATTACAGGAGGCAGTGGCTAATTGGGAGTTTAACATTTTTTAATTAATCAATCAATATAAATTAATTTATCGGTTGGGCTAACTAAATCTTAAAAATTAAGGAAAGAAATTGATAGCAGTGGAATTGAAAGTGGTTAATTAAATGGCACTTGGAAAACTTTCCAAACTATGGACACAAAATTGTTGTTATAATAGATAATAGATAAAGATAATATATTTATTTTAAAGATTATAAATTTACTTTATAGAATTTTTCAGGCATGTTATTAGAAATTGGGTATGAAAATTTGGGCCGAGCAAAAATGCAGCCCAAGATGATGGAGGAGAAAAGAGTTATGTAGGCTCAAAAAGTGAAATAAGAGTTCAAGGATGGCCTTGCACCGAAGATGAAGACACAAAAAAAACCCAAAGAAAGAACATTGCGGGGTTCGGAAGTTATCAACTTGAGTTCGGCCGAAGCCACGTTATTTAATTTTCCTGTATTTTTCTTACGAGAAAAAAAGTTTTTCCTATATTGTGGCATAAATATAAAAGGATGTGCTACCTATGTAGTAGGAGAGCTAGAATTGAACTTCTAACGACTTTCATTATTTCTTGAGGATTTTTAGTTTTCCTAGCACTTTATAAATTTGTTCTTCCATTAATGAAAATACTCATTTTTCATTACTCCCTTTTGTTGATTGATCTTGCTTAACACTTTCTTGAGCTAGCTGAAGAACTCATTGACTAAAGAATAAAGTATTCTGTTCAATAGAAATCGTTTCAAGTTAAGGTTATCATTGGGACCTGGATGAAAAAGAGTTTATATTTAGCCGACTCTTAATCCAACAATGTGTCATAGGATAGAGAAATTCTTGTAGATAAAGAAAATTACGCTCTTGTTTTCAACTTTAAACTTGAAAAAAAGCTTAAACAAAATACAAATCAATTTGCACAGTTTCCACCAGGTCCTCCAAATTGGAGAGAATATCCTGCATCTCTTCCTTGATCTCCATAATATGCAACACCAAAGCAACCTGGATGGTCAGTAAATGTTTGCGCTTCACTCCTTTCTGGTCCTTTATCTTGTCTAAGTTCATTTCGATATGTAACCTGTCTAAAATAGCAAGCATGGATGAGATTATCATCTGGAAAGTATCCGGATCCCATTGGAGGAGTAGGGTGATACTCAGGAGCAATTGTTTTCCACCCCACCCCACTCGATTAGCGGTGGCCAAATTAGGGAATAAGGATGCAGGAAAATATCCAACATTCTTGTTGGACATTGTTAACCACCAATGCTTGGTAGTTGGGTCCTGTATAAGTCCACAAATTATTGTGAGTATACACATGCAACTAGCCTTTAAATATCACATATTAAATTTGTCTGTATATTTACCGATCTACAATGAAGGACACAAGATGAACGTTAAAATTATATAATTTGTTTATAATTTTATAAGAATTAAATATATTTTTGTTTCTAAAAGATAAATAAATTTTAGTTTTGGTCTCATATACATATATATATATTTTTAGGATCAAGTATTTTTAAAATTGATTGATTTTATTTACTATCATGTATGATTGCTAGCTGAATATATAATTGAATAACATGGCTCGCTTAACTAGTTCAATATTTAACATAGTCAATCTAATGATAGAAACCAAAGTCAAATAATTTCATAATTATTTGGACCGAAATCCAAAAAACATAATTTCAGAGGCCCAAACCAAATACATACTTAAGTCATTCTATAAATATTATTGTGAAAATTTTATAATATGATAATCACCTGTGAAATAGAAACCGATAGCTCTCTCATCAATCCACCGTAAACAGATGTGTCATCCACTCTTGCGCCAATGTGAAGGTCTTTGTCAACTTGAACGAAGCCATCACAAACCATGTTATAGCATCCAGTCTTCTTAAAATTATCTGCCTGTCATTTTTAAACATCATGTTAATCTTTAAAGCAATATATATATATAAAGTTATGATCAAATTATATTGGTATGATTTAAAAAATATTACATTTTTGTATAATTTTTTATTGGTGTAAATTTTTACAAAATCTACTGTTAGATTAAAAACTATATCGTATAGATTAAGTCTGTAAAATTTTAATTTAATCTAAAATTATTTGGTATAACTTTTATATACATCAAAATCAACATAATATATATATTTAAAATGATCAAAAATAAGAGTTACATGATTGCATTGCTATTGATGTTCAATTTTTATAAAATTTGACGCAAATGATCTTTATGATAGGTAATTGTAATTCAACAGTTGGATTAATAAAAAATTATTTTCAAACTTTGCTCAAAGTTACAAGTATAACTTAATCTTAACCCCCATATATATATATATATATATATATATATATATATATATATATATATATTGTTTTAAACATCACATACAGAGAATGATAAAGAAAATTATATTAAGAAAATGGAGTGTATCATTATTGTAAGTAATATGAAAAAAATAATGAGGAAAAAAAAAAAAAACTCACCGTCCATAGCGAGTAAAGATGAGTTGCATCATTACCGTATAACTGTGGAAACACCTATATCAATATGCAGACAGATTAGGTATGGTATTCTCAATTTGACACGTATTTACAAGCTATATATATATACACACGTATCTTTTTAATTTGAAAAGAAATGATGATAGATGAAAAAATTAAAACTCACATGCCATCCAGCAATAATTTTATTAATACCATCTTGCTCTCCATTTTGAACCCATACATGACTTGCACTTGATTGATCCTTATAAACGCGAGGATTATAAACACTATTAATTCCCTGAACTCCATAGAAGGGTTTAGAAGGTCCAAGAGATACTTCTGCAACCTACAGATTCAATACATTCACATAACTAAATTATAATTGAAACATTTTAGTTGTAATTTATAGAAATAAACTTAAGATATTTAAAATTCTGTATAATATAGAGAAAACTTACATGAGTATTAGAATTATCTTGAATCACAACATTGTTTAATAATGATTTTACTCGAATAAGATCACTTTTTGTTGTCCTACGAATAGGAACGGTTCCTCTTGGACATGACCCCTTGTTAAGTCCCACTATGGCTTTGATCAGTGAATTATTAACTCTTGCTTTCGTCATTGTTTGCCGAAAGTTAGGTCCTCTCTAACAATCAAATGAAAGTAGAAACAAACATCAAAAGAAGAAATGTAGTCAAAGAAAGAAGAGTAAAAATTAAGCACATTGAAAATTGAGGGCACACCTGCAACTTGTGATTCTTCAATAGAGGATGGTCAAAAGCTGGTTGCTTATTAATATCAATACAATCAATAATGTCCCCAAACTTTGTCTATTGAAACCAAAATTTAGCAAATAATTAACTTTATCAAAATTATGTGACAGATCAAATTTAACAAACGAAGTATATCAGTATATGACGATAATCATAATTGAGAAGGGCAAACAATACATGAAAACTCTTCACAGGAGCCTTGTTGATGAGCTTTAACTGTCTCTCCAAATCCATGTTTTCTTTGAGTGCAGTATTCATCACATCATCTCCGTGGCTTCTGTTACTAGTTGCCAACAATAAGAAAAAGAAAAGTATATTTATCATTTTTTTATAATTCTATTCTCAGGCAAAAAGGTACTTATGATCAGTTACATCTCAATAGAGCCTACATTATTTTATATACATGACGGGGGGTAAAAGATATTTCAGATTTTGATTTGGCTATTTTATCGACATTCTTTTTCTCCTTCATGTGATATCCGTAAAATAATGCTCTGATGGAGAAAAAAACAAAAAAAAAATCCACTAGCCAGGCTTAAAGATAAAAATAACTTACAAATTTTTTTAAAAAAAGCTAAATTAGAATCTAGGCAAAACTTTTAATGTCATACATTTTAATATCTGGTGTTGGCTGCCTATTTTGCAAATATTTTATTCGACTTTGTGTATATAAAATGATATTTTTCCAAATTAAAAATTAATAACTATGTTTAAATACAAACAAAATATAATAAATCAAATCTGCTTTAAATTGAAAATCTCAACATATATTAAAGATTATTATATAGCATCCTATTGTGCTAGTACCAATTAAGTAGTCTCAATAGGAAAAGATAAGCTGATTTATTTACAATAAATTATAATGGGACACAGGATTCAATTACACTGATGTAAGGATTTGGTTCTTACACCACAATCTAACCTTTAATTTCATACTAATTTAAGGGAGTGACTATTGCCAATCCTATTTATGGTGATTTTTAATTTATTTTCCTTTAATACCCTTCTTATACTTAATCAAAATAAGGGAGATTGGATGTTCTATATTACTCATAGTTTTATCTTAATTTGCTAAAGAAAATTGCTACATGTGTGAAAAAGCCTTTTACGAAAATTGATGAACATATGTGGCGATTTTTAATTTAGTTTTGACTCTTTTACAAACCTCCCCTTGTATGTTAATTAATTGCCCACTGCACAATCAATTTATTTCTCGTACTGTAAAATAAGTGACATAAAAAACAAGGGCACGTAACTTTTAAAATATTTCTAACGAAAAGTTTTTGTTCTTTTTACTATCAGAAGTTTTATGTAACCACTAAATATTATAAGTAGTTATAATTAAATTATTTCACAAAACTATTTATAATCATGTATCAAATTATTTTTCTAAAATTGTTCTTCAACACAATAATACATAAATAGATTAACAGTGAATACATAAAAGTATTACAAATCATAATTACAGAAAATATAAAAGAAAATAAGTAATAAAAATTAATTGGTCAATAACAATAAATTTTGGTATTATATGTTTCTATAATATTTATTTAATCATATTAACACTAGATGCTAAAAGATTATATTCGTATATTGTATATTATATTTTTTTTAGTTTGTATATATTCATCTTTACTTAATATTTTTCAAAAAATAGTAATTATTATAATATTTATATAATTTTTGTATCCAAAAATTCTAAACAGATAAGTCAATAATAATATCAAAGATGTTAATTATCTTTACTTTCACTCTTTTAGTATCCATGAAAACAATATTTTAGAAAAATTCTCATTACATTTTTCACTGGTAAATATTAAATAATTTTCAAAATAAATTATTATAATAATTGTGAACTAGTGACAATAACAAATTAAGATAAAATTATGATGAACATAGAATAATTATTGTCCATTATTTCAATTAATTAGTATAAGAAGGATATTAAAGATAAATCAACTAATAATCACTATAAATAGAAGTGACAATAGATATTTGGGAGTAACAATAGCCACTCCCCTAATGTAATTGTATAAAATTATATAATTTAATTAAGAAACAGAATAATGTATTTCCTATGTTATAACTTTAATGAAGAGAGAAACAATAAATCTAATAAATAAGTAAAAAGAGAATTTGACTATAGAAACGTTTATATAATTATTTAACTATATGATTATATCAGCTAATAATAATAATAATAATAATAACAACAACAAATAAAATAATAACAAAACAGAAGCGTGTGAAATAAAAAATAAATATTTTAATTTACGTTTTATTAAAAATTATTAAAAAAAACTTCAAATGAAGACTTTGTAAAAAACTAATATAAAAGGTAAATAACATTAAAATAAAAATCTTAAAAAAATAGACTTTAAATAGTTATAGAAATTGTAATACCCGTTCATTCTAAAAATATTACTAGAATTTAGATAGTTAAATACGACATTTAACATTATACTGGTTAAATATAAATAAAATATTCTGGCTAAAGTACTTAATTATAATGTTTACCAACAAAACTATTATATAACACATAATAAGTTTGAATACATTATTTATAACTTCAAATGCTCATAGAATATGAAAGAGATTGTCTTTCTCTTGGGTATTACTTGACTAATATGAAATCACAGAAAATAGAGATGAGAGTTGAAAAAAATTCTCAATAGCGAATGAATATCTCTAAAACGTTTTGAGTTATGGTGGTTCCAACCGCATCTACACAAAAAGTACATATAGCCATATATCTTTGTAAGGATATAATCAGATATCATAGGATAAATATAATGCACTAGATAAAACATTTCATGCAAAGCTTAGAGATTACCATCTTTTTGCATTAATCTTTTAACTTTTCTTTGTCTGCTTGTCTCACATATAGTTGAAAGTCTCCTATTTGAGAGTTCTCATTCTGATGTTACTCTTTAATATCATGATGACAAAGCGAGATATTTGCGCCACACTAACCAACAGGTAATATAAAAGGACCTTACATCTCTCCCCTTGCCTTCTGAATTCGCAGCAAAGCTTAAATGTGTTTATTTTCATTATTCTCTTGCATAATTGCATAAATTCAAAATATGCAATGCAAAATCTTTAAGTAATAAATAGAAATAGAACTTAAATAACTAAGAGCCAACATAAATCTTCGAATATTATAAATAAATTCTTTAAAATAAAAATTAAAATTAAACAATGAAATAAATGTAATATTATGCATAAAATATAGTTAATGCATGATTAAACTTAAAAAAAAAAGTGTATAGATATTCAAGAAGTATAGGCTTGACAACTCAAAGTAATATAAAATCATTATTAAACCTAGTCAATAATTAGTAACTTTAGTAAAAGATAACTTCAATATGTAAAGGAACAGTAAAGTAAAATGATAGTGGAGAAAAATGATTTTAATATAATGAAATAATAATTTAAAAGAACTGAAAGTCAATTAGAAAGATAAATAACTAGATAATTTTGAAGATAATTAAGCAATATAGAAGATAACTAATGTAATTATAAATTTACTCATAAGACTATATATAGGAACAAGCAAACTAATTATTCCTATATGAAATTTCTCTGTGAAAACTCTTAAACTTTTATAAGATTTATTTGGAAAATCTCCTAAAAATTGTACACATAAAACTAAGATTCTGGTTTATTGAAAACAATTAGACAATGTAACTATAGTTTTCAGTTTATAAAAGGACTAATTCCCTACCTTAAAATTCCTAGAGATAATATTGTAATATAAGCACTATGATTCTCTTTCTCTTCTCTTTCTCTTATGCTAGTTTCTTTTAGGGATGCTAATGCTCAAGCTCCACTTCTACACTTACAATTCTTCTTCACATCACCTCTTTATATAGAGGTTCTAATCTTGGCCACCAAGTTTAGAAACTTGAGCACCAAGGAAATTAAATATATATTATTATATTACTATATATTATATCTCAAAGATTATATATATATATATATATATATATATATATATATATATATATATATATATATAGGTAACGTGATGTATATACATCACATATATAGTTTAATATATTAATACTAATTATTTTATTTTTGCCACAACGTACCCTGGGGTCCGTGATGGGAATGATAACCGATTTTAAAATAAAATGGGAGTTGCCACCAATTTTTATTTTGGATAAGAAAACCTTTAAATTGTAAAACTGGTCTTTTTTTTTAAAGAGAGATTCTAGATTCGAAGTCTGATTATGATTAGGGAAGGGTGGAAACTCATTGCACCTTAATACATTCGTATAAATACGGTTACCCTAGAGCTCATTATGCAAATTCTTTATAACTTTAAAATATTTATTTTTCCCAAGAATTATAACAACTATATATTTACAAAGGAATAAAACTAAAATTAAAACAAAAAAAGAAAAATTTTATAAAAAAAAGATTTTAGCTTGATAGTTGTTGGCTACGCCGACGTATCTTCTGGTGCAATGAGGAATTCAAAGCCACGTCGTTCTTGTAGAAAATGCTTGTATGTTTGATGAATTTTATTTTTTAAAAATGAAATAAAGAATGTGTTGGTTGATTTTAATTGTGAAAAGAATTTTTGATTATTTTAGAAGAGTAATCCACTTTTCCCAGGATTCAAGTTAGCACTAGGCTACTCAATAAATCCTTACACTTCAACAATACATGAAGGAGACATCCACCTCTCAATCATGACCGTTGACTGTTGCACGGATGAAGAGAATATTTTTTTAAAAGAGTCCTAAAATCTAACAAAATAAAAGAAGAATTTCTTTTTTATACAAGATAATAATAAAATAATAATAATAATAATAATAATAATAATAATAATGAACCAGCCACAAAATAAAAGAGAAGAAACTTGAACCCCAAAAAATAAAAGGAAGCCCAACGGCATGAGGCGGCGGCTTTGGTGCGGAGTGGTGTGGAGGCGATGTGAGGGGCGGGGGCGGCTGTGCAGGAGGCGGCTTTGGGCGGTGTGGCGGCGATGCGGAGCGGGGCGGTTCAGGCACGGAGCGGTGTGGTAGCGATGCGGAGGGGTCCAGGTGGCGGCTTGTCAGAGGTGGCTTTGGTGTGGACCGGACGCGGCGCGAGGGCAATAGTGCCAGGTGGAGGATCCTGCTGCTGAGACGGGGGTGTGTGCCGCGGCATCAACGTGCGATCTTCGCGGCTGGCACAGTGGTGGGTCTTCAGCGCAATGTCGGACCTGATGCAGTGATCTCTGAGGCTGATGCTTCGAGGCGGAGGGTGGTGAGGTGCGGTGGCTTCGCGATTCTGGTTAGCACGGTGGTTCACGGGGACGATGTTTGGTTGTGGCGGTGATGGTTTCAATGGGTATCACTTACATGGTTTCTATTGTTTTTTGTGTTAACTTTTTTTTTTTTGCCTTTTACTCACTTGTTCCACTTTTCATGATTGAATAGATGTTGTGAGAGAATGAAGAAAGAAGATAGATACCAGTGAAAATCTGTGACCTCGCTATCGCTCTCTCTATTAGAAATTATTTCTATCGAGCTCTCTCTGTATGTCTGTGTGTATTTTCCTGATTTTCTCCTATTGTTGTTGCCGTTCCACTTTCTGATTAGTGCATATATATACATACTTGCCAATTAATTGCGTTGATCTCAGATTGATCTTTTCGGATATAATTAGGTGTACTTTGATCTGATTGAGGGATTGGATTTAATTTCTTGTGATTAAGGGAATTGGGAGATTTGATTCTGATGATAAATTGATACAATCTCTGATCCTTGGCAATCTTGTATTTTTCCTCTTATCTGAGATCATCCTCGATTTCCCTTTCATTTTTTATTTTTCCTTCTGGTTCCCCTTTTCAATGTGTTGGACCTGAAATATGAACTGAAAAAATAAAAAAGATAGGTTGGGATCCTCTTACAAATGGGCCAAAGGTAACAAACAAAACGGGATGGGCTAAGGGCCTAAACTAGAGGAAAAGAAAAGGATTGGGCTGACAAAATGAAGAAACAAAAAATACAATAAAAAAATTCGAACAAAATGTGGTGTTCACAGGTTGCCTCTCTTTACTTGTTCTTTATCGAAAATATAAAGGCTATGGCCTTGATGTTTTGCTATAAGCGACAAGACATGAACATGCATTTTGTCCGAGTACATGATGATGATGGGCACACGGATGCATGATATTGTTCATGGGTGCATGATGGCGATGAATGCATAGTGATGATAATGAATGCAAGGTGATTTGATGAGTGGTCCCAAATGACTTAATGAAGACTAAATACATGTGAATTTTAAAAGATTGAAAGCATGTGAAAGTAAAGATTGGAAAGCATATAAAGGTGCAAGCATGTAAAAAAAATACCGTAAAAGCAAATAAAGCATGTGAAAAGCTATGAAAGCATGTAAATGCTATGATAGTGTGTGAAATTTAAAGACATGTGAAACTGAAAACAAGTGAAGATTGTGAAAGCGTGTAAAGATTGTGAAAGCATGAAAAGACGTGAAAGCATATAAAGATAGTGAAAATGTATAAAATGTGAAATTTAAAGACTTGTGAAAGACTGAAAGCATGAAAGGCTATGAAAGCATGTAAGATAGTGAAAGCATGAAAAGACAGTGAAAACATATAAAATGTGAAATTTAAAGACTTGTGAAAGGCTATAAAAGCATGTAAGACGCGAAAGCATGAAAAGACTGTGAAAGCATGAAATGTGAAATTTAAAGACTTGTGAATGACTTGAAAGCATGAAAGACAGTGGAAGCAAGTGAAATTGAAAAGACTTGTGAAAGTAAAAATTGTGAAAGCATATAAAGACTGTGAAAGCAAATAAAGCATGCAAAAGACTATGAAATATGTAAATGTGAACAAATAAAGACTGTGAAAGCATGTGAAAATAAATACTATGAGTGCATGTAAAAGATTGTGAAAGCAAAGATAAATAAATGATTGACAACTTTGATAAAATGATGATGCAAGATTGATGTGATGATGATATGATGAATGATGCAAGACTAGTGACGAATGAATTAATGCAAAATTGATATAGTAGTGATGTGACTAGTGACAAAAAAGAATGATGACAATAGCTCTTAAAATTGCCCCAGTTTGAGGTATCTTTGCGTTATTCTTCAAGAAAGCTTTCATTTATCCCATTTTCTTAGATAAGCCATCCCGTTAGTCTCTCCATTGTAATTCTCAAACAACTTCGCATGGTAACACTTTAGCGTCTCCTTGTTGCCCCAGTTTTTATTGCTCTAACTTTTGCCTTGATCACCCGTCTGGGTTTTCGTCCAAGATTTTTTCTCTTTTTTTGAGTCCATCAAAAACCCACATTTGGACTGTCACCCTCAAACCTTGGCTTAACGAGTTGCCTCATTTCCTTTACAAGTCAATCTCGGTCCTCGAGCCCTTGCCTTACTTATGATTTCTGAGTTTTGTTAGCAAATTAGTCCCTTGATTGTACTTCAATTATAATATCATGATTATGCATGGTTTTAAAAAGACAATACGAAAGTAAAAGGTGAAAGAGAAATAGAGACACAAAGGAAGAGAAAGACGATTTTATTGAACTTCAAACTGGAAAGTATTTACAGAGTGTCAACGATTGCTAAGAAAGGAAGAAAAGACTGGTAGTGTTGCTTTCATGTGATCACCCATTTCATTGATTAATTGGCTACACCAGACTCAAAATCCATAATCATGATTGTAATCCTCCGTTGTGCTCAACAATATGCCATAATCCATTGATACTCAAATTGCCCCATTTTGTGCCCCATATAGCTTCTTGATCATTGGCTCAACCTTTCACCATTGCATAGGTTGCCTTCGGGTTTTCAACCTAGCGAGCCTTTTTTTTTTTTTGCTCTAATTTTTGCCTAGGTTGCCCTTCGGGGTTTTTAACCTAGCGAGTCCCCCTTTTTTAATTTTAGGCAAAGTACTTTTTTAACAACTGAATTGATTGGTTTAGCAAGTATTTTGCCTTCCATGTCAGTCAAGTCAGTGCTCCTCAGAAAAGGCATCTTTGACGATGTAAGGGCCCTCATGTGTAGGTGCCCACTTGCCTCTATTATCCTCTTGATTTGGCAAAATCTTCTTAGAACAAGATCTCCTGGCTGAAACGTTCGAGGGTGAACATTCTTATTAAATGCTTTAGCCATCCTTTTCTGGTACAACTGATTGTGGCATATTGTAGCTAGCCATTTTGAGCATATTTAATTGCTCGTATCTTGTTTTGACCCACTCGGCTTCTTCAGTTCAGCTTCTACCAAGACTCTTAAAGAAGGTATTTCCACTTCTATGGGTGTTACCGCCTCCATTCCATACACCAGTGAGTACGAGGTTATCCCAGTTGAGGATTTGACAGAAGTATGACAGGCGTGTAATGCGCAGCATGTCACTCCAATCCTTGTAGGTGACCACCATCTTCCCCAAGATCTTCTTGATGTTTTTGTTTGTTGCCTCCAGCCCCATTCATTTTTGGTCGGTAGGAGTTGAGTTATGATGCTTGATCTTGAACTGCTCACACGAGTTTTGTACTTCTGAATTGTTGAAGTTGGTTGCATTGTCTGTGATGAGCCTTCTGGCAACCCATACCTACAAACGATGTTGTTCTTCAAGAATTTCACCACTACTTTTTGCGTTACATTGGCATAAGAAGCAGCCTCCACCCATTTGGTGAAGTAATTGATGGCTACCAGGATGAATCGATGCCCATTGGAGGCTTAGCGATTAATCGGTCCTATGACATCCATGCCCCACATTGCAAATGGCCAAGGTGATGTCAGAGTGTGCAACGACAGGGGAGAATGAATTCGATCAGCATAGATTTGACACTTGTGGTGGCATTTTTTGACAAACTCTATACAGTCTTTTCCATTGTAAGCCAATAATATCCTTGCCTGAGGATCTGAGATAATGTGTGGCCATTGGCATGAGTTCCGCAAATACCTTCATGGACTTCTGATATGATGGAGTTAGCTTCTACATGACGCACCTCAACAAAACTCCATCGTGGTTTCTTTTATATAACACCTCACCTGAGAGGAAGAATGACATGAACAGTCGTTTGAGTATCTTTTATCATTCTCATTCATTGGTGTTGGATATTCCCTCTCCTTGATGAATTTTTTGATATCGTGAAACCACGGTCGCGTCAGGCTCGTCTTCGATGTTTGAACAGTATGCTGGTTCTCTTCTAATGGCCACTTGTAAAGGCTCACTTCTACTTCTAGATCGAGGTTGGTCATCACGGCTAAGGTAGCTAAGGGCAATTGATTCTGCTCACGGCAGGTAATGGAAATTGACATCTTTGAATTCATTTTTCAAGCTCATGAGATGTTCATAATATGATAGCAATCTGTGCTCCTTGACTCGCCATTCTCCATTAACTTGAAAAATGATTAGGCTAGTCCCGTAGACCTCTAGGTATTGTACCCAAGGGATATTGCCACTTTCAGGCCTGTTATGCATGCTTCATATTCAGCCATGTTGTTTGTACAATCAAAGCCAATTTGATAGCAATCGGGAACTGTTTCCATTGGGGGACACTAGGACTGCTCCAACTCCATTCCCGTGGATGTTAACTGCACCATCGAAGTACATTTTCCACATCAAGTCCCCTTCTTCTTCACTTTTACTATCCTTTTCCCAGCTGCTAGGATATCCTCATCAGGAAATTTGAGCTCCATTGGCTGATATTCTTCGAGTGGATTCTCAGCAGGTGGTCAGCTATCACACTCCCTTTTATTGATTTTCTAGTCACATACTTGATGTCGAATTCTGCTAGAGCCACTTGCCATTTGGACATCCTCATGGAGATGTGCGGGCTCTAAAAATGTACTTCATGGGGTTCATGCGAGATATAAGCAGTTGTATAGTAGAGCATGTACTGTCATAACCTCCTTGATGTCCATACCAGTGCACAACAAGTCTTCTCAATAGCCAAATACCTAGACTCACAGTCATTGAACTTCTTGCTCAAATATTAAATGGCTTGCTCCTTTCGAGAACTCATCATGTTGACCCAATCCTGCCCCTATGGACCCATGCAACACCGTGAGATATAGTATGAGTGGCCACCTTGGTGTGGGTGGAACTAAGATAGGTGGATTTGACAGGTAGTTCTTGATTTTATCAAAGGCTTCTTGACATCTGTCATCCCATCTTCCTAGATTGTCTTTCCTCAATAGTTTGAATATTGGCTCACAGGTGTAGGTTAAATTAGAGATGAATCTCGCTATATAATTCAGACGGCCTAAGAAACCTCGAACCTCCTCTGTCTTGGGTCCTGGCATGTCTTGAATGACTTTGATCTTGTCTGGGTCAACCTCAATGCCCCTCTTGTTAACGATGAATCCTAAGGTTTTCCAGTGGATGCTCCGAAAGTGCATTTTGGATTCAACCGAAGCTTGTAAGTCCTCAACCTTTCAAACAACTTTCTAAGCATAACAACATGACTTTCCCCTTCTTGTGACTTTGCTACCATATCATCAACATACACCTCTAACTCCTTGTGGATCATGTCATGGAAAAGGGTCACCATCGCTCGTTGGTATGTCGCCAAGTATTCTTCAGCCCAAATGGCATTACTCTATAGCAAAATACCCCCATTGAGTGACAAATGACGTCTTTTCCTTGTCCTCCTCTGCCATTAGGATCTGATTATAGCCTGAGTAGCCATCCATGAAGGAGAACCGATGACTTTTTGCTGTGTTATCGACTAGAACATCTATATGGGGGAGGGAAAAATTATCTTTTGGGCTTGCTTTATTCAGATCCCGATAGTCCACACACATTCTAACCTTTCCATCTTTCTTCGACAGGGTACTATGTTGGCTATCCATTTTGGGTATGGCGGTACCTCAGGAAACCTGCGTCGAGTTGCTTTTGACTTCATCATTTATTTTAAGTGACATTTTTGGGCTCATTCTCGCAATTTCTCGCTTAGGTTCCATCCCTCAATCAAAGGGATTTTATGAGCCACTATCCCTGGGTCCAAACCAGGCATATTTTTGTAAGACAGGCAAAAATATCCAAGAATTCACGGAACAGTGCAATCATTTTTTCTTTTTCTGGGTTGTCGACTATTTTCACTTCTTTCTTATCCTCATCAGTCCCCAAATTCACAGTTTAATGACCTCATCGTGTGGATTTATCCCTTTTCCATTGAGTTTATGATTTTGGCAAATTGTTGGCACAACTTGGGATCTTCATCTTGTTCATTTTCATTTAAGTCCATTGTAAAGCAATAATCAGTTAATGGGTTTTTACAATCATTTGCACAAGATAGAGATTCTGGAGGGGTGAGTCCCTGGAATTGAGACGAGACCCAAAATAAATAAAAGAAAAAGAGATAAATAAAAGAAGAAAATCACAAAAAAGAATAGAAAAGAGAAACCATGCATAATCATTTCATTATTGAAATTGAAGTACAACAAAGGTGACTAAAGCATCCATTACTCAAAGTACAACAAATCATCTAGGGCATAGAATCCCAATTGTTCAATGGCTTGTAGCTTGGGTAGATTAGCCGAGGTATCTCCTTGGCTCCTTTGAGAGTGTTGACAGCTTCAGCCTTCTATCATCACCACTGTGGCGGGTCAGGAAATGTGTCCCTAATATGTGGGATCTTCTTCCTAGACGATTCAAAGGACCTGCTCACTTGTAGCTTCATATCCAAGGCCAAATTTCCAGGATTGTCAGGAAGCGAAATCGGATTCCTGATTCCTAAGCTGACTCCCTAACCCTTTTCCCTCTTCAAATCCGCTCTTGCGCATTATTCGAGCGGCCACTTGATGCGTATCGCCTTTTGGTTCTCCAGGTTTAGCTATCTTGAGGTTTTGAAATGAGACCTCAAGGGTATCTTCAGCACGTCGATGTATGGCACTGTCACTGGCTTGGTCACCAACAATTCTTCTTCCCTTTTGATAGTAACGAGTTTCCCATCGTCTATAAACTTCACCCTCTGATGAAGTGTTGAGGGGACAGCACCTGCCTCATGAATCCAAGGCCTCCCTAATAGCATCGTGTACCCTGGCTCAATGTCCATCACTTGGAATCTGGTCATGAAATTAGTTGGCCCAATTTCTAGCTGAAGATCAATAGCACCCATGATCTCTCAGTGACCCATCAAATGCCTTTACGATCGTCCCACTTGGTCAATCGTGGAGGGATCAATCGGTAGCTGTTGCAGTGTAGAGTAAGGAAGCACATTGAAGGTTGATCCTCCATCAATCAATACATTTGCGATATTGCAACCTTGGCACTTGAAGGTGATGTGGAGTGCCTTCGGGCCCCCTGCATGAGGGAAGACCTCGTTTCCTGTGAAGGTGATGGCATTAGCCGTTTTAATTGCATTCATAATTCCTTCAACCCTATCAGAGGTTATATCCTTGGATACGTATGCTTGATCCAACACATTCTTAATTGCATTGTGATGAGCCTCTAAAGACAAAATCAATGAATAGAGTAAGATTTTTGCTGGTGTTTTCTTCAGTTGTTCTACCACGTCATACTCACTTGCTTCATTATTTTCAGGAATTCTTCTTTGTCCTCTTCCTGGCTCTTTTCTTTACCTCCTTCACAGGCGCTATTTGGGGGTTTTTCAGGTATCACCTGGGGGCTTTTCAACAACTTCCCTGGAGTGTAACACCTACCGCTCGGAGTAATTCCCCTATTCCTGTAACATTGGTGATAGACTCCAATGTAGAAGGTTCTGAACAAACTTCACTGCCATGTTCTCTAATCACTCCTGGCTTATCAGACTTTGTAGTGTTGGCAAGATAAGAAGAAAAGCTAGATACCTTGAAGATAGGCATTGGCTTTTGATTGGGAGATGTCATTCCAGACATCATAGAATTAGGTTCTAACACGGTTTCATATCTCCATGGAACCGCATGGTTGCTTTCATAAGGAAATGGCTTAGGCCCCTTAAAAACAGGTGTTGGCTCATGTTTGTAGACTTTAAAAACTAGGGTGCACGGTGGATCATATTGATGCTTTGACCCTTTTGTATCTCAAGCACACCTAGATTGATCATCTTTTCAATGTAGAGCTTCAGCTCTGGACATTCTTCTAGGTGGTGTTTTCCTTCTTCGAAGCACTCGCATAATAGGTCACCTTCATCTCCTTTCACTGTTCTTCTCCCTTCGTCCTTCAGCTTCCATTGATAACCTCCCTCCTTAATGCTTTCAGGATCTCCTTCATTGGGAGCTTGGCATTCCCAACTCCCTGACTCGTATGCTCCTCACAGATAAAATTCACTTGTCTTGTGCCGTGGTCAGGGAACGGGTTGTTCCTTATATGTGGTCTTGATTCCTTTCTAGTCTGATGGCACCGCTATCGATCAAATGCCATCCTGCTTTTGAACCCATAATAATCTTCGCAGAGTGGGGGAGTTTGAATGATAGTCACAAGTTTGGTTTGGATTATACCACCAAGGATATGGTGGCACAAAGGTCTTCCAGGACGTGGGCCTAACAAGTTGTCTCTACACAAACGCTTAAACAACTCGGCATTACTTATATGAAAATCGGGTAAGGGTTGGTTCTCCATCAGGGCCTGTGGGTGTTGTTGGTGTTGAATAGCGAAGGAGTTGTAAAGGAGTTACTTGTCTGGTGGGCTTGGGATAGTGCTTGGTGAGGTTGGGTGTTGTTGGTGTATAAGGCCGTGGGTAGGAAACATGGTTGATTTGGTGAAGTTGAGGTGTGTATGGTATTTGGGGTGAAATGGCTCTTGGAAATGGATATTGTTGATTTAGGAAAAATGGGTGTTGTGTGTGTAGGTAAGTTGGATAGTGGTTCAAGGGGAGTGGGTTGTTGGGATTAAGGGTGGATGTAGTTGGCAGTATCCTCCTTTTTCTTGAAATGAGAATTCTTCTTGGATTGGGAATCACTTACTTCCCCGTTGCTAGCTCTACCTTCCTTCCTGGATATTTGTCTTGATCCTTTTTCCTATTTCAACCAAATCCACGAACTCTTTCACATGTGTCCTAAGCATGTTCTTGAAAAAAGGACCTTCCAAGTTACGAATGAAGTAAGAACACATTTCCTGCTAACATCGGCATGACAACCCTTCCAGCCATGGCCCTCCACCTCTAAGCATATTCTTTGAAAGACTTATTCTCCTTCTTCCTCATCCTTTCAATTGGTCTCTGGTGGGTGCAGCATTCAAGTTAAACTTGTATTGGTTTGTGAAAGCCTTCAGGTCTTCCCAACACTGTCTGTGTTTGATCCATCTGCATGTACCACTCCTATACAACCCCGTCCAAGCTCTCGGGGAAAAAGCTAATTAGGAAGCTCTCATCTTTTGACCACATTCCTATTTTTGTGCAATACATTTGCAAATGCATGATGGGGTTGGTACTACCATTGAACTTGATAAGCTCAGGCATCTTGAAGTCTTTGGGAATGACCACACTGGGGGCCAAACACAGATCACTAATACTCATTGGGCCATATGGATTAGGCCCGGCATTTGCAGTGCTCCTGCATGCTTTCTTGTAATTCATGCTTGAGCTTTAGTCGTTCTACCTCCAGGTTATTGTGTGGGGTTGCATTGTTGGTATTCCCATCTGAGTCATATCCTGGCTCTTCATTGTTGGAATTATTGCCTCCACTTCCTCCTCCATTTTCTTTGAACTTAAGCATATGTGCAATAGCTTCTTTGACCACTTCCACTTGTTCGTTCATCGCGGTCTTCAACTCGTCAATTTCTTTTCCAAGATCTCTTTCTCCTACCATGGCTCCTTGATGACTTTGGTGTAGATGAAGCTTTCTCTTGAAGAATAACGAAGATTTCTGCAAGAAAGGACATGGTTTCAGTTTTTTTATTTTTTATTATTTTTGGTTGGTGCAAGGGTTGTCATTAGCTTCTTCAACAAATAAAGATCCCCTTCACTCATTGTTACGAGTACCTCACCCTGTAACATCAAGTGTAGTTGATAGCACTTTGAGGGAGTATTTGCTCCTTAACAAAGACCATCTAATAAACACTAGCAATGCGTTTTAGCTTGGGACCAAAATGCGATTAATTTTCATTCCAAGGGAGTATTCCTCCTCTATAGAATACTTTTTCATAAAGTCTAAGAGATAAAAGAGCAAAAGTTTTATTCCAATGAAGTGTTATTCAGTACATCATGAATTTATAGGTCTAATACGTCAAAAGCTTTGTCTTTCTCTTTAAACCTCCTAGAATATCCTTCACACGTCTTCATGAACTTAGTTACTCCTTGGGGTAGGTGAGCAGTGGTGTCTCTTCAATCTCCTCTTTGGCTTTTTCAAAACCTTGTGCGATGGCTGAGCCATGGTGATTGATCTCGTCAACCATTCGGGCATATTTTTTCTTCCATCCTTCCAATTCTTCTACGCGATCTATGGCTTCATCCTTCCAAAATTGTCGATGCTTATCAGCCATGACATAAAGATGCTGGTCCTGGCTTGATGATGCCCATGTGCGATCACAATCGCTTTCTGTTCGCGCAAGGACTTTGCTCAAACCTTGTACTCTCTCTTCTAGCTCCTTCTTGCTTGTCATTCCATGCAATCACCTTTTCTAGCTCTCCTCTTATGCCTTTCTCATGGGCCACCTTCTTTTCCAGATCTTTGATAGTCTTCTCTTTTCGGTCCAATTCAATTTCTAACTTTGCCTTGGTCTTGTCTTGGCTCATGAGTTCTTTTTCAAGGCTTAGCTTTCCCTTGAAAGGTGGTGCAACCTTCCTTTAAGCTCCCTAATCTTGTTGGCCATCGAAGCATTCTCTTTGTTCTTTTGTGATTGGGATGTCTTGAATGAGTCGACACATTCATTCTTCAGTTTCTCAATTTCCATATCCCTCTTGTGACAACGATCTTGGAGAATGACACCTGCAAATCAGCCTCTTGCTTCTTTTCTTAAGAACCTCATTTGTGCTTCCAATACCTCAATGTAGGAGGCCATTTGGGTATCAACTGAAGTAGTTTTTCAGGCATTGAAGCTTTCTTCAAGTCATTGTCTGGTCTCACTCTTGCTTCCCTCCATTCTTTATCCTGAAGTGATGAGGTTGGCCATTGCTTCCCCCTACTTCTCCTGCTGACTTGATATTTTCCCAAGCCCTTTTGATCTCTAACTCTTGTGTCTTAGTATCTTGATTCTTTTGATATAGGAAGCCATAACCCCTTAGTTGTTCTTCTTGGGGTTCAGTTTGTGTCCAACACAGTTGTCTGAGGACTAGGCAGAAGAATATGACATACAACCTCTTGGGCCCATTAAAGGAACGTGGGGAAATTCTCCACAACTGTAAATAATGTTTTCCCCATGGTACCAAGGACAGACCCACTTAAAGGTGCTGGGCTCAATATCAAAGAATTCTTGCATCCATCCAGTTCTCGGGTGCTCTCTATTGGTATACGATGGAAGTCTTTCAATGGATCAACCGTCCCATGTGACTCCAAGCACGGGCATGGGTCATGACCCAAACATACAACATGTGCATGCAGCATCTCAACTTTCCTTCTCTCTTCTGATGGCAAACATCTCCAGAAAGAAAGTGTCTGCTAGAATGGCGGAACTGGGTTTGCCCCTTAAGTGCAAAATTTGATGAACACATCCATGGAAGCTTGGTCCACGATGTTTGGGGTAACGGAAAAAGTACTAGCCCATAAATTAGTAGTGCTAAGGTTCTTTTGAACAAGTGCCACTCTTTTTGCCGAGACAAGGTTTCAAGATGCGACTCGAGGAAGCTTCTACTTAATCCCTAGTTGCACCTCTTTCTTCCATCAACACTTTATCAGCTTGAACTCCAATCAACTTGGCAACTTTTGCTCCTGCCACATAGTTCCCTTGATAAAGGTATACACCCTCTTTCTCACGGATCGGCAACCTTATCATGGTTGTGTATTCTTCTATGGTTGGCGCTATGTCTATCTTCGCAGCTCGAAACAATGAAGTTAAGGCTTCCAAAATTGTGCGAGGGCGCTAAGTACGGATTCTTGGACTGAGATGTCCAACAAGTCTAGTATGTGTCCATACTTTTTTGGAAGTCAAGCTTGTCTTCATGCGGCATCAGACTCATCTTGCTTATTGTGCTCAAGTCACTATAGATCATGGTAACCTTGATGTTTCTTGCATTGCTAGTGTTATTTTGGATTGTCTCCATGTTGTGTCTTGAGAACTAATGATAACCTTTGTACCTGCTCAAAAGAGGACTTTATTTAGAAAGATATAAAATTAAAAGAAATGATGCTATGTATGGCAAATGAGCACTGTATGCATGGAAGATGCATGAGTAATGCATGCGAGTCATGCCAAATGATTTTGTATGCAAGCCATGCAAGATATTCTTTTTTATGCAATGAATGAGTCATGCCAAATGATTTCTGTATGCAAACCATGTGAGAGATTTTTATGCAATGAATGGGTCATGCAGATGATTTCTTTATGCAAGCCATGCAAGAGATTTTTTAATGCAATGAATGGGTCATGCCAGATGATTTCTTTTTATGCAAACCATGCAAGAGATTTTTTATGCAAGCTTATGTGAGAGGAAAAAATAAATAAATAAATGGATGTTCCTATGTCCTAAAGGGTTAGCCCTAAGGGAAGGATTTTCCTAAAGTCAAAACCTTAATTTGGGTGGCTACTAAGCTTATTCTATTGGTGCATGGTTTTCAGGATGAGTCTAGACTTCTAAAGGTCATGGTCCCCAAATTGCCCCTATCATAAGATAGAGACCCAGCTCATGAAAGGATCACAAGTAGGAATGAACCCTCTCAATATGACCATTCCATGACACTAGTAACAATTTGGGTGGTGTCCCGCCAAATGCCAAGTGAGCATGAAGCCCCTCAATGACAATGTTGGGACCCCTCCTATTCTTAAGGTTGCACAAGCTCGGGTATAGAGCCCAAAGAGGTTTGTGAAGTGGTGATTGTGCACTGTGTATAAGGAGTATACCAACCTTTCAAGCCCTATGTATTATACAAATCCTGCAAGACAAAACCAAAATAGCATATATACACAAAGTCATCTATCCTAAGGTTTGAGTGACAAATATTTCCAGATAAAATAAACAAATAAATATACAAATAAATAAGAGGAAGACTTTATTAAAAAACAAAAAAGCGGAATGAAGGGAAAAATAAATATTATAAAGTTATAATTATTTGCATAATTTACTCTAATAGGCTTGACTCTAGCGTTCCAGTGGAGTCGCCAAACTCACAACGTACCCAGGGTGTCATGACGGGAATGACAACTGATTTTAAAATAAAATAGGAGTCGCCACCAATTTTAATTTTGGATAAAATTGGAAAACCTTTAAATTGTAAAACTAGTTTTTTTTTTTTAAGAGAGATTTAGATTGGAGTCTGATTATGATTAGGGAAGGGTGAAAACTTAATCCCACTGCACCCCTAATACATCCGTATAAATACGGTTACCCTAGAGTTCATTATGCAAATTCATTTATAACTTTAAAATATTTATTTTTCCCCAAGAATTATAACAATTATATATTTACAAAGGAATAAAAATAAAATTAAAACAAAAAAAGAACAAATTTTATAAAAAAAAGATTTTGGCTTGATAGTTGTTGGCTACACCAACGTATCCCTGGTGCAATGAGGAATTCAAAGCCACGTCGTTCTTGTAGAAAATGCTTGTGTGTTTGATGAATTTTAATTTTTTAAAAAAATGAAATAAAGAATGTGTTGGTTGATTTTAATTGTGAAAAGAATTTTTTATTATTTTAGAAGAGTAATCCACTTTCGCACAAGATTAAGTTAGCACTAGGCTACTCAATAAACCCTTACACTTCAACAATACATGAAGGAGACATCCACCTCTCAATTATGACCGTTGATTGTTGCGCGGATGAAGAGAATATTTTTTTAAAGAGTCCTAAAATCTAATAAAATAAAAGAAGAATTTCTTTTTATACAAGATAAAAATAAAACTAATAATAATAATAATAATAATAATAATAATAATAATAATAATAATAATAATAATAATAATAATAATAATAATAATAATGAACTAGCCACAAAATAAAAGAGAAGAAACTTGAACCCCAAAAAATAAAAGGAAGCCCCAACAACGTGAGGCGGTGGCTTGGTGCGGAGTGGTGTGGTACGATGCGAGCGGGCGTTCAGGTGTGGAGCGGTGTGGCGGTGATGTGGAGTAGGGCGGTTCAGGCGGCGGCTTGTGCAGAGGTGGCTTTGGTGCGGACCAGGATGGCACGGAGGGAGCGCCAGGCGGAGGAGCTATTGTTGCACGTGAGGGACGGCGGTGCGCGCTGGCGGCATCGGCGTGATCTTCGTGGCTGGCTCGGCGATGGGTCTTTGGTGCAACGGCACAGGACCTGATGCAGTGAGCTTCGAGGTTGATGCTTCCGGCGGAGGTCGCTGAGGCACGGTGACTCGCGATCTGGTTGGCACGGCGGCATCGGGCTAGGGTGGCGGCGGCCATGGCGCGCGACGGTGGTGGTGGCTGGGTTCAATGGTATGGCTTTACTTGGTTCCTCCATTGATTGTTCTCTCTACCTTACACTCATTCATTCTTCTTTTTCTTTTATGATGTAACATTACTATGAAAGTAATGAAAGAAAAAAAAAAAAAGGAACAAAGGATACTAATGAAGAACCTGTAACTCTTGGATTCTACTCAATTCCTTCTTCTGTTGTTACCTTTTGTGTCTTTTGCATCTCTTGCCAAATTTCCAGTATGTCTGTGTGTATTTTTTTGCCGATTTTTCCTCTCGTTGTTAAGCCCTAGTGTTGGTTTCTCCCTCTATATTTATACATGTTTGCCCATTAATTGCTATGATTCTCAATCGATTTTGCTCATAATTATGATTTAGAGATATTTCCTGATTTAGTGTGATTCTTATTGATGAACGAGATTTGATTTGATTGTGGTTGTAATTTGATCGCACAATTATTTCCTAATTCTCAACAAATTTACCTCTCACATCACTTCCAATCTCCATTTGATTTGAATCTAATTATATCTTCCCTTTCATGAGCCGTGAGCATATATTCTAAGAGGAAAAGAAGTAGTTGGTCTTTCATTTTTATTTTCTATATTTTTTATGGGCCATAAAATGACTAACGGATAACCAAGATAAGGTGGGCTGGGGTCACTAACCAGGACAATTGGATTGACTAACACACACATATTTCTTTTTTTATGCCAAAAAAGGAAGAAAATAATAAGAAGGAAATAAATAAATGACTGAAAAAGATAACCTGGACAAAATATGGTATTCACATTTTCATAAGGTATCATTAATATTTTATAGCCCTATTTTAGAGATTTATTAATCAAGATTTAATTATTTGCTAAATTTCTATTAGGCTATTTTATAATAATCAAATTAAACAACTAACAAGAATAAGATAAATTACTCTATAAAATATTGTGAAGAAGAGGATGTTACAAAAACATTGGCTTTTATTTTTTTAATTTTTTAAGTCCTTTATATTTTTAATAATTATTTATTAAATTTTTTTATGTAAATATTTTTAGGTTTTTAATAATTTTTTAAAACATTAATTTTACTTCACTAAAAACTTGTTATTTTATATGATTTTTAATTTTCAAATTTTTTATATTTTAAATTATTTGTTATAATTTTTAATGTAAATATACTTACATTTTCAATATGTATTTACCTAAAAATAATTGACATTAAAATATAAGGCTATAAATAAAAATTGAAAATATTAATAAGAGTGATAGAATTTGTTACACTGTGATTTTAAAATATTAAGGAAATGTGTCTCGATTTTAGTTGAAAACTAGAAAACGTGATATTATTTTAATAATTTTTTTAAAAAATTATTAAAAAAAATGTCTATTGTTCATTTAATTTAATTTTTATTAATTGGTATTAATTTGCTTCTTAGTGCAATATTTGCTAGTGTTTTCAAAAACTTAATTTCATCGCAATCATCTACACCATAATTATTTTATATAAATACAGTATTTGAAAGCAGGATTTTTTTTCAAGACAGCATTTCATTCATATAAAAAGTCATGTATATTATATATTGTTGACTGTCTAGCAGACAGAAATTTAAGTAATACTGAAATAATATAAATTCAAGTAATATAATTCACATGCACCTTATAATAATTCAAATAATTTCAAAACTCGTGAATAGTTATTTGGTGAGATTTTTAGTATAAAATTTAAGAAACTCATAGTATAAAAATAATATTAATTAAATATTAAGAACGTGAATTAATTAGCATTTTAAATATAATTGTTGAATTGTTTACTATTACTTCAACTTGATATCATTTAAATATTTTACAAATGTCATAGAAAATATTTTATTAAATTAACATCTAATATTTCTTTATGATGTTTTGCCTCATAGTAGAACACGCGCAAATAAAAACAAAAAGAAAAGTTCAGTTCACGATAAATAACACTTTACTTAAGGAGTTGTTCTTCCCTCCTCCCGGACGAAATTTTTTTTTCCTCCTCCTTACATCACCACCATGAAATGATGTTGGGTCCCACCTCTTTTTACTATGCACATAAGACTTGGATGGTGAGAAATCCACTTGGAGGAAGAATTTGATTTGCTCCGGGAGGATAAGTATTTTTCTTGCTTGAGACAAATTTACTCCATGAAAGAGAAAAGAGAAGTTCTAGTTACTCTTTGATGTAATAACTGAATTGAAAACAAAAATTCATGCAAGTAATCATGGTAACATTCTTTTATTTATTTTTGAAATTCAAACATAAATAAAATATAAATCAATCTCCACAATTTCCACCCGGTCCTCCAAATTGGGGAGAAAATCCAAACTCTCTTCCAAGATCTCCATAGTATTTAACACCAAAGCAACTTGGTTTGTCAGTAAATGTATCTACCATTTCATTTTTTGGTCCCCATTCACCTTCCGATATAATGTCAACATATAATAACTTTTAATTTTTAATTTTTTTGCTTTTTTGTTAACATCATATGAAAAATAATGTCTCAAGCAAAATTGAAAATCATCATTAACGAAAAAACAATTAAATAAAAAATATGATTAAAAGTGGCATCGCATTATTGTAAACAATGATACAAATAAGTGTAAATAAACTTTTTCTTACCGTCCATAATGAGTAAAGATGAGTTCCATCATCTCCGTATAATTGTGGAAACACCTGATACAAATGCATGTGATAAATTGGGTATCATTTTTTTGAAACTTAACAAGCTATATAAAGATTTTTTGTCGATAAATATAATAATTTTATAAATTTATACTTATATGCCATCTAGCAATAATTTTATCCGTAAAATCTGTTTGTGAATTTTGAACCCATACATGCCCGGAGCTTGATTGGCCCTTATAAACGTGGATTATAGACCCTACCAATTCCCCAACTCCATGGTAAAGATAATAATCTTCAAGAAAAACTTCTGCAACCTACAAATTCAATAGATTCACTTATGTAACCTAAATATGAAACATAAATTACCATTTATTGAAATGAACTAAGATTATTTAAAGACTAATCACGTCAAAGAAAACTCAAATGATTCCCAGGATCATCTACAGACTCGATATGAGCATTTGATAATAATTTTGCTCGAATAAGATCTTTTTGTTAGATAATATCAGAGTTTGGTATAACTCAAATGTAATAAACACTTTATGAATGTAAGCAGAAGCGCGTCCAAATTTATGGAGAGTAACGGATAAAATGAAGCACTTGAATTTTACTTAGTGGTGGGACTCAGTTTTCACTATTCACACCAACAAGAATAAATTGAGAACTGTACATCAAATTTTACGTGAAAAACCTTCCTATAATTTGAAGGAAAAAACCACGGGTCAAAGTCCAAAAAATATTCCACTATATTTAAAGAGTAATTACAATATAGTGTATCAGTGAGACTTCTTCTACTACAATTTGTAGTATTAGAGATCTGAGAATAGACCCAAAAACTCCAATGTATACTCATACCACACTCTTGAAATTTTCTTACACACACTCTCTATTTTCTCTTACTACAAGAAGCTTATTTTTCTTCTTCTGCTCCTAGAAAGCTTCTAAGTTCTGATGATTTGCTCGTTTGCATTCTCTCTATTTATAGAGGTTGCAAATGCCTCTGTGCAATGATGTACCACCTTTTGCTTTAGGTGGAATTTCCTTTTCCTTTCTTCGGTGGCCTCTTTGAATTATTATACAAGCCACTACTACCTGACAATTCTCCACCTTAACTTGCAGTTTGCAACATCCTTTAACTTATGCAAATATTGACCAAGTTCAAGCAATGCTTAAACTTGTCAATCAGCAATGGTTTTGTCATCATGTCGGCTAGGTTTTCAGTGGCTATCTTTTAACTGCAATTATACGTTATTGATACTTTCTGACAAAATGATGTCTAACATTAATGTGCTTAGTCCTTTCATGATAGACTAAGTTTTTGGCCAGATGAATGATGTTTTGACTGTCACAATGTACAACTGGTACATGTTGATTTAACCTAAAACTATCCAAAAGGTCATGCACTCAAATGCTCTCTTTAATAGCCTTAGTCAATACCATATACACGCTTCAGTAGTTGACAATGCCACTATAGATTGCAATATCGCCTTCTAGCTAATAGTACATCCAAAAACTATAAAGATATAACTTGTCAATGGCCTCATTTTATCCAAGTCAGGCATAATCAGAATCTACATATCCGCAACTCCACGGTTCTTCTAACCTTCCAACACCAACAGAGATATTGGTGGAACCTCTAAGGTGCCGCATGATCCATTTTATGGCTTCCTAGTGTGCTTTTCCAGGTTTGATCATAAATCTACTTACCACGCTTATTGCATGTGAAAAATCTGATCTAGTGCATACCATGACATACATGAGACTACTAACCACTAGAGTAAGGTATATGAGACATGTGCTCTACCTCTTCCTCAGTTCTCGGACATTCCTTTGAAGATAATTTAAAATGTGTAGCCAATGGAGTGCCAACTGGATTGGACTGATTCATATTGAAGTGTTATAGCATTTTCATAATGTAATTCTGTTGCATTAAACACAACCTGCCACTATACCGCTCCCTAAGAATCTCCATTCCAAGAATTTTCCTTGCCGCACCCAAGTCTTTCATCTCGAACTCTTTTCCCAACTAATTTTTCAACATACTAATTTCAGTCGTGTTGCAAGCTGCAATTAGTATATCATCTACATACAACAACAGATAAATCTATGAACCATTTGGAAGCTCCTTAGAGTAGATGCAATTATCATATTGATTTCTACTATATCCAGTACCAATCATAAATGCATCAAACCTTTTATACCATTGCCTCGAGGATTACTTCAAGTTGTAAAATGACTTCTTCAACAAGAAAACTTGGTTCTCCTTACAAGGAACTACGAACCCCTCTAGTTGACTCATGTAGATCTGCTCCTCTAGCTCACCATGTAAGAACACCATTTTCACATCAAGCTATTCTAGCTCCAAGTCAAACATACTCACAATAACTAATAGAATTCTAATAGAGCTATATTTCACCACAGAGAGAAAACTTCATGGAAGTCAACACCCTCCTTCTGAGTATAACCCTTTGCTACCAGTCTCGCCTTGAACCTTGGAGGCTCAATGCTAGGGATTCCTTCTTTCCTTTGTAGACCCATTTGCAACTAACAATTCTTTTTCCCTTTGGATGTTGTACCAGTTTCCATGTCCAATTTTTTGAAGAGACTCAATCTCCTCATTCATTGCTATTAGCCACTGCTTCAACTCCTTACTTTCTAATACATCACAATAGGTACATGGTTCATCTGCAACTGCACCATCTACCATAGCCAAGGCAAAGGCTATAGGATCTAAGTCAAGTGCACGGGCGGAATCCAAATACCTTTTTGGTTTTTGAATTTCTCGTCTTTCTCTCCAGTAGTAATATTGTATGGCTCCGCTTCTTTGGTTTGTTCACGCATTCTCATAGTAAGGTTCATCTTGTTGTTCTACTTCAAGTTGAACAATCCCTGAAGTATTGCTGATCCATTGTATCCTTTTCTTGCTTCGCCTTCTCACATGCAATCTTTAGCTCCACCTGCTTCTTAGCACCATGATCTGTTTCTACCGCATCTAAGTTAGACTCCTTTTTTTGATTTAGCATTGTCGCCTTGTCAAAAGTGACATCTCTACCGACAAAGATTTTGGGTGAACTTGTCTTTTCTATACACCATAGTTTGTGGTCTTTTATTCCTCATGTATACTCTAGAAATATACACCTTCTTGCTCCTCACCTCAAGTTTACCATCACTTACATGGGCATATAGGACAACCAAATATCTTCAAATCAGAATAGTTTCAGGTCGACTAGACCATACCTCTTGTGGAATCTTCCTCTAAAATTTCCTCTATCTCTGCCTCTAAAGTTTCCTCTGCCTTGGCAATAACTTCTTTCTTCTCCTTCATGGCTTGATTCAACAAATTTGTTTAAATTCACCTGACTCTTCATGGCTTCTTGTTAATTTTTTTTTTGTCTTCTCTAAGATCCTGCTAACATGACTTTCCATGCTTCTTTGCAATTCTACAATTGTCATTTTGTCTATGTCCTGTGACTCAATTATTGTAGTCACCACATGATCAAATTTGATTAGAATAGTGCAGAGGATTTTCTCAACCACCTTGCTGTATTTTATATTTTCTCCATATACTCTCAACTTATTGACAAGGTCAGTGATACGAGAAAAATATTGTTCAATAGTTTTTGAGCTAGACATTTTATACATTTAATATTTTCTAGGGAAAGACTGTAGTTTGGATTTATACGTCTTATCTACATCTTTGTAAGACGCTTTAGAGTATCCCATGCTTCCTTGACAGTTTTGGCACTAACAATTTTTTTAAACTCCTGAATAATCCACTCAGTATTGGATTTGTGATAGCGCCAATTGGTCTCTCCTTTGAATTACTTGATCTGGTCCTTCTTGAATGCTTGGGTCAACAAAGCTCCATATATTGTGAGCTTTTAAAGGGGTGCACATTAAAGTTTCCCATCTAATTTGGAACTGGACCAAACAACATTGTAATTGTTTCCCATCCTGACCAAGAAAAATTAATTGCATGAGACTACTCTTGTTTCTCACAAACTCTCTAAATTTTGGCTCTAGATTTAACTAGCTCTGATACCAGTATGATATCAAAAACACACAATCACTAAAAAAAAGAATATTGCATACAGAAGCTTAACAAAGGAAGAGGAACTTTGTTCACAATATAATTTTTACATTGACTTAATCTATTACAACATAGACCATCTTGCCTTCTTATATAGACTAAAGACTTGAAGTAAAACAAAAAAATTTTAACAACTACATTTATTAATCAAACAAGCATGAAAAGCATGGAGTGATAGGTTGAAGACCATCATAATTGATAATGTTGACAATATGGCCATAAATGCTAGAGATTTGCAAGCATGCTAGCATTTAGTGCTTTGTTTAAAATTCTTTTTTGTAACACATATTCTCTTTACCATATTGTAACCAATTATAGCATTTTTTGGATTATAGTGGCGACCTCCACTACTAAATATGACCACCATCCTCTCTCCTTCCTCCTCCTTCTCACCCTACATAAGGTAATGCATTCCATATGGAAAGCTTAGAAGCAAGAACTGAGAAGTGAGAAGCAAGAAGAAGAACAAAGACATCATTGCAATGGCCTCTCCTCCTCCGCAAAATGCATTCTACCTCCCTAAGAGAAAACCGGACGACCTTAACTTTGCCGCCAAGCATGGCACTCCTTTGCCAGGTTGGGTCATTAGGCTCGCCATTATCGTTTCGTTGGTGTTCAGATTGGTCCTCGGTTGGAGGATCCACATAAAGCTAAAATGTCACCGTTGCCTCTAGGTGGAGGCTCCTGCTCCCTGGTTGAGCTAAGAGAATCAGTAATATTTCTAAATTCATGTTTATTTAAAAAAAAATAAGTAAAAGACCTCCTTCATGAAGTTGTTAGTAGACATTGGACAATGCTGCTTGCTCAATATTTAGGCATAGAAAACTTGGGATTTTTTGTAAGAATAAAATAAAAAATTGGGAAACTTGAAATATATCCTATTTTGAAAAAAAAAACTTGAAATGTGTCCTTTTTACTATATATAATTTGTCCTGGGTTTACATTTAAGTCGCACAAGGGTGGTACGACTTATGCACGCATTGTTGGACACCTCTAATGCATAAGTCGTACAAGGGTGGCACACCTTATGTGCAATTCTATTTATACATAAGTCTCACCACCTGGATTGATTTATATACAAATAGAAATGCACATAAGTCTCACCAACCTAGATTGACTTATGTGTTGTTTTGCCTATAAAAAAATATCACTTAATCTGGTCTAATATCATTCAATGATGGATAAACATATGTTAGCTTAGTGTTCCCATAAATTGTGAGTACATAGCATTACTCATAAGTGAATATATTGAAACTAGATAACTATATTTGAGTATGTTTGGTTTACATTTTGATAAATTGTTTTTAAAATTATTGAAGTTAAAAGAATTTATTTATGTTTAGAAATAACATTAAAAAAAAATAAGTTTTAAAAAAAATTAACATATAAGATAAAAAAAATTAACATTTTTCAGTCTTTTTAGAATCAATTTTATTAAGATGATATACTTTCTATTAAAGTAAAAAAATAATCAATCAAAATCATTAATTATAAGAAAGTGCAATAAAAACTTATTCTAACAAAAATAAAAATATTAGTTTTTACTTTTAATTTTACATTAATTCTTCTGACTTCAATCATTTCAAAAATAATTTATGAAAATTTAAACTAACAGATCCAAATATAGTTATCATTTTTTGACATAAGTGTACTTTAATATTCACTTATGCGTATTGTTATTTGTACTCACAATTTATGGGATACTAAGCCGACACAATTGCATTTACCACTCAATGAGATATGTAACCCAATTAAGTGAGATATTTTTAACAGGCAAAATAACACATAAGTCAATCTAGGATAGTGAGACTTATGTGCATTTCTATTTGCACATAAGTTAATCCAAGGTGGTGAGACTTATGTACAAATAGAATTGCACATAAGTCATATGTGAACACCCATTTTTGTAACCCAAAACAAAAAATATTATCGTTTAGTTTTGTTTTATTTTATTTTTGGTTAAAAATAAAAAATAAAAAAATAAAAATTGTTTGCTTTTGCTTTTGCACCGTTCACTTTTGCACCGTGAAACGCATGCTCTAAAAAAAAGAAGAAGAAAGACAAACAAGAGTTCCTTCACCATTTTCAAATTTGTCTTCTTGTCATGCTTTTTGAATAAAAAGAAAAGATAATAGGTGTGTGATGCACCGTTTCCAATTGTGCATAAATAAAAAATTGATCCTTTTGAACAAAGGACAAAAGGAAAGCAAGCGTGTAAGAAGAAGTTCGCAGAAGCGTGCAAGAGAAATAGAGACAAAACAATGAAAATTTTTCAGAAATAATGGCATCAAATCTCCAATCAGCATGAATTACGGGATACAATTTTTCAATCATGATCTCAAGATCGCTTACCTTATTTGAAAAGAATGAAACCTACATTTGTGTATAATTCAAAGAAAATAGGGGGGACTTTTGAAACCTCTAAAAAAATTCTGAAATCTTGAGAAGAGGATTAGGCTCACTGATCATCATTGTTCCTATTGAAAGCATTTGCCACAACAAAAAGAAAATTGCAAAGCCAGGTAACTATTTGTTGATTCATTTTTCTTTCTATATCCAATTTCATTGTCAAATCACAAACTAAACTGCAATATTTCCCCAATCAAAGTCTAAATCCTAAATCACAATAGCCATAACCACAAAAACCAGCCAATACAACCAATTCATCATCAATAACAGTCCATCAAAATAAAAATTTCCAAATCAACGCCAAACATAAATTTCAAAAACAAAAAGAAGTTGAAACGGAAAACATCATAAGCATTCTTCTTTTTCTTCATTTCAAGTGATTCTCCAAGTGTTACCTTTTTCGTGAACCACCACACGAGCCATCATCAACACGGCCTCGCTCGGCCTCCCTGCCCTGGATCTTTAGCTTTCACCTAATTAAACTTCGGGAGCGGCCTCACCTTTAAATAATGCGATCTCATTCGCAATGCAATGAGGCGAGCAGTGTCGCGCGGCCTCCCTACCGTGGCCTTCCTCCCTTTACCTCTCGCGGTGCCTACAATATCTCACTTTCTCTCTCTTGCTTCCTCTCTCTCTCTCTCTCTCTTTCTCTAACTCTTTCTCTCTTTTCTTTCTCCATTTCTTTGTTGGATGTGAATGTAGTGTTAGTGTGTGTAGGTGAGAGAATTCTTTGAGTGTGTGGGTGAGCATGTGAGAGCGTGTCCTGAGTGTGTTAGAGTGTTGGGTGAGCATGTGTGTGAGTGTGTAAGAGAGAGAGATTTTTTTTTTTAAGTTATTTTTTGTTTTTGGCCCAAAATACTTGGGCTTCGTTTTTTTTTTTGTTTGGATTCATTTTGTTTCTTGTGTGTTTTGCTTTGAGTAAGGAAAAAGGAAAAGTGTCTAAAAAAAAGAAAATTTTTTTTATTTAAATTTTAACAAAGTGGATCAATGGTTTTCTTTTCTAATGATAGAGTTAATTTAGTCGTGATGGCTTATTAATTCTATATTCTAAAAATAAGCTTGATATTGTTTTTTTTCACAAATAAAATCAATCAACCACAATTATATATAAAGAGTAATTTTGAGTTATTGCAGGGGATATGTGTCAAGTTAAAATTAAATTTTTATAATTTATGTCTTACTTGTAAATAATTTTTCTTTTATATGAAATAGTTTATGTTATTGTTATATTATTTAAAGTATTTTTTTAAATAAAATGTTAATTTAGGTAAATTTGTTAACTTAATATTTTGGTTAATGATCCAAAATTTCTTTGAAAATTTATTTTTCCTTTATAAAAAGATATTAAAAATATTTCATTTATCTTGTTTGTAAATAATTCATAAAATTTTCTATTATATTCAATTTAAATTGGTCATTTATGTGTTAAATTTTTTATTTCAAATAAAATGTTAATTTAAGCTTGTTAACTCGTTATTTTAAACATTAAAGCTGATGTTCCAAATTTTCTTTAAATTTTCTTTTATTTTATGTTTTATTTTCTTTTCATAGAAAGTATCAAAATAAATTTTTATCTTATTTATAAATATTTATAATTCATAAGAGAGTTTTAATTTAAATTTCTTACTTTATTTCAAATAAGGATGTTGATTTAGGTACGGCTTGTTGACTCAATATTAAACATTAAATCGTGACGATTTGATGTTTCAAATTTTTCTTAAGAAATTGTTTTTTTTTTTGATATCCTTGTAAATAAATAATGACATAAATATGTTGAAATGTTATTAATAATTTCACAATTAATAAGTCCCGGTGTACTAAGATTAAATCCCTACCCTTCTCTATGCATAACCACTCCAAACTCTAAATTGGTTGCCAAGACCTTTTCTTTAAAATGGGGTTAGATTTCCAATTTAAATAAACGTGGTGGCGCTAATTTAAACAATTCGTAGTATGTGACATCGTGCCACCTTTGTATGACTATGCATTGTAGGTGACCAACAATGCGTGCATAAGTTGCACAAGCCTTGTGTGACTTATGTGTAAATTTTAATTCAATTCACCCCTGGTATGACTTATACAAAATAAAAATAGGACACATTTTGTTTTTTTTCTTTTTAGAATAAGACATATTTAAAGTTTCCCAATTTTTTATTTTTCTTTAAAAAAAATATCCAAAAACTTGCATGATGGCCATGAATTTTGTGGCTGAAATTGATCTATATGGATTATACATACATATATATATATATATATATATATATATATATATATATATATAGAGAGAGAGAGAGAGAGAGAGAGAAAGGAGCGAGATCTAATAAATTAGATTTGAAATGTTTATGGTATGCCCTTGAGGAGTTATAAGAGAAAGTTAAACCTTATTGCAACATATAGTTTTGGGATATGTCAAGGATGGATTACCTATGTTAGGGAGAAGAGTTAGTTAAACTAGACTTCAGTTAGACTTTGTTATGATTTGTTAATCATCTAACTAGAGCCAGTTAAGCTAAGGTCAGGATTCCAAGGGCCCAAGGAGATATATTCCTTAGGGCATGACTAAGATAGATTATATGCTTTTCCCATATCTACATCCTGTTTGCTCTAAATAATCTCAAATTTAAGAGAAACTTTTAATAACTATTTTAAACTATCATATTAAGGGATAAGAGGTGGGGATGAGCATTAAACTGATCACCTTTCGAAACTCATTGAAATATGCAAGAGTCTACTACTAGAATATGGACTCACTTGCAATATTAACTTTTAAATTAATGCATATTATTTTCTAACCTAATATAATAATAACAATCACTTTAATAAAAAAAGTATTTTATTCAATTAATGTATTAAATATAATCAACATATTATATTTTTATCATTAATAATTATGTATATATCTCATGTTACCTTTTTATATCACTTAAATTAATGAATCAATATCTACAAGGAATGCCAGTGTAATTTTAGTAAATCTAGAAGAGGTCAATGGTAATTTTACAAAATAGATAGATGAGTACCAAATATAACTACTTAATCACATTAAATGCTTTATTTTTTATGAATAACAATGAATATTTAAAAATTAATATCAGTGTCAAACAAATTTGGATTAATGAGGCACATGAGGAATCTCATCCTCACATAAGCCTCTGATGCTGCTATTCTATATGTATACTTTATTCATAAAAATCAATTTAAATCATAAATCAAATTTTACATCTAACTCACAAGAAGTCTAAATAAACATTTTTCCATAAATAAAATCTGAAACTATAGCCGTAATATAATCATATGGAGTTGCTCGTTTACAAAATAAACCATAAACGTTAAACCATTTTAATACAAAAGAATCATGGTAAACAAAATGCAAAATATAACATCTATATATGCATGTGATCGGGAACCTTGCCCATTATATCACTGGAGCACTCTACCAAAAATGACCCAAATACTTCACGACAACTTGAAGCTCACTAACTGAAATAGGTTCCTCCGAAGGGAAGGAAGAGGAAGATCCTGAGCTACACCTATATCTATGAGAAAGGAAGAAAATGGAGGTGAGTTTTGTTATAAAACTCAATGAATGATTCTCACCCGTAACCTCTTTCTAAAAATCATAATAATACTAATAACAATAATAATAACCATAATAAAGCAAATTCTAAAACTCTTTCTAGTAATCCCATATATAAACACATAAAATAAAGGTCTAAACTCCTCTAAGTCATAGTCAATAATGCTCTGAACTTAATAAACATACATAAGAATAATAATAACTATTTGTAAATATCTCTATTCTCTATGGGCACCTGACTAGGTCCTGATTTGCTATGCTCTCTAGAAGCTCTGCCTCCATGGCTGTGAAAGGGGTTTTGCCTCCATGGCTATTTAATACTATTACTTTCATGGCTGTTTAATGCTATTGCCTCTATGGCTGTTAATAAATCTCATCATACATAACTCAATAGAAATAAATAAAATCAACAATACAGAAAAAATTTCGTAACTAAAGGATGTGTGTTCAGTCCCTCGCAAACAAGAGCCCATAAATTCTTAGTATTCTAAGAGTTCTGGATTCATATAACTTTAATAATCTGACTTTACTATAACTGTGACTGAAAATCATGTCCAAGGGATCACCCGCTTGTAGGCATTTCGATTTCAAGTCCATGAATACGTATCTAGCAGCTACTATGAATTATACTGAATTTTATACCTCCTGGTACCATAAAACTAAAGTTCTAAGTTCAAATCTCAAGCTAACATAACTTTTCATATACTTGATAAATCTAAAATCAGCTCAAAATGCTGGGATTTGAAATCATAACATAATAGTTCTGAAATGAAGTAACATATTTATTCATAAAGCTAAATCATACTTTACTCTATATATTTATTTTCTAGATACTCTCACTAGGCTCTTCTGACTTAAACTTTATCATATAATTATTCTACTCTTAAAATTATAATAGAAGTCACAACATCTCCAACATATATAATCATAATCCCGCTTTGGCTACTTATAAAAAAAAAATCACTTTTTAGCAACAATGGTCCCATGAGTTTCTGAAAACATAGTTCATGCTATTTGAAAACCACAATCTCATCAACTTAACAAAATTATCACAAATCTCTAATCCGTCCTAAAATAGCCTCAAATCATACATTTCATGATATCTAAAAACCATGATTTTATAAACTTAACATAATTAACATCTATCTAAAATCTCTTTGAAATATGCTCTAACATTATACATTATGCCACAATGTGAGGAATGTAACTCTAATGACAAAAAATAAAGGTCACATGATTGAACTCACTTACCTGGAGGGATGGAACATGAGGAACAACTCCAAGACTCTGGAAGAAGGATGGCACCAATGTCTATCATTTCAACCATTAAACTCATAAATACTCTATGAGTATCTCTCAATTACTTTGACACATCTCTAACAACATTAGGGGAGCACCCCTACTTAACAACAATGAGAGAAATAACAATACTCACACCAAGAATATGAAAGAATGGAAAAAATGAGACATAATCTAACAACATATACATACCTTGATGATTTAGGGGAGCTAGATTTGAATGAGATAAGAGAAAAGAGAAAAATAGGGTTTGGGGGTTTATTGAGAAAAATAGGAAGAAAGAGTAGGGATGGTTTTTATAAAAAGGGAGAGCTGAGAGTGGAACAACGTCATTTCTAGGTACAGTTCATATTCAGGGGACCGCTTAAGGCATCTCACGCCCCATGTTGACCACTTATGACCGCTATAACAGTTCTCAGACCATAAAAATCCCCAAACTCAGGCACTGTGACCGTAGCGGTCCTAACCACTATAGCGGTGACAGATCACCTAGCTTCTGGATTTTCTCTGTCATTTTGGCATCTAGTTGTCTCAATACTCACTTATTTATATTTTAAATGTCTTTATTTATTTTACTCTCTATTAACTTTAAAACATAAATTTAACTAAGGAAATACCCCCATTTGGGTTCAAATAAAATATCATAAAAATTAAAATCACAACAAATCAAAATCTAAACTTTGAGTTTTAGTTCAAATTCGAGAATTCTTATGATTTCACAAACTTGTGGACTAAAAATGAAATATTTAAAGATTTCATAAAATTCATTAAAAATTTCTCTTTAATTTTTTTTTTTGGAATAATTACTGAGACTTTTGATCCTAAGAATATAGCCCTATCATATAGCCCTCCAAGGAGGTGTAGGATCAGATTTAGTTAAATTCAAGACTTGGTAACATGGGTGGGCCTGGACCTAAAGCTATATAAAAAAAAATCTGCTAACACGTGTACCTCGGGTATCACAACTAGTCAATGAATTTTCTCTTTTCATTATGGTGCGTTTAGTGCACAAAAATCTTTTCCCATTGCAAGGTAATCCTAAAGTGATAATGTTGACGTATATTTCTCATTTTATAATTTATTAATATTCTTGTATTTTTAAGTGAGTCTTTATAGAAATAAAAAAGAATATAAAATTCTATTTAAAAGTGACTTTTAAAATTTTCAATACACTGGACCTAAAAAAAATGTTTGGAAACTCACAATTTGTTTTATTTTTTAATTAGTGCTAGTTAGCAAATTTTTTTAATTATACATTAAATGATGAATATATAATTTTATATGAATGACATTAATTACTTGCTTTTTTTTTAACTTCTGAAAGTACACTTGTCACAATGAAATATGAACCTATGATCTTATACATTCTATCAAAATCTCTTATCACTAGACCAATTCTAGTAGCTTTAACTGCTTCTTTATTTTTAATGAATAATAATTAATGTTTAGTATTCAATACAATTTTAATAGGACTTCATTTTAATTTGGCAAATCATTCATTTCAAGGATTGGTTTCTTAGAGTATCCCTTCACTCAATATATGATAAACTAATCTCTTAAGATATGATCAACACCAAAGTAAAGATCACTCCCAATGGCATTTTCTTTTGTGTACATACACATGAATCTTGAATTGAACCTAAGACCTCATTTAAGATGGTGTTTGTTTCAAGATATATTTAGTTATTCTCAAAAATAACTACTTAGGATGATGTGTTTCTATATTATTACAAGTTAAACAAAATTATTCCTAGTTGGCACCAATTATTTCCTAAAAAATATTTTCCCATGATTTAGTGAGATTTCATTCCCATGATGAAATAGAATAAAAAGTTCTCATGACTTAGGAATGATAGTAATTAAGCATATATATATATATATATATATATATATATATATATATATATATATATATATATATATATATATATATATATCCCTCAATTATTTGACCTCCCTCCCCCACAATTTTCATTAACCCCGCTCATCTGACTTCATAAACTTATTATGTTCTCAATTTAAAATTTTTGGTTAATTGTTATATTGATCAAGATAAATAAATTTTAAAAAATTAATTGCTAAATTTATATTTTTTTCTAGAGAGTTAATATTCATTTTAGTTCATGACTTTACAGTCGTGAGTCATATTAGTCCATTTCTTTCAAAATGAGTTAATTTAGCCCTTGACATTACAAAACGTGAGTTATTTTAGTTTCTCATTTATTTTACATTATAGTAATTAAATGATACATTGATATATCATATGTCATTTGAAGTATAACGAAGTTTGAAATAATTCATTTTGGTGACTAAAATTACACAAAATGAATTATTTAAATTTTCATTACAAATCATAAAATGACTAATTTTGTGCAATATTAGATATCAAAATAAGTTATTTTAAACTTCATTCTACTTCAAAAAATAAATAATATGTCAACATATTGCTTAAGATTACCTATTATCATTTAATTGATGAAATGTTAAATAAAAAGTGAATTGAAGGACTAATATGACTCACATTTTGTAATGTTAAGGATTAATTCGACTTATTTTAAAAGTTAGGGACTAAAATGACCCACAAATATAAAATGGAGGATTAAAATGAGCATTAACTTTTTTCTAGAAGAGTAATTTTCATTTTGAATAGTAATAATAATAGATGTATTAGGGGCATTTTGAAAATTATGACTATATTCCTAGGAATATATATTACAAAATAAACAAATTTTGAATTTATTTATGAGGATCTCAATAAATAATCTCAAAAATATTTAATACTAAATGAATAATTTGTTTAAAATTTCTAGGAATATCATACTCAAAAGTGTGATTCCTGGATACATAATTTCAAACCTTAAAATAACTATCTCTAAGGGACGAGTTCAACTAGGAGTGTATATAAAGAAAAGTAAAATATCAAAATAAGTAAGTAACACCCAAAATTAATTGTAATTTATGACGTTAGAATTCAATATTATTTTATTTTATTTTTACCATTTAGCTTGGTCAATAATTGAAAAATTTTCCATTAAAGTATCATTTTAGGACAAAAGAGAAAAATGTCCACAAAATAGGATATCAAATATTGAAATATCATTTTTGCCCAGAACACTATATATAAATATATAGGCAATACAGAAATGAAATTGATCATAAGTCATTTTATTTTAGGATTGAATATAAAAAATGATCAGTATATTATTTTTCTTCTTATGTTTTTCTGTTAGCGTAGTAGCCATAGAGTTGATGAGATGCGGATGGCGTTTAGGGACGACTTGGATTTGGAGAAATAGTTAAAGCTCATGAACAAGCTTCCTGTGAAGAGTATTCAGGTATTTGCTACCCTTGTGATGTATTGTCATGTGCTTCCTTTTGTGTAATTTTATCTCATCAAATAATTTAAATAAATTTATAAATTATGGTTTCGATCGACAAAATTTGGGTACATCGTTATTATGTTGACATTAGCAAGCAACCAGCATTTGCCCATCCTCTTTCGAAGAATCACAAGTTGCAGGTATAGCCTCTATTGCATAAATGTGGTTAATTTTAATTTAGTCTTCTTTCTGTTGACTATATTTTTTGTTCTTTCAATGATTGTTGCTTTCATTTTATTACAGAGAAAACCTAACTTTCATCAAACAATAACAAAAGCAAGTGTTAATAGTTCAATAGCTAAACCATAGTGATTGGCTTGGGAAGGACTCATGTCCAGGAGGAACTGTTCTTATTCGAAGGGACGAGAAAAGTGTTAGATAGTAGTGGCTTGCATAATAATTAAAAAAGGATACCGAAAGAAGGAAAAGGAAATTCCATCTAAAGCAAAAGGTGGTACATTATTCAGAGGCGTTTGCAACCTCTATAACTAGAGAGAATGCAAACGGAGCAATCATCAGAAGTTGAGAAATAGTTCCTCGCAGTAGTAGAAGAAGCGAAATAAGCTTCTTGTATTGAGAGAAAAAAAAGTGTGTAAGAAAATTTTAAGAGTATTGTGTGAGTATACAATGGAGTTTTGGGTGTATTTTTAAATCTCTCTAATACTACAAATTATAGTAGAAGAGAGTCTCACTAGGATACACTATATTGTAATTACTCTTTAAATATAGTATAATATTTTTCGGAGTTTGGCCGTGATTTTTCCCTTAAAATTACATGAAGATTTTCCACGTTAAAATTTGGTGTGAGTTCTCTCAATTTATTCTTGTTGGTGTGAATAGTGAAAAGTGAGTCCACCACTAAGTAAAATTCAAATGCTTCATTTTATCCGTTACTCTCCATAAATTTGGACATGCTTCTCTCACATCCATAAAGTGTTTACTATACTTAGGGTGTACCCAACTTCTGATATTACCTAACAAGTGGTATTAGAGCTTTGATTCGGTGGGATTTATTCTTAGTATACTCTATGGTTGCAACTTAGTCTGATCTTCCACATCAAAAAGAATTTCTCCCTAGTACTTGAGGATCATCCTTTGGTTGCTGTAAAGCGGTGTGATACTATGAAAGTGCAGTTTGGAAAGGTTTTGGTTTTAGATCCAAGATGTCAATGCCAAAATTTGAAGTGGAGAAGTTTGACGGATCCAATGACATCAGACTATAAAAGCTAAAATTACAGACATTCCTAAATCAGCAAGATGTTTCAAAGGCATTGGAGGGCAAAGAAAAATTGCAGGAGTCATTCCTGATGAGTACAATATAGTTGAGTCTTGCGGACAATGTTCTGAAAGTCATGGAAGAAGAAACCGTTGATTCACTATGGAAGGCTTTGGAAGAAAAAGATTCGGTAAAGACCTTGTCCAACAAGCTTTATCAAAGAAAGTGACTGTACACATTCAAATTTTCAGGAGGAAAATCAATGCAAGAGCATATAGACGACTTCAACAGGATAATCTCAGATGTTGGAGTAGCTGGAATTAAAGTAGAAGATGTTGATCAAGCTATGATCTTGTTGACTTCACTACTTCCATCTTATGATAATATCTGTGATGCCATACTTTATGGTAGATTTGATATCTTAGTAAAAAATGTCAAAGAATCACTAATGATAAAGAAGCATCAGAAGTTAGTATCTAGACCCAATGCCAAAGGTCCTAGATGAGTTGTTCATGACGAGATGACGTAGTCAAGAAAGAGGATCGGTAAGCAAGAGCAAGAGAAGATCAAAGTCTGAAAAGCACAAATCTATAAAGTACTTTCATTGTCACCAGACGGGACATATAAGAAGAAATTGCCCAAGAAAGAAAGGAGAAACCAAGAGATTTGGTCAATATAACAATTGAAAGTTCTGATGATAATGATGCGATCCTGGTTCAACCTTGACAGTATTCGCAGGTGACATCGAAAATGAGTGGATCTTGGATTGTGATGCATCTTTTCACATTACACCTAATTGAAGCTTTTTCTCAGTCTATAAAAGCGGGAGGGAAAAGTTAGATTGTGAGATAATAGAATTATTTTGATTACTAGTGAAAGAGATGTGCAAGTCAATTTGGATGATGGTAAGCATGGCATGTACAGAACTGGTAGAAACCTGATCTCGTTGAGTGCCCTAGATAATCGGGGGTACAAGTTCACTAGAGAGGGTGGTTTCTTGAAGGTATTTAAAGGCTCGATGGTGGTATTGAAAAAAAAGCTAAGGGTGAAATCTATCTATTACTAGGAAGCACAATCGATGGAACTGTTGTTGTTCTATCTTTTGAATGAAATGATGATGCTACACGATTATGGCACATGTGGCTTGGTCATATGAGTAAGAAATGAATGACCATATTTGCTGGTAGAGGCTTGCTGAAAGGCCTAAAGAATTGAAAAATTGGTTTATGTGAAACTGTGTATTTGGAAAGTAGAAACGAGTGAAGTTCGTTCTAAACATCGCAGTAAGGGAATATTGGAGTATGTCCACTCGGATGTTTGGGGTCCAACCCTGTTAACTCTTTAGGTGGAGCTCGCTATTTTCTTACTCTGATAGATGATTATTCAGGAAAGTCTGGATTTATTTCCTGAAGAAAAAGAAGAGGTGTTTAACAAATTCAAGCAATGGAAGGCCAAGGTCGAGAAGCAAATCGGGTGGTCAATCAGAAGAAAGACTGACAATGGCGGAGAATTTTGCAGTAAAGAATTTGTGGAGTTATGCAAAAATGCTGGTATAATGAGACACCATATTGTACCAAGAACACCATAGCAAAATGGAGTTGCAGAATGGATGAATAGAACACTTCTAGAGCGTGCAAGATGCATGCGAACCAACACTGCACTTCCCAAATCATTTTGGCTTAGGCAGTCAATCCAGTTGTATACTCGGTAACGGATAATTTCAAACCACACAATCAAGGAAGAGGAGGAAATAATTTTGGGCTTGTTAATCGAGCAAGAGGACGACGTAATTTTTAAGAAAGAACAAACTTTAATTGTTTTCACAATGGAAGTTTGAACAGAGTTGCAAATTGTATATTTAGACTAATGAATCAAAGTAACAACACTTATGCAAATGTTGCTGAAAACCGTGTCCAGGTATTGGGGAGAATTCTAACCCCACAAAGTCTTATTTTTGGCAAGCATTTCTTTTGATGTTAAAGAAAATACATGGTATTTAGCTACTAGTTAATAGCAATCGCATGTTTGATGAAAAGGAGTTACTTTATTCACTAGATGAAACTATAAAATCATTTGTGGAATTTGGCAACAAATCAAATATTCTGATTTTGGGAAAAAGGTTAAAAATAAAATTGAAAGATGACTATCACAATTTCATTTCTAATGTGTTTTATACTCCTGGTGTTCATCACAATTTGTTGAGTTTGGGATAGTTGTTAGAAAAAAGGTTATAACATTCAAATTTATTAAGGATACTGCACAATAGTTGACAAGAATGGAAGATTTATAACGAAAGTAAAAATACTCAAAATAGACTTTTCTCATTGAAAATTCAACATGAAAAATTTTCTTACTTGAGTTCTATGATATACGATGATAACTGGTTGTGGCACATACATTTTGGATATTATCATTTTCTGATTAAATTACCTATCAAGAAAAAAATTTGTTTTTAGTTTGCTAATTGTTCAAATTCCTAATTGTATTTGTGAGACTTGTCAATTGGGAAAGAAGCACAAAGAATAATTTCCTGTTGGAAAATATTGGAGAGCAAAAGGTTATTGGAGATTGTCCATTCAGAGCTATGCACCATTAATGTTTCATCACATAGTGGAAGCATGTATTTCATTACTTTTATTGATGACTTTAACGGAAAGACTTAGGTGTATTTTTTGACACAGAAATCAGAAGCATGTGATATCTTCAAGTCATTTAAGGCATTTGTGAATCAAAGTGGCTTTAGAATCAAGATTCTAAGGACAGAGGACAAGAATATCTTGCATATGCAGATTTTTTAAGCAGCATGAGATTCAATATCAGTTAACAACAGATACACTCCCTAGTAGAATGGAGTAACTAGAAGGAAGAACAGGACAATCATGGATATAGTGAGATGCATTTTGCGGTTTAAGCAACTGCCTAAAGAATTTTGGGCAAAAGCGTTGCTATTGTTGTGTATTTTGAACAGTTGCTCAATAAGAAGTATTCGTAATAAGACCTTGAAGAAACTTGGAGTGGAAAAAGGCCTTCAATTCATCACCTCAGTTTTTGGTGTATTGGATATGCTCATGTACTAGATCAGTTAAGAAAGAAATTGAGAGACAAAGGTGAGAAATATATTATCATTGGTTACGGTATGAACTCAAAAGCTTATAAACTATATAATCCAAATATAAAGAAGGTGATCATCAGTTGATATGTGACTTTTGATGAAGAAGCAATATGAGACTAGTCTTCTAAAACTCAAAAGGAGCCTGGTGGTTCATGAGTTATGAAGAAGAAGATGGACGGCAGGCACATTAGCTCAACCAAAATCATCAAGTAGACCTCAGAGGAATCTTCAATTACCAGCAAGACTTGGGGATTATGTTGTCAGCAATGATAATGATCCATTTGATGAGGAGATTATCAATTTTTCTTTATTTGCATATTGTGAACCAATAAGCTTTGAAGAAGCTTCCACTGACAAGAATTGGAGAAAAGGTATGGACAAAGAGATCTTTGCAATTGAGAAAATGATAACTGGGTGCTAACAGATTTGCCTATATATAAGAAGCCAATAGGAGTGAAATGGGTATACAAGACAAAGTATAAGCCCAATGGTGAGCTTGATCGATTCAAAGCAATTACAAAGGGATACAAGCAAAGGCTAAGTATTGATTACTTTGAGATATTTGCTCTGTTGCCAAACTTGATACAATTCATATGATTATTTCACTTTCTCTCAAAATAAGTGGAAGATATATCAAATGGATATCAAGTCTATTTTTTTGAATGATACTTTAGAGGAAGAAGTATATGTTGAGCAACCTACAAGTTATGTGATCCTTGGAGAAGAGGATAAATTCTACAGATTGAAGAAGACATTTTATGGTTTGAAACAGGTACCAAGAGCATGATACAAGAAGGTTGATTCTTATTTCATTGAGTATGGTTTTCAAATATGACCATTTGAACATACGTTGTACATTAAATCTGTTGAGTCTAGTGATATGCTCATTGTATGCCTTTATGTTGATGATTTGATTTTCACTGAAAATAATATGAAGATGATTGCAGAATTCAAGGAGGCTATAGTGAAACATTTTGAAATGACATATCTAGGTCTAATGTCTTACTTTGTAAGCAATGAAATTGTTCAGGAGGGTCATGGCATTTTCATTTCTCAAAAGAAATATGCTAATAATATTCTAAACAAGTTTCAAATGGAGAATTCAAAACTAGTCTCCACTCTAGTTAAAGAGAAGCTGAAATTGATGAGGGAAGATCAAGCTAAAATTGTGAATCCTACCTATGACAAGAGTTTGATTAGAAGTTTGAGATATTTGATTGCAACCAAACTTGACATGGTTTTTGGAATTGGATTCCTCAAGGTTCATGGAGGAGCTGTACACCTGTCATTTGCAAGCAACTAAAAAAATTCTTCACTATATCAAAGGTACCATGACTGATGGAATTTTTTATGGTGATACTAATGATATAAGACTTGTTGGATAAACAAATAGTGATTGGGTAGGTGACATAGAAACATGAAAAAGCATTTCACGATATGTTTTTCATCTTGGATCTGCAGGATTCTCCTTTAAAGAAACAACTAGTTGTTGCACTCTTCACAACTAAAGCAAGATACATTGCAACAACTGTGCTACACAAGCAGTGGCTGAGAAGAATTCTTGAAGAGAAGCAAAACACTCCCACGACAATATTTTACAACAATAAGTCTGCTATTGCACTTTGCAAAAATCTAGTATTTCATGGGAGATTCAAGCATATTGATATTCGATCGCAAGATTTGAGAATTGGTTGTTGAGAAAAAAGTGTTGACTGATTATTGTCACATTGAAGAACAAGTTAAGATATTTTTACAAAGCCTTTGAAGAATGAATTATTTTGTCAGTTGAAGAAAATGCTAGGAATGATCAACTTTAAATGCTTGGTTTAAGGGATGCAATGTTAAAAAAAAAGAATTTTAAACCAAGCATTAAATGCTAGCATGCTTGTAAATCTCTAGCATTTATTATGACCATATTGTCAACATTATCATTTATGATGGTCTTCAACCTATCACTTTATGCTTTACATACTTGTTTGATCAATAAATGTAGTTATTAAATTTCTTTGTTTTACTTCAAGTCTTTAGTCTATATAAGAAGGCAGAATGTTCAATATTGTAATAGATTAAGTTAATATAAAAATTATATTATGAGCAAAGTTTGTTAGATCTCCCTTTTCTTTGATAACTTCCGTGCGTGCAATATTTTTTCCGGTGATTGTGTGTTTCTGATGGCAATAAAGTATGAAATTGAACGTGTGTGCTATTGGCATCGTCGCATCTTATGACTACCATGGCTATTTGTTGCTCTTTCTCCTCTGATTGACACTATAGGAAAATTTATTCTATACTCCCGGAGTACTTTTTTGTTTTTTCACTCCTTAAAACAAATCCTACCATGATTTCTTTTCTGGTTTTATCCCATCTCTTCTCCTTGTCGGTGGTTTCTACCATGCCCCAGCCAAATTTAGGTGTAATTAACCCAAGCTGACGTGTCAGCTACTAATTGGAGAAACAAGGTGGTGGGACCCACACCTAAATATTTGGCTTGTTTTCATTGTTCACAGCATCATCCCCACGCTCCTGATTGTGACCCGTACATCTTCTTCTATCTTTATATGATGCAACCTACGCTCAACATCACACCAAATACTGCCATTATTACTATCAGTAGCATATTTTGTTATCTTTCTTTCCCAGAACATCGAGAATTGAATCCCAAATCCCTATTATCCCATGTAATCAAAATCAAACTGTATCAAACCCTCAAAAAGAAGATCGAAAGATATTCTTCTGCTCTTATGAACCCTAACATCCCTATGTTGACAAAGATCGTGCTCCATTCTCCAATCAGCGTCGACACCACAAAGATCACCTCGCCAACTCATCCTTGCGTCTCTTTTCACGTTGTCAACCACCACCACACAGTGTTGCCCATCCCTCCTGTACCACTCGTGGAGCATCCATCTTCCACTATGCTAGATGCCACCCCTATGCGGCGTGAACGCTCCTTCAGCATAGAACATAGCGCTAGTGGGTTACCTACAAGCAAGCATATTGTAAGTCATACTTCTCGTTTGTTGTATTATCGTATGATAGGTTCCCATGCTCAGAATGGGATATTCAGAAAATGATATAAAAAAGCGAAGTGCAATAGAAACTGAAATTTAACAAATACTATGGGATATTCAGAAGTGCAATAGCTTAGATCTTTTATGAATGGAAACTGATGAAATTGGAACTTTTCACACTTAGAATGATGAAGCAGATCCCTCCAAAGACCTATATGTCCAACCATTTGTGAGAAACGATTATATCATAATAACACTACACAACAACACTCTCTAATATGCAGAATGTAGCTGAGATTACCTGCAGAGGATTGAAGGGATGGATAATCACTTACAAATATTATGTCAAGGAAAAATATGCCACCTTGGTATGATGTTCCTACAAAAAAGAAGTTCATTAATTTTGCATGCCAGCTCACGGAAACTCAATATGAAGTCAACCAACATGGTCGTCAATAGAGTGTTCTTGCCATGGCGGCTTTTACCTATATTAAAACCAAAGCAATGAAACCCCTATAAGAATTATACAAGAAATTAACATTAGTTAACTTATTTCACATGGTGTTTTTTTTTTTCCTTTAATTAATAACTCAGGTCACGTAGAATAGGGACAAAAGATGGCCTATGTGAGTTGTAATATAAAACAATTAATACAACCTATATGAAGTGTAATTTACAAAAATAAGATAATATATTTACTGCTGTTACTAATGCCTAAACTCAATAAATTGCTGTTCTATGTTTTATCTCTTGAAATCTTAATCAGTAATGGATAGTGCCTATATGACATAAATAATTGAATATTCGAAGTTGAGTCAAAGTTATTATACTGTTCTTAGCTAAGTTAACTTACCGGTAAAAGCATTTTATCAAACACATCAAAAACATTATATACAAATAATACAAATTTGCACAAGCAATTTATCAAACGGATTATATACACAATTTAATTTTTGATATACCTATAAGTAATAAATTCTACATAATCATGCAATTATGTCTGCCACATTACCAAATATAGTTAACTTTCGCTCTCATTACTTGAAAAGTCATGAAATGGAGAGATTTGATTGGATAATTGTGTAAAACTCTTTTATCCTATTAGTGCATCAAAATTAAACTCATATTTTTATTATTATTTGTCTTATGGAGATTTTGGCTCTTATTATAATAACAAATATTCGATAATTTCCACTTTTGCTTCACAAATCTCAATTGGGGAGTGAAAGCAACTCCTCTTATGAATTCTCACATTTCAGCATTCTTTCAAAGTGGCATTGGCAGTTTGTGTCTATTTGTCAACTGACAAATATTCTTATTTATGACAATAAGTAATAAAGCATAAAAGATAAAGTGTAAAGAAAGAGTAAGAGAAGAAGTAAGGTAATAAATGAGATTGAAGAACTAAATAGAAGAAGAAAGATAGAATAAAGAGATAGATGAGAGGAAAAATAAAAATAATAACCTAAAAGAAATGTCAATATTATAATGATAGAAAGTTAATGAAAGAAAAAGAAGAAAATAAAATTACAAGAGAATGAAGAAAAGAAAATGAATGTGAGTTCAAAGTATTTTATTTGTCTCCCATGCACTCTGGGTCATTGAGACTTGGAGATTATTGGGTTTACAAGTATTTTTCTAGATTGAACTCCCTTTACATTGTGACTTATTGCTATATTTATAGACTAACTCCTACTGACAGATCTCACTAGGTGTCCTCTATGATTTTCTAATCCAATGCTCTAAAACCATTCAATTTGATTTTGTCAATAGCTATTCCCACTTTTGTGTCAAGAGTGCTTGTCTAGCTTGCAACTTTAATGATCATCGCATATTCCATCCAACTCACGTTGACAAAATTAAATCACATGCTCCCAAAGGTCAAATTTTCACCAAGAATTGTTCCAAAGTCTTTCAAAGGTCCAAATCCACATTTTGGGATTTTGTTGAATTCTCCTTGATACTTGTGTATTTTCAGTATTTGTGTATATATATATATATATTAGTTGCAATTGGTATTAATTGTCACCATGTGGTTCCCAACATGATTGGAACCATATAAGCATTTGTACAGTATTAGTGTGTATATATATATATATTAGTTGCAATTGATTTTAGCTGTTGGATTCAATTACTAATAGGTGAGATTTTGTCACCATGTGGTTCCCAACATGATTGGAACCATATAAGCATTTGCTCAATTTTAAACTTCATAACCATTTTGGCGCTTTGTTAGCTCATTCTATCCAACTCACATGTCAACAAAATTAAACCACGTGCACCCAAAATTGTTCCTAGTCTTTCAAAGGTCCTCCACATTTTTCAGATTTTGTCGAATTCACCTCAATACTTTTAGGGAATTTTACCCCCACCAATATTAGTGTATATATATATATATTAGTTGCAATTGATTTTAGCTGTTGGATTCAATTACTAATGGATGAGATTTTGCCACCATGTTGTTCCTAATATGATTGGAACTAGATAAGCATTTGCCCAATTTTAAACTTGGTTTTTTTTTTTTTTTGGTCGTGAAACTTGGGGTTGGAGAGGCGTACGTCTGTTTGGTACAAGCCTTGGATTTTGGAAGATCCCATTTCCCTTTTTTTTTTTCTCTTTTGGTCGAGGAAAGATCTCATCTGTAATTTTAAAATGTTGATGGAAGCTCTCTGGGTAGCCCTGGGCTAGCTTTGTGGGCTTTTTGAGAGGTTGTGATGGTGCCTGGATCATTGGCTCTAGCATCTGGGCAGCCATGTAACATGGATGATTGGGCCCAGTACAACATGGTTTACCTCATAGCAGCACATGCATAAACAAAAACCATAAAGTTTGTTGAAATAAACAACACTTACTTTTGACATTTTCACTTCACAAAAGAGAAAAGAGAAATTATTCATTGGAAAAATTCTGGCTACTCTTTAAAGTAACCACTAAATTGAAAAGAAATTCTTGTAAGTAATCATAAAATTATCCTTCTATTTATTTTTGAATTTCAAACATAGCTCAGAAGATATGAATCAATCGCCACACATGCCACCAGGTCCACCATATTGGAGAGAAAATCCAAAATCTCCTCCTTGATCTCCATAGTATTCAACACCAAAGCAGTCTGAGTTGTCAGTAAATGTATTTACTATTTCCTTTTGTGGCCCCCATTCATCATCATGATCTGAATCTCGGATTGCGACGTGTCTAAAATATGATGCATGAAGAAAGTTTTCATCCGGAAAGTGTCCAGATCCCATTGGGGGACTATGACCACCCAAAGGATTGGTTGTTTTTCCACCCCACCCTACTTGCATAGCTTCGGTCATATTAGAGAACAAAGCTGCTGGAAAATAACCAACATTCTTATTCACCATTTTTAACCACCAGTCGTTGGTAATATGGTCCTGTATACATCCATAAACTATTGTGAGTATATATCACAGCTAGCCTATGGTCGAGAAATTTGAATGAACATTAACGGTATATGAGCTGTATATAATTCAACAAGTTTTATTGTGAATATTTTATAGTATGTGCATGACCTTTGTCAGAGAAATTGGTAGCTCAAATATAGTCCCGCCATAAATAGATGTATTAGCCACTGGTGCGCCAATGTAAATTTCATCATCAACTTGAACAAAACCTGTGCATATCGTATTGTAGCATCCCGTCTTTCGAAAATCATCTGCCTGCCATTTTTAAACATGATGTTACTTTTTAATGATCTTTTTTTCGCTTGTTAACATCATATGAAATATAAGGTCTCAAGCAAAATTGGAGATCATCCCTTAATGAAAAATAATTAAGTAAAGAAAAAATATATATGAACAAAAAGGGCATCACGCTGTTATAAGCAATGATAAAAATTTTGAACTAAATTTTCCTTACCGTCCACAATGAGTAAAGATGAGTTCGATAATCTCCGTATAATTGCGGATGAACCTGATATTAATGCATAGGAGGATAAATTAGGTATCAATTTTACCCAAATTAACAAGCTATATACATATACATATATTTTTGTTGACAAATATATTAATTGTATAAACTAAAACTCACATGCCATCCAGCAACAATTTTATCTGTATAATCTGTTTGTCCGTTTTGAACCCATACATAACCCGCGCTTGATTGGTCCTTATCAACTTGTGGATTATAAACACTACCAGTTCCACTAACTCCATGATAAAGATAATAATCATTAAGAGAAACTTCTGCAACCTACAAATTCAATAGATTCACTTATGTAACCTAAATTGAAAATATCAGTTACCATTTATTGAAATGAACTAAGAATATTTAAGATTTAGTCATGCTAAAGAAAACTTACTTGAATCCCAGGATTTTCTACAGAGTCAATATGAGCATTTAATAATGATCTTGCTTGAATAAGATCACTTTTTGTTGTCCTTCGAATAGGAACAGTTCCCGCTGGACACGAGACCTTCTCAAGGCCAATTACTATGGGCTTGGCTGTTGAACTATTCACACTTGCTTTTGCCTTTGTTCGTTGAAAACTAGGTTTTCTCTACAATTAAATGAAAGGAACAATTATTGAAAGGAAAAATATACTCAGCAGAAAGAACACTGAATTAATTAAAATTAACCCCATTGATGCAAAAGGTTAGGTTATACCTGCAACTTGTGATTCTTTAAAAGAGGATGGTCAAAAGCTGGTTGCTTGTTAATATCAATGCAATCAACAATGTACCCAAACTTTGTCTATCGAAACCAAGATTCAAGTATTAAATTTATTTAAATTATGCGACGAGATAAAACTAAAGAAAAAGAAACATATGATGATACATAAGAAGAGTAACATACACCTGAATACTCTTAACAGGAAGCTTGTTCACGAGCTTTAACTGTCTCTCCAAATCCAATTCTTCTCTGAATGTTGTATTCATCTCGTCGACTCCATAGTTGCTGCTGCTAGTTGCAAGACATAAGAAGAAGAATAATACACTGATCATTTTTAACATTTAATCCTAAAACAAAAAGACTAATGATCAATCTCTTTTCTCTATTGCCTATATATAAAGTGTTGTGTTCTTTTTTGTAGGTCCCGTGTATAAGAAATTTTTAAAATATCACGATTCAATAGAAAACTTGCAATTTTTTTTTTAATTTCTTAATCAGTGCTCTTTAGAACACTAGTGAAAAGTAACCCATAATTAAAAATACAAGTTAAGAATATTAATAAATTGTAAAATAAAAATATTCATCAACATTATTATTTTATGATGACTATTGACCATTACAGGGGAAAAGATCTTTATGCATTAAATGCACCACAATGAAAAGAGAAAATTCATTAACCGATATTACTTGCTAAATATTAATTCTTTTATTCATCAAAAATAAAGAAGCTATTAATGTCATTAAGTTATTGTTAAATATTCATTATTCATCATATTAATAATTAAAAATAAGTTAAGAATATCAATAAATTATCTATCAACATTATAACTTTATAATGACCCTTATTAGAGGTAAAAGGATCTATGTGCATTAAACTCACAATAATGACGAATTTTAAAGGAAAATATATAACCATTATTACTATATGAAATATCATTAGGTGTCAAATGCTTTCTTAAAATCCAACTTAATTAAGCATGCTTGGAAACATGGGTTTTGGGATTAGATGCGGTCTATGGATCAAAGAGTGCTTAACAACCGCATCTATGTCAATTCTAGTAAATGGAACCCTCACGAAACCGTTTAAGATGCAAAGAGGGTTAAGGCAGGGTGACCCAATATAGCCCTTCTTGTTTGTCTTGGTTTGAGAAGTTTTGAATAGAATGATTGAAAGATTGGTGAGATTAGGAAGAACAAAAGCTTAGGAGTGGGACAAGGAAGAATTGATCTATCCCATTTGCAATTTGCGGATGAGACAATTCTCTTTTGTCCACAAAATGAGGAAATGATAAGAAATTATAAGAGGCTGGAATGTTTTGAGGTAATGTTAGGGTTGTCTATCAATTATGAAAAATTAGCGTTATTCCCTTATATTGTGAGAGTAGTAGGGTGAAGAGAATTAGAAGGTATCTTGGGTGTTGTGTGGTTAAGATATCCATCAAGTACCTAGGCACACCCCTTGGGGCTAACCCCAAAAGAGTTGCAACATGGGATCCCATTATAAATAGAATTCAAGAAAAGTTGAGTATATGAAAGGCTAAATTTTTGACAAAAATAGAAAGACTCATTTTGATCAAGGCTATTCTTAATAGCCTACCAATGTATTACCTTAGTCTGTTTAAGATGCCAAAGAGGTCTCCAAGAAAATAATCTCCTTGCAAAAGGATTTTTTCTAGGAAAAACAGGAGGTCAAACGGAATGACATTAGTAAGTTGGGACATAGTTCAAGACTAAAACATCTAGGTGGATTAAGGGGGGAGACATAGTGCTAAAAAATATGGCACTTTTATTTAAGTGGTGGTGGAGATTTGCAAAGACGGAGTGTCCATTGTGGAAGAGGATTATCTGCTCGTGTAATAATATTCAACTTGATGGGCAGTTGAATGATCAACAACCTAAAAATAAATGAGGGTATGGGAAATAATACATGATATGGGGAGAACTCAAGGAGGCATCATGATCAATTTGTTTGAAGGAATAAGGAAGGAGATGAGGAATGGTAAGGTGATTAGATTTTGGAAGGACTTTGGTTAGAAATTGGTCTCCTTAAGAATACATTTCCCAGGTTGTTTCAAATAACTGATTAAGAGGAATCAAAGGTGAGTGAATGTGGCTTTTGGGATGGACAAGAATGGATTTGGAGTCTTCAATGGAAAAGATCCTTATTGCCAAGAGAGAAGGTAATGTTAGATGAATTACACCAAGTGCTAAATACAACGAGGCTTAATGAGAACAAGGTGGATAAGTTGATATGGAAGTTTGACAAGAAAGGTGTCTTCTGTTAAGTCGATGATGCAAAAATTGATTAATCAATGCCAATAGCTGCAAGAAATAAGCAGCTTCAACTATGCTAGTAAGGTTTGGAAAGGACTTATGCCACCTAGAGTGGAGGTGATGAATTGGTTTGCTGTTATTGGAAGATTAAATACGAGAGATAGGCTTTGTAGGTTGGGCATTATCCAAAAGGAACAAAATATATGTCCAATGTGTGGTACTCAGGAGAGGATTTGTGCCACCTCTTTCTAGCATGTGAGTTTGCATGGACAGTGTGGGAAATATGGTTGAAAAATGGAATATGGCATGAGTTATTCCATTTGACATGAAAATAGCCTTGGAGTCTTGGTTGGTAATGAAAGTGGGAAGGGATGAGAGAAGAAATGGATAAGGGCTTTCTTTGTTTCTAATTGGTCAATATGGAAATGTAGAAACAATACCATATTTGAAAAAATGTGCAGCCATGAAGAGGTCATGAATATAGCTGAATTTTGGCTAAGAGAATGGTTAACATAGAAACCCTAAATGTTAAGCTAGGAATATGCATGTGTATGGAATTAATTGGATGCTTTATTTTATTTTTTATGTGGTATTAGATTATGATGGAATTATATGTTCATAAAGCTTTTAGATGCAAGAAGCATTTTTTGTGTATTGCTAAACACCAAAAGCATACAAGCCATGTGCTATGGCACATGAGTGATACATTGTGAGGTATTTGATTGAGTGTGGTGAAGTCTTAAGGAGTGAAATACATACACCAAAGTGATACACATTGCCAGGATAGGAAATTGTTGAGAGTGGTGAGGTCAATCAAAGGATAATGTAGTTTCAAAGATAAAGAGATTATCATGAACTAATAGTCATGTTATTATACAAAAGTTGGTTTTTTGCAAATTAGAGGTTCATTATTGGGAGGTGGTGTGGAATGATAGCAATGGCTTCAAATAGGAATTGGAGTGATATATTGTGAGGAGTGATACAAAGTATTGATTGACACATGAGAAGTGTAGTGATATATTGTGAGGAGGAGTGATACACAATGTTGAGCGATACACAATGAGGAGTGTAGTGATATATTGTGAGGAGGAGTGATACACAATGTTGAGTGATACATAGCGAGGAGTGTAGTGATACACAAATGAGAAAAGGAATAATATACTGTGAGGTTTTTCCTATTAGTGTTTGAATGCGTGACTTAATGTGCATATCAATATGAGAAAATGTACTATGGGTACTATTGTTAGGTGTGTAGAAGACAGTTAATTTCGGTTTGTGTGCAAATGTATTCTTCATTTATGTGACTTATATGTGTGTCAATGCAAAGAGGTGTCATATTTGGTTGACACGCTTTATAAATGAGATTGTGATAATGAATATAGTGGATGGCATTTCTGAGTGACAACACTGCTTTATAAATGAGACTATGATAATGAATGTAGTGGATGACATTTCTGAGTGATAATGTGAAAGAAATAGCATGTATGCTCTTTGGTTCTATAAGTGACCTTGATGGCTATATCGTAGGAGTCAACTTGTGGACTTTTCCATATCTACCTGACATGACCAACTGGGTGGGTGGTAATGCTATGTTTTGACAAGAATTCTGGCTTTAGCATGAAGGAGTTTTTTATCAGAGTGGATTTGAATGTTTGATCATAATGTTTTCAATTTTGCCTTGTGGCACTAGCTCGTTGATTGCATAGGATTAATGATTTTAGTCTTTGGTGTCTTGCGATTGGATATAATGGAAGGTATTTTCATACTATGAAGGCCACATGCAGGTACAATGACAAGTGTTGAGCTTGTACCTTCGGATATTGCTATTATTTGGCTTTGTAAATCTCCTCATGTGAATTTTATTAGGAGTTGTTTTGGTATTGATTAAGGGTAGGTGGGCTATATGTTTTGATGATGTTTTGTATTTTTATTAGATAGTCTCAGAACTTTGACTAATATTTTGTAGTTGAGACTATTATTTTGTTGTTTATGTTTTCAACCTATTTTGGTGGTGAATAATAATTATTGAAAAAAAATCATTAGGTGTCAAATGGAAACTTTTTATTACAATTTAAAGAAAATCGTTATCTCTAAATTTAATGCACTCTTTTTATGTAACATATGACAAATTCTATTTATAATTAAAAAAAATTCCCTTCAAATTTGTTTCTCTCGGCCTTTCTCATTTCCTCTCTCCCTCTCTCTTTCTGTCTCCTCCATTTCCCAAAAATGATAAAGCTCTACAGATAAAATTCAAACTTCGAGATTATGAAATATTGGAGTAGTGAAGGCCACAAATTTCAAACACATACTTTATTTGAAAAAAATTAAACAACGGTAATAATAATAATAATAATAATAGTCATTCATACATGAAGCTGTTTTTGAAGCTTCAGCACAGAATCCACCTATTTAAAAATGTAATTCACTTTTTTGGACAGAACTTCTATAAATTCCAAGTCACTTAGAATAGATGTGCTATATTTAGGTGTAATAGGTGTGAGATGTTTATTATGTGTATTGGTGACATGTGAATATATTTTCTATCAAGATTATTTAATCTGTAAAAGTTTGAGGGTATTAATATAACGTTAGTTTTAATTCATATTAATTACTAGAGGGTATATTTATTTAAAGGGTAAAAATGATATATAAATTTTTATATATGAGTTTTATATATAAAATTACACATGAAATGTATACATGATAATCCATATTTTTACATCCCACCAAACATGTCCTTAGTGTAATTAATTTTATCATTACTTAATTTCAAATTTTAACGGGGGCAATTTGATCCATTTAAATAACTTTTTCCCGTCCTCTGCAATCATTTATTATTTTCTTAATATATGTTTCTCAGTTTATTGAGCAACAAAACATATTATAGTCAATCTCATAATATTGTAATTATCTTTTTGATCATTGAATACGTCTTTAACACCATGATATTTTACCAGAATTGCACGAGTAACTACCTTAGATATTTGTTTTGTTAACTTAGTTTCACGGTAAACTATATAAAATTATTATTTTTTAGTTCAAGTCAATTTTAAAATATATATATTTAATCTGTTAATTTTCTAAGATTTATAAATGTAAAATCTTGTGTATCATACGTGCATTGTACGGGAGCATTTCATCCTCTCTAGTGTCGAAGTGTGCGGAGTTCTCATTCTCCCATATCAAGTTAGAGTTACATTGCTCATGGCCCACCAAAACGAGAAGACTTAAGATATTCACCCAAGTATTGCAACATGTTGTTTATTAGTCCAATTATAGTGATCGATTTTGTTATTGGGCTTTAACTTCCGTATCTTAAAAAGAAATCAATTTTACTTATGTGACAATAACTAATTAGATGTTAGTATAAAATTATTTTATACTAAGTATATAATAGTTCAAGTTAATTATCTTATAGAGAAAGCAGTTGACACTAATAAAAGACACATTTATATATTCAATAACTTTTTTTATATAGATTTTTATCAATATATTCATTGAATTATAACTATTTTTTGTGATGATCATTAGTAACCTTTTTTTTTAAACAATGGGCATCAATAAATATGTGGGCAAATAGTACTTTTTTAATACATTTAAAAGTATTTATTATTTAAATGTATATGTAAATCATGTTATAATGTATACATAGCATACTAGTTGTTTGACTCATGTGATGCATGGGATGATAGTGAAAAATAGTTTATTGACCATTATTAAAAATAAATAATAATTTATTTAAATACATCTTATAAAAAATTGAGTATATAAACTTATTTTAAAAATAAGTTAATAGTTAAATAATTAAATAAATAAAAATATAAAATGAGTATGGATCTGAAATAAGTCATTCTATTTTTATATTATTTTGAATATTATATTTATAAGGTTGAGAAAATTAGATAAATGACCTTTAACTAATAATAAAAAACCTATTTTATGAAAATTTTGCGTGTTTCAATAGTTGACATTGATGAATAACTAAATAAAAAATAAATGGATATATTTACAATATCATATACTATCAATATGGATAACAATGGGTATCCATAAGAGAGGGATATGCTTCCTGCACTTTGTCCCGTTTAGAATTTTGTCCATCGTTCCCATCCTCTTCCTCGTCATAGGTCTGTATTCCCTATTTCTCACAAGAATTTGAATCTATAATATTTGTGGATTTATTAAAATAATTCAATTTTTTTAAAAGTATTTTGATATTTGAAACATAAATATGCATAATACTCATTCCCTTTTAGAATATCTGTCCACTTTTAAAACTTCGTATTTCAAAATATCTGCAATTTCGTGTATCAATAAAGTATTAATTTTTTTCGTTGAGTACTATCTCTAATTAATTTCACATTCTTAAAGCATTCCATTTAATATTACTGTGCTATATTAATTAATATGTAGGGATACATTTGTACATTCACTATATTTTACTCAATTACCAGTATTATTTATTATATTTCTTAATATCTATGTTTGTCTAAAATTGATAGATATTTTGAAAGGAAGGAGTCACAAATATTACTAATGCAATATAATCTAAATTAAAAATGAAAATACATACATAATGCAAATTTAATAAAGATAATTAAAAAAATAAATGTGTGCTAATATTTTCTTTTACACACACACACACATATATATAATTTATATAAGTGGGAAATTGTAAGATTTACATGGAGATATCTCATTCATTGTCTTTATCTCATCTAACAAACGGTGACTCTACCCTTGTCCTCATAAAGACTAAATGTGTTATCATTCATTTTTTTTTTTTAAGTAATCCCCTGAGTATCCACTTCGATATTTTTTTTAATTATGCTAGCCGTTTATATATTTTTAGTAAATTAAAATAGTTAATTTATAAAAACATAAAACTATACTTTCTAATTAATAAAAAATAATGAATAAATTTAATTTACATGATTTCAATTACACCTTATTTCCTTTTGCATCACTTTAGTAAATATTCTCTAAATGAATGTTTTTAGATTCCTCCATAACCATATCAAAATAAAAATCTCATTTCTCATTAATTATTGAGTCAATTATATTATCATAAATTATTCTCTGAATTTCATTTATTGAAGATAAGTATCTTTTAAGATCATCAGACAATTGTTCTTTATCATATTCTAGCTCTTCAGCTAAGAGATGACTTTGAAATTAATTGAGTGGAGAATCATTTGGTATGACATGGACTTAAAGTCTTTTAAAGATCTTCCATTTGAATTAAACAAATTTTCAATTTCAATTAAAGATAAGTTATTTATCTATGAACTTGGGATAAAAAGATATACAAAAAAATAAAAAAATTTTTTATGACAATATGAAACTCTCAACTTATTCTAAAAAATGCAATATTTGTCTTTAAAATTTGGAAATGTAATATTAAAATCATTAATAAAAAATTTAAATTACAATTTAAAACTTACATTAATTCCTTAATATATTTTTCCGGTCATATAAGATTTCATCTTCTTAAAGTTCACAAACTTGCTCCTATACAAATTGTGGCATGCTCATTGTGTTTGTCACTAATAATGTAATAAAGAGTTTTCTTAATTGATTCCAAGCACAAACTCAATAATTTGCTTTATACCTTCAATATAGTCATTGTTTAGGAAATATATGAGAAATTTTTGATAAATTCTATTCATATATTAAGCTTCCTTTCAATAACCTTAGCACATGAATTTATAATTTTTTAAGGATAATTTAAAAAACTTAAAATTGTGTTAACTTGATAAATAGTGCTCAGTTTTATATTAAATAATGAAATTATAATTTCATAAGCTACTTGATCTTTATCATTTTGAATTTAAGGCCTATATAAATATATTAAAATATTTATTTGAATTTTATGAATATAAAAAATTTAGTTTTTATCTTTATAAATATTTTTAAAATTATCTTTTGATTTTTATAAATGTCATTTTGTAAAAGTGAGAACTAACTATGAGATGATAAATATAATACTAAAAAAACCTAAAATAAAAAAAACTAATACAAAAATAATCAATAAATATAGTAAAATAATTATAAGATAAAACTGATAAACAATTATAGTGAATGCTTTTATTATATAATAAGTCATTTACCTCATTTTAGTATATTAAGGCTGAATTTCTAGTTTATAACAAATATTATAAATTAATGAATATATTGATTTAAATATAATGGATCATATTACCTTGTATATATATGTGTGTGTGTGTGTGTGTGTGTGTGTGTGTGTTATCATTTTATCAATAGGTACAAAAATTATATAGTAATTAATCAATATTATATATTCATTAATTAATTAATAATTAGAAGTATATATAAGTAAAGTAACATAACTTATCTGCTTTAAACTTTTTCCAAATACTTATATTTTAAAAAATAAAATATATAATTTAAATTTACTTTTGATTATTTATCTATTTAATTTATCACTAATTATTTTAAATAACTCTAATATTTAAGGTTATCAAAATAATGTATAATATTTTTTGGCCATGTAGATTTTAAGATAAATTACCCAGATATTAAAAATAATTATTATGAATGTTAAAATTATATAAATTAAAGATAGTAAACTAATGACATATAATAATTATGATTATAATTTTTATAAAAATATTAATTATTAAAGTTATTAAATTTTTTGGCTCTAAATTACTCTAGAAGCTATACCTAGAAAACCCAAAGGAATGTTGAATATTAGTATTATAGACTTAATTAAATGACAATAAATTTTAAATATATTTAATTTTTATAGTGCAATCATACTATTAAATATTGATAATTGTCTTAATTAAATGCTAATAAATTTTATATATTTAATATGTCATAATTGTAGTTTTATTTTTCAAAAAAATAATTAATGATTATCTTATTAAAAATTGTGGCCCTTAAATCATTTTGTTATTACACTTAAAACTTTCCTTTATAGGTGTCTAAAATATTAATATCATAGATATGTAGCTATATTTTTCAAACAAAATTAAATTTTTTCAGTAGAATCTTAATTATTTATTATTATTCTTTATTTATTGTTTTTATTTGTGTGGTAGACATATTGGCACTCAAACCCAACTAAGCAAAATTCATATTCACAAAAAAAAAAAAAAAAATCCAATTAAGCAAGCTAAATTTTATCATTAGTGGGAGACATTGTTCTTGCAATTTCTTACCCAAAAAAAATTCATCTTTAGTAATCCCTTGCAGTCTTAAGACTTTGGAGGTCAAGCCTAATTTAATGCAATTTGACATTTTCTTTCAAGGACAACACATATAGTTGGTGAACAATATCGAATGCATTTCATATAGTAGCATCCTGGGCCAAGCTTCCTTGATCAGGTCGTTCTACTTGTCCTTTTTAATTAACAAGCAGAGCAAGTATAGGAAATGAAAGCAAATACAGCACATGCAATATAAATAAATAGAAGCACTAGGCCATCCAAGTGAAGGAACTAGCAAAAAGACTTCACAATCACTTACCTGCTTTCACAAGTTTTATGACCGCTTTGAATATTTATATTTACCAACCTATTTATCTATTTATTATTCCATTTTAGTCCTTCTCAAGTTTGATCTTTCGGGTGCAAGTGGCGAAAAAGGGGCCGAACATTATTAAGATCTAGAAAATGCAATAATAATAATAATAATAATAAAGTTAAAAACAAACATTTGTTCGTGCATGTTTAGGGTTTAGGTCTCTAGCTAGAATTTATTTTGGGACACTAAATCAATTTTGCATCCTTTTCTTTTTGTTTGATTTTCTATCGGATAAATTCTCCAAAATCAATTTTGGGTTCAAAATCAATTCTAGATATATAAAATTGATACTTCTAGGTTTATACTCTTTAACTTTTGTCAAAATCCCTTTTCAAATTAAACTATCAAATATAAATTATTTTACCACAAAATCAATTTCATCCAAAATTAATTCTACTAACGCAAAACCAAATATGCTATTCAATGATCTGAACATAAATGGGTTATATTAATACAAAATATCTTACAAGCAACAAGAGCCAAACCAATCCAAAAAAAGAAAGGAAGAGATTACTTTTATTTTTATTTTCTATGTTTTCTATTTATTTTACAAAATCCTAAACTAAGAAAACAAACTAAAACAGTAAATTAAAAAAAAAAAACCAATCAAACACAGTTTCTCACAATTATTATTTTTCCCTTTTCCACTCAATGACCAGTTCTGTAATAATTTGCATGCAATTTTTAACCAATAACCATATACGTAAGAAACTCTCATCAATCAACAACTCATGGTACATGATCACCGTTAGCTAACATTGGTGACTCAATGTTTTTGAGTTGGCCAACTCCTGAGAGACTTTTCTTCCTCAAGTATCCATGTGGTTTGGAAAATAACCACCAAACATGCATTACTTGGAGAATTGAGACAATAGTGCACAATCTTAATGTAGCATTGCTATAAAATTCAGTGATGCATTAACACTTTCTCAAGAATATGAAGCTGGAAATATTGAATATGCCAATGCGAAGGCTGGTTTTTGCTGCCATTGTTTTCTCATTGGCAGCAATTGCTTCAGCAGCTCAGCCCGTTACCTATATATTTGGTGACTCATTGACAGAGGTTGGGAACAACAATTTCCTCCAATATTCTTTGGCTAAATCCAACTATCCATGGTATGGAATTGACTACAGTGGTGGCCAGGCCACAGGAAGATTCACAAATGGAAGGACTATTGGTGATATAATATGTATTTTTCACATCTTAAAGCTTTTATCTAGGAGAAATGTTATTTGTACATAATATTTATGAAATATCTTGTCGATACACTTTTATTCACCATCTGATAATACTCCCATTTATATTATGTACAAAGTAATGTCGGCGTACAATAAAATTCACAACAAATATACACTACACACCTTATCACCATTGGATATGACGTGTACCTCCACTCATCCCACTCGTTCATCACATCCAATGATGATAAACTGTATGACATTTGTTGTGTAATTTTATTATACACCAAACATTACTCTATGTACAAATAACATTAAACTAGTCTTTTCATTTTTTTTCTTGGTCCTCTCTTGTTGAATTTTGATGGTTCTATTTTACGGCATTTTGCAGCTGCAAAGCTTGGAATACCATCACCACCAGCTTATCTTTCAGTGTCTCAAAACAGTGATGCCCTCCTTAAAGGGGTAAATTATGCATCTGGTGGAGCAGGAATTCTCAATGATACAGGACTTTACTTTGTAAGCATGACATATTCAAACCCTTATCATTCATGAATATATCCATAGGTTAGATCTTAAGTGAACTCTTATCTAACTTCTATTCCTATACCCTAAATATTTTAGATTCAGAGATTATCTTTTGATGACCAAATAAACAACTTCAAGAACACCAAAGATGTCATCACAGCAAGAATAGGTGAAGCTGCAGCAAACAAGCATTGCAATGATGCCATGTACTTCATCGGAATTGGTAATACTTCTCATTCACTAAATTGTCTTATTTTACACTTTTAATTATTGTTTTGAATGATATTCAAAATACCTCAATTCTCCCATATGCTATGAAATTGTGCAGGAAGCAATGACTACGTCAATAATTTCTTGCAGCCTTTCTTAGCAGATGGCCAGCAATACACTCATGATGAATTTGTAGAACTCTTAATCTCAACCTTAGGTCAACAGCTTACGGTAAAATCAATGCATAGCACTTTGAAAAAAATTGAAGTTCACAAGAAGCTAAAAAACCACCATCATCTAATGGGAGCATTTCTTCGCATTAATTTGAAGCATCTTTTCCATGCATTACAGTGAATCAAAGTTGTCACTTGTGTGCTCACTCAATCTCACGTTATATATGTTTGGTTATTATATTTATAACAGGGACGACTGCATTCATACTACATTGGGGGCATTTGCCCCCACCAAATTTTTAAAAACTTATATAAATAAATATATATTTAACCCCAATTATATTTTTAAGTTTGACCCACACTAAAATAAAAATCATCTGAAAGTTCTTACTATTATGCTTATGTATTAGTTTTGCCCTCACTACCTTTATTTTCTGGATCCGTCACTATTTATACCAGAAACTCTATCACCTTGGTGCAAGGAAAATGGTGTTTCATGGTCTTGGTCCACTAGGCTGCATTCCATCACAAAGGGTTAAATCCAAAAAAGGCCAATGTTTAAAGAGAGTTAATCAATGGATCCTGGAATTCAACTCCAAAGTACAGCAGCTACTCAACACACTCAACCCTCGTCTTCCAAATGCAAAGCTCATATTTGCAGACACCTACCCGTTAGTTCTTGACTTGATCAATAATCCAAAAACTTATGGTAATTCAGCATTTATATTTTAATTCTTAAACATATATTAGGGTAATTTAGTACCTATACTTCAAATACTAAATAGACCCTTTCACTCTACTTTGCTGTAATGCAATAATTCAATCCACTTTTTGGTCTGTACTTGATGACAGGTTTTAAGGTTTCAAATACATCATGTTGCAATGTAGACACAAGCATTGGGGGTTTATGCTTGCCAAACTCAAAGTTGTGCAGAAACCGCAATGAATATGTATTTTGGGATGCATTCCATCCATCTGATGCAGCAAATGTTGTTCTTGCAGACGAATTTTTCTCTGTTCTTCTCAGCAGCTCCCTCAGCTGCACCAGGGCCATCACCATACTAAATTCTCCTAAAATTGTTTAGCTGGAATGTATTATAAAAAAAATATCCAAGTCAATTTGTTCAGGTTTGATCATATGTGCAACTCAATCAAAATTATCCAATTATATGTTGTAACTGATACCCAAATTAACAAAGTGCGATCAAGTCATCAGTGTAATGGTAATCAGAATTTTACTTAGGGCATGTACAAATCTAGATAATTAACTTATGTTTTAACATTGAAATTGCAGTCCCAGTCTTCCAGACAAAATAAATTACTAACTTCAATATTAATACCAACAAAATAGTAACTTAAAGGGACCAGGATCCTCTTCTGTTGAGTAAGAGCACGACTCCCTCATGTTTATCAAATCCCAATCACACGTTATCACCAAAAACAAATCAACGACTATAATTATTATTTTTACTTACTCTAAGGTTGGTTATTTTTACTGTATTTAATTAAATTTATACTGAATAAAACACTTATAAATAACTTTGTGTGATGATGTGCAACAACAATAAGTGTTGATTTGCTTAAAGTGATGTGTGGGTGAGATTTGATGAACATTATGGGGTCATATTACTATTCAACAGAAGAGCATCCTGGTAAACAGGTCCACACCAATCAATACGAGAAATTTCAGAAATAAATTAAGCACATGAGATTCAAAATTAAGGGAACAGCATTGTTTTGACAAAAAAAAGAAAGAGGGTGATTTATTGCTCTCAGTTGAAAGGCCAATTTTTTCCACAGGAGAAAACTTGAGATGGAAGATAATACCCCTCACATTTAAGCCGAACTGCTTCATGTGCTTGACAAAGCCCTCTTCCAATCTCAAAAGAAGAGGGAACAAGAAAGACCCTCTTCTGTTAGAGAACGAAGTCATCGAGCAAAACCAAGCACAAAAAGCATGAATCAGACTTAAAAGAAAGGGGCCAAAAAAACCCCCATCTAGTTTCTATTCGGTGTGGTTAAAGCAAAAACAATCATCATCGAGCATCACCACAAAAACTAACACACACAACCAAAATAAAGAACACCCAATAGCTTAAAGGTAAAAAAAAAAAACTGCTTTCAGTTTAATTCAACACAAAGATACACGTTTTGATTCTCATTTTAAGATCAAGAAATCCATTGCAAAGATCCAATCTTTTTTCAGATTGAACTGTTTTCTATTTTTAATTTTTTTTTCTCTCTATAAGAGAATAATAATCAGAACCCAGAAGAACAAAACTCGTTGAGGAAAAGGAAAAAGCAAAATTAAAAAAGGAAAAAGAAAAACACAGATATGAAAAGATTGGATCTTCGAAGTGAATTTCTTGATGTTAACGAAAAATAATCAAAATCCATAATGAGAAAAATTGTGGATCCTACGAGAAATAGCAAAAATCCATTTGTGATTAAAGGGACTATGCCAGTCCAGAGGAACCGGTTGATTTTGCATCTTTCGTATTCTCTATGCCATGGATAGTGTGACATAGAGAATCATAGTAGATGCAGAGATTGTTTAAAAAGAAAGAATCAAATTGAAAAAAAGTGAATAAAAAAAAAACAAAGATGGGAATTTGGAGTGCTACAGAGAATGGTGGTTGGATCTGAAGAAAAAGAGGTACAAGCGATGAAGATAACTGGTTTTGTGGAATATTTATATTTATATAGCACTTGGTTGGGCTTGGGCTAGGGTTTTGTATTTCATCAGAATTTTGCAATTTTACCTTTGCAAATACCAAAATCCGTGCAACTGCAAATTGACGAAAATTGCCAAACTAATTAAGCTGGGCTTTTTGTCAAATTTTCCCGAGTCTACCTGAATATTACCAACAAAAAAACTGTCAGAGCAAAATGAAACAAAAGTAAAATAAAAACAATGGTTTATACGCACGTTCAAAAAAAAAAATTCACACTCACCAACGGTCTTTTAGTTTATATATGGGTTGTAGATAAATTTTATGGGTTTAATTTCTATACCGATATAAATTCAATCAAATCATCCCAATATCAATAAAAGGAGTTAAGCCTCACACTCATTACTTGAAAAGTTATCTAAATGAATGATTTATCTATTAGAATGGAAACAGTGTTAGTGCATAGAAATTTGACTCAAATTTTATATTAAAATATGAAATTATAGAATAATTTATGAAAATATGGTGTTTAGTTAAATTTGACAATGCCAAGTTTATTATTGTATTATTATGAGTTTAATTTAATGGATCTTACAATATAAATTTTTTTATGCCATCATCCAATTAAATCATCTTTATTAATATAATTTGTGAATGAAATGTGTGTATTATCATATTAAAAAAAATAGAGTTAGTAAAAGTAACGCATAAAAATATGAGTAGAAGAAAATCAAGTGAGAGCAATAATGACCCAAAGAGAATCAAGTGAGAGAGAAGAAAGTCTTAATCTATGGAGATAACATTTAACCTACTTTGACCCTTAAACTCTTTGCTCTCACTTGAGCTTGACGTTGTAGGGCTTATGTACCAAGTGAGATGGTCAATCTTAATTCCTGATCATCCTAAACTGAGATGCCCAACCTAATTTATTTTCCCATCAATTGTGCCACAACTTGCACCCCCAAAATTAGCACCCATCAATCCCATGATAGACGGCCAATCAATCCCTCTCATTAATGTCTTGCTAGCATATATATCTGCCACACTAGTTTACCTTTATCCTGAGTCGAATAGCAACACTATGAATCTTATATAAATTATCAAATTTAAAAACTCATGTAAACAAAAAACAATAACATTAAACATTATGAATGCATGAATGAAAGAGGATCAAGTGAGAACAAGATAAGTAAATCTTGAATTATAATTTTACATGAATAATCAAGATTACAACATAAAATATTGTGATTATGTGAATTTTTTGAGTGATTATGTGACATTTAAATGGCTTTTCATTTTAATAATTTATATATAATTATACAATCAAAATTTATCTATCTCACTCTCAGAATAAATAATTGTTCACTAGAATCGCTCCATGTATTGAATACCCGAATGACGTAGCGCAATGCCAAAATAAAAATTAACAATTTTCAGTATTGACTAATATTTTCATATAAAAATTAAGTCCACGTTAAAAGGCGTTTTCATAGCTATTTTACTTTTAGGTATTGGTTTTCATACCAATTTAGGTTCCCTAAGATTAATTTTCCGGATTATATATATATTGGATAAACACAATTTAAGTTGGGGAAAATGTTCTCCTCATTCAAAGGTCAAGAAATGCCTCCAATTCATCAAGTACTAGTCACATATACTTACAGATGCATGAGCAGAGCTGCCTAGATGATCCCGTTCTCCACTAGGTTATAATTTTAAGAATTATATGCAGAAGTTTAGTAAATAATCTAATGGATTGATACTATAACAGAAGATTGCAAAACATCAAGAAAAAAGAAGGTTGTACCGAGACCTAATGGACTAACTAATATCTATAACCTATAATCTATAATACTAATATTTCATATTCATATCAAGGAAAGTTTTTCAGGTGTCATTTTTAGGATAATTTATGCCCCACAATTTCATAACCTTAATCTATAATTATTTATTTAAAAAATCACAATCATAATTATTATATATCATTAAAATATCATTAAAAATTATCAACATTTAATTAAATATCTCTTTTATGATTTAAATAATATATATGATGATCTATCTAATTTAAATGTCACAAAACCCTTCCTTCCTTTTTATTATTAAAGATACATATTTGAACAAATATTATCATATTTTATTTGCATATTCTTAAACTGTATTTTATCAATTTAATGTACTATATCTTCAATTGATTTATTATGCATATAAAATTATTAAAAAATAAATAAAAAATAAAGGAGACAATAACACGTGCCATATGAAGGTCTCAAAATAAACAAAATATCAAGATACAAATTTAGAAGAGAGAAAAATTAAAAGTTAAAAAATAATCTTAATTATTAATTATTTTTAAAAAAATCACCTTCATATATCTCTATCATCAATGCAACCTAAATACCCTATATGAAATATTATGACATTTATTATAAACGGCAATTGAAATAAGGCTAAATAAAATATTATAATTGAAAAAATTAAACTTTAAAATGATAAAAAAATATAAAGGAAATGGCAGTCAAATATATTATTATAGTATTAAAATACTATAATTATAATATTAATAATTAATAATAATAAATAATTAGATAAATGAAACAACTATTATAAAAAAAGTTATTATAATAGATTTTTTGAAATTATTTCACCATGTGTCATTTTCTCATAATTGAACATTAGGAGAAAAATATATTATTATAGTTATTTACATCCCAGTTGAATTTTTGGAAAATTCAAATCTATATTCTATAAAATTTATTTTTTCACATTTACATACCATGTGTCATTTTTTCATAATTTTTTTAAACTTTATTTACTTCAAAAATAGAAATCATATTTCAAAATTCATATAATTAATCAATTAAAAAATACAAAATTTAAATTTCAAATTCAATATCAACTTTAAATCAATGTATAATATTTTTATATCTATAATAATAAATACTAAGTTTCAAATTTTTCAATATAAATTTTTATTAATGTCATTTTTTGTTGTAACAAGCGCCTCTCAATATTGTTTTAATTTGTTAGGTTATTTTATTTTTTATCTTGATATATCAATTTCTGAAATTTTCTATGTGAACTACTCTACGATTATTTGCCTTTCATCGCCCTCAATTATTGTCTTAATTTATTTTTATCTTATTTTATTGTTAATGAATAATATTGTTGATTTCATTTTGTGATTTACTTATCATTATTCTACAACTCTTACATTCCTACTTATAAGATATATTTTATTTTCGTTTCTCACTTCTCTTCTTCACTTAAGAATTGTGGAATTTTTGCCTTGTTGATGAAGCTTCAATGCCATCAAACATTACCTCATGTTAAAAAACAAGTGTATTCATTTTTTATTTTTTTCAGGTTAGATGAGTTTCCTTCCTTTCTCCAAATTTGTTTTTCTTTCTTACTCTTTTATTATTTTAATCTATTCATTCTCCCATAATTTTCATTGTAAATTTTTATTCTTTTATTTTATTATACATTGTTATATCAATTGTGGCAAACAAATAGTATTATTTGAATTTTTAAGATTAATATCTTTTTTTTAAATATTTTGTATTTTTCATCCTTCTCTATGCATAGGAACACAATACTAGTTGAGCTTTATATTACTTTTTATTTATTTCACTCTTCTATTTTTCATTTTTAATTGATTCACTCTTCTATAATTTACAATGTTTTGCCCATTCAATATATTTCATATCATATATATTTTCAAACAACTCTATCAATGTTAAGAGTTTTGGCATATATGTCTTATGATGTGTAATGTAGTAAAATAGTATTTTTCTTTTACCTTTTTTTTATATATAATATACATTTTTATCAATTTGCATAGGATTGTATATGGATGTATTTTGATTATTTTGTTTGGATTTATTGGATGTATTTTGATTGTTTTGTTTGGATTCGTTGTTATGATGTTCTTTAGGGTGTTATTGAAATTGAATTTTAAAATATGTCACTAATTCAAAATTTTAATTGATTGTAATTAAAATTTAAATATTTGTCCAAATGATGCCGCGTACAATTTCATAGGCAAATCGTCACCTAAAATATTTTTTAAAAAATGTTAAACCTAGCTATATATATATATATATATATATATATATATAATATTTAGGAATATTAAATAATAATTGTAATGTCAGGTATTATTTTTTTGATAATTTTAAATTATTTAGAAAAAAATTTCTCTCGCAAAAGTAGAAATGCATTTAACGACACATATTCTAATATAAAATTTAAATCTTCTTTAAATTAATGTATGTTATTTTACAATCTATCTATAATTATAATAATAACAATATCATAATAATTTATATTTCTTACAATCACTTAGTTACTTATCAATACCTATCTTTCTTGACTCATCAATAATACAAACTCAAATAATAATTTTTTGTTTTTTGTATTTGCTACTAATAGAATCGTCCTCTATTTATTATATATAATAATATAATTAGTATTAATCTATATAGTAATATAATATTAATTAATCTATCAATATGATTTCCCATATTTGTTCTAACAATGAGTCATATTAATTTCATGTTAGAATTCTTCACTTATGGAATATCCTAAGTTATGAAAATTCAAAGTTCTACATCTATTGAGAGAGATGAAAAAGACAATTTTCAATGTCATTAAAATTAATATGAATAAGTAGTACACCTTATTTTAATTTACAATAATTTTTACCACAATTAGTTCTATATATTTTTTGTCTTTATTATTACATTTATATTTTTCATCTTTTATTATATATTTAATATTTTTCTTTATTTTAGGTATTTATTTTTTTTTACAGTTTATTATCACATTTGAATTGTCTTCACTTATTATTTTAGAAGCATTGAAAATATTTCAAGATTAGAGGAACAAGTTATGTGATCAAAAAACATCCTTTAATAAACATATTGAATTGTACAAGTTGTTCCAAAAAGAATATTATAGTTAAGAAGGACATCAATTTGGATATAAGTGATATGACTAATTCCATATGGTAATGAAGTTTGGAAGCATAAGATTATAATCTTTTTTGGATTCATGCTAAAATAATATGAATGATGTAAAACTAGATATGTTAATGGTTAGTATAAATAGTTTTAATGGTATAGATTTCTAAAATATTGGAGATTATATATGTATATATATTGGTTATCAATACTAATAATTTTATTGGAATGTAATGGTCTTGGTATGAACTTATTGATATATTTCAATAAAAAAAATCCAATTTACAAAATATTTATAATTATGTTTTCAATTATGGGTTACTAATTCAAAATTTGAATCAAGATTGTAAAGCTCAATTCTATTTTTTTGCCTTTATATATTATTATTTTATTAAATTTTTTTAATCTTGGATCTAATTAATTTTAATTTAGTTACACACAATTTTGAATAGGATTTTATAGATGAATTTTGTGCTCAAATTGAATACAATTATCCAAATGATATTAAATTTTATGATACTCTTTTATATTTTGTTCATTATTTAATTAACTTATTTTTAAAATTAATTTATATATTTAATTTACAATAAGGTATATTTAATTAAATTGTTATTTTTTTTAGTAATGACCAACAAATTATTTTTCAATATCACCCAATACATCACACATTACACGAATACATCGCACATGTTACACGACTAGTATGGATATATATAAAATAAAATATTGTAAGCGACCTAATGGATCGGCTAATGGCTGATAAAGATTGAGAAATTTGAAAGAATAATAATGATGATTCAATTGCATCCTCATTCACTCCAAACCCTTTACTGGTTTTTGTACAAAATTGAATGGACCAATTTGAACAATGCTACTAAAGACAATATGCAGCACCATCATCCATCACAAAATTTTTTGGATGGAGTAACACGTTCCGATATATACCACTTCATAGCAGAAACACTCCACATAACAAACATCCTATCACCAATAGAAGGCTTCTAATTTTCAATTCATAGATGAAGGGACTGTAGGCTGAAGAATCTGAAACCGTAGAATTCATTGAAGGTGCTGTGATATTAGCTAGAGTGCCATTTTTACCGAGACTGCACATATTCACAAACCGATAACTTGTAAGCAATACTAAAATTGGTACAAAGCAATAAGGATATTGAAAATGAATCAAAGAAACAATGTATTACCTTCCTGGAAATATACAGGAACCATGACCTGCAGTCATTCAAAAGAAAAATGTTACAAACCTTAAATAAAACTATAAAAATGTAAAAGCTAATCCAACCTAGTACTAGGAAATATATAGTAACTTACTTGGATCTGTGGTGGTGATTGTAGCCACTCCATTGAAGTCACAGGAATCAGGAGTCTTACCCATCTTATGAAAGTAACTGTCAAAAGCATAATTTGCATGTGCAATCACATTGTCTGGTTCATAGCATGGTTGTCCTTGAAGCAAGAGAGAGCATTCCACTTTGCCCGGTCCGCACGCCCAATCTAGTGCAGCCTGCAGCATCTTCGGATCAGCACCATCCTTTGCGACACAGAAAGTTTGGTTGCTGGTGTCATTTGCTAAGAGTGCATCTGATCCAGTCAAGTGTAAAATGTAAATAGGTGCCCCATTTGCATCAAACAATCCCCAGTTTTTCTCTGACAGTGGCCCTGGCTTCATATCCTCATTGTAGAGCTCATAAATGTAAGTACTAACAGCGATTCCGGGATGTTTGGGAGTTCCAGTTTGGTTCAGCACGTGCTTTATCAAATTGCTATTGTAAGTATTTGCATTGTCTACCGTTGCATCGGGCTCATTTGAGTCACCCTTAGAGGGCCAGCCTGATTCGGTTACTACAACAGGAATGTTAGTATAATTTAGAAAAGCCATGGCAAAGTATGCTGCATCAACCATAGCATCAAAGACATTGATATAATGCAAAAGGGTATTAGAATCAACAGCTTCTTTGTTTGGAGAAAGAGGTTTGAAAAGTGCATAATCTAATGGAATCACGCCATTTGATTGCATGTAGTCATAGTAAGGGTATACATTGAGCATGAGATAGGAGCCAGTGGATTGCAGGAAATCAAGCAGTGGGACTAAAACTGGATTTAGCGACCGGTTAAAGAAAGCCTGAGAAGGTGGAAACGAATCAAGGATGATGGAAGAGGAAAGGGTGTCGAAACTTTAATTTGGCGATCGAGATTCGATGCCACAAGGGCTGAATGGATGTACTTAATAGCGTTGACTAGCACTTTTGCTGCATTAGGGAGGGTGGTTAAAACCTCAGAACCAACACAAATGGCTGTGATATTGGTGGCTGGATAATGTGCTACCACATTGTGGGAAACCCAGTTCGCGGCGGTGGAATTCGATTGACCAATCGCTAGGAGCTCTTCATTAGGGACAGTAATAACAACTTGAATGCCTGTCTTAGCAAGTGCAATGAGCAAAGCTTGGTCTGCATCATACAACCGAACATGTCGAATTTGCTGGGCTTTAAGTAGTGCTACTACTTGGGTAGGGTGTGGCATATCTGAGAGGTCTGTTCCAATATTCACCCCAATGAATGGTTCTGCAAGGAACAAAACACAGACAGATTGAAGATAAGTTTCATTCAGCCAGTCAAATAACACTACTTGGGAATCATACGCATGCCGAATCTTAACAAAATTTTGTTTGTTCGTATCAATCTAAGTTTATAGTGGAAGAATATAATTTTATGATTATGTTTTTCTGGATATATGCTCGAGTACAATATATGATGTCTGAGAATCCCTTCTTTCTTTTGAAGATGTAGTTTTATCTTCAAAGATTTTGAACAGTATGGTAGTTGGTCCTCAAAGGAAAAAATAAATCTTCACAAATTTATCTGACAGGCAGGAATATGACAATAAATGGACCGTCCTACTCCATTTAATATATACATGTGGACCGCACTCAAAGAGGATCAACCAATTAAAGCCTAGCTATTTTGTTTTATCATTTTATTTTTACATATATCAATTATTGGCCAAAGTTTAATCTCAGTTAAATATAAGTACTAACATGTAGAAAAATCACCCATGCTCTGAATCTGAGAAATCATTTGTAAGGGGAAAAAATAATAATAATGGAAACAAGAAAACATGTTGGCAGACTGATCAATAACTCATCATTTAACTCATCCATATAACATGCCCATCAAACTATGTCTAAAACATAACATTAATTAAATCTCAAAGAACACTCAAGCTCACACTGGAGGGTGTGCCACTGCAATACTCAAATCTTCATTCCCCACCAAACACTCACCCCCTAAAATCTCACAGAAAGTGAGAAAACCAAAAAAGAAAACCAAACAAACCATCCAAAGTCCTCAGCTGAAGAATGAACATGAACAAGGAAATAATGACCTGAGAGAAACCATGCAGTACAAAACTTCACAAAAAAAAAATGCAGTTTTCAGCTGAGTTTTAGAACAATGCCAATCCATGTTGAGAAAAAAAAACCAAAGGGCAATGGAAGATTCAGAATAATGCAAACATAACTATATAACTAAGTGAGAAACAATAACTAACTCTTAAACAAAGAATTCATTAACAAACAACAGAGAAAATCACAGCAGCAAAGGAGTTAAAAAGTTTAAACTGTCCACTCACCTTCATCAGCTGCAACAGCAGACACTGCAAAAAGCAGCAGAAGGAAATGCAGGGCCATAGATTCAAAAACCTCTTGAGAAATCCTCTGGAGGAAAAAAAACACTCAATAATGAATGAGAGAGAAAGACAAGGAGTGTGAAATGGTACTACAGGGAGAGAGAAATGAGAACCAATTACGGTGTAAATGCAAAGAGGAAAGTGGGGTAAAGCTGTAGTAGGAGATATATGAGAGAGAAAGAGATGAAGAGGGCTACAAGATCAAGACAGAAATCACACGTGGAAAGGTTGTCAGAGAAATCAAACGGCTAAGGAATCATCTGTGTATGGAGTTTCACTGTAACCAGGCAAATGGTCCAGAGACAGAGGTAGCCAAAGCTACAAGGAAGAAAAGAAAACCGAGGAGCAAGGCAAGCAACTTTTTCTACATATTATTATGAAATGAAAGGAAGAGAAAAAAAAAAAGAATAGATCTATTCATTTTTTTTATTTTATAATCTGAAAAATGTAAAAAGAAAAAAGAAAAATTCTGTGACATACTTGTTACAATATTTGGTTTTTATTAATTTGTAGAACTAAGTTTGAAAAAATAAAAATGTAACCATTTTTTTTCTTAAATTAAGTTCTCAAGTTTAAAACTATAGAATACAAAATCTAAAAGAAAGGGTTCCCAATATCTAAGTTATTAAATTTAAGAGTTTAGATAAATCTATTTTAAAGTGGTAAGATTATAACCTCTAAGAGTTTAAGAATTAATTTAAAAGTTTAATAATTATATTATCTTATAATGTTATTAAATTCAAGAGTTTAAATAAATTTATTTTTGTATAATAAGATTGTAAACTCACAAAACTATAAAATTCAAGATTAATAACTATGCATATATGTATGAAGTTAAGCGAAACTACACTATACCATTCAAATCATAATGTGATTTATGTTACAAAGACAGAATAATATAATCAAATTATTTTGGCAGAAATTGTCTAGCAATTTAATAGGCACGCTCTGAATCAGAATCATACTTGAAGAGGCAATAGAGGAGTACAAGTTCATACAAATAACAATATATTTTTGTTTATTTGATTAATGCGATGTAGGTGCATGTGGAGGTGGAAAGGACATGCAGGTGATCCTAGCCGTTACAGTACGGTGAGTTGAGTTCATTATATCATATCAGATGGAGTGTGTTTTGTTTTGTAGCAGCACTGTGTGTGTCTGAGCATGCAGTCTCTTACCTGGAATTCGTGCTATGTGTTGTGCCCTTTTGAGAACAAGGAAACAAACAAGGAAAGGGGCCGGGCACACCCTTGAAGACCCCGAAAAGGCTTAACTACTACGAAATAGCATATGGATCATGGAGCATCACCATGTTCACCACCCCACCAACGGTCCAATCAACCCGCCCTTTTGGTATTTTTGTACCTATTGCTTGGTCCACTTCCTAATTGCTACTACTTGCTGAGTTTTTATGCTATTTATTAGAATGGATACGCAACGAGATTTTATTTTTTTAACTTTCTATTTCTGCATTCAGAGTAACTTTTTGGGCAATGGAGTAACTTTATTTTTTTCTGGAATCCAGCACAATCACCGTCACAAGCGGTAAATAATCTCCTTAAGACTAGAATTTATATAAATGATTCTTGTTTTTTATCACGAAATTTTCTTTATATACACCATTATAAATCAAATTCTGATTAGATGTTAAGAAATTCAACTAGCTATCAAACTTGTTTGGACTTCATGATTCATATTCACCTATTATTTTGGTACATAGACAATTTTTGTTTATAAAACTTAGATAGCTTTTGGTTAGTGATCCAGAGATAGAAATATAAGATCCTAATATACAAACTTGTTTGATGGTGGACATAGGAATGGGGCAAAAATACACAATTTTTGTACCTTTAAAATGTGGGGACATGATATAAGATAGAAAATTAATATTTTTTCTTTTAATAATATCCTTATACATATTTATTATTTATGTCTCTATCTTACTGCCTCCATTATCCTTATATTTTTTCATATCCCCTACCAAACGTTACATTAGAAAGCTATTATGTATAGTTTTATGAATAGTGGTCAAAAATATTTTTATTATTGAATCAAATTATTTCTAATTTTTGAAACCCTAATTAAATGTGAAAATCTATTGAATGCCAACATTGGAAAGAAGATAGTCACCGGAGAACAAAAGACAGAGAGAGGAATCTTTGATACATCCTTTACTTTATATCGCTGCTCTTAACCTCAGCACCAAGTCAATTAAATGGATAAGTTAGCCTGATCTACGTTTGATTTGTTAATATTACTTTCATAATTACAAACACATTTTACCCTTAAAAACAAATTTTATCTATCAATAAAATCTAAGTTTCATCACCCTCTTTGAAAAACCCTGTAAGAGCTATCATGTTATCTTTCACGAAGGACAATCGAGGTGAGACCACCTTTTGTGAGACTTGCGCTGATAATCTTCAATTAAAAGTTAGTTTATCAAATTACAGCATTTGGCTATTGGATTGCACTTGATGTTAATATATTTTTTTTATAAAGCACTTGATGTTAAATATAAAACACCAAATTAATTTGCGGAACGACTTTTACATTCACCAAACATGTATTGTGCATTATAGTGTGTGTTTGGTTTTATATTTACAGAATTGGTTTTGTCATAATTGATTTTTAAATGAAGTGATTTATGTTTAGATACTTTAATTGAAAAGTGATTTTGATTGAAAATATTGTTTGAAAGGTATTAAAAAAAACACTTTTAGATGTATAATTACCATAAAGGATATGATATTTTACCATTTTTTTATATGTTTTATAATTATTATTTTTAAAAAATAAAAATTTAAATAAAATGTTTTTGTAATTAACAATGAAATACATATACTAAACACAATTATTAGATATCATATAATCATTAATTGTTAAGCAATAAATACGAATAAAAACTGTTTATAATTAATATAATATAATTTAAAAAAATATGAAAAAGATAAAATGATTACGTTTGAAAATTTGTATTTTGAAAAAGGAATTTGATTAAATAATATTATTTGAATAATATTAATAAAATCCCCTTCGGTTAAATAAGTACAAAAGTATATATGAATTATTTTTTTCCATTTTGATTTGACATGTGTATCTAATTAAATGATAAAATAGGAAATCAACCTTTATATATTTCTCACGGTGAAAATGTTGAACTCAGAAGCAACAAATAGTTACTCCTCCTTCAACGTGGGTTTGCAAGAAGAATCGATTTTGGAACAAAAAACCAAACATATTTTTTAATGAGCAAAATTGATTCTAGCAAGTTTCACCGGAATTTTAGAGCTCCAAACGCACATCCAAACACGCTGATTAATATTTAAGGGTGAGCTCACTAATGTTATTTAGAGGAGAAGAAAAAAGAAAAGAGAAGAAAGGTTCATGGGACTTTTTATATTAATTTCAAGAATCGACAAATTAACGGAAAAGGTTTTATATATCATATAAATTGTGTTGGAAGCTGATAACTTTATGAAAATTAGAAGGGCTGGATGCAATTACTTCAAGCCTAAAAGGATTTTGGTAAAATTACCGCAAGCTTATGTTTTTCAGTTATTTCTTAATTTTAACAATTTTATGGAACCTAAATAATGGCCCAAGTTGGAACTCATAAACCCAATATCCCATCCACACCCGTTTATGACAAAAAAGATAAAAAAAAATGGATATCTTCCATTTCTTTCTTCTATTTCTTAACAAGTAGATCTGTTAAATGGACATCAAGATTATATTGAACAAGATGAGTTCTCTTGTTTTTCTCAATAGCATAAAATGGCATCAAAATATAAAAAATACCTTCACATAAAAAAATGACTAACATAAAGATTATATTATAAGAGAGAAAAGTAAAAATGTTCACATTTTAACTTTTGCATATATGTTTCTCATTGTACGAACTTTTCGTGTTAACAAATGATTATATCATGAGAAAATCTCAATGCCAAACGTATTTAGGTTGAATAGTTAGTTAGGTCAAAAAACAACTATTCATAAAAACGAACATGCAAGTTTATTAGTAGTTCCATAGTTCTTTGTTTTTTTAGTCGCCGCTAGGGGGTTGAACTAGGGTGCACTTCAAATGAGGCAAATTGCTTTGCCAGTTGATCCACGCCTCAAGTGCAGAGTAGTTCCATAATTCGTAGTGTGATCTTCTATTCTTTTGATTGGCCCATTAAAGAGTTAATGAATATATCCAGTTAAGGAGTAAACAATAGGATAAATTTTTCTAGATGGATTACATATTCTAAAGAATAATTTTAGCCCTATATATATATATATATATATATATATGATTTATTTTAGTCTCTACTTTATAAAATTAAGATTAGTTTAGTCTCTGTCGGATTGGGACTTTGGGCTGCCGAATTTTTGGCATTTTTTTTTTAATCTGATCCAACCCAGCCTGACCTCATTTGATTGGGTTGGTTTTTCCATGAAACTGGCTCTACTCGTGAACACCACACCAGCGCACCCCACTCACACCTTACTCACGAGTTATGTTATTTGTATCACGATCATGGAACATCATATTAACTGATACTTATCTCCATCTAATATTAAATGGGAGTGAATCCGACCCGCACCCCTTTTAAGAGTGGTTGGGGTGTACTCTGCGAGTAGAAATAACATTTCTCTACTAACGTTTTTTCCTTTTTTTCATATTCTTCAAACTTCTCTATCTAGCGGTGAATGAAGAAGAATCAAGGTTCAAAATGAAAACCTAATTCCAATAAACCCTTCTCACTCCAATTTCCGTATGCGAAATCGAAAAGTTCCAACAACATGGCTTGTTCTTCTTACGTTACCGACGTGAATTCAATCAACTCTGCCCTGCGAATCGATGCAACCGCCACCCCTTCACTCGAACTCGAACACATTCCCTTGACACAACGCCGAGCGTTGTTGCATTCACGTAATGATGGCCATTCGCATTCTTCTGATTCTGATTCCCCAATTCCCCAAAGCAACCATTGCAAAACGCTCACGTGAGCTTTAATTTCTATGCCTTTCTTCTATGTAACACTTTTTTTTTTCTTTCTCTTCTTATCTTGTGCTGAAGTTTCTCACTATAGCCACTGCTATGCGTTTTGGTTATCTGCAGGCCCTCTTTTGATGTTGTTGTGAAAAAGGAGCATGAGGATTATGATTTAGAGGTAAATTATTATATTCTCTTGTTATTATTTTTTTTTTGGCTTTCATTTATATGCTGATGTGTTTCTTTTACTTGATATTGTTTAGCTAATGTGAGCAATTAGCTAACGTTTGTGAGGGATTTACTTTGCTATAAGCTTGGAAATATCATGGTGCTTTTGTTTTATTTGGGGGAAGTTTTGACTTTTGATGGTTGACTATGATATTTTTCGGTTGATTTTTTTTCACTTAGGTCTATTTCCTGTCTCCATTTGATAATGTGGCCCGAGAAATTCTAGTTTCTTGGGAAAGCTTGAGTTTTTCTGAACAAGTTTTGAGTTGTTTTTGTTAATCCATTACAGAGTTTTTGCAGAATCAGGAATGGATTTCATTTTTTTTGGCAATATGTTATGTATAATTTGGTTGAGCGTGTGATGGTAGAGTTGTTAAGCAAAAGTTTGTTATGATTTCTGCTGATCACTTTTGAGTAGTTGGAACAATTAACGGCTGCAAAATTTTGTGGAGAGGCACTACTTATGAAGTTCCGTGGTGTGTTTGGTTGAAGAAGAACTCACATATCTTTCTGTTTTTGACTTGGCCCTTTTGTGGGATAGAATTTATTTCTAGCCCTTTTTGCCTTGTTAGCTCATTGTCATTTGCAAAGCATGAGTCTCGGGGCATTGGTAAGTTCCAGCCTCATGACCTGGAGGTTACGGGTTTAAATCCTAGAAACAATCTCCTCGCTTGTAGGGGTAGGACTATTTTCATCTACCCTCTCAATTTCGAGACCAAAAATCAATTAAACCAAAAGAAAATAAAAGGAAAAACAAACTAGCCTAATGATCAAACACGTGCAAATGTGAAATTCATTCCTAAAAAATGATTTTTTTTTTAATATTTAACGCTTTACAACACAACACTTTTTGAAAATAGTTTAGCTAAAGTGGATTTCACCTTTTTACGGGTAACAAGTGTTTTTGGTTTCAAAAGGTAAAATCTTAAGATTTTAGGTTTTGAAATGAGATTTTGACAACAATGCTCCCCAACTCCCAATAGGTGGGACCCTCCTACCTCAGGCCGCCCCTTTTTAAGCTCATAGTTATTTTCCTATCATCATTGTCAGACATGCTGAGAGATCAGCCTTATTGCATTGGTTTACATTCTTTGTTTCTTGTGCATGCTTCACTAGTCTGCTATGGAGGGTGTTACCTCCTTTATCCCTCTAATGATCATAGGTGTCAAATGCCGGCCATGGTGGCGAATTTTGACCTCCCTGCCATAGAAAGATTTGTTCATTATGGCAGCCATGGCGGTCATAAATGGTAGATTTTTGGTTCATTTCCATGAGGCTGCCATCCGCCATTGACAGCTATGGTAATGATTTTATTATTTTGTCCAAGAGATAGACTCTGGTGGACATCCGTTGGATTCTCTTTTATGCTTAGTTAATGAAATTCTAACGGCAGTCCCCTTGACAAATGCTTGGACAGATTTTAATTTCTTTTAATGATAATTTCCGTTACATACACATCATCTAAATATTTGTTAACAGATATGGGACTTAAGAGGGCATTATCCATTATACCAATGATTAAATTTTGTAGGATGAATATTCAAAGAACCCATAGTTTGATTGAAAGTTTGTATCATACTATCATGCATTTTGTTGATAAAACGTCTCATTAATCCAACATCCTTTTCAACTCCACTGAAATTTCCCAAAATTAACGTAGATGATTAGAATTTTCAAATAAATTAAAAGACTTGATCATGTACTTATTCTTGTTAAGATTTTCTAAAATTTGGCATGCAAGATCTATAAAATAATTAATGATTGGCTCAATCAATTATTTTTTATGGAGGGGTGTTCAATATTTTCCGACCCACCTAGTGGGGAAAAGCTTTGTTGTTGTTATGTTCAATGTTTAGAAAGTGGCAGTTCTCAGTATGGAGCTGTCGTTTTCATAGGTTGCAACTAGCAGGACTCAAGCATGATGGTGCCCTAGTTTGCAACAGGTAACATGTCGCACAGTCCAAACTGATTCTAGGGGAGTGGATGAAACCAGTGACGACACCAGCAGTTTGCCCCAGTTTCCAACACTTAGTGATGTTCCTACTGCTATAAAGTTTGAAGATTGTGGTATTGATAATGGTGGAAGAACATCTCTTCAATCAGATTTTCCTGCCCCAGAGGTGAGACATGAGATTTCTGAAGACATTATTGATGATCTAGATCATATCGTTCTGAAAGAACGGCAAAGGATGCTGCTAGCCAGGTACTTTATGTTAATGGTTGATATTTTTCTCTTGGGTGGGGCTATTACAAATTCTTTTTTATCCTGTCCATTTACACTCCTATATATAAAAAGGGTGGTCCAATGCACGAGGCTTTCACTAGGTGGGTCTGAGAAGGGTAGATGTATGCAGTTTTATCCTATTTTGTAGAGAGGCTATTTTTAGGATTTGAACCTCTGACCTCTAGGTTACAAGACAGCAGTCTTACCAATGCGCCGAGGCTCACCCTCTATTTACACTCCTACATATGGGGAGAAAATTTAAATACACATAAATACCCTTCTCAACTTTGTTTTTAAAATCGCTAAAAGAACAAATGAAGAAGCAAAAAGGTATTAGATAAATATTGAAAATAACATGGTAAAAGAACTTGTTGTAACTATTTCAATGGATTGGTAAGAAAGTCTTTGTGGCCATATTTTATCCATTATGTAAAAGTAGGGGTTTTTTTGGATTTCTGCAAATCAGATTCACTATTTTTACTTTATATATATATATTGATATATTGATGCTAGTGCTACAACATTGAATGGCAGTGGTCTTCTGATTATTTATATGCATTTGGAAAGTTTAGTTAGTGGGACCATGGATAGGCAAAAAAGCAGTGCTAATAGTCCAACTCTTCTTTCTCATTTCATTTTCTTGCATTTTGATTTCACTTTCTTCCTTTTAACAAAAATATTTCCATTTGGGTTCAAACACTAAACAATCAAGTTTATTGCATTTGAAATATGGAATACAATATTTTATCTTCTTTAAACATGGTTGAATAATATAGTTATCATTGCAGGAAGCTTCCAGGATTGTCAAATCGAGCTGTTGAGGTAATTTTTTTTTTTATTATTGTTATTATTTATTAGTTCAATAATATATTTATTCGAAAGATGGAAAGAGTTTGTCTTCACATCTGGTACTTTGTTATCATTTTGTCTTTTTAGTTGAGTAATGTATTTGTAGAAAAAAGTTAATCATAACTCTTATTTCTCAATTAGCATTAATTCTTAACAAATATAACAAAATTTTCAAATTGTAGTGTATACCGTAAGTGCTGAGATGTTGATTGGCTATAAAGCATGGGTACACCATTTTGGTATTGTGTCCTGACTGTCCAGGCCACAAGTTGGACATTTATGTGTGTTGAATCTTGTATGACACGTTGACGACACCTGTACGCGTTCAATTTAAAAGTTACTTTTGCGGGACATGGCAGGACACAGCACAGACAAGACTATTTACATTTTAAAAAGAACAGAAATAACAAACATTTTGGGCTTGATTTGAACTTATAAGCAATTTTTAATAGTGAACAAAGAGGATTCCTTCCTCTTCTGCCTTTTTCACGTCTTTTATGTTCACTCTTCTGCCACAAAACATGTATTAAAAATTGAATCTTTCAATTTCAGGAACAATTAACTGCATTAATGATATTTTAAGAGTAATTTCTGTTTAATGAGTAGACACTTTTTGACTTAGTCTGCTAAACAATAGTCAACTGTTCCTGGATGGAAGTATTTTTACTAGGAGCTCTTTTATTGTAATTTTCCCTTTGATTTTTGCTGGCCTGGTTCAATTCAAGTTGTACTGTGGGCAAGATGAACTGCTGCTTTGTGATGCAAAGGATCAGATTGGAAGCTGATTTGGGGAGTACAAGGAATAATCAGATCAAAACACAGGACTTTTGGGGCTGCTAGTATTGATAATGAATTAATAACTTTTGGTTTAGTTTTTATATTGCAAACCTACTGGTAATTTATCGAAACCAGATATTTTTCGTAGTATTTGTGTCTTGTGTTCATATAGTCATTTTATTTTCTTTGAATTTTCATGCCTGCAATTTACTTTCTGTGAAACCACCTGTTGGATACTATTTATATACTATGTTTATATACTCTTGGAATAGTCTCTTGGCTATTTTTCAGAGACAAATTAATATATTTTATCATGGTTTCATTTCTTTGTTGATGTTGCAACTTATTTTTGTCACAGGGTGGCAGTGGAGGCTTGTTGGAAAACATTATGGAACACACTGTTGAAAAAGTAAACGAAGAGAGTTATTCTGCTGATGGGAAAACAAAAGAAGCTAGAGATCAGTGTCATGACGCACCAGAAGTTAGTAAAACGTCACTGTTTGACTTGCCACTTGGGGCCACAGGCCTTCAAGAACATGACACATCCAAATCCGAAGGAATGATCCTGCAATTTGATTCACATGTGGAACAAAGTGTTATGCCTGCAAAGAATGATGGTCCCAGTAGTTCAACATGTCCAATCTCTGTCAAACTCAACGATGAATCTTGGGATAACAGTGAGTTCCACAATGTTGAGAAGGATGTTATGGGTGGCATCCCTATAAAACTCCTGAATGTTAAAAGTGAATGGGAAGTCCATGAAGATTCTTCTGATGATCAAGTGGAACATATGAGCTTAATTGATCGATTAAATTTTCTCATGTCTGGAGAGGATTCTAGTTTAGATATTTCTACAAGCTACTCATCTTTGAAGAAGACTAGGCTTTCTTCCTTTACATCTTGCCCTATTGTCTCAGAATCTCCAGATCATTTAAGTATCAAGCGTCTACGGAAAAGGAAAAGAACAGCCACGTACTATCAAATTCTGTTGTGTCTTATATAATGTCATCTTTAGTTCCATATTTCCTCCCGTATTTTATTTATCACCAATGTCAAATTATTTTGCAGTGATTCAGTTCAAACAGCACTTGAGGAGGATGCTCCTGGGCTCCTGCAGGTAATGTATATTTTGGTTTCTATACAGTAACTGTGAAATTAAAATCAACATGCTTCATGGAATACTACTTGGCAGGTATTACTCAACAAAGGTGTAGTAGTAGATGAAATTAAGCTGTATGGAGAGGAAGAGAATGATGAAGCTCTGGATGAATCATTATGTGAAGATAACTTTTCAGAACTTGAGGCTGTGATGTCAAAGGTGAAGAACGCACTATACTTTTAATGTCTTTCCTAATGGTTTAACTTCTGATTTCATTTCATGACAAAGTTATAACCATAGTTGTAAAATAATGAATTGTTTGATCAATTTTTGAATTGTGAGTTGTGAATCGTTTCGTATCATACGATTTAGAAACATATTAATAAAATGCCTGAATAGCAAAGTTACATACCTAGAACATAAAAATAGCTAAAAATAAATTGTAAATAAATACTTAAATTTCAGGATATCATTGAAGAAATATTAAAACTTAAGCGCAAACAAAACATATTAGATATTAGACTACAACACAAAAAATCACAAACCCCGCCCAACAAATAAATTCAGACCAGCCAAAAACAGAAAATTCAATAGGAAAAGAAAAATATACTGCCCTGCCCAACATGTCTTTCCCTAACCCTTTAACATTTTCCTTTCCTTTTGCAAGACAACCCTAAACCATACATGCCGCACCCACCGTGGGGGGATTACTTCGTGTTGGCTGGAAAACCCAGAGGCATGGCATGTTTAAGCGACGGAGGCGCTAACAGACCACAGGCTGCAGCGCGAACGGCGTCAACATTCAGCAGGGGAGACAATGGAGCAGTGCTGAAACGCAGCTGCAGCTGCTGTTGGCGATAATGGGTGATTGCCTGCCGTGCGACGAGAACGCCACATGGGTGAGGACGATGACAGCACAACAGGTTTCTCTGTTTCACACCGTATTGGATGAATCATCGATTCGTAAGCTCGATACAGATTCGGACCGATTCATGCGATTCACGTCCGATTCATGTCCATTTCCGATTCAGCCGTGTTTGCGTCACGAATCGACTTGAGTAGTGCGATTCACATCGAGAATCGTGCAATACTAACAGCTATGGTTATAACATCTTAACCTTTTGCCTTCTCATTTCATTTCATAATTACATAATGTAATGTTGTTGGTGAGAAGTACGATGAAGATATCACAAGTAGACAAAAGCTAACTATTGTGCTATGTTTCCTTTTTAATTTTTTTTTAAGTTAACATGGTTGAAGAAGAAGCTACTTTTGGTCAAATCATTCTCTAAAACATCGGAGCATAATTTTTTTTATTTGACGGAATCCAAAATTCACTTCCTTTTCTTGAGAAGGGAGTTGTTTTCCTTATCTATAACATTTTTTATCACACTACTGATGCATCAATTAGTGGCATTGGAATTTTTTTTTGGGCATGTTATTTGATGATTCAAACTACAGAAAATATGAAAATGCTTTGTTTTCCATTATGACTACCCAGTGATTGTGATGGAACCATTTTTAGTGATGGATTTGGTGATGAAGCTAATCATATGATAGAAATGAGATGGGTGAATCTTGAATGTTTAGTTACCATGACCGTCCAAGATTCACTCCTCTCATTTCTCATTTTAGCTTCCCACATCCGCTGGTTGAACACATCAGCTTAAACTTTTACAACATATGTGCAAGTTTGAGGTGAGAAAAAATAGGTTTGATTGGCAGAGAATGAATGAAATGAAAGCATGAGCATTATTTACTGCAGACTTCATCATCAAGGGGAAATAAGAAAAACCCATTCACCCTTTGTTCTTGTGCTCTCAGAAAGAAAAGGTCTGAATATAAATTAGTTTTCTAGATAATCTGAGAATTCATTTGCTTTCTACCTAGAAGCCTGATAAGAAACCTGCTGCATTCCCCTTTTATTTATTTTTTTCAATTTCTTGAATTTTTTGATGATTAGATCTTTCGCTGAGGTGTTTTTATGGGTTATATTTGGTTAAGATTAGTTGTAAAAACAATTGGCTAAAGCAGCACTCCCCATCACCAACCCACCCCCAACGAAAAAAAAGAAGACAAAAAAATCATGAGACATATTGTGGTTTTGGCCTTTTTTTAATATATTAACTTGTTTTCCCCATCTTGAGTCAGATTTTCTCTCAGCGCCACTCTTTTATAAAATTCCCTGTTGTTCGTGGTGCAAAGGCTTCAAGAGCAAATTATTGCTTAGCTTGTCTAATCTCACTTGTGGAGCAGGTAATTGGTCTCTTTCAAACTTGCAGTGTCCATACTAGTTTTTTGATGCTACAGTTATTCTCATTTTACTATATTTTCTTTCCTGCTACAGACACGATACTTGCAATTTCGAAAATGGCCTGTTGAGTGGGGTTGGTGCCGAGACCTACAATCGTTTATTTTTGTATTTGAGAGACATAACAGGTGCTTTATTTGTATTAGAATTCATATCTTTAAGCTCATGTTTTCTTCTCACTATATCATCTGATTTTGGTATTGTCAAACAATGCAGGATAGTGCTGGAACGCCCTGAATATGGTTACGCAACCTACTTCTTTGAGCTAGTGCAATCCATACCTGTTGAATGGCAGATCAAGCGGTTGGTGATTGCTATGAAACTGACAACTTGCAGCAGAATTTCACTTATTGAGAACAAAGAATTATTGGTAATGACTTAATGCCATCTTGAGATTCAGCTGGATGACTTAATATATTGTGTTTTGCTTGCTAACCGTGAAAATAAAGTGCCTCTTAAGCTTCCACTCCTTAGGTTTCATTGTGATGTTAAATTCTGTAAGGTTTTCCTTCGATACTTACTGTCTTGGCTTCGATGCCATGTGAATGTGCGTCTGTGTAGTAATCTTCATCCTAAGTACCTTGAGGAAGGAACATTTGGAACATTGGAATGGCTACAATTAAATATATAATGCTAACTTAATACTTCTTTTTGTGTCTGTTGGTTCGAAGCATGCTTTATTTCTGCTTTTCATAATATTATTATCTGAGCAATTTGTTTGAGAAGGTGAAGGATGGAGGTTGGTTTTCATGTTGAGATAAATTAATTGATAAAAAGGTATAGTGTGAAAGACATGATAGTAATCTATTTTTATGGTGAAACATCTGTATTTAAAAACAACCTAGTCTTGACCATTCCACAAAAAGTTCAGTATTGATTGTGCGATTTTATGATATTACAAATATCTGTGATTTGGCTGTGGGATTACATTAAAATGTTTGTTAGATATTTGGTCAATTTGAGGTGGAGCCCTAAAACATGAACAATCTTTGCCTTTTAATGGATTAGTTATTGAATCTTGTCAGCATGGCTTATTTTTATATAATTCCTTTTGCTGAATATTAATGCTTTCCCATTTATTTTTCCCCATTTGTGTGTCTTTTTCGTAGCTATATTGATCCTCAAAATCAGGGGACAAGTTGCACTTATTGCTGCTTTCTCCCTCACCCCAAACTGAAATCTGCTTTACTCATCTAATGCTGCATATGGTATAGGTTGGCGAAGATTTGAGTGAAGGTGAGGCAAAGGTGTTAATGGAATATGGTTGGACACCAAACAGCGGCCTGGGAACCATGCTTAACTACTGCGACAGGGTAGTGCATGACAGGAAGAATGAGAAGGACAGTTCAGAGTGGCGATCGAAATCGGTAAGTTGCTGATGGATGGCTTTAACGGTGGAACCATAATCACGCCAAGCATCCCCAAAAAGGTTGTAGAATACATGGGTGCTCACAGCCCTAACATAAAGCTTGAGGAATCTGACCTCTGATTAGAGGTTAACTCTCTGTAGAGGATAGTGTTTCCATAGGTATGCTTAGATACTTGTACATGGTAGTTGTCTGGGACAGAGTTTAAACATTTTTCATGAATTACTACATATATATCCTTTAAAAGGAATATATGATTGTAGACCAAATTGTGGCCTTAAACCATGCTTCACCACCACTTTGGCACAATTCAGATTTAAATCTGAAATGGATGTACATTTTTCGTGGTGTCAACAATGCACAAGTTGGTATTTTATGAATTAGAGCCGGAACCAGGAACTTGCTAGAAAGAGAAACGCCTAATATTGCTAATGTTAAAGTCACCAAACAATTGTGTATTATTGGGATTGGTTTTTTAATTTTACTCTTCTTCATTTAGATTGAGATCATGCTGCCTTTAGTCGTCATACAATCTGTGTTAACCCTCCGTATTTTTTTTTAAAAATTGTGGGGTGCTAAAGAGCATAAGCTTGTTTTGAAATATTTGACCTATAAATTCTTATTGAGAACGAACCCAAAAAATAAATGCTGGCGAGTTTCGACTTGTGAAGAATCTATGCACAATCTGTCTGGTAGGGTTTCTGGGAGTTATTTGCATAAAAGAATCTAGACGACAGGAATAACGAAATTCTCTCCGGCAAGAACAGAACTCTGAATGCCGCTGTTTATCTTGATAACCGATTAATAAAAAAAGATGTATTTTAATTTTTAACATCATATTTTTGGAATTTTTCAAAGGACTTGGTTAATCAATTTAAAATTCGTTTATATACTGAGTAATGCTTGTTGACTCGAAACAAATTTGTAAAATTGTGAAAGTATATGAAACCATTCATTATAAATTTGAAAATCATGGGAAGAGAGAAAGTAACTACAATTTTTTTTTTTTTCGGTGTAGGATGAATATCCCCTCATTCCATTGTTGAGACACTAGTTTCTCAGGTATGATTCGGCGCTTAATTTATGTTCTTTCCTACTAGTGTTTCTTCCATATAAATAAATCACGGATCAAGTCTAAGATCTCATTTGGACGAGTTCTTTCCATTCTTACTAACTAAAATACAGATAAAATCCTTTGGTAACTTTTTTAAAATTATTTTCCATGCTTTTTAATCAAAAAAGTTATAGAAAACTAGCTCAAACAAAGTTCCTTAAACACATTAAGCCCGTATTGTACCATATTGGACCCATTGACCCGAATTCGTATCGTTTAGCACTATAGATCGGCCCAATTAAAAGTATGGTTGTTTAATTTAGTTTTGTAGTTGACAAAGGGTTGTGAACAAAAAAAACCGAACTTGGGTTGTCGAGGACCCAAAAGATAGAGTGGTGGTTTTGGTTTTCCAAATTCCAACACAAAAGCAATTCCATTTTCCTTAAGACCTTAAAAATAAAATGACGTAAAAGCCAATAAAAGGGAAGCCCCCATCCCCCCGAACGAAACAAAATGGCTTAAAAAAAATAAGATAATCAGATGTTCTTCATAATTAGTGCTATTGTTTATTACTCCCTCCTTTTCACTCAATCTGTTCAAAAATAAAAAATACATATAAATTACAAAAATAATAAATGTATCTTAATCATGGTAAAAAGATATATAAGTGGATCATATTACCCATATTAAAATATAAATTTACATTATTATAATTTTGTTAAAAACAAACACAATTAATTACACTAAGGGTAGAATTGAAAATAAAAAAATTAATATTTCTTAATATAATAAAGAATGGATGCTTTGCAACAAAAATACTGGAAAAAAATAGACAGATAAATTGAAATGAGGGAGGATTTGTTTTAGTCCTGAAAGCATTCTCCACCTTGTGTAGAAGCAAAGAAAATAATTTAGAGAAAAGGAAGGTAGTTTATTTTTTATTTTTATTCTCATATGGTACTTTTTTTTTCTATTATTAATAAATAAAAAATTTGCCTTTTGTTTTAAAATTGTTTATGTTAACATTTGCCGATATATTTGACTGTTGATTGTTGGGTAAACCTCATTTTTCATCTCATTATCCCTTTCCATCAACCCTACCTGCCACTCATTACATAGCACTCTATGATAGTAGTAGAAGTTTTCAAAGCTTCCCACCAATCATTACTGGTTTTTGTTGATTCATCTAAACGTGGAAGCTTCTCCAATTTGGTGTTGAAATTCTAGCATCCACTGCCACTTTGTCCAAAAACCAAAACGTGCTTCTACATTGGCTTTGGGAAAAGAAATAAACCTAGTCAGATGACGTTATACATGACATTATCCACGGCAATTTTATCAAGTTCTAACATCATCAATTTAACTTGAGATTATAAGAAGTTTGCTAATACTAATAGAATTTAATCTTAATACACTGATGATGTAAAAAAAATTTATATATTGTCATTCAATTGAATTATTTTATTGGATAAATTTTTAAGTAATAAGTATAAAATTTAATTACTTTATTGATGTGTTAATATATAATTGAATGATAACATACAAAAATTTCACACCATCAATTATTATACTCTTACTAATATATTGTGCTTGACTCGCGGCATCCAACATTATAATGTTGAGATAAACAGTATATAGTATGTTGTTATGTTTACATTGATTGATTTATGGAACACTATTATTATTAAATTAATTTAAGATTTATGAAAACATTTATTAACATTATGTTATACCTTTATGATATTCCTATACTTTTTAAGATTTGTTATATCTGCATATCAAAATCCTGTCATATTATCGCGTATAAGTCTATGTAAAATGTATCTTTACTTCCTAGTCATGGAATAAAACACGAAAGTAAGAGGTCATTATATATTACTTTAGTGAAATCCTTAATGACTATACATTTTGGCAACAAAAGGGTCCAATAATCTTCCTGTAAAGACACTTGGCCCTTTTCCAACTCATTCAAAGTGTTAAAACATGTTTGAAAATTTGTTTAAAGCAAGCTTAAATAACACGTATACATAATTAATCATATCAAATCCTAAAATGCAAACCGAAATGAAAATGTCTGCCCCTGAGTGATTATGTTTGTTAATGCTACTAATGCTATTATGCTACTCCACATGATTTTGGGGAAAAGAAATGGAGAAGGTCAAGGATAGGGGGTACCCTCCAAAACATTATGTCTGGCTCTCATATTCTAAGTTTCTAACCGCTCCTCATGCCCCAAATAAAATGGCACACCTTGGCACATCTCAGAACAATGTAGAAGCCATAGTGTGGCTACAGAAGATAAGGTTTATATGAAAACTGAAAATGGAAAGGTGGCAGTGGCACTGCCACGAAAGAATTGAATGTACAACCAATTAAAAGTTAATTAGTTACCAAAAATATAATGTACCTAAAAGCTTTCGAATACCCATCATTATAATCACTATATCATAATCATCATATAGATAAAGTCATGAAAACACATAAATCATAATCATCATATATATAAAGTCATGAAAAAAAAATATATAGATAAAAATTTTGGAAAGTTGCTCCTGAAAAATAATGATATTATAGTTTTTTTTCCCTTTCATTGCTTGGGTTTATTAAAGAAGTATTGCCCTCAATTATTTTTTTTTTAAAATTTCTTTGAACTCATTAGATATAAATCATTTATTTATCTCTATCAACCAGTTTGAACTCTTGGGAGAAACAGTTTTATAATATAATATTAGAGTCATCGTGATTAAGTGGTTAGAGATTCGATCCTTATCATCCTTCTTCAGGAAAAATGTTCACGCTCAAATTTAAAAGAGGCAATCACGTAAAGATGCATATTAAATATAAAATTATTTAAATATATTTGTCTATCCACTTAAATTTTTGAGAGATGGTACTCTTTCTTTACTATTTATTGCATTTGCATGCCTCTCTGCCAGAAAAAATAGTTGCCACCTTTTGATAAGAGCATTGTTATTCTAATACCCAAAACTAAGTGTCCAATTAGATGTTTGTTCATTATTATTGGATATGATGGATGGATGGAAAAAGTGGATGTCACCATCACATTCAACAATAATGAAGTAGGTGTTAGAATAACAATTTTGTTTTGATAAGGGGTGTGAACCAAAGCAAGGACGGATCCAGGGGGTCATATATTATATATATATATATATATATAGTTATAAATTAATATTAATATATAGTAGAACATTATTTAATATACAGAAAGATGTCATAGATTAGTTGTTTTAATGTTTTTTATGATTCTTTTATAAATGTGAGTCAACAATGTAATATTATAATCTAAGAGAAATTATGATAGATCAAAGTTAAGAAACAAAGTACATGTTGAGTTATTAGCTGTTATACATTATTATAAAATAATTGTAATTTTTTTTATAAAATAACTAAAATTTCCCAAACCGAGTTCCAATAATAGACCCAGAAATACAAATAGAAATATTTCATTTAGCCATTAAAGTTTTCTAAAATTCAAGTAGTAGCATAGAAATTTCTTAAATGAGGTAACAATCAAGGCCAGACAGACTTTTTCTAACCACAACAGTTAAAAAAGGACTATCCTCATTTAAATTTTCTAAGTTTTATAATTTTTACCCCTTTATTGATTAATTTCTGGATCTGTCCCTGGACGAAAGGATTCCATAAGATGGCACTTCTATGCAACTACAAATGAGGAACTCCACATGACCTTTTATGGTATGTCGATTCATAAACCTCCTTATCTACCCGTTCAGAACATGTGTATTTCAATTTTTTGGATACCACATAACCGAATAAAGTTCTAACTTCTCTATTCGGACTCCATACGGAAAAAGGAAAGTGTCATTCCATTCCAAATTATAGGACAACTATTCGCGAAGCTAGTGCGTAGCTGAAGTCATTATAGTATGTTGCTGAAGTCATTCTGGCTACTCAATAGCCATACAATGATACAAGAAAGGATATGTCTGAATGACGAAATTATTAAGTGCTCATGAAATATTAAATAGAATTGTTACATTTCGGTTTTATGTAGAAGGTAAAATTACCATTAGCTATTACTTAAAGCTGCAATGTCACTCTAAAAGTAATTAGAGCACAATCTTATTTGACATTCTAAGTATTTATAATTTTTTTTTGTGTGAATGACCAAAGCCTTTGGAACTCACCTGCCATTCATCAAATTAACATTAATCAAATTTACAATAACGTTAAAGAATAAAATGTCTATTGTGTCTCTAGAATAAGATAAGAAATTTTTGTGTCATTCCGGTCTCTTGAACACATCTGTTTTGTGACTCATGTTATTTTTTCATTTTTACTACATTTTAAAGGAAATGATTGAGGGATTAAATAAGAAATAGAATAGAGGAAATCCCTTCTCTAATTTTAAAACATATAAAGTGTAAAACCATATTATGCATGAAAGTGGAATCAGAAATTAATATCCCATTGCAGTATATTCTAGTGAATTTGTACATTCATTTTTTGAGTTGTTAGGGTATAAAAATCATTCTCTCTCTATCAGTTAAATTTTTTAAACAAGTGGTTTCATGACAAGAGTAAAGCATCATTATATTGATGATATAAGCTTTTCTATAAAAATATAATGATATCATAAGTGATTATGAGAATTTATAATATAAATAATACATATAAATAACTGATAAATAAAAAAATCGTTAACAAAAATTGATTCCCTCCATAAAAGTATTAGTGACATATATAATATTATCTTGTTCAAAAGAAATGGAAGAATATGATTCTCATTTTAATCCCTCAAAGCAACAAATCTGACTGTCGAAGATGCACTCATTGGAACATTGATTCATTTGAATCATGATGAAAGGCATGCAGGTAGAGAGAATAGAGTATCCCTTGTAAGGTTCTTTCATTCTATCAAACAAATTAAACTTTGGAAGCATTAGGAGAGTCGCATGTATATGGCCAATGGGACCCAACATCCACTAAATCCTCCAATGGAATTCTTGCGCGTTTGGGTCAACCGTCCTATTCATTTTGGGAGACCAAACCGCACCGCCCCATCTTATTACTCATTTCGGTTGTGCACCATTTGTGCCACAGTAGCTAGAAAGTTGTGTGTGTACACATCTTATATTACAACAATATTATTCTAACGTATAAAGTTGATGTGCTATTTAGATATTCACTTCATTACTATTTGAATGAGACAATGAGTTAGAATCACTATTTCATTCAATTAAGATAAAGTAAGTGCTCAAATGATACACTCATTTTAAGGGTTAGAATAACATTATTAATACTAACACTCTCATGGCACAAAAATGAGTATGGTGAACTATCTCCCGTTTATATTTTAGATATGATTTACTAGTGTTAAAAATTAAGAGTAGTGGAAACTTTTAAAATGAAAATAATTTTTTGATGTATTTTTTGTTTCCAAAATTACATGAATGTCCTATTGGAGGCAATTCTGTACAAGTTGGATAGAACTACTAAGGTGACAAAACTCTTTTTCTCAAATTTTAAAGCTTGCATACTTAGAAGTGTCCCTTGTTAGTTGAGTTGCGTATTTGTCAGTTAAATTTTAAATGAATTGAATATGTTGAAAAGTTTTTATTCTTAATTTTTTTAATCAATTCTCTTAAGTAAAAACCCTTATTTCTTTAATCATTTACCATAATTTCTTCTTCCTATTACATTATTGATTTATCATGTAGGTACTAAGGGTGCATTTGTTTTAAATTTTGAAAAAAATGATCATGAAAACTAAATCTTATATATAACTGAAAAAGGTGAAAATTGATCATTTTAAAATTTTGATTATTTTTTAAAAATTATCCAAATATATGACAAATGATTTTTTAGGCAAAAAATATGATTATTAGTAAAAAATAATCACAAACAAACATACCCTAAATAGAATAGAAAAAGAAAAATGATAAATAATTAAAATTTTATTTAAATTTAGTCATCAAAATGATGTTAGATTTAATAATTTTTTAAATAAATAAGTGAGTCATAGCTCTTCATTTTATCGGTCGATCACCATAATTTTTATAAAAAAATGTGACAATATTTTTTAACTATGTAATATGACTACATTTTTCAAAAGGAAATCTTACTTTCATATCATGTAAAAGTTTCTCAACTATATGCTCAACAAAAAGTGAACTACCAAACTAGCCACCAAATACCAATCATCTTTATCCCCTTATCTCCTCTCTCCTAGGAATTTAAACAAAGGCATTTGCTACCAACTGCACTTCTTCTGAACCCCTTTTGCTTCTTAAAAAAGCATATCTGCTTCCCGCTTTCCCGAACCCATCAATGGTTTTTAGTCCCATGCACATCTTCATCTTTCTATTTGTCCAAATCTGCCAGTGTTTCTGTGGATGACATGAAACCCGTGGACTATCCCTCTTTCACATGTACATTATTTTATACTACACTTTATGCCCTCACTTTAGTCACTACCTGTGCATTTGTTGGTACCTTTTCTTCTGTTACACTCACTTGTGCCCTTTAAAATTAGGTATCCATCGTGATACGTACTAATCTCCCGTCACAACTCTCAAAGAGGCCGCCACGAACGCGCTCCATTCCCCTAGATGATCGAACCCGGGTGGTTAAGGGATAAGGTAAGCTGCCACACGGCACACCTCGTGATTCACTTGTTCCCTTTATGTATGCTTAGAAGGGTAATATTCTCAGGGACTGAATTATTGTACTAATCACATTACAAAGAAATTAAAGATGATTACAGTCGTTGGTCTCTTCTTGCCCCTTGTTTTCTTGTATGTATAGCCTTAACTTTTCTATTCAATTAATTTTCATTAATCACTTTCTATATATTTCATGTGTTCTTTATTCCTTTCACTGAATGATTTTTGTATCAATATCATATTAAGCCAGTGTGCGTGTCTTGTAGTTATAAACCTCAATAAACTATCATTTAAAACTGGGTCTCAATATATATATCAAAAGTCCACTTCAAGTTTAATCCCAAACAAATCATATTCAATATAATATTATGAGAATCTTACCCAATAGATTTGCAATGCAAACTTGAGAATGTTGAATAAATGTTGAGATTTGAGTTGTCGTGGCCCAAAAAAAGAACTATAAACATAAGAAAAATTAGAGAACCTCATTCTTTACTTATTCAATGCCTTATATTTTTATTCATAATACTTATCACTATTTCCACTGAATTACCTAATATATATATATTTTTTAACAATAGTTAGTCTACTTCTTTTCCAAATTTATACTTTGTTGAAGCCACTAAAATTGGTCTATTGACGATGAATTTAGATAGTATATATGAGGTTCTGGTTTAAATCATTACGATTAATGTAATTTTAGAAGTACCAAAAAAATTTATACTTTGTTGACAAGATGTAATATTTGTGATTAAGGCCATATATGTTGTGTAAGTTCTGATAAGATTTAATAATCACGAACCGAAATCCTCAATAAGAAATCCAATTTTATCCAAGTGTGTGTTATATATATATATATATATATATATATATATATATATATATATATATATATATATCCAATTTGTGGAAACATAATAAATGGCTTAATAGCTAGCATTTAAGCCACACTTATTAGCAAGGTGTGGTTAAAAAATATGGTAATTTGCCCCTTTTTTTAATAGTGAAATAGGATTTTTTTATTTTAATTTTCAATACTTTCTTCATGAAATTTTAAAAAATAGAAAACATATTAAAACAGAAAATTAAAATAGAAAATAAAAATAATCTTATTTATGAATCGAAAATAGAAACTAAACAACCTCTTATTTTCCACAAATAATTGTCCTTTTGAAAGATCTAAATTAAATAATAGGTGTATTAAATTTTTTCCAGTTATATTCCTATTCAGTTATTTTAGTGGAGGAATGAAAGTAAGTGAAAAGAAGTGAGAGATAATTATGGATAATAGAAGATAGAGTAGTAAGGATAATGGCGTGAAATATACCTATTTTTTTTAATATTGAATGATTTTCAATAGAGTATTACTATGTATTCAGAAAAAATATTAAGAGAATCTTTAACTAAAATTACAGTGATTGTTATGTAAAATAAAATGACATAATATATTTATTTATTTAACATCTGACAATTATCCCACGATATTCTAAATCTAAGATTCTGACAGATTTTGATTGTTTCTTATTTTTCTTTTTAATATTTTCTTTATGTATATTTTTTCTATCTTCAAGATGTTTTTATGATCAAGGACTTTCGTAATTAAGAGACTCTCTTAGTGATTTCTATTTTCCTTTTCCAGAATTTGAATTTTGGTGATTTCTACTAAACCCTCTCCTTTTGGAGGGGTTTACAACCCTTTATAGGTGATCCAATGAAAGCTTGCCACATATTCATTAAGTATACAAATCAACATTCATGTGTCAAGTCTACTTTGGTTTCCAACTCATTATACAATGTCTGTGTCAAATCCAGTTGTCCAATGCATTATTAAGTGTTTTAGCATATTAGTCACTTTATAATTTAAAATTAACTAAGGGATTTTTCCGAAAGAAAAAAAAAACAATTAAAAACAACATTCAATTCTGAAACAAGGTTTCATTATAGGCCCCTCTTCTTCCTAGCAAGAACCCTAGTCTCCACCTCCAACACCACCTACCATCGCCCACTGGTCGAAGTCATCCTCGATTCACAGATTGTTTTGTAATAGCAATTTGAAGAAACTAGTTTGCGAAAGTAATAGGCCATGACAACTCACTGTTTCGACCAAAGTTCCAGAAAATTCTTCTCTTAAAGCATATCCCCTCAATCGTGTTTAATTTGCTTTTGCTGCCTTAACAGCAGTGTCACACTTCCTTTACCACTCTTGAGCCTCTTCTTTGGTGGCGCTGTTTGCCATGGTGGGCGGTGGCAGGTGTTGGAAGTGGAGGCTAGGGTTCTTGCCATGAAGAAGGGGCTATGGTGAAATCTTGTTTCATAATTTTTCTTTTCACAAAAATCCCTTAGCTAATTATTTTAAATTATAAAAGGACTGATCTGTTAAAATACTTAATAACGAAATTGGGCAGCTAGGCTTGATACATGGACATCGTATAATGTGTTGGAAAGCCAAGTAGACTTGACACATGGATGTTTACTTGTCTATTTAATGAATATGTGGAAAGCTTTCATTGGACCATCGACAAAGGGTTGTAAAGCCCTCCAAAAGAAGAGGGTTTAGTGGAAATCACCTTGAATTTTTGTCCTCTCTATAAAAATATACTAACTCACTGTATTTAATCTTTAGGGTCCATTTGAATATTATAATTTTTAATTTTTTTTTAATTTTTTAAAAATTGAAATTTATATTTATATTTTTTATCTTATTTAATTAAACATCTTATTTTTTCTCAAAAGTTATTTTTAATATTTTTTAAAAAGTTAAAATATTAGTTTCTTAAGAAGCACTTTATAATACATTAAAAATATACACGCTTATTATTATATATTTAATATAAAATAACTTATTTATAAATTATTTATCTAAAATAGATGTTAGTTGATTACTCACTTGTCCTTTCACAATTTAGTAATTTATGTACATATTTAAAATTAGTCAATTACTTAAATACGGAGGGAGAAATAGCATTTTAAACGTGCGAATAAAAGTGGTATCCACCGTGGAATATTGTGGGAGATAAGGCAAACAGTCATTATAATATAGTTGTGGTTGTAATTAGTCCCTGATAGAAATTAATGTATCACCAACCATGGCAGTGATATTTGAATTGACATTCGATCGACTTATTTATACATTTAACTCCCAAAAAAAAATTATTTATATTAATAATTTATGAAATATCATGTCCATGTATTATATTTATTATTGAATGGAGTGTATGTGGATTTAGTTTAAGTTTCTTATCTTATCCAAATATAAACAAAAGTATGTTGATATAATATTTTATATATTGTGATTATAATTAACATTATTCTTAACTCACTAGTCATTGTCTATTAGAACGCCCCAAGCCAATCACGTACTATGATGGGTCTTTGAATGATATTTTCTTACTGAAATTAATTTTTATTTAAATTTTTTATATTTGAATAATTTGTATAAAACAAATTAAAATATAAAAATATTTATTTTTTTTATTTTTTTGTATAAATTAAAAAAAATTAATTTTTATCTATTTTATAATTTTTTTTAAATCCCAAACAAACGCAATCCATAAAAAATATCCTATGATAAAATTTACTTGGACATCAGAACCAATGATTTTGCTCCGACAAAAAACTGTACAGCCCAATCATTTGTTAACATTCAACGTTTGTCAATGAAAAACTAAAGTACAATAAAAAATTTTCCCCTCCACTTTGTATTTTTCGAAAATTTGTATCAGGATGTGTGCTAAATTAAAAAATTAAAACTATTAACTAAACCAAAAATATTTATTATTTTGAAAATTATAAAAAAATCAAAGTATTATTTCTCAAATAATGAGAATAAATATTAAACTCTATTTTTGTTTCTTGGCTTGTTATTGTTGTAATTAAGACCGATGGTAACAAAAAAAATTATAAAACGTTAATAATGAGATGCTCAATTTAAAATGGGAACAATTTATGAATTAACTCATAACTCAAATGATACCAACCTTATTTTTGATAGGTTATATGTTTAATGTCATATATTCCATTTTTATTAAATTAGGGCTTATTTGAATGTGTTTTACAACAAATTTCCTTATACATGATTTTTTTGAAAGATTTTTAAAATAGTGAAAAATTATTCCATTAGACGCAATATAACAAAGACAATTAGGTTTTTCCCTTTAAGTATATATTCAACTAGATTAAATAATACTATTTTATCAAATGAACTATTTAAATATACTTTTTATATTTCCAAAGTTCTGCATGTTATATATATATATATATATATATATATTTCAGAAGCAACACCCTCAAACTAAAATGTATACATTTTTAAATTATTTCATATATAAACTCATGCAAGTATGATTAAAATTACACGTAAAAAAATATAATATAAATTAGAAAAAGCATTTTTTAAAAGAAATTTTTTATCAAAATAAATATACCCCAACACACTTTTAATCTTCTTTTTTTATTTTTCTCTATTTGCACCCCTAAATCCACAAGCCTCGTGACTAATAAAAAATATGTTTTAAGGATTATCAATTAAGCTCATTTGGAATGACTTAAGTAGTGTGGTCAAGCTCATTCGAGATTTGGTTTTTTATAATTTCAAAAACCTAACTGAAATTTGGGAAAAAACACTTTACCACCATAAATATATAGTCGAAAAAACTAAATAATCAAATTTGCACAGCTAAACAATGCTAGGATCTTTTTGCTTATTTTCAAAATTTAGGGGTTCAATAAAGTGCACATACTCATAGTGTAGACTCTAAACTTTAGAGGGTAAGTTGTTTATTGTTAAAAATTTCACAATTTGGAAACTTATTATTGTAAAATTTTGAAATTAAAGACTTAATTAATCATGTATTTGAGGCATTGACTGAGAAATTTATTAATTTTAAGTTTTCATAATTTCAAAAGCCTAACTGAAATTTGGGGAAAAAACACTTTACCACCATAAATATATAGTCGAAAAAACTAAATAGTTAAATTTGCACGGCTAAAAAATGTTAGTATCTTTTTGCCTATTTTCAAAATTTCACAATTTGGAAACTTATTGTAAAATTTTGAAATTAAAGACTTAATTAATCATGTATGAGGCTTTCACTGATAAATTTATTAATTTTAAGCAATACGATTTACTAATGGATTTTATTAACTAGTTCTCTTAGGACACTCGTTAAGGAAACTAACAAAAGCAAATTCTAAGTTTTGTTGTGGGTCCCATACATTGAAAATAGCAAAACACATATTTTCAATGCAAATATTTTCCTTTTCTATTTCTTAACCATGCTCATAGATAAACCCCTTTTTTTTAACAAAGGTATTAAGGTTAGGAATTTAGATATATTCTATATTTGTAGGAAATATAATATAATATAAGAGATATGAAAGGATAATAGGAGTTCGTGAGCTAATGGGAGATCTTGTATAATCTAGTAGTCAATCTTGGAGATATCAGGGGCTAAATGGATCCAGAATCTCAGGATCCCTTATGGCACATGGTAAAGTCACGAAAGTCCTTGGCCGAGTTCTGAGATTGGGCCGAGGTCTGGAGCCCATCTTTCTAATGCAAAATGTAATGCCCGGGACGAGGCAGGGAGTGATCGCTGGTGCGAGAAGGCATGAACAAGGAGCGGCTCCTTCCAGTGGAGGGGTACATGAATGAACCAATTACACAGGAATGAGAGGGATCTTGAGTCTGGATAGGTATGGGACTATGTAAGGAGGGCTTATATGAATTGATTGGTATTACCTATACCACAAAGATGCATCTTTCTTTTCATAGCCCATCACGAAGAACTCCATAGTAAGCGTGCTTGACTTGGGGTAATTTTGGGATGGGTGACCTCTGGAAGTTTTCCTAAGAAGCGTGTGAGTGAGGACAAAGCACGCTGAAGACCCATATTGGTTTATGGGGACAGTCGTCAATCCATAAAGTAACAGGGGATGTTACAAATGGTATCAGAGCTTGCACTTCTCCCAGGCGTGTGGTTCGGGGACAAACCAAGCGAAGCTGGTGGGCATGTAACGCCGGGACGAGGCAGGAGTGATCGCGTGCGACACGGACAAGGCAGCTCCTGCCTTAGCGGAGGGGTACATAAATGAACCTATTACACACCCGAATGAGAGGATCTTAGTCCTATAGGTATGGGATTATCCAGTTAAAGAAGGCTTATATGAATTGATTGGTACTACCTATGCCACAAAGATGCATCTTTCTTTTCAGGAACCCATCACGAAAGAACTCTCCAGTGAGCGTGCTTGACTTGGGGTAATTTTGGGATGGGTGACCTCTGAAAATTTTTCCAGGAAGTGTGTGAGTGAGGACAAAGCACGCTGAAAAGACCCGTGTTGGTTTGTGGGGACAGTCAATCCATAAAGTCGGGGACGTTACACAAAACATAGCCCTCTAGCTTAGTCGTAGGCCGAGTAGCTGGCGTCGAGGATGCATACCGACCTCGAAATAAGTCGACATGTTGTGCAGCTTAGTGCGCCTTTCAGTTGCTATGGTGATGACCTATGGGGAATCGTGTTATGACACATGGCGTACTCTAAATGGAGGGTAATCACCTCGACTTTTGAATGGTCATAGTTGCTTATATGTTGGCCTTGGATTGAAGTGATCAACCCCTACCAGTTGGATGAGGTGGGCGGTTCAGATCTCCTAGTTTTGGTCATAGGTCGGGCAATGAGCATTGATTGCTTGAGTTGCCCGAACGTGTAAGCGCAGTTGTGATGGGTTTTTTCGATTGTTGTGAGCCATTAGATCAAAGTAATGAGCCCCCAACCATTGATTAGGTGGGCTGTCTATTTTGTAATCATGCCCATGTTGCTCTCTTTGCCTGAAGCGATTTCTATGCTCATTTTGAATGGTTTTGCAGTTGTTTGAAGGTGACTTAGGTGGGTCAAGGCTCGAGCTTGTACTAATTAAGGCGAGCATGTGTGTCAGATGACGTTAGTCATGTGGCACATTCTCGCCTATGTCAATGGGTTATTAAAACCCTCGGTTCATCGATTACTCTAAGGTCTTACTTTGTGTAGGTCAGAAGAGAGTCTTATGTCCCTTTTTTCTCTTCGTTTGTTAGCATGAAGATTTGTCAAGGTTCTCTTGGTTGACGAGATCTACCTATTTAAGTATGAAATTAAACCTCAATCGTTGAATTTGGTCCGGGATGACGAGTTGTCTGTTAGGCTGTTGACTTTACTTAATTAGAACTTGGCCAGGGATGGCAGAGTGTCGAGGCATCGACTCAAAGCTTGTGTCAAAGCTCAAGTGGAAACTACGAAGTGCTTGCTTAGGATTCATACAGGACTTCTATTCTTAGTTAATATCTAAACCTTTTATTGTTTGAGCTTATTAGCTTTCTTCGACTTACATGCTTAAAGATTTGCTAGCTCATTTCTCTTGTAGGTGTATAGGATTATGCCATGGGAGGAGAGAGGTTGCTTCCACACCTACCAATTTGTTGGTAAAGCTAGAAGTGGAGTGGCTGATCCTTTTAGAAAGGAGATCTAACTCAGCTTTGACAATGGTGCAGTTTTAGTGCCTATATTAAGTTTGTTGTCAACCCGACCCTCAGGATCATGTAATCATTATGTTGAATCGTCTAATTGAGTTGTCGACTTATGGATTCGGTGAGGATCATGGCGGTATTAGGAGATAGATAGGTTCGCCCATGATATGCGAGATGTCTAGCTTGAAAAAAACTTACAACTTGGTCAGGGATCTTATGATCAATCCGTTTTGATACTGGCCTAGAGTAGAGCGTGTGTCAGTTCATCGCTTTGGTGCAAGTGAGGCTCAACCTGATAACTTTGTTTGAGTAGTGATGTTTAGATTAAGTCTGCTTTGCATATTTTTTATTTCCTTTCAGTGTTATTCTCATCTATATGTAGTGCTTATTTATTGAGATGGTTTTCTCACTTCGCGAGGACGTTCTCCCATTGTGTGTTGATTCATTCTCTGGACGTGCTCGGGGCTAGTTTGAGGACATTTCGATATTGGGCGTTGATTTGGCTCTAGAACGCGCTTGGAGCGGATTTGAGGACATTCTGACGTTGCATGTTGATTCGTGCTCTAAAACGTGCTCAGCGCTAGTCTGAGGACATTCTAACATTGCATGTTGATTTGTGCTTTGAAACATGCTCGGCTAGAGATGTCAAAATGAGCTCAGCCGGGTTAGGCTGAACTTTTAAGCCCACCTAACCCACCCTATTTAGCCCACAAGTTTAGGCGGCTTAGGATTAACTTGGTCCATGGGCCAAGTCATTTTTTTAAAGAATAAAAATTTCACAATTTGTTTGGTCCCTATTTTACAATAGCCCTAAAGGCTTAAACCAAAGAGACATAAGACCAAGCCCAAACCAAATTTAACATGTTTTTGATCCAAAATAGGACAAAATGCGTACACTATATGTAAGAAGCTATAATTTACTATGTGTAAATGATTAAATTTAATGAGTTAATGTATAGTTGTTATGGACCATGAAAATTTTGGTATGCATCAATTAATAAAAAAAGTTTTTAAAAGGTTTTCTTTAAACAAAATCATCAAACTTTTAAATTTTTTTTGTAATTCTTTTATTTTTTGGTGGGCCAGCCTACCAATCCACCAATCCATCCAAAATAGGTTGGGTTGACTATTTCAACCCATTTAAATTTTTGCAAGCTAGCCTACCTCATATAATTTTTTATGGACTTTTGGTAAACAAGGCGGCCCATTTTGAAGGTTTATGCTCGGTACTAGTCTGAGGACATTCCAATGTTGGACGTTCATTTGTGCTTTGGAACATGCCCAGGATCCGAGGATATTTCGATGTTGCACTTCGTTTTGTGCTCTGGAATGTGCTTGATGTGGGTTGATGATATTCCAAAGTTGCATTTTGGTTTGCTTGCGGGACGTCGACTAGGGCTTGTCCAGAGACTCAGCTTGAAAAGGCGGAGTTCTTGGTAGGAATGCTAACAAGGGCTTGTCTGGAGACTCCATCTAAAAGAAGGAATGCCTTATGGGATTCTAACCAAGGCTTGTTTGTAAACTCGGCCAAAGGCAGAGCACCTAATTGAATTGTTGACTTAGGGTATACACACACACACATACACTCACATACATATATATATATATACACATACATATACAGGATCTTAGCGAATCCAAAAAGGCATGATACTAATGAGAGTAATATGCAGCATCAAGAAAATCTTCAAATAAAAAATAATTCCAAGAAAAAAGGAGGTATGCTCGACATACAAAAATACTCACATAAATTTTTTATGAGAATGACATTTTTATCATATAAAATTCAAACTTGTGGTGTAGTGGTAATGTCGATGGCCTGCTTGTCTAAGGTTGTTGGTTCGAACCCTAGCTTCCGCATTCTTGCTAATTCTTTTTCTTTTCTCTTTTGGAGGTTGTAGATTTGGCCCAGTGGCCCAACTACTTGGAAACCCTAGTTCCTTCCCTTTTCCTATTGAACTCTATTGGGAGCTCCGCTTTTCCTTCCTATCTAGAAGAGGTGGTTCCGTCATGCATTAGAGCTTGTCTTGGTAGAAGAAGCGCACCACCAAGTAGGTTGAAGGAGCAGCACCGTTCCAAGTGACAAATTCAAGAAGATGGAGAGTCCGTCCTGACTTCCGTGGAGGAGGCTATCCTGGGTGATCTGAGGAGGAGGGACAATGCCTGAGCTTTGTCGGCTACAAGCCCAATCCAGCAACGATGTGGGAGTTTAGCCTCTTGCAGGCCTATATTGCCATTGCTTTAGCCTTCTTTGTTGGTTGTGTAGTGCAACTTATTGGCTCGTGGAGTCATTGTCCAACCGTCTCCATTGCTCGTCAGAGAAGATGACACTACAAAATTGCCAGAGAAAGAGATGGCACCATGGTTGCCCGCCACGCCTCTTCCTCGGGCCTTGGTCATGCCTCCATGTTGGAAAAAATGAGGTGGGATTATGCTGCCAATTCCTATGATTTCTAAAATTTTGAATTAATTGACTATATAGAGAGATACTTCGAAAGGGTTTGTTCCTTGTAGTGATGATTATTTGCAATCTGGCGCGTTCTATCGATCTTAGTAGCGTGGGCTTGTTTATTGGCCCCACGATGGGGGCCAATGTTCTTACTTGGAAATTCGATAAGGGTGTAGGTTCCTCCAATTGTCTGAGAGAGCCAGGGTAGGGTACCTACAAAGACACTCCGATACTCAAGTTAGTGAATGAATGATGCATAGAGTGGTAAAAGAGTAGGATGTATTCTGATTGTTATATCTGGGCGTTTAACCCCTTACATAGTAAGAGGTGACCCCATAATAAGTTATGAGATAATCTTCCCTGAGTGGGAAAGATATTCCTAGGATTTGATAGAGATTAGATATATTCCGTATTTATAGGAAATATAATATAATATAGGAGATATGATAGGATAATAAGAGATTTCATGAGTTAATAGGAGATCGCATATAATCTGCTTGGTAATCAATCTAGGAGATAGCAAGCTAAAGTGGTGGAGAATCTCTAGGAACCACTATGTTACATGGGCAAGTCGCGGGACCCCTTGGCTGAGTTCTCTGAGATTGAACCAAGGTCTCAAGCCCATATTTCTAGTCCAATACAGAAATATGATACCTGGTGTGTGTATGGTAATAGATAAGTTTCGTACTACCTGGGGCCATCCTGGGACCCACCTATGTTGGGAAAGTCCAGATGGAGCAGAGAGTCATGAAATGCAGTTTGGGTGCTGTTCCTGGAGAATTTTACAGTAGAGTCGCTAGCAGTTATCCTGGCTTGCAAGCTGGAGGCCAAAGGGCTTGCTGAACGAGTGTGAGCTGTAAAATGACGCGGTTTCATTTAAGTGAGCTCTCAACCCTTTTAAACACCCCATAGCTTGGGTTTCATCCTAGAAACCCGAAGCTTTCCCCCTCCCATTCTCTCCAAACTTTTCTCCACTCAATCTCACTCCATTCCTTTTCCTTCTAAGATCAAAGGTAAGAGATTTATAGGTTTTTGTTGTCTCCTTCTTCTCCACCTTGTAACCTAGAGTATGGGCTTTGTTATTCTCATGCTTGTTAGTGGGGGTTCTCCCAATGTTGTTGGAGTTATGTTTGAGCAATCTATAGGTTGTTAGAGTCTAATCTTGAGTTTTGTGACTTAATAGCAGATATTGGTAGTATTTCTACTCCAGGAGCATTGTGGGTGTTGACATCACTCCTTCCTCCTTTCTAGGTGAGTGGGTTCATATTATGATTCTTATGTTGATGATTAGAGTTATTTTCCTTAGTTGGGAACATGTTTGCATGATTTTAGAGAATATTAGAGATTATGAATGGTCTTACATATTTGTGAAAATCGTTGTTTTCAATAAGAGCATCAAATACTTATTTTAATACAAACTTATGGGACCATTATTGTTAAATGATTTTATTAAAGAGCTAGAGTATGACTATGAATTGATTAAAGATTCTACAAATTACCACGATGATTTCAAGAGTGAAATAGTTATGAATTATAGAGTTTTATGCCTAGAGAAATGTAATGACAAAGTTTAGAGAAAGTAATATGATTTATGAATTAGAGACAAAACGGTAACTATAAAGAGGACAGTCAGTTAACGACCAAAACCCGATCATTAACCTTGGTACCTGTAACACCCCTTATCTATAGTATTTTAGCTAGGATTGAACACTGTAACTAAGAGTGTGGTACTTCGTATCACATTTATACATTATAGCAAAAACTTATTTATTTACACAAAGGCAATCATGCCATTTCAGTATACATGTATAATGTACAGTCATCTAGTAGCTAGAGTACACATATTAACTATAAAATATAGTCTCATTCTATAGTAAAACCTATCAAAATACCAGTACAAGAGGATTTGTCTAGATCAAGTCTCCTGATTGGCAGGTATCTAAGCTTCTAATCTTAATATCACATGGTCGATCGATTGTGTGTCACCGAATCCTCTAATGAGTGCCATCTGCGAATCTAGGTAGACATGGAATACACACAAGGATGAGAATTCTAAAATTTTCAATAGTGTACTTCCATACACAAATAAATGTTATCATTATCTACCTCAGCTACTTGATTTGTTTATAAAAAACATTACATGTCAATAAAATAACAATGATATTTAACTTAGCTTGTAAAAGTCTTTATCCAAAGCAGGCTCATTTTATTCAATCATTATCTCATAGAGTATATAATGTCAATGTCAATCTCATAAGTAAAGATCTTGGTCTCAATGAAATAATAATCTTATTTATTTAACACATAACATAGAGAGTAACTTAAAACAATTGCTACTTTAACGTTTTGGCCCTTAACTTATGATGGCTTATTCCACTTCTGGATAATAGACTGCTTTCAGGATTGAGCTTATTCCTATATATGATCATTGGATTTACTTTCTCCAATTCTCACAAGGTCTATTTAGTTTTACTTTCCCGACTTAATTCAAGGGTAGTCAAGTTTATTTTCCCAACAAACAGATTTACTTTCTCTAGCCCAAGAAATAACATTTTATGTTTTCTTTCACATATAAGCAATTGTAATAACTATTCATATTTATATGTGTCTAACTCATCCATAGATGCATATAACATAAATGAGATCAAATCATTAATATTTCATTATAGATTCAATAATTCAGCATGTTGTCCAGAATTGGTCTAAAAAAAATTATGGATCAGCTACCAAATCTTACCAAAAGAGCAAACTAAATTTTCATAGTTAGTCCAATAAGTCTATAAGATCCTATAAAAATCTCAAGCATAATAAGGTCTCTAACTATGTTAATAAAATTTCACAAATTCAAAGGTAAAAAACTACTCAATTCAACTAGTATTCAAAAGTCCTGATTTTATTACCCTATCAAATGAATCCAGAACTTCGTATAAAAATTCATAGATGGACTTCAAGATGTCCTCAACACCCTGTAAAAATTTCAAAGCATAATTCGATCATTTGATGTAGTAATAAAATTAGATAAATTCAGTGCTTTAGAATGGGCTGTGCAAGCAGCAACCTTAATTAATTCGGTTCTTGAATTTTTAAACATAGTAAAAATGCCCAGAATAGCTCAAAATTTTTAATGGAGATACCTTAACATGTTACCTACATCCCATAAAATTTTTAGCTCAATCTAAAGTCTCTAACTATGTCAGAAAATTCGAAAATATTCACCTGTCTGCCAAAATCGAGATTTCCAGCAACATAGTTCAAATATGTTTTGACAAAAAATGATTTTCTAACATCATCCAAACACTCTACAAAATTAAACACATCAATATCTATGTAATATCAATCAATAAAACTAAAAATCTCAAGCCTAATCATTTAGAAAATTTTGTAATAAAATTTGAAAGAAAAAAGAATAAATAAAGCCTTACTTGGCTCTTGTAACTTTAACTTTTCTTCGTGGCTTCCTTCAAAGCTTTTATTACCAATTCTTAATATATCCCAAGTAAATCCTCCTTTAGGACAGCAAGAACAGTAGCTAAGTTTGAGGATATGATAAGGTAATGATTTGTTATGAAGAGTTTATTAGGATTTATAAGGAATAGCATGTAAGTTGTGCTTTGACTATGAAAGTGTGGTGTTGTAACTTAAGGTTTCTAATTGATTTGGGATATTTTGGTGAAGAAGAAGAATGGAGAAGGCTGAAACGAGAGTTGGCCGATCATCTTTTAAAAGGAAATGATAAGGTTTTGGGTTTTATTTATTTAAGATGACGTGTATAGTTTTACTATCATAACAATTGTTTAATTAAAATAAAATTATAATATTTGTATAACTCTTATTGACTCATGAAAAACATGATAGTGCATCTAAATCCTAGTCATACATGTGTCAAAGATAGTAGAAAATTTACATTGTAAAATTTCATACAGTGTAAGAACTACATCAAAGTTTTACTAAATAGATGAAATATTAGCCCCGGGTAATTAAAACTTACTTAATAATTTTTAATCTATGTCATCCATTTAGCTTAGCGTGATTGGTCCACTTAAATTTAGAGAACAAGTTACCTCTTTGGTGTTAAACTTACACACCGATATTTCACCGAACAAGTAGAATACCATACTAAGGGAAAACAGATACCGCCCTAAATTTAATTCCAAGTCTAGAATTTCATTTCAAAGCATTTCTAACCTTTATCTAATCATATCTCAGTAGGGCATCTTTGGTTTCAGTTTAAAGTTTCTATCCCGATAAGCCTATGGGGCCTATAAGGTTACTATTCATTTTTATTTTTTATTATTTTTTACTCGTCCGCTAGGTCGTTCTTATTATCATTACATCTATTAAAATATTGAAATTATTGTTAATAAAACTTAAATTAATCTCTAAAGAACTCCAAGGTATTACATTACCATCCCCTTAAGAAAAATTTCATGTAACGCCCGATGATGAGGCGGGGAGTAATCGTCGTGTAGAAGACGGACGAGCGGCTAGAACAAGAATGAGGATGACTTATATGAATTGATTGGTACTACCTATGTCAACAAGATGCATCTTCTTCGGAACCCATCATGAAAGAACTCAGGAGCGTGCTGACTTGGACCGATTTTGGGATGGGTGACTCCTGGGAAGTTCTCAGGGAGCGTGTGAGTAAGGACAAATACGCTTAAAAGACCGTGTTGGTTTGTGGGGCAGTCATCAATCCATAAAGTATAGGGATGTTACAAATTTTATCAAGCTTGCGCCTATCCTATTATGGTATGGTTCGAGGACGACCAAACAAAGCTGGTAGGCATGTAATGCCCGGAGGTAGAGAGTGATTCAGGTGTAAAGGCACAAACAAGGAGCGCTTCTGGCAAGGCCTCCAGCGGAAAGGTACATGAATGAACCGATTACACACCAGAATGAGGGATCTGAAGTTGTATAGGTATAGGACTAGACGGTGGATAGCTTATATGAATTGATTGGTCCTACCTATGTCAATAAGATGCATTTCTTTTGGTAGTCCATCACGAAAGAACTAGGTTAAGCGTGCTTGACTTGAGCGATTTTGGGATGGGTGACCTCCTGAAGTTTCAGGGAGCGTGTGAGTGAGGACAAAGCACACTGAAAAGACCCATGTTGATGGGGACGGCATCAATCCATAAAGGAGTGATGTTACAATACCAAGTTGTCCTAAGAGGGCAATCTCATGAGGCAGAGACGAAACCTACTTATGTATCCAAATTAGATCCTAGAAGGATCATAGAGTAGAGAACTTGTTATGCCATGGTTCACATGCATAACTAGATGGAATATTATATTGCTAATAAATGCATTACCAGATTTCCTGTTTTCTAGTAGAGTGTTGTTAGTTATGTTTCTGAGATTTTTGATGTTTTCAAAGAATATTTGTTTAAAGGGCTATTATGTATAAGTACGAAAGTGATTTCTAAGTTATTGCACTAACCAGTTTGATGATTATTTATGTATTTATTTAATTATCCCTTTGTTGTAGGATGAGAGGGTTATGGGTAAGGTCCTTGAGTTTAGATAAACTCACCCCTCTCCTTCTTCCATTACAATTGGCAGTTGTTGTGGGTTCTTCTCTTCTACCTTCTCCCCGTAGAGATATTTCAGTTGGTGAGCTTTACTTTAGAGTGAAGTATTCTTTTGATTTGCAGAAAAGAGTGCCTCAGATGTCATGGCGGGGTCCAGGACCATAGAGATGAAGTGCATTGGCTTATCATAATTATTTTGTAATTGCATGGCTATAGTTGCATGGTTATTTTTATATAGAGCAACTCATATATAATGTTATGATTACCTATTTCAGAGTTTGATTATGAAATGATTTGTGACTTTCATGGAAGAAAATGAGGCGGCTTTCTGATCGGAAATCGGTCACTAGCCAGCCAAGCCCAACAACAGGGAAGTCAAAAGGGAAAATGGAACCTGGATATGAAATATGACTGGTTTGGAACTTATTTTTTTCAAAGCTTAAACCTGTATCTTGTGATAGCAAAAAAAAATTTTAAAAATGGAACCAAAGAAGGCACTAACAAAGATTATTGGGTTGTTCTTCTTCTCTCTTCGTCATTTACAGGTTGCTCTCTATAATCTCGTTGGTCACCAACAAATATATTTTCAAATGCTTTGTAACCGTGTGTGAGCTAAAGGAGAAATTTTATATCATGTTTATTTTTATAGACATATATATATATTATATTGATTGTACCAACCTTCTAACCAGGCCTTAACCGTTTTATTGGTCTAGTTTCTCTTCCTTAAGGACTTTAGAGATTATTGATGATGATTATATTTCAAAGAGTTAAAGATTCAGAATTGAATTTACGTTATAATAAATGGATTTTATTATTAAATTATATATAGAGAGACTTAGACCTTAGCAAGGCTTATGTGGATATGAGAGATTTTATTATTAAATTATGCATATAGAGAGATTAAGGTTAAGATTTATATGGAGATGAGATTCTTTATGTCCGATCACGTTCCTAAGTTGGTCGTAACAAGAGATTATGGCCACATTTTGTCACTTAGCGGAGCATTAATCCCTTCCACTAGTTTGAATCCTTTTTGGAACGTGCGGTTTTTATTATTCTATATAAAAAGTAGTTGTGTAAGTTGTAACACACAAAGCTTTAATTAATTATTTATCATGAGATGCTATTATGTAATTTATTTAGATATATAGACTATAGTTTTAAACCTAGACTGACTGTTTGAACTGAAAATTCGATTCTTCATGTAAATTGGACTTATAATTGACTGATCAATGCAAAGTGTAAGTAAAATCTTACACTAGCATTAATGAACCATTCCTCATAAATTAATAGGATAAGTTAGGATATATTCTGAACAAATTTTTACCCGTTTAAATTAATTAATTAATTAATAGAATAAGTTAATTACATACCCAATAATTTTTCTGAACCGAAATCAATATTGGAAGGTGACCTAACCAACCATTGTTAATTTGTGCGCATTCATATTAAAGGAAATTAGCGATGATTAGTAATTTTCGAACTTTTTTGGAACTTCCACTCGATTTGAAGGTGAATGAGGAACGCAGATTCCGTTTAGGTGACTGAAAATGATGCGCACGGTCATGTATCATTGAAGACTTAGTCTCACATATAGTAGCTAAGGGTACAAAATGTCCCAATCTGTTTTGGTGATAATAGATGACATTTTTGGAGGCATTGGCAAGTGAAACCATTTGTAGCCAATCCAAATTAGTCTTTTTCCTTTTTTTTTTAATCCTGATATTTTGAATTTGATATCAATTTAATATTAATAAAACTTTTGACAACAATTTAATTTAAATATTTTTAATTATAACATCAATTTGATCCTATAAATTTTTTATATCAATTTAGTCTAAATATTTTTAGTTTTGACATCAATTCAGTTTCAACACATTTTTTTTAAATTTTGACATCAATTTAATCATTCTATCAAAATGGAAATCCAACAAACTGGTTAAATTGAAGTTGATATTAAAAATGTTATCACTAAATGGACGTAAAAAAAATATTTGGATCAAATTGATATAAAAAATATATGAAAAATGTTATTTAGTATTTATATTTTTTATCCGACAAAATACGTGAATGCTGATTTTGTTCTAAATTTGTTTTTTTGTTTTTTAGCTTCAGTTCAAACATTTTAAAACTTGTTTGGATCTCTGTCACATATAATTACTAAAGAAATTCTTACTTTTAAAACGAAATAAAATATTTATCCCTATTTATTAATTAAAATATTAGCTATTGCATTAAAAGTGTACGGATAGTTAGAGCAATAATGACCTATAAAACTTATGTGTCAATTAATAAATTGATCAGAATAAATACTTCTCTTACTGTTGATATACCTAAGTATTTCTCTGCGTACTAACTGTCTCGTAGAATTAAGTTATCTTAACGTCCGTCACTCAATTTGTCATTTAATATAGAGAATCTGACTATAGGACAATAATCAAGAAGATTTAGATATGTTTGAATCATAGCCAAAGAAAATTCCAGAATTTTAGTTGTTTACATGAAAATTATAATGGATATAACACGGCATCGTGGTCCAGAACATATTCTGTCCCTACGAAAGATTCAATGTGATAGTGCCGTTAAAGTTATTCTAACACCAACTTTTTTGATATCATTTGGACACTCATTTTATCAATGTTGTATGAGATGAATAAGTTGGATGAATGGAGTTTACAATCTCATTTAATCCTGATAAGATAATTGCTAAATCAGACACTAAAAAATTGGTATTGGAATAATATTATTTATGATATCCCTTCATGCATGACTTGTCGGTATTTGTATGTATGCCCCATGACAAGGTTGACAATCAAATAAAACAAAACACTTTAAGGCCATGAAATTAACGTCTGGTCATCGTGGCTAATTTAACAAAGTGGCAAAAAGAACGGATGAATGGTGTGTTCTTTTTTTGGTTTGTTACAATATGAATGGTGTTGTGTAGCTTTGCTTTTGAATTGAAAGATTTCAAGTTTGTAAGGTGCATTACAAAACCAGGGGCCCACGAAAGAAGCTTTGCATTTTGGAAGTGTAAAAAGTTTGTGCCCAATGAGAAAACGGGGCAAGAGAAGAGTTTTGACCTGAAACTCCACGTCATTCTTTGAGTGAATGATTTTTGTAGCGCATATCAAACAATTGAGATTCCTTGGATTTTCTTTTGCCTTCCTTAAATAATGGGCAATATTAATAATAGTATTGTTCCATACGCGTTTCGGGGTTCTTTACATTTTACAATTTGCAATTTGCAATTTGCAAGGCCTCGATGATTGCTAGCTGTGACCGATTATTAGTGTCAAATTAAAAAGTGGGCACCACAGAGTTGATCAAACTATGAAAAATTTCTTTTTATGATATAATATTTTTCATTTGTTTTCAAGTTATCATTTTTTACTTTTAAAAGAACCATCATAAATTATTTCTTAATTTTTTTATAAAAATTATTTAACTATATGAGATTTTTAAATATAAATTTTATTAAAAATACAAAGAAATGAATTTTATGAAAAAAACTTTTTTTTTCCATTATAAACTGGGTCTCATTAAAACTGAACTGGAGTGACAGTTAATATTATGACTCAAATCCATAAAATTTTCAAACTAAATTTTGTTAAAACTACAAATTAACAAACGAGTTTTATATAAAAATTAAAAAGAAGCTTTTTTTTCAATTATAAACTGAGTTTCATTAAAGCCAAAGTCAAGTGACAGTTACTATAATGACTCAAATTTGTCAATTAGCACCCAAAAATTCCAAAAAATTGAGCATGGATAATAGCCAAGGAGAAATAGCCAAAAAAGGCATTAGTAAAAATCATAAATTTAGCTTAAAACTGAGAGTAGTTAAATAATGAATAGTTGATAATTGAGGAGAAGGTCGTGGTGCTCCCTCTAAAGTTGGAAGCACCACACACTTGAATCACATTAGAACTTGTCTCCGCTGTACCATACATGCACCATCCTCTCCAATTGTCTTCTACCTACCAGTGACTACCACCTTGCCTCTCCAGTCCAACTACCTTCAACTGTCGCCTCCAACTATCTATGCACTTAGAGCTCGATGCCATCAACCAAAAGCTGACCAAGGCAACCGATGCTGGACAACACTATGCTCTGAGCAGTTTCTGAGCCAAACCACGAACATGCTCAACGCTGCCATCGATGGCTTCTTATTCCCTCCAACGACTTCATCGATAGCCAATGCTTCTGCCTTCGTGACTTTTTCCCTCCCTCTAGTGGGCCTTCGCCATTGCCGCTACATCACTAGCAGCTCCATCGTTGAACACGCCTTGTTTGTCACCTACCTCATCTACTCCACCATCGACTTCGTCGGCTTGCATTGTCCACATGGTCGGTGCAGATGAAAGATGGGGTATGACCATGGTGGAGTCAAACCATGGTGAACGATGGTGAAGGAGGTGGATGGTGAACGAAGACAACAAAAGAGAGGGGGTGAGGGCTTATAATATGCACCACCATTAAAGGGTGTATCAGTGTTCCACATATAATCTTAGCCATTGAAACTAAAATGAACGACCAAGATACGAGTATGACACTCCTTACTTGGCAAGGTGTATTGTAGAATTCTCCAACAATCGATGACTTGCATAGAATGTTGCTGAAGAAAATTTTGCCCAAAATAAAACTAAAAGAAAGTGCAGTGTTTGGCCCAACTTTAATTGGTTGTCAGCTGAGGTTCGAGTGTCAAAATAACCATTATTAAATGTCAACAAAATGCCTAAGATGAAAGCTTTGATGTGACATTCGAATTTGCCAAAGTCATTTTGGCCTTAAAAAAAAGGCTATTTTCATATTGTTTTGAACACTTTTTTATTTTACTTTGTTACATTTAGCTGAATATATAACATAATTAGAATTCTTCTTTTTCATAAGTTGGGCTCTAATGAGGATAGCCACCTATATAAGCATTTATAAATATATGTTGAAATTTGATGACTAATGACTATTGATATATGCTAGTCAATAGCTAACACCTAAATAATAGCAATAGTTGTTAGCTAAGAGAATGAGCCTTTTGCTTCGTCTTTGCCCTTATGACGGTTTGCATCAAATGAATATTTTTGGGCATCGCTTGTTTGTACCAAAAATATGACTTAGCTGAATGAACTTAATTCAAGGCGTGGCAGAGAATCTTCTATTACAACCAGAAAAAAAAAGAAGAAGAAAAGAGTAGACCACCTATGGGCCTTAAGTGATATAAACCACTATAGGCCCTCCTTTTTCCTTTTTTTCTTCTTTTCCTTTCTCCCTCCCTCCAGAACATGACTTCTTCTTCCTCCTTCTTTCTTTTCTCCTTCCTCCGTTTCTTCCTCATTTCTTTCTTTTTCACACCATCACCACCACCTCAACCACCACCCTTCTCCTCCTCCTTTTCCTCTTCCTCCTCCGCATCCTCATCAACACCACCACCATCAAAATCGCGCCTCTCTCTCTTTTCTCTCTCTAAGTCGCGATTTCTCTTTAAGTAGAGGAACCAGTTAGAGCAATGAGTTTTAGATCATTATCTACCTCTAATTTTCCTCATAGATTAGTGGATAAGTGACAATCTTACTCTATTTATCTTATTGAGCTTTCTATGTAGTTATTCATAGTAGATTGGGGTTCTTAGGACCCTAAGGTAGCTTTTGTTTGCTGTTTTCGGACAGGAAATACAGGGCAAGTGGAAATGGGACAATGGAGATAGTAAAGACGGAGACATAAATAATAAATATGTATATGGATATTATTAGAAGATAAAAATATTAAATTTCTATCTCCATATCCTGCCCCATTTTGGAGGTACATAAATTATGTTTTTCCTAGGATAGAAAATTTCTATCCTATATTTCTTCACAAACAGGGTTTATTCTTGTCTCTATATTTCTGTCTGATAGTAAATAAATGCTACCTAAGTGTATATATTTGGAGTTTTCTAGTATATGGGGCTAATTAGTATAAATTAATGGTATTGTTAACTCATTAATATCGTTTTTATCTTGTTCCTAGAGTTATATAGCATTTGAGTATCAATTGTTGGATTAGTGGCACTTGGGAGTTGATCTTTGATTTTTTTGAACCAGATTGTGAGTAGACATTATGTCTATAATTTTTTTTATTTATGTTAAATTAGCTCTAAATATATTTTAGAAATTTAGTAACTGAAAAATAATTCTTTGGTTGTGTTACATAATTTTAACGAAATCACATCCTTTATGTTAGTTTATGTTTTATCAAAAATTGACACATAAGACGATATGATATTTATTTTGAAAAATTATTTTATCTCTATTATAGACTTAAGGAAAGGACTTGAGAAATTATAGTTATAGTCATTTGTGGAGTTATTGAAAATTGATTTGATATGATATGTAAAATCTTTATTATATGTTTTGGGAGAATCACTTACAAATCTATCTAACGGCAGTAGACATTAGCCTTTGTGCACATTGACTATATATGATTAGGACCACACGTGGATCCTCTTATTCTATGGCTACTTACATGGGTAGGACCGTCCGTTTTAAGATCACATGAAGGAATGACCGCTTGAGTGTGAATTCTTTTGTTTATCCTAATTTGACAATTCCATATTAGTTTATATAAAGCTAGTTGTTTTAAAAAATCTTTTCCATAAATAAAATAATTTGTTGAATTTAGATGAACTACGAAGTTATATTGTTTTACTTATGGATTACATATTGTCTTTTGTGGGTTACAAACGTCATTTGCCACTAAGTTGCAAAACTTATCCCGTTATTTCTTCTCTTTTCCAGATACCAGTGTAGCTTCAGGTCCTAATACCGTGGCTCGTCAACGCCGATTGTTTGAGTTGGTGAGCCTTCCTAAGAAGGCCTTTTTGCATACTAGAACCTATCTTTTGAGTTTTAGCCTGTTAGAACTTTAATGCTCCATATGGTAAGGTCCTTAGATTAGTTTTATGCTTATGTTTATGTTTATGCTTATGTATGTGTAGTTGATATATATATATATATATATATATATATATATAGAAAGGATTTGTACACTAAATTTAGAATTATATTGTGATTTCCATTCTTAACTATGATTAGACATATAACTTGTGATCATGAATTTGCATTTGAGACTAGTTTGAAAACTAACTTGACTTCATTTTAATTTTAGGATTGAGTTTGATTTAAATTACATATTAGAACTTGGATTGAAATTTATATGCTGAGTTGGTTGTTCTGTTGTTGGGAGCATATTTTGAGAATGCTTGAAATCCGATTATGTATTTTATCTTTGTGTTCATACAGGTTGTATTTTCTTTTAATTTGGGGATGTCCAAACAATAGAGAAAAGTCTGCTCATTTTCTAAAAATTTGCATGTTACAACTTGCGAGGGAACGTGTTTTCTATGTGGGTCACGACCTAAGTTGTGTCGTGACATCTTCCGATATAACAAATGAATTTGGCTAGTGAATACATTATTATTGGTGGCAAAAGTTTAGGTGATTTACTCCAAGAAAAAGACTCTATCTCTTGACAAATGGGCTTGAAACAAAGAGAGTTTGAATGTGATCTAAAGATATTTCCTGACAACTAAGTGTAATTTGGATAGGGGAATGTAAAAGGCAAGAAAATAAAAATGGAGTAGTAAAGGTTGGAAAATAAAGCGTGATAAACTGCAATGCAAAAATAAAATAAAAATGCTAGTTTATGGATCCTAATTATGATGGCAAACATTTATGTGAACTTTCTAATATGTGCACTAAGTGCTTTAGGGTTTTTATTAGAAATAAATGCATTTTATGTGGAATGTCTCCTACACGAATTGGAGATTTTAGTGGCTGTGCACAAAGGCCATAATGTAGAAGCTACATGTGTTGATGTGGCAGTCCAAATTTCTATGAAGAAATGCTTGAAGAATACTATGTACGAGGAATGCCTTCGTTGATAGCTCATTAACAATAGGCAAAGAGAAGAATAACAAGGGAATAAGGACAAGTGCTCAAAGAATATAATTTAAAAATTGCTCCTTTGGGACAGCTCATCAAAAAAGGGCAAACAAGGCTATATCAACCTACCAAGGACCCTGCAATGGTGAGAATAAGATTTCCTATCAAAGGAAACATTTGGGGAAGCGGAAATTCTCAAAGAAAAGAAGCCAATATTCATACACTTTGAAGAATATCTTTGCACACTCTTTTCTCCTCTCAGCTAATACGCGTATGCCTTCATTTTCTTTCTGAGAGTTTTTTTCTTTATTCTTTTGTATTAAAAAAAATTATCTTTAGAAAGAACAACAGAGACATATCATTGAAAAAGACTGTATTTTGTGAGGCTGTTTTATGAGAGAAAAGCCATTGATTGTGAGACCTAGTCTACGAACTAGGTTCCTTTGTTGTTTTAGTTTCAGCTAGCTTTGATTTGAGTATAGCTTTTATTTGGTTGTGTATTTGTTCTGTAAGGTAGCATTTGGTTTGTGATAAGAGATAGAAATACGGAGATATGAGACACAAACCTGTTTGGTGGTGAAGACAAAAATAGGCACAGAAAATTTTCTGTCCAGGACAGAAATTTAGAAAATTTCATTACTTCCAAAAGTGGGACAGTGAGAACATGATAAAAGGCAGAATTTAATACATTTTTCTTTCAATAATACCCTTATACATATTTAATATTTCCTATTGTGTCCTCAAACCCAAGGTGCCGATCACCAGGCTGGGCGCCGCGGTCGCGGCCTCTAGTTACCCGGTCGATGGTAACAGTGGTCGTGGTCCGGCAATGGTTTGGTGGGGGTACATTTGTTTTTTACCATATATTTGTTGTATGATCTTCATGTTTCCAAACAAAATACGAAAACAATTATCATGTCTATCCTCACAACCGAACATGATACACATATAGGATTTTTTATGCTTTCGTCTCACTGTCTCCATTGTCTTGGTATTTCCTGCCTATCTCTGCTTCCAAGCGCTACCTAAGAACTTTGGTTATAGTAAAACTCTTACTTGAGGGTGGAAACTATATGTAGGTTTCCATGTTAGAGAACCAAACCAGTATGAAAATTATGATGCCAAGCGCTTCTTCCTTTCTGTCTTTATAGCTTATACATAGTGTTATTTCTCTGTTCCATATATCTACTGAAAAATATTTTGATAAAGTTATTTCAAATAGCTTGCATTCAATCTCATTCCTCTAAATTTGGAAAGGAAGAAAAATGGAGAAATATGATGATATTGGATGAAATGGAGTCCATCCATTCTGTTTTCCTCCATAAGATTTTGTTGTATCCAAACAATTGAACTTGTTATAATTTCATTACCTTTAATCTCACTCCACCCTATTCCACCAATTTAAACATAGTCTAAGGGATCCGAATATTGGAATGCGTTTTGTTCCAGGCAAAGTTTTGAAAGTCCGGTTGGCCAAATATTAGGTTTGACTCATTTTCTTCTGGTCAAAAGTTTGATGTCAAGGTATTAAACTAAGTTGTACCTTGACATCAAAAAGGCTTAAACTCAGAAGGAACTGATGGTAAAATATTTGGGACTGACTCTGAAACTTTGTCTGGAAGACGTTTGTTTTAGCTTTTTTTCATACATATAAAAAAAGCAATTGTTAAATAAAAAACTATTTTTTATAGAACCTACTCATCTTAGCTTCTATTCATTTTATTTTTTAAAATTGAAAACAATATACCCTTAATGTAACATCTTTTTCTTTCTGTAATCTATATATAAATTTGTTCTGTATCAAAATATTCCAAGAAAAGAAGAATGTATATCTTAATTAACATCATATTTTAAATTGAGAATATTTCATTATCGTCGCTTCAAAAAAATTGAAAAAAAAAGAATATTTCATTATTGTGAATGGAATTAAATACGTAATGACAAAAGATGTGATTTGAGTCCATCTGAAGTTAAGACGAGGCTTGTGTTTTCTTTCATTTTCATGGTTTTGCAAATCATCTCAAATTTGTGATTTCCATAAGTCTCGGTAGGCTCCATAACGCTACATGTGTGGTCACTATAGCTCTTTATATTGTATATACTCAAACAGGGTAATAAGGTCTACATCAAGAATATAATGGGTGAATTACACTTGAAGAAATTTCTTCTTTTTCTTTTTACTTTGTTTTGGGTTATAATGAAATTTGAACCCATGTCTATAAAATCCTCATAAGTAACTTACTCAACGAATATGAATATATTAAATTGTAATGTTATATGGGAAATTGTTATATGTGTGATGTACACAAGCTAATTATATCGGTGTCATTAAGTGAAGGTTAGGGGTTACAAATAACATGGGAGCTATAGTATATTTGTCTTTCTATCTGCAAAACTCATAATTTGGGCAAAAGCCACTCTCTTATAACTTTTACCCAATCCATGGTTTAGAAAACAAATTTCCAAACATGCAAGTTGTAATTTGCATGAAAGACACCACCGGAATAAATCATGTAAATGACTAGTAGTCAAAGGCAATACCCATATTTTTTTAGCTTCTACGCTTTGAGAGATTAATCGCTTCCAAATGATCTTTAGTTTACTAAAAAAAGTCATGTAAATGTTAGTATCTGTTATGTATGAAATTAGATGATATATGCTTGTGTTTCACAAGAGAATAATATTTAAAATTATTATTAATTTAAAGTTATCCAAATTTATTTAATGCTTATTTTAAAAAATATTAAATTAATTTTTATAATCATATATATATATATATATATATATATATATTATTAGTTAATGTAGAATAAAAAACAAGTAAGGTAGATATTCTTCTCTTAAAAGACATCTTTATTATACACTTCAAATATGGTTATAAAATAAATTTTGTTAATGAGTTCAGGTTTAAAAAGAATTCAAGGTAATTTAAATTTAATTTGATTAACTATATATTTTTAAAAAATTGATAATTAATTTTTACTTATTTATATATTTTAATATTATTCTAAATATTTATTTAATTATTAGTTGTTATATATTTCATACACTTATAATTAAATTTTTAGTAAAATAATTATTGTTAATTCTTTGTATAATTTTTAATTAATTTATTTAATAATTATTTTTATTTAATAACATACAAAATTAAAGAATGAAAGAGATCTTATATATTAAAAACTAATCAACATAATCCGACCTCAATATGTTTGATTAAATTATGTTTTGTTGTGGTGTGTGTATATATATATATATATAATGAATTGATAAAATTATACAGTATTTTTCAGATATCAAACAACGAATAAAAAACATAATGTATAATATTGATTTATATTAGCATGTGTAATAATATAATATGCCAAATACGCTTTATTAAGTATAATGGGGTGAGGTGTAGAAATGATATACGGGCTGTCATGATGTAACATAGAAACCGTATATATATCTTGGTAGTTAAGAAGGTATTTTCAACAATAATTAAAGACTGAGTTCGGAATCTCCTACCTTGGAGGCTGAGCATCAATTAGGAGTTCAGCTTAATCAATAATTTGACTCCAGCAGAGATAAAATTCCCATGCATGCATTAATTTCTCTTTAAATCCACAAATTTAAACCCGAAATGTTTTTTTAGGTAATTAATCTAATTAATTAAACGTTACACTTGACACACGTATTGCTACATCTTTCACATGCTCAAATTTTATATTTATTTATTCGTGCTAATTGATGAAGTAAAGCTTTTAGGTAATAATGGTGAATGCACTAATTAAAACTCTTTTACATTATATCAAAAATGATAATTAGGCCATGAGTTAAATTATTATTTATTAAAAGAGTTTGTTCTATTGTATATATAAATATAGTAGAATTTCATTATTGTTTATTTTATTAAAACCCTTAAAAATTGTACGTGTTTATCAATGATTTCCTAGTTTAATAGAAATGTGTCGGTTTGTTTACTGAAAAGCAGAACGCATCCTATTAGCATTTCAAGAAGAATGAGTCTTTCAACACTTAGTTTTCACATTGATTAATAAGTGTGAAAGAAATCTTTATATTGACATTTATTTATAAAAGTCAATAATAAATGTGGCCAATAGCTATACTTTGGGTGTTTCTGATATTTAATAATTATTGTCCAGAAAAAGTATTGTAAAAAATAAAAATACTTTATAAATTGTCTGCTGGAAATAGTCAAGTACTCTCTCTTTCCTTTTGAAATATAATATCGGATTTAAAATCAGCCACATAAAAGAGGGAAAAAATAAGCACGAAACCAACAAATCGAAATGTAAAGTCATAAAGAAGATAGCAAGGAAATAGATGCTCTATTGGTATGATTATTTATTAAAAAAAAATTGTTATGATTACTGTTCAAAGTTCATGGTGCTTTGATGAATGATGCTGGGAACCAGTCTCTGAATTTAGAAATGACAAACGGCTGGCCAACTAAATTTTGATGAATATATATTTTTAAAAAACAAAATCGTAATATGTGGACAAATTAAATAGTAGGAGCTCACAGATTTGATTGGTGATTACAGTAACTTCTCTTGACTTTAATATATATCAATTATAAATATTTCAAATTTGTAAAAAGACTTCTCGATCTACTGTTGTATGCGAGTATTCTAATTGCTTTTCTTTTTCTTTCGATAAATAATTTAATACTATTATTTGGTACATGTCATTGTTGAGATAAGACAAAAATAAAAGAACAAGAACGTAATTGACAAATCTATAATGCGGAATCATATGTGTGAGAAATAGTTTAACTTAACTTTGACAAAAATATAGTTATAACAACCAGAATATTCGAGGATTCATGAATTAACTGTACAATAAGAACATCATTTTTATTCAAAGACTTTCTTAAGTTCAAAAAATAATTAGATACAAGATACAGAACATGAATTTCAGTTAAACTAATGTGGATAACAAGGACTTAGAAACTTGCAGCATATAACCAAGTAATAAATAAATAAATAAACATGACCTCAACAGTATTCAGCACTTAAAAAATGAAAATTACTTCAACAGAATAAAAGCAACAACAAACATGTTTCCATTATCATATACATAACTTTTTTTTACATGATAAGGTGAAATATGTCTGGAAAAATAGTGGATAATGCTAAATAAGAGTTGTTTTTTTTTCTTCTTCTTCCTAATTAATGATTCACTGTTTATTCTTTGTAAGAACTTAGAAACAATTACAAGTAAAGAGGGAGAAATTAGAATCCAAATCAAAGCAACCCATATGCCCAAGATTCTGAATCCATGATCATTCTTTGGTACTGACATAGAGGAGCATCAAAGACTTGCTTTCTATTATTGTCACCATCATCATCATCATCATTGATAAGCAAATTCCAACTGCTAATGAAGTCATCATCATCCCACAAGGCCATAATGGTGTTATTGTTGTCACCATCAATGTTGTTGTTAATAACACTATCATCATTATTAATGCAGTAACGAGACCACTCAAAATCTGGGAGCTGCAGGTCTTCAAGGAAGTGATTGTTTGAATTTGATGAAGAAGAAGAAGAAGATGACGTAGATTTTGATGAAGAAGAAGAAGAAGGACCACCAGGCACAAGAATCTCATCTGCTTCTATTATCGGCACATCATCTGTGCAGAAACCATTGTTCATTATCTCCATTGTGTCAAACAATGGTGTCATGATGATTTTGTCTTCCTCTTTAGATTCAGTTATGGTTGATGACTCAAATGAAGTCTCTGGCTTCTCTGGCTCCTTATTATTTTGGTGAGTTTCATGTTCAAATTTTGGGTCAAAGTCAACTTGCAATGGTGGTTGATTCTCATGTTCTTCTTCTACTGGTTGGTGTAGTTGTTGTTGTTGTTGTTTAGGTTGGTTTAGGTTCTGCTCATTTGTATTAGAGAGTGGTTTGTGTGTGACAGGGTCAATGCCCATTTTCTTGAGCTTTTTCTTTATGTGTGTATTCCAGTGGTTTTTTATCTCATTATCAGTTCTTCCAGGGAGATGAGAAGCAATCTTGGACCACCTGCATAAGAAGCAAAAAGAAAAGAACAAGAAGAGAAAAGAAAAATGACATGAGTATAATAAGTAAAATAATAATTAAAAGAAGAGAAAGAAAAGCAAGATTCCATCACAAGGTCCATGAAGAATTATGGGATCACTTAAAAGGAAGAATGACTTTATGACCACTAGAAGGGTCCATCTTACAATGCCATACAAGTTACGAAATCAGAAAAAATTGGTCACAAGACAAATTTGGCCTCAATTCAGTACTATTGTGTATGAATTGTGCAGTCAACTTTAACTACAGTCATAACCAGTTCTGTTTTTTTAATAATTTTTTTCACTTGAGAGAAAATGAAGAAAGAAAAACGTAGTCTACAATTTTTACACGTCTTCTTCTCCTAGCAGGTGTGAGCTATGGGACCATGTCTTCTATCTCTCCATCAATAAAAGAAGTACAACTTGGAGGGCATGTATTATTATATAGAAATAACAAAATTCAACAAAGTTAGTGGCTGTGGTGTCATTAAGGTATCCTTTTCACTTTGGTTTAAATCATTTCTTGAGATAAGCCTAGTCTAATATTTCAAAGGGCACTGTGCCAATTACTTTAATTTAATCATTATAAAATGATGATCAAGGAAGAATAATAATAAGCATGCAGAACAGGTAAAAACTAAAGAAAAAGGGTAGGTGTGGATAAAGAACCTGTTGCCAAGTTGAGCATGGAGATCAATGACCATTTTCTCTTCATACTCTGAAAGAAGGCCTCTCTTTAAGTCTGGCCTCAGGTAGTTTGTCCACCTGAGCCTGCAACTCTTCCCACACCTTAACAGCCCTGCATGGAATCATAATTGTTAAATTTTGAATTCAATGAAGTGGTTACATCTAAAGAGCATTTTTGAATTGAAAAAATAAAAAATGAACATGATCAGATTTCAAAAATGCAAGCTTTGAGATTTGTTTCTCTTCCTTGTACTTGAAATGCTTAAACACATTTTATGACTTCTTGTTAAAAAAAAAAAAAAAAGAGTTGAAAAGTATTTGTCAATTTTCAGTTCTTCATTTCCTTGTCTTTGAATGGGACAGAATGGAAAACAAATGTACAGGACCGAGGAACCCATCAGGCACGTCAATTTAGAAGAAAAGTCCATAATTAATCAGATGATAAATGAGGGCATAGGGCATGAGACTCCTATTTGATGGAATATGGGGAGAGTAGATACACGCAATTTTATTCACATGAGTGGAGAGACCATTTAGAAGGAAACAATTAATTTGACCTTAATGCACAAAAGTAAATAATTAAATAAAAATTATAGAACCATTCTAAGTTTTTCATAGCCAAAAATGAAAAGGAAACGTGAAGCTCCATCATTTCAGCTCTCATTAATTCATGAAGGAATACACATCTCTATGTGCCTCCCCTCAGTGATAATAATAAGAAATGTTCTAAATTCTAATAGTGTATAGGAGCAAATGATGAAAGGAGACCTGCAAGCTTAGGGACAGCTCTCCAGCAACATTGGCCATTAGTGAGGAGGAAACTGATGAGCTTCTTGTCCTCCTCTGCAGTCCATGGCCCCTTCTTCAACCCAACTTTGTCACAACAAGGTTGCCTTCCCATTTTATTTTATTTTTTCTCTTTTGATCAAAGCAAGAAATGCCACTATGCTAAAAGGGTTCAAATTGAAATTTAGAGAGACTTAGAAAGAAAGAGAGAGTTTAAGGGGAGTTTGAGGGAGAGTCTTTGATGAGAATATGTTATGTGCACATGACAAGGTTGGATAGAGCATCACCACCAACTTATTTATATATAGATCGACCCCCATAAACTCCAAGCCCCAAGCCAAAAAAAGTCCCCAGTGCCCACTATCTCATATTGCCATTTATTTATTTATTTTATTCAGCGTGTGTGCGTGATTTTTTTTTAATCTTTTTATTATTTTGTTTGATTGGTTTCGAACCGATGGTTTACTGTGGACACGTGCTGAGCAGGGAGAGACACGTGCCACGTCTTAATCAGAAAGCACCAACTTATCGACCAGCTAGCTTTGCTTGAGTTTGAAGCGTGAGATGCTCCATCCACTCACTAACAACTCCAAGTACAAGTAAACGTATGGTCGAATACTTCAAATCTACATAGAGAGAGTAGACCCCGGTAATTTGAGCTCTTTTTGAGATATTAAATAAATGATTTTATTTCAATGTATCGATATTGAAAAAATATTTTATATAATTATCTAATCATATATTATTTTATTAATCATAATAATTGATTTTATCACTTCATAAAAAAAAGAAGAGAAAATTATTGACTTTTTCATTCAATACTTAAAGAGTTATGCAAATGAAGTATTTTAATAAGATAAAAATATAAAAATATTTTATATTATTAATACATTAAAATTAAATTCTTAAATAAAAGACTTGATGTTAAAGCAGTATGAGATTAAACACTTTAGCATAACCCTATAAAAATGTTGTAATTATTACATGCTCCTAGTCATTTTATGAGATTGGTAAACAAACCCTCTTAAAAAGTAATAGGAAAATATTTTTCAAAACTTAGTCAGCGAAAAGTTATGAATACATTAAAAGGATACAGCCCTTTTTGGCCCTTTTCTATTTGAGTCAAGAAATTAAGATGTATCTATACGAAATTATACTTTTTGGGCTATGATACTTCATTGCCAAAATTATGTAATCAACAATTTGAATTTGTGATGAACACGTAGAAAGGATAATAGTAAATGTGCCTATTGTAATTCTTTAGACCTACGAAAAAGAGAACATACAGCGTGAACAATGGGCTTAGCAATGATAATAGTAAATGATTATTTATCAAGGAAGTTGTACATAAAAAAAAAATTATATGATTGTTTCTTTCCCTCATGATACTCTTGCTATGCCTCTATGAGAACCAAAAAAGATAATTTATTTTCCTTGTTTTTAATTATTTATTAAATCCAAAAAAAACTAAAGATAACTTCTTTCTTAGTTCTTAATTATTTTTAAGGCATAATAATTTTTCTCAGTCCCTTACCTTTATTCAATTTTTTATCATGATTTGTTGCATTTTATTTTTCTCAATTTGATTCTTTATATTTCAAATAGTTTTTAATTTGGTCCCAAATTGAAAAATACTAATGTGACACACAAGTCATGCTGACATGGCACATATGTGAATTTGATATTAATTGTGTCATGTATATTTTTTGTCTGTTATATAATGAATCAGTGATTTGAGATTAAATTAAAAATAATTTAAAACAAAATAGATCAAATTAAAAAAAAGGAGTGACCAAATCAAAAAATCAAATAAAGGTAAAAAATTAAAACACTGAGAAATGATGACGGTGAGTGGGATGAGGAAATGAAATAGATGGCTTAAATTTGTATCATAAGATGGTTTGCTATGCTTCTTTGTTATTTTATGGTTATTGAGCTTAAATTTTGATGCAGCATTCATTTAAATTTATGCACTATCATTTAGTAATATGTTGATATAATATCATAGGTTTACTAGGAGAGCTCCTATCTTGAAGAGATTAGTTTATTTAAATTTATGCACTATTAGTTAGTAATATGTTGATATAGTATAAGAGGCTAACTATAATACCTCGAATACACGTGGTCCTAGTTAGTTAGGACTTCTAGGGTGACTACTCGTGTAGTTGGAAAGGCCCAGGTACCAAGATGACCTCCTTATGAGAATTAGGCTTTACTATCACCGCTATAGTGGTCATAGGGGGTGTTTGGCGTTTTGTCGACCGCTATACGCCCCTTATAAGTGTAAATAATGCTGAAATTGCATTGTTCCACTTCCTGATGCCCCAACTTTATAAAAACCCCCCACTCGTTTTCTCCCCTAAAACCTGAAACCCTCACTTTCCAATTTCTCTTCCAACCCTTCCACTCAACCCATTTAGATCTACCTCCCCAAGCTTCATGGTGAGTGAATGTTGTTAGATTATGTCCTATTCCTCTCCATTCTAATTTTATATTCTTGGTTTGGGTGTCATTGTTCTCTCATTTTGTCAAGTGAGGGTGCTCCCCCAATGTTGTTAGAGTTGGTTTAGGGTAAAATAGAGATACCTATAAATTGATTTTGAGTTTTATGGTTGTAATGACAGACATTTGTGTCATCCCTTCTCTAATCCCTGGAGTTCTCTTGGTGTTGGTACATCGCATCCTATCCCTTCCAAGTGAGTGAGTTTGATTTATGGCCTTACTTTAGTCATTATATCATTATTTTCTACCAATACGGAGTATTTAGAGATTTAAAAATTGAGTTTTCACATTATATGGGTTTTATATAAATTGTGAAAGAAATGCTTCCTTTGAAATTATACATGAAAATCTATGATTTTAGAAAGTGCATAGGACCATAATTGCTCTGTAAATATTTTATATGATTGAACTAGTAATTTAGATTTGATTACAATAATGGAAATTGGTTGTGTTAATAAAAAGTAGATATGAAGTTTTATGTTTATTTATGAAAATTGAAAAACGTTGAACCTAGAGATTATAGAACCCCATTTTAATTACAACCCAATATGACTTTAGGATAAGAAGTTCCTGAGAGGAACAAACTGTGAGTTAACGAAATTATTTCATTAACCTTGGCATACCAAGTGCAGGTCGGGGGCAATTTATCATTGTTTAGATCAGTGGGTAAGGGACAAGGTTCACCAAAGACCATTAAGATCTCAGCTTGATGCTCTTGTTCGCAGAACTGAGCACCACCCTTACAATTATGGATAGTCTGCTCTTTTTTGTAATTTTTTAAGAAATAATATGTTTTCTAGGTTTCCAGCAAACAGGATTTCATAGCTATTCTATAGTATAAATTAAATGGATTTTGAGATGTTGCATTATTACTATTATGTATATTCTTCTTGTCCCATGTACGGTTATGAGTGAGGATCCACTCATTGAGTTTTATGATAAAATTCATCCCTCTTCTCTTTCCTTTTCTCAGATGCAACATTAGCTTTGGATCCTCCACCTACTCCCCTCAACAGTAGTAGCCTTTATTTTGGATGAGCTTCATTTTGTCGTGAAATTTTTGTTTGATAGAGTGCTCTAGTGGGATTGCGAGTAGGGTCCAGGACTACACATACACATGTTTTGCATTTTAATTTACCATTAATTCTTTTGTATTTAAAATGATATAACATTCATGGTTTTCCTTGTATAAGAGAAACTCATTGTATTTTGTCTCTCAGTTTGATTATTATGGTTCAGGATACGTGACTTTAGTTAATGATTTAAAATGAATTTTATGAATAAAATATGCATATAGTATGACTCAAATCACGAGATTTACTTGGGACAATATTCCTCATATACCAATCACGATCCAAGTAAGGTCGTGACACTTACCCTATAAGAAAGCTTATGTCTTGAAAGGACTAGTCACAACTACTGGTGATGGATAAGACATATCAAACTCTTATTTAATAAATGTGATAGTTAAACCTTTCTGATAATATGAAAATATAAGATTGAATCATATTATAAATAAATCTTACATGACATCAAACTAAATCTCGTCCATATGAGCAAGGTAGAAAAAGTAAAGACATGACAAGTTGAGGTTGCAACATTGTTAAGCATGTATTCTTTTCTTATTTTATAATTCTTTTAAACACTTTTATACACATTTTTACCTATAAAATTGATAAACACATACAAAGTTTTTTGTTATTTTTTGAAAGATAACATAAAAAAAAGTAATTTTGATGCAATAACAATATAAAAGAATTTAATATTAGAGAGAACACCAAATTTATCTCTGATAATATCGTTGGTAGACAAATTGACCCTTGACATAAGAATTAGTTCCAAAATCCTTGACAATTACATACAAACATAGGACACCAAAGGTTCTTGACTCACTTATTACAACAGGTTTAGCGTGTGACATGGAGATTAAAGTTAGGATTCTCTTTACTTGATCTTGCATGGCATTGTGAGTCCCTCCCTCTCGTCCTCACTTAACAGATTAAAAGCACACCATTTGAGTATAGCGAACGCATCCCCAAATTTTGAAAAAATTCATACATTTTTGTTTAAGATTTGTAAAAAACAAAAGCGAAAACAAAATGCGATTCACAAAAACATTATATTAGTCGCGTAGTTGCTCATGTTTTCAGATGCAAGATTAAAAACAAAAAAGAATGAGAAAACAAAATTGATTGCCATGTACAAAAACGTTAGCAACAGCATGCGGTTGCAAATGGTTTGGTAAACAACACACTAAATTCAAGAAGGCAAGATAGCACCATAGTGAAAGAATGAAAGCAGCTAAAAAGGATTTCTTTCACCTTTGTCTTTTCATTGAGTTTAAATGAAAATGTCCCTGTAAAATTTTTCAAAATTTTTTTGGGAATAGTTTTGCTATTAAATGGTGCATTTTGGTGAACCGTAGATGAAGAAGAATTGAGGGAACTATGAGTGAGCGCAGGCTCAAGCAGTGAGTCCTATTATCAGCACTTAATCTCCACATCACAACCCCAAGTAGTTGCAAGTAAATTAGTGACCTATTGTATCCCATTTTTATAATTATCAGGAACTTTAGGACTAATTATTTTTGTCTAAGGCTAATTTGTCCTCCAAAGATATATTGTCAAGGATGAATTTGTGATTTTCTCTCAACATTATCATTTAATAATGTATTATCATGTTAATAAATATGGTTAATTATTATACTCATTACTTAAAAAGTAATATGAATGGAAAATTTTGATTATATATCAAAACTAAACTCTTATGTTGTCATATGACTTTTTCTCAATGTGCATTAATAAATACAGTTATAAAACGATTAAAATGTCGATTAACGCATCCTGTTATAAAAAATAAAAATAGAGAAAATAATAGAGAAGTAAAGAAAGAATAATCTTATTAATAATCTCAAAGGTACTCTATATAAAGCATTCAAAGAGCTGTTTATAGTCAAAGGAAGAGAGATATAATATCACATCAAATAATAACAATTATATCTAATCTAATCAAATCTTAACTGAATCAACTAATTAAAGATATGGATATCCATAAATAAATAATATTTCCTAATACATGCTATAATTGTTAGCATTTTTCCCATTTAAGGTCAATTATACTAAAACTAAGGGGAAGCAGTTAGGGTGTAAGATATATATATCGATGCATATGGCATTTTAATGAAAAAAAAATCCACTTTTATGCAATTTTATAAGTAGTCAGTTATATTTGTGCAGAACTATATATGTACAAGTAACATTTAAGGTTTTACTATATATATATATATATATATATATATATATATATATATATATAGCCTATCATTGGATCGATCTTTTATCATTTCTTTCTATAATAGTAATTATTTGTTGCTGAAGTCGGTCTGATATCATGTTAACGAAGCCATAAAAGCTTATCATAAACATGCCCTATTGAAGTCAAGCACGACGGCATAAAGATAAAGCGTGAAGACAATATCTTAAAGAAAATACTGTTATAACTAGTAATATATATAATTTAATTTTAATATACTTACAATATAAACAGATTTTATACAATTAATTAATTAGATGTTTTTATTTGTAAAACTTTTTAATTAGTATGGATAATTAATCAGTCACATTTTTGTTGATATGACACCACGTGAATAAATATCTATATAAATGTTTTTTTACATTGATATAAAATATCGTATAGTAAACTTGAATCAAAACGTAAACAACATTATTTAGCAAATGATCACCCCCATTCTCCTGGGCCGGCTCCTTTCCTTCGTTTGTAGGTGCAGATCACGTTTCAAACCTATCTTTTCAGTGGATCGGTCCATAAACCAGCTAATACAATGGCTCATCTATATATATCACCTGTAAATTGACAAATAGATTTTGTATAACTGATTTTTTTTCCTACAATTCAATTATAATATTAAGAAATATCACATGAAAGAAATTTAATAAAACCAATTTCGTGTCATGAAACTAAAACTTTTTTTGTCTTTTACATTCAATCTAATCCGATATAAATCTTGTTATGAATAGAGTTCCTCGCATGCAAACAAATTCGTGAATATGCATGCAAGTGTAATTGCGCATAATTATATTGTACTAATAATGTTTTAATAAAGTGCATACTGCTACTCTAATTTAATTTATAATTTATTAGTATGAGCTTCATTTTTATGTATTGAATTTTTTTCCATGTGGTGGCACATGAACATTAGATGACAATATAAAAGTATTTTTGCATTACCAACACATCATTAATTAGATTAATTATTTATTGTTTTATTATATTTTGGGATTAATTTTGATACATTATTTTGTGTAAAGTATTTTATATTGTTAATTAAGTACTCACATCTTATATTTTATTTGGCTTTTGAGATGATTATTATTACAGACAAATAATTTTAGTGATATACTAAAACATGATTAAATGTCTATATAAAAAAAATTACACAAGTTGTTTATCAAAATTAAATTCTTATACTTTATACCATCTTTATCTTTCGATTTAAACAACAAAATTTTCTTCCAATTTCTTAATCTTTGCAGTGTATCACCAGTACAACACATCCCGACTTATTAATATAAATATGGGGTTATGTAGTATTAGTGACGTGTGAGATTTTTATCAAATTAATTATATTTTAATGCAGAAATCTTAAAACTATATGACGGGAATATAAATATTAGGGAACCTGATTAAGTCTCTTGTCTCTCTCTTTTTTTTTTCTTTTTGGGTAATTTGAGTTTTCGTTAACTAATAAGTGATTCAAGCCAATTTTGTAGTATTTTGATATTTGTTCTCTTGCTATGAAGGGGACAATGCAACAACATAAAATGAATAAGGAAATGATAACGTGCTCAAATAAAAATACATGCAAAGGGGGGAAAATGACTTAACTAATAACTAAATACTTAGGTGCGTCAAAGTAAGAACACTTCCTCTAATTCTATTTATTAATTGACATATAAGTTTTGTAAGGATTATTCTCTTTCATTTCTCCTATATTTTTAATTCAATAGGTGTTTTGTCAATCAATAAATAGATAAAGAACAAAAGAAAAACTCATCATTAAAATAACAACGAATTTTAGTATCTTAATTTTTTTTTTCATTTAATTTGGAGTCACCATCATTTGATGATAAATATATATAAACTCTTCCAAGCCACCATGTATAGAATGGAACAGGAAGCAGTAATGAGGCTTTTATATATCACACCCCGATTATATCCTTTGGTTTTTTTAATTTGTGATATTCATTATGATTCCATAGCTTAAGTATGCATCTTCTGTTTGAGTGGGTTATATATTAGCAGACAAAGATTATATGGAATCAGTTGATAAGAAGTTAAGTCAAACTTTATCATGTTTAAATGAAAATAAAATGGCGTTACGTTTTCTTCTTCCAGGCTTCAGTTACCAAGCTATATATTGTTAAAGATACACACAGTACATGCATCATTAAATCAATTATCTAGGCTTCAATTATTTGCTGGCCAGCATTTAATTTAATTTGCTCGGTATATAAGTTAGAAAATATCAAGATGCTTCCAAATATTGATGAAAACTGGAAGGTCATTTAGTTGCAACTTGCCAGAGAGTGGATAGAATATTGTTTGAATAAAAACTAAAATAAAAAAATAATAACAATTTGAAGTTAACATAGATTTGATGCTTTGATATCTTCTATTCATGTATTACCATGATTTGAAATTTTTAAAATTGATCTTTCATTGGTGGGTATCTGTAAATACTTACGTACATGTTTAATGAGTCCGAAAACATGTACTTTGACTATAAATTGAAACGAGTTTTCTCTCAACCTAGATAAACTTTTGGATACCAAAAATAAGATTTGATGGTTTTGATATTTGTTCAATTTTTGGTTAATATTGTGAGTTATGAGAAATTAGTATAGATTATTTGTCATTAAGAGAATCAATGTTGAGGTTATATTTGTATTAATATGAATCATGTTAAATTATATGTTAAATTATAATAGGATTTTTTTTTTGTTTCTCATGTATTACCACCACACAGTGACTAATCTTTTCACTCCTGTAGACCAATTAATTAAGGGGGTAGAGACTAGTCTAGAGTTTTAAAGTTGTTTCATTCTAAAGGCAAAAATTAAACTATCGACACTTGATTAAATAATAATAAAATTATTGTTGTTAATTGCAAGTTACAGAATATATAATAAGGTCTCATAAAGTTTCTATAAGTATATCTTATACATTTTTAGTTTAATAAATCTAAATAAATAAATGACTTTTTCTAAGTCTGTCTCTTATAATACTCTCTTTCGCTCTATCAAGATAAACGTCCAGCAAATTTGGATTCAGTATACAACTGTCTCTTTATTTTTTATTATCAAGGAAGAATATTGTGTGAGGAATGATGTGAAAGAAAATGGTTTTCAAAACGTATTTCTCGAATTAGTACGTGCTATGTATTTAGAAATAGAGGAACATATGAGTAGTCCTTTTAAATTTTATGTTTCTGTATGTGTGTGTCATTGGTGACGGAAGAAATTGGCGAGGGTATACCCTGCCCGTTACTTATGAGGGAGAAAATGAAACAGCAACAACCAGCATGAAGGTTTGAATTTGACATCTGCATATACCATTCTGCTTTTGACTATTGTGTCATATGACAAAACCATATTGCACTGTATGGTGAGTGGACTCAATTAGTAAGTTGTTAATTTTATGCAAATTGTTGCTTCACTCACGACAGAAGGTGTGATGATGTATCGTCTTTCTAATTAATTATAATCCTAATTGACAAATGATTAGAAAACCAAAGTGTGCTATTTTAATGTAATCATATAAGTGGGAAAAAATACTTATACGGCATGGGTATTCATAAGTATATACAATTTATTTGAAGCTTAGAGTGATATTTACAATAAAGCCCGAAATCCTTTCAGCCACGCAGTTCTGTCTTAATTACCTGCTTAACTAACTTTTAATAGGCAAACTGTAATATATATATATATATATATATATATATATATATATATATATATAACCCTTCTTACGGGTTAAAAAAGGTAAAACAAATAAACAGTATATATCCTTTCTTACGGGTAAAAAAAGGTAAAACAAAATAAACAGAGTGGTATTCCCCAAAAAAACAAGTTGTGATAATTTATTTGTGGTAATTTCTCTCTCTCCTCATTTAACTCTCGTGATTGGTCAAACAGCCTCCATGTCCATTGTAAATAGGAGTAGAAGTAGATCAGGCTAGACAAACTACTAGGAGTGGGTTAGGGGTGAGGCACTCAGATAGTTTATATGAGGTCATAGATTTAAATTTCATTATCGTCAATGTACAAAAAAAATAAAGTAGAATAGGTTAAGTTTTGATCTAAATAAATCTGACTTGTATTCCTAAAAAGGTGGCTTGGGCATGTGCCTATTCCTGACATTAATATTTTTCATGGTCTTAACCTAGCATTTTTAAAATTCTAGCTTAACCCAAAAGCTATTTAGAGGTCTCCTTGATTATAATTTATCTAAAAAACAAAAACAAAATGTTCACTCTTAAATAAATCAAAGGATTTCTAAATATATATGTAAAAAAAAATATATTTTTAAATTTGCTGAAAGGCTTATTAAATAAATTAAAGAGTATATTTTTAAATAGATTAAAATATTTATATTATCATTAATTTTTTAAATTATAATAATAATAATAGTAGTATAATAAGTAGATTAGTCTGTTATGCTTAATAAGTTATTTTCATTATAAGAAGTCTGCTCTAATTAGCTAAAATAATTTTTTGAAAAGTCTTAACCTAGCTTGTTTATTAAATAGGTTAGCAAATGTAGGCTAGACCAAAAGCTCTTGATGAGTAGTCAGACCTATTTTCACCCTTAATTATAAGAATTTACTCGACCAATATTAGGAATTTAGAACACCAACTAAGTAAAAATATAATATAATAATAATGTGTGCTTCATACACCATCTATGGATACAGATGAAGATCATTTGTCCCCCAAATCATGTCTCCTGTCATGTCCCACCAATTACTTTTTGCCATGTAAAACATGGGCATTTAATAGCATTTAAAATTTTAACATAGTTACTAATAAATATATATTACTAATCTTTGCATGTGACAATAGGTGATTGATGAGACAAAGATTAAGATGTGATTTGGGTACAAGTGATTTTCATCCTTGTGAATCTTGTTACAAAAAGAAGAATGTACACATTTATATATTTTAGGTAGAGAAGAACCACTCAATTTCTTCTTCTTTACAAAGACCAGGGAACGTGACCACATGTGGAAATCCAATTCATGTAAGTCTCGTGACCTTTGACTCTCTATATGCATAAAATAATATACTTTTTATTCTAAAATCATGGTTTCATCTAAATCTCTATTTAAACTTTATAACTAAAATTATATATTTGAAATACTTGTTATACAAAGCTCTGATAACATAATAATCATACTCTGAAAATCAACTTAACTTATGAATTGAATCATAATTTCATCTCTAGCTTACATGTATCTTTAATCAAACTCTGCAATTTCAATTTATAATTATAAACTGAAAACATATACATGGTTGTTCAAATACTTAAATTAAATACATAATGTAAAAATCTATGCATGACTCGAATCCCGCCTGCATATCTCCTGGAGCAATCTACTCTAACAAGACTCTAAACTAAGCCTTACTCCAGGGAGACTCACCACAGAGAACAACTCGTCTCCAAACCGAAAGTTGAACAACATATGCACTTGCAACTATGAGAAGAAATGGAAAGGGTGAGTCAATGGACTTGAGTGAGCTCTCACCCATCACCTACATGGGACAACCAATGATAATATATATAGTACAATATACATGTAGCAGCATAAATCATTTGATGGTTATGTGCATATCTATATAGAAAGATATCTCTATATTTATAAATTCATAGAAAAATATCTCTAAATTTTTACCTTATGAGAAATCATTTTCTATACATATACATCAAAGCTCTTAAATCAATTATTCTCTGAAAAAAACATCAATATTTTCTAAAAACATAAATAACAGGACTCTAAAAGAGAAACAGGATCTCTACTCTATGGTTCTCCAAGAACCGAAAATGTTCTGCTCTATGATCCATCAAGGATCTAATTCGGACACCTAAATAGGTTCCATTTCTGCTCTATGAGATTGTCCTCTCAGGACAACTTGGTACCAAGGTTAACGATCGTTTCCAGCCGTTAACTCATTGTTTGTTTCTCTTTAGCTACCGTCTAGTCTCTAGATCATAAATTAATCATTTCTCCAAAACTCTGCTCTAGGCTCTTTCTGAATTTAAAACTCTATCATATAATTACTCTATTCTTGAAATCATAATATATCTAATGTACATTAAATCATTTAAATCTGAAAACTTTCGAAACTCTAGAAGCTCTGGACTTATATAACTCTAACAATCTGACTTTAGCATAACTTGACTATGAAATCATGCCCAAGGGATCACCCACTTGTAGGCATTCTGATTTCAATCCACAGAATATATATGGCAGTTGCTACGAATCATACTGAATTTCATACTTCTAAGTATGGTAAAAGCTGATTTCTAAAATCTCTTTTTTCAGCCAACATCTTTTCATACTCAATAGCTCTAATATTATGCTTTAAAGCTGAAAAGTTTAAAATCATAAAATCTCTAATATTATAATAACATCTTTGTTCGACTTTCTTGTCAAAATATCTTAACTAATACTCTATAATCATAGTTTGAAATCTCAATCTTGAAGCATGAAGATATCATAAACTCTTAAAATATATTCAATGAAATGGCAACTTATTAAATCATATCTTCTTACAATAATTTTATTAGAAGTGCACATAAAATATTTTTCATAACGTGCAATCCATCAATTATGGTCCCATGGTTTTCCAAAATACATTCTCATGCTAAAATCAAGAGATTCATAACTCTTTTAAACTGGACATATTTGCCAAATCATATTTGTATCATATCTCTATACATATCTTTATCTCTACTTTCATATTCAACAATAATTATGCAAGAAACATATTTATAATGATAAAACTAAGGCTATAAGGTCAAACCCACTCACCGTTTAAAACCAGGAGTATATGGGCACCACCAACTTGACGTGGAGAGCTTGAAATGGCATCAACAACTGCCATAGAGCAACCATAACTCTAGATTAAACTCTAATACTTTCTAGATAGCTCTAATCTAACTCTAACAACATTAGAGGAGCACCCCCACTTAACAACAATGAGGGAAATAACAACACCCATACCAAGATTATAAAGGAATGGAAGAAAAGAGACCAAAAACTATTAACATAAACATACCTTGATGATTTGGGGAAGTAAGATTGGAGAAAATTTCATTGAAGGGGATGAAAATGGAGAAAGGAGGGTTTCTGGTTCGAAAATGGGGGAGGGAGCCCGATTTGGGGTTTAAAAAGGGGCCAAAAATGAAACGGCGTCGCTTTTGGCACTGTTCACGCTCCAAGGGTCCGCTATAGTGGTCAGGCCGCATGTGCACCCCCACCGTGCACTTATGACTGCCATAGCGGTCCTTAGACCGCTGCCACACTCAAAACACCCTCTGGTGACCTATAGTGGTGACAGCAAAATTCAACCTGCATAATTCTCACACAGCTTTTGGATTATCTCACTTATTTACATTTCTTACTTTTAAGTTAATTCTATTAACTTTAAAACATAAATGTAAATAAGAAAATACCCCTCATTTGGATTCAAATAAAATATCTAAAGAATCAAAACCCTAACCATTCAAAATCCAAATTTTGGGTTTTAGTTCAAATCCAAAATTTTCGAGATTTTCTAAACTTGAGGGCTCAAAACGAAACGTTTAAAGGTTTCATAAAATCCATTAAAAATCACTCTTCAACTCATTTTCCCTCTAGGAACAATTACCGGTACTTTTGATCTCAAGAATGCCACTCCAACATATAGCCCTCCAAGGAGATGTAGGGTCCAGACTTAAAGAACTCTAGGACCTGGCGGTGGGTCCTGGACCCTGAGACTGTACAAACCTCTCCTGACACGCGTACACAGGTATTACAAGTGATCTGTTAAGGGTTATCAAGACTAGAATGAAGATCTACCCATAGTATGAAGATATATAACCTAGTTTTATCCAAAGAAAACCTAGGTTAATGGATATTATACCACAATCTTGCACCTCACTGTAGAGATCAAGCTCGTAAACATCTTAGTATCATAAGATGTATTATAAAACTCATAATGGGTCAACTAACAATAAAATAGTTTTCTTGAAAAATACCAAATTATTCATTTAATCTGTTTTACAATGTCAAAATACTAAACAATCAAGAGAAGTCCAACCATGTGAAATTCTAAAAGCCATAACATATCCATGAAAATATATCCGTGCTCTTTTTTAAGTCTAAAGGTATGTTTAGTTGAGGAGTAAAAATAAGAGAAAAATTTTATTTATGAATACCTATGAGTAATTTTCACATATAAAGTGAAGGTCCAGCCAAGAGATAGAGAAGTCAAAGAAGAAAAAAGCCATGAAACATGGCAATAAATTTGAACAATAAAAAATGGTTGGATGAAGAAATTGTATGATGCATTCATGAAATAAATTCCTCATGGCCTAATGCTTATAGGGCAATATAAAGGCAAGAGAAAATTTTGCATGCAAGTTGAAGTTTTGCAATACGTTCAATAGCTGAGTACCTCTATAAATAGAGGGTTTCATTCATCCAAAAATACAATAGGCAACACAACAAGAAAGAGTTGGAGAGTGAAGAACATACACAGAGAGTGTGTTATTTACTGAGAGTGAGAGGAAAAATAGAGAGTATGAGTAAATCCCGAGAGTATAAGGTATGGGTATATACATCGGGAATATTTTAGGTATCATCTGTTACTCTTTTGTCCTATAAAAGAGCAGTATTTGAATAGGAGTGTTCTCACCAAGAAACAATATATTTAACTCTTGGATTTGAGAGTGTAGAAAGGATATTTTGTAATTATCATGAATATAGCGCAATATTTTTCAAAGTCTATCCCATGGTTTTACCTTCAGTATTTGAGGGTTTCCATGTTAAAATTTGGTGTCCATTTTCTTTTGGCTTTGCACATATTTATTATCGCTACATTGTGCCAATTGATCAATTTAATTATATTAAATTTATTTTGGTGCTCAATGCCACACTGCGGCATCATTTATTTATAATATGAGCCATTTCTTGAGCCCAACAAGTAGTATCAAAGCTCCAAGTTGAGCTCAAGATTTTGCTGTGTAAATTAAACGTAGGAGAATACAAATACCATGATCAAGATGACAGAGGCAAATTACTCCATTTGGAAGTCGAAAATGGAGGATATACTTTACTACAAGGATTTCTATAATCCTCTAGAAAAGGGAGATGCAAGGCTGGATGATGTGGAAGAAGAAAAATGGAAAAAAGATGCACCAAAAGGCCATTGGGCTAATTAGGCAGTGGATATATATTAGTGTGTTCCACCATGTGGCCACAGAGACGAATGCCTATACTTTGTGGAAGAATTTACAAGATCTCTATGAGAGAAGTACTACATAGAATAAAGCTTTTACAATCAAGAAGCTGACAAATCTCAAGTACAAAGATCGAAGATCTATTGTTGAGCACTTGAATGGCTTCCAAAAAATGGTGAATCAATTGAGTACCATGAAGACAGCATTGGATGATAAGTTACATGCACTGTTACTTTTGAGTTCTTTGCCTGATAGCTAGGAGACCTTGGTGGTGTCACTAAGCAACCGTACTTCAAATAGAAAACTGTTTTAGTCTAAGTCAAAGACAATATATTCAATGAAGAAACCAGGAAGGAGAGACTTGGTAGGAATAGCTAATTCCCAGCCCTTGTCACAGAAAACAAAGGGAAAATCAAGAGTAAAAGGCGATCCAAAAAGTTGAAAGATTGATCACAATCCCAACCTAGAAAAAGGTTTAAATGTTACTATTGCGGTGAAGAATGACACATAAAAAGAAATTGTAAGGTTTGGAAGAATAGAGACAAAAACAATCAGAGAGGTCAGGGCATGACTGATGATGAACATGCTACAACAGATAGGGAAATGGTGTTGTTTTCTTTTGTAGATGAAGAGCATCATGTTGTAGATTCATGTATTAAATAGGTCATTGACTCAGCGACTTTGTATTATGCCACTCCAACAAGGAATTCTTTACTATGTAGGTAGAAGATTTTGGCAAAGTGAAAATGGATAATATTAATAATTCTGACATTGTTAGAGTTGGTGATATGTTTATTTAAACAAATATCGGATGTGCGCTGATATTGAAGGATGTATGACATGTGTCAAACTTAGGCCTGAATCTAATCTCCGTGCATGCTCTAGATCTAGCCAATACCACTGTAACTTTGGTGGTCGCAAATGGAAGTTTTCCAAAGGTTCAATGATGAATGTTAGACAATACTTTGTACAATACTCAAGTTAAGCGATAGAGGGTTGAATGTAGTCAAGGATGATGTTTCGCCAAATTTATGGCATAAAAGATTGGTTCACATGAGTGAGAAAAGATTGTAGATTTTGACTAGTAGGAAATCCCTCATTCCTCAATTATGCCAAGGGTACAAAGTTAAATCCTTGTGATCATTGTTTATTTGGCAAGCATCATAGGGTGTCTTTTAGCAAAAGATTGAAGCTTAAAAATAATATTTTAGATATGGTTTACTTTGTGATGTATGTTCTCCCATGGAGATGGAGACAGTGAATGGTAGCAAATATTTTTTGATATTCGTTGATGATGCTTCACAAAAAGTGTAGGTTTATTTCCTAAAGAGGAAGGACTAAGTGTTTCAATACTTCAAGAGGTTTCATGCCATGGTGGAGAGAGAAATAGGAAAACTTTTGAGGTGACTTCAGTGACAATGAGGGTTAGTACATGTCCCATGAATTCAAAAATTATTGCTCTGAACATGGCATCAAGCATAAGAACGGTTCCTGACACCCCATAACATAATGGTGTGGCCTAAAGAATCAACAGAACCATTATGGAGAAAATCAGATGTATGTTGAGATTGACTAAGCTGCCTAGCTATTCCTGGGGTGAAGCTATTCAAATGATGTTCTACTTGATTAATTGATTTTCGCCTGTTACTTTAGGCTTTGACATTCCAGAGAAAGTATGGTCCAGAAATTGTATTAGTTACTCTCATCTGAAGGTGTTTGGATGTAAAGCCTTTATGCATGTAAGTAAGGAGTAGAGATAAGCTTGATGATAGAGTCATTCATTGCATATTTATAGGCCACAGAGATGAGGATTTAGCTATAGGCTATGGGATCTGGAAAGAAAAAGATTACAAGAAGCAGAGACGTAATGTTTCATGAACAAGAAACTATGTCGAATTTTGTTGTTCCAGAAAACAGGTGAATCTGGTGGTAAAATTTATTTTACACCGTCTCTTCCTGAAGAAAATGCCATAGAAGGGGGAGAGGTTCAAGTTCATGGGGTTGATGATGAGCCAGCAATTGATGATGCTATAGATGGATGAGGTGTTGAGTGGGGATAAGCTTACACCAGAGGAGATCTGATCAAGAGTGACATCCATCCAACAGTTCAGAGTATATCCTTCTCATTAATAAGGGGGAGCTAGAGAGTTTTGAAGTAGTTTAGACTCATAATGATAAAGTTTAATGGGCCAAAGCCATGCAAGAAGAGATGGATTTCTTGTAGTAGAACGATACTTATGAGCCGATAAAACTCCCTGAAGGTAAGAAAACCTTGGAAAACAAATGGGTGTTTGAGCTAAAGAAAGATGGAAAAAAACTAGTAAAGTATAAGACTCGTTTAGTTATAAAAGGCTTTGGACAAAAGCGTGAGATAGATTTTGACAAGATTTTTTCTCAAGTTGTCAAAATGAGTTTTATTCGAGTGATTCTCAATTAACGCTAGCTTGGATTTGGAACTTGAACAGGACGTAGATGCGAAGATAGTTTCTCCATGGCGATTTGGAGGAAGCTAGAAAAAACTCGATGGTTTGGATTGATTGGTTTAGGTCAAGTACTGAAGATATGGTGTTTGTTGGATTCATGAAATGGTCCCTTGTGTTGAAAGCCTTCTTGGTAAAGTGGAAGCTAGGCGGTGTGTCCCATGGATAATGGAGGTACAAATGAAGAGAGCATGTGTAGCAGATGATGAGGCTTTTGGATGATCCTCTTGTTTACACCATTGAATACTTGAGAAATACAAGGTTATTGCGTGAAGTAAGTTGTAGCATGTGAGCTAGAATCTTCAATTTTGTGCCAAGTTGATTGACATGGATCCCAAATGATTGCTCCTTAATTATTTCCCCATAGGCTAGAGGGGGAGAATTGTGGGGTCTAGCTGAGAAATGGAGAAGTCAAAGAAGAAAAAAAGCCATGAAACATGGCAATAAATTTAAACGTAAAAAATGGTTGGATGAAGAAATTGTATGCTGCATGCATGAAATAAATTTTTCATGGCCTAATAATGCTTGTCGGGCGGTTAGAAGCGCAAGAAAATTTTGCATGCAAAAGTTTTGCAATATGTTCACATTGTTGAGCACCTCTATAAATATAGGGGTTTCATTCATCTGAAAATACAAATTGCAGAACAAACAAGAGTTGTGAAGTGAAGAGAGTACACAGAGAGTGTGTTATTTTCTAAGAGTGAGAGGAAAAATAATGAGTGTGAGTAAATCTTAGAGAGTGTAGGGTATGGATATATACATTGAGAATATTTTGGGCATCATCTCTATTACTCTTTGATCCTGTAGAAGTGAAGTATTTGAATGAGTAGGTTCTCAGAAAACATTATATTTATCTATTGGGTTTAAGAGTGTGGAATGTTGTAATTATATTGAATATAGTGGAATAATTTTCAAAGTCTGTCCTACCATTATTCCTCCAGTATTTGGGGTTTTCATATTAAAATTCGTGTCCATTTTCTTTTAGTTTTGTACATATTTATTATCGATGAACTACGTTAATTGATAGATTTAATTTTATCATATTTATTTTGGTACTGATTGTCATACTACGTCATCATTTATTTATACTGTGAATCAATATTCCTTGAGCCCAACATAAAGCTTATCTATTAAATTTTCTCCTCTATTTTTATCCCGGTATCAAAAGCATTCTAAGTTTCATCTTACGAAATTTGACTTTTAGGTAGTTTATAGCGAGACACGAGAAGAGAATTTAAAAAAGAAATGTGTAACATCTACAACAATTAAAGCTTACTCTCTCCCTACTAATTAACCTACCAAAACGGAAAATTGGGATACACGAACATTATTATTGAAATGGTATAATGAGTTTATATATATATATATATATATATATATATATATATATATATATATATATATATATATATAATAATCCATGTCTGTTCCTGAAAAAAAATAATATCCATATTTGTGTCAAACAGTGAAAGTTGATGATTCTATTTCAACTCTTTACTGTCAATTGGGATACCCATGATTCTTATGATAAGACTGACCGTTCCAAACATCATTATCCACTCTGAGTTTCCCTCAAATATTATAAATATGATTAGCTGTAATTTAGGACGTTATTTTGAGCAACTTGGCAAAAATAAATTCAACTTTTTATCGTTTGAATCAAACTTCTTTGGCAGATAGTAACTCCATTGACAACTCTGTTTTTGTTTATTATTTGTTGAGTTTCTTGTCATAGTATACACCAATTTTTAATTTAGATATTGACAATTTTTTGTGTGCAAAATATTACAGATTAAGCTCTCTTTCGTATGGCCCCAAAAGTAAGTTGTGCCTCCGAATTGGATAACTATTTAAATAAGTGAGGAGAGCATCTTGTAATTTACATTGGTACTGTTTAATTTCTTCTAACAGCCACTGGTCCCAAATTGCAATTATAAATGTTCACGGCAAGATTGTGTAGGTATAAGCTAGAGGTTGTTTTACTAAGGTGTTGATACGTGCATCACAGTCTTTTGTATATATAATTTTCATTTGGATTTGTACATATCCCCTTTCTTTGTGTCCTGGTTTGTTGCTCAAAACTACTGCTGGTTTGGTACTGTGATTCTTTCTCTCGTCTCCTAGTTTCTTGGCAAAACTACTGCTGGTTTGATACTATGATTCTTATGATTGCTCAATTTCGTAACATGTATGCACTGGAATATTAAACCATAAAGTTTTGTTATTTATATTAATAGAATATAGAATAGATAATAACTCAAACTTCATCCATTATTAAATAAGTGTAACCTCAATTCAAGTGTCTTCATCATTCTAATAATGAGTGAGATGTAAGTAGGTATCGTGCTTATACTTATGAGTATGAATAATATTTTAAGGAATAATATTTTTAGCAATTCTAGAGAATAAAGTTATTTATACCATTTTAGAGATAATTTTAAAGATATACCTATGGCGATGTTTAGACATCACTTATATATTAGACATCAGCTATATATATATATATATATATATGTCAAACCTCAAAATGTGGGGAACTTTTTTATAATGAAGTTTGGGTGTATGTAATGGTATAATAGGGGGTTAGGGGAGATTTGGACTGAGATGATATCTTTTACATGTAAATTGCTCATTAGCGTTTTATGATACAACGCAAATGACTGCGTGCTAACCTTTTTTGCATGCAAAGGACTGCACTCAAATCGTTCCCTAGCAATTTGTGAGAGACAGACTAACTCTGAGGGGAAGTGATGAGTCCACGCGGGAAGTGACCTTTTTAATAAAATCGTTCACCAATGATTTGTGTGCATCTAAAATGCAAAAAAAATAAATTAAAATATTATTTTGTCACATAAATTACTATCTAGTGATTTGTGTTTGAAAAATACATATTTTTTAATTCAAATTGTATACAATCGTTACGCAGTGATTTGTGTTCAAAAATACTATATTCCATATAAATTTTATAAATTTCAATATTATATTTATATCATCACCCTACACCCTTATATAAAATAATACCCCTCAAAATGTTTCGTTAATAATTTTTTTTATCTTGATAGAATCACCTATATCTAGACTTTATTAATAGGAATTAAATTAATTTAGTCCGACAGAGAATTATCTTTTATTAAATAAACACAGAAGTAAATCTCAAATAAAGCATGACAAGTAATTATTGTGTACCAAATTAATACAGAAGTAGAGGATAAATCTTTGACGTAGACTACCAATCTTGGACTTGTCTGCGTATCTGCTTCCCAACAAATTTACCAAACAAAAGCGCCAACTAAAAATAAGTCATTTCTGTCATGTCTGATAAGTTAGCACTGACTTTGAGCTTTGAAGTTCTCTTTTTTTTATTAATTTTATATTCTTGATTTTGATGTCATTCTAACGTATTGCTGGTGTATGCAGCCACTGAGCCTTGTTTCCCCCTTCCATTTGACTTGTCAGTGAGATACAGAATTGTCGTACACAACTTGAGTGAGTGATGATGTCTGCGTCATTATGTACTCACTTCATTCCTTAATGGAAGTAATGGTAGGAAATTGTTATTTTGACACATTAAATATATTAATTTTTTAATATATTAAAATAATATGATTTCTCATTACAATTATTAATAAAGAAGTAAAAAAAGTTTCGAAATCTTAGATAGGGCACTGCAATGATTTGATCATCCATAAAATCAGTAAATTATTGACTAAAAGGAGCAAGAATTTTGAGAATCATGAAACTAGCTAAGTTAGGCTTCCATATACGTTGTGCTTGGAAATTTTGTCATGTCTAACGGTATATTTGAAGCCAAAAATTTCTATCATAGGCAAATTTAAAGAATTTATAGTAGAATATAATAAATTTAAAAAAAGATTTAACTTCTATGTATTAACAATATAAAAGTTTTTTACACAATTCAATCAAATTTTGACATATTAGTCATTATTATTAACTTTTCCACACACTATGACTTTTGCACTGTCATTATATTAAAATTAAACTCTATAAAAAATTAGATCTTGGAAATCTAAATGTGAAGTTATGGCTTTTATACCTCCATTAAGTATGCTAACAATGTTAATGTAAAAGATATTTTAAGAACCTTTCTTTAATTTTAGGGGCACATTTAGTCTGAGGGTAAAAATAGAAAGAGAAAAATTTATTGATGAAATTTAGGTATAATTTTATGAATGAAGTCTATTCATGATTTTTTTTTTCATTTTTATTCTTATACCAAACACACATATTTAGCATGTGTTTGGTTGAAAAATAAAAATAAGATGTAAATTTTTATAGATAAATTTTATATATAAAATTACACATAAAGTTCATTTATGAAAATTTTATTCTCATTGTTACTCATTAGTTAAACATACAATAGAAGTAAGATCTACCTTCTTAAACTTTAGGGATAAATCACACACGAAGTAAAGTTTAAGGGTATAAATTATATTTCATGCAAAGATTTACAATAGAACCATGAGGGGAGAGAGAAACGATGTAACAAGTGCATGCGTATGGTTCTAAACAAATGAAAAATCTCAATTGTGATTCGCCCAAGTATTAGGTGGGTTAATCAATATATATACTATAACATAGTCCCCTTCATTTGCATATAGTTTAATTCCTCCGGTCATGACAAGTAACGCTTACATCATTGTTTCCTACCACAGGAAGAGTAAAACTTGACGTTGCTGAGGTCTTAGTCAACTCAAAATGTTAACAGGTGCTTCTCCCAAATCCACAAATTTTCAACTAAATCGAAAATATCAAGTACGAGAATTTTCCAAAGAAGAGAAAAGCCAACGAGATGCATTAATTGAGTTTTCTTCTTCTCCAATTCGATTTCTGGCAGATGCTAATTCGTGGAATTTCCATGATGCATTGCATGGATATAAGGCTTTTGCAATTATTATTGTCGTGTGACTTAGGGTAGAAAACGTTGCATTCAAGACAAGATCATCAAATACGTCATTATATTATATTAAAATTAGCTTATGAGGAATCGTAGAAGTACAATACTTCTTGATTTGTTAGCTATAACACAGACTCTAATGAAGAAATGCTAGCATCATGTTTTACTAGGGAAAATGATAGATTGGCATTTAGATTCTCACACAAGTCTCACCGAACCTAAAGGAACAGCGGAGATATTTTGGGCTGCTATAAGATTAAAAAAAGATTATGAAAAAATTTCAAGCACTATTTTTAATGAGACTTTTGTGACAGTATTTTTGGCCAGGGGTTGATTCCCCATCTTCTTCACAAGGCGTCTGCGGCTGAGGCTAATGCCTCATCCACATTAAGTGTAATGAAAAAGATTGGTAGGCAACAACCAAAGCCCAACCTAATTGACAAAACTCAAATAAATAAATATAAATCCTTATTAATAATTGGTTACATTATAAACAATTATCTTGTTATTTTGATTATGTATAGCATCCATACATAAAACTTTAGTCATAATCAGCCTTTTGAAGTTGGGACCGGAGTGAGGAACTAGATTCTTATAATTTTAACATTCTGTAGCCATGCGTGAAGCATATACCAATGAAAAGTTAAAGGATATATTGTTTTTGAGTTATGTTATTTGTCCTCACTTAACATGGACATAATCCGACTCCTTTTTATCTAGAGTTGGATGGAGTGTGACCCTCATTTAAGTCAGGTTTACATCCTATTTAATAATAGAGAAAAGAAATAAATGTCATATCAAATGAGGACACAACATTTTTCACTGATTTTCATGCTAACTCAAATATCATTATGTATTTCAAAATGAATAGTATGTATGAATTTAAAAAAAAGTTAAAACAATGCTGATTTGTGATTTACCCAAAAAAATTAGTATGCCACACATTTAAGATAATTGGAAATACTCCGATGTTATTTCAAACGTCAAGATTATGCTATCAGGAAATGAAAAAATAATAAGACGCCAGAAAGAAAAATATACGGAAAAAATAGAAAAAAAAACCATATTTGGGCTCAAGAGGGAGTCATGTCCGGTTTTTTTTAGGTCAACGAGTCATTGCCTTCAAAAAACTTAGTTTGGAGTTCTTTGTGTGATGGGCTATTCTTAGGTCTGGTAATCACTCTATATGCTTTTGGGCATTATATTCACTATTCGGCATTTGAAATGTGATCTTTCGACCCAAAAAAAAGGCGTCAGAAATGTAATCTGCTAAAAAAAGTAAAATTTGAAATGTGATAATTCGTCCTTGTACCCAAGAAAAATGAGTTAATACTCAATTTAGTCCCTAATATTTCATACATAAATTATTTTAGTCTCTACTTTTAAAATAAATCAATTTAGCCCCTCAATTTACAAACGTGAATCAATTTAATCCCTCTATTAATATCTGTTAAATCACCATTATTTAAGAGCAGGGTACCCAATTGGGATATAACTCATCCTGGAGACAAAGCTTGATCAAAAAAAATAAAGCGGTCAATATAAAATAAAGCTTATCGGAAAGAAATTAAAGCTCAGCCAGTAGAAAATAAAACTCATCCAATATCTTTCCTTTTTGTTTTACACTTCATTTGGATGGTGGAGCATTGGTCAAGTCTCTGGTTATTCGACCGAAAAAAAACAAAAAAGAAAAGTAAAAATGTCCAAATATTGAAATCAATATTTTTTACGACACATCAAAAAAATGTAAAACATTAATTCCTTTGCTCGGGTTATAGCTTCACATTTCAACCAAACAGACCGTCTAAGAAACTGAATTTAATGTTTAGTTTTCTTATGCCATCGCCTAGCAAAATTAAATCTAAAGCTTATAAGCCACCAGGATTGGTCAAATAGTGAGGTTCTAGATTCATGGGGTTCTAGATTCAATCCTCGTTGCGATCAATGTAATTCTAGAAGTAACAACAAAATAATCTAAAGCATATGCACAAATTAATGAATGCAACATATGATCTTCGTTGCTCCTATACGGTTAAAATTCTAAATGAACTCTTGACATGTAGAATTGGAAAAAGGGCGTTCATGTATCTCAGATAATGACGATTTAAACAATAACACAAGCATTCTGTTTATTCAACTTGAGGAGATCAGCGTTCAATTTATTTAGAATAAAATAACATATTCTTTCCAGAAAATAGCACTAAACATTATTTCAGATTGCCACAACTTGACTTAAAACCAGAAAACTAGTATGTGAAATGGCTTGCTGACTTGTTGTGCAAGTACTCGGGCAAATTTTTCTTGGCTAATATGCTAGCAATTCACCAAGGCACTAAGGTTTTGTATGGACCACTCTTCAAATTCAAAGGAATTAAATCAATAAACCTTAGATAAAGAAGGCCAAAATGATAATTTGACTGCAGGCTTGCAATGGAATTGGTAACTGGACTAAAGCAAAAACAATGTGACAAGAAAAAGAATACCTACAATGCTGCAAGTTTGAGATATCTCCTCTCATACAAACCAATTATTTGATCAGCCACAGCCCACATAATGGCCTGGCCAGGTGGGATCCTCATAAGCCGAGGCAACAGACCTTTCCATAATGCGCGAAGCCCTTCCTCTGAATATATAGTTCTGATGGCATGGATCATACCCTTGTACTTCAGTTCACCTCCCTCGCGGCTCTGTGCCATCAACCTTGTCTTCACGACATCAAAGGGACCAGTACAAACAGGACCTGCAGTACCTGCAAGGAATCCTGAAATCATGGACTGCCATGGTTGCAGAACTTTCCCATCTCCTTCATGTTTACTCCATAGAAGCACATCAAAAGCATTTTTGGCAGTAAACATGGCAGCTTGATTTGTCCCGTTACGCATTACAGTAGGAGCGGCCCCCGCCCAAAGCCCCCGAAGGCCGTCCTCCCTTATGATCATTCGAGCACAATGCACAGGACCTTTGTATTTTAAAAGCTCAGGGCTTAGACCTCTCTGTTGCTGCAATCTGATCTTCACAACCTGCAGCAAGACAAGACACAGCATAATAAAAAACTTTGAGCCTGGATGTGCCAAAGAAAAACAATGGAAAGATTTTAGTTATATTGTATGCTGATTGGCCACACTACCGTTAGCTGATTGTTATGCACCAGAAAAAAAGTGCTAAAACAGATATGAAAAGTTAACTGAATTAACTCAGATTCCAGGACTAATATCAGCCTCCAGTTTTTGGAAAATGAAAAGGACTACAGAGAAATGAAGAAAGCCGGTATTCTAGGCAGTCAAAGAGTGTCTAGTCTCTCTCAAAGGTCCCAGCCAATTCCTTCCCTACCACTCACTCCCACCCCTTCTTTATATCTCATGCAATCCCACATTTTTATTCCTAGCTTCCGACCTCCTTCTCACGTGGGTAAGGTAGTTGCAGCCTATGGCCCTCACTCATATTTGCCTCACAGTTCAGTATGAGGAGGAGTATCTTGTTCCCTTGAATGCATTTCATCCCTCAGATTTATAACAATCCTCCAATTGAGACTGATACCATTGTCCCTTTTATTCTTGAAGACAACTTTATCCTTTAAGCTCAATTGAGATGTCAAATTGGGAGGAAAAGAAACTGTAATTTAATACATCTTAGTAAACTAATGACATGATATTAATTAATACACTATAAAAATATAAAATACGAGTAAACATGCAATTTGATCATTGAAAGATTTGTATGACAATAATTTAGTCCTTTCAAAAGAAGTTTTCAAGTACCTGTTTGATGTCACATACATTTTTTAAGGACCAAAGCGATGTCACATTTTAATTTTTTAAGTACCTATTTGATGTCAAACAACTTCAAAGAACTGATGTGATGCCACATGCTAGTTTTCAGGAATCTATTTGCTGTCAAAAATCTTATAGGGACTAAGTGATGTCATACAAATCTTTGAAGGATCAAAATACATGTTTACTCTATAAAATAATAAAGGATTGAGGGATGGAACTTCCATCTAGTTCCCACCCATTACGCAAAGGAATGGCTTCTTTTTTTCAATTTTTTTCTCCTACAATCCTACCTAGCATCCATAAACAAAACTCAGAGCCCGACCATTCATCTGATATTTCTTTTCAGAATATTTAGTTTTCATCGTATTTGACAAAGCTTAGCCAATAGTCAAGCTGACTTGGAATTTTAATGTGAAATCCTTAACCCCAAATGCAATCTCACTGCATGATGGAAAATGTCATCAGATGATGAGTGGCATAAAATATGTATATTGTATATTCATTGAGGTCCTATAACTTAGTCATTCCAAATCCTAAACAAACCCATCCTACAATCATGATCAGCTAAGCTTAATATTGGAGAAAGATTATCCCTGCCATCCTATAACAGGCAATAGAAATAATCAACAAGGATACAGAGTTAATACAGTTTTCAAGCAAGGAAAGACAATTGTGAAAAACTTCAGCTTAAAAGATGCAAAAGTTTAAATGGTAGGTTCAGCTAGGACCTTGTAGTAAACAGTTATCAACATGTTGTGTGTCAACAACCAAGCCTTATTCCACAAGATGCTATCAGCTACAAATCATAAGCAAATAATAAGTACCTAAATATCTTATGAAATATGCTTGCAAAAGAATAGTTCCGTGCAAAAGGAATCCTTGCATAATCAAAATGCATAGAGCAATTCAAGAAGCTGTATGCTGGATATGGACTACATAGTTAAACAGGACAACAGTGAGAACACTAAATTAATTCAACATAATAATTGAGATTTCCATCTAACCATAAATATAATTAGGCATAATTATTATAGCACTAAGAATATCAGAGTTGATATTTTGTTAAGAAACATCATATATATAACAAATGCAGTCAGCAGGCTCAACATAAAATTAGCAGCACAATTCAGCAAACTCAACATCGTATGCATTTTTTCCTCATGAAGTCGTTTTTCTCAATTATTAAATTGAGTTCATATGCAACTTAATCATAGTCCAACATGCATAAGTAAGCATAATTACTTGTGATGATTGCAATCAAAGAGCATAAAATTCTCAAACCTCAAAAGGCGTGACAATGACAAGAGCCTCAAGCACCCCAGCACCAAATCCAGAAAGCAGCCGCCCGTGGCTGCTGATCTTCCCAGTCTTAGGGTCCTTAAACACCGACTGGAACACAGCATTTGATCCCATTCGAAGCGCATACTTCAAGGTCAAATGAGTGGCGAAAGGCGTCAACCCCTTCCACAAAGCCCGCACCCCTTCAGTTCGCGTAATCGTGGTGCCGCAATGAACTATCCCCTTATAGTTCCCTGACCTATCAAGCTGCAACCTGGTCTTGATCACATCAATTGGCTGCAGGCAAGAGGCCTCCACGATCCCTCCAAGGGAGCCAGAGATTGCCTTCATATAGGGTGGGATTGCTTTCTTTTGAACTGAATTGAGATTACCTTGTGCTTGTGCACCACCATCCTCTTGTTTCATGACTATTTGAGGTATTTCTTTGCTCTGCTTCAAGCTTCTCTCTATAAACACAACATGCAAGTTTGGATTAACTCACTGTATATTCAAGAGATTACTTCCTATGCAGTTGTCAGCCAATAGAAACCTAAAAAATTGCTAAACTACAATGAGTAACTACTTACTACTAACTACCCATCATGATTACTATTCACCATGATTTAGCAATTTCTTGACTTTCTATTGGCTAACAGGGTAAAACTGATTGACACTATCAGCTTACATAGAACTTAATCTCTATATCCAAACCAGCTTATAATCAAAAGTTTGGCTTTTCCCCTAAAACAATAAAATCCAAAACAAGCATGCTTGCAATATTGCAATGTAAGCGAACAAGTAAGATAAATCAATGGTGAATAATAACTTTTAAGTAGACCCTTTTGCAAAAAGTTTGCGTTTCCACCACAAACAAATCCTGGGGTCAATCGTACCACGCGTAATTAACAGTACTATAACAAAAATACAGATGAAGCAAGGAGAACATACTGTTGGATCTGAAGCTGCAAACTTTCTTCCACCAGGATGGGGCGATTCAGGTCCTTGCTCAACCTCTAGCGAAATCTGGAAGCGAAAACGGAATTACCCAAAAAAAAAAAAAAAACTCGCCATTAAATCAACAATGGGATTAAAAACAACAAAGAAAGGTTCTTTGCTCCAAACATTGTCTTATCAAACTCTAAATCAAAAAACATCGTCTTATCAACAAAAACAGCACATGATAGTTGGGGAACAACAACACGAGAAATTTTATGGTTAAACCTAGCTCATAATGGAAATCTAGAATCAAGATCAAGATTCGAAACAAGGGATAAAATAACTAGTAGATTCGATGTCTAACGTTAAAAACAAAAAAAAAAAAACGTTGGCAAAGCACCTCGTGTGTCAACGAGACAAAGCAAGATGAGGGAGCTGCTGAGGCGGCATGGGCATGGTTCAGGTTCAACAACAAAACTGAATTTAATTTAAACCACAAAACAGGTTTTTTTTTTCTTAAAACCAAACTGGTTCAAGATACTTAATTCGGTTTTGAACCGGTTCAAAATCTACCAAACCGGTTTAAAATGACCGTAGCAATGCTTCCTTTACCATTCAGGAATGGTGTGATGTTATTTCAATAACCAAAAACATAATATGATAGATAAATGGGATAAGTGCTGGTTATAATTATAATAGAGTAGGTGTTACAATGAGACACCTTGTTGAAATAACATTTTTGTTCCTAAATTAATGGCATTTTTTTCACACTTCTAAGCTTTTGATCAAATGTCTTTGAAGTGGAGAGAATATCATAGAACAAGTTTTATCTTCTGCTACCTGTACGCAAGGTTTCATTTGAAAAGAAATAATCCAAAAACAAAAAATACCAGATCTGAAGGATGTCGCCACTGCGCTGCAGCAAGGGAACATCGTCGCCGCCATCCTTCACCTCACCGTCGCTTCTCGCCCCTCGAACGTGATCCTCCTGCAGCGGTGGAAGCAGAACACTGGAACTATGTTGTTGGGAAGAGAGAGCAAGAGAGGGCGATTGAGAGAGCAGAGACATGGGGTTCTGTAAGCCAGTTTTTGGTTTTAAAACTCAAACCTAATTCCAGTATGCAAGACCAACTCACTAGGCCCACGATTGGTCTAACTGAAGCCCAATATCACAGTTTGATGGCCCTTTTGTCTAAGAGTCCTGATCAAGTGAATGGTCCTCACACCTTGTCTTCAAATGAGTCCAATGAGGCATTTGTGGCCCAAATGTCTGTCCCTACTTCAGAGAGTCCAAGCCTCCACGGTAATTCCCTTTCACTTAGGCATACTTCATCTTTTAATAGGTCACAATATGCTCCCTGCATCATTGATTCAGGAGCCACACACCACATTTGTCACTCATTGACACTTTTTCACACTTATTATAAAATAAAACCTGTTATAATTAATTTACCAAATGGATCTTTTGTTACAACCTTACACGGTACTGTAAGACTTTCTTCCTCCTTTGTCTTGCATAACGTTCTACATTTCCCAGATTTTAAATTCAATATTATTTTTATTTCAAAAATTGCTTCCGACCTTACTAATGCTTTCTTCTTCTTTCGCAATATGTGCTATATCCAGGAGATGCTTACATTGAAGACGATTGGTTTGGCTGAATTAAGGGGAAGTCTTTATCATCTGATATTGAGCAAGGTCACATTGCCACAAGCCCCACTTGACGTCCATGTCAACAATGTTGTTCATACACCTATAACCCTTTCAAATATTTGGCATTTTAGATTAGGACATCTCTCTGGAGATCGTTTAAACATTTTGCACTGCAATTTTCCTTTCTTTCCTAAACACTCTTCAGGGTTATGTGATGGTTGTCATCTATCAAAACAAAGAAAGTTGTCTTACAAATTGAGTTCTAGCAGAGCATCCAAAATCTTTGAATTATTGCATCTTGACATATGGGGACCTTTCTCCACTACATCTGTTCATGGCCACAAATATTTTTAACTATATCGGATGATTTTAGTCAATATACTTGGGTAATTTTGATGAAATCAAAAGCGATGTTAAAAGTAGTATTCAAAATTTCTTCACCCTCATCAATACCCAATTCATCACAACAGTTAAAATTATTAGAACGGACAATGGTCCTGAATTTTATTCAAAGAATTTTATGCTTCAAAAGGCATTTTGCACCAACGAAGTTGTGTTGAAACCCACAACAAAACGAAAGGGTTGAATGAAAACACCAACATATTCTCAATGTTGCTAGAGCTTTAATGTTTCAATCAAATTTACCTAAGTATCTTTGGTCATATGTCATATATCATGTTATTTTTGTCATCAACCGTGTCCCATCACCATTAAACAAATTTAAAACTCCTTTTGAACTTTTGCATAACAAACTACCAAATTTCAAAGAAATAAAAGTTTTTGGATGTCTCTGCTATGCATCAACTTCAATGGTACACGTACCAATTTGACCTATGATCTCGTCAAGGAATATTTTTGAATTACCAACAGGGAATGAAAGGATGCATTGTTTTTTATTTAAACAACAAAGAAATTTTCATCTCAAAAAATGTCCTATTCCATGAAATGATCTTTCCCTTACATAAAACCACAAATAGTCCAAGCCCAATAATTCCCTTAAAATTTCAAGCCCACTTCAATCCAAAAATTCACACCTATCACCTTTATTGACCCTACCAACACTCAAACCTACCCACCAGTTCAATCCATCTTCACGACCCAACCCCTTTCCCAAACCCTACTCCCAACCCAAACACCAACCCCACTCTCTCTCTCTCGTTCAAGCTCAATAACTCCACATACATCAATTCTTTTCAACAATCTTCATTCCCAACTTCCCTTTCCCTACCATCAAATCACAACCCCATGATCATTTCCTCACCATCACCACCACCACCACCACCATTATGACGTTCATCACGTACCATTACGACGTTCATCACGTTGATCTAATCCTCCACCATACCTTGTTGAATATCAATGTAACACCACTCTTAATTCAGTCAATTCAATTGCTTCAAGGAGCTTGCATCCTCTCTCCTGTTGACTCAGACTCCTCTATCATCTCCCTACCGTCAGTATGTTCTTTCACTCTCTCCTGAGCACGAACCATTCACTTATCAGGAAGCTTGCACAAATCCCTCTTGGCAAAAGGCCATGGAATCTAAGATACAAGCTTTGAAGTTAAATCAGACTTGGGTCTTAGTGGATACTCCTCCTCATGTCAAACCTATTGGTTGTAAATGGGTGTATAAAATCAAAATGTCGTCCTGATGGTTCCATTGATCGGTACAAAGCACGTCTCGTCACAAAAGGATATGCAGAGCTGAAGGGATGATTACTTTGAAACATTTTCCCTGTTGTCAAAATAACAACAATTTGGGTGGTTTTGGCTTTGGCATCTATCAAAGGTTGGAAGCTTTATCAGCTAGATGTCAACAATGCATTTCTCCACGATGACCTTCAGGAAGAGGTATATATGTCTCTTCCACCTGGTGTTTTTTCCCCAAAACCTAACCAATGTTGCAAATTGAAGAAATCCTTGTACGGCCTTAAACAAGCTAGCCGAAAGTGGTATGAAAAATTGTCCCTCATGTTGCTTCCGTGGGTCTCAGCAAGCTCAGGCTGATCATAGTCTCTTTGTCAAGTCTCCGGATCTGATTTCACAGCCTTGCTAGTTACGTTGATGACATCATTCTCATTGGTAACTTAGATACCGAAATTACCTACATCAAAATGGTTCTGGACTCCACCTTTCGGATAAAGGATCTTGGTCAATTAAGGTATTTTCTGGGACTTGAAATTGCTTATTCTGCTTTAGGAATATCATTGTGTCAACGTAAATATTGTCTTGATTTATTGTCTGATTTTGGCTTCCTTGGTCTAAGCCTTGTTCAATACCCATGGACTCTACAACTATGATAAGTCAGGACTCTAGTCCTCCTTTCTTAGATCCCTTCTTGTCCAGGAGACTTGTGAGGTGTCTTCTTTATTTAACTGACATAAGGCCAGATATTTGCTATGCCACTCAGCTTAGCAAGTACATGGCTTCCCCGCTGAGGCTTAATTTCGCTCTGTTAAGCGCATCCTTCCCTACTTGAAACAATGTCCTGGCCATGGCCTCTTTTTCCTTCCCAAACTGAAGTCCAAATTTATGGATTCAGTGATGCCAATTGGCGCGTTGTTCTGACACACGCAAGTCCATAACTGGATATTGTTTCTTCATTGGTAATTCAGTTGTCTCATGGAAAACCAAAAAGCAAACCACAGTCTCTAAGTCATCATCTGAAGCGAATATCGCACCTTGGCTATGTCTACTTGTGAGCTTCAATGGCTCACTTTTCTCTTGCAGGATCTAAAAAGCACATGTTCTCGCAGTCTTGTTCTTTATTGCGATATCAGAGCGCGCTTCATATGCCGCCAATCCGTATTCCATGAGCCCACAAAGCATTTGGACATAGACTGCCACATTGTTTGTGAAAATCCCAGGCTGGATTAATGAAACTCATTCCTATTTCATCTGCCAATCAACTTGCAAATGTCTTCACTAAACCACTTTCTCCATAGCTATTCCAACACATTATCTCCAAGCTAGGCCTTGTAAATATTTACCAACCACCAGCTTGTGGGGGTAATAGAAGAAGAGTCCAAGCCCAATAATTTGGCCTAATCCAACATACACAAAATTGAAGTCCAAAACACAGCAGCTCACCAACCATCAGGATAAGCATTGCTCTCCTTGCTTGATTCCTTTCTTCCTCCTTCTAGAATACCATTCTGTTATGCTAACTCATTGTAAATTGAAGGTGACTCAGTAATTTTCTTTGATATAAAATAGATTTTGTAAATATTTGATTAGCTGTAATTGAAGCTTGTAACTTGCACAAATACCTGTAGTGTTACTCATTCAATACCAATAGAAAATTCCAAAGGCATTGTGTCATTTTCGCCTCTCTCTCTGTTCCTTTTATATTTTCTGCCTTTGTTTTGTTTTTCTCATATTTTGAAAACCCTTTTTTTTAATATGGTCTACTTGGGTTTAAATCATTTAGTTTAAATCCATTTAAAAAAAACTTTATTTTTTAATAGTTCGATTAGGTTAAAATGGTTTATTGGTTCGGATTTGATTCTTTTAAAATAAAAAAATTGCTAAAGTATAAAAGTGAGGGGTTAAAATTATTTAGTAGGATTCTCACATGATACACACATAATAAAAGTTATTAATCTAAAGATGATACCCCTTATTTTTACACTTTATCAACTTCGATATTTATATTGTTTCAAAAACTAAAACAATGTAGACATGCATTGGTTCAGTGGCAACAAACAACCCAAACTAATTCAGGAGCTACAATATGCAGGCTAAGGCTAAAGTTAGAAGAAAAGAAAACGAATCCAACCAACATATCTAAAATGGAAATTCTGAAAATGGAGGAGAGCTAGCTGAAACATATGGTCAAGAGGAGAAATTCTAGAACGAGAAGGCTCGTGTTAATTGGCTAAACTGGGGTGATCAAAATACAAAGTATTTCCATTCAAAATATCATACAACAAGATCTAGAAGCTAGAGGATGGAAATGGAGGATGATGTACAACCCGGTAAGCATTGGAGAGAGGGCCCAAGAGTACTTTCAGAAACTATTCTCATCTAGTAGTCCTCTGCCCCTAATATGCACCTGGCATAAATGAATAAGAAGGTCACAAATGAGATGAATAGGTGGTTAACTGACCAAGTATAGAGAAATAAAGAGGGTCGTGTTTCTATTAACCCAAATTCAGCTCCAGGTGATGACGGCTTTACAACAAGTTTCTTTCAATGCTATTGGGATATAATTCAGAAGGATGTTTGCAGTGTAGTGCTAGGTTTTTCTGTAGAGGAAAGCTACTCAAAGGATTCAATCATACTCAAATATATCTCATACCAAAAATCCAGAATGCCTCTTCTATAATTCAGGTGAGACCAATAAGTCTTAGCATAGTATTTTATAAGATTATATCCAAGATTCATTTGCATAGACTTCAAAAGTTCATGAACAAACTCATAAGCCCCAACCAAAGTGTATTCATTAAGGGGAGGCTCATAAGTGATAATGTGCTTGTTGCTCATGAATGTATACATTTTTTGAAAAATAAAAGGTTTGGGTCTCCTGATCTTACACTAAAACTGGACATGAGTAAGGCATATGATAGAGTTGAATGGTGTTTTGTGTGGTTCATTATAGAAAAAAATGGGCTTTAGCAAGAGATGGATTGATTGGATGAAGGAGTGTGACTCCAGTATCTTATTTTATTATTGTGGAAGGTCAACCAATTGGTTTTTTCAAACCAAATAGAGGATTACGACAAGGTGATCCTCTATCTCCCTATCCCTATCTCTTCTTATTTTGTGCAAAAGGCTTATCTCATTCTGCTCACAAAGGAGAACAAAATAAGATGATTTTTGGATTGCGAATCAACAATAGAAGTCCTTCTATCAGTCACCTATTTTATGTTGATGACTATCTTAGTTTGTCAAGCAAACATGAGACATTGCACCTATTTGAAGGAGATATTGAATACTTAGGCAACCTAAGTGGTCAAGAGATTAACCTCAGCAAGTCAACCATATTTTTCAGTAAGAACACCCCTGTAGCTACTTGAACTCATATTGCTAGTTCTCTGCAAGTTCCAAATGTTGGCTCTCAAGATAGGTATCTTGGCCTACCTGCTTTCATTAACAGATCAAAGAAAGAGACATTTAATTACATCAAGGACAAAGTGGCTAAGAAATTGCAACATTGGAAGAGGTCCATTCTGTCAACAAGTGGTAAGGAGGTACTAATTAAAGCAATTGGATCAGCAATACCTATCCATACACTAGGTTTTAAGCTTCCTGATTCTCTCCTGGAGGAGATAGAAGACATTGATGTAATTTTTGTGGGGGGCAGAGCATGAAAAAAGGATGTATTGGGTTAGGACACTCTAGGAAAAAGATTCAAGGGGGGTTGGGATTCAAAGATCTAAAAGCCTTTAATCTTGCAATGCTTGGAAAACAAGGTTGGATACTTTTAACCAAAGAGCACTCTCTGTTCTTTAAAATTTACAAGGGTAAATATTTCGATATACTTATTTCATGGAAGAGACCAGGTAACAACCCTTTATGGGCTTGGAGAAGTTTGCTTGAAGGTAGGAAAGTGCTGGAAAAAGGAGTGAAGTGGAGAATCGATGAAGGTGACTTGGTTAGAGTTTGTCATGACCCATGGTTGGGGCAAACATATCCTTTCAAACTTCAGCAACCAAAAAGTTCAAACCAGGAATTGATATTGGTGAGACAACTAACTGAGGATAAGCAGTGGAATGTCCCACTAATAAGAAGTAATTTTCCATCGAAAGTAGCTAAAGCAATTATTCAAACTCCAATAATGCAAAACATCTAAAGATAGAATCACGTGGACATTGGAGAAGAATGCTCATTACTCTCTAGCTTCAGGATATTCAGTTGCCTTCCACTTTTTCCACTTGAACACAGATCAAATGCACCCTAAATTTTCTAACAAGAGTCTCTAGAATTCAGTTTGGTCAAGTAAATGTGTCCCAAAGATCAAAGTTCTAATTGGAAGCTGATGAACGAAGGAGTTCTAGTCAAGAGGAAACTCAAAAGAAGGATTCCAAGCATTGATGAGAGATGTCCAAGGTGTGGAAGAGATCCAGAATCCATCTATCACAGCTTCATTTCATGCTCCAGATTGTTCCAATATGGAGAGCTGTAGGCTTTTTCGCAGGAATGACTCCATCAGACTCAACATTTCTAGATGGAGGATGGAAATGATTCCTAGCTAAGTGCTAGACCAAATAGTGTTGACCATATCTCCTTATTGTGCTATCTGTTATGGGAAATTTGGTTAGTAAGAAATGGCAAGGTGTTTGAGGACAAGAACATTGGCTATCAAGAAATATTTACTAGAGTTAGGAATCTCTTTGAAGAATTTACTAGACATAGAGTGAATGTTTCCCTTCTTTCCTATTAGACATTTTGTTTGTTTCCAATGCAATACCTTGGAAGTTTTGGGATATCCTTCTTTGATTTTGCTATCCAACTTGGACTAAGTTTTGTAATATGATGATTATGAATAAATCTTTCTATCTTTGGTAAAAAAAAAAAACCACCTGTCAGAGAAAGTGAATGGTATGTGTTCTTATTATAGTCTTGAAATTAAAAAATTATCAATTTTATCTAAATTTTAAAATAAAAAATCAAGTTAATCCTTTTGTTATTGTTTAGAGGAATTAGTTTAGATTATCAAAATAATTAATTTGGATCATTTTTTGTAATTTAAAAATTAAATAGATATTTTTTTATTTCAAAAATTTAAGTGAGATGCATGTACAATTTTAAAAAAAATAAAGTATATATATATATGTGTGTGTGTGTGTGTGTGATCCAAACTTAACGGGTAGAGCAATGACAACGAGTCAAGATCAAAACTTATATGTATTTATTTAAAGAGAATTTTAAAATAGTACATTTTATTTCAAGTTATATACGTGTTTTGCATAAATAACGAGTCAATGATAACTTTACATGAGTAAAATAGATAACAAAATAAATAAATAAATAAATGTCAATCCGTTTTATAATAAAATGTCACAACCAACTTGAATCGTAATTGATATATGAGTAATTTTATCCTCACATATTTCTCATGGTCACTAGGCCATATTATAATGCATAATTTAGCATAATTTTCATTTCAAAATATATTCAAACGTATATTTTCAAGTCCATAATTCAAACCCTTAATCTAAAACCATCACATGTAAATACATAAAATATAAGTTGCTCTAATACAAAAAGAGTTTAATTTTTGTGCATTGATAATATAAATTTTTTTACACTGTCATTCATTCATGGATCACCACATCAATAAAAGTAATTATATCCCACACCTATTATTTGGAGTGAAATGATTCAATTGGATGATAGTGTAAAATTTTTTTACACTATCAATGTATAGAAATTAAACTCAATAAAAACCATGAAAACCATTAAAATATAAATACACATATAGTTCAAATTATGGAAACAAAACATATGCATGGTTCTGTCCCTAAATATATTAGAACACTCAATGGAACATGAACTGAAAACAACTCTATAAAACATATGCATCAGTATGTTGTCTATGTTTATTACACATTAGGATAAGAATGCAGAAGTTGGAAATATTGAAATGTATAAGAAAAAAATTGATATATATTTCTTATTTTATATATTATTAAATGAAAATAAAATATTACAAAAATATTTTAATTTTGATGCATTAACATTGTAAAATCTTTTTACACTGTTATTCATTTAATCATTTTATTTAAATAATTTTTCAAATAATAGATATATGAGTAAATCAATTTGACTACATGACAGTATAAGCTTGAATACATTATCGAACCCTTTTATGGAGTGTATTAAAATTAAATTTATAAAATAATTATTATAAAATAAATCAACAAATAGTAGCATAAAATAGTGTCAAATCATACTAGACAACTAACTATTAATTATGATAATTAAATTATTGATTTATAATGATTATTTTAAATATTTTTTATAATCTCATTCATATAATTATACTTTATATTAATATTATTTATCATATATTATTTATTTTAAAAAAGAGTTAGTATTAATTTATATATTTTAATATTATTCTAAATTTTATTTTAACTTTTATATACCCAGATACTTTCTTACAAATTTCTACTATTACAAGAGATAAGATATAACATTGATATAATCGGGAGGAGTGTATATTTTTCAAATAAATGGACAGGAGGACCATTTTCACTATTTTTCTCTTCTTCTACTTTTATTATTTAAATGTCTTTCTTTTTCTTTTAACAATCTTTATCGATTTTTTTTTTTACATCATTCTCTTCTATCCTTATTGTATCGTTTCCTCCTATCCCTCAACCATTTTACACTAGCTCCTCAACATCATCTCTCAACACTATACAAAGGCATTAGAACTTAATAGTGCCATCATATGCCTAACTCTTCAGCAGTATACAAAGCCATTGAAAGAGCCATTGTTTGCCCAACTCTTGCCCCTATGGACTATGAGAGGTTGCACAATGGACATCTGTGAGTACTGTTTGTCAATGTGAGGCAAAAGCAAAATCTTTCATAACGGATTCATTAAATCCCATATCTTCGCAAATCTCCTTATAATCCCATGCCTTTGTATATCATTTTATAAAACATCATATGTAAATTATTTTACCTTGAATCATCCAAATAACTTATTTGACATTTTTTTTATAATTGCAATAACTAAATTATTAATTTCGTAATTTTATTGATTAAAGCAAGATGTGTATATAATTTCAAAGACTAAAATAAAGTTTTTTTTTTGTGAACCTAAGATATTCACAAGTGAAAACAATGGCTAAAATGAAACTTTGCTCCTTAATAAAATTTTATATGATAAGTTACTTAAAAGATATGAAATCTAATACCAGTGTACATGTTCAGTAGACAAGTTCGGTTAGCCTTAGGGTCCTCAGAACTCCTGAGGGTATGAACTTCACTAAGTCTGGACCTACACCTCCTTGGAGGGCTATATGTAGAGTAACTTTTTGGGATCAAAAGCCCCGTTAATTGTTCCTAGAGGGAAAATGAGTTGAAGAGTGATTTTTAATGAATTTTATGAGACCTTTAAATCTTTCATTTTGAGTCCTCAAGTTTAGAAAATTTTGAAAACTTCTGGATTTGAACTAAAACCCAAAATTTGGATTTTGAATGGTTGGGATTTTGATTTTTTTTATATTTTATTTGAATCCAAATGGGGGATATTTCCTTATTTACATTTATGTTTTAAATAAATTATTAACTTAAAATTAAGAAATGTAAATAAGTGAAATGAGTATTAAACATCAGATGCCTTATGACAGAAGAGGCTGAAATTGGAGTTGTTGTCACGCTATACAGTCTAGGACCGTTGCGGTCAAGAGGCGGTCGATGATTGAGATTATAGCAGTCATAAGTGCATAGTGCGGGGCGCGGGCGGACCGCTATAACGATCCCTTAGAGCGTGACAGTACCCAAAACGACGTCGTTTCATTTTTGACAAAAAATAAAAACCCATGAGCTCCCTCCCAGCTGAAACAAAAGCGAACAGGGAAACCTTCTCTCCCCTTTTCATCATTTTTCTCTCCAATCTAGCTCCCAAATCATCAAGTTATGTTTATGTTGATAGATTTTGGTCTCTTTTCTTCATTCCTTCATAATCTTGGATTGGGTTTGGTTATTTTCTTCATTATTGTCAAGTGGGGGTGCTCCCCAAAGTTGTTGGTATATGTTTAGAGTAATCTAGAGCTTCTCATAAGTTGTTTGTAAGTTTTGTTAATTCAATGGCAGATATTGGTATCATTCTTCCTCCCAGAAGTTCTACGGAGTTGTTCCCTCACATTATTCCCTCCAGGTGCATGGATTTGATCTCATGGCCTTAGTTTGGTCATTATATTATTATTTTATTACATTACGGAGTATTTAAATATTTGAAAAATGGATTCTTTCATGATATGACTTTATATGAAAATGTGTTTTAGCTAGAAATACGCTATTTGAACTTATACATGAAATTATAATTTTAGAAAACGCATGAGACCATAATCGTTATGTTGTGTGTATGGAAAATATTTTATATGCTGAAGAAATTGTTGTTGCAAGAATATGTGATTTTATCTAGTTACTATTTTAACAAATATGTTTTAAGAGTTATGATATCATTACGTGTACACTCCAGATTTTGGATTTCAAGAAAGCTTTTAGAACGTTAAGTTGATTTATTATAAAATTTATATGAAGGAGTTTTGAGCCTAGAGTAGAGTATGGAAGAGTTTTAGGTAAAGAAATTCAACTATTATAATTATGAACCCTAGTGTTTGAACTATGATTTTAGATTTATTAAGTATATGAAAAATGTGTTAGCTTAAGATATGAATTTAGAATTTCAGTTTTAAGGTACCGAGAGGTACGAATTCAATATGATTCAAAGCAATTGCCAAGTACATACGCCGTGGGCTTGAAATTGAAATGCCTACAGCGGGTGATTCCTTGGGCATGATTTCATAGCAATGGTTATGCTAAAGTCAAATTGTTAGAGTTGTATGAATCCAGAACTCACAGCATACTAAGTATTTATGGGGCTCTACTTCGCCAGGGATAGAATACCCATCCTTCAATAATTTAGGGCTCTGTTTTACAGGGACAGAGTACCCATCCTTCAATAATTTAGGGGCTTTGTTTCACCAGGGAGTACCCATCCTTCAGCATTTATGGGGCTCTACTTCGCCATGGACAAAGTACCCATTCTTCAGGAATTTAGGGCTCTTTCATCAGGGAATACCATCCTTGCATTTATGGGGCTCTATTTCGCTAGGGACAAAGTAACCATCCTTTTGCATTTATGGGGCTTGCTTCGCAGGAATAGAGTACTCATCTTTTAGCATTTAGGGCTCCTCGCCAGGGATAGAGTACCAATCTTTCAGCATTATTATTTTTATTTATTTTTAGTTAAGTTATGTATGATGAATAGTAGTAAACACCATGGAGGCAAACCCAGTAAGTAGCCATGGTGGCAATCCCAGGAAATGGAACCTAGTTAGGTGCCCACAATTTGTTTGATAGGGATTATGATTTCAGATATTCTAATTCGTTAGGTAGTACCCTTTTCAGTTATTATATTTAGGTATTCATGAATATGATGGATGCTTTAGAGTTTGTTTACTATTTTATTTTTATTAATATTATTATCATCATGTTTTTATTATGATTGTTACATGAAGAGAGCATAGGTGAGAATTTACTCATTGAGTTTTAGATAAAACTCACCCCTCTCTTTTCTCCCATTACATGTATAGTAGCGGTCATGGGTCTTTTCCAATTGTCTCTATCTCTAAGCTTCACTTTGGAGTGAAGTGCCTTTTTGTTATCCTTAGAGTGCTCAGATCATTGCGGCTAGGTCCTGGACCATATAGATGTGTTACATTTTGTTTTATCATGAATTAGATTATATTGTATTTGCATAATTATAACTTTCATAGTTTTTAAATTGTATAGAGAGTAATTCAGTATATGTTGTATTATGACCGTAGATCCAAAGTTTGATTATCAAACTAATTATGGTGAATTAGACTTTAAAGAGAAATTGATTTATGTTAGATATAAAATTATGTTTAAAAATGGATTTTTATGAATTAAGTTATACATATAGAGAAACTCAAAGGTCATAAGACTTACGTGGGATGAGATTTCCGCATCCTGGCACGTTCTAAAGTGGGTAGTGACAAAAACTTCATAATTAATTTATTTAATGTTTTTACTTTTTTTTTGTTTTTTTCTTAGCAAATGTAAGAAAAATAAAAAATCAAGGCATGCTTGGTTTCAGTTTCAGTTTACTTTTAGGAATTTGTGAAAGAAAAACTGAAACAAATTTGCAAGTTTTAATTTTTAATATTTCCTTCACAAAATCTAAAACTGAAAATTGAAAATGAAAACTAAAAATTAGAAATTGAAACCAACCCGCCCTAAGCTAGCCATATAGATTTTATACTTACTTCTATTATGTATTTATATTTCTTTTCCATGTAAATAATGCGGTAGCTTTTTTTATTATAATTTGTATGGGTGGCTAAACATGTTGGCCAGTTTTTACAAAAATTAAAAATGTATTTGTTTCAACATTTTTATTAAAAAATATTTCTTTTAACAAAACAAGTAATTTTTTTATAAAAAGTATTCACCTCAACTTCTATTAAAAGTTTAAAAATATATTTTTTAGCTTTTGATTAAAAATTGAGACTAATAACCAAGAAAATTACTTTTTTATTAAACAATTTGAAATAGACGCATCTAAAGCTACCAGTAAATTTTTTGGGGCTTCAGCTACCAGTAATATTTATAGAATTATGATAAAATAGAAAATCATAGTCAAACGTCATGAAAGGAATATAGTAATAAGCAATAGCATTTTAGAATGAATGAGTTGGCAGTATTTACTTCTATGGGGTGGCTTGGAAGCCATATTTGATATTAATTTCTATATGGTGTGGATTGTTGGCAATATTTGACCCGTCGTGCGTAATGTTATGCTTGAAAGTTGGAACTTGGAAAGGACCCAACCACGCGAACATTGTTGGGCTGTCACTAGTCCACCTCAAATAAAATTATGGACTAAACTTGTTTTGGACTGTTAGTTTTTATTTTAAATTGGAGGATCGATGTTTTAACTCCATTATTTTGTGTTGAGATTAATTATGAGTGTCACAAATTTTAATATAGTTGAAAAAGATGGCTCATCCTAATAAATTTGATCCGAAAAATTTATACTATTTTATACTTTTCAATAGCCCTCTACAAGATCAAAGATGGAGGATGTTACTCACCTTTAGCTTGAACAAGATGCAGCGTTCATTTAGTTTAAATTTTGATAAAATTGTTTTTGAATGAATTGATTTAAAAATATTGATTTGTACTTGAGAATAATGTTAAAAAGATGAGTTTGATGAAGTTAATGTGAGATACAAAAAGGAAAAGTTAATATTTTTAGCTTTGGTCCAAACTGTATCACTTATTCCCACATTAAAAAGACAAACCAAACAAAAACACTTGTCCTCAAATCAATTATTTTCAGCTCAACTGGAGAATTGATGCAAACCAAACAGGTTGCAAGAAGACCAACATGAACTAAATAAGAAACAATTATGTCAACAATGACAATGGTGACTAATTCCATGAAGTCTTCGACCATCACTTGAGCCCCTTGATTTTCTATCAGCATTTGCATAGTGCTCGTTGTGAAGCAAATTCCAAATTAGCACTTGAATGAGATTAAAGCCATATGACTGCATCAAGGAGAGGTTAAAACTTAAAGTGATAGGACTTTATTAAGAAGAGATTAAAGTCGATCATAGAATTGTAAACCACCAAGGACGTAAGCCAATCATCATATTTAACCATCCATGAAAAAAGTGTAATTACTAAATTAATAGAGCCAAATTAACTAAGAGAATTCATCTCCAAGCAACCAACTCAATAGAAAAAAAAATAATAAACAGAGGCTCTAACAAAGCATGTGTACCTCACTCTGAAATTTTTATAGAGGACGAAGACTAACTAATCTAAGAGAATCAGGAAATTGAAGAGTGACTCTTGGAAAGTTGAAGGGATGATGGGCATGTGTGAAATAGTGGAAAGAGAAAATGATATTTTATGCATGAATAGGACAAAAACGATGAAATGACAAAAATAAATGATTAGGAAAATATTTCTTGATAGACAAAATGGTGAGAAACGGTGAGGAAATTAGAAGGAAAAAAGTTGAGTTCAAGATGAACGCCGAGTTGGGGCGGCCACAAAGAGTTTCTAGGTGGGTGCCATGTTGGAAAACATGGCTTATCCTAACAAATTAGATCCTACTAAATTTTACTATCATATTTTATATTTTTAAATAAATATTATTTTATCTATTTCAAAATAAATGTCTCTTTTCACTTTACTAGTACATTCATAGATCAATCTATCTTAATACAAAATACATCCAAATACATTGATTTATTAATATACCAAAAAAGTAAAAAAGACATTTATTCTAAAAGAGAGTACAATTGAATCCAATTACTTGGACTAGGCACATTATTGGGGATTTGGAAAAGCTATAGGAAGCAAGGAAAGAGTAGTGCGACCAGAAACATCACTAATTTAACCAATGAAGGAATGAGAAGAGGATGAGGGAACTATATGACAAGTTGATCTGCCTGGAGGCTGAGCTTTGTGGCATAGAGGTGAAGAGGGCTGAGTTTCTTTAAGTTCACACCAACATCAAGGAGCTCATTGCCATGAGGCAAGACTTGACCATATAGGTGCAAGACTTAGCCACAATGATCATCGACTCGAATGTGTATATATTATTGGCATCAAAGGCGGATGTGCCGACTTAGATTGTTTGTATATAAATTGTTAGATGTTAGATTTGGTGTTTGTCACAACCTGCCTTGAGGGCGCTATCATGGGAGGCAACCAAAAAATTGTTTGAAAATATTTTTATGAAATCGCCACTCAGGTTTATTGACAAAAACGATTGGAGAAAGTCTTTTTGTTAAAACATTTAAACCAATATGAGAAAACGGAGTTAGATTGAACATCTATTTATGTACAACGAATGGGTGAAGACTAAGGTTATGTTCGCGAGTTTAATTTAGGAGGGAAAAGGGAGGGAAAAGAGAGGTGTTTAGAGTTTTACCATATTCATGAGTTTTATATTTCAAAGAAGAAGGCATTTTGGGGTTTTAATCAACTTGAAACCCTTCACAACCCCTATTTTATGGTTCCCCAAATTGAGGAATTTTTAGAGATTACAATTTGATTTATTTTACTATCTTGATTAAATGGATCTGGATCCTTTAAGAAAAAATGAATCAATCCTGACCATTTGAATATCTAGTAGTGTGTGTTACATTGAGGAACAACCATAGTGGTGGTTGCTGCCAATGGAGTCATAAGTGGAAGTTGCTGCCAGTGAATCGTGGAGGAGGCGTTGGATGAGAAAAGGGAAGGGGAACGCAAAGTGTGCTATTGTGCCAGGTCTGTAAAGTGAGGAAGGGATGAAGGAAAAAGTTGTTTATAATTATTGGAATGCTATCGTGTTTTCATTGAAAATATTTTCACTAATGTTGAAAATGTTTCATAGAAAATGGTGAAAACATCAAAATGACATTTTCAAATTTTCTAAGAATTTGGGAAATATTTTCAAAAAGCATTTTCAATAAAACTCTACCAAACATATTTTTGGGATCGTTTTGTCAATGAAAACACAAAATGCTTAAACAAAACGCTCTTTAAGCTTCCTAATAAATAAGTTTCCTTATAAATCTAGAAGCTTTTTTTACATCAACAACCCAATTTATATATATGTACACACAACTCTGTAGGAACTCTCTAAGTTCTTGGATGCTTGAACTTTCTCTTTTCCTCGAATTGACATGTCTTCTAGCCCAATATTGTGTTTACATATAAAATCTCCAAGACATAACATGCTAAACATGTAGAACAGACAAAGAAAATAGAAGTCTCACAAAACTGCCACTGGCATATCATGCCGATTTATTAGTGATATTTCGAGGCAGCCAAAGTGTGAGAAATAGCTAGGAAACCATGAATTAAAGCTTTATTTTATTGCCTACGGTTCAAATACTGCTGTCAAGAGATACTTTTCAAAAGAGAAATCCAAACAAACCTAGGGCAGTGAGGATATAAGAGAAAGGACACAACAAATAATAATAATAAAAGGGAGGGAGCGGGTCACCATACCACCACCACAAAGGTGGGGCTAAATGTTCTCCATTTTTTTTATTAGCATTGGGCTGAAACCTTTTGCTCTTCTTGTCTTCTTTGTAGCACACATTAGGCTGAAATATAATGTGAAAATGGGCTTTTGTTTTTATTTTTATTTTTATTTTTTTGGTCAAGTTGTAAAAGGAATAAAACAATAACAGAAAAAATCTTAAAAAAAAAAACAACAGGAAGAGATGAGTCATCAATAAAATATAATGTTTATAATGATTAAATATGACATTCAAAATTAAAGTAAAAGATAAAATAAAGTTAAATTATTTATTTTTATTTTTTTTAACTTAATGAAAAATGGGGTGTTTACAGTGTTAGATTCATGACAAGAGTCTTTGCATTGCATTGCTATTTTGATTGAGATTAGTATACTTAAGTTGTTAATTTCAACTATTTTGCTATGGCAAAATGAAGCTGGAGAGAAAAGTTGTTTTGACAAATAAAAGCAATAAGGAAGACTAACATTAGTCTTCCTAACATTAGTTCCAAACAATATTATCACAGCGTACCAGTTACCTGAGCATTTTATATTTCCCATGGAATATAACAGATGAAAGTGGGTTTATCGCAAAATTAAAAATACATACATAAATAATAGATGAAAGTGGACAACTCGTTGGTCCAGTTACATTTGGGACTAACATTAATCTCCCTTGTATACAGCCATTAGACGCTTTTTATTTTAAATCAAATAGTTTATATTTGTCTCATTCTTTTTAACTAAAAAAAAATAATGTTCTGTATTCTCAAGGTATATTTGATTAGGGGATAAAAATGATATGAAAATTTTCATAAATAAGCTTTATATATAATTTTTGCATATGTCATTTGAAGGACTGCAGTTGTTTCTTTGTGCACCAAACATGCCGTTAATGTTTTTCTACACTTAAGTGAAAAATATAAAGATTCAATCGTAATATATTGTTAGTATATATATTTTAATCTAACATTGTATAATTATATTATTAAAACTATTTAACTTTAATTAATTATCACAATTTCAAAAACATATAAATTGTATAAAATCATTAGTTCAGAATATAAAATATTTTAGTAAGATAATATATTAAATTAATCTCAAAAACTAATGTGAATTTGCTTTCTTATCTGTCAAAATTTTACACACTAATAGAGCTACAACATTTTTTATCATAAAAAATATAGTGAATTACAATTTTGGATTTACAGAATTTTTAATTTTGATCAATTTTTTAAAAATATTTAGTTTTGGTTCTTATTGTTCTTAATTTTGATCCTTGTAAATATTTTAGAATATGTGTTTAATACTTACAAACATGAAAAAATTTATTTTTGGTTCTTATAAATATTTTAAGAATTTTTTTATCCTTATAAATATTACTATTTTTTTAAGTGTTATAAATATTACTTTTTAATAATTAAGTTAACAAAATTGGGATCATAATCAAATATTTTGAAATTTTGAATTAAAACTAAATTAAAATTTGTGTAGATGCCAAGACTAAAATTTACTATATTTATAAAGATTAAAAACATGTTTAGGAGTTTTTTTTATTATAGACTCACCAATTGATATGAGTAATTATGTATATAAATAACCCAATTTATTGTTTTATTAATTTTATTTTATTTCTTGTCTATGGAAAAAAGGGTAAAGTGGACCTTATGACTGACTGACTAAGAGTAATATCAAACCACCATATCATTCCTAGTGGTGAGAGGTTTGGATAGTATACATAAGATTCTAGATTCAAAACTTAATAGTAATTAATGTAATTTTATAAGTATAAAAAATCCTAAGAATGATGTCTTGTGACCAAAAAAAAAAAAAAGAACACGAAGAGCAATTTTATTTCAACATATTCCATGAATATGTTTTCGGATAACGTGTGTTAATAGCGGATATCTGATGTAGAAAATAGAGGGGCTATAGTGGTAAGTAATTATGTTATTCATTGAGGTTCATTGCAAATGAGTAAGGTATTACATATATGAATAGAAAATGGGATAGCAAAATTTTCACTTAACGGTCATCCAATTGCCCAATATTTAATGTGAAATCTATACTATTAACAAATGTGCATCCTATGGTAGTATACACTCAATGCGAAATCTATACACTTATGCAAATATGATTATACTAAGAGTTTAGTGTTGATATATTAATGGTATAAAAGATTTAACATAATCATTTAATTATGTATTGACACATAATAAACATATATGGTTGATTGTCATTTCTATTACTTAAAAAATTATACCAGTAAATCAATTTGATCAGATGATAATGTAGAAAATACTCAAAATAGTAGTGCATTCAAATTTAACTCTAATTATAGGAAGAAATATAATTTAGTTCTCAAAAGATCATATCAGTTAAAGGTGTTCAAAATTGATATAAACCGAATTAAATTGAAAATCGATTTAAAAAAATTGAAATGAATCAAAATCAAAATAAATCAGTTTAAATTGTTTATTAGTTTGTGAAACCCAACCAAATCAATTGGTTTTCGTCCTTATTTTTAAAACCTAACCGATAATATATTATATTAATTAGATGTATTACTTATCAAAATTTCTTATCTATATTTAAATTTGTGTCATATTTTAACTCAATATTTTAGATTTTCAATTATACATAGATTTTTTTAATTTAATCAACATGGTTTTTGTTTAATTTTTTTATTATTTGTTAACTTATTACTTCAGTTGTATTGCATATTAGCATAACTTGTAAAAATTAGCTTAGATTTTATAATTATAAAGTTTTATAATAATGATTAATCTAATATAATATTGCACATAGTTACTTTTTTATATTTTATAATTTTTTTAGTAAAAACTGAAAATCGATCCAATAAACCAATATAAATTGATTCGGTTCTTAAAAAATAATTAACTTAACCAAATCAAACAAATAAAATTTGCTGATTGGATTGATTGGTTTTTACTTCAAAATCAAACCAAACCAAACAGCAAACACCCTAATATAGTAACAAAATAGCTCTCAAAAGAAATTATATTTAAATATGACTCTCTCAAAATTTATTTCATTTGATACATTCAACCAAAAGTCAACTAGTCTCTATTTCGGTTAATGGAAGTGAATGTGGATCATGTTTACCATAAAACAACCCCTTTTATAGCCCATGGAAAAAAAATATTTTGTCTTAAGTTGACATTATAAAATCACCATTTTAGTCCAAACAAATCACATATGTGACAAAATAATTCTTCAAAATATTACTTATGATAATAGAGATAATCGCATCATGTTTGGAATGAATTTATCAAATGAAATAAATCTCTAAAATATCTATGACGTTGAATTTTGAAGAAGAAAGGAATGAGAAAGATTTACCGTATAAAATATTAAAATTTTACATTAAAATTTTTTTATTCCACTTTAAAATTTAAACTAAAAAACATATCTAAATTGCATGCACAAATATACTAAGAAGAAGTATACGTGGTACAAGTGGAGAGGGCGAGACTAGAAGGTAGAGAGAGAGAGAGAGAGAGAGAGAGTGCGGTGACCTCAACGCAACACAAAGGTGCACAAGGGTACAACAAAAGCGACAGACAAAGATACATATTGTTCCGTCGGATCTCTATCAATCTATCTCGTATGGATATCCAAGCTAAGCCACCCTTCTCTTAGATTCCAATCCAATCCTTGCTTTTCTTTCTTCCTCAACATTCTATTATCGTTTTCCTGGTCGGCCAAGTTTCTTCTTCTCCTCCTCTATCTCCTTCTTTCCCAACAGCCCTTTTCTCATCTCGTCTCATCTCATCTATCTCATTCCATTAATTCATTCATTCCCAAATGGGTCTCTGGGATTCCTTTCTCAATTGGCTCCGCAGGTACCTATCTATATACACCCTTCTCTCCATCTTCTTCGACACATATCAAATTTCATATTTTTAATAATAGTAAGGCTTATGTATGCTTATTGTAGTTTCATATTGCTCTTATTGATTGGCAAAACCTTAATAATAATAATAATAATAATAATAATTGAGTCCTCTATTCTATGTGTGTTTCAGCTTGTTTTTCAAACAGGAGATGGAGCTTTCCCTTGTAGGACTTCAGAATGCAGGGAAGACATCTCTTGTCAATTCAATTGCTGTGAGTTGAGTTTCAATTCAATGCGTTGCTATTTAGTGCATTAATTAATGGCTGTATTTTGACATTGTTCTTTGTTTTTTCGTTTTTTGGTGCCAGACTGGGGGCTATAGCGAGGACATGATTCCAACTGTGGGTATCTTTTTCTCTTGTGATTATGTTTTTCAATTGCATGGTTGAATATTCTAAGCACTTTTGGTTTTGTAATAGAACCTAATTCTTGCTATTGAACACCAGGTTGGGTTCAACATGAGGAAAGTTACTAAGGGGAATGTAACTATAAAGCTTTGGGACCTTGGTGGGCAGAGGAGGTTCAGAACAATGTGGGAGCGTTACTGTCGCGGTGTCTCGGCTATAGTGTATAGTCTCTCTTAATGTTCTCTCTTAGTTTATAGATTTACATAGTCATCTGTACAGGCATGTGTATGTATACATTCATCTTTCATGCTTCAGTGGCTTTTTTTATTTTGGTTTTGGATCACAAGTTGCCTGTTGTTAGATTAACCTATGGTTTTTAGGTACTTCATGATATGGCTATTGATTTTAGGGTTTAGGGTTTAGGGTTTAATCACCAACAATGAAATTATCTGCAAGATACTATTTCATCATTGGAGATACTTCTATATAGAATACCACAAATCCTGTTGGTTTAGTATCTTGGGGCCATCATACAAAATGACAGGGAAATAGAAGGATGTGTAAACCGTAAGATTCAAATTGGATGGATAAAATTGAAATGTGTTTCTGTTAGGGGAGAATATTTGTTAGGAGTATTCTAGAATTAGGATAAAGGTTATTGATGATAAGAAAGAATATTTGCTAGGAATATTCTGGAATCTTCACCTCCTACACAACACTCATCTTAATTATAGAATATTCCTAACAAATATTCTTCCCTAATAGTTTTGGATGTTATTTGTCATAGAAATTTGTAACTAAAGGAAAAATTTTATCTTGTAGCTATAAGTCTTGCAATGTTGAATGGTAAAAAGCCAACAAGAGAATTAGCTCAATATTGCGGAGGTGAGAATGTTGTGTTAGATGAGCAAATACAATAGACAAGATAAGATTAGAAGTGAGTGCATTGGAGGAAAAGTCGGGATAGCATTTATTGTGGAAAAGATGATAGAATCTTACCTTAGGTAGTTTGGTTGTGTGAGGAGAAGATCAATAGAAGCTTTAGTAAGAAAAGTAGATCACATGGAGGGTAGCTACTAAGAGTTACTATAGACAATAATTTAAGGACTTGGATTTGAATAAATTGTCTAATGTCTATAGTCATAATTTATGATAGGGCATAACAGCATTGTTTGGTTCATATATCCAACTTCAATTATTGTAAAAAGGCTTGGTTGCTATTACTATTGTTGTTGAGGTTTTTCTAATCGAGTGCCATTTCATGGCTTCATGTGTTGGGATAACTCATACCATTGTAGGTTTTTCTTTCCTTTTTTTCATTTTGGGTTCAATGGAGAAATCAACAAAGAATCAAAAGTGCAAATGATTGCCTTTGTTCATTCCCTAAGATACTTTAGCAGAAAAAGAAATGTTATTGAAGTCTACACTTATAATGATAACCTATTTCAAGGACCAACTATCCTAGAAGTTTAAGTTGTCAAGAGAAAATTCAGGAATGGTTTCGATTTACATCACCCATCCACACCCTCATGTTAATATGTTTTGTTCTTTAAGCATCAACAAGGTATATGTCCACTTCTACATATGCTGAAGCTCTACTTAGTATGAGATGTGAGTCGTAAGAACTGAGCTCTTGATCCCTTCATGGATGAGGTTCTAATACCATATTAAGTTTCAATTCTCCATGAAGTATGATTCATTAGGAAAGGCACATGGATAGTTTGCTTTTACATCTCTTAGAACAACCTATAGTACAAGGTAATGACTTCATATAGCATGTAGTATACTGTTGTCTGCTTTCCTGTTTTTGTTTCAATTTCAAATATGAAGAACAGAAAACTCAATATTTGTTCTTATCAATATTGTTTCTGATGATCAAAAGGTAGACTGCTCATGCATGAACCGTTCTTCTCATAGTCTGTACTATAGCCCTCTCAAGTAACTGGGAGCGGCATTTCTCCATGCTATTATTCTTTTTTGTGCTTTGTTTGATGGATGCAAAGACAGGTATGTTGTAGATGCTGCTGATAGAGACAGTGTTCCAATATCCCGAAGTGAGTTACATGAGCTCTTGACAAAACCTTCTTTGAGCGAGATTCCTTTGCTTGTTCTTGGAAACAAAATTGACAAGTCAGAAGCTCTCTCCAAGCAAGCATTGGTAGATCAGCTGTGAGTTTCAGAGAATATAAGAAGCTTTCTCATAAATAAATTTTTATCATTATTATTATTCATTTTTGAAATTTGTCTTGATGCCTTATGTACATCATTGAACCATTGGTATTTTCTCCTTGGGTGATTTCAGAGGGCTTGAGTCAATTAAAGACAGAGAGGTCTGCTGCTATATGATCTCATGCAAGGATTCTATAAACATAGATGTTGTCATTGACTGGCTGATCAAACACTCCAGAACTGCGAATTGATCCTTGGTTCAAACAATATTCCCTTTTTAGTCAGAGATGCAAGGTGTTGACGAAATCCCTTCCTTGTTGAATACACTTTCCTTAGTTTTAGTTGTGGTCCTTTATTTCACCATGAATTTTAGTTGTGGTCCTTTTTTTCGCCATGAATATTAGCTGTGGTTCAAGTAAGATTGTTTGTAGTTTGTACAGTAATCAAGCTGTCAGGTCTTCCATGCAATGCAATGTTCAATAAAACGATTACCTGGTCTTTTTACAATTTGTTATGGTTTCTATTTATACTATGATACAAGTCAAGCAAATTTATTTGTTCAGCACTCTTATCATTATGATCCTTATATAGGAAAAGAAACTTTCTATCTTGATGATTGCTTCCATTTGGAAGTGTTCTAACACTTGAGACATATTGCTACCTGAATTTGGAATCTTGAAAGGAAATTGTTTTGGTTTTCCAATCCTGTAATTTTGCTGGATGTTAGGCTTTGAAGTTAGCAATATATCGTGTATTTGTGGGCAATCAATTCAATTTGATATATAAAGGCAAGATTAATTAGAATCTAGTGTGTAGTTTTCTGGTCATGTGAATTCTAGTGTATGAATAACCAGTTGCATTGATATGTTTGCAACACTTGTGTATGTCTATCAAGTTCATACTTTAGGGTCAATTGATGCTTCTTGTTTAGCCTAGAAAATTCAGAAACAACTAAAACTACTTAAACAGGCTCAAATTTATTTTTATTTTTTTATGTTACCGTTAGAGTTGACATTGTGGGATAAATTAATTACAGGCTCAACATACATCTGTTACTTTTGTTATTAACTTTGGAGTAACGCTATACAACTAGAATAAAATAACCTGAATTTTGTATAGAATATATAATGGTGGTTGGATCAAATGTGGTGATAAGATCCATCTATTTATTTAAAAATTGTTGATTGTGCCACGTCATATTGACATTTATTTTTTGAAAAAAATTGTGGATGTGTAACATTTTCCTTAACTTTGGATCAAAAAACCATGGACAATTATGGTTGCCGACACGGTTTTTGTCTTTTTGGGTCTAGAAAATACATTTCATTGCATAAAATAAGAATGGGGCCCATCTTCAATAGCAGGACACTAAAGAAAGACATAAAGCCCAGTCTGTTAGATGATCACCCTGGATATCATCCTAATACAATCACCGTATTCAAAGAGAAACAAGGCTTTTTAACACACTAAACACTGCCACCAAGTGAGAGCAATATCATGAAATAGGCTGCTTCAGTGGTCTTCTCCTGTAGCCTTTTGAGCTCTTTACAAGTTTCATCTATTTTAAATAATCCAATGATTATAATAAATTCACAAGGGCAATTTTGCTTGGATTATAATAATCCAATAGTTTGGATGTTCTTCTTGTGTTTCGTCTACCATCGCTTATTTGGATTATATCAACTTTTTAGCAATTGGAGAAAGCTACATTTCCACATGAAGCTTAATGAACATCCAAACTCCTAACAGAAGATAAAAACAACTGTCTCAACTAATCATCACCCACATAGGTATCTGAAGTTGCTTAACCTACAGGATATGAGCCAATGTTTCCCCATCTCTTGCGATTCAAACATTGGTGCTATCAAGAATAGACTCACCAAATCAAAACAAACCATATGGGAAAGTGAGACAGAGGAGGGAAAGGAAGGAAGTGGTCACTGGACAAGGCAATGGAAAAACTGAATAATTATATATCGTTTGTAGAACCATATTTTTATTTTTGGAAATACATTTTTTTTTGGTTCTAACTGGATATACATTTGGCGGTCTTATGCTTAATTCGAATCGCGATCATTTGTGTGGGCTTAAGCTCATGGATTACATTGATTCTAAGCAATTGTATCCTTAAACCCAGGCAACTGAGAAATATATTTCCTACCATGTTCAATTGCTTAGTTAATTACTTTATTGCATATACTTATTTTCAAAACTAGTTTAGTTTCTCACTACTCAAGGTCAGAATCAAGTACAAATTAACGTTAATTTGTTTTAAAAAAAAAAACATGGGAGGACTGCCAGTGTAAGCCATTTTTGACACAACATGGGAGGACTTACCGTTCAAAAACTTAAAATTAAGACCAGAGGATTTTATTTTTTGGCCTTCTTGATCTTGTGAATTGAGACTCAATATGCTTAAAGGCTTCAAGCCACTGGCGCAAAAAAAAAAAGGCTTTAAGCTTATCCCGCAATTTTTCATTTCAATGAAATGGTTGATGACCCCAAAAAAAATGGATGATTCTCTTCATATATTTATTTCTTCTTCTTTTTTTGACGTGAATAATTGCATTTTTTTTCATAAAGATGTCTCTCAATAATATATATAAAAACCATCAACCTAAAATTGAATTCAAAATATTTTCTGTTTTTCTTAATTCATGAAAAAAAATTTTAAAATGTCCATTATGTAAACATCATTACTGCCCTTTGACTTGATTTTGTCGGTACAAAATAATTCAAATGTTCTACAGAGTTCAATAAATCTCCAATGAAATTCATTTGCATGTATTCAATTATTGGTACTAATAATGGCGAATTGAACTTAAAAAAAGTACTGCAGAGACCTTGAAAATTTTGAATTCACTAGATAAAGAGGTTGAATAAAAACTATACACTTCTCTCTCGAGCCGGTGGATAGGGGAATGAATTTCTTATGTGAGATTTTCATATGAACTTTCATATGTAATCTCTCATTATTAATTTTTTTATGTCATATGTTGTGTTTGGGTCACTAGTTAAATCAATCGTGATAAAAATCTAATATGAAAGAATCCATTTTTGAGTGGATGGAAATTCTCTTTTACTAGTAGTCATATTTGATGGACAAGAATGACTCAAGGCCAAATCTTGTTAACTATTTTAAAATTTTAAATGCTATCAAATACACATTTTTCATATAGCAATAAGTGATTGGTTGGGCAAGGAAAGGGACATGTTTCCATTCTTACTTGCTCCTCCCAACTAAAATAGTAAGAGTAAATCATTATTTTTGTTTCTGAAATTGTGACCTAACTACAAATTTGGCTTTTTTTAAAAAAAATTTCTCTGAAGTCCATAAAATTACCAAAAGTTGGGGACTAACTTGACTTTTACCAATTTCAGCAATCTTGAGAGAGTTTTCAAAGCTTTAGAGAAGATATAGTTGAAGTCAGGCTTCAATTTTGAAGACTAATTTGATAATTTACTCGAAATAATATCATATATTTATTATCATTGTTAAAAAAAAGAGGGGAGAAAAACATGAAAATCATGTGATGGAATATATGACATCAGTTATCGGTTAACTCAGATCATCACTTCCCAAACCAACTGGAACAACTAAGTTTCAACAAAACAAAATTGCATCAGAAGCTAAAGCAAGCTAGATTTCACTCTTATCTGTCTTTTTCTCGGATGGCCATAACTTTAGATTATAAGTTAGAAAGCACAATTCTTTACAACCAAGTTTCAACAAACCCAAGTTGTATCAAAAAGCAAAAGTATCATTATAAACATTTCCGTATACAATAAAATATTCTTATTTTGACAGCCTAAGATATTTAGAAGAATGGATTCTGTCGCTCAAAAGAAGTGCAACAAAGAAGAACATATGTCAGTTTCGAAGAAGAATGAATGCCTTAAAAGGAAAGCACCTAGTAGAAAATTTTCTATATCTATCTTTTTATTATTATTATTACTATTATTACTAATTTCTTTAGCCCAAGATCTACCTTGGAATTTGAAGACACAAACAAATGTTGCACTAGTCTTAATATCAGCGCCAAAGCAGCATCATTGTGATTTGTTAAGGCTGTTCTGTAGTTCAAAATAGGCAGAATAGTGTGCAAATTCATTAAGATATGTTTCCTTTTCTTTTTTTTTAATTATAGTTTAAGTGTGTTTAGCACTTATCATCTCACAAGGATTAGGGTATGGCTCTAAACTCTTTGAGCACAAGGATTCTAACGTGATTATCCAAAATAGACCTACAGTGCGAAGTAGGAGTAAACACACATTATGAATATGGGATATGGCAGTTACACTCCACTTACTTAATAAGATATTTTTAATTTTACTTTAATGAAAAATATTAACCCGATGAATTAGCTTAGTGATAAAAAACTAATTAACTCTATCCGAACATGTGAAGGGTTTATGTTAATGATGAAATTTGTGTCAGTTTTCGTAAAAACTTATGCCATAAAGTGTATATACATAAAGAAAAGTTAAGAATGAGATATGCTCCTTAGTTTTCTTCTTTTTTGTTTTTATCAATTTCGATGAAGCCTTTACTTTGGTAGTCGTTTTCAAAGGGAACACTGCTTTTTCTTTTAAAATTTGCACTCGAGTCTTGACATTAAAAAGATAGAATCAACAAAAGTTATCACATTGAGGGTTTATTTTATATTTTGAATAGTATAAACTGAAAACACAATGCGAAAATTACCACACAGATGATGATACTTATCACATTGAGAATATTTTGTGCATCTAAACAGTGTGTAATAAAAACACAATGGAAGAATTACCTCACGGGCGAGGATGTAAGAAATACTCAGAATGTGATAACTTTCAATATTGCATTATGTAACTTTTCTATGCTAAAGTGTAATTACACGATATTCCCTCCAAAAGAAAAAGGATAATACTTAACTAGAGCCCTTTGGATGAAAATTCTGATTTCGTTTCTTTGAAGAAATGTTTAATCAGAAGCAATTTGACTGCTTAGAATCTGATGTTGAATGCAGATATGATTCAGAAACTCTAGCTTAGTTGTTACAGATGATAAGCTCTGCTTTCCATAAGGCTTGTATCACTGCAATAAAAATTATGATACAAACAAACCAACCAAAAACAAGAGCGGGAAACACCAATGTAGAGAAACAAATTATTCACATTTCACACCAAATCCTCTGAAAAAATAAAAATAAATAAATGTCTTTCTTGAATATAATGTAATAGATGAACTGGGAATAGAAACCCCAAAATCAAGACTCAAGGGAATGACAAAAGGCACTGGACAGCTGGTTCCTATGAAGTCCAATGAATAAACAAACAAACAAACACTATATAATATGCATGCCAAAAACAGGCCAATGATGAAATAATGGTGGTCTCTTTTCAATTCTATATCCAAGCTTGTGGGGGAACAGAATCCACAGATTAATACTGTTGGGAAAATCCATTATCCGAATGGTGAATCTTCTCTTCCTCTTTCTCTAAACTAGAATGTAAAATTTCCTGAATCCTGCTTGCCACCACATCCATTGAATGTCTCTTGTCAGGGTATTGAGCAGTGCATTCAAGTGCAAGCTGTAAGAGGTTGACCATTTCCTCCTCAACATTCTGGTACCTGAGAAGCTCCATGTCAAAAACCTCGGTGTTCCACTCGTCTTGTACCACCGATTGGACCCATCTTGGTAGGTCCACCCCTTCTTCATTCAGTGAGGAATGAGTTGGGGCCTTCCCGGTGAGCAGCTCCAACAGCATTATACCAAAGCTATAGACGTCTGCCTTTTGGGATACTTTGCGAGCATCGGTGACCTCTGGGGCGCGATAACCAGAAACACGGTTGGGTGTAGAGGTTGGGAGAGCAAGATGAGCAAGGCCAAAGTCAGAGACGCGAGCTTCGTAGGATTTGGTGAGGAGAATGTTTGATGACTTGATATTTCCATGGGAGGATGTTGGGCCATGCGAATGTAGGTATGCAATCCCACGAGCAGCACCGAGAGCAATGGCAGACCTAGTTTCCCAATTCAGTGGAGTCCTACCAGCTCCATTATTTGCTATAACATGAAAACCGAAGACTGTATAAGTGAACAATGTCAAATAATCTGTTTCACTGTCTAGCATCCCAATTACAATTCATATTTTCACATCTAAGTTCTAAAAACTTGTGTTCATCCAACTAAAAATTCTGAAAAAAATAATTGAACTGTTCTTTATAGCCAGCACTACATCTAGGGCCAATGGCACGCTGAACATGAGTGGAAACAATAATTAATCAGAAATTATCAACCGATACAGCTGGGAACTTACAGACAAATAAATATTCAAATATTTAACATATAATCACTAAATCCAAGAGCCTTATACTATAACCAATCACTTCAAAAGAATTTTGAATGTTAGAACATAAGTTACATCCCTGAAAGGAAACATTTACTAACATCAAAGTTTAGTAGAACACTGAGGATCAACTAAGAGGCACAAACTTCAAATTTCTCAGAAAATGCTTTAGATATCAGACAAAACTTTCATATTTCATCTCTCCCATGTGCAAACATGCAATGGCCTCCAAAACCAGACATCATATCAATTTTGTCACTAAACAAAAGCCTTTTATTCACATAAATAAATTGATTTCAGACAAGCACAAAAAATGTGATGCAACTTGCAATGGAACCACACTACAGGCAAGACAGTAGATTACAAAAGCCAAATTCGAAACATCAAGGGACATAAAAGCAACATGTAATTGCCCCAAGAGCCAACCTAATGTAGACACAAGAACAGCCACAATCATGCACTTGACTTACAAACAAAAAAATCATCATCATGACACACGAGAATAAAAAAGAGAGAGAGCAACAGAACAGTCCAAAATATGACAACAACGCAGGAAATCAAAAAACACGCTTTACCATGTAATAAGGCAGATAAGCTTCCCATTGGCATGTAGTCGTACACAACAAGCTTTTCATCTTTGCTGAAGTAATAACCCCTTAGTGGGACCAAATTCTCATGAACCATCTTCCCAACTTGCTCAATCTTCTCCCTGAACTCTCTTTCTGGCAATGCAACATCCTTCAACCTCTTCACTGCCACACTCATCCCCATCTCCAAAGTGGCCTTGTAAGTTGTTCCAAAGGTACCTTTCCCAAGAACCTCAGCAGAAGCCCTAAGCAACTCTTCAAGATCAAAGGACCTATTCACATTCCCAAAGAACACCAAACTCTTAACACCAACACCAACACCAACATCACCATTCTTAGAATCACCCTTTGAAGAGCCACTTGCACCAGCACTTCCACTTTCACCATCACCACTTCCCTTCTCACGTGTCACGTCAGCAACCTCAACACCATGTTTGGGAGGTGCAGCAGCAGCAACATCCCTGGAATCACTTTTTTCCCTTTTTCTACACAAGAAGAACAATAATAGCAGAATCAAAAGCACCCCAACAACAGAACCAATCACAATACCGGCAATTGCACCCCCAGACAGCTTATTACTCTTCTTCTCCCCTGTTCCACTACCAGGGCAAGGATCAAGTGGCTTCCCACAGAGCGTGTTACCAGCAAAAGCGTTTCCTTTCAAACGCGAAAACCTCTCAGGAATAGACCCATTCAACATATTATTCGACACATTGAACTGACTCAAAGGTGGAACACTAAGGTCAGGAATATTCCCAGTGAAATGATTGTTCTCCAAATAAAGAGTATCCAAACGGGTTAACCTGTTGAATTTCGGCGAGATCTCGCCACTGAAGTTGTTCCTACCCAAATTCAACCTCACCAGATTCCCCATAGAGAACAAGAAATCAGGGATTTCGCCAGAGAAGAAATTCCCCTGAAGATAGAGGTTTCTTAGAGATGTTAATTTTGCGAAATCTGAAGGAATGGGTCCCTTGAGAGCGTTGAAACGGAGAGAGAGGGTTTGAAGCTCAGTGAGGTTCCCTAAACCCATTGGAAGCTCACCTGACAGTCCCATACCTGGGAATCTCAGAGCGGTTACTCTGTCTTTCTTGTCGTTTTTGCAGGACACACCGGTCCATAAGCATGGACTCTGTTCTGTGGTGTTCCAGAGGAGGGAGCGGCCACCAACGGTGGCGCGCAGGGTCAAGAGGGAGGCTCTGTCGGACGCTAGATCGGCGCCGGAAACAATGGTAAAGAAGAGAGAGAAGAGAAGGAGGAAGAGAATTGCTCTGTTTTGAAACAGAGTGTTCATGGTTCTTTTGGGTTTTTTTGGGGGGTAATGGTTGGAAAGGTGGGGACTTTGAGGTGAATTCGTGGGGTATGGGGAAAAGGGTAGGCTAGGGTGGCGGCGCCATGGGTGTTCTCGAGGTGGGTGTGGTTGATGGTGTGCTGTTTGGCTGCTGAGAAAACAGGGAGAAAATGGGAGAAAATACGGAAAAAGAAAGAGGAAGGATTAAAAAAGAAGAGACAGTGTTGCTGTAGTGTTGTGTAAGCGCGAAGGAAGATGGTGGGGGGTCACGTATTATAGCAAAATCCCAGTTCGCGGACTTGGCTATGGCTCGTTGGATTTGAATGTGATCTTTAGATTAGCATGGCTGGTTGTTGTACGAGTAATAAGTATTTTTTTTTGGTAATGTACGAGTAATAAGTGTAATATGAGTATTTGGGCGAAAAGGGAAAATAGTCTTGTCATCGGTCATTTATCTCTTAGAAGAGCTTTCTCTATTAGTGAGGATACCCTGAAAAGAATATAATATAAGTATTGATATAAATTAAATTAATAATATGTATATAACATGATTAAAAATATAAATAAATTATTTAATATGAGTATGTTGATTATTTTTCTGTCGTGCATAATTAGAAATTCCATGACTTCCTTCGATTGTTAAAAAAAAAGGAGATAATTATTTTAAATCTCGTGAGATTCAATTTAGTAGTAAGATAAGATAAAAATACACGTCTAACAATTTAAACTATTATCTCACATTAAAAAAATTTAAATTAGCATAAATTTAAACTAAGTTTAGTAAAAGTGATTAGTATCTTGTGTGTGATGGACTATGGTTTGAATTTTATCAAAAAAAAAATCACGTTTATTGATTAATAATGTTTCACAGAAGATTAGATCTAATAAAAAAAAGATTTTTTTTGGTACAATATAAAAATAAATTGGAGGTGAATTCTTTTCTTGTGAAAAATGTCATATGACGATGTAAGAAAGTGGGTCTTACCTTATGTCCTGCAAAAGAATCTAATTAGTAGTAAAAATCTATACATGACTATTTTCATGAGGATCCACTTTCAAGAATTTTATATTATCATATAATTATTTATTATCACATCAATAAAATAGTTTACTCTCATATTAACCACTTAAAAAAATGTTAATAGAATTATTTAATTGGATAACAATATGATTTTTTTATGTAAAATCTTCTTTTTAAGTAGGATAATAGTGTAAATATTTTTATACGATCAATGCATTGAAATTAAGTTCAATTCAACTCAAATTGGAATTTATTTTAATAATAGTGTAAAAGAGTTTTCATAGTAATTCAATCAAATTGTTATGATCCAATAATGGAAGCCCAAATTGGGGTCCAATGACAGGTAAATTAAGCCCAAAACTCTGACCAAAGGTAGGAGCTCTTTGTCGTAGGACGGAAAAGACGCCTCCTGGGTCCGACTTGACCTAGATGTAAGCCACGATCCCATGTCACACAACATGGAACCATGTCCCAAGCTAGTACAAACCATACTCCAAATACTCGTGAAATGACAACAAGCTGTTCAAACTCCTATTTAAAGAGCATTTCTAAGTGTAAACAGGTATGCATTCATTCATACACACAACTCAAAACCTTAAATCACTATTGATATCTTTGGTGGAGTACTTACAAGTGCCCCACCTCCCATCTCAATTGCATCAGAAACGACATCAAGAAGCGAGAAAGCTACATCATGTTATCATTCAGTCCAAGGTAACTTCCTACCATACTATCTCATCACAATGATTAATGCTCATATCTTTTCTTTTTTTTTAACAAAAGCATTAAAACTAGGAACTCTTCCTAGAGAGTTGAGGGAAGGGGGAAGGTGGATCAAATACAAGACCTTTTATTCAAATAGTGTAGAAGACAACTATAATTACTTAATTGTAAACTCAATCGCCTCATATCTATTATTTGAATTTTGAAAGATTCGATGTGATCATTTAGGTTTAAGGAAAAGTCACTTGGATTTATTCATGATTTGTTTATTCCTATCCCGAGAAACCTGTTTCTTACCAAAAAGAAGGACTTTTGTTTTATTTATTTATTTATTTTTTGTTATATAATACGATAAAATAGATGTTATATTATGTTATATATATCTAATTTGATTTATATATTATAACATTTTGATTGAATAACATTGTTAAAAAAATTATATTATGAGTAAATCAGAATTACACTACTAAAATTATATACTTTATCTTATAGTATATTCTTAAAATAGCAAAATCCATCCCTCGCGAGAAGTGTTAGAGAAAAGAATCGAAATCGCTTTTGGGAGAGAAGTGTTAGAGTGCGTGCACGTGCATTGAAACTCCGGTGTTCACACACGGGTGATCAATGATCAATAGTAGTGATTAGATTAAAATATTTGGGAAGGTTCGTTGTGGACCCCACATATTCTATTCGAAATGTTCCATTGAGAGGGCTTTAATTCGGTCGGTGCGCGTGCCAATGTAACGTCCTAGCTGGATCCTTTGTTTCGAAAAAAAATCTTATTATATGTAAGTGGGATCCACGCTTGCAATTTAAAGTTTTTTTTTAAGCCAATAAGACGATGACTGATGAGTAATCATAATATAATTTTGGATTCAGAGTAAACCTTATATATAATTATATATTAATTATTTAAAATATAATTTTAAATTAAAAATATATAAATATTATAAAAATAGAATTCATTATATTTATGTTTTTCTAAGATGATGTAAAACTTAGAGCGTGTTTGGTTTCATCGTTTTCTATTTTCATTTTCAATAAAAATGGAAAATGAACATGAAAATATGTTTGGCTCAGCTTTCAAAAACGTTTTCATGAAAATATTTCTTAAACACCCACAAAACTAAAACGCCAATTTCATGTTTTCTTCATTTCCTTTCTTAGTTGTTAGAAAACTAAAACGGTGAAAATGCGGTGGCATTATCGTAATATTAATGATATTGCTTCTTCTTTTTTTTTCCCTTTTCTTGCAACCATCACAAAAACCAATTGCACACGATGTGCCACCATGGTAAAGAGGGAAGAAGGATGCCATGAGGAGTCCTGGACACAAAAACAAAAAGCCATCCTAAAATAACTGTGATTTTGCATAAATCAATCAAAAGTTGCATTTTTTTTTAAAAGCAGAGGCAGAGGGAGAGGGTTCTCGGCCACAAACTTCCATTGACGGGCGTCGATCTCCTTGTAGCAAGGGTAGCCATCGCTGGAGCCAAACATGGCAATGAAGCAAATCACGTCTTCAAAGACTATTTGCGTCTATGGCACGACGTTGGCGACGGAGCTCTGAAGCCCACCTATAGTGTTGGGCAACGCGATGACGTGTTGTAGTGGAGCAAATCTTGACGTTTTGCGGTGATGCGTTGGAGAGCAAGGAGGTTGAGTGGAGTCTGGCGGTCCTGGGCAAAGAAGTTTTTTTCCTTTTTGGGTCAAAGAGAAGTTTGAAGAAGATTGAAATGGGTAGAGTGGGGAGTGGGTAATGATTTTTTTATTATTATTAAAAGTGAGTGGGTTGATGAAAATTGGTTTATGATTTTTACATTTTAATATAAAAATAATTATTCAAAACAATATATAGAAATCCATAACTTGATAAATATATAATAAACATATCTTTATACAATAAAATAAATAAGATTCAACATAAATTATAATTATATAAACACACTAATAAATATTTAAAATTTAATATGTACAATTTAAATAAATTTTATTATATTAAAAAAATTTTAGTAGATGAACCAATACAAATAATATATATATTTTTTATTATTTAATAATAAGTATAATATTATTATCTCAAATTTGATTTTGAAAATATATTTTGAAAACAAGCAAATCAAATATATTTTCATTGTTTTCATTTTCTAAAACCAAAATCTATCTTTATAAACCAAACGCATTTCCTAATTTTAAAAATTTGAAAATGAAAATCCTTTTCAAAAAATAAAAACAAGAAATAAAAATAGAAAATATTTTCACAAACCAAACGCATTAGATTTCTGGCTGTTTGAATCTGATTATAGAAATATGTTTAAAGGACAAATTCCCAATTAGTACCACTCCCTAGACCTTTCAAATGGACCATGCAATTCAAGAATTCTTTTTTTTTTTTTTTGGGTTTCTTTTCTTTGAATGAAATAATACTTGTTTTCTGGCTTCAATTTTTTTTTGTTGCCCAAATTATCTATCTTTAGTAATAGTAACTAATCTCTTCAAGAGAAGTTTCCTTAAAGGTAAATTTCTTGTCATAAGATTCTTTTCATGTATATTGTTAACCACTAATTATATGTTTAAAAGCTAACTACAACTGATAGATATCATGGTTTTCAATTTTTTATTTGTATCAGCCCAACTCATTTCATTTTCCGTTTGCTTTCGTTTGATTGAAAAGGCTAATAGCACTTACATTGCTAATGTAGACAGAATACATTAATTCTTATCAATAAAATACAATCAGCAATTGACACTTGAGCGGATAGATAAGAAATTTAAGCTTGAATTCTAGGATTCGATTTTAATGTATTAAAAATATACTAATAAATTGCAAGTCGAATGGACTCGATGTAAATGACACCAAGTATCTTTCTTGTACAATTTATTTTTTATAATCTTGGATGAAGTGATTTGATATTTTTTTTTATCAAGATTTATTTGAATTTGAATAATGGTTATGTAAACAAAAAAACTTGCTATCTTTTGAGTTCATATTTGCTCATTTTACTCTCATATTAAACAACTCATCTTACTTAAGTCATCGCCTATTAATCTCATTCCCTACTTTAAGACAAGATAAAATATTAATTTTATTAGATTTATCCTTAATTCATTAAAAATCTTCTTGTTATGGTTTAATAATGTGAACCCATGACAAGGCCCAATATTATACGGTCCGTGCTCAAAATGAGTCCAAGTCGAGGCTCAATATGATGTTGAATCACTGGATCGCTAGCCCAAGCTGGAACTTGGAGGGCCTGAGACGTGTGCATACTCGACGAGACCTAATTTGGCACCATGCAAACCCATGATCACTCAATGTGGAACCACACTTCAAGCCCACTAACCACACTCCGAAACATAAGGGTGGTGGTATGGGTAATTGGTCTTCATATTTAAAGGGTAATCCAAGAAGGAACAGGTACGCATTTAAACCCATATACTAAGTATAACCTTAAACCGTTATTGATACCCTTGGTGGAGTGCTTGTAGGTACCATAACTCCTATCCCAACCATAGCAAAGACAATATGAGAAGAAGGAAAGGCTATGTTGTGTTTATTTCAAGTCCCCAGGTAACTTCTTATCATATATTATTCGTTACACTTTTGTATATATCTTAGAGTAAAAAAAGAAATCTTTTGTATCCTAGAGGTTTTAGAACAACAAAAATATTATTTGATAATTTAAAAATTGGTGTTCATTGGGCGCCTAATTTATCACCATCTCATAATCCAATAGTGATAAATTAGGTATCCTGATGGACATCCATTTTTAGATATTTGAATAACATTACTAAAAAAATATAAAGTGAGACATGGTTAAAACGTACCAAAAGAAATTAAGTCTCACTAAAATATAGAAAATTAAGATCCTAGAATAATTACAGCCTTAAATGTAAAACATATAGTAATTAAGAGGTTGATTCTTGTAATTAAATTTGATCAAAAGATTTCATTAAAAAAATTATCAAAAGATAATAAGGGCGTGTTTGTTTGGGATAATTTTAGCTCAAAATTACCTTTTTTTACTAAAAAAAAATCACTTTTTATGTATTTGAATAATTTTTAAAAATAATCAGAATTAAAAAAATCAGTTTTCAAATTTTTTAATCAAATATAAAATTTAATTTTCAGAATTACTTTTTTTAAAATTCAAAACAAAAGCACCCTAATAAATTGGGATATTATTAACAATTTAATCCCGATTTATTAGTGATATTATTTAATATTATAATTATTTTGACTATAATAATTTCTTAGGAAGTAAAACTCTTCAGTATTACGACGCATGAATCAAAATATTACAATTTATGATTTTTAGGAAAACAGTGTTTATTGTCAACCAAATTATATCCGTACCAATTTGTCCTAGAAACTCAACCGTGGTCAAAGAAATTCATTGCTAAGTAAGAGAGAGTTGTACAGTTTGCTTTCCTAGTTCGCATTTTTCAAATTCAGTACTGAGATTGACGATAGAAAATTATAATGGATACATGCATTTCAATCCCTTTAGAATAGTTGACTGGGAAGATGAACTATAACTGGCTAATTGGCTATGGCAACTGCCAAAACTTGATAAACCCTCATCGTTCAAGAAAACTTGAGCATGCATGTCACAATGAGTATTCAAAGTGATGGGAGAATAAAGTTGTTCAATTAAAAGGATAGGAATGTACCGTGTACGTGTATTCGAGTGGGATTGGGTTAGATTTAAGAGGAAAAAATTCCAAAATTTGATAGATTTTTTGTGACTAATTTGAATTGAACCGAATCAATTAAAATTAACTTGGTTTGATTTGGGTGATTGGTTTATTATTATTTTATAATTAATTCAATTAAAATACAAAAATAAAATCACTAAAAGTTTAAAAAATTATAAATTTTTTTATAATTTTATATTAATTTCATATAAATATATAACTCAATAACATAGATAGACAAATGAAATATGATTTATACATTAACCATATTATATTTATATATATATATATATATATATATATTATGATAGGGTAAAGTCTCGTGTTTAAATTTATAAAATTTGACAACTGAATTGATTATTATTGGTTTTAATTAGTTTCTACCCATATGATCTAATGACTTGAACCAACTTAAATCAATTTAATTGGTTCATTTTGAGTTGGTTGGTTTATTGAATTGACTCAGTCAATTTACACCCATATATTTGAATATATCTTTTAAGGGAAGTAAATGTTTGATTTAGTTCTTGAAATTATATACGTGAATCATTTTGATTCTTGAGATTTAAAAAGTAACTTTGTAGTTCTTAAAATTATAAAATATGAGTCATATTAGTTTTTGCGCTATTTTTAGTTATTGTGTCCTTACATTTTTTGAAAAAGTTAATTTTCAGTCAAAATATTGAACTGTAAATTTCAAAGCCAAAACCCCTAATAATTAAATGATATTTTAAAATAGAATTTATTATTAACTTATATCTTTATTTAAAATATCACTTTACTGTTAAGTTGAACACAAATTTTTGACGAAAAAAAGAACACAATTTAACTGATTAATAATTTTTTCCATTGAACACCTGAGTTAACTGGATCATGAATGTAACCAACTGAGGTCAGCCATTCCATTCCCCTCTCTAACATGTGGTATCCTAATTAATTTCCTAATTTCGTTCCCACATCATATTAATGGCTCAAAGAATAGTAGAACAGTGGAGGAATGATCCACCAATTTCAAATCCAGATATACCGCCATTGATGATGAATTTAATTCAAGCTATATGATTGATAATACCACTTATTCCAAGCTAACTCCAGCGCCAAAAAGATGTACCATTGGATCTGCACCCATAGACAGGCGTTATATGAATCAAGGTATTTATTGACTCTATAGGATCTTAATAAAGACATTAATTAATCAATTAAAACCAATAAATCCCATGACTCCGTCAGTATTATGATATTAAATTCATCAGGCTGCATTTGGGGACTATCTCAAGACTAAAGATAAGAAATAGAAATAAATAAATGAAAAAGATTGTTATATCATATTTGATAGTGAAGTCCAAGACATGATAATTATCTCTGTATCTTGTTTGAAAATATAAAGACAAGATAAAAATTACATGATAAGGACATTATTTACTTCTGCCAAAACCCATTTCATCACCAAACCACCACCACTAGTCGCCGACACTGCTAAATCACTCATGATAATGAGGACAATGAGGAAATATTAAATATTATTAGAAGAAAAAATATTAAATTTTTATCTCTATATTTTGTCTCCAATATCTCTCTATTTTAAAGGTACATAAATTTTCTGAAAATTTTCTATATTTTATAATTATCTCCATAATCAAATAATTTTGAGTCCTCATATCTTCTGTCATGTGCCAAAAACCAAACCCTACCTCACATAACCAAAAGCAAAGGAATGCTTTATAGCCCCGTCCACTTTATACTTTTGCCCATCCATCTTGGGGATTTGTTGTCCAAGTCAACATACTAGCGACTTTATTTGTGGGTTATACTTTCTCTATTACATAATAATAATAATAATAATTTTTTGACTTTTTAATATTTGAGAATATTTATCTATTTATAATATTCAGATAATACTAATTATTTTATTTCATTTATATCCTTAGTTTAAATATATTAGTTAAGTAATCAATACATTTTTTAAGATGAATAATAATAACAGTATAAAAATAGTTTTGTCATCTCATATAATTTTTTATATTTAATAAAATATCTTTTTGCTTTTTTAATATGTTTATTGTTTAGTCTTTTACAATTATTCTGAAACAAGGGACTGCATGACCTACAAAATCAACACAATACATACAATTTAACTTTTGTTTTTGCATAAATGTATCTATTTTTCATATTTATAAGTTTAAATGGATTCGGAGCTACTCATCCCATCAAATTTCGAAAAACATGCAAGCTCCTTTTAGTTAAATTAAAAGTAATAACCATTTCTGAAATTGAACAAACTATACTTTTTCAATTAAAATTTTCTTTTTAGACTCATGCTAAAAACCCAAAAAATAAGCATTTGTGCTGCACGTCCCTATTGTTATCCACGAAAACAGAATCAACATACTCGGCATATACTGTATGTAGCAAATTCCTAGTGATTTGATGAAAGTCATGAATGATAGGAAAATAGGGGCACGCTTCTCATCAGCAATTGGCATATCTTGAGTTTTAATTTTAGTACCCACTTTTTGACTTTTTTTTTTTTTGTTGGGAAGTATTTCCCATAAATAAGTACCGCAGAATGTATTAATTATGCCTTCACCGCACCTATTGCTACTTTTCGGTGGCGCTGACCAAAACGGTAGTGGTTGTTCTTTTGGGTGGTTGAAGGTAAGTATGCTGGTTCTATTAATTAATCCCTTTAAAATTTAATGGATCCAATGTTTTTAAAAAGGAAAAAAAAATATGATATAATTTGTCATTAATTATTCTTTTAAAAGTATAACTTTAAATAAGTATGTGACTTTAAATTGAGTTGAACTAACTTGAAATATAACTTCAACCCAACTAAAAAGATGCTGAATCAAATTTTAAAATCTAAATCTATTTCAATGAATTTTGAGTCGAAACATATTATTAGATTAAATCGGGTATTGGACCTTTAGTTTGTACCATTTTAGAAGGACCAGAAATTAATTAATCAAAAGGAGTTGAAAAATGAATTTGCTCATACCTGATAGTTATTATTTGACATTGCACGTGTGTGCCGTTAATTAGCAATGATCATCCTTGCCGAACTACTATATTGTCAGTTTGGAAAATACATATATAATGATACCCCTTATTTGTATTTCCACGGATGCATTGCATTGCCCATGCCTTGGGTACTTGTTATGATCATAAGGAAAAATTCTTCATATAGGATATGAACCACCCCTTTCTCTCAACTATGATCCTTTTGATTTTGGCCTCTAGATACCAATTCTTATACACCAAGAAAGCTTAGTTGGTTAGATTTGGTGAAGCAAATTAGATCGCACAATGTAAGATATGTTGTTACAAACACTATTTATTTACTCTAGTGATAACCCTCTACACATCGTTTGGATTTATTGAACCTGATAGCATTTCGTTGGTATAGGATATATTAGTTTTCTTAACAAAGTAACACTGCTATATAGTCCTTTTGAGGACAAACCTAACTAAATGGTTAACAGATATAATAATCAACACGAGAAGGAAGGTCTACCTTAGACCACGAAATCGGATATAGATAAGAAACTGGTTATTGAGGACCGGATATTTGGCTTATGAAGAACTGATGAGACAGCCCAAACCATTTTTCTGATTTATTCTACTAAGAGAAACAAAAGGATAGAACTTGTATATTAAGTTTTTTTTGTTATTATTATTATTCGCTGGGACAGTTCCTATGCCATGCGCGAGATTGGTAAAATTTTTTTAAAAAAAGGTTAAAATAAAAAAAGTAAAAAGCAAAAATCAGGATATATTGAGCCGAAAAAGAAATTGTGGAACAAATGAAGTCGAGAGAGATTTGATAATAACTATGGACTTTAATACCATCTTAAGATTGAATTTGTCTAATACGCAACTTCAAAAGCTATCTAGGCAACATTCTTAAGCACCGTGAGACTCTACCTGAAGATGCATTATACCTTTCAGTATTGTGGAGCTTAATCATCCAGGCGGCTAGGTCTATGAGATCATTATCAATTTGGCATGTCTTGGTTGTCTGTTTTATGAAATGCAAACAATAAGAGCAGGTATAGTGGAGTGGAGAATTGATTTAGACTTGGTTATTATGTCATGTATGTCTGCGTTTTGCTTTCAGGTGCGTTTTTGAGTGATACTCTTTAATTTTTATCCTTTTATAGCAAACGATTTGACTTGACATAAACGCTCTCAAACACTACACTTTGGTGCTTAATAAATATTCTAATTTATCGCCCAAAAAAATTCCATTCTTGTGCATGGCCTGAAAAAATTGTATGTAACAATTAACAATAATAATATGCTTGATTTGAGAATAAAAATACAGGAAATTTTAATTCAACCAAGAAAAATTTTCACATATTTTTACTCCCTTAATAAGATGGGATGAAGTTTTTATGAATTTTTTTTTGTTAGATGAATGACAAACAAGCAAAAAATACCAATAGGTGCTAACCACGTAAATACCAAAATTTTTATGAATTACATACATATCCCTCTAACTCCTTAAATTTTGAGAAGTGAATGAATCACTAATCAGGCTTTTAGACTTTAATACTGCAATGACCATGTTTATTTTAAAAATTGAAATGCATATACTATTTGTTTATTAATTTTTAACGCCTTTCTGTATAAAGTTTGGTACACCTAATAGATGGACACGAGCAAAAACCGGTGGAATATACAATTTCTATCCAACTTATTCTGTTCAAGAACAAAGAGGCAAATATAAAAATTTCATCTGTCTATTTCTCATATCAAATATTGGTGGATAAGGGGGTTAAGTTTCATTGTCCCATTCTTGTCAACCAATATGAGCCATCTGTCGGTGTTAAAAGACAATTTGATGTAATCTGAACAGTCCAAGTCACATGAAGCTCGTTTAGAAACTTGACAAAATACATGGCTCCTTTGTAGCCTTTATCTCCCTTTTCACAGCATTATTATTCTACATTTAAAAATAAATATTCAATTGAACATCTACTTCATCACTTTTAAATGTGATGGATGAATTAAAAAATTAGGATATCATCACATCTATAATAGAATGGATGTCCCAATTGAACATTTTATGAGATGTTAAAACATTTTTGCTTTCCCCACCTAGCTTTTTAAGCTCATGTTTCTCTGAAATATAGTTGGTGATTTGCCGCCAGATAGACAGCTTCTTCTATTTAGTATGCACAGTATTGATGACTGATAGAGGGATGATGCATACCCCCATATAACTGCTGCTGGGGCTGTAATCTTTTTCATCATCCAAAATCTTGATTTCATAAGCTATTTATCTCATTCATTCTAATATATTGCAGTGGAAATTATCCTTATTATCTCTTGTATTTTGTTGTCATCAATCGCATAATTAAGGATACGTTTAGTTGAAGAATAAAATTTTTATAAATGAACTATAAATATAAAATTATACATCAAGCTCATTAATAGAAATTTTACCCCACTTCTACCCCAACCACAACCCAGAGTTTTAGCTAGTTTATGTGAAACATTATGTTTCCATAAGCTACTGCCTACTTGGCAACAAACCAACTTTAGACACAAAATAACGCAATTCAGCGATTGGTTCCAAAAATTTGGCGTAATCTCTCCATGTTTAGCAAGGTTTCGACAAAGTTTTACAAAAGTCTCACAAGGCTCACATAAATATAATAGAAATAAAAGAAAAAGGAAGAAGAAACAATCAGAGCCGGTAATGCTTAACAACACAATCGCTCTTTGTTACACAACTGCAATTGTTTGCATCATAGGATACATTTTATTTTCTTTTTTTCAATCCCATTAATTTTGACATAATAGACTTTCCAAAACTTTATTCAGAGCCTGCTAGAGATGTTAATGTTTCGAACTTTAGGCGATTTAGGTGCTGCATCTTTAGGCACAACAACAGTGAGGACTCCATTCTCTACATGTGCCTTAATCTGATCAACCTTCACATTCTCTGGCAACTCAATTGCCCTTGAGAAATCACCTTTCCCTGTAGTTCCTCTCTCAGCAACATGCCAAACAGTGTCTTTAGCTTGAGGCTCCTCTTTCCCACCTTCCCCTGATGAGCAGAATGTTCCCATCCTCAACCTGCACCTTTATGTCATCCTTGCTGAACCCTATATATGACCCATCACCCCAAAAAATTCAATCACAGCCATTCAACCAATCTGTCAATCATGTCATGCACTCACCAACCAGAAAAGAACAATGCTAATAGTCACAAAAATAGTAAGAATGTTTGACAAAAATCATGATAGGAAAGAGTTAACAGAAATGACCCATAGTTCTGTCATTTATATTTAATCAAAATTTTGAAGGATTTATGTAAATTTTTTTTATAAAGACATTCAATTATATATTATATTCAAGAATCATACAAAAGAAATATTTTGATTGAATTTTATATGGTTTATACATAAAATTAATAGAATTTTTAATTATCCAGCAATTTCTATTTTTTTCAACAAAAATCAATTTTTAACATCAAACATAGAATCATCAAGATTCTAATGGGTCATTAATATAAGTGAGGATGATAGTAAGGCACCTGGAACATTGACTTTGAAGATGTGGGAAGTAGGGGATTCAAGCCAATCCAATAGGGCACTAGATCCAGACCATTCTCTGAAAATAGGGGGATGACCCCATAAGAAGCGTCTAAAAGGGTAACCAAATATACCATCACCCATAGAAATTTGATCTTCTTAGTACAACCAAGCTTTTGTTGACAAGAGACAACAAAGGTGTCAGTAGCCGAAGAGAAGAAATTGTTGTACAATGTGGTACCTGAAATTTTCGAGATCCACAATTAAAAGCTATAAATATTTTGTGTGTTAAGGATAGGAGTTGTCATTTGTCATGGACAATCCAGAATGTTCTTTGATCCTGGGTTCTTCCTGAAACGTCATGGTTCTCGGTTCTTCCTGAATTATGAATCTTTTGTTTTTTCTCTGGGTCAAGCCGAATCATTGAAATGGGACGTGGTGAAGTTGCATTTGGATTTACAAAACCCGAGCCCATTTATTTGGGGCCTGGTAACTATAGTTGGCTACGCTACAAAATTCGTGTTTTGTCAATTTAGTTGGACTGGGCTTGGTGTCCAATGAGGAAACTGGAGAAGTTATGAAGTAGGAGCAATCCCAGACTTGAAAAAAAATACCCATAGGAGCAATCTGACCCAAAAATATAGGTAGAAGCAATGAGGCAAAATATACTTTTGAGCCCATCTTGATGTTTTCTTTTCCTTTAGTGATTATAATAATTCCTTTTTGTGATTTTTTTTTAATCTTTGCTGAAGGGATGAAAAATATCATATACAATTATTATGAGGTGGGGAGTATTGAGAGGTAAGGTCACAAATTTGCCTTCATGTGATACATATAATGTGGATGTATAAAATAATCATATGAAATTTAGGTGTTGATGGAGCATAAAGCATAATTCAAGGAGGTAAAAGGTTTCACTTGGCAAACCGAGGTTGGTATAAATGATTAGGTTTCAGTCTCAAAAGTGTGACTATCCCTTGGTGACATGTCAAATTAAAATCCCCCTAGCTTGAAAGTCTTTAGTTGATGGATAACTTTTTGCAAGGAGACCACCTATCACTCAGGAGTAATATCAATAAGTCTTCTAGAAGACCTTGAACTGACCTAGTTTGAGGAGATGAGTGTGAACGCTAGGGGCTAATTAATAAGTGTCCACCACCTCTACTGATGTCCATCCTTGATTTGGAAACTAGTGTGCCTTCCCTTACTTACGGATAAAGAAAAAGTGCTACTTTCAAAATTATATGACAATAAACTAAAATTGTGTCAAACTACCATAAAAAAGAAATTATTTTCTTGGCACATGCATTATTTTCTTTTTTTTCGATAATTTTAAATGGTTGTAAAGGCATAATGTCATCTTAATTAATTTGAAGGAAGAATTACATAAGGCAACATAGACTACACTGCGAGAGCTTTAATTGGTTGTGATTACTATCTTTGTGCTTCGTAATCATGGCCATTTCACTTTACAAAAAAATAATAATCTTTCCCATTTTAATGAATCTCACCAAAATGCAATGGATTATTTTGTACAGGTTTCCTGCGTTTCTTTTAATTTTAATGTAAATACTAAATAATCGCCTCATTACTCATTTGTCATTGCCTTTAATTCCTATTATTGCTGCATATACGCATGATCATGATTTTTTTAAGTTAGTGCTTTTTTGGCTTTGTCTGTTTGCAACTCATATGTGGGGTATAATATTATTTTAGGCTTCTGCAGCTTTATTATGTCATGCACATTATTAGCAGGTATTTGCGCATGGTACATGTTTCCTTAAGCTTTAAGCTTTGGATATATATGTGGCAGCGTGGCATCCATTTAGACGAATGAGATGGATTCCATCCAATTATATATGCATGTTTCGGGTAAAAGACGAAGGAGGAAAGTGTAAAGAGCCATTGGTTTAGGTCTTTTATGTTGTTTTGACGTTGAAATTGATTTGATCATAATGTCTCCTCTCACTACGTTATCCTCTTTTATAGATGGGTCACAGGCTATAAATGCTTGCCGGAATATACTGTGTGCTTCTGCTACCGCACAATAAAGTAGTGAGATTTTTTAAATAAAACTCATGGAGGCAAATTACTTTCAGTGCTCAGAGTGTCTCAAATTTACTGAGAAAATGACTTCCTATTTTCTCCGGTAGAATGTTGAGTGTTTATTACTTTAGATATCTTGACAATAATGTAAGTAAATAAATAAGGGTTTTTTAACTAGTGATTAAGGATACTACAAATGATAAATTTTAAAATTTGGAATGAATCTCATGCTTTAAAAATATAAAACTCATTCAATGATAAAGTTTCTATTTTTGACTTTTTTATTAGAGTACAGGTTAGATAAATCTGATAAATAAAAGCGTTACCACATCATACATTGTTTCCACTTTCCATATGAGTATGTTAATAAGGTAGTCGATTGGAGAGCCCAACATCAGGGAAATCTAAATCAAAAAGCTAAATGAGAAACTAAGTATATATTTGTGAGTTGAGATTTTAGAGAAGAGGGGATGGAAAGAAATATTTGTAATATAACTTTATATTACAAACCCCTTATTCCTCTTCCATCTCTTCCAAAAAAAATTTCAACTCATAAACATACCCTAAAACACTAAACAAAATATTACATTTTGACCAAAAATATATCTTAACACAGTAAATACGGTTATCTCAAGTTGCAATGCAACCAATTTTCATGAGGCCCGGGAAATTATTTGCATGATCATGAATCACTAGGTAGATTTATTTTTATTTGGTAATGGAGTGGTATTTTATCTAAAAATATAGATATTACCGTTAAAGGAAATATCATTATATATATCATTAGGTGATATCTGTCTGATATCACTAGGTGAAACACAACTCCAAATCATACAAAAATTCCAATAATGTAACCAAGTTGGACATTGACTTCAATGGAATGAATTAAAAGAACTTAAAACCAACTTATTCCAGAAAATAATTCCAATAAACATTCAGGACAGATTCAAACATAGAACGCAGCAGATTCTTGTAATATCGAGTTTAGATTGTGAGCTGGTCCCATCAATATATGAAGAATTTTTTACTTGATTCTAGGGACAACTCCGAACTAATTACTTGCATACATAGATATCAAAATTGAACTAATAATCTACTCAAGTCAAACAAATCATTGTCACTGGTTTAACCCTGGGTCATGGTTAAACCAGTTGAACTGGATTTATACAAAAAAAATAAAAATATATAAAAGTTTGAATAAAATTCAATAAAATGACAACTAATTAACAACTTGACACTCTTTAGAGGTCTAAATACAAAATATAAATAAATAACATAAATTCCTAAATATTGTTCACATTTCATAATCACGAATCACAATTGACAAATTCAAAATATAATTACATAAGTAAACTTCAGAGTTTTATATCACAAACTCATAAATCATGACAATACAAACAAAGTTACTGCATTTTTTATAAGTTAGATTAGAATTTTTTTAAAGGTTTTAAAAAATGACATCATTTAAAAAAAAAGAAAAAAAAAAAAAAAAACAGGTTCGTTCAACTGGTTGAATCACCAATTTGATACAAAACCAGTTGAAAGTTCGCACGGTCCAATGCTGGACCAATCAAACAACGGCTTCGACGATTTCCGGTTAAAGCCGCCAAAGATTTTATAACATTGCTTGCATATGCCCTTTCTATGCGAGAAATACTTGCATACTCCTGGAGCACATATTAATTGTGCTCCAAAATATTTGCAACCACATATGTTTAATTTTTATATAAGTTTTAAGTATTTTAAATCGATATTGAATGATTATAGTTGTTCCTGAACACGCATTAATATGCTCTAGAAGCATATAAATATTTCTTTAGACTTGTTTGTTGAAAGAGGTTTGTTATTTCAATACCTCAAAATTCCAAACACCTAGACATCTCTCTCACATAATATATGGGACCCAAATCTTCATTTATTTTCCATTTAATCTTTCTTCACATCTTCTCCTCTTTGTATTAAGGTGTTGGGTATCCATGAATTTAGGATGTTAAAATAACTTTTCTCTTGTTGAATAATGATATGTCAATAGTTAAATAGTAATAGACACTCAACATTCAAGAAGAAAAAGAGGGAAGATGATGAGAGAGAATAAATGGAGAATAAAAAGTAATATCAACCCTTATTATGAAAGGGTGTCTAAGATGTTTAAAAATTTAGGTGTTGAAATAATAATATTATTTCACTAAAGATGAGACAATAATATGGCTGTAATTTACATGTGATAAACAAATAGCTAATTAAAATTGTCACTTTCTTAGGATAACTCCAGAAATAACATAGGAATCCAATACTGCTTTTTCATCACAATAGGTAGAGAACACTAAGCAAAGTCTCTTCAACAGTGAATATGAAAGTGGTATTTTCTGAAAGTGATCTTCTTTGGCCTAACACCACCCCAATCATTGTCAACTATGAAATGCTCTTCTTTTCAAGCAACTAAAATTTAGTTCTCAGTGGTTGGAGGGAGTGAAATGTTTAAATAAAAACAATCGGATAGTTTTTAATAAAATAATAAAAAATTGATACAGAAATTAGAGTTTTTTATTTAACAAAAGAAAAGAAAAAGAAAAAGAAAGAAAGTTATTGCTACTTTATGTGTAGATTATTTCGACCAAAAAGAAAAGTAACTAAGCATAAGATCGACTAAAGAACGAGAAAAAAAAATAAAAAAAGCAACGAGATCGACCCCACAGCTGTAAAATAAATTGAACAGAAGCCTTTTCTCTGCACACAGATGACATGGCTAAGCTAAGCCATGGATGATTTTTTGCTTATTTAAACCAACTCCATAACCATGCTCACAGGTCTTTCCCGATTCAAAGTCTTCATTTCTTGATTTCTTCTAACAAGTATATACCAGCATCAAGACTCTCATGCCTCACACACATCACATGATTCAGTACTCTAATCTCTCCACACACATGCAAACTTGCTCAACATAATAGTTATACGTCAACATCTCCAAATCCAACCAAACCCTAGTTCCCTCTATCACCGACACACAAAGACTAACACACACACACACAAACACAACCGGCAAAAAAAAAAAAAAAAAAAGGCATAGACTCATACAGTAAAATACTAAAATGTCCAAAGCTACCTTCTCTTTCTCCCACTCACTCATCACCATCTTTATAATTCTCTCGATATTTTCGTTCCCTAATTCCATCACAGCCTCCTCCATCATAAACACCTACCTCTACGGAGGGTGCACCCAACAAAGGTACACCCCAAACTCGCCGTACGAGTCAAACCTTGACTCGCTACTCACCTCCTTGGTCAACTCTGCCACCTACATGTCCTACAACAACTTCACCATCATAGGCTCCGCCCAGCAAGACGTCGTCTACGGCCTCTACCAGTGCCGCGGCGACCTGTCCATGCCGGACTGCGCCCAATGCGTTGCACGTGCCGTCACACGAGCCGGAGACATGTGCCCGGCCGCGTGTGGCGGCACGGTGCAGCTGGATGGCTGCTATGTCAAGTATGACAACGCTACGTTTCTTGGCGTGGAAGAGAAGGCGGTGGTGTTGAAGGAGTGCGGGCCCTCAGTGGGCTACAACCCTGAGGGGATGGGTAGCAGGGACGCTGTGCTGGGTGGCCTCGCAGGCTCCAGTGGGCCGTTCCGTGAGGGAGGATCGGGAGAAGTCCGCGGAGTGGCCCAGTGCACGGGGGACCTGAGCTCCGGAGAGTGTCAGGACTGCCTCTCTGAAGCGATATCCAGGCTGAAGAGCGATTGTGGGACCGCAGATTACGGGGACATGTTCTTGGGGAAGTGTTACGCGAGGTATTCAATCGGTGGGGCCCACCAGGCCTCCAAGGCCCATGGTAAGGCCCGTCGTCATGTGCTGCTTGTGGTGCTTCTAATTCTTGCTCTTGTTTGGTTTGGAAGTTTCTGAACTTGTAAGAAGATGGAGAAGTTGGGGTGGAGGGTTAATTTGGATTGGATTGAGTGTCAAAGCTGTAAATTTTTGTTAATTTCACTAATTTCTTCTTCTTCTTTTTCTTTTTTTTTCCCCCTTAAAAGAATGTAAGCAAAGTTTTAAGAAGTGCTAAACATATTGTGTGAATATTGGTCTTTTGAAGAAATAATGAAAACAGTTATTTTCCTGTTTTGATAATTTGTTAGGAGAAACGTTACTCTTACATCAAAAGTCTTACAGCCCTTTCTTTCTTCACTAACTACTTTTGCATAAACAAAAAAGACAGATAATTAAAGAAGAGAGCATGAAGTGAGACTAGTTTCGACTTTTGTAATAATAGTTAGTGTTAAGGAGAGATATATTTGTTTGTGGGTACAATTAAGTAGAGATATATGAATTTATATGACGAAATAACCAAGTTATTTTTCTAAATTTTCTTTTGATGCTAATAATTTGTGTAAGATTTCTTGATTAGGCCGCATATAGGATCCATTTAAAAAAAACTAATAATAAAGGCCTTATTTATTTGAATTGCACGTCCACATATGATTAATTTGCATATTGTTTGGGTAACCTTAAAAAAAATAGCCCAAAAATATTGTTATATGGAAAATCAATCTATATATATATAGATTCTTCTTCATGTTTCACCTGACTTCTTTTTTTTCAATGGTTGTGTTGCAGGCAAATCGGGTAAAGAAGGTGAAAAGACATTTGCTATAATTATTGGAGTATTAGCAGGAGTAGCTATACTTATTATTTTCCTTGCTTTCTTGATCAAGATTTGTGGACGGCAAGGTAAATAATCCATAAACACACTTTTTCACTGTGTTAATTTGTTTTCATATATTTTAAATTTAATTTATTGTATTGATCAAAGGGAAACGTGAATTCAGCAATATAATAACAAGATTCCTTTTTGCTTGTATCTTTTCTCATGCAGGTAAATGAATTAATTAAATTGAGCATGTCCATAGACACTCGGTGGCAATGGCACTCATCAATTATCGCCCTCCTCTATTTGCTTTTGTGCCTCTTTTGCTTTCTTAATTTGTTTTCATATACCTTTTACTATTTTCAATTAAAAATTGAATCCAAAAGAGGACTTCAATTTGCACCTTGAGGAGGATACCACATGGAAAAGAGAATGTCCAATATAATGGCGGCACTTTTATTTGCATGCATGAAGAAAAGAGGAACGAAAGCAAGCTAAGAGATTCTACCTACTTTCCTCTCCACTAATTCGCAAAGCTGTCTTGGCTTGTCTCGAGCTCATAAATAAAAGTAATTGTATTATTATTTTGTTTCGGTAAAGTAATATGACATTTTTGCGATGTTTACCATCTTTATATGCACCCGTTTTATGCAGGGCCTCTTATTTTCTATGCATCATATATCCATTATTATTAGTTATTAGTTTTGGGTGACTTTCAGCTTGATAATATTTTATTATTTTAATACTCAATATTTTCAAATACCTAAATATCTTATTCACAAAATATTTGAGTCTTACTAATTTTTTCTTTTAACTTATTATCTCTTTATTATTCCTTTGCACCCATATGGGTCTATATGAGTCATATAGGTGTACACACCATGGACATTTCAATAATATTACCCTTTAGCCTGGCCTTTGAAGGTTTTGACTTGTTGTGAACCCCTCATCTTGAATTGGGAATAGGCAGTTTTGTGAGTTTATGTTTTCGACCTAAAAAGTTCGAGAATTTGAAATTATACCCCACTAAAATATTTTTTCACTTGCATAATATAAGGTCATTAGAAATTCGGAGAAGTGCTCGAATCATTTCTTGCACGATTGAAAACGGAAAATCGACGGTGCAATAGTGGCTAAGGACAAGGTCACTCGGCCTTGGGAGCCAAAAAAAAAAGTCTCGTTGAAGAAAAGTAACCTTTTCATAAGGACAAAAATCTTCTATTCTCAAATAATATATACTTTCCTATCCTACTAATCATATATTACCATAGAGACACTAAAAGTTAAAAGAGATTTAAAAGTTTAAAATAGTTACCGGATCTATAATATTATCTTTTACATAATAATACATAATTAGAAGAATAGGGAATGGACATAGTTTGGGGACAAAGATTTTCATCCTCTCATAACATTAGTCCTGTTGAAGAATAAAATTTGGGCCACCAATCAATTGAAAAAATTGAGTAAATAACACAAATTATGGTTGAAGTAAAATTACACTCCACTCCACTTATTATATTAATTATGAATAATTATAATATTAATAATAATTACTTATTATTATTAAGATAATTGTGATGATGATGATATGAGAAGACTATACTTTACTCCTATCGACTATAGATCTTGTGCATTTAGTCTCTAAACTAAAAGTGTGCAACATGATCCTGAACTTTTATAAATGTATATTTTAGTCTATTTGTTAAATATTTGTCAATTGTTAATAAAAAATAGTACATGTTGGATAAAATTACACTTATTTTCTCTTTTTTTAAATTATTATTTTAAAGACTAAAATGCATATGATTCAAAGTTCGTGGAGGTAAAATGCACTTATTTTCTACTTACAATTGACAAAAATTTAACAAAAGAATTTAAATACACATTTAGAAAAGTTCAAGAATCACATTGTATCTTTCTTTACTCTAGGGATTAAAGTGCACATAACCTATAATTGAGTGGTGTAAAGTGAAGTTGTCCATAATAATAATAATAAGAAGAAGAATAATAGGATTCACAATTACCATTAGATAGTAATCCACATAGACACCTCTTTTGGACAATCCTCGTTACCACTAAGGGGATAATATAGATTGCCAATGATAAGAAATAACCAAACATGATAATGTTGTTAGTCCAAATAATTTAAAGTCACATTACTAGTAATGCATATAGATTAAAACTGAAATTAATCAAACTGAAAGTGTTTTTTAGGTCTCCCATAAAGTTCTAATTAAAAATAAATTGATTTAGAGTTTTGTTTTAGAAAATAAATTAATACCAACTTTCAAATGTGGATTTAACTTTGATACACTAATAATGTAAAGATAATTTATATAATTATGTGTTGGTACATTAGTAAATATGGTTAACTTCTACTCTCAATGCTTTTGTTTAAACTATTAGTGTATCAAAATTAACTGTTAAAATATTACTATTAATTTTTATATAAAAAATAAGCACTTATAATTTTAAAAATAATAGGGGTGTATGGACAAGGCAAAAACAAGAGGGGTGGGGTGTCTTTAAAATTTCTCAAGTCTTTCACTTTTACCTGCTTAGCATGTAATAGGTTTATGATTCTAACATGTCATTGATATTCACCCCAATCCAATGGTTAAGAATAATGGATTTGCGGTGGTTCCCTAGCTGAGACCTAGGTTAAATGGCAGGTTAAACCCTAAACTATTCAATAAAAATAATAATTATCCAATAATTAAGGGTTCATAATAGATTCAACGATAAGAGTTTTACCTTAAAATTCACCATATGCACCCATGTATGAGTTTTTTAACTTTCTCAAAGTGAAAAAGTAATATTTTTTAAAGATGTCAAAACGGGTCAGCCCGGGGTAGTTCGCCAAACCCGCATTTTCAGCTGGGTTGAAGTTTTAGGTAAAAAAATTTCAACCTGCTTAACCGTAAATTTAGGCGGGTTGGGGCGGCTTAGCCGCAAATTAAGCTTTTGTATTTTTTTTTAAAAAAATCATAATTTATTGGTAAAAAAGTAATAAATACATGACCAAAAAAGAAAAAAGTAAGAAATATATACACTTACCAATATAGTATCACTGTATAGTTGATATTATTCACTCAAAGTTAAAACTTAAAAATAAAATAGTGTCATAACTCACAAATAATACTATTAATAACAACATTTTTTAATCAAAATTAGTGTATAATTGTTATGAACCTTGAAAAATTGGCTATACATAAAAAATATTTTTTAAAATATTTTTTAAAAAATCATCAAAACATTAAAAAATATTTTTTTGAATTTTTTTTTATTTTTGACGGCTAGCCCAACCCTTCCTAAAATGGGTTAGGCTACTTTAGACCATTTTATTTTGGCGGGCCAACCGTCCCATTTTGGCGGGCTTTTGACACGGTGGGTCTAAACGGGCAGATTTTAACATCCCTAATATTTTTACTTTTTATCCTGTTTGGTTAAATAGCTTATCACTTTTCTAATAGTTATTCTTAGTCCTTTGTTAGAAGTTAAAATATCTAGTTTCTTAAGAAGTACTTTCTAAAACACTAAAAATAAGTATTTTTATTATTATGTATTTGAATATAAAATAATTTATTCACAAGTTACCTTTTTATAAGCGCTTAAATAAGTTGTTTATCCAAACGAGACCTTTATTTTTGGATTAATAGAAGTAAGGCCTTTTCACTCTATTAATCTAAGGGTATGTTTGGTTGGAGGGTAAAATTAGAGGCAAAAATTACATAAATGAGCTTTATATGTTATTTTATACATGAAGTTAATTCATGTAATTTTTACTCGCACTTGTATCCCTCAATCAAACACACCCTAAGAGTAAAACCCCACTTTACTCTCTAAAATGATATCTCACTTTAGATAATTCAAATTCAAATTTTTGGATCATAATTCTAGCAGGTTTTATAGTGGACCTCTTATTGTTTGATTCATCATATATTTTTTATTATTAGTCATTAAATCAAATAATGCGGTAAGGAAAATGTAATTATTGAGAGCTAATACTAAGAAGAAGAATGGCAAAAAAGGGACGAGATTTGAAATTGAAAAATTACGCTCAAAATAGCATGTAGTGATAGGTCATAAATACATAAATACTAGGATGATGAATATCACCATCCCTTGATGAGTCCCCACCATAGAAGTAAACTAGTCCACCATCATAGTAGTTAAAGTTAGTTAACATTCTGTTATTTTGTTATATCATTGCCATTTTTGTTAGTATTGTATAGCTGTCAATGTCACTATAAATAATGCTCAAATAGTTACTTGTAAGTAAGAGCAACAAATATAGTTTTTGTAATCCTTTCACATCATCAATGCAGATTCTATCTTCTTCCTTATCTTTGTGGCTCACTTTCCTCCTTCTCAATCTGATGAAGTTCAAAATTTAATATGGTATTAGAGTAAGAACGATCCTCAAACACAATGATTTCTCTCTTCCGCTTCCTAATCTTTCTTGTGAATCTTTATCCTTATGAATCTCTATCTCCAAACTTCATCCAATCTCAATAATGGCAAATGCCACTACCAATCTTTCAAGCCCCTACTTCATACATCTGAATGAAAACCCCGAAATCTCAATCATATCTTCCACGCTTGTTGGTCACTCGAACTATCACACTTGGGCTCGTGAAGTTTCCTTGGCACTCGAGCTCAAGAACAAACTCCAATTTATCAATGGCACGATCTTGAAGTCGGCCTCATCTAATCCGTTGCATGAAGCTTGGTCAAGATGCAACACCTTAGTCCTTTCTTGCATCAACCGCTCCCTTAGCCAAGAAATTGCCATGAGCATGCTATGGCGCACAGTGGCCGCGATGTGTGGAATGCTCTCCGATCACGCTACTACCAAGGTGATGACTATCTCGTTTCCTCTTTGCTTGAGGATTTCTACGCTCTCAAACAAGGTGATAGATCCATTTGCTCCTATTTTACACATCGTCAAAGTGTTTGGGAGGAACTTGAGACTTTTCATCCTATTCCCCCTTGTGCAAGTGCTCTATCATGTTCTTGCTCTCTCATTCCCACCATGCAAGGTTACCGTGATAAGGAATTCATCATCAAATTCCTTAAAGGATTAAGTGATCAATTCTCCACAAGCCGTTCCCAGATCATGTTACTGAAACCATTTCCTGATATCAATCAAGCCTTATCATGGGTGCTTCAACAGAAGGGAAATCATTGGTGAACCAGTTCCAGACCTCATTGCCTCTATAGATTCTAACTCAAAGCAGAGGTCGTGGTCGAATTGATGGCTGCTTACAAGAGTGGGTAAAACCCGCAAGTGCATGTGTCATTCAAGTAATATAATGTGAGTGAAGATGGTATCCAGGGGATTGGATAGAGGCATGTTATCGATTAGTCAAACTACCGTGTTCAGGCCTAAGCAATATCAATATAGTGAGAATAAAGAGATAATGAGTAAAAGAACAAGTAACTAGAAAACACTAACACAACTAAAATGAGAGACAACCAAGATTAAAGGCCTAGGGAACCTTTTTCACCCTCTACTTCACTTGGATAAGCAAAGTACTTAATTAAACATCAACAAGTTGGTTTTTGTTAGCATGCCAATTATAGTTAAAAGCCTATATCTAAGTCAATCAACTGTGTCTCCTTCACCTAAAGCACTAAGTGTTCTTGTGAATTAGTGTGAAATCAATCCATTGAGAACTAACATCAAGTATCTACTATGCAAGGCCAATGGGTATATTTTCAACCCATTGACTAATCTTCACACCTAAGCCAATTAATTGTAAAAGAACAAACATTACCCATAACTAAGGTCCAACATCCCTATTCTTATGTCTAATACAAGGGAAGCCCCCAAATCAACTTAAATGGTGGCCAAACATATAAGTGCATTAAGATATGAAATGGGTAACCAAAACCAACATCATTAACATTCAAACAAGTGAATCTACAAGCATCCAAGATCCATAGAAGGGTCTAAAGGATCCTCTAGCTACAAAGTTAGCTATCCATAACAATAAACAAAACAACCACTAGTTTAAGAAGCATAATAAACATTAAAGACAAAAAGAGAAAGGAAGGGATGAACAAAATGGAGCTTCAATCCTCCTCCAAGCCTTTGGTCTTCAATCTCCAAAATGAGTCTCTCTCTAGTGTTAGCCTCTGCCAATACCCAAGTTTTTCTCTCAAAAAATGTCCTCCAAGAGGCTAAAAAAATGAACTCCTTCTCCTGCCCTAAAGACTAGTTTAAAACTTTACTAAAAATGGGGGCTCATCGGGTTGTAACCAGAGAAACATCAGGTTGTGACCTAACTTAAAAAATGACCAAATCCTGTATGCGCCCAGTAGGTTGCATACCCGCAGATTTCAGGTCGCGACTCGCAGCAAAAACTTCATTTTCTTCATTCCTTGCTTCCATCATTTTGGCTTCCAATTGGATTCTCTTCAAGCTCTAAAAATCTACAATTTCCACTGTCAAAAATCATCAAATGAGAATTTAATTTGAACTTTACAATTCACCTCAATAATCATGATTTATGATATTGAATTTTCAACAAAATTTCCAAGACAAAAGCAAGGCAATTCTTCTTATTTTAAAGTGTTTCACTTGAAAAACTAAGGAAAAAACATGCAATTTAAGCTAGATTAGAAGCAAAATAACTCCATAAACTGGAGTTATCATCGATCACGTGGTGGAAGAGCACAAGAATATGGTGGATGTTTCTAGACCTTGGTAGACCATATTGCACATCCTGTCATCAATATGGCCATACCATTGACTAATGCTATCGCAAGAACGGAGTCCCACCAAACTTGCAATTCAACATAGTTTGCACATGCAATTACCTTTGAGATTAATGATGACAGAGGTCCCCCAATGGCTACTCAATCCTTGATGGCAAGTCTTCCAGATCCACGTGAGTTTTTAACTCCCGAACTTCGGAGAAGCTCCTGGCTTTCCTACAAGTCTGAATCACCCACAATCAACAATGCCTCAACCTCTCAACCTGCCACTAACCCTCCAAGCAACCCTTGTTCTCCTTCTTATGGCACATGTCATCCTAGCTGGATTTTGGACTTGGGTGCCATATATCATGTCTGTTTCTCTTTGTCTAAATTCAGTAGCTATAAAAAGGTGAAACCAACCCTCATTTGACTACCCAATGGTACCATCATAACTTTTGAGATAATTGGCATTGTATTCTTTACTCCTACTTTATTCATTTCCAATGTTTTGTTCATACCAGAATTTAATTTCAATTTGATTTCCATCTCTAAACTCACCAAAACCTTACAGTGTCAATTAATCTTCACTGATCATAACTGTGAAATTCTGGACAATGCATCTTTGAAGAAGATTGGCAGTGCTAGATTGAGAGGAACCTGCACATGCTTGATCTACCTAAGTATGATCTCTTAGAATCAAAGACTTCTCACTACATCAATTGTACACAACACTCTTTCACACCACCTCTGAATAAGTCAGATGTATGGCATGCTAGATTAGGGCACCTGTCTCATGAAAATTACTTGAATTAGCTAAGTCTTTTCCTTATATTAGTTGTAACAATTTGAATAAATATTGTTCCACATGTCATTTTGCAAAACAAAAACATTTACCATTTTCCCTAAGCAATACCTTATTTGATATGTGTTTTGATCTTATTCACATGGATATATGGGGACTATTCCATTCCATCCATGTTTGGTCATAAATACTTTTGAAGTGGTTGATGACAAATCAAGGTTCACTTGGGTGTTTTTAATGAAAACAAAATCAGAAACAAGATCTCTTGTCAAAAATTTTATTGAACTATTTCAAACTCAATTCAATGTTAGAGTTAAAACAATAAGGATAGACAATGGACAAGAGTTCAATGTGCTTCACTTCTATAACTCTTTAGGCATCATTCATCAAACATCTTGTGTTGAAACTCCACAACAAAATGGTGTTGTAGAGAGGAAATATCAACACCTCTTATCCATTGCAAGATCACTTCTATTTTACTCTAATCTTCCACCCATTTTCTGGAACTTTGTTGTATCACATGCAACCTTTTTAATAAATAGAATTCCCTCCACACAATGTCAAACAAAACTCCTTTTGAAATCTTATTTAACCAATAACCCTCATTTTCTAAAATCAAAATCTTTGGTTCCCTATGCTATGCTTCTACAATTTTGGCTGCAGAAGAAAATTTGATGCTAGAGCAAGACAAAGTGTTTTTCTTGGTTTTCAAACTAGTACAAAAAGCTATGTCCTATTTGATCTAAATACTAGAGAAACTTTGGTGTCAAGACATGTAACATTCCATGAGCACATATTCCCATTCCACCAAAATTCCAACATCCACACCCTTGCATTCCATCATTCACTCACTGGCACTACACTTGATTTCATTCCCACACCACCTAATGATCTCAACCCTATTCCCACATCCATCTCAGTTGCCACCCATATTCCTCAAGTCATAGATACAACTAGCATCAACCCTACCCTTCCAACTAGCAACCCATCATTAACATCTGTTTCACCACAACAAACTATCATATTTGAAGCCAACCATAGTACACATATCCCTGAATTAGTTGAAGACGATCGGCACCTAACCCTCTTGCCTCCACCAATCACACACCTTCAAAACACACGCCTACACATGTGAGAAGATCTGAGAGACTAAAGAGACCACCCTCATACTTACAAGATTACCATTGTGCATTAACCTCTACTAATCAGCACCCATCTTCCTCCAAAGTTGCACACCCTCTTTCACATGTTATGAGCTTTGAAAACCTTAACCCGAAATACAAAGCCTTTTCTTTGGCCATCTTCTCAAACCAAAAACCAAACAAGCTGCCCTTCATGATTGTTGGATGAAAGCTATGGATGCTAAGCTGAAAGCTCTCGAGAGAACAAAACATGGATTCTCATAGATTTGCCTCAAGGAAAGAGAGCTATTGGATGCAAGTGGGTCTTCAAAATCAAACACAATTCAGATAACTCAATTAAAAGGTATAAGACTCGATTAGTAGCCAAAGGTCTTACACAAACCAAAGGAATTAACTACATGGAAACCTTTAGTCCTGAACCAAGATGACAACCATAAGAATTGTCGTTGCCATTGCGCTGCTAACAAATGGTACCTCAAGCAATTGGATGTAAACATTGCATTCCTCCATGGAGACTTACCTAAAGAGGTGTACATGTTTCCACCACCTAGATTACATGCTGTCTCTGGCCAAGTTTGTAAGCTAGAGATCTTTATACGGATTGAAGGCCAGCAGATGGAATCAAAAATTGACTTAGGTATTGCTTGAGTGTAACCTTGTTCAATCAAAAGTTGATTACTCACTTTGTCAAGAAATCTAAACCCCTCATCACCATAATCCTGGTATATGTAGATGACTTACTTTTCACTGGTAATGATATTCTAGATCAATTCAGTTAAACACAAAGGATGTTTTGTTTAAAATCAAGGATTTAGGTACTTAAAATACTTCCTAGGGATGGAAGTGGCAGATCAGACAAAGGCATTACCCTATTTCAGAGAAAATATGCTCTTGAACTCATCCAAGATGCAGGTCTCTTAGAGGAAACCAGCCTCCACTCTCTTAGCCCATCTTTCAAACTCCAAAAGGAAGAATCTGAACTTCTCATAGACCCTGCAAGCTACAGAAGATTAATTGGAAGGCTAGTCTATCTTATTAATAACAAACCGATATATCATTTGCAATCAGTCAATTGAGCCAATATCTGCCCCCACGATAGAACATGAGCAAGCTCATTTTGGATTCAGGTACTTGAAAGGTGCTCCAAGCAAAGGGCTTATTCTTCCTTCAACCTCTAATATGAGACTTGTGCTTTCAGTGATTTTGATTGGGGTTCATACCCTGATACCCAGATTGTCTCTGGCTTCTGTTTTTTCTTCGGCAAAGCTCTCTCTGGAAGAGTAAGAAACAACCAACAGTGGCACGCGCTCCTTTGAAGCTAGTATCGAGCTCTAGCATATGCATGCTGCGAAGCACAATGGCTGAAATATCTCCTTGATGACTTACAAATCCCTACTCAGTAGCCCATTCGTCTCTTTTGTGACAATAAATCTGCAATTCATATTGTCACAAACCCTTTCATAAAGAACAAAACACATTAAGATTAACTGCCACATAGAGAGAAACTACAAGCAAGACTGATTCATCTCCTCCATCAACACTAAAGCTCAAACTGACATCTTCACCAAATGTCTCCATCCAGGCCATTCAGCTAATGTTGTCCAAGCTTCCTTGACTTATAGGCAAGCTTGGGGGGTATCACCATCCCTGATGAGTCCCCACCATAGAAGTAAACTAGGCCACCAGTCATAGCAGTTAGAGTTAGTTAACATTATGTTGTTTTGTTATATCAGTTACCATTTCTGTTAGTATTGTGTAGTTGTCAATGTCACTATAAATAATAGTTACTTGTAAGTAAGAGCAACAAATATAGTTTCTGTAATCCTTTCACATCATCAATGCAGATTCTATCTTCTTCCTCATCTTTGTGGCTCACTTTCCTCTTTCTCAATCTGATGAAGTTAAGAATTTGATAATGAATGGAACAGCCAAAAAGGGACGAGATTTGAAATCGAAAAAATACGCTCAGACCAGAATTAGCATGTAGTGATGGCAGGTCATAAACAAATAAACATTTGACGGGGAACAGGGAGGGACTTGAAAAACAATTGAAACTCGAGTACTTGAGAGTGATAATGGGAATGGCACACATGATTTCTTCATACCCAATTTCGTAAGAGAGAATTCGTATTCTGATCATATCATTTCCCCTCTCTCTTTCTCTCTCTCTCCCCCTCTCTCTCTCTAGTCTATACCAATTCCGGCATCTGTTGGGTTGCAGTGGTAGCGACCTCCCACTGCCAAAAATGGCCACCACCCTCTCTCCCTCCTCCTCCTCATCCTCCTACTTAAGGCAACGCACTCCACGAGGAAATCTCAGAAGCAAGAAGCAGAAGAACAGAGATTGAAGAAGGAGAAGAACAACAAGAAGAGAGAAGAATGGGTCAGTACTGGATGCTGCTCTGTCTCACCTGGCTTTACCTGTTGGCAACGGCACTACTACTCCTCATGGGCTGGGTGTACGAGGAGAAGGTAGATCAACAAGAGGCAAGATGTCCTCGGCGGACAATAGGATCAGTAGTTGCTAAGTGGCTGATCTTGTCCACCTCGCTTCTCATGTTGCTCACGGCAATAATAATCCTCGGCGGGTTGTTCGCCGACGCCCTGCACCGCTTCCGCCGCCTTCACCCTCCTCCTCCCAATCACGCTGTGGACATCGGTGACGGTAATCTTCTCCAAATTTAGTTCGGTTTATACATACCTCTGAGCCTGCACCGAGGTTTTTTTTTGTTTTCTCATTTCCTCAATCTTCCCAAATTTTAGTGTATTTCGATATTTGTTTATTTGTGTGTTAATAGTGATTATTGGGCTATATGAGACATGGAGATATGTGAAACCTAGCTAGATTAGCATTCAAGAACTGACTATCTGTTGTGAAATCCATTTTTGGTCTCACATTTTGTTTCCGTTTTCCATTGTTCTGTTTTTGTTCAATTGAAAGTTTTCAATTTTTTTTTTTTCGTTTGACCCTTTTTGGTTTGCCATATGAGAAAGGGAGAAGAAGGAAATAGCGTATGATTTGGCCTTTTTTTCAATTCTTGAAGACCCTTCTCTTTCATTGTACACACTTTTGTCTCTCAAAAGGGTTACTTTCCAAGCAATCTGCTTTAATTTTTCAGCAGCTTGCGTCTAACGGTGCCTACATTTACATGTAGAAATTGAAATTGTTTGTTTATGAGTCCAGTTGAAGTTGCAGCATTTGAGAAAACAAAAATTCACGTTTCGTATTTGCAAAGTTTTCCATTGAAAACAGATTAGATCTAGGCAAGTTTGGGAGAGGAAATGACTACACTTTTATCATACTCTGTCTGAGAACAAAGAAATTGAAAGCATTTGTGTTGTGTTACAGCTTCTTTAGGACTTGAGTTTGCTCTGTTTTGGCTAGCTGTTTGGTATTTTATTATACTCTTGGGAATCACTGCCACTGCCACTGTGGAAGCTCGTCGCTTTGACGCCTTTTGCAATCATCTCCTGCACCTTCTTTTGCAAATGCCCAACCTCCTTGATTGCACTCATTAACTTAGATCAAAGGAAAAATAAAAGACCCTAAGCATTGGCGTAATGGCATTGCTAGGAATAATGAGTGTTCGGAGAATTCTATGGCACATCAAGGTTTCCTACCATGCCATGATAGAGTTAGAATGGCCCACGTTGGTTGGTTTATTAGGGGCATTTGATGGTTTAAGTATGCTATTTCAATAATCATAATGGAAAAATTCGTACTTTCAAAATGTGTTAGTCATATAGTTATTTAATACCAAGCTAAATAGCTTCTTTCAAGATTGTGATAAAGTTCTGTGCAATGAACTTTAAGTCTACGTGCATGAATATTTGTTAAGCTTTAATAGTTTATGTCATGTCATGTCATGCATTCTTTATTCATGTCATATTGCGTGAAACTCTTAATTCTTAAAATGAATATGTTTTCAAATTATAAAAGGAACGAATGCATGCCCACTTATTTCTAAAATAAATTGAAGTAATTAGAGATGATTGCAATGACGTTTAAATTATTTTCTAATTTCTTGTTGGGTACTAAAGTTAAAATATATCAATACAATTAAAATAGAGTTGAGAGATTTGGAACCACAAAATATTTACGTGGAAAACCTCCTAATGATGAGGAAAAAATAGGTAAGAGAGAAAGATTTTCACTATGTGGAAGATAAAATTACACTCTCTAATACTAAGAAGAGAACAATAACCTCTCTTATACTAGGAGAATACAACTCTCTATAAATATAGGAGAAATTCTAGAAGACACTATATATATTACTGAATACTCTATTGTTGTTGTTGTGATGAAACATGATGCAGCGCTCCTTTTATAGAGGCTTGGGAGGTATGTGCAATCAATGCACAATAACTCTCATGATTTCTGCCGAATTATTTATACATGAACAGTAATTTTTACTGTACAAGTTAAAAAATATCACCTCTAATCGCATGTTCTACTGTGTATGTTTGAAAATTCCAACTTTGCATGTGTTTTTGCTGGACTTTTGCCACTAAATGTGGCTTTACAAATTTACATTTCTTTCGAGTTACTCACCATTATCTTTGTTTTTATGTTGTCTACTTGTCTTTAGGAGAACCTACGGGCCAGGATGCAGGAGCTCCCTAAGATTTGAGCTTTGGAGAGAGCACATGCATTAGGAATTAGTTTATGTGTTTATTGCTTATTATTTGTAATCCTAATTATCCTTGGCATGTTCACTATTTATTACACTTGATCTATGTTATGTTTATGTCTTTGGATTATTTATTTTAAGGTTACCGTATCTAAGTCTGAACCTTGTTGGTCGGCAGATAACTATGTTCCTTCATTGTTCACGTCTAGGATCAGATGTCATGTGTGGATGCCCACTCCGTGGGCCCATACTACTTCTGACATATATATATATGCATTATGTGCTGGAGACACGTGGAACTTTCTTGTGATTAAGTTATTTTTACGGTCATGCAATGTTTGAATGTTATATCCAGGAACTGTTTCTTTTATATGCCTTGAATTGATATGATATGCTCTTTATGATGCTGTTTACGCAATTCACTTAAACAGATGTAATGACATGGTTATACCCAATGCAAGGCTCATGTTTGCCTTTTAAGTTTTCAAAAAAATTTATGCTATTTTCCGCTACAATGATTTTAAGAATAAAGGATTAAATATGAGATCAAGATGTAACAAGTTAATAATTAGCCAGTCATGACTTAAGGCATAAGGGGTTAAATATCAGGGTGTTAACTTGGTTGCTGCCGTATCACAATACCTGAGATTTGAGGTACCTATTACGGTCTGGATTTGGCTTGGAGGAAAGGGTTTAGGGCTGTGCTTCCCTTTTTTTGGGTCTTGTGGCTGTGCTTCTTGAGCTGGATTCAAAGGCTGCCATTGCTCTTGTTCAGAATGGAGTTGATGATCTTCACCCTCACGCTATTGTTGTAAACAAGGTGCGCAACCTATTACGTTGGGACTGGATTGTTCACCTTCTGCATGTTTATAGAGAGGCCAATATGGATGTGGATTGTTTGGTTGCTCATGATCAGCAACTTGGAGCTCGTTTCTTTTGGTGTCTCCCTCTTGTTTGGGCCCGTTCCTTAATCAGGAGATTACTCGGGCGTCTACTCCTTGACTAGTGGTGTAGTTTCTTTGTGTTGTTTTGGCCTTTTACCCCTGTTGACCAACAAAAAAAATGTCAACGTAACATAGTCAATCAAGATATCAAATAACATAATGCAAATTTAACCCAAAACAAAAAAACTGCAAATGGGTAATCAATGGCATGAGATTAAGACATAATTGAGTCAATTGAAGAGCATGACAAAAGCACTTAACTTTGTTAGTATATTTTTTATTTATATATTTTTTCATATATATTTTTATTTATATATTTTATTCGTTTTATTTAATGTTTGGAAGAAAGCTCAACTAACTTAAATAATAATTATTAAAACCAAACCCGGACAAAATCCACGCTACAGCGCTTAAAACCTACTCACTTTTCTTTTTTTGGGTCATAGTACTCACTTTTTTCGTAGCTTTGAGAGTGGAGGAGGGGTAGAAGGAGGAAATGAGTAGTGTTATATATACAATAAAGTTGTATAATAATATTATAATAACATTTATAATGTTATTTTGTCTTCTAATAAAAATAAATATTATGTATTATAAGATAAAATAATATTATGAGTGTTGTTGTAATATTATTGTATATCAAATATTATTCGGAGAAAAAAAAAAGGGAAAGGAAAAGAGAGGGGAGAGGGGGAGGGGGGAGGGGGATAGTCCCATCTCTTTTTGTTTTTGGTTTTTGGTTTTAGAAGAGAGAACTTCAACACAAAACAAAATCTCAAGGCTAGCTGGACCAAATCAACGATTGGCAAAACACTTGGCAAGTTAAAATGAAAACAAAGAACCGATGGCACAGGCCCACTAGCCCAAATCAAATAAACAAATAAAGGCCTTTTGCAAAGAAAAAATTGTTATGGTACATTGAGTGAAACAACATTAGTAACACGACCTGACCAAAAAAAAAAACAAAATTAGTAACACGAGATTTGGAAGAAAATTACACGGGCAAATCACAAGAATTCAAAGGGTTCTGTAACACTCTCAAAACGTGAGAAGCCTCACGCTAGTGCAGAACAATCACACACCTTGTGAGATTTTTCTGTCGTCCAATCATTGCAGAAGAATCCTGCACCCAACGAGTCAATCAACACAAAGATGCATGCACCACGTCTATCAACAAGGGGAGCGAGATTCTACCCTCGTTCAATTGTGGCAGAACAATCCTGCACCGTGCTACTCGACAGGGGGATCTTTCTTTGTGTGAGATTATGCTCTCATCCAATCCCTGCAAAGAGAAACCTGCACCTGTGTGAGGAGTTGTCTATCAGCTGCGTAGCATACCACAAAGGAATCTGGTAGGCTTGTCGCGTCCCAGGGAGCTGTCTATCGGTGTGTAACAAATTTGTGTGACATGTCGAGGAACCGAGTGTGTAAATGAAACTGCTCAGCCAGATAGGGGCGCATGCGAGGAGAGTTTCTGCATCCTATGAGGAAAGTTTGTACCGAGAGAAAAGGGGAGCAATGTTGAAAAAAAATTGAAGAAAGAACAATGGCATTTGAGAAAACATTATTAACATTATTTTCAAGTAAACAAGTATTGCACGAATTCATCAAAATATTATAAGTATTTTGTATTTAAATTTATTGTTTCATGCTAAAGTTATAATTTTTTTTACACAAAATCTTGGTTAAACTTTTTTTTGTCAATTATCTCTTTTATTTTATTATATTTTTTAGTTTAATTCCTTTGAAAATTCTTATAGTTTCATTCAATTTTTAATTAGATCCATATAATTTAAAAACTTATAACCAAATATCTATATTTTATATAAGTTTTCAATAAGGTTTTTATAGTTTAAAAATTTTCAATCAAATTTCTATATTGACAAAAGTTATTATCAAGTCCCTATATTATGTGAAAATTTTTAATCAAATCCCTAAACGTACATGTCTTTTAGGGATTTAATTGAAATTTTTTGTATAATATGAGAACTTAATTCAAAATTTTTATAAAGTATAGGGACTTAATTATAAATTTTTATAAATTTTCAAAATGTGGACTGACTCGAACAAATGTGAACAAATGGGCTTGATGCAATTTTTTTTAAGTTTTTGTGTTGAGTTGCAAAAAGATAAAAAAGAGAAAGGAGAAGATAGAAAGAATAACACAAAGCATGCAAACAGTGTTGCTCTTTTCCTTCAAATTTTGGACATTAGCTTCGGCCTTTGAGTAATGCTTCTCCTCTCCCCTCGAAGAATAAACAGTATGTCAAATAGACATTCATGACCCGAAAAAAAATACAGGCGTTTGTTATATATTATAGATTATAGATATCTAGTCCAAAACAGTGCTTGGACCAGTTGTTCAGACTGCAGAGGCTGCCATGTTTTAAATGAGATTTTGGCTTTTCTCCCTCTTCCTTTCCTGAAGCCCTCAATTACCCTGCCATGCTTTAGTCCAGATTTTTTTTAAACCAAAAACAAAATGCAAAATTCGTTCTTATGACAAAAACAAAAAGCCTTCCATGACAAGATAATAATAATAAAAAAATAAAATATTTCCTCCGATAAATAAAAGTTACTTTTTGTTGCCCAAGACATTCAAAGCCAACAACAGTAATTAATTCCTTTGAGATGAAAATTCTCTTAAAGGATAAATTTCTAATTACGGATCTTTCTCTTATACATCATCAGAAATTGAACCCTAACTGTATTGCCTCTCAAAACTCTTAATTTTTGTCCTTTCAAATTAAAGAGTAAGGGAGTTAAGGAAGGAATGATATAACTTTTGGGATAAAATTGATTTGAAAATAAATGTAAGATTGAAAATTTTATAGATTAGATAGATTAATAAAATTGCTATATTAGCTAATCTATGTATTTTTCACTTTACTTTTACCTTTAAACCAAACTGGCTTTGGTGAAATTTTCTTTGTTTATTTCTTTCAGGCTTACATATGTTTTTATTTTTGAAAAGTAAACGAATTTTGGTTTTGATTTTGCCAAAATATTTTGGATTTCGCTTCAAACTTATTCAAAACTACGTAGTTTTAATCCATATCGTTAATATGTCTTTACTAAATGTTGAGATGACTTATAGAACATCATGTCATCTAATCCTACATATGGCTAGTAATCCTATGTTGCACATTGTAATCCTATTAGGTTGTTTCTAATGAGTTATTAGATAAGAGTTTTATACATAAGATATGATGTGCCACACAAGATTGATGAGAATAATCATGCAGGATTAGATGACACGACTTTTGTTAATTAGTTCATCATTTCATATAAACAAACTAATATATGAACTAAAATCAAATAATAATTTTAAAAAATGTTTAGATTGAAACCAATTTTTTTCAAGGATCAAAATCAAAATTCATTTATTTTTGACGGTGCAAAAACAAGGTTAAACTTCTCTTTATTAAACAATAAAATAAGAGAACGACATCCTTTTTTCATTCAATTCCTTAGCTCTCTATTTTATATCACTACTAGTTATTACATAATATTCCCTTCCATTGTGTTTGAGTCTCTCAAACATATTTAGGAATATGAATCACTGTTGATCAATGGCTCAGTCCAATTCCACACGTATAATTCTCTCTAAGCTTCAAATATAAGTATATTTGGGCCGTGCCTCAAATGAATTACAAAAAATGATACTTAAATCTTAACTTCAAGCCGATAACAAACAACATATAAATGTTAAAAAAAAAAATTAGAAGAAGCATATCTTCAATTTGTTTTTATTTACACTGTATGTACTAGATAGTATTAAACTCACAAAGTTATATTTCTTGGACGCATAAAATAAAGAAATAGTGTTGAACTTCAATTTCCACACATGATAACCATCTCCTAGTGCAAAATAAATTGCGGCGTTTCGTTGTCTTTGTTAGTAATATCAGAGTTGGGTACACCCAGGTTTAATGAACACTTTATGGATGTGAGGAAGCACGCCAAATTATGGAGAGTAACGGATAAAATAAAGCACGTGAATAATACTTCCATGGGATCCACTTGTCACTATTCTCACCAACAAAATAAATTAAGAACTGCACATGAAATTTTAATGTGAAAAACCCTCTAGTAATTTTGAGAGAAAAAACCATGGGCCAAACTTCAAAAAATATTCCACTATTTTTAAAGAGTAATTACAATATAGTGTATCACCAATGAGACTTTTCTACTATAATTTGTAGTATTACAGAGATATAGAGAATATACCCAAAATCCAGTGTATCTCACACTACACTCTTAGAATTTTCTTACACACACTCTATTTTTCTCACACTACAAGAAGCTTATTTTGCTTCTTCTACTACCTGAGGAAATGCTTCTCTGATGCTTTCTTGGTTGAAGGCTTGGCTATTTATAGAAAGCCAAAAGCGCGCACAACACGTTCCAACAATCTTTAATTGTGGATTAGCTGTGCTTCGGTTGTTGTGGGGACAACACTTTCAGTGGAAAAATACTTCCTCCTTTTTGTTGGTCTTGCAATAATGCAAGCCACAAGCCATGTTTGACAATTCTCCATCTTGGCTTGTAGTTTGCAACATCCTTCAACGTCTGCAAATATTGACCAAGTCCAAGCAATGCTTAAACTTGTCAATTGACAATGGTTTTGTCATCATGTTGACTGTTCTAGCTGTGGCTATCTTTTGAACTAATAATACCTGTTGTTGATACTTTCTGATAAAATAAAGTCTAACATTAATATGCTTAGTCCTTTTATGATAGACTGGGTTTTTGCAGATAAATGACACTTTGACTATCACAATGTACAATTGGTACATGTCGATTAAACCCAAAACTATCCAAAAGACTGTGCACTCAAATGCTCTATTAAGCCTCTTCAACGCCATATACTGCTTATAGTTGACAATGCCACTGTAGATTGCAATGTTGCCTTCCAGCTAATAGCACATCCAAAAACTATAAAAATATAACTTGTCAATGACTTTCTTTTACCCAAGTCACTTGCATAATCAGAATCTACATATCCTATAACTCCACGATTTTGACCTTTAAACACCAAACAGACATCGGTGGAATCTTTCAGGACCGCATGATCCATTTCACAGCTTCCCAGCGTGTCTTTCAGGTTTGCTCATAATCCCTTACAACACTTATTGCATGTGAAAGATCTGGTCTAGTGCATACCATGGCATACATGAGACTCCAACTACATTGGAGTAAGATATATAAGATATGTGCTCCACCTCCTCCTCATTTCAGACATTCTTCCGAAGATAACTTAAAATGTGCAGCTAACGAAGTACTAATTGGTTTGGACTGATCCATATTGAAGCATTGTAGCACTTTCATGATGTAATTTTGTTATGTCAAGCACAACCTGCCACTATGTCTGTGATATCCCAAATACAAAATTTATTAGTATTGAAATTATTATTACTATTACTATTAATTGGTAGACATTTTAATATTATTTTATTATAATACAATATGTATGGGGACGCTTAATAATATTATAAGAGAAAATGTGTAGATGTTGATATTATTATTACCGTTAGTTTTATTATTATTGGTATTATTATTACTGTTACTTCAAAAATAACTATATAAGTAAAGTTACTATGCATGTGCACAATAACTTCCCGTGTTTTCGGTGGAATTTACATGTGAAGTTCCTGTGCATGTAGGTAACTTGCAATAAATCTCATGATTTTGGTGGAGTTACTATGTAAGTTACTATACATGTATAGTAACATTGAAAAATTAAAAGCCACCAAACGAAACAGAACGCGAGTTGCACGCGTTTTCAATATATATATATATATATGTTAATCAAACGAGGCACATGAGTTGTATTTTTTTATTTTTATTTTATTTTATATATATATGAAAGAAGCGCCTTCTGCAACTTCAAGTCATTTTTCAAGAATCCAAGAAATATGTCTTATGGATTATAATCATTTTAGAAAAATTATTGTTTTGTGGTTATCATGACAAATTATTATTTTAGAAAACTCATGGGACCATACTTGTTATATGTATGATTTAGAATTATTTTATCAATTAGAAAATTTCATGAATCCAGTTTTGTATGTATAGTGAATTTTATTGCTATTAGTTTTTAGCCAATAAATAGTGAGAAACAGTAAGTAAGTTAAGACAGGATTGATCGTTAACCTTGGTACTCTGCTAGAGGACTAGCTCACCCCGTAAGGAACCCGTGTGGTGTCTATTTATGGGACCTAGTTAGGTGCCCATTAGATTAGTTATTGGCTCAAATTCAGCTATCATCCAGTAAATTATGTATAAAATATCTCTTATTTCTTTACTAATTATTGTCATGGATTTGTTAAATTATTATTTTAGTACAGTTAGATGTAATTATATATAAAATGTTCTAAGTCGTTGCATGTATACATTATGTATATTTATTGTTGTCCCATATGGGTTGTGAGTTAGACTCACTACTGATTTTTATGAACTCACCCTTTTCTCCCTAGATACGGCTTAGGTTCTATTGCATCATAGGATCCTCCTGAGTAGTGCTCAGCTTCTTTGGTGAGCTTCGCTTTGGAGTGGAGTTTACTTTTGGTTATGTCAGTTTAGTAGTGCTCCAACAATTGTGTCCGCAGATCCAATATGCATTACATCGTTTTCACTATTTTTAGAATTTCAGTTATTTATTATGTTTAGCTTTGGCCTAGATTATAGACTTTATGCAGCTTTATGTTTAGGATTTATGATTGGAAATATTTAGATTTATGAAAACTTGAGAATTTTGAATATATTTAATTTAATTATGCATATTAGACGGTCACGTTCTCAGAGGCTTTTGTGGGGATCCAAATCCTCACGTGTCGGTCACGTTCTCTAGGTAGGTCGTGACAATGTCTCCCTATGAATCTCCATTCCAAGAATATTCCTTGCCACACCCAAGTCTTTCATCTCGAACTCTTTCCTAACTGAGTTTCAACATACTAATTTCAACCTTATTACGAGTTGAAATTAGCATATCATCTACATACATCAACATATAAATCCGCAAACCATCTGGAAGCTCCTTAGAGTAGATGCAATTATCATATTGGTTTCTACTATACCCAGGACCAATCATAAATGCATCAAATCTTTTGTATCACTGTCTCGGGGATTGCTTCAAGCCGTACAATGACTTCTTCAACGGAAAACATGGTCCTCCCTTAGGAACTATGAACCCTCTGGTTGACTCATGTAGATCTTCTCCTCTAGCCCACCATGTAAGAACGCCGTCTTCACATCAAGTGGTTCTAGCTCTAGTCAAACATACTCACAATAGCTAATAGGATTCGAATAGAGCTATGTTTCACCAGGAGAGAATACTTCATGAAAGTCAACATCCCCCTTCTGAGTATAACCCTTTGCTACCAATGTCGCCTTGAACCTTGAGGGTTCAATGTCAGGTATTCCTTCTTTCCTTTGTAAACCCATTTGCAGCAAACAATTCTTTTCCCCTTTGGAAGTTGTACAAGCTTCCATATCTGATTTTTTGAAGAGATTCAATCTCCTCAATCATTGCTATGAGCCACTGCTTTGACTCCTTGCTTTCTATTGCATCATGGTAAGTGCATGGTTCATCTCCAATAGCACCATCGACCATAGCTAAGGCAAAGACTATAGGATCTGCACTAATGAGTCAAGTGCACGGGCGGAATCAGATATCTTTTTGGTTTCTAGATTTCTCACCTTTCTCTCCAGTGGCAATACTGTATCTCTCTTCTTCTCTGTTTGTTCACCAGCATTCTCATAGTAAGGTTCATCTTGTTGTTCTACTTCAGGTTAAGCAATCCTTGAAATACTTCGCTGATCCATTGCATCATTTTCTTGCTTTGTCTTCCTACAATCAATCTCCACTCCACCTGTTTCTTAGCACCATGATCTGTTCTGCCACATCTAAGTTAGAGTCATTTTTGATTTAGTATTATCTCCTCGTCAAAAGTAATATCTCTGATGACAAAGATTTTGGGTGAACTTGGCTTTTCTACACTACAGCCCTGTAGCCTTTCACCCCTCGTGTATACCCTAGAAATATACACCTTCTTACCATCATCTCGAGTTTACCATCACTCATATGGGCATACGGACAATCAAATATCTTCAAATCAGAATAGTTTATGGGTCAACCGGACTATACCTTTTGTGGAATCTTTAGATCAATGGCAATTGATGAGAGTTCTGTTTACCAGGTATACACTCTATAAACCGCCTTAGCCCAAAATGATTTGGGAAGTGCAGTGTTGATTCGCATGCATCTTGCATGCTCTAGAAATGTTCTATTCATCCTTCTCAATTGCATTTTGCTGTGGTATTCTTGGTACAATATGGTGCCTCATTATACCAGCATTTTGCAGAACTTCACAAATTCTTTCAAAATTCTCCGCCATTGTCAGTTCTAGTCTCTTGACTTCGCCCAGTTTGCTTATCAACCATGGCCTTCCATTGATTGAATTTTTTGAACACCTTTTCTTTTTCTTCAGGAAAAAAATCCAGAATTTCTGGAATAATCATCTATAAGAGTAAGAAAATAACGAACTCTACCTAAAGAATTAATAGGCTGGACCCCAAACATCCAGAGTGAGTATACTTCAATATTCCCTTGCTATTGTGTTTACCAAAACCAAACTTCACTCGTTTATGCTTTCCAAATACATCGTTTTCACATAAATCAAGTTTACAATTTTTCAGGCCTTTCGGCAAGCCTCCAGAAAGTATGGTCATTCCTTTCTCACTCATATGACCAAGCCGTATATGCCACAATCATGTAGCATCATCATTTCATTCAAAGATAGAACATCAACAGTTCCATCGACTGCTTCCCAACAATAGATAGATTCCACTTTGTAGCTTTCCTTTCAATACCACCATCGAGCCTTTGAATACCTTTAAGAGACCACCTTCTCCAATGAACTTGTACCCCCAATTATCTAGGGCACTCAACGAGATTGGGTTTCTACCTAGTTCGGTACATGCCATGCTTGAAACGTCCTCTTAGTACCATCATCCAAATTAACTTGCATATCTCCTTCACCAACAATAGGAATAATTCTATTCTCTCCTAATCTAACTTTTCCCTCCTGCTTTTTATAGGATGAGAAAAAGCTTCGATTAGGTGTCATGTGAAAAGATGCACTAGAATCCAGGATCCACTCATTTTCGATATCACATGAACATGTTAGGCCGAACCAGCATTAGCATCACTATCATTAGAACTTTCAATTATTATGTTGGAATCTCCTGGTTTCTCCTTTCTTCTTGGGCAATTTCTTCTGATATGTCCCGTTTGGTGATAATGAAAGCACTTCAAAGATTTGTGCTTTTGGACTTTGATCCTCTCTTGCTTTTGCTTTTCAATCCTCTTTCTTGGCTACACCCTCTAGTCACGAACAACCCATCTGCAAGACCTTCGGCATTGGGTCGAATATTAACTTCTTGATACTTCTTTATTATCAGTGATTCTTTGACATTTTTACTAAATATAGATCTACCATAAAGTATGGTATCACATAAATTATCATAAGATGAAGGTAGTGAACTCGCAAGATCATAGCTTAGTCAACATCTTCAACTTTAATTCCAGTTGCTCTAACATTGGAGATCATTAGGTTGAAATTGTCTATATGCTTTTGCATTGACTTTCCTCCTGAATATTTGAACGTGTACAATCTCTTCCTCTGATAAAGCTTGTTGGACAAGGTCTTTAACGATATTTCTCTTCCAATACCATCCATAGTGAATTAGCCATTTCTTTCCATGACTTCTCATAGAACATTGTCCGCAAGACTCAACTATATTGTATTCATGCTTTGGCCATCATCTCCTCTTTTGTCATCAAGTAATGACTCCAGCAATTTTTCTTTGCCCCCCAATGCCTTTGCAAGATCTTCCTGATTTAGCAATGCCTAACTTCAGCTTCCATAGTCTAAAGTCGTTGGACCCGTCAAATTTCTCCACTTAAATTTTGGCATCGACATCTGGATTTTAGCCAGAACCTTATCCTGGTAATCGTATACTAGAATAGTGCAAATCAACTGTAAACGTGCACCAAGAAGGTTCCTAAGAAAGAAAGGTGGATTATAATGGACACGCTAAATATCAAGTCTTTCCTTAGCAGAACTTTTCCAAACTGCACTTCACAATATCACACTCTTCCAGGAACAACAACCAAAGGATGATCCTCGAATACTAGGGAGAAATTCTTTTTTGGTGTGAAGATCAACTAACTAATCACAGAGCATACTAAGAATAAATCCTCCGAACCAATTCTGATACCACTTGTTAGTAATATCAAAGTTGGGTACACTCAAGTTTAATAAACACTTTATGGATATGAGCGAAGCGCGCCAAATTTATGTAGAGTAATGGATAAAATAAAGCACGTGAATAGTACTTTAGTGGGACCCACTTGTCACTATTCTCACTAACAAAATAAATAAAGAGAATTACACGAAATTTTAACGTAGAAAATCCTCCATAATTTTGAGGAAAAAAAACCACGGGTCAAACTAGAAAAATATTCCACTATATTTAAAGACTAATTACAATATAGTGTATCACTAGTCTCTCTTCTAATACAATTTGTAGTATTAGAGATATAGAAAATATACCCAAAACCCCAGTATATACTCACACTACACTCTTGGAATTTTCTTACATACATTCTCTATTTTTTTTCCATATTACAAGAAGCTTATTTTGCTTCTTCTATTACTCCTGAGGAAATGCTTCTCAACTTCTAATGCTTCTCTGATGGAAGGCTTGGCTATTTATAAGAAGCCAAAAGCGCGCACAACACTGTTCCAACAATCTTTAATTGTGGATTAGCTGTCTTCGGTTGTTGTGGGGGACAACACTTTCGATGGAAAAATACTTCCTCCTTTTTGTTGGTCTTGCAATAATGCAAGCCACTGCAAGTCATGTTCTACAGTCTCAAACATATGCGGGGATATACAGACTTTTCTCATGCAAAAGTTTTTCATATTACAGCTCCTTCGTATGTGTTATCCAACTCTTTTGCTTGAAAACCAATGCAATTTTTAGTATGTTTGGTTTCTTAGTAAACGATTTAAGATATTGTTTACATAATATAATACTCCCTCCATCCATAAATAATAGTTGCCTTAAAAAAAAATCATAAAATTAGTACATTGAAGAGTTAATATATCGGACTAAATTTTGTACCAATTCCATATGTAGTGTGGAATTTCTTACAATGTACGCCCACGGATGAATTTCAACATTTTTAATTAGATGTAAATTAAATGGGGGAATTGTCAACTTGCATGTTATATATATATATATGTTTTTTTTTTTTTCTAATCCCAACATTTTGTAGCAATTCCGTCCATTGTTTGTGTACTACTACTATTCCTTCAGTTCGTGACGTCCAAGAAAAGCTAATTAAAAGGGTTTTTGATCAGCCCTAACAATATGCCTGTTCGTATCCTCCTGGAAGTTACCGTTTACAAGTCAGATTTTGCAATCCACTATCTGTGTGCATTGTACAGAACCCACTACTTGTTCCGTACGACCAAGTTTTCGAGCCGTGAGGCGATTTACTAGTCTTTCTAGAGCTTCCTTCATCCACCAGTGTTGACAAACTTCCCTTGCTTCTGAAATGCTTATCTACACACCCAACAAGGAAACGGAAGTTTCAAACACTATCTCATTATTAATCATTTATAAGAAATGAAAAAAAAATTAGTTTTAATACACCAATAGTATAAAAAGATTTTACATAATCATCCAATTATATAATATCATATTAGTAAACATGGTTAACTTTTATTTCATTACTCTACAAGTTATAATAAGGTAAGATTTAAGAGGATGATAATGTAAAACTCTTTTACATCATCACATCAAAATTAAACTCAGAACATCATTTTTTTTTGGCTAAAATTCTGAGTTAAGTAAGGAAACAAAACTCTCCTCAATCAGACTCAAATTCAAGAGTACTTCAGGTGAAGCTAAAACAACTTATGTATCTATGCACTCTTGGGTACAACACCATCGAAATTTGAAGTGCCTTATTTAACATTCAAGTATGTTTTTTTTTTCCAACTTACCCATGTTCTTTGACGAGCATCCTGCTCCGGCCAGAACTCCAATTGCTCTTGAACAAGTAGAGGGAACATATAGCCTTCATGGCAAGTATCATGGGTTTTGCTCTTGAAGCTCCACCTACCCAATTTACCCTGCACCAACCAAAAATGAAAAAAAAGAACCAAATAGGAAAAAAGGAGCATTTCAATCTGAAAGTTTTAGGTCTGCTAGTGACAATTTGTTTATTCTTTTATTAAGTCAATTATATGCAAGAGATGCATATCATGCAATGCAAGTGCCTCACCTCAACAGTCCCTCGCACTCCTGCTTCCTCTAAGGTTTCTCGCAAAGCTGCCTCTTTCTTAGATTGTCTAATTCCCAGCCTCCCTGATGTTTGGTTCAATCACATAAATTACAAATGAAATTAAATGAGAAGTGAGAAAAAAATAAAAATCAATCAAAATACGGCTTTAATTTTCTATTCCCACATCAAAATTTGTAACACCACTTTTACTTCAACAATCAGCGTGTTAATTTTCTATCCAAGTGACAATAGTGATTGGTAGGACATAACGAGATATAATTGAGGGATAGGGTTGGTGATTATCTTTTTGGATCAAGATAGGGCGTGTGGTTCTTACCTTTGGAAATAGCATCCCTTTGCCTTTCTTAGAAGTAATAACAAGAACTTCTAACTCTTGAGATGATGCCTCTAGCAATGAGGTATGCTCCCCAGGTTTATATCTATATGGTATGCATCTGCACGTTCGTATACACAAAAGTTGGAAAAAAAATTCAGTGACCACCGAAATGAAGACTCAACATAAAGAACAAATTAAGTCTTAAGGAATGCAAAAAGGTTAAAAATTATGATTTAACTAATTACGATTTCTGATACCTTATAAAATTTAAAAGTCAGTATCTTTTAATTATCTGTGGTTAACAATTTGTTATATGACTCACTACTTTAACTTATTAAAATATAGAAAATAAAAAACTGAATTACAATCATTGAAAATAAAAGGTACCAAAGGAAAAACCACAAATTAAATTTGAATGGAAAACAATCCATTTGTAAGATTAAGAAGAGACTAACCCCACAACTTGGCGACGACCTTTTCTGTAGCGTTGCAACTCCCTGCCGGTACGAGAAGCCAATGCAAAAGCGTTTTCTTGTGAAACCAAAGCCACCATTTTTTAAGTCTTCGTCTTTTTCTTTTTACTCTTTTAATTTGATGAAGGGTTTAACAGAGAAAAGGGCATTTGAAAGAAGAAGGGAACAAAACAACCGGCGAAAGCTAATTGTTTGATAGTGGATGATGGGGGGAAGGGAAGTGAGGGCTGGCATCCTATTAATAATGGTAACCTGTTAGAGAGAGAAAAAGCGGTCTCCTCTTTTATTTTAATGTGAAAGTCATGTTGAATTGGACGATAAATTTAATTTTAATACATGTAAAAATATTTTATATTGTCATCCAATTAAAATATTTAGTTTGAATGACTTTTCAAATAGTGAATATAAAAGTCAACTATTATAACTTATGTGACAATATAATTGAATGACTATATAAATTTTTTTATACTATCAGGATATGATAATTAAATCTTTAGGTTAGGTTATTTATACATTGGACTTAATTTGAGCTTTAATTTGATAAATTGACATTGTAAAAACATCTACTTAAATTTATTTATTTACATGACTTTTTAAGTATTAGATTTATTTACATGACTTTTTAAGTATTAGAGGTATAAATTAGTCACATTTATTTATGTGATAATACATGTTTAGATGAGTATGTGAATTTTTTTTATCCTGTGAGTGTATTAAAATTAAATTCTTCATTTTTCAATAGCTTAAAGGTTTTTATATTTTCTTTCATTTACACATAGAAGTATATCATTGAAATTATTTAATATTAAAGATAAATATATAAGATTTAATTTTAATGCTAATTTTACTTAGTATTATCTAATCATGTATGAACATATCAATAAATATGATAACTTTTTACATTCATCATGTAAAAGGTCATGTAAGTGGAAGAGTTTAATTGGATGATACTGTATAAAAGTTAAGCCTACCTTGACAATGACCACATAAGTCGAGACTTCAATTACATGTTTTAGGGAAAATATAAGAATGTTCCATTCACAAAAGGGATGAAATAGGCTTCCTTCAAAATGAGTGAACTATTGGTTGACTATCTAATTTTTTATGATATATTAAGTCATGAATTTAATTTATTGTTACTAATCAAGGATTAAAAAGATGAAAAATTCTTTCTTCACCAACACTTTTATCCTTATATTTTGTGCAATGGGTATCCTTGAATTAATGTTACATTTATGTGCAATTATATATCTTGTTGTAGGATTTGGTTACTTATATTTTAGTCAGTGAACTGAAATTTTTTATGCTATAAAAATGAAAAAAAAAACTTAGATAATATCGGTGGTTAATTAAGAAGAAGACAAAAGGCAAAACACTCTAGCGTAAGTAAGCTGAACACGAAGCTCAACCATAATTAATTAAGGGTTAATTATATTTGATTTTCTTCTTCGTGCATACCTTCGATAATTTGTTGCGGGGGGTACAATTACCATGTTTTCTTAATTCTTAAATAAATGAGTAGTTCCTATATCTATTTATAATAATTAACAAATTGAAATTTTATCAAAATATTGACTTTTTTACAACTATATATGCAGCATTGCACTTGTTGCTTCAATGGTCTTGAAAGTCATCCAAATCAACTTTTTATGAAGTTTCAAGGCAATGGGACGTTTGTCTGGCTCGTAAAAGTAGTGTTAAAGCGATAGCATGCGAATGTGGATTTTCTGCCACTACTCTGCTTATTGGAATTATATATCTTCAACCAATCTCACTAATCTATTATTAGTTAGACATTAGATTCAGGCGGATTACGTCTATGGTGAATATTGTTGATATGATGAAATAATTAATAATAATGTGATATCCTTTTACTAAACTAATTAGTAAAATATATAATTAAAAATTTCTATTCTTAACTCGTGATTTTTTGTATTTTTAATTAATTGACAGATTTATCAGCAAAGTGACTAAAAATTGGAAGCCATTAGGATTGATCTAATAGTGAAGGATTTTGATAGTACGCATGAGGTGTTATGTTCAAACTCATAGTAATTAATGTAATTCCATAAATACCATAAAAATTTTAAAAAAACTAAAATTTCTAGTCATTCGTACATATTTCCCCAAATGTCTTAATGATGCCTGTAAAACTAGTGTATATACAATAATGCTATTATGACATGTGATCAATGTAAAGTGTTTTTTTTTTGTTTTTTAGTTTTTAAATTTTTGTGCTAGTCTTTGTAGTCTTAAAGGTATCAGAGTATAAGCTATAAAATAAAGGAAGGTTGAGCGAATTGAGAAGAAGAGGGCTCAAGTGTTTACTAAGAAGACTTTCTGTATTGTGAATAGATTGATAACATGAGTGCTAACCACTGAGCTTATATACATGATACACAATGCTAATAGACTTAGTGAGTGATAACAGAACTAACTAATTCCTTCTAACTAAATTTTCTCTTGATCTAATCTACTCCTATCAAGTATTACCAAATTTTTTAGATTTTAAAACTTTAAGAATTTGTAATAAGTCCCATAGTGAATAAAATTTTATAATTGAGTCCCTAAGCCAGATATCCATTTCAAAAGCATGGCATTAATTGAAATATTCGTTTATTTCATTTATTGTTAGTTTCATATAAGTTGGCTTGAACTCTTTCGAGATTAAAAACCTAATAATATTGTCAAGTTATCTTCAAAACTCATCCTGGATTTTATTCTTTTACTATTGAATAAGAAATGAGTTCAATTAAGTCTTATAAAAGTATATATAATTAAATGTGACACTGTTGTCAACTCTTTTTATATGTGTGCACTCATATAAGAAAAAATAAGAAATATTGTGTTTAATGTCATGTTTTTATAATAGTAGTTAACTTTACGGGTTTGATTATAAATTTTTATTTACTGTAAATATTTAATTATAATTTTTAAATCATAGAAACTAGTAGTTTAATAAAACTTTTTAACATAATTATCTAATTGTATATATTATCACACACTAGCAAAGTAAAACTCTTATACTAACAATATATTAAAATTACTTTGTATTTTATTATATATTTTTTTGTATCTTTTAAAAATGATTCAACCAAAATTAATACTGCTAAAACTTCACACCTGTACTTTTTCAAATATTTGAATTTCATAACTTATCCCTCAGTGTAATAATTATATTCTTAAATTTTCATTTGTTAGAAGGCATCTGATAAATGAAAAACGATAGAAGAAAAAGAAGAAAGAATAACTCAAGTCTGAAAATATATATTTCCAAAGCCAAATTATTGCTTGGGCAATGTTTGAAAGTGGATACTTTGCATCTGTATGCAGAATGCAATGTATTCAAATTAGTAAACTTTTCTGAAGGAAAAAAACTTAAAACCCAGTAAACTAAGTCATATAACAATATCCTTTACAAAACATAAGTTTCACTACTAGTATAAGGCGCGACCGTAATCAGTGGCTCCCAGAACTATTGAATGTCTGCCAGTGCTAATCAATGATGCAGCCACAAGACTCTAAAGTTGTTTTTTACTGTTCAAATTGCCTATATGAAAATGATTTGACACTAATTGAAAATGCAGTTTCCACGATTGGTAATATAATATAGAAATGTGAATACTGAATTGAATCATCGTACTACTTAAAATAAAAAGTTTTGATACGTACATGATTTGTAAATTAGCATTTGTTCTTACAATAAACTTCTGAAATTAAATCCTTAGTTTTACATATGCGAGGATATGGATGACAAATTGGGTTTGTTCTATCACGGTCTAACAAAACACAAACTTAGTTAATTGTCGCTTTGAGAAAATCTACGTACCTGTGTACATCATTGATACAAACTTGCATCCGAGAAAAACCAAAATATTAAAGAAATTATTATGAATTAAGATGCTTGTTCCATTTGACATCTTCACATGGTAGGGACCGGTGGCACCAAAACACGCACACGGATATAATTTTTAAGAGCAATCTCAGTGGTCGTTTGATAAAATCAAGGAGTATATGACTCACTTATTTATATAAAATACAAAAGTTAATAAATATAGCATATTATTCGGACAATTGTATTCAGCCAAATTTGTTATTATATAGTAGTTTTTAATTATTTGTATTTGTGTGTAATCCTATGACTAATCCTATAAGTGTAAATAACACAATTCTATTTTTTATCATTTAAAAGAGAAAAGATATATATAATTATATATAACCCAATGTTCCAATTCTTGTCACTTGAATTCACATGCTACTTCACTGCTCAAGGATTATCTCAAGAGAAACAAATGTGGTTAATATATTAATTAAACTTGTCGATCTTTTGTTCACCTTCACATATAGGAGTATATTGTGCTTCTTATTTGAAGGAACTCCAGACACATACCAATATGAATATGTGTAATTATTGCTCTACTTTAGATCGGTGTGTTATAATGTAGAGAAAGAAGGGATCCGGAAAGCTGAAGATTTATAGGGTACTATTTGAAGTGATACCTTACCTCTAGGGGTAGGAATTTAAAAAAATAAAATTGTTATTTTGATATCTAAAAAGGGATAATAATTTTTTTATTATTGGATGTAATGGTAATACTTGTTTAGACTTTCATCCATCACATCCAATAATAAAAAAGTTAGTATCAATGGATATCCATTTTTGTATGTCAAAATAACAAAGGTTGAATAAGATTATAACTTTTTTTGGGAGGATAAGATTTGAAATTTATGTATGGCTTTCAGAGAAAAAAAACATAAACTTCTTTCCCCCATTTGTATAATTTATTAATAAAACTTGGTCTGTATACACATGTATGCAGTGGATATATTCGGAACTGGTCGAAGTCACGGCTCAATAAAAAATGGCAAATGGCCAAAAGCATGTTCGTATCATCGTATGCTTTTACTGAGAGTAAGGTTTAGATCAGAAAAACTTGCAGATTAATTAAGCTAAGGTGCAGTGTTCTTTACGATGCTGTGTGGGATAATGAGTGAGCCGCTAAAAGAAAAATAGAAGAAAAAAACTATTACCTGATTGATGCTATGAAGCTATATATAGTGAAGTTGCTATAAACTTTGGTTCTCAAGAGTATGTTTGTGGATTTTGATTTTGGAGGAGAAGAAAGGGAAATAAATACTTAGAGGGTGTGTTTGATTGAAAGGTAAAATTATAGCAAAATTTTGTATGGATGTGATTCATATATAAAATTACATAAGAAGTTCATTAATGAAAAATTTTCTCCAATTTTTACCCATTTTACTCTTAATCAAACACACGCACAATGTAAAATTTTAAATTTTACAGTATAAGTCATTCATTCCTCTCTTTCTTCCTCCAAAATTGAAAACTGATAAATATAACTCACTTACTTTATACCATAATAGCCTTTCACCAGCGCCCACCCTCCAAGAAAATTCAAATAGAAACGAGCTACTTAATTGTCATGTGATTTTACTTGGTTTTAATTGATAGCTTAATTGTTATGAAGATATGATTCATCACAACACAGTCACCATTTGCGTGAGGCGGCATGACACCTCGTTTCTAGCTAATGAAATACTACTCATCAGTTTTTTTTTCTTTTTTCACAAGAATATTAGTGATCTTCAATTTGGCATTATTTCCCTAGTAATTTTCTTTTCTAAAACGTGAAACACTCTTGGTCTAGCTCATGATTAAAGTAGTAGTAATATTCTCTTGATATACGACTTGGTCTGGCTTCCATGTCCACTTCCAGAGTTCTCTTCGTTTTAGCTAAACCCAAGTTAAGAGTTTTCTTTTGCACTTGTTTAATGTTATCTGAGTGATTTTCTTTTTTGGCAAGGTACCTGAGTGGTTTTCCTAAAACAAGAAAAAGAAGTTGTTTAAGTTCAAACACATTATATGTGTTAATGCTCTTTTTTATTTACTATTGAGTGTATCTACACGGGGTTATTGGTACCCCAGCTCAACATTTCATCCAAAAGTAATCCCAAACCGAAAAGAAAAATACGAAAGTAATCTACCACATCTCGGAGGTGGCTTGTTGTCTAAGACAACCTAAATCCAAATTGTAGGATAAAGTTGCCAACCAAAATTGCAAAATTACTAACATCAATTTATAGTATTCTATGAAGTTTAAGATACATATGTAGGTGAGATTGTACATGAGGAATTTCAGTTTGTCACCATGACGGTGACAAAATCCTGATTGTTTATATTGTTGTTCAATGATTAATATTCATTTTTTTATAGCATTTTTTTTTTTTACAATCAGGTACTGTTTAACTCTTAAAAAGATAAGCAAAAAATAACATAATGCATTCAAAAGAACGACACCAAAACTGTACCAAGACAGATTGCAACAAACATGTTACACTTACTTAAAGGCATGGTCGTAAAGCTCGAAACAGGAAACAAAAGAGACAATTACCCTTCACTGTTGATAAGGAGTGTTACGAGCAACTGGCTCATTGGGATGAGAAGATGATATCAACTAGAATTGCTAGATGAAGCACTCATTTCGTGAAACGACAGAAGCAATATAGCTATTGTTGAGGAGATTCTTCCATAACCCTCCATTCCTATGGCAGAGGTGCGAATGTTGCTCTCTCTCGCAGCGGCAGAGGCGTCTCGTGGAGTTCTCCTGGGCGCCTGGCACAACAACCCATGAGATCCTGGCGGGCTCGGTGGCAGCATGAAGTAGACGTGGAGGTCGCGAGCTCTACGCGGAGTGGATTTGTGGCAAGAAACGAGAGTGAAAAAGTGAGACCTGAGTGGAGAAGCTTGGCGAGAACCCGAGTCCGTGAGTAGCGAGGCTACGGGGTTGCTTGAGTGAGGGAGACAAAGAGTTGGACCGCTAGAGTTGAGAGAGGGCTTGAGTTGGCAGAGGGTTGGACGTGGAGGAGGTGATGGCTAGTGGCAGAGTGGGTGAGTTGAGAGAGAGAGATGGCACCGCCATGAAGAAGAGTGAAGACTCTGAGGTCTAAGAGAGTGAGAATTGAGATTGAAGAATGAAGAATGAAAATCCCCATGACCTCAACCCTAGTGCGGTGCCTATAGTCTTTACTCCATGGTTCATGGGCCACTAAGCTCTTAGGCTTGGGCTGAAACTGAATACTAGACTACATAGGACTAAAGCATTTTATGCGGTTAGGCGGGCTAGTCCGGAATTCGTGGGCTAGGTGAGACGGATAAGAAAATCTCTGGGTTGGCGGGTTGAAAATTTTGGTCCATTTTCATGTGGGTGGCGAGTTAAACGAGTTGGTCCATGGATCGTGACTCATATATATACCCAGCTCTAGGCATCGCAGGTACTAAAATTGTTCCCTCTAGCATCTTGAGAAAGGATGGGACCTCAACAATAGGGATGGCTGAGGACATCAACCACATCAAAGTAGGCCCAAATACAACGAAAAGGCCCTCAAGAACACCAAGCAACTTCACTATCTTCTCAAACAATCTCAAAACCAATCTAATGACAAAGCCAAAAAAGACCTCAAGCACCCTCACTCACCAAGCCAAACCCGCAATTGGAAGGGTCTATAGTATCCAACCATCCTTAATTCACATTCCAAACCTAATGTAGCACAATGGGTACATGGGAGTAAAAGGAATTGCATCTCTTGAAGGGTGACAACATGCCTTACTAGAGTCAAAACCAACAGCCCATCCTCACTCCCAACAACCAAAAACTACTACTTCAATCACGTGAAAAAACAACCATTAGTAGAAGGAGCACACCCAACCTCCCAAACCAACCACGAAAACAACACTCATCCCTTAAAAAAAGAAACAGATAATGCACACCTCCATCAAAAGGGCACATAGATCCCTCCCGTCTCCTTCGATAACTCTCACTAGCCAAAGGAAGCCGCAAGGCCTCATAAGGCCAAGACGACTAGGTCTAATCGTGAAAGGCCAAAGTAAAAACGATATATGGGAGGGAAAGCTCGAAAGGGAGGTAGAGCAAGATCTACATCAAACCCCCAATAAAATGAAACCTTCCCGTAAGTGAATGAGAGGGAAAGGTAGAGCCAGATGAAGACCATCCATCATCGTACATCATCTCAAACCTTGAAATTGAGCATCAACCAAAGGGAGTCAGATCAATATCTCAATTTGAGATATGCAAGATAGAAAAAGACGTCCATATCTGAACAATAGGGGTTAAAAACATAGTTTTCAAACTCAAGTCGATGATAAAGACTCGGTTGGCCAAGTAGTCACTGGTTCAACATGTGGATTATAGTAAAATCAGTTAAACCAATTTTATTAATGTCATTATATATATATATATATATATATATATATATATATATAATTGATTGCACATAAAAGCACAACAACAAGGTTGGCTTAGTGGTTGTTGCATGCTCCTAGTAGTGCCATTGCCAAGGTTTGATTCCCACTTGATGCAATTTTTGAGAATTTTCAACATTTCACATAGGGGCTCATAGTGTGGACATACTTTAGAAGTGGTGCATGGTAGGCACACGCGGTTCAAAGGAGTCTAACCAGTTTGGTTTGCACCGGTTCACCGATTACTGCGTTAAAAAACTCAAATATGGTAGGAAGAGAAAGGAGAGAGAGGACCAGTCACAATAAAGAAAATAAGGGGGAGAATGAAAGGGTGGAAGACATGGCCGACAGCAAGAAAAATGGAAATCGATTTGTGAGTAATCTGCATTTAATTATTTTGGGTTTAACCGTGGGGAAAGTAACCCTTAATCATGGAGGACTATATTTTTATTTGTTGGCTACTACCGCCGATGGCGTGGACTCTAACTACCAGTGACGTGGACTCCAGCCAATGTTGGTAGCCTAGCGCAAGTTTTGACATAGGAGAAACAGAAGCTAGAATCACGCGAATCTCTTTGAAACCTACTTGATAATACAATTTTGAAATAAACCAAAGCACCCGCTCTTAATTAAATAGGCCGAAAATTTTTTAAATGTAAAATAAATATTTTTAAATAGGCCAAAAGGCTTCTTAAATAGTTCAAATAGTTTTTCACTATCTATAGTCTAACATGGTTACTTAAAAATACATTTTTGAAAAGCCTTGATTTAACTTGTTCTCCAAATATGCAAAATCAAAGTAGACTCAATATCGACTATGCTGAAGGCTTCCTAATGAAACATCTAGCCTATTTCCAGCCATAAAAATAAATTAAGCAATACTTCTTTTCTTAAATAAAAGAAGAAAAAGATATTTTAATAGTTAGTACGATGTAACGTTTTAAGAGTTCAGTAGTTTAGGTCTGTGCGAGAATAGTGCTATCATGGACTATTGCGACTAAATGCATACTTACAAATAAGAAGGTGGAGATGAGCAATGTTTTGCGACTAGTCAGCAAAGTCGTTTTATTTACTCTTTTTTCCTTAGCCCACAAACACATACCACACAATTAATTGGTGGAAATGACTCGACATGCGAAAGAATTCCCGAGGTTATATTTTAATCCACACTTTTTATCTTTTTAAAAAATTAAATAAAAACATATTTAAACAAATAAAAGATACGGATTAAAACAAGACCTCTTCATGTGTAAATTACACATGAGAGATCTATTTTGACTTGGCATGGGTCTTTGCTGCACCCATAAGCTATAACCAAACAAAGGGTCTTCGATATATTGTGTCTATCGATCTATATTTAATCTTAATATGATTTTTAAAAAATTATATTAATTAATAAAAAATAATTCAAATATAAAAATAATATTTAAAAATAATGTTAGAAGTAGTTGCATAGTTTTATATATATATATATATAGTGGAAGAAGTTATTGAATTTGATTATGGTATTTGAAGTTAATTATTTAAATATGTTTGTGGATTTGACAAAAAAAAAAAATCAATGTAATTTCTAGACACTAAAATATAGTCATCAACACAATCCTCTTTATATATTGTATAGATGGACAATTTCTTATACTTACATCATTGAGTAAATTCATAATATACTTATAAAATAATAATATAGATGGACAATTTCCTATACTTACATCATTGAGTAAATGCATAATATAATTATAAAATAATACACGTGAAAAAGATCGATTAAGATGGTAAGGAATTCAATTTTTTTAAGGTGCAAGTTTAAATTCAAACAAAACAACTAAAGAGACATAATCCTTATAAAAATACTTTGTTGCCTGAAAAACATGTAAACAAACAAATGCATGTTTCCTACCTCGTTGTTTTTATTCATCACATTAAAATAATTATTGTGAAAATATTCAGTGTTGAAAAAAAAAACTGTTAGTCAGTTCAAATTGGCTATCTTTTAAGTCGAAAAGTAAAAGGATATTATCCAAATTATTTAAGATTTTAGAAAACCAATTAAATAGAATAGCTTATTTTTATCCATTCACATGGTAAAACTTCTTTATATTATTATCCAATCATATACTGATATATTAGTAAAAGTGGTGTTTCATATTTATTATTTAAAAAATCATATAAATAAGATGATTTAATTGAATGACGGTGTAAAATAGAATGAGATCATAACTATATATGTTTCCTTTTGTCATTTTGAACTTATCATTACGTTTGGTTTATGGGTGGTTATTCTCTTCTGGTCCAATTATAAAGTCAAAAGTAGCGATCGACTTTCAGTTGGGCAACCTAAGATAAGCTTCTAGAGTAAATATAGAGTGATGAAAAGATCGATCTAGCTTGATCTGTCTTTTTTTAAGGAAAAAAAAAAAAAAGAAACACTCAGTAGTCAATTACTACAATTTTGGTTTACAGTGACCTGATAACATATCAATCCGTTAAATATATAAATATTATAAAATTACTGTTAATATCATACCAAGTATAAAGTTTGCCTGGAATTTGAGTCTATATCAAATTTTCCTTAATTTTTCAATGTGCCAAATGAGTTGAGCAGGCTAAGAACAAAAAAGATATATTCATTTTGATACTTCCTTTTAAATTTTCCTCATGCAACCATTGCCACATTAATTAGATTACCAATCAGAAAGCACCAACCTGTTATTGGTATGTAGCATCCCATGTGCTTGCTGAGATTTCGTGCTCATTTGCAAGTTGAACTGATATTGTATATGTTCATTTAATTTGTGGATAACATCATGTTAGTCTCAAACATTACCCCTATATCATAAAATTCTCTTGCCTTCTCATATACAAAGCTTTCGGCCATTTGGTCCAACATTTAGTCATCTTGTGGACAGGACAAAAACTTGAATTAAAAGGCTAATTGCATTTGAAACGACTAAGGTAGGTCAGTGTCCGTCTCCACAGTTTAACAATTTGAGAATAGTGCCGATTAAAAAGACTAGACCAAAAGATAGGGTTGTGAGCGCAATAAAATGTATTAGAAAGGAAAGTGGGACCTATATAATATGTGCATGACGTTCACAAAGAAATTGTTGTGAGAGCAAAGCTTTTCTCATTGTGGCGTTACTTTGAATGTTGTGCTCTCCGTGACATACGCCACTGACAAATTAAACTTAAGAGACAACATCTTTTGAGATTTCTTTGGCCAACTTCTACATCTTTTGTTAAAATTCATGGTGATGTGATCAAAGAGAAAATAGAGCAATAATTGATAGAAATAGAAATGAAACTTTACTAATAATCAAAAGTGAGGTAATACAAATATAAGCACTCTTATATAGAGTAAGATGGAAACAAATCTAAAATATTGAGATTATGTTGCACTTTTCCATTTATGTTTTTTCCTCTTTTGTGCCCATGATAGGACTTGTGGGGAGGGGTTGCGCATTAATTTTTATCGATCTGGTTATTAGGCCCTTGTTCTACTACGACAACAGCATCGCGGCATTATGATATGGGACCACAGAGAAGAAGGCGTGCAGATGTATCTCCCTACTCTAGTTGGTTTTACCATGAACATAAATTTCACACATCACATTTAGATATACTCACAATAAAAATGAGTCTCTTTAACTTTATTTAATATATACTCATTCATCTATGAATCCTACTAGTTTTTTTTTTTTTTTTTTGTTAGTGTATCCAACATATATTCAACATATACTCCCTCTTAGACTTATGGTGCCTGTACAAGAACTTTTTTTCACAATCGAGTTGACATTAAATTAGCATTTGGATGCTAGATAGTGCTTAATGGGTTTTTGTTTTGGTCGTTGTTTAGTGGGTTCACTTGATCCAGTTGGGACACTAAAGCATTATCAGTCGTGGACCTAAAAGAATTACGGACTGTAGCTTGTGAGGCCCTGTGTGACGACGATTAATTTGTTGTCCTAAAAGTTGTGAACTGTAACAGCTAAGAGGCCCTCTACGCCTCTTGATGTTTGTTTTCTGTTTTCATCCCCTTGTGTAGTTGGGTTTGGGCCTTGGCCCTTTTGAATGCACATCTCTTTTTGATAAAAAGAAGAAAAACAATCATGTCCCTCTGCTCAATAGTATAAATATTTGGGAAAGATAGATCATGATATAGTATAAGAGACTCCACAATCAAGTTGTCAGTGATTCAATCCTTCTTATCTCCTATTATAATAAATTGTTCGTGCACAAAAACTAAAGCTCTATATTGTGGATATCAGACTAACCCCAGTGATATGTAGGGCCCAATAATTCCTCTTCTTTTTTTGTGTGTCCAAACATCAAACTTGAGCACATGCTATTCCATGGCTTCTATTTGACAACCAACTATACTACTGATACATCATGCCTTCTAACTCCTCTATCCAATCAGCATATTAGTAATCTTCAACATAGCTGGCCTCGTTGAATATGAGACATACAGTTTTTTTTTTTTTTTCTGGGTTTTACTCCTATCCAAACTATGCACCAGTGTCAAGGGCATATGAGAATTCTGGGCACCATCTTTTCAGTTTAAATAAGAAACATACATTCTCCCAATCAGGATTTTTACTTTGAAACACATTTGGTTCCTCTCTTGTACTAAAGCATAGTCACTACACCCAGCTCGGATTGGCTGACCGAACCATTAAACTGGTTAATGGATACATAACTGATTAGGGCCACTAATCAAATCAGACAAGTAAATGAACAGAATAAATCGTTTGAATAGTCAAATTTTACAAATACTCGGTGACACGATTGGTGTGGATCGAGTTGTGTTTATAACTTTGTTAACAAAAGAAACTAAAGCAAAAAAGAAAATTTTTTAATTAGATAGAAACCAATACTAGCCCCAGTAGAACCCGTCGCGATTTCAAAGTGTTTCTTTAACATAAAAACTAAATTAGCAAATTTTTTCACTAGATATTAGAAACCAATGCTAGCCCAAGTATAAGTTGGGCCGGCAATTTCAAAGTGTTTGCTTTAACAAGAAAACTAAAGTAGAAAATTTTTTAACTAAACAAAAATCAATACTAGCCCAAGTAGAAGATGTGTCTGCAATTTCAAATTGTTTCTTTAATAAGAAAATTAAAGTACAGAAAAATTTAACTAGATAAAAACCAAAACTAGCCCAAGTAGAAGCTTCGCCTAAGATTTCAAAGTGTTTTTTTAACAAGAAAACAAAAATAGAAAATTTTTTAACTAGATAAAAACTAATGCTATCACAAGTAGAAGCCGGGCCGGGCCTACAGTTTCAATGTGTAAGAAAGAAGTGCATATCTATTACTTTTATAGCATAAGGAATCGTGCTTCCCTTTGATCTGTCTTTGATGTGGGACTTCTCTATTATGCCTGTTGCAAGTGTTCAATTTGAGCATCCGTTGACACTGGATTCTAGATTTGTTGCTAACATAAACCACTAATTTGATTATAGACTGTTACAACATGGTTGGGGTTGGGGTGACCTTAACATGGTAAATTCTAGATTTCTTCATTTGATTACATCTGTTTATTTCTGTAAAATATTGTTAATAGCACCATTCATTATTGAACACATGTCCATTCAATTTCCCACCCAAAAATTTTCGCCATGTGTTTACTTTTCACAATATCATAGTATATGCCTCTCTAGCTTCAATTTATTTTAAATAAATTAAATTTCAAAGAAAAGAAAGTGTAACACCTCTTTAAAGTATGGATATCATGCTTTAGCGAATTAATGTGGAGGTGTTCTTTTAATGTGGCCACAAACGAATCACTATTTATTGTGGAAAAGGATGATGATATGTTCATCCAAAATTTACTTTTATTTTGCTAAAGTTACTATCCAATAGAATTTTACCATTCCGTTATCACGCCCGTTGATTAGTTTGGGCTTATAATTACAATTACATGATTTGCCACTCCTTCTTAAATGTGGCATTCAAACTGGATTGTGGATTTTACTTTGGACCTGAAAATTCTCTTGGTATATAATATGCTAGAGCAATTGCTAGAGCTTGTCCTTTCTCTCCTCTTTCTCTAAGTTTTTTTATCAACCGTTCCAAAACCTTTCTTGTGACTGCTTATTCTTCTCCTTTCTTTGATCCTATTTTTTCTTTTGCAACTCATGTTTTCTTTTATATCCATGACTTCTTCCTTTTATTTTGAATATCTCTCCATCAATGTTTCATTTATTTTTCTCTCTACTCATTGAGTCTTCCTCTCTTCTAAATGAAGCATTGTGGTGCCCCCATGAAGTTGCCGATGTTTCAAGCCACGGTCATCAAGGACATCGTCCTACCCTTCCTGCATTTGTCTTAGCCTCGTCATTGTCTACACGCGACCGGAGATCAATCGGTGGCTCCGCCTCCTCAATACCCTTTGTGTCACTAATGACAACACCATGGCAATCATGGTCATGGTATTCCACTCGGTTGGAATGAGATAATCTCTCTTCTTTTATTCTAACATTCCCCATCCCTTCTGTTATTTCTTATTTATTTAATTATTTTGTCGCATTTTCTCCCAGTGCCTCTTTGTATTTTAGAGATGAGGGGCAATGGGTTCAAGGCCAAGCGGTGTGAGGATAAGACATATATTTTTTTTTGGATAGTTTTGATTTTGATATTTTGTTTTGGGTGTGATCCTTATGTCCTATCACCTATGTCTTCTGTTTGGTATAAGAACATGATGAAAGGATTTAGTTTTTTTTTTTTTTGTTATTTTCTCTACCTTTAGTTTTTGTGTAACATTCATTTAAAATTTATAACTAAATTTTTTTATTGCTCATTTAAGGTATATATTTTTTGTTCCATGAGGGATTTGTACATAAATATGATTGTTGATTTTGGCCTAGGATATTGTGGTATAATTTCATATGTATTGTCTTGCAATTGATCCTCTTAGAAATGATGCTATGATGTTTCTGAAGTTGATATTCAAGCGTGGCATGAACTTTGAACTAATGGTTGAGTGATATTTGTAAAAAGTAATGTTAAAATCAGTAGCAGAATATAATTGTTGAGCAATATTCACCTTTGTAAGCAAAACAAAGGGTCAAGATATCAAACACCAAGCAATGGTTCACAGAGCATCCTATCACAAATCTACAAAGAGGATAAGATTATTATCCATGCAGCTTTAGTTGTAAATGGCCTACACTTGAGAAAATATGGTTTGTGATACCATTGAAAATAATATAATATAAGGAATACTTTTAACAAGATTATTAGATCCATTTTTATAGGGAACAATTGTTGGGTTTGGGCTCCTCCTATGTGGAGAAAAACCCAAAATGAGCAAGCCCCTTCATGCCTCACTTATCTAAGTGAGAAGGCCTACTAGGGTGAGAGAAAGAGACCATTTTGTGAAAAAATTAGCCACATTGAGAGAGGAAGAAGAGAGAAACTCGCCTCCTCTTTGCTACATTTTTCTCCTGAACAGTCATAGTAGATTAGCATTTACGAAGTTGTCCACGTGAGATCGGGTTGAAATTTTAATAACAGGTTTCTGATAGGTGGCTCTTCATTCTAACGGTTAGATCGTTGAAACGAGGTCTGGAGTGTGAGATATTGATCTCGACAGTGGTTTTACTTTGTTTGGAGAATCATTTTCTAGTGCAACCTATCGTGTAAATCAGCTTTTGTGAAGTCCTTAACCATTGGATCAGGATGAAACTTTAACAGTAGGATCTGGATGTTTGGTTCTTCATTCTGAACGGTTGGATCATTGACACGCGGTCTGAAGTGTACGATATCATTTCTCCAGTAGCTCTATTTTGGGATATTTTTCATCTTCTTGGTTCTCTATTTTAAACATTGGTGCTTGGTTAGTTTAGCTCATTGTTAGCATAATTTGTGCACTTATTTGAGACTCTCTTATACCTGATTTAATCATAGTGGAGCTATTTCTTTGGTCTGGTCGACTCGTGATTTTTCTCTCTCGCATTGAGGGAATTTTTCCACGTTAAAAATCTTGGTGCATTGTTCCATTGTTCTAATTTTTGCTGGTATAGTTGCTCCTCTTATTCTTGCAAGTAAGGAATTGTGTGCTTATTTCCCAACATTTGGCATTAGGGCTCATTGTTAGGCATTATTGATTGTAACTTGCTTGAATGATGGAGGCAAATACTAGTCAAATAATGTGCTTAAATGGTACTAATTATCATATATGGAAAGACAAGATGAAAGATTTGTTATTTGTTAAAAATCTGCATATGCCTGTATTTGCTACACAAAAACCAAATTAAAAAACTGAAGAAGAATGAGAGTTTAAGCATCAACAAGTTTGTGGTTTTATTCGGCAATTGGTAGAAGATAATATTTATAATCACATTGCTAATGAGACTCATGATCAACATATGTGGGAAATGATTGAATCCTTGTATGCTTCCAAGTTTGGAAACAACAAGTTGTATTTGTTGAATATGTTGATGAATTTGAGATACAAAGAAGGGTTTTCCATATCTGATCACTTGAATGAGTTTCAAGGAGTTTTGAGTCAGTTGTGAGGCATAGAAATCAAGTTTGAAGATGAGGTTTAAGGACTTTGGTTGCTAAATACTCTATCAGATTCTTGGGAGACATTTCGCATCTCTCTTACTAATTCTACTCCTAATGGTGTGGTAACCATACAACTTGTCAAATGTGGCGTCTTGAACGAAGAAGTGAGAAGGAAGACTCAAGGTTCTTCATCTCACTAGAGATGTTGGTTGTAGAAAATAAGGTAAGGACTAGAACAAAGGCACAAAGGGTAGAGGTAAAAGTATAAGCATGTTCAAATCAAGGTACAACATGTTGAATGTCATTACTATCATAAAACGGGCAAATCCAAAAGTATTGCTTTCTTTGGAAAAAGGAGAACAAAGGTAAGCAAGAGAAGAAAGAAAACAATAATGATCGTGTGTCTACTGCTACGTCAGATGATCTTCTCATTGTAGGGTATGAGAATATATTAATATAGTATCTGATGAATCTAACTGGGTAATAGACAGTGACTTCTCAATATATGTCACGCCAAGGAAGAAGTTCTTCACATCTTATACTTCAGGTGATTATGTAGTGCTAAAGATGAGCAATGATGGCTTGACCAAGGTGATTAGTATAGGAGATGTTTGTTTAGAAACTAATATTAGAATGAAGTTGCTATTGAAGGATGTTGAACATGCTAGATGTCCGCTTGAACTTGATTTCGATTAGAAAGCTTGATGATGAAGGTTATGTTAGTACCTTTGGTAGTGGTCAATGGAAGCTTACTAAAGGCAACTTGGTTGTGGCTCGGGGTAAGAAAAATTCAAGTTTGTATGTGATGAAATCCACAATTTCAAAAAGCGGTGTGAATGCAGTTGAAAGCAAAGAAGCTTCAGAGTTATGGCATAGAAGACTTGGTCACATTAGTGAAAAAGGACTAAATTGTTTGTCTAAAATGAATGTACTTTCTGGTTTGAAGAATGCAGAGTTGGAGAAATGTTCTTATTGCATGGCTGGAAAATAGAGAAGATTATCCTTCAAGAAGCATCCTCCTTCAAGGAAATCAGATTTCTTTGAGTTGGTGCACTCTAATGTTTGTAGTCCATTGAAGGAAAAGTCATTTGGTAATGCTCTTTACTTTGTGACACTCATTGATTACCACTCAAGGAAGCTTTGGGCTTATGCTTTGAAGACTAAAAATCAAGTTTTTGAGAAGTTCAAAGGATTCCAAGTTTTGGTTGAGAGACAACAGGTAGAAACTTAAATATATTTGTCCTGATAATGGTGATGAATATTGTGGACCATTTGATGAGTATTGTAAACGCAAGGCATTAGGCATGAAAAGACACTTTCTAAAACGCCTCAATTGAATGGTTTGGCAGAGACGATGAATAGAGCATTAATTGAAAGAGTTAGGTGTATGCTTCCTGAAGCAAAGCTACCTAAATGTTTCTAGAGAAGCATTAATCACGCAGTGCATGTGATTAATCTAAGTCCTGCAATTACTTTGAATAGTAATGTTCCAGATATTATGTGGTTTGACAAGAATATCTCTTATGACTTGAGAGTTTTTGGGTGCAAGGCATTTATTCATGTTCTAAAGGATTAGAGATCTAAGTTGGATGTGAAGACAAAACAATGCATCTTTATTAGGTATAGTCAGGATGAGCTTGACTATAGGCTTTATGACCCAATTGATAAAAAGCTTATAAGAAGCCATGATGTGGTGTTTGTAGAAGACCAAACCATTGAAGATATTGAGAAAGTGGAGAAGACTGAACCCTAGCATAGTAGTGACTTAATCAATGTAGATCCAGTTCAACCACCACATACACAAGAATTAGTAGAGAATTAGGCCCAAGATCATATGCAAGAAGATGACTATAGGGTTCCTGATGACCAGTAGACGGGAGATCATTTAGATGCTCCAACTGATGTTGTTGATGATCAGCATGAAATACCTTCAGATCCTCCTATTGCACTTAGGAGGTCTACTAGAAAGAAACAACCTTCAACAAAGTATCATTCTGATGAGTATGTGACTTGACTGATAGAGGAAAGCTTGAATGTTATGATGAGGCTATGGAGATGACAGGAAGCAAAAATGGGTTGATGCTTATGCAAGATGAAATGTAGGTCTTGTATGATAATCAAACATTTGAGCTTGTCAAATTGCCTAGTGGTAAGAGAGCTTTGCAAAATAGGTGGATATATAGTGTAATACCTTAGGTTAAATAAAAAGGGTTAGAATTTTTTCGAATTAAAGAGGGGTGCCAGTTACCCAACGGGTAATGCGGGTCCTAAATTTCACTAAGTCTGGACCTTACATGCCCTTGGAGGGCTATATAATAGAACCATTTTTTGGGATCAAAAGTCAGGTAACTATTCTTTGGAGATAGACAAATTGAAGAGTGATTTTTAATGAATTTTATGGAACCTCTAGACACTTCTTTTTTAGCCCAAAAGTTTATAAATTGTTAGAAATTTTTAAATTGAACTAAAACCCAAAAATTAGATTTTGATTTGTTGAGGTTTTGATTTTTATGATATTTTATTTGAATTCAAATGGGGGGTATTTCCTTATTTATATTTATGTTTTAAAGTTAATGGAAAGTAAAACGAATGATTAGAAATGTAAATAAGTGAGTAGTGGGATAATCCAGTCCAATACATAGAGTATTGGAGCATCTGGAGCTTTGGAAACCGGGGCGGTCCTATGACCGCTCGGGCAGTTAAGGAGAGTGAAATCGAGTGTCGAGCTTTTGGAGACCGCCTAGGCGGTCGAGAGAGTAAGTCGATGCGCCAAAGTCAGGGGACCACCCGCAGTCATATGACCGCCCAGGCTGTAACAGTGAACATAAAAATGTCATTTTGGGATCCAGAACACCCAAAACACATTTCCTCTTCCCCAACCTTTAGAACCTTCACTCTTTCACTTCCTTCTACCCCAAACTCCATTCCCAACTCCATTTCCTCCATTATCTTTCAATTCTAACTTCAATCCTTCATTCCTAAAGCTTCAAGGTATGTAGTTTTCTTAGTTTTACTCTATTTTCTTTAATTCTTTCTTGTTTTGGGGTGTTTCCTATGTTTGTAAGGATAAAGAGTTCTTCCTCTATGTAGAGAGAAATTTGAAGTCTTTGGTGATCCTAGATACTAATCTAAGGTTCTGCCACTCTCATCATAGATACGGGCACTGTTTCTACTCCAAGAAACCCTATAAGTGCTGAGCCTCCAACTTATGCCACTCCAGGTGAGTGGGTTCACATTTGTGATCTCAATTCCATGCATTAAAGTTATTTTTATTGAAATATAGCCTAAACAATGAACTTTAGAGGTTTTCTTAGAAGTTGTGAGAACTCTCTTGGGTACTATATTTTGAACTAGGTTTTAACATGAAAATATGTTTTAATAAATCCATGGGACCTTTGTGGATGAAAGGTATTTTTGATGAAACTGGAATGTGAGAACATGAGTTGTTGAACTATTACAATGATGATCTGATTTATAGAATCATAGATTTTACTTGATTGAGTTTGAACCCTAGAGTAGATGCCATTGTTTTCAAAGTTTGGAGATGATATTGTATTCTTTGATTGACGAATATAGCAATAGGAGAAGTGCTGTTGGCGCAGTTAATCCACTAACCTTGGTACCAAGTAGCCCATGGCTAGAGTATTCAGAGAAGGGACCTAGTTAGGTACATATTATTGTCACACTGGGACAGCGATACGTAACGTCAGATGTGACAGAGATATTGTTATGTTGTGTATAACAGGAATAGAGATTCCTGTTTCTCTATTGAGATACTATTGGAGTGTTTTACAAGATAAAGTATTTTAGTACCCTTGCATATACTTACATTCCATAACTATACTGATTGGCTCAGCAGTATTTATATCATTGTGATTTTATGCATGCCCTTTAATGTTCTATGGGAAGGGGTTGAGGTGAAAACTCACTGGTTTTGATAACAAAACTCACCCCTCCTTTCCTTTCTCTATTTAAGATATGGCGGCTCCCCGGATTCTTCCACGCCATCTTCCTCCCGGCATTAGATTCCAGTTGCCACGCCCATTAGGTGAGGAGTTTGGAATTTTTGCTCTAGACGTGCTCCAGTGTGATAGGCAGGATTCCGGGATTTTAGAGCATGTTGTCTTTTGCATAATCATGTATATTAGAATGTTATTTTAGGATAGTATAAGTCTTTTACTTTTCGTAGACACTTTGTATAACAAGGACTTTCTGTATATTTTGTGTCAATATAACGTTATACTTTGGAATGAATTATAAAAGCTTGTTTTTATAATTATGATGTTGGAACAGGTGAATGATATATAGGAAAGAATAAAACTATATTACGGATTTTTGTGCATATAGAAATTATACAGGTTAGGAGGCTTACGTGAGAATGAGATTTCTCACGTCATCATGTGTCTGAGTGGGGTTGTGACATACAGGCTAAACATGAAGGAAATTCTTCTTCCTCAAGGTATAAAGCTAGATTGGTAGTTAAAGGTTTTAGGCTAAAAAGATGGATTGATTACGATGAGATTTTTTCTTTGGTTGTGAAGATGTCCTCTATCAGGACCATTTTGAATTTGGCTGTAGGTATTGATTTAGAGATAGAGCAGATGGATGTAAAACCTTTTTCTCCATGGAGATCTTGAGGAGGAAATCTATATGGAGCAACCTGAAGGTTTTAAGGCGAAAGGAAAAAAAATTATGTGTGCAAACTCAAGAAGAGCTTATATGGCTTGAAGCAAACTCCAAGGCAATGGTATAAGAAGTTTGAGTCTCTAATGGAGAGCAAGTCTACAAGAAGACTACTTCAGATTATTGCATTTTTATTAAACGGTTTGCTAGTGATTATTTTATTATCCTTTTGTTATATGTTGATGACATGCTTATTATTGGTCAAAATGCTTCTATAATTGATAGGTTGAAGAAGCAACTTGGGATGTCATTAGCAATGAAGGATCTGGACCAACAAAGCAAATTCTTGGTATAAGAATCATTGAGATAGAAAGGAGAAGAAACTTTGGTTGTCACAAGAGAAATATATTGAATCCGTGCTTGCAAAGGTTTCAAATGGAGAAAGCTAAGGCTGTCAGCACTCCTCTTACTACACACTTCAAATTGAGTTGTAAACAAAGTCCATCAAATGAAGAAGAGAAGAAAGACATAAAGAGAGTTCCATATGCTTCAGTCGTGGGTAGTTTGATGTATGCTATGATATGCACTAGACCAGACTTAGTTAATGTTGTTGGTAGTGTTAGCTGTTTTCTTTCAAACCCAGGAAGAGCATTGGAATACAGTGAAGTGGATTATGAAACATCTTCATGGTATTTCTAGCTTGAAGTTATGTTTTGGCAATGAGAAGCTTTTTCTAGTTAGTTACACTGACTCAAACATTTCAAGAGATATTGACTCTAGAAGGTCTACTTCAGGTTATTTGATTACATTTGGAGGTGAAGCTTAGCTGGCAATCTAAGTTACAAAAGTGTGTTGCTTTTATCTACTCCAGAGGTTGAGTTCATTGTCATTACTGATGTGTGCAAGGAGATGCTTTAGATAAGAAGTTCTTACAAGAACTTGGTTTTACTCAAGAGAAATATGTGCTATTTTGTGATAGTCAAAGTGCTATACATCTTGGTAAAAAGTCAACTTTTCATTTAAGGTCAAAACACATTGATATGAGGTATTATTGGATACGTGATGTTTTGAATGCTAAGTTGTTGGAACTTGAAAAGATTCACACTGATGAGAATAGTTCAGACATGATGACAAAATCTTTGTCAAGATGGAAGTTTAAAGCTTGGTGTTTGATCGCCAGTTGGCGATTACCTTCACATAATCGTGAGAAGGAGATTTGTTGGGTTTGGGCTCCTTTCTTATGTGAGAAAAGCCCAAAATGAGCAAGCTCACTTCATGCTTCACTTATCTAAGTGAGAGGTTCTGCTAGGGTGAAGAGAGAGAGACCATTTTGTGAAAAAATCAGCCACATTGAGAAGAAAGAAGAGAGAAACTCGATCTCCCTTTGCTGCATTTTTCTAGTATGAACACACCGTAGATCAGCATTTATGAATTCTTCCATCGTTGGATTAGGCTGAAATTTTAAAAGGTTCCTGATAGGTGGCTCTTCATTTTGAACGATTGGATCGTCGATACGACGTCTGGAGTATGAGATATTGATCTTGCATAATAATTCTATTTTTGTTTGGAGAATCATTTTTCTATTGCTAAATCGGAATTTGTAAAGTTGTTCATCGTTGGATTGGGCTTAAATGTTAACGGTAAGTTCTGGATGTCTGGTTTTTCATTCTGAACGGTAAGTGTTGAGGAGGTCTGAAGTGTGTGATATTGGTCTCACACAGGAGCTCGTTTGGGGTATTTTTCATCTTTTTGGTTCTCTATTTTAAGCATTGGTGCTTGGTTAGTTTAGCTCATTATTAGCATGATTTGTGCACTTATTTGAGACTCTCTTGTACTTGATTTGATCATAGTAGAATTATTTCTTTGATCTGGATGACCGTGACTTTTATCTCTCACATTGAGAGAATTTTCCCATGTTAAAAATCTTGGTGCATTGTTTGCTGTCATTATTTTGCTGGTATAGTTACTCCTCTTGTTTTTGCAAATAGAGAATTGTGTGTTTATTTCCTAACAACAATTCCGCAAAAGAAAAATTTTTAAAAAAGGAATATCCAACATAGGAAAGCTACGTTGAAGAAAATGCAATTATCAGTTTTTGTAATACTTGTTTTAAAATTGCTTGTGCATCATGTCTGATCTTACTTTTTTTATAATTATTAACAGCAAAGACTTGATTTTTCAAGTGTGTAGGAAAGAATAAAGTTCTCCATATATAGTGCCTTATTGTGATGTTGTCTTCATTTGAGTTATGAGGTAGTAAAATATATCTGAATTGTAAGCATGCTAATAATAGTGTAAATGACAAAGATGTAATCTAAACATACATATGGATGCTCTAGAAATTTCATGTAAAGTCTACTTTAGTAGTTTACGTCTATAGATTTTAAATTTAGGGTAGTTGAATCACTAAATCTAGCTATGTTTTTGCTTATTGTTTCAAAGTTATTTCCGTCAAGGCTTATTCAAAGGAAAATCCTGTGTTAGAGAATTGGCAGGATTTAGAATGCGTACTAAAGTTCTCGCAGGTATTTGATTCAATCATTTGATTTGATTTGATTTAATCATTTAACTGAATGTTCATAATATTATTTCTTTTTTGTATTTGTAATCGCATTTTGGCATTTGATTTGGTCTTTGTATTATTGCCTGCTTCTTATAGTTATTTTAGAATCCTTTGCCTAATTTTCTTCATATTCTTTGCAGACTTCCATAATTTTGTTCATATTCATAGTTTAATTTTATGTAGTTGTTTCTCCTTCAGAGAAACAATTCATATTTTAAAATTCTAAACAGGTTGGTGGTCTACTTACTCAACCCTCTGTTTTTAATAAAATTTTGATTTAGAAATCGTTCATTTTATAGTTGAGGTTAAGAGGGTTGTTTAAATTTAGTTTGAACTATAATTCAATGTGTCTGGCATTTTTTTCATCGTTTCCAATTTAGATTAGTTGAAAGGTAGTCATCCTACTTTTTGGATTGCTCCCCATTTTGAAGAGCTTGAGTATAGGTGTTGAGCCCATACTCTTTCATGTAGGCATATCTCTGTATGATGAGATTTTCATTTATGGTTCTATACTTTTTTCAAGTAACATAGTCATCATAATTATGGTATCATAGGTTTGCTTATAGCTCATATAGGGTCCATTCCTCAGGTTTTAATCCAGTACTTTGCAAATATATTATTTACACGTAGAAATGGTCCAAAAATATAGCTTATCAGTTTCGAATCAAGAAAATACAATTCGAGCAACTTAAAGTGGTAGTCGTAGATTCTTTAAACTTTTAATTTTGATTAGGCCATTTAATTTCATGATTTAAACATTTTGTGCTTATTTCTCTCTGTTGATGATTCACATATTTGTGTTTTATTTAGACCATTACTCTTTCATTGGAACATTAATTTTCGTTTCATGTATCTTATTTTGTTATAAGATTAAGTCGAACTAACTTCTACTTTTGTTACTCTTTCACTGTTGTCTAAGGCTTCTCAAATTGTGCTAAAATATTTTATATGTGAAATCTCAAGGCACTAACAAGATAGAAGACTTTTTTGGTTTGGTGTTACTGCTATATAAAATAACTCTCACTACTTACCTTATTTAAATTAGAAATCATATCCTTAATCATAATTTTATCCCAAAAAAAAGTACTTTTATATGTATTTCATCCAAATAGTTTAACAAGTTCTTTTTATAATAAAAAATACTTCAACAATTTTATTCAAACTTATGAAAATTTTAACGGGATAGAAACCAATGCTAGCCTAAGTAGAAGTTGGGTCCGTGATTTTAAAGTGTTTCTCTAGCAAGAAACCTAAAGCAAATTTTTTTTTAACAAAATAGGAACCAATGTTAGCCCAAAAAGCTGGGCTACCAATTTCAAGGTGTTTCTTTAACTAGAAAAACAAAAGTAGAAATTTTTAACTAGATAGAAACCAATGCTAGCCCAAGTTGAAACTGAGCCTATGATTTCAAAGTGCTTCTTTAACAAGAAAGCTAAGGTAGAAAGCATTTTTATTTAGACAGAATCCATTTCTAGGTAGAAGCTGGATCTGCGATTTCTAAGTATTTCTTTAACAAGAAAAACTAAGGTACGAAATTTTTTAACGAGACAGAAACCAATGGCTAGCCAAAATAGAATTTAGTCTGCGATTTCAGTGTTCTTTTGACAAGAAAACTAAAGTAGAAAAAAAATTTAACTTAATAAAAACCAATTCTAACCCAAGAAGAAGCTAGGCCTAAGATTTCAAAGTGCTTCTTTAACAAGAAAACTAAATTAGAGATTTTTTAGAAAATAGAAACTAATGCTAGCCCAAGTAGAAGCTAAGCCCGCAATTTCAAATTGCAAAAAGAATTGCACACCTATCACTTTATAGCCCAAGGAATTGTGCTTCCCTTTGAGCTGTCTTCGATGTGGGACTTCTCTATACGACACCTATTGCACGTGTTCAAGTTTAGCACCCATGTGAGACTTCTCTATGATGCCTATTGCAATTATTGTCCAAGTTTAGTATCCGTTGACATTGAATTTCAGATTTGTTGCTGCCATAACCACTAGTATGATTATAGCATGTTAAGACAGGGTTGGGATTGGCGTGACCTTCGCATGGTAAATTTCAGATTTCTTCATTCGATTACATCTCCTTATTCCTGTAAAATATGGTTAATAGCACCATTTGTTATCGAACACGTGTTTTCTTTAAATAAATTACTTTTCACAATATCACAGTATATGTCTCTCCAGCTTCAATTTATTTTAAATAAATTAAATTTCAAAATAAGAAAGTGTAGCACCTCCTTAAATTATGAATATCATGCTTCAAAGTTCAGAGAACATTTACAGTAGTAAAGTAAGGTAAAAACTTGTTCTAATTTATTTATTAATTGACACCTAAGTTTTATTATTATTATTTCCTACTTCTCTATATTCTTAATACAATAGCTATTTGTAATCAATAAATTAAATAGAAATAAATATTTTATTCTGAACACCTAAAAATTTGGCGAAGTTAATGTGGAGGTTTTCTTTAATTTGTCCACAAACAGATCATTATTTATTGTCTGTCATGGAAAATGACAATAATATATTTATCCCAAATCTATTTTATTTTCCTAGAGTTACTATCCAATGGAATTTGCCCATTCCGTTTTCACGCCTGTTAATTAGTTTGGGCTTATAATTATAATTACGTGATTTGCCACACCTTCTTAAATGTGGCATTCAAATTGGATTGCGGATTTTTACCTTGGAACTGAAACGTCTCTTTGTATGCAGTATGCAAGAGCCATTGCAAGTGCTTGTCCTTTCTCTCCTCTTTCTCTAACTTAATATCAGTCGTTCCAAAGCCTTTTCCTGTGACTCCTTATTCTTCTCCTTCACTTTGATCCCATTTTCTCTTTTGCAACCCATTTTTTTCTTTTTTATCCATGACTTCTTCCTTTTTATTTTGAATATCTCTTCATCCATGTTTCATTTATTTTTCTCTCTACTCGTCAAGTCTTCCTCTCTTTCAGATGAAGTATCGTGGTCCCCCATGAAGTTTCTGGCATTTCAAGCTGCAATCATCAAGGACATCGTCCATTGCCAGCAAAAACAAAGATATTTTGGCATTATTGGGCAAAACAACATGCATTTAGAATTCACAATGTGAGGGGTGCCCCCTGAGTGTAAAATCCAAGTAATGTCTTTAGTGCTAGGAAGAAAAGAGCTAGCAGAAAAGACCATACTAGAGTTAGAAGATTGACATTGTTCCATGAAAGGGTGCTGGGTTTGCAAAAACATTAGCAGCTGTTGAACTTGATACAAAACTGATTAATAACAAACTGACTGAATGAATAAGTTATATATTTTAGCTGATCTAGTGTCTTGATCAAATCAATCACTCAGTCTAGTCTAATAATTATAATTATAATTATAAGTACAATTTTTTAGATAGTGATTAGAAAATCAAATACTTCTATTGATGCAATATTATATATATAATTGAATAACTATATAAAAAAAATTATTTTAGTATAATAATTAAATTAAAAAATTAAAGTGATAAATATATCTAGATCACATGAAGGTAGCATGCATGCAGGCATCTTACCCTTTTGCATCATTAGTTCCTATGCAAATGAAATCCTATTTAACCTGAACTTTCCAGCTCATATATATCCACTTTATATAAGATAAAAAAATATATATATTGCATTTCAAAGATAAAAAGATATTACCCTGCCCGTAAAGGTACGTAACACATACGGGAAAAATGTGGAGCGTACACATTGGGTCCACATGAACTTCAAAAAGTGATGCAAGCAGGCTCGGAGAATTTACAGTATGTGGTTAAGATCAACTTTCAATAAATGGTCCAGGATCAAGATTGATTTTCACTTTTGAAGGAAAAACACCTTTGAATGGTCCAGAATCAGAGTAATTGTTTTTTTTTCTTTTCCCTTTTTATTAGAGAAGGACACTCATACTTGGAATCATTTTCTGTAGAATATGTTCCTTATTGATTATTGCATTACACTTGTTGAAAACAGCAAATAGAGCTTTTAAAACCGCCCAATGAATTAAGAAGATTCGGTGAAAATTTGGAACATTAACCATCAAGCTTCATGCCTTGCATAGATATACACCAAAACTAAAGCCTGCCATTGCTATAAGGTTGGCATCGGATGCCACACATTGTCAAATGTAAGCCTCTAATAAGAGATGCTGTTCTCTATAAGGTGAAACACAAGCAATGTAATGCAATTTTTTTCCCTTCCTCATCACCTCTAATATTTGGTATCGATCAAGGCTGACAAGAACAAAGCCATTTTGGTGCTTTTAATAAATTCCACAAGATAAGTACTAAAAATTTGAGAGTTATCATAGGCATGCATTGCGATGCGGTTTGTATTGGATAACCAAACTGGGGTTTCTTTTCAATGTTGAAAAAAGTGGTGGGTTTGGCTGCTTATTGTATGTGGTCAACCAGTGATGAGTGGACAAAGGACAATGGCCCATCCTCTAGTTCTATATTTGTTCTATAATTATCCTTGGTAATGATGACATGCACACATAATATATGATATTGTGTCTTGCGTTTCAATAATAAATTAAGTTTGAATTGACATGGTGTCATACTAAAGTTATATACACATGTCATTACTCATTACTCATATGTCATTGGCATCATTGTCTATGTTAACCAAAAAAAAAAAAAAATTCATCAAAGAGTGTGTGGTTAAACCTCTTTTTTTTTAAGTTGTGTACAGGGCCCCGGAGAACATCTTGTTACTCCCACGGTGTACATCATACCTTCTCTCAGTGTATAGAATGAGTCCACCATATCTGTTGAAATTTTTACACCAAAATATCATTTCTCCTCATCAAAGAGCTTACCTATGTGGAATGAGAAAAAAATGAATTAGCACAAATTCACTTGACAATTGTTTATTAGACAGTGTAGTCATTTAAGACAATGAGTTTATGAATCCTCCATATTACTTAGTTCATTTTTAATCAATGTATTCACCTATCACACTTGAAAATTTGAATGGTGGTAATGGTGTAATTATTATTAATTTTCACTAAATTAACTACAATGATTAATTTTGATATACCGGTGATATAAAGAGTTTTACAATATTATCTAATTATATATTTTTATTTGTAAGAATATAAGGTAGTAGATAGTTTGAGTCATATTTTATTAATATATCAATACATGATTGTGTGTTTATGTACAAATTTTTACACTTACTTTGCACAAAAATTAAAATATTTATTTAAATTATAAACAAAGACTGTCTCCCAAATTTGAAAACGATTTAATGCGTTACTAATTTTTTTCTTGAAAAAACTAGTACATATTATTCTTATCTGTAATTTCTCTTTTAACTAATATTTTTTGGTGCAATATTTTGATTAAAATTTCAAGTTTAAATTCTTATGTATTTTTTTATGATTTTAAATATTTTCTATTTTACTGTATAATTTTTAAATTTCAGCTAAATTCATTATGAATTTCTCTTTATAATTTTTATTTTTTAATATTTCTTTATTTAAATTTTTAATTATTTTAAGATTTTATCTATATTTGAAAATAGATATATAATGCACGAAATCATAATTGATTATTTACATATGATTTATAAATGAGCGCTCACTCCAATCAATGGAGTTAATTAATAAAAGATGAACCAACGATTAAAAGATCCTGTCCTTTTCGTTGCATAAATAGCCGTCCTTTGAAGAGAACCAAAATGCACTTCATAAGAGAAGCCTATGGGATGTTGCTGGGAACACTTTATCTTTATAATTTAAAATAATTAATCTGAAATTAAATGGTTTATAAATTGTAAAAAAAATATAATTAATTTCTATTTTATAATTAAATCAATAATATATTATTGATTTAAAATTATTTAATATTATGATTATTAATATAAAAAATGTTATTTAATATTTATTATTTGTGCTTCTATAATACTTTATTTTACTAAGAAATTTTTAATTTTTTTATTAATTAGTTGAAGTCGAGATCCTTATTGTTAGAGAAATTAAGAGATTGATGCAAGAAAAAAGTGGCCAACACATATGTATCATAATTTACCTAATAGACTTCAATTAAGAGATTGATGCAACAAATATTAGTATAAAATTTTATTTTATATTAAATTAAATTATATAAATGTTAGAATGTATATTGTATATTAATTTTTTTTAATTTTTAATTATTATTTTTAAAATTTAATTTTGATGACTAAATTATTCAATTAAATCTTTTCATTTTATATTTAGCTTTAAAGTAGTAGATGTGAACACCATATTTACTAATATGATAATATATGACTAAAAATCAATATGAATTTTTTTTATACTATCAATGCATTAAAATCAATTTTTTATCTAATATATTATTTGATAATTTTTCTCTTATAAAAAAAATTGAAAGGTAATATAATATTTATATCTAAATATTGTAAGTTAATATAAAAGTAATAAATTTATATTATGATTTTTTCATAAATAAAAAATAGAAGAAAAAATTATAAAATATTAAAGAATATTTTTAAGATATTAATAATAATGAGTTTGAATAATATTAAAATAACAATATATAACTAGTTTAATTGTAAAAAAAATGGTATTTTGGAATATTTGAACAAAAAGCCAATTAATGAGAGTGATAATAAGACAAAAATGAGTGATAATAGTCATTTCTAAAATTTTAATGTAATTTATTTTACCAAATAAAAATATTTAATTAGTCCTCCTATAATAATATGGTCTTCTTTGAGCTCTGCCAAGCACTTTAGCTCCATCTATCTAGCACCCATCCCCATAGGTCACTGGTTAAAAAGTTGTACAACTTCCAAACAATAATCATCATTAAATAAGTCGAAAATGGGTGAAATAATACATTTGCTCTCCATATACAGAGATGTGTCTTGTCAATGCGTCCCTCTTTTATGACAAGTCAGAAATTACGAAAAAATTTTAAAACCTGATAGATTAATTTATTCAATTGATATGAGTATAAATTTGGGGTTTTGGCCTAGAATGATAGATCATGTTTAACAATGAACCAAAAATATCTGATAACAGTGAAAGTTACTGAGAGAGGTGGATTGCCAGTTTGGCACCAAATTCTGTATGATCTATATACTTTCTGTTGGTTGTAGCATAGCAACATGTCCGATACACTCTTGCCCACATTTTTCCCCCTACACATAAGGTTAATAATTTATATTTACACATATTCATAATAAAAATGGGTTCAATAACTTTATATAAAATACACTTATTTGATTATTGGATTGAAACCTATAAGAATTAAGGGATAAGAGAATTATGGAATTAGCAGGAGAATAGCTAGGGAGAAAGTGAGAATTTCATAGAGAGAGACAGATTAAAAGAGGAAAACTCAATTTCACATTTCACATATTAATTAACAATTAATTCATAGCATTTATATTTATACTATTCTTTACTAGCTAAATCTAAATCTACTAATTGGGCTACTGAGTCCAATCATACATGTTACATTATCCCTAATACTGCTTTAACTGTGTTCTCTCCCTCTCTTTGTCCCATCCATAGCCCTTCCTCTTTAATGTTTTGCTTGTAGGGATACTAGCCCCATAGAGGGGCTCCCCTCTTCTATGGTGGTCAGGACCATCCTCCTCTTTATTCTTTTCTTTTTTAGTATTATTTCTCTGTTTTATTTTCTTGTCCCACTTCTTTATTGAGAAATGGTTTGTGGTTTTCTATCTTATGTGTCTCTTTTCATAATAGTTGTGCTTGGAAGGAAATGTAGTTGTTATCTTGGTGGTGAGTTTTCTCCTGATTTTTGTTTGTGCATTATAAATCAACACTCTACAATGGTGGATGGGTGGGACTTTGTTGTTTCCATTTTGTATCCCGTGTGTTTATTACACTTGTTTTATGTGTTTTTCACACTTCTTGTTTATGTTTGGCATGACAAACCACCTGTGGTAGATGCTCTATCAACGATGAAAATGCGTATTTCCTCAATATTTTTATGCTTTGAAATTTTAAATCTATATGTGTAGTGTGTATTGAATATCTTTAGCAAAAATATCAAGCCACATCTTCCATTCTTACAGGCCAGCTTGGCAAAGTGGTGGTATTGTATACAAGTAAGAGATTTGACAAGCTCACTGGATGATATGTGTGTGTTTCAAGCTTCCTACAAATTCGAACGGATGTAGTTAATCCAATCCGAATATATAATGAAATATTAATCACAGGAAAACCCTGAGCCTGTGTGCATCTTCTCTACTAATAGATTGAAGTCACTAGATAAAGGTTAATTAAGTTATTAGTGTTCTTATATCACTTAGCATGCTATGATTTTATTTGGCCATTAAACCATAGCCAACCTTGGGCTATTTTTAAACTTGTAATAAATAAATGATACTCATTCTATTTTATCAAATAAAAAGGCAATCTTATCCTCAAGGTTGGTGAAAAAAAAACCACAGTCACTCCCCTTAAATCCTAATTACCATTTTTTTAACCACCAAACTTAGCACAATTAATAGTTAGTTGAATTCTTAAACAATTAGTTATGAATTTGATTCCTAATAGATGTAGCGAAATGATTTTATAGGCTAGAATTTACCTTTAAGGATATCTTAGAGAAAAAAATGTAATATCTTTTTTTTTATTTTCTATTCTACCACTATGAATGACATGTTAAACTAGCATTAAAAAAAAAAAAAATCAACCGACCCAGAGGGTTTAAAGAAATTGAGATATGTGACGATTGTATGAAGACAACCAAAATCATTGACAATGAATCAACACATTGGAATAACAAAAGCAGGGCGGGTCAATTTTCAACCCCGATACAAAACAAGTCAACATCTTAACCTATTTAACTGATTATCCAAATCTATAATTATTCGTGACCGTTTGGTTCAACTGAAATAGCCGCGTTCACAGTTTATCCAGCGTTAATTTGAGCCAATTATGCTAGTAAGTAGTAACAAATATAACAAAAGACAATGGGTATGATGTACAACCGGAATTTGTTTCTAAAATAATAATAAAAAAGTTAATTTTTTATTACACAAGTTTTATTGTGATTAATTGATGACATTTGGAAAGTGGAATGGTCATATGTGATTAAAAAAGAATATTTATTTTACTAATGCTTGGGTAGTTTAAATAGTTTAATATTTGTTCTCTTTACGTAAAATTTTGAGTTCAACAACAAAAATTATAATATTCTTACATTTTTCATTATCATCATTAAAATGATAATGATCACCACTCATTTTATTCATTCATCACATCTAATAGGAATAAAGTGAGAAGTGTAAAAATATTATCTTAGAATGAATCAAGTTGGTCGATATCTACAGAGTATTGGTAATATAAATTAAAAAAAATTATAATGTAAAACCTGATTAATTAGAACATACTATTTACCTTTTCTTTAAAGTAATACAACATTTGCTTAAGATTATATCAATATAAGAAAACATAAATCTAGAATAGAAAAGAAATTCTAATTAGTTATTTAAAACAACAAATGCAATTTAAAAAGAACTTAGTTTTATAATAACACGGTTTAATTTATAATTAAAAGCAAAACGTCTTTTAAGTATTGTTAAAACAATTCATAAACAATAGTTGTTGTAGTTGTTCTTAAATAAAATTAAAAACAATAAAGTAAGTGAGTTAATTCGCTATTATTCTAAAATCTAAATCAATGGAACCAACAGCATGATGCCCCTACCCGCCACATCCTGCTAAATGATAATTATCCAAAGCAGATTGAATAATCAACGTAAACAAAATGGATTGTCACATCCAACCAGACCTGCGGCAAAAATTCTATCAACTGATATTTTCATCTCAAAGTAAAAAGCCTACATTATTATCTCTTTAAAGAATTATTAGTTCTATCTGTTATGAAATTATCTCTTACAAATATTTAAGTTGTTAACTTATAGCATATTAATGATTTTTATATCTAATACACCCCTTCACACTAAGGTAGCATTTGGTAGGAAGATCAGGATAGAAATATAATACAATGCAAGAGATACATAAATAATAAATATGTATAACTATATTATTAAAAGAAAAAATATTAAATTTCTATCTTTGGATCCTGTCTCCACTATCCCACTTTTGGAGGTACAAAAATTTTATATTTTTCTATACTTGGAGTAGAAAAATTTTCTGTCTCTACCACCAAACAGGTTTTTATCTCCAGTGTTTCCGTATTTTGTCTTGCATCACTAACCAAATGTTATCTAATGTCCCTGTTTGAGCTTGAAACATGGACAATATACATCTCCATCTTGTCTTGCACTAAAATTTAATTATCTTTTATTTAGAAGTGTGGGCAACAAGAATCAAATTCTAAACTATTTGATCGTAGAGATTTTGGAGCATGTCATGAAATAATCTTTTAAGCTGTTGTATTGTGACACATTAATAATTTTTATACCTAATAGTATCAACTTTTTAATTCAAGTGGTTCACTATATACCTGCTTTAAGGAAAACAATTTGAATGAAATTTTGTGGATAAAAAAGTCGATGCTAAAATAGTTTTTTTTTTTAAGGAAGCACTAAGGGCTTGTTTGGTATGTCCAATAGGATAAGAGCTATAGTATAAGACCCTATAATATAAGACCTTATAAATTTTTAATACTATACAATAAGATATTCAATTTTATGTTTAATAATATCATACTATTTATTTATAAATAATTCTAATATCTTAATTAAATATTAAATAAAATAAATAATAGTAAAATAGGAATTTTTATTATTATAATTTTTAAATATTATATTTTTATAAATATTAAAATTTGATTTTTATTAAATATTATTATTTATTTCAATATTTTATAATTATTATTATTTCAATAATATATAAATAAAAAAATACTATTTTATATATTTTACTATTTATACTTTTAATCATAATTATTTAAATTTAAGTTATCAATCTTTACTTTTATATATTATATATTATATATTATTTATTTATATATTTTATTAGTTGAAATTTATAATTTTATATTATATATTATTTATTTAGAATATTTATTTGTTATTAAATATCTATTATTTTATTTATTGTTTATCAATTATATTTATATTATTTTTATTATATATAACTAAACTGATATTATATATTTGTTGTATTTATTTTATTATTATTCATTTAAGAATTATTTTATTGTAATAAAATATTTTAAAAAAATAATTTTATACGTTAAAGCTAATCAGACCTAATATAGTATTCCCATTACATATAAGGTTATACAACACGTCGTCTGGACCAAACAATGAATAGGACATAACGTATAGTATTAACTTATACTATCATACCTACTACATCGTATAAAACACTCCTAAAATAGTTTCATCTTGGACTAAATTGATCCAATTTGAGTTTGGATAATTAGAGTCTAATTTTTTTTAAATAATTTCTATGCATCAAATTGTCATCTAATTATATATTTTCATATTAGTAAAAATAGTTAATTCTCATATTTACTATTTGAAAAATCATACAAATAGAATGATTTGATAAGATTAATACATAAAAACTAAACTAATTTTTTTTAAAATGTATTAATAGTATAAAATGTTTTACATTATCATTTAATCATATATTATCATATCGATATAATTAAAATTAATTTTAATATATTTACAGCATAAAAGAGTTTTACATTATTACCTGATTATATATTATAATATCAGTACCATAATTACTTTCTGCACCTACCAACTAAATAGATAACGTAAATAAGAAAACTTAATGGAAATTTCATCATTTTTTCTTTTCATTGCTTTAACCGCTTTCCAACTCTGTATAAGTGATTAGTTTAATGAAAGTTGATTTTGAATTCTCATTTTTTTTTTTATCTCGAAATCCAAATATATTTGCCAAATTGCTTTTGCAATTCCAGGAGCCAGCACTATAAAAGCCACGACAACAGCCTTGGCTCAACTCACAAGTCACAACTCTGCTTTGAATCCGTTGAACCAAAGAAAGAAACAAAGAGGAAGGCACAGAAATTGTTAGCTCAGAAAGAGTCGTCTCCACTCAAAGCTTCGATCTTCTGAAACATGTCGCTTCTCTCTGATCTTATAAACCTTAATCTCTCCGAAACCACCGAGAAAGTGATCGCTGAATACATATGGTTAGTTTCTTTCCCTTATTTTTTTTCACCCCTCACACCCCTCACACTCACTTGCCCTGTTTTCCTCTGCTCCTATAAACAAAACAAGCATTGCAATACAACAAATGGCATATGCATGGGTTTACGTGTGAATTAGCATTTTATAGGATGATTCCCTTAATGGGGTGTGATTAATTTTGATTGATCATTGACCAGTCACTATGCATTGTACAATTCTCTGTATAACTCTGTTTCCCCTGTTTTTCTTATTCTCCCTTTCATTTACGTGAATGTGTTTAATGTGATATGTTACATTCGTTCTTAGATATTTAAATGTTTGATTTATTTTTTTGATATTGTTTTTGGTTTTGCTCTGTTTGTTTGGCCTTAAATCCATCAAATTTTCCTCTGTTTGTTTTCTCTTATTATTTGCATTATGTTGTTTGCATTACGCTTTACTTCATTCTCTAATGCATATTACACAATGACACTAACTTCTTGTTCTTCTTCTCATCAGACTCAATTCTCTAGTTCACTGAACTTTCCAACTTGTTTTTTGGCTTTTGTTGTTTGTTTGTTTGTTTTTTTAATGCTCGATATATTCTCTAATCTTTATTGTAGGATTGGTGGCTCTGGTATAGACCTGCGGAGCAAAGCAAGGGTAATTTACTTCACCATGTAAACAAAACAAAACCAAAAAATTGCATTTTTTTCAAAAGGTCAAACTAATCCATAAGTTCCTATAAATGTTAAATTTTTTAAACTAGCTGCTGCCACTAAAAAGAATTATATAAGTAAGAAAATTGTTATAATTTCAAATTATATCAAAATCTTAAAAAAGTAATGGAATCTATGATTCAATTTAACTTTTTTATTTGGCTGGGAACTAATGCAAATACAAAATGGTTTTGGGTATAGACTCTCAGGACCGGTTGATGATCCTTCCAAGCTTCCCAAGTGGAACTATGATGGTTCCAGCACTGGTCAAGCTCCTGGAGAAGATAGTGAAGTGATCCTGCAGTAAGCCTCTTTTTTGTAGCCCCACTAGACCATTTATTCTCAGTATACACTTTTAAACATAGTTTCATGTTCTAGCAAGTTTCAGTTCTTTACATATTTTGCATTGATGCCATTTTCCATATTTTTCTTATTAAATGCGGTGTATTTCAATCAAATGCAACAGTCCGCAAGCAATTTTCAAGGATCCATTCAGGAGGGGTAACAATATCCTGGTGCGTTTTATCTTGCCTACCATGTTATCTTTGGTTTGACGTTGTCGCAGTTGCGGTTGTGTGGCAAATAATTGCAGACAATCGCTGAAAAATGCATTTGATGCTGCTGTAATTGTCATTATGATGTGATTGCAAAAACCACCACAACAGCAATATTGTAGCTGTAATTTCAATTGCAGGCTACAATTTAAAACCATAAATTTGTATTCACTTCCATCTTTCTTTCCTGAAATGATGCAATTAAAGTTAAACCTGTTTCCACACTGCAACTCTTCATTGGTTTTCAATTGTAATTGACTTTAGGTTATGTGTGATGCTTACACTCCTGCTGGAGAACCCATTCCCACAAACAAGAGACATGCTGCTGCAAAGATATTCAGCCATCCTGATGTGGTTGCAGAAGAACCCTGGTACCTTTTGTTGCTTCATTGCTGATCATAATGGCCTTTTTTCCGATGATTTTCTTTGTTTCCTTGACTAATAATTGATATATGATATCCAAATAGGTATGGTATTGAGCAAGAATACACCTTGTTGCAGAAACATATCCAATGGCCTCTTGGATGGCCTCTTGGTGGTTATCCTGGACCTCAGGTGAAAACTACCTTTCTTATACCATGTGTTTGTAATCCCTGAGCTGAAAGAATTGATGTCATTAGTAAATTTTTCTCATGAGAAAAAAAGAAAAATATGAAGTACATTCTTTTAATAGACATCAGTAGTGGAGTCAAAAGTTTTATTTGAGGGGCCAATACAAAGAACAAGCATACACCCTTATTAAAGAAACCACATCTTCAATGATAAAATATATAAAGAAAATTTGGGATAAGGGAGGTCATGGCCCATAGAAACCCCCTTGGCTCCGCGCTTGATAGACATGGTTTATAATTATCAGAAAAATACTATGCTTAACCATGTAGCTGATCTCACCTTAATTTGTAGACAACTTAATTCATCTTTCAAATCACCTTTTTTTTAATATATATATTGGCTTATTTCCTAAATGTATTCTAATTTTTCCTTCCCCAATCAGGGACCATATTATTGTGGTGCTGGTGCTGATAAGGCTTTTGGGCGTGATATTGTTGACTCACATTACAAAGCCTGCCTTTATGCAGGCATTAACATCAGTGGCATCAATGGAGAAGTGATGCCCAGCCAGGTAAAAGTCGGAACATTTTGTGATCTAATTTTGGTATTCATCATCCATTACCCTTATATTTCATGTCCACTTTTAATAAAAGATAATAATTTCCTAATAACTGTTGTTTTATATTTTAATTCTTTCTAATTCAATCCATTCTTAATGGTATGCAGTGGGAATTCCAAGTTGGCCCAACAGTTGGCATCTCTGCTGGTGATGAGTTATGGGTTGCTCGTTACATTTTGGAGGTAGGCAGCAGATGACTTAGATCATGTTTGGTAAAAGATTATTTCAGAAAGATAAACGTTTTTATTTAGAAGATGCTTTAAGGAACTTTTAAGTATAAGCTGTTTTCAGCTTCAAATAAGTTAATTGGAGAAAAATTATTTTTGTGCATACATTGTATGAAACACCATATTCAATTCACATTTCATCCACTATTAGATCGTGTCGACCTTACTCTTAATAAAATCCACGCCTCATTCAATTGTGGATGAGATGAGTTTGCATTACGTCCCATGCAATATAAATATAATTTAATGCTACTTGGTTTATTTTATTGACTTTGCCTCTCTTAAACCAAGCTTGCAAAATTAATCATTCCAAGTATTTTTTTTAACTTGCAAATAATACAAATAACATGACTCTTAATTTAAACATATATCAAACATTTTTAATGTAAATGCAACTAACATATCTGTTTTATGTGTCAATAGAGGATCACTGAGATTGCTGGGGTGGTGCTTTCCTTCGACCCCAAACCAATTAAGGTGGATCAACCCCTCCTAATCCGGTTTCACTTTTGGTCCATTCTCATGCAAAATTTTGAGGCCATTTGTTATGTATAATAATGTTAATTGAATTTTGGTGTGATGATATTGACATACCAGGGTGATTGGAATGGTGCTGGTGCTCACACCAATTACAGGTAATCATCATGGTTACTTACAAAGAGTGGAATGGATTATTAACTTAGTGTCACTTTTGCTTTGGTGCTTGACAAGTGCATGGTAATAATGTTACAGTACAAAGTCCATGAGAAGTGATGGTGGCTTTGAAGTCATCAAGAAAGCTATTGACAAGTTGGGGAAGAGGCACAAGGAGCACATTGCTGCTTATGGAGAAGGCAATGAACGTCGTTTGACAGGACGACATGAGACTGCTGATATCGAAACTTTCTTATGGGTAAGCAAGAAAATGACCTCACCCAAAAAACCATGTGATCCTTGGATTTTGTTTCATGTGACCCCCTTTTATATAGATTGAGGCAAAAAGGAAACCAAAATAAAATTATTGGCAAAAACTATTAAAAAAATATTTAGACTTAATTGGTTTGATACTTTGATTTTAACTCATAAAGAGTTGGTCAGAGGTAACTAATCTTGACAGTTGCAGGTTCAAATCTTAAGGAAGCAATTCTTATAGGCATATAGAAAAATTTTTATGTTTTCAAAGTCGAAGGAAAATTAGTCTTATGGACAGTTTAAATAACTTATATTTGTAAGGGTAGATGGTAATAATTCTTATAAAATTGAAAAGCCGGTATGTTTTCGCAGTTGAATGAGGGTTAGTCTCATGGAGGTCCAAATGAGTCAAATTTGCAAGAATATGTGGTGATTTTAAAAAAAGATTTAATTATAGCTGCTCTTTACAATTAAAAAAAAAAATACTATGACATTATTTGATTCATGAAACTAGTTGTTGTTAATACACTATTATATGGAAGTCCAAAATATTGAATTTTCTCTCAAACGCTTCTAATTCTGCTTCAATGGTTGAGGAGACTAGTTTCTTAGTTTGTGTAATTGATTGTGCAGGGTGTTGCAAACCGTGGTGCTTCTGTTAGGGTAGGCAGGGACACTGAGAAAGAAGGGAAGGGATATTTTGAGGACAGGAGGCCTGCATCTAACATGGACCCATATGTGGTCACTTCCATGATTGCAGAGACAACCATTCTCTGGAATCCATGAGTGCCAAGAAGCACATTCCTATGAGAGCATCAATGTTGCTTACTTGTGTTTTTAGTTAGGATTGCCTAATTTGCTTTCTACATTTCCACCAATGTTTTTGAGTAGTAAGATGTTTAAGGCCTAGTTTGTTTGTTGGTGGTGGTGCCAAGTGCAACTAACAAGGCGAGTTTGTTGCTTCCAACCGTTGCTTTCGGTTTTTGGTGTTACAACAATGTAATGTCTCAAGTATCAATAATAATAAGTATGTTTGTTATCCAATCATATCTTATTGTTTTATTAAAAGAATAGTACTGGTTAGTTGCGATTGTTTTGTGCAGAACAGAGAAAATCATACATATGCTTTTGCATTAACTAGTTGTAACAGCCAGAATTTGAAAGCGTGTCTCTGATGAAAATGACAGTATGTGTGCCTTTTACATGGGGTATTGAACATTTATCACCACTTGAGTCTTCCTTATCAGAGAATTCAGTTGATGATTAATGAATGGCCTCGAAATAAAGAATTAGGGGTGTTTGGTTTACTGATTTTCATTTTCATTTTCAATGAAAATGAAAAGTAAACATGAAAATATGTTTGTTTGGTTATTGAAGAAAATGTTTTCACTGAAATATTTTCAAAAGACAAAGAAAACTGGAAATGATATTTTGCCGTTTTCCTGTCTTTTCAGTTTTGCTAGTGAAAATGTTTTTGGTTGAAAACGCGGTGGCAATGTGGTAAATAGGTTTTTTCTCCTTCTTACACCTTCAATCTCATGGAGCATTATTTGATTAATAAAAGTATTTTTCAATGAAATGCATTTGTCGTTGTCAAATAACACTAAAGTATTTTTATAAAAATGGCAAACTATAAAATAAATAATTGTCAATTCATTATACGAATCCCTAAGCATTCATTCAATGAATCTAGCATATGCTAGCACAAATCTCCATATTTGGTTCCCTGAAAATAGAAGTAGGAGGAGTTCAACATAACAAATGTCATTGTGGAACCCTGCACCCAGGCAAAGTCCACAAAAAAAATCTTTTGCTATTACATGCGTTTCTCTTTATTTTTTATATTTTGATAAATTGATGCATGAAGTATGACAAAGATAATAATTTACTCAAAAATCAAATATATTCTATATATATTTTTACCATTAATAGTAATTTTTATAGTGAAAGTTTCCTTTATAGTATTTAATTAATATTATATATAATGCATGTAATATTTATAATTTATGATTTATCACTTTAAAGCAAAAATTTCTAGTAATTTTTTAAATAAGTAATAAAATAATATTATATTGTTTAAATATTTATCCATGTACAAATCACAACATAATAATTGATAACTATAATAAAAATAACTTAAAAGTGAGCAATTTATTTTATTCTTAGTCTTAATATTTTATGGAGATATTTTTATAAATTTATTTAATAGATGGACCAATGTAAATATATATATATATATATATATATGTCTTTTATTATTTAATAATAAATATAATATTATTATCTTAAATTTAATTTTGAAAATATATTTTGAAATCTAGACAAACCAAACATATTTTTATTATTTTCACTTTCTAAAAATAGGATCCTTTTATAAACCAAACGCATTTCCAGATTTTGAAAATTTGAAAATGAAAATACTTTTTAGAAAATGGAAACAAATGGAAACGAAAATAGAAAATATTTCCACAAACCAAACGCTGCCTTATCTTTCGTGTTTAAGCCTCTGAAAATTGCCTTTGTGTGATCAAGAGCCAAGCAATCTAAAGGATTACGAGAGCTGAATTTTTTGCTGAAAAAGAAAGATAAAGAAAGAAACAAACCAATTAAAGGTGTGTGAGTTTGAATTTTGTAGAAAGGAAAGTAAAGGAAAGGCATTTAATGTAAAAATTTTAAAATCCTACCTCCTTCCCTTTTCCTTCTCCTCAAAATTCAAACCCTTAAATATATCCTATGAAAATTTGTACTTACAACTTATGGAACACCATATCAACATACTCTCATATACTTTTGAATGTGCGAGATTTTATTAGTCTAACCTTCACATTTCATCTAATCTAATAATAGAGATTAGCGTCGCCATAATTTTCACATCGAGTCAAAATAATATTATCATTACTTTACGTCTTGGTGTTAGAAGTAAATGTACATCTAACACAAGACAAAAGAAATGAAAATGTTTTCATTATTGAACCCATTGCCAACTATTTTGGAATCTTATCTCATCTTTTTTTTTTTTGGCCATTTTTAGTAACAATTTCCAACCCTGCAAGTCAGCACATTAAAACTACCCAAAGGCTTCTGGCGTTGAGCTAACTCCCCATTGAATGGTATTAGGCTTTTTTCTGACCATAATATGCTTAGGGTGTGTTTGTTTATGATTATTTTGGATAATAATCACTTTTTCTCCCAAAAAATTATTTTTCATATATTTGAATAATTTATAAAAAATAATCAAAATTTCAAAAAATCAATTTTCAATTTTTTCAATTATATATAAAATTTAAATCTCTTAATCTTTTTTTTCAAAATCTAAAACAAACGCACCTTAATCTAATAAAATATCTTATTGGTCCACATAGTCTTGACACGTAAAGTGACACTTGAATCAAATACAAAGTAAAACTTCAACAACCCACACTTTCTTTTTTAAATTTCTTTATCTTTCTATTTCAAACTAAGTCATGGGTGTCGCGTACAATAAAGATTTCTCAAATCTAATTCAAGAGAAAAATTGTTTCCATTAAATACCAAGAAAAACAGAGTTTCCCATGTGCAATGCTAAAACATCATTAGTTTTCATTGTTAAACAATTAGTAATGGACATTTTCTTTACATTGCAAGATAAAGATTACGATCACTAGACAATAAATCAAAGTGTTGATTATGATAAATGACCTCAAATGCCTATTAAAAAAAGTAGTTGCTATAATCTCATATGAAAATGACTGGCTTTATATAGGAATAATCTGCTGGTGTAGACAAGTCAGAACAATACGTATATTTCCTAGCTAGAACAAACTAGTTCTCCACTTCTCCTTAGAAGGGCTCCACGTGGACCCCAACACCCATGTCACAAATTAAATGATCATATTAATTTCTGACAACACCACGGGGACTGCCTATTTGCAACCCAGCCAACCACTCCACAAAAACAAGGAAAAAGCCACATATGCCTTTCTTGACACATGAATTCCTCAACCATAACACAAAGAAACCTACTTTTCCCTCCTTATTGCATTGCGTGGAACTTAATTATCCCACACATTCTCACCTCATAGTTATTATTATAAAAATAAGAAGAAGAAAAAGAAAAGAAGAAGAAGATGCAGCTATCTCTTATGGCTTCCAAGTTCTTGAACTCCCTCAAGGATAGAAGGAAGCATAATAACAAAGATGGCACTGATGAATTGGCACTTGTGAAGGCTGCTGCATGGGCTTGGTACCAACATGGTTCAGGCTCAGAAGGGAAGGCTATGAGTGAGTTTGGTGTTACAAGGACTCAAAGAACGCCAAAGCCTTCAAGGTACAAGCTAGAAGCAATGAGAATGATCAATGATGAAGCAAAGGATCATGAAGGGTCATCGTCATCATCATCCCCACCACTTCACAACAGGAATTCACTCCTTGATGCATATGAAGTGCAAAGCATTTCAAGGCAAATTGGTAGCTTCATAGAGTCTAGTAATAACAACAACCATCACAACAACAACAACAAAAAACTTGTGAGTGGCAAAGACAACGCTTCAAGTGCAAGTTTGGATAGTGGTAAAAGGATGGTGAAGAAAAGAAGAGCAAGAAGGGGTTTTGGTTAAGGCATGCTGCTGTGTGTGGAAGAGGGGAAGATGTGGTTGATCCAAGTGCTTCTTTAGGGATCGGCAATCGGCAAAGCGTGTTCCTGCAGTTAACTTGATCACATGATGTTTTGCCAGTGGCCAATGGTGCCTTGTGAATTGTGCTCTCTCTTTCATTTTTTTTTTTTACAATATACTGGGGTTTAATAATGTGGATTTTGTCATCTGCATGTCTCAATTTTCTTGTACTTAACTGTCATTGTAAAATAATTTTGTTCATAAACACAAACAAAATTTGAGCTAAGCTAAAGTATGTCTTCCTTGGTGTAGATTGATCAAGTAATTCGTTAAAAGGGATTAACTAAAAAATATTTATATGTATTTTTTATGTAAAATATATTGGAAATGAAAATGATAATTGTTCAAGAGTATTAGAATTACAATGAGCGTTGAAGTATTCTAGTTCTAGATAAAAGAATGTTGAGTAATCAGAATTTTTGCGAAAGTTTGTTTGTAAAGATAATGTGACGTATTTACTGACAAATCTAGAAAATTTTAGTAATGGGGCAAATATAATACATAAACGTAACAAAAAAATAAAATGTGTTATATTTTGTTATTTTATCTTATTTATAATGAATGTGGGGTCAAACTTTATTAAGTAATGGGGCAAAACTATATATACATGTATAATGATTTTAAAAAAATCAAAATCTTGTGGGCATGAGCCCCTCCCTTTGCAATACTTATATATTGGTATAACATAATATTTTATTAACCACCAAACTTAGTAATAATATAAAATTTTTTCTGTATCCAAATTGTATCCTTTCTCTTGCCTCTTTAATCATTTGGAGACAGAAGATTCCTATTCTGAAGATATATGTTGACAATAAATGATTAAGAAATGGGAAAGAGGACACCATTTGGGAATAGAGAATTTTCATTTAGTATCAAATAGTAGATTTTAAATGATTCTTAACTCCAGTTATGACTTGTTTCAATTTTAAGGATGTAAAATTGTTTGTTATGACCGATGAATGGTCTCTACATGGTATCATCCTTAGTTTAAGTGATTTGGAGTTTGTTCGTATTAGGTCAGGAGTTCTATCTCCATTTACTTATCTCTTTTTCTATTTCCCTTTAACTTGAATAAATTTTTTGTTGTTGTTGTGATTGGTTTTAATTGATGATAAACAAATTGGATCTCAATATTTTAATTGTAACATACTAATATATCAAAATAAAATGATAGAATATTAATTTTAGATAAATAAAATTATCATATGATATTTTTTATCCAACAATTATATTTATTTTGCTATAAAAACTTTTGTATTTTTTTTCTTCTAATTAAGCTGCATTACTTGTCCACTTGCAAATTACAAGTGAATACCTTGTAGGACAAGACAATGGAGAAGATGCACAGGGGTTGGTGGAATTAAATGAGTGTTGGTGAATGCAGAGTGATATGGCCCTTTGGATCCGTACTTCAGAGAAATTTCGCTGCACGAGAGACAAAAATGGATTTGGCCATTTGGGTTTTCTATTCGCACATCGCCCCCGTACTTCAAGGAAATTTCGCTACATGAGAACGAAAAGGGATATGCTTAGGGGCCGAGGCAGAATTTTGGGAAATGAGAATCAAATTAATTAATATAAATAAAGTAAAATAAAATAAATTATCATATATAAAGTACAAAATAAATTATAATATAATTTTTTTATTTAAACTATTGATAAATTAAAATTTATTTCATTATCTATTCTTTTTTTTATCAATAAATGAGTCAATAATTTTTTTCTAGGAAATTACATAAATAAAATGAAAAAGGAAAGATATTACATGATTCTCCTGTTCTAGTTGGTTACAAAAATGTCTTGATTTTATATAATAGAAGTCGATTAGAAACGACTTCCCAAAAAAATTCAAATTTTCAACTAAAAAAACATCAAAGTCAAGTATAATCGACTAAAGTGTACCTGATCCGCTCTGAACCATCAAACCAGTCAATCAGCATGGTGGGCATCAAAGCAGGGAAGTCGATTAGAAACGACTTGAAACTGCTCACCTACTCGCAAGCGGCGTTGCATGCGGTGTTAGCATCCATGGGAAGTTTACTGAGTCGACTTGTGAGCGGCCTTCAAAGTCGATTAGAATCGACCTCCTTTCCCGCGAGTCTACTCATGTAGACGGTTGTAGTGTACTTCCCTCAGCTTCACACTATATAATGGAGGACGGCTTTACCCGATTTCATGCGCGAAGCGAAGCAGAAGAGGAAGCAGTGAGGAAGCTTAGGGAAACCAGTTGAGGAGATAGCCCTAGCAGTAGGCCTTTGATCTTCAAAAATAAATGATGAAGTCTATGACTATGCTGTGATGTCATTGTGGGGGAGTCCTTTTTCTCCAATGCCATGTGACCTCTTTTTCTTGTCTTCCCCTCTCTCCATTTCTCGTATGCTATGTAACGCCGTGTTCAAGAAAAAGGAAAAAAAGAAATCAGTGTTGGAGCTATATTCCATAGTATATAAGTGTTTAGAATTATTTGCCAATATAGTGTTTGTGGCTGAAGGCATGTGTTGGATCTAGAACTTCACGTGCTTCACGAGCATCCTAATTATATTTCCATAAAAATAAAACTAAGCCATCTTGATATATTTTAGTATTTGTTTTTTTGTTTCAATTAGTAAGAACCAGTTTAGGAAGACAGTGAGGAATTACTTGCACTTGTGCATACACTGATGGCTATAGAGGGTGAGCTCTACCGTCTTAATATTGTTGATCATATTGTGAGTAAATTGTAGAACCAGGTAACTTAATTTAATTTTTTATTTAATGATATTGTATTTTATTTTATTTAAAATTTATTGTAGTTAAATTTGAATTTAGTATGGTGTTATTTATTTTTTATTGTTTTGGTATGTTAAATTTATTTTAGTTTGGAACACGTAGCCAACTTATAGTTTAGTTTTCTTGTATTTTATTTTATACCCAAAATGAAAAACAAAAATAAGGGACCCCAAAAAGAATAGAAAATCAACTAGGAGAGCAAAGTGAAAACAAAAATAAATTAAGGAATCAAATTTTACATATATTTTTATTTTTAATTTTACTTTAATTTTTGAGTTGCTGAATGTTATTTTCTTGTTATTAATATTGATAATTTTTTTAGTTTTAATTTTATTTTCGGCTTTTCTGTTCCATAATTTTGTTAAAAAATTGAAAATAATAAAGTTTTATCTTCTATTTTATTTTTAATTTTATTATTTCCTTTGAACATAGAACAGGACCAATTATTACTATTTTATTGTTAATAGTATTGTATATTATTTTCTAAGTAAAGAATAAAAATGGTATTGAATTTGGTTATTTAATGTGTTAAAACACTTTATTTGCTATAATAATTTATTGGAAGTTATTCAAGTTTTAGAAAACTAGTGGGCATTTAATTTAATTTCATTTGAATTGGCAAATTTGGATAGTTTAATTTTAGGTTTTCTTAATTTCTTGAATTGCCTTACAATAAAAATGGCTTTAAGCATCATTTTGAAGGTTTAATTTGTTTGTGAAATGTAATTAATTTAAGTTTGTTATAGTTTAATTTGCTTGTATTTATTTTATTTTAGTATAATTTAGGGTAGTATAATTCAGTAGAATATTGTAATAAGTGGTAGTTAAAATATTATATTAATTTATTATTAAATGTTATTAACATTTAATTTAAATGAATGGTAGCCCTTAATTTGGTTGTGTAATATTTATTATTTGTTATAATAAATATTTTATGATTAGTTTTAAGAGCAAGCATGTAGACTAATTAACAAACTTTAAAAAATTGAATTTTAGTTTTTATTAACTTTATTTTTGTGGCATATTTAATTTGGAGCCATTTGTTGTAATTTATGCCCATTTTGTATCAAATGTGAACTTGAAGTGAAGTTCATGTCGTGTAGTGTTGATATGTTATATGTTTTTTAGTTTGCTAAATGTGACATGTCATGTTATATATATATATATATATATATATATATATATATATATATATATATATATATATATATATATATATATATATATATATATATTATGATACAGGATACGTGAATTTAAAAAAGTAGGCGCTATAATTTGATGGAGGACTAGGTTTTACGAATTTTCGACCACTTGCAAGTTGGTCTTCCGTATCCCCTTTCTGACGAACAACTCAATAAGCTGATAATATGTTGACTTTACTATGGCAGGAATGGGAAGATTGCGAGTGTCTTTCATGACAGCATTCATGCACTTTGACAAATTGGTTGTCATGTGCCCAATCGACGGCCCTCATCAACATAGTGAGCCCACTTCTCTTGTGATATGTTGCTAGCCCACGCGCACATTGCGGGATCCACACACTCCAACGCCCTGAAACCAGGACAAAAAATTATGCTCACCTTTGCATATGCTGCATTCATTAACAACCGCTTGGCATCTTTATTCTTGAACTTTACAGCAAAATTTGATGCAATATGGCGAGCACAGGATGCATGATATGCTGAAGGAGAATGCCAGCCACTCCCTCGCTTCTAGAGCCGCTTTGATAGCATGATGCCTATCAGAGATTACAAGAATGCCGGCTTGTGGTGTCACATATTATCGAAGGTTTCCCAAGAAAAAAGATCATGCGTCTTTTGTCTCTCCTTCCACCACAGCAAATGCAACAGGAAAAATATTAGAGTTGCCATATTGGGCAATAGCCATCAGCAATGTTCCAGCATACTTGCCATACAAGTGAGTGCCATAAATTGAAATAAGACGTTTGTAATATTTGAACGCCTCTATGCATGGCGGATACGTCCAGGAAAGCCATAGAACATAAAGCAACTATTATCTACAACATCACCAACATAGTACGGTCCAGCGGAACCTACAATAGTACCTGCATATAAGCCTGCAGACCGCCCCACCATCTAGGAAGCTCATTGTATGATTCTTCTAGTTCATAAATCATAGCAATTGCTTTCTATTTAGCCAACCATACCTTCTTGTACATCGTCTTGAACCTCAACTCCCCTCTACCGGATGCTTGTAGTGATTTGATGGCTATTCTTGCACCATGGGGTAGATGTGTGCACAGAGAATATGATAATCCATCTGCACATGCTGACCCATAGACTCAGAAAGACACATGTGTGTGGTCCATTTAGCTTCCGCACTTCCCACATTTACAATTTTGGCGAAACGTGATGCGTATACTCCAATTATAGTCAATAACAAACTTGACACATTTGCAATGAAATTTTATGTGGTCAGAACTCGTAAATTTTGTACTGCATGCCTCTTCGAATACTGGAAAATTTAATTGCAAATAAAACTTCTTCCTTGCGTTAAACAATTGGCCGACTTCCAACTCATTCTCTCCTACCAAGCCTTAACCAGAACCAAACTGACTTATGTCAGAACGCATTGCATCAAAATCCACTGCGAATAGTGACTAGGATGTTGTCGAGATTGAGACTTGTATGAATTGTTCACCCAAATTTTGTATATGAAACAACTACTGCTCTTTTTCATCATCATCTGCGATGACCAAACTCTTCCTCTTCATCATTTTTAGTATCCCTGTGTTCATAATAAAATCAAAATCCCCAAGTGGCGCAACTTTGACGCTGTGGATTTAGCGTAATGGCTCTTCACCTCGCAAGCTGCAAAGCTTATAGAAGCCCTATCATCATCACGCATATGCCTTCTGGACATGATCACCTAGAACTTCAAGGAAGCGGATGCACTAGGTCCGGAACAAATGCTAGACTTGGAGCTGAACCTCTAGAGCCTAGAGAATCATCTTGGAGCTCGACAAATAGATTTATTGTATGAACTTCAGCAAATACATGAAAATAAGCAAACATGTGATTGATGTGCTTATCCTTTCGAATTCGAAGCTTTCTAAATCGGATCTCATTTGGCCCAACATCAATCGTATTTATAAAATATGTTAGCTTAAGATATGAATTTGAAAATGTAGTTTATGGTACTAAGAGGTACAAAATTCAAGGATGATTCATAGAAACTGTCAAATACATATTTTGTGGGCTTAAAATCGAATGCTTGTAAGCGGGTGATCCCTTGGGCTAGATTTTCACAACCATAGTTATGCTAAAGTTAAATTGTTAGAGTTCTATGAATCTAGAACTCTAGAGTATTAAGTTTAAGGGCTTGCGTTCGCGAGGGACAAAGCACCCACCCTTTAGTTATGGTTTTTGGCAAACTAATTTAAACGGTAGCTATAGAAAAATGGTAGTTATAGAGAAAGAATAGTGAATTAACAGTTGTAAAAATGATCATTACTTGGTACCAAGTTGTCCTTAGGGAAATCTTACAGAGTAAAGATGGAACCTAGTTAGATGTTCGATTTAGATCCTTGATAAATCATAGAGTAGAGAATTGGGTATGCCATGATTGACATGTATAACCCTGAACTTTTGAGGTATTGATATTGTTATTATATGTATAGTTATAGGTTACTGTTTCTTATGAGTTGTTAACCAATGTTTTCATGTTGACTATGGACGTTTGTTATGAGGTTATAAATGAAAAGTGTTTTCCCAGCTAGCTATGTACTTAAATATCAAATGATTTATGGTTGCTGCATGTATAGTGTATTGTGTATTTCTTGGTGGGTGATGGGTGAGAGCTCACTCACTCAGTCTGTTGACCACCCCTCTCTTTTCCTCTCATAATTCAGGTATAGTGTCTGGTTTCAGCCCAGTTTGCTAACTCTTCTTAGTGATGAGTTTTACTTTGGAGTAAGGCTTAGTTTAGAATCTTGTTAGAGTATAGCGCTCCAGGATATAGGCAAGCAAGATTCAAGCCATGCATTATCTTCAGATTATGTATTAGATTTCAAAAGTTAAACTTTTTATGTTTATGTTTTTAGAGTTCAAGTATGTATTTGAGATGAATCTATAATTCAGTCACATGATTAATTGACTTTCAGAGTATGATTAAGATGTTTTTAGAATTTCATATATCAAATATTTTAGTTTTATGATTCCAGATATTAAGTTTTAAATAAAGATTTAGATGAAGTTATGTTTTTAGAATAAAAAGTATGTTATTCTATACATATAGCGACAGAGGTCACGAGACTTAGGGATGGAATTCCTTACATGTCGATCACGTTCCCAAGTTAGGTCATGCCACAAGGCCCCAAAATTTTGCACTTTTAGGTAGTGTTTGTTTACCGCCCTCTAAAAATAAAAATACCAAGACACTAAACATAAACCTCTTGGTGGTAGAGATAGGAACAGGGGACAGAAATTTTTATCCCTAATAAAATACAAAATTTCTGGACCTCCAAAATATGGGAACAGGATATGGAGATAAAAATTTAATATTTTTTCTTCCAATAATACTTCTATACATATTTATTATTTATGTCTCCGTCCTTACCGTCTCCATTATCCCTATGTTTATCCGTGTCTTGCTACCAAACGCTACCTTATTTCGTGTATGTGCGTGTGTGTGACTTTCTTAAAAAAGTCAATCACCTTTACACATACTAGTTCTATTTCATAGTAATAGTTATTTTTGATAAATTTGAATCATTGAAAAATTAAATGGAGGGAGTAGTATACATAACAAATAATAAAAGTATTTTAGTGTAGTTACATGTATGATATGAAAGTATAAAACATATAAATATTTTTAGAATATATTTTTTAGGATTTTCCTATTATTAACTTTTGTATTGAGTATAAGAAATGTCTAAGAAAAGGAAAAATTACTCAAATAAAATAAAAAAGGAGAGAGGTGATCTAAATGTCTCGTTTCGTAGGTTGTTACATATATGTCCTTTTTTTATTAATAGAAGTCGATTTCTAATCGACTTTGCTTAAGTACAGGATTTTTTTCTAAAATACCACTGAAGTTGACTAAAGTCATATTCAATTTTTGTGTAATAAAGAAGTCGATTGTAATCGACTTGAACCTTCCGACACGCCTAACATGAGTCCATAGTCAATTTTGATCAACTTCTAAAGTCGATTTTAGTCAACTTTCGTTGACTTTGGCCCACCAGAACATGATTTGACTTAACACGACATGAGTCTGACTTGATGGCATTGAAGAAGTCGATTTTAGTCGACTTTAGTGGAATTTTAGCAAAAAAATTGCTGACTTAAGCGAAGTCTATTCAAATCACTTCTATAAATAAAAAAAGGATATATATGTAACAACCTAGAAATTAGACATTTACATCACCTCTCCCCTTTTTTATTTTATTTGAGTAATTTTTCCTTTTTCTTAGACATTTCTTATACTCAATACAAATTTTTATATGTTTTATACTTTCATATCATACATGTAACTACACTAAAATACTTTTATTATTTGTTATGTATACTACTCCCTCCATTTAATTTTTCAATGATCCAAATTTATCAAAAATAACTATTACTATGAAATGAAAGTAGTATGTGTAAAGGTGATTTAATTTTTTAAGAAAGTCATAATACACACACACACACACGAAATAAGGTAGCATTTGGCGAGATTTATAACATACAGGATAATCAGACAAAAAATAGAGACATAAATAATAAATATGTATAGGAGTATTATTGGAAGAAAAAATATTAAATTTTTGTCTCCATATCCGTTCCCATATTTTAGGTATAGAAATTTTGTATTTTTCTTCCCGGGATAGAAAATTCTTGCCCCGTTTCCGTCTTACGCCAAAGGTTTATGTTTTCAGTGTTTCGTATTTCCGTTTTGGAAACAATAAACAAAAGCTACCTAAAAGTGCAAAATTTTGGGGGCCTTGTGGTACGACCTTAACTTGGAAACGTGATCGACATGTAAGAAATTGCATTTACTAAGTCCGTTACCTCTGAAGTCTCTCTATATGTATAGAATAACATACTTTTTATTTTGAAAACATAACTTCATCTAAATATTTATTTAAAACTTAATATCTAGAATCATAAAACTAAAATATTTGATATATGAAATTCTGAAAACATCTTAATCATATTCTAAAGTCAATTAATCATGTGAACTGAATTATAAATTCATCTCAAATACATACTTGAGCTCTAAAACATAAACATAAAAAGTTTAACTTTTGAAATCTAATACATAATCTAAAGATAATGCATGACTTGAATCCTGCTATATACTTGGAGCGCTTTACTCTAACAAGATTCTAAACTAAGCCTTACTCCAAGTAAAACTCATCACTAAGAAGAGCTGCATTTAGCAAATTGGGCTTAAAACGAACCTGGACCTGATTATGAGAGGAAGAAGAGGGTGAGTCAATGGACTCAATGAGTGAGCTCTCACCCATCACCCACCAAGAGAATACACAATACACTATACATACAGCAACCATAAATCATTTGATATTTAAGTACATAACTAGCTTGGAAAACACTTTTCATTTATAACCTCATAACAAACATCCATAGTCAACCATGAAAACATTTTAACTAGGGTTACGACAACTCATAGAGAAACAGGAACCTATAACTATACATATAATAACAATAGCAATACCTCAAAAGTTTCCGGGTTATACATGTCAACCATAGCATATCCAATTCTCTTATGATTTATCAAGGATCTAAATCAAACATCTAACTAGGTTCCATCTTTACTCTGAGATTGCCCCTAAGGACAACTTGATACCAAGGTCAGCGATCATTTTTACAACTATTAGTTCATTGTCCTTCTCTATAGCTACCATTTTTCTATACTGCCGTCTAAATTAGTTTGTCAAAAATCATAATTGAAGGTTGGGTGCTTTGTCCCGCGAATGCGAGCACCTAAAATTTAATACTCTGAGAGTTTTGGATTCATATAACTCTAACAATTTGACTTTAGCATAACTATGGCGTGGAAATCTAGCCCAAGGGATCACCCGCTTATAGGCATTCGATTTCAAGCCCACAAAATATTTATCTTATAGTTGCTATGAATCATACTGAATTCTGGACCTCTTAGTACCATAAACTACATTTTCAAATTCATATCTTAAGCTAACATATTTTTTATATACTTGATAAATCTAAAATCATAGTTTAAACACTTGGGTTTATAATCATAATAGTTGAATTTCTTCTTTCTAAAGCTTTGTTCCTTGCTCTACTCTAAGCTCAAAACTCTTTTATATAAATTTTATACTACTCTGAAAATCATGATAATATTTGTATTTAAAAGCTAAAGCATACTCTACTCTATATATTTTTATAATAAATCAACTTAACATTCTGAAGCTTTACGAAATCCAAAGTCTAGAATATATACATAATGATATCATAACTCTTAAAACATATTTCTTCAAATAGCAACTGGATAAAATTATATATTCTTCCAACAATCATTTCATTAGCAGATAAAACATTTTCCATACACACAACATAGCAATCATGGTCTCATGGTTTCGTAAAACTCATTGTTTCATGCTATAATCATAAATCATAATTTTTCTAGCTTGACCTAATCATATAAAATCATATTCTATACTTTTTCTTATCTTGAATTTCATATTTCATAATCATCATGCAAGAAACATATTGGTAATGATGAAACTAAGGCTATGAGATTAAATCCACTCACCTTGAAGCCCGGAGTATGGGCACCACCAATTTGACTTTGGAGTTTGGAATGACACCAACAACTGCCATAGGGCAACATTGACTCATGATTAAACTATATTAATCTCTAGACAATCTTTAAAATAACTCTAATCACATTGGGGAGGCACTTGACAACAATGGGAGAAACAATAAAACCCTAACCATGAAACATGAAAAGAGAGAAGGAGATGACAAACCAACATAACCCCTTACCTTTGATCTTGGAGGATGAAGATGAGAGGAGGAGGGAGGAGAGCTCCTTTGAGGGTTAGGGTTCGGTTTTTGTCAAGGGAGCCCGAGCTTGGGGTGTTTTATAGGGGTGATGATCCCACTTATTAAAATTGCATCATTTTCTCGTGCCACATTCTGCCTTGACCTAGTGAGCCTTCTGAGCTGACATTCACTAGCGAGTCGTTTAGCCCACGTGACTTGCAACGAGCTTGCTCTAGAATTTTGAAACAACAGCTCTAACTTTTCACCCATTGGCCCTTCACGCATCCAGGCCTTCTCGCTACCCATTGTGAGTCCGAGGAACTGCTGGACGAACGTTGGATGTACACCAGGATTACACCATGACACCCACCACCTCCCTTGCCTCTACCACTTGGTCTGGGTTATGGAGTGTGGACTAATGTCAAAGAAATAATTTATTTTGTCATATTTATTAATTGACACTTAGTTTTATGACTATTTTCCTTACATTTCTAATGTAATCTATCTATAGTAAACATTAATAATTCAGATCATTTCAAAGAAAGTTTTGTCATATGTTACTTCTGAGTAATGTGGAACTCCACAATTTTCATAATTTTAACAATTAATAATTTTTTAAAAAATATGATTGTAATTATTATATTAGACTAGAATATCATTGAAAATTATCAGGATTTAATAGTAGAATTGTACTACAACATTTTTCCCTACAATTCAAACTTAAACATTCCATATTTGTCTAATTTCATTATGGTAATTAGCTTCATATGTGCTAAATTAGGGTAATAATTTGATCTAACTTACACTTAAAAATGTAATTTCTATATTTCTGATCAAATATTAAATTCTAATTCTAATTACATAAATATTGGACTATTTTAAAACGAGATATGATTAGCATACTTGGTGAATTATGATTGGAATATTTTAATCAATATATCTAGCTATACTACTAATAATTCCAACTCATTTCAAGAAAAGTTTTGTCATATGTTGCTATTAGAGTAATTTATGACTCACAATTCCCATAACTTTAACAATTAATAAATTTAAAAAAATCATGACGATAATTATTATATATAATTAGACTATCATAGAAAATTAATAGTATTTAATAATAGGATTGCATTGCAATAATTAAAGAATGAATTTTCAAATATTTCCTTGCAATTCAAACTTTAACATTCCATATTTGTTTAATTTCATGATTGTAATAACTTCACATATACTAAATTAGGGTAATGATTTGATCTAATTTATACTAAAAAAAATTTAATTTCTACTATTTTAACACAATATATAATCGCATAGTTAGTGAATTATGATTGAACATTTTAATCAATATATATTCATTTTGCCTCTCTTTTGAACCTAAAACCCATATATTCTTATTCACTCAATTTTTTCTCTCTCTTTTTTTTTTTGTAATTTTTATGCTCTCATTCTTTTACCGTTGTTCTCTTAATTCTTCTCACTCTTCTTCTTCTTCCTCTCTTTTGCATAATTATTTTGTTGTTTTCGTTCTTCTTTTGCATTTATATATGTAATATATTTCTTTATTGCAATAATTTTAGTTCAATTTTACTTTTTATTTAAAGGATATGTTTTAGGTACAACTAGATGCTTTCGTATCTACATATCTTGTTTAATTTTTACTTGGGCAAATTACACTCACCTCGCTTGAGGCTTGTGAAATGCAATTCACACCTCTCTAGTTGTCTAGCTTATACTCACATCCCTCTTGTCAAATTAAGGATTTATATTAATATCACACTCTCATTTATCGAACACAATTAATAAACTTACTAAAATGATATTTTTGTGATATTAATTATTCTTAATTAATAAAATTATAAAAATACTTTTATTCACTCTGTTAAATTGAAGGGTTTTTTTATAATTTTATTAATTATGAACATTATATGGTAAAAATATCATTCCTTTAAGTTTATTAATGATATTTTGTGAATAAAAGTGAACTATAATATAAATATTTTAAATTTGACAAGGAAAGGAGATATGAGTACAAGCTGAATAATTAAAATGTGAGTTATATTTCCATAAATATCAGAAAGGTAATTGTAATTTATCCTTTGTACTTTTGTATTACTCGCTATGAGTTGTTGCTGTTTTAAGTGCACTGTGGCGGTTATACACACCGAGTTGCAAAAAGGGTGTAATCATTTTTGGAGACACACCTAAACGTATGTATATATATGGTTTCGAGGCAAATCCTTAGACGACGGAAGACACAATCAATGGCCACCACCTTCAAGCTGAAGCTCCCTAATACCCACCACCACACCCCTCACAGCTTCAGAAGCTACCTTCCCTTCTCCTCATCATGGTACTCTCCACCACCACAACCACTGCCCTACAAACACAACAAAATCCACAACCGCGACCACGACATCCTCATAGAAATCTCCGAAGCCATAGTCTCCACAGCCTCCCAATCCAAGCCCCTCTCCTCCTCCACCACCCTCAACCGCCTCCTCCCTCTCCTCACCCCTCGCCACGTCACCGACCTCATCTCCCTCAACCCTCTCTCTCTCCTCCTCTCTCTCTCTCTCCTTCTTCCACTTCCTCCCTTCCCACCACCCTCCCTTCCGCCACTCCCTCCACTCCTTCTCCTCCATGGCCCTCTCCCTCTCCTCCCAACACCACCTCCTCCCTCATGCACAATCCCTCCTCAACTTCCTCGTCTCCCGAAAGGGCAAACACCGCCTCCTCAATCTTCTCTTCCATAGTCCTAGCTATAAGGAGCACTACCCCTGCACCCCATCACAGAAACCACACTAGTAACGCCCATGCCCACCTCGTGTTTGATGCTTTGATCTCTGCTTTTGTTGACAATGGGTTTGTTTCTGATGCTTTAACGTGTTTTCGGTTGGTTAGGAAGAGTGGTTTCCGTGTCCCGTTTCGTGCTTGTGGGTGTCTTCTTGATCTGATGGTGAAGGTGGAACCTGTTGGGGCTTGTTGGGGGTTCTATTTGGAGGTTTTGGATTGTGGGTATCCTCCGAAAGTTTATAATTTTAACGTTTTGATGCGTGAGTTTAGTAGAATGGGTGATGTTCAGAGTGCGAGGAAGGTGTTTGATGAAATTCCCAAGTGGGGTTTGCGTCCGAGTGTTGTGAGTTTCAACACTTTGATCGGCGGGTACTGTAGGATGGGGCTTGTGAAGGAGGGTTTTAGGTTGAAGGGTGTTATGGAGGAGGAAGGGATTCGTCCCGATGTGTTCACTTTTGGCGCGTTGATCAATGGTCTATGTAAGGAGGGTAGGGTGGATGAGGCTGGGGTTTTGTTTGATGAGATGCGCAAGAAAGGGCTGGTTCCTAATGGTGTTACCTTCACCACTTTGATAGATGGGCAGTGTAAAAATGGGAAGGTTGATTTGGCATTGAACAATTTTCAGGTAATGATCAATGAGGGTGTTAGGCCTGACATTGTCACGTACAATGCGCTGATCAATGGGCTTTGCAAGGTCGGGGATTTGAAGGAGGCTAGGAAGCTTGTGGACGAGATGAGCGCGAGGGGTTGAAGCCGGATAAGATCACATTCACGACGCTGGTCGATGGCTATTGCAAGGATGGGGACATGGAATTGGCAATGGAGATCAAGGAGAGAATGATTGAGGAGGGGATTGAACTTGATGATGTGGCTTTCACCTCGCTTATTTCTGGGCTTTGTAGAGATGGAAGAGCTCATGATGCTGAAAGGATGTTGAGGGATATGTTGAGTGCTGGTTTCAAACCTGATGATCCAACATATACCATGGTTATTGATTGCTTTTGTAAGAGGGGTGGTGTTAAAATGGGGTTCAAGTTGCTCAAGGAGATGCAAAGTGATGGACATATACCGGGAGTTGTCACATATAATGTGTTGATGAATGGACTGTGCAAACAAGGTCAGATGAAAAATGCGAAAATGCTTTTAGATGCAATGCTTAATTTGGGGTGGTTCCGGATGATATTACATTTAACATTTTGCTGGACGGTCATAGCAAGCATGGAAGCTCTGATGATTTTGACATGTTTAATTGTGAGAAAGGACTTGTCAAAGATTATGCTTCTTATACAGCACTAGTTAATGAATCAAGAAAAACTTCAAAAGATCGCCTAAAGAGATGATTGCTGCTAAACTTCTTTTAGCTGAACTGCCATAGTTGATGGACTTGGCTTCCAAAAGAAGTCTGCAGAGTTGATCAAAATCAACTTAATTATTTTTAGTAGAGGTTAGCAGACAGAATACATTTAAAACTTCATTGGTGGAAAATCCATTGATTGCGTCCGTGGATTGATGAAACTATTGTGCAAAAAGGCATGACCAACTTCCATTTGAGAAGTTCTTTTGTTGTTTAACCAATGCCATCATGGAAAACCAGAAGGCTTGATTCACATACAGAACTAACACCAAAGATATTGGAGATTGGAAATTGGAATTGCAATTCTCTTCAAGTTTGAGTGGTATTTATTAATAAAGGCAATTGGGGTTCTTTGTCAGCTTCAGTAGCCCTTATAAACGAAGCAACTTGGATGCTAATATAAATGACTGCAGCCAAACTTAGGGTAACCATGGTCACTGGCCTAACCTTAAATTCCATAAGCTACAATTTGAATTGGAAATCATATTTACGGACTGAAAGGTTGCCACCCCCAAGAGGCAAGAGCTACATACTCCATTGCATGGAAACCTTGAATTTCACCAATCATCTTCAATGAAGGTTCTTCTTGTAATTCACGTTTATAGTTAGAAAAGACTAATGCGCATGGAAAGATCGATGTTAATTTGGATACTGAAATTAAATTGACAATGAAAATAGGAATTTAAAGCACATCAATGAGGAATAGTGAAGTGTAAATACTAGTGTGGCTTAGAGATTGGCAGTAACTTGGCTGCCATTTGGGAGTTTAATGAGGATTGGCTTATTTTGTTTTTAACTTTTGACTTCTGACAAGAAGTTATAAACACGGTCTGTTGCTTTGTGTCAGAGTAGTTCTATCATCTTTCGCGAAGGAAATTTGTTGTCCTCCACACAACTTATAAACCACTCATTCATTCTTTTATTGTCTTTTTTCCATCATATTTTTTTTAGTGGTTCAAAACCAGCTCGAGGAAGAAAAAGCATTTCCTCTGCGGTGTATGCAAGAATTTGTGTGTTAAAAGTTCAAGATTTGAGCTTTATGGTGGATAGGGATGAAGCATCAAGCATAAGATATATCTCTGCCCTGGTTTTGTGGAGTAGATGTGCTGAATATTTGGTTCACGTTTTGTTATGTTTCAAATGATTGTTGGATCATGACCATAACTGCCTTGTGCCGTTCAGGAGTAAAAGCAACCCATGGTGCATCACATTTCTCCTTATGAGATGCCACACTTCTATTATCATCAAATTCTTCTGCAACATAGTTGTTAACAATTCTACCTTTTCTCCCATGTAGAGTCCATTTGGTTTAAATTTTGGTAGAATTACTTTTAAAATAATTAATATTGAAAGAGATTTTAAAAGAATTGATTTTGAAAAAATTGATTTGTGTTTGAGGATGATATTAAAAAATATGAGTTTAAAAAAATTGATATGAGATAAAAAAAAGTAAAAACTAATATTTTTTACTTTCATTGTGATCAAATATTTTCAAAGTGACACACTTATTCTACAAGTAAAAAATCAAAATAAACACTTTCACTTCTTGCCAAATTGATTTTACCTACCATAATGCCAAAATCTAGCCAAACCAAACAGGCGGGTAAGCAGTGAGAATAATTTATGTTTGGTAATGGATCCATGAGCTAAATATGGGACCTCACTCCTCCACATTGATCATGTAACCCTGTCATAAATCTCAGTACATAACCACTCTCCATATATCCTGTAATCACTAAATGCAACACTGCAGTGCAAGGGGATCTCACAAACACAAGATGGAATAGGTCTGAAATTATCAAGTTCTTACATCTTCCCCTAAGGTTCTTTCTTTCTTTCTTTTTTGGGTAAACTTCCCATAAGGTCTTTAACTGGGTAAAACATGTGGTAATACTCATGTCTCCCTGTTTCAATGCACACAATTCTCGTTTTAAATTTACTATTCGAAATAAATTCCCCTGATAAGACCTCACTTTAAGCTCATTCCAAACCTCGTAAGTAATCTCTCTCCATATTGTGCTCTGTGCTGTCACATGTGATTAGGAATTGGTTATCCGTGATGAAACTAGTGTTACACCTATCCAAACAATATATATCCATAATGGATAGGCAACACCAGGCTTTTGAATACTTCTATGGGGTTCCATATATACAACTTTGCAAGTGTTTAAATTAAATGTAAATACAAGGTAGATGAACTATCATGTAAATGAACTAAGAGTATCTGACATGTAACTAACTAATAAGTAAAAACCAACTTGCTAACTAGCTCCCCTTAATTATCCATTTATGTACTCAAGTTTAAGGAAAGATACTCTCCAGCTCAAGTCACACCAAGTTTCGTGGTCATATTTCATTAATTTTTAATTCAGATGTTAGATGTACAATATTTCTTTACAAACAACTTACATTTCTTGACAGAATAAGTGTAAGACCAATAAAGTGTTTTGTCTTATTGTACTTCTATACTACAAATGTGTAAACTTGATATTAAAAAATATTATACAACTAACATTTCTCATTCTAACCTCCTTTTCTCTCCTCCTCTATCTTTATGCTGTGTTTAGAACTTGTTTGTTGCTAAAATAAAATTACTTCAAAACCTGGGTGACAGCCATATGATTCATAGTGAAATTTTACTGCAAGGAAAGCTGGCTTTACACACTTGCATTCATATAAAAAATTGTGTGCAGCACCATTTAGGAATCGTCCGCGTTGTGCTGGAATAGTGAATCGTCTTCTTCTTTGATTTATAACTGATTCTACTTTATTTTTTACAGACACACTTTGATCTTCATGTCATTAACATTTTCTCTATATTGTTTAAACAAGTTTAAATTAGTTATAATTATAGGCTTAGTTAGAATTTATTAAATTTTATTAGTTCTGATTTTTTCATTATCTTCACATGAAACAAAAAAGAAACAGGCTATTATCTTTGACTATTAATCATTAAAAATTTATTGAAAAGAACAGAAAAAAGTTAAGTCACCTTCAAATCTTGGAACCTTGATCACCCTCCACCTCAACTTAGCAGCATTGTTTCTTTACTTTCACCTTTTATTTTTTGCCCTCGAGAATGGGCTCAAACCTGAAAGTGACATCTTGCTGCACGCTTTTGTGGCCACCTGCCTCCATATCCTGTAAGGTCGTCATATTGTGAACCGTTGTCGTGTAAGTTCCTCCGTAACCTTGTTCCATGTCCACACGTGGTTGACGGATAATACTACGGATAAATATATTTAAATTCTTTTACAAAAACCATGATCGTTGTTGAATAAAATAGTATGATCTATTAATTTATCTAAGGGATAATAATCATGCCATATTTTTTGTTAAAATTTCAGGTTGTATAATTTTTTTTAATAATAATAATAATAACATGGGTGAAAAACTGAAAATAAAAGTGAAAAGGCCGAGAATCTTGTTCTTTGCTGTGCATCCGTAATATTTTACAAGGAAAAAGAACTCCCAGCTATAATCAAAGCTAGATAAACTATAAATATATAGCTATAACTTCTTAAATTTATTTATGTCAATTCGAATATAATTTACACTTTTAGGTATAAGTAAAACTTAAGAAGTAAACAAATAAATTAACTTTATGAATAGTAAGTTTTTTTTTTTCGTATGCACGAATAGTAAGTATTAACTATGATTATTGAGTCCCAGTTGCAATTCAAAATCCTTCATTTGCATCCACGAATTCTTTTTTTTGAAATAAAAAAGAGAATCTTTTCGATAACTCCTCAACTCATTTATGGTACGGTCATGAAACTTATGCAAACACGTTTGAACCCACTATTTTAATCGTGAAGTATTGCCGGGTTCCAGGTGGATTTCTTCCAGCCTTTGCTTCACAAATACGTTTTCAAGTCTTCCATTATTTTGTTTATTTAGGCGGATGTTTTCAATGAAAAAGAAATGTGATAGTTGAAAAAAAAACTTAATATTAAAAATTATCCACAAAATTTTATTTATATATAAAGATTATAATTATAAATGTGATATTTACGTAGATCTAGCAATATTGTAATTATTCTAAAATAATTTAATATAAAATTAATTATTTGTCTATAGATATATAATTAATCAATTATATATCACTGTATGACTTTTGAAGATTGAAAAAATACCAAAAAAAAATCTATTCTTCTTTTTGTTCTTATTTATAGATCAGAATATCATTCAAGTTGAGAAATATTAGACTATTAAGATTTTCTTGTTAACTTTTTCTCCTCGCAAACGATTGAAAACATTTGTTAAATCATGAATGAGTGAGTAATCCTTATTATTTACTCTATTTAATAACTATCTTCAATTCAACTAATAAATTATATCAAAATTATGACCATATACCGTTGTTTTTATAAAGTTATAAGAGACCACGATTCTACAACATACGTAATATGGGCAACTTTTCCCAAAAATGAAAATAAGATCAAAGAAAACAAAACTCACTCGGGATAAACAGCTAGAGTAGAGTAATACATCTCAAATTACCTAATGATATTAATAAACTACTAATGTAAAGAACAACCATGTCACCGAGAGTGTTTAACTATATTTCCCTCTCTTTCATGTATACTTGTACGCTTTAATGCACTTAGTTCATTATAGGTAAGAACACAATATTACAATATATTAATATGTCTCTTAAGTCTTATAATTAACAGTAGTTGTGATTAATCATTTGATTATTCAGAGATGTTTAGTAAGTGCATAAATTTTTCACTGATTTTAATCAAACCGTTTCATCGAAGGGATGCGAGTTAGTTGCAAAGCTGCTCTGTATACGTTTGTTAGTACTATATATATAATGTCACTATCTCACAATGAGGAAAAAGTTATCAACCCGTGATGGCATTAAACAAGACAAAAGTTACAGAAGTTCACGAGGACTGCCACCACTCCTATATTTTTACTGCTATATATTAATTGTCCATTATTACATATATCGTTAGTTTTGTTCCTTTTCTAAGTTCCTCCCCTAGGTTCTGCGATTATATGTAAAGCGTAACCAACATTGCTTTACATGATATATAAAGTTAATACCTAATGTAGAGATAAGGAAGGAAAAAAACGATACCCTTATGTAAAGCATAACGTTGCCGGTTTGTTTTTTATGTTCGGTAGTTCTAAAACCACCACTTTTGATTCTCCAATCTTTGATTATAACAAGAAGTAGTTAGTTTGAACAATCTTAAGAAATCCCTTCTCATCCTTTATTTGACACTCCATCATAAATTCTACAAGAAGTGGGAACTTATGTAGCTCTTATATAGATTTTATAGCTTGATCCATATGAGAGAGAATATAAGTTTGAATCCTAAAAATACACTTATTGAGAGAAGAGTAATTGTAAATGTTTTATCTTTTGAAATTATGTGGGTAACGTCTTTCACATTTTTCATTAAAAAAAGGAAGCTATGAGCCATTGTATACTTCCAATTGTATACGATATGAGTATGAATTCATTTGCAGTTTAAGTAAAAGAGGAAGTTGATACCTTCATCAGCAAGAATTCTAAGTAAAAACACTATACTTTGATTGAACCGAAAGTAATATGTAGAAGACAGTTGAAGTTGAACACATGACAATTATCAAATAATGGAGCCATGGAGGCGTAAAGGGAAGCCAACGTACACAAATGTTAAAAAGAAAGAAAAAGAGTAAATATATATAGATTTTATATGAACGAAAGAGAAAAATGAATGAAGAAGCTGATAAAAAGGCATAGTTTATAGTTTATCCTCAACAAAAACGACACACGTTTTTGGTAATCATGTGAAGGATGTGACTGTCGGGAATTATGTGGAAGCAGTTGGTGTCTTGGGCGGTCTCAAGCAGCTGAGGTGTCCCCTCTTGCCTGACTTTGTGCGGACCTCACTTCACTTCAATTCATTTCATTTAATTTCCTCGTAAAATCTATTGCCGCGGCCACATGTACAACAACCGCCGCTACTGCGGACTTTTCTCCTTCTTGGATTCTGTCGGGCGATTTTTTTTCCTCCCATGTAAAAACTGTAAGATAAAAATTTTTTGACCAAAAAAAATCAGTTGAATTTAATTTTGCTAACATTGTTGGTCTAATTATAAACATTCAATCAAGTTCTGATATTTAACTCAAATCTCTGGTATGTTAAAAGTTTTACAAATAAAAATATAAAATATTTTTACACTAATAACATATTAAAATTTATATCTAAACCTAGATAAGGGCATTGGTTTAAAATAGCCAAAAAATAAGTTTTAAAGTTTTTTTTAATGGATCCTATACTTAGAAAATACAAAATTTTCACTTTAATATGAAACTTTTCATTTCTAATTTTTAAGTAGTATTTTAAGAGTACTGTTAGATAAATTTATATTTAAGATGATAATGGCAAATGAAATGAGTGTACATGAATGTACTATAGAATTTAATTTTAATGATTTAGATTTCATTGAATTATATATTACTATATTAATAAATATATTTAAATTTCACATTTATTATTTTAAAATTTATACATATAATATAAAAAATCTAAATAAAAAACATTATAAATAGGTTTTACATGATGAATATATTAAAATTAAATCCACATATTATCCATATATTATACATATATAATTTGCATGTATAAAAAGATCCCTTTCTTTCTATTTTTGGTATGATTTTGTTTAAGTTCTTTTTTAGAAATCAGTAACTATTTAGATTTAGTGTGTCATTAAATTAGTTTTTAATCATTTTTTCATTAAATTAATCTTTTTGTAAAATTGAAACAACTAGTAAATTTACTCAAAAAGCGATTGACTGCCATAGAAATAATCTCAAACAAACTGTATTTATAATGTTAAGTTTAAATTTTGGAGCCATTATTTCTCTTTCAGAAAACTTTATCTAACCACTATTATTATTGATTCGTAATTGTGTTATCAATTCTTGAAGACAACAAGAAAAGTTATTAAGCTTGTTTTTTATGTTACAAACTTAGTTGTTTTGTAAAATGGATTAAGTGTTTTAATTTTTTAAAGAGTATACTTGATAAAAAATTTGAAGGATTGATAATAATAACACTATTATCTTTATTAAAAGAATTAATTCAAGAGTTTATTCAATTTTATTATTTTCTATAAATTTAAAATCTTTTTCACGAATCACGAAAGGTGTTGTGGTGAAGCTTTGTTCGAAAGTCTATTTTGTTAAAGCTAAGTGAACTGATTAATCAGATGAGTCTTATTCAATCGACTGTAGAGACTTCAACACTACTTTATCTACAACTTGGTTTGGCAACTGCCCTGATAAGGATGTATTTCTTCATAAATTCCGGTTCGTGTGCAAAGTTCCTTGCACTAATAAATAGTTCCCACCTTTGCTGATAGTCGCAATGCAAAGCATCTAGTTAAAATATATACAAGACTTCTTCTTTTTTTTTTTTAATTAATCATATATCGGGTAGTAATTACATATTGTCAAACCCATCATGAGATTCATGGCAAATTCTGGTTAACAACTCATTTAACTCGTGGGAACATTTTCAACTTTTTTTTTTTTTTATAATTACGCAATAGAAAATAGCCCAGTTTCCTCTATCATTCTCTTTTGTAAAGCTAAGATTACTAGATAATTAGCGTGACTTGTAGTTTATGAATATAAGTTTAACTTATCATTAAATTGATTCAATGACCGAAATCGTCAAAATGAGTTAAAATTGTTAAATTGTCCAACTTTAAAAGAGTAAATTTGAAATCTCATTTCAAGCTTATCCATTGCACAAGAGAGAAAGCAAACATAACTTATTAAAGCGCAATATAATATACAAGGCACAATGATGACATTAGTTTACATGTTATTTTCAAAGAAGCATTAGATCACATATTCACATATCATATTATTGATACTGATACCCTCTAATCCTCATATATACATCAGAGTCTCATTCAGATTATACAATAATTTACCCGATTTAATTATGAGCTTTGACGCATAAGCCCCACATGCTGCATCGGTCCAAAACCATTGACGTTTACTCCTGTTGTTGCATGCAAAGACCTCATATCTCCCTTTCTCCTTCCCCGCTCGTGGACCGTCCGATTCACAACCATCATGGCTCTCATAATGACGCGTTTATATTCCCTTTGTCACACTTTACACCTAAAAGAAAAAAGATAAAAAACAAAAACACATATACATACATAACCACGAGAAATTCTTGCATAACGTGTTATTCTTCGCATTTAATAACTGTTTGACACTGTAACAAGAACAAGTGTCATTCAATTATTGAATATGAAAAATCAACACGTGTCCCTACAAGAGCATGGAAGAATTTACAGTGTTATCCCTCCTCTTTACTTGGCTGATCTGCTACAATCAGCCTCACCGAATCCCACCCTACGATTAACCAGATCGAATTCCACCCACAGATTCTGCTGGTGGAAGTTTCCTATAATGTTACTGGCCGCACCCAATCTCTCAGACCTCCCTATTCCCAAACAGTGGACCCCACCGCCCACGTCGGCGAGCACCCTCTCCTTCGGGATCACGATCTCCACGCCTTTCTCGAACTCCAAGGCCATGTCCCCTACCAGCCGTCCGATCTCCATCGCATCCCCATCAAAACACACGTCAGCAATACCACCGTACACGTACCCCTTCTTGATCCTCGACCCCGCCAATCTCACCACTTCCTCCCGCACCCTATCATAAGCCTCGTCCACCAAAAGCGTGAACTCGGATCCGGAGTCAACCATGGTTTGACCCGACCCGCCAGCGTTGGGCTTAAAACGGACGGTGCAATGTTCAGCCTCTTGTTACCGATCCTGATCCCTTGCATTGGAACAGTGTAAGCCAAAGGGTCTAGATTCGGCATGCGTTGACTTTGACCAAAAGTCAACAAGTCAACGTAGCGGAACCGTGCGGAATCCGGGTTGTTTCCTAGGAAGAAGGAACCGGTTACGGTTCCGGCTTGGGTTCGGGTTGATCGGGTTGGAACGCAGTACGAGAATTTCGTTATTTTGGCTTGGGAAGGGAATGAGAGTCGGCCAAGGTTCATTCCCAAAATGCCCCTGGCGTCATTTGCTTGCTCCGTGGCGCAGCCGAGGACGAGGGGAGGGGTAGCTTGGGAATTCGAGAGGGCGAGTTTTTCTCGGACGAGATTGCCCTCGGCGTAGGTTCCGTCGGCGTAGAAGTATGAGTAGTGGCAGAGGCGATTCTGGTCGCAGGTTGTCGGGAGGGTAAAATCGGGAACGCGGGGCTTGCAAACGGGGTGGGTGCAAGGGAGGAGGGAGAAAGAGGATGACAGCGAGGGGTTAAACGACGTCGTTGGGGGACGAGTTGTTTTTGTTGTTGTTCTTTGTTTTGGAGAGCACTGAATCCAAGAGAGTTGGCTTCCTGTGTCCAAGACCATTTGTTGAACCTGCGGAGGGGTACCTATGGGAAGTGACACGACAAGTGCCATCGAGTATTTGAAGGAGGATTTAACGTTGTAGGAAGAGAGGGTCCTAAGTTTTTGGTGGATGTTGTTGTTGGAGTTTGAGAACAAGTTAAGAGAGGAAGAAGAGAGTGTTCTTGTCGTGAGAGGGAAAGAGATTGAGAAGGAGGCGTTGTTATGGTTGAGATTGGCAGAGAAGGAGAAAGAAAAGAAGAAGAAGAAGAAGAAGAGAAGCATGCAGAGTGGTGACAACACTGAAACAGAGGCCATTGTTGAGTTTTTCCTTTTTGGTTGAATGGAAAGAAATCTATTTTGGGAGCGTGTGTGTGTGTGTGTTGTGTTAGGGAGTGACTGAGTAGGTACATGGTAACGTGAGATTGGGGGGAGTTCTATTTATATAGCAAAATATAAAAGCGTGGATTTGATTATTTGAAAGGGAACAAAGAAAACGTAACGGGGAGTTCGAACCTAAAAAGAGGACGCGTTTTTCTTTGGTTGAGTTGGGTGCATCTTATTATTTTCCTTTTAGCATTAACGGAGTGATGACTGATAAGCCTCTAGTAGCTTCACAATTCACATCTTATGATGATGATGATGACATAGCTTCTAGTACCCAATTAAATTTTGGTTTAATCTACTTGCCACCCTTTTCTCAATATATGTGGATGGTTTGATTTGAGTTGATTGATTAATTAATTGACAATGCGGAATGGGTCTTGTTTTCGTTTATGTATGTATGATGGGTATGTATTTGTCGTGGCTATGTGACTACGATCGTTCTTTATCATACTTGATAATCAATGATGTGTTTACGCGTGTGTGGTGGTGTGTATATGCAGAGAGGAATTAAGAGAAAAGAACCCCGGCAAATGATTGTGTGCTATCGTGTGTAATAAACTAATAATGGTGTAGTTGGGAAACTTTCACTCAATATTAAAAATTGAAAACCACGAGAAGAAGAATGATGGACAGAAGAATGATGAGATTACTTACCTCATACATTACATACAAGACACTTTTGTTTTTTTTTTTTGGGCTATAACAGCACAAGTCATCACTTTATTTCAGTCTTTCGAAGATGCTATAGATATAGGCATATAGCTTTCATTGCTTTAATTACTTTATATATTTTAGAAGTAATTGTGACCACAGATCGAATACCTTCTCCCATCCCTTTCGAACGTCATGTATCCGTTAAAGTTTGAGTTAACACTATATATATCTATATATATATAGGGGATCATATAATCAAGTTTATAATCGCATTTAATTTATAATTAGTTACAACCTATATATTGAAAATAACCGCGAAGATACTGAAGTTCGCAATTTTAGCATGCATGTACTCCCTAATTAATGAACATTTCTAATAATAAAATAAATAAATACGGGCAAGAATTTCTATTTTTGTGCAATAGTTAGAGCTAAATTAATGGGGTATGTAGGGAGAAGGTGGAGACCAAAAATAAAAGCATAGGGGCATGTCGTAGAACACTGTGACAAAGGATTAGTATGATTTGTTCTAAGTTGGAGTGCCAATTTGATGTGGGTGCAGTGGAATGTTGTAGTCAACTCCAGCTGCTGCCCAGCTCACACAAGTAGCCAGCCAGCCAGCCACCACCAACCATATTATGTAAGGTGGCATGTATCCATGTAGGTAGTCAAAACTAGTTGAAAATAGCCGTAAGCCCCACGAATATATAATTTTTAAAATTGTTATTTCGAAATTCTTTTGATACTTCGGCCAAATTTACACCAAAACAAACTTTGCTTGTTTTCTACGTGGATCTTGTGGATAATATCATAATAATATTACTCAAGCTGCAAGTCGTGGTAAATGCGAAACTGGCTAGTCTTTTGGAATTTCAATATTGGATAACTAATGAAAGTATAAGCTTGAAGTGATACACAGATAAAATTGCGCGCTGTGGCTGTCCTCATTAGAAGTAACATCAAGTTCAGAAAGCAGAGATGTTATAAATTTCTTAGAGTAAGTCATATACTTTAATTAGAATTTACACAATAGTGTTTACATATAAATGACCAACGAAAATCGAATTCAAAGTTTCTAAATTAATCTTATTAATTGTGTTGGTCCTTATTTTACATTAGGCATGCATATGCCTATATATATCTGTTTCATTTTCTAGCCAGCAATAACTGATTGACAAATGTTAGACATTAAGAAATTTTGTTCAAATTTAATCAGTTGTTAGATTGATGTCACTTGCTAGCTTATTAACTATCAGATAAATAACATAATATTGTATTTAGACTATGAAGCACAAGCATACCATTTGTGTGTTGTGTTTATTTGTCGGACACATATCCATATCGAATTGTATATAACACACTAATAACACATGTTTATATATATTTAATTTAATTTTTTTTTACTCTAACATAGAAAAATATAATATAAACAAGGTTATAAATAGGAAATAATATATAACGTTTTGAGTTTATAAGAATTAAAGCATAAGTAATGAAGCTTATATAAATAATATATCATTTTCTTTAAATTTTTAATTTTGTATATATTATGTCTGTATTCTATAATTTTTCAAATTTCTTGTGTCTCTCTTGTTCATGTTGTGTCATGTCCAATCTCTATATCAGTGTATGTCCTTTCATAGTATTTAAATGATATTTACATTAAAGAAATGAATCAAAATTAATAGGGAGATTGGAAATAAAAAGAAAGGAACAAAATTATCTTTCTGCATGATATATAATTTGAAAAATTAATAAGGGAACGAAAATGAAGATCCATCTTTTGAAAGTTACACCATAAGGGAATAGAATATAAAATTAGTGTTATTAGCATACCAAATTTTTAGTTTTCTTTATTCCACCTCGATTTTGGAAGTGAAATATGATTGATTTTTTGAGGGGAAAATAGGGGGAACTATTGCCCTAAAATCACTCACTTCCTCACTTTATTACACTCCTTAACATGAAAAGAAATCTCATTATTTCCATGCCATTCTCCTTCCATTTTCTAGCCATTACGTGTCATCCAAACATAATATGAGTTATATCTTTATAGTTCATTCAATAATCATCATGATTTCTATTGAAAATTTTGATACTATTTTTGTGACTATGTAACATTGTTAAAAAATTCATATAAATTGACTTACCTATTTAACCTTTGGTTTCATCATAACCAAATTTCATTTTTCAGTAATTTCTTTATTAATGAGTTATTTATAGATATCTCTGTGAGTATTTATAGCTGCATTCTCTAACTTGAATTAGAGTAGATTTTTTTTTCCACAATTTATATTTTCAAAAATCAAATTCGATTGGAAAACATACTTTTCTAGGACCAAACGCAAAACACGATTGTCCGGATGCTCAGAGCAGAGAAAAGAAACTAAAAAGGAGACAAAGTTAAGCAAAGAACGTGATAAAGTTAAATCTGTGCGACAGTTCAAGGATCAAGAAAACGATAAAAGTGATAAACTAATCACGGGGTATGTAAAACAAGTTACATTTGCCTGTGTCACTAAATGACATACGCTACCATATTTCACACGTCGTCTATGATGCAAGGAAAATTTATTAATATGCACATTAACGGTTTAATATTGATACACTAGTTTCCATCCTTTTACTATAAGAAATATTATTTATATTCATCTTTTATGAAACATTATCGATATATTTTTATTTACTATTAATACTGTTAATTCCATTTAGTTAAAACTCATATCTCATTTAATCATAAATAAAAATATATTGACATAATATTCCATGAAATGTGAATATAAATAGTATTACTCTTTTACTATTGTACATGGGACTATTTTTAAGGAAAAATATCTGAGGTGGGTAAAATAATTAATGGTCGGCATTTTATGGGCCTGCAATTAATGACATTAAATAACTAAATATAGAAGTGCAAACCAGTCAGAATCTCTCTGCAAACAATTAATCTTGCTATATTCTTCAGCTTTTTTTTCGATAATTAAGATGTGCGTAGTTTCCAAAGAGAAAAGGTTGAAAAGTGTTAAGAGTGTAAAAACTAGTCATCTACCTCTATCCATCAGCTTAATTTTTAAAAAAAATGATTTCATGATATGGTATTAATGCTTTCATGACCAAATGATTTGAAGTTTGATCCTTATTATCCCCTATTACAAAAAATAATAATTCACGCTTCAAATCTAAGAGATATCGTGTAAAGAGGCGTGTTAGAGAGCCCAAAAACTTCCTTCCAAACATAACACAAACAAGAGCTATAAAAGCTATGCCTTGAAGAGAAATCGATAAAAAAAAAAAGAGTCAAAACACAAAACCAAATTCGACACCATAACTTTGGCCCTTTACAATCTGAGATCTGTGTCTTTGCTTGTGCTAAAACATCATCATCTTCATTGTGTGAAAGATGCACCAACGGCACATGTGACATAGAAAAGCAAAAACCATACATGGAAAGCCCTAGTTGAATAGCGAAACAGATACAACATACAAGCGTCACAAAGCAAGAACAACACAAAACACAAAAACTCATACAAAACCAACTGCCACAAATTTGAAATCTAGGAACCAAATCAAACAAAAAATGAAAAGCTACATCTTTATCGAGAGATGGAGTAGATCTAACAACGATAATCTCAATCTAAAAATAAAAACATAAGTGCCCAAAACCATAGTAGAGTATGAGTTCAAAATCACCACATCATACAACCAGATTCACTGGCACCATAGCAGTGAACTCACTATCAATTGTCGACCGGAGAATGTTGACCAGGTTCACCAGAAAACAAGCATAAGGGGGGCTAGCCTCCTCCATAGCATCCTCTTTGCCACCTCCTTCCACAACGGCTCCCTATTAAACCCTAGTTCCCTTAATGAGTATGTACATGTTGTACTTCCCTCCATCTCCAACTTCATTTACGCCACAACCAGGAACAGCTACACTAACTGTTGGGCATTGGGCTCCCTTCTTATGTGGAGAAAGTCCAAAATAAGCAAGCTCACTTCATGCCTCACTTAATTAGGGGAGAGGGGTTTGCTAGGGTACTGATAGAGAGCTCATTTTCAACAAAGAGCAGCCACATTAAGAGAGAAAGAAGAGAGAATCTTGGCCTCCCATTTTTCATTTTCTTCTAGTGCGAACAGTCGCCAGATCGACGTTTGTGAAGTCGTCACTGTTGGATTGGGCTGAAATTTTAACAACAAGTTCTTGACAGGTGGCTCTTCATTTTGAATAGTTGATCGAAAAGGTCTGGAGTGTGAGATATAGATCTCACACAATAGTTTGGTTCTTGTTTAGAGAACCATTTTTCCTCATGCAACCTCACTAAATTGCTTTATGAAGTCGTTCACGTTGGATCGGGCTTGATAGCAAGTTCTAGACATCTGTTCTTCATTCTAACCCTTAGAGAATTAAGAAGAGGTCTGAGTGTGAGATATTGATCTTGCATAGTGGTTTTGTTCTTATTTGAAGAATCATTTTTTGATGTAACAAGTCATTGTAAATCCTCATTAATAAAGTCGTTTACGTTGGATCGGGCTTAAACTTTGACAGGAGGTTCTAGACATCTGGTTCTTCATTCTAAATGGTTGAAACGTCAAGACAAGGTTTGGAGTGTCCGATATTGGTCTTGGATAGAAGCTCTATTTTTTGGGTAATTTTCACCTTCTTGGTTCTCAATTATAAGCATAGGTGCTTGGTTGGTTTAACTCGTTATTAACACGATTTGTGCACTTATTTGAGACTTTCTTGTACCTAATTTGATCATAGTGGAGTTATTTCTTTGATCTGGACAACCCGTGGTTTTTATCTTTCACATTGAGGGAATTTTTCTACGTTAAAAATCTTAGTGCATTGTCCTTATTATTCCTGTTTATTATTATGTTGATTGCGTCATTATTTTGCTGATATAGTTGCTCCTCTTGTTCTTGCAAGTAGGGAATTCCTGTGTTTATTTTCCACGTCAAAAATATTGAATGTCATTATATATTTTCAAGGACAAGAGGAGCAATTATAACAGCAAAATAATGGCAGCAATCAACATAATAATAAACCATAATACTAAGAACAATGCACCAAGATTTTTGACGTAGAAGAATTCTCTCAATGTGAGAGATAAAAACCACGGTCGTCCAAGACTAAAGAAATAACTCTATTATGATCAAATCAGGTATAAGAGAGTCTCAAATAAGTGCACAAATCATGCTAAGAAGAAGTTAAACCAAGAAAGCACCTATGCTTATAATTGAGAATTAAGAAGGTGAAAATTACCCCAAAAATAGAGCTTCTCAAGACCAATATTTGACACTCAGACTTCGACTTGACGATCTAATCGTTCAGAATGAAAACCAAATGTCCAAAACCTACTTTCAAATTCAGCTGAATCCAACGGTGAATGACTTCACAAATGCCGATTTACAATGGCTAGTTGCATCAAAAATGATTCTCCAAACAAGAATAAACCACTGTGTGAGATCAATATCTCACACTCCAGACCTCTCTCACAATCTACCGTACAGAATGAAGAGCCAGATGTCTAGAACCTACGTTAGCCCGATCCAATGGTGAACGACTTCATAAACGCTAATTTATAGTGATAGGTTGCACTAGAAAAAATAGTTTTCTAAGCAAGAACCAAACTACTACGAGATCGATATCTCACACTCTAGACCTCTTTACGGTTTACCATTCAGAATGAAGAGCCACCTCAAGAACTTGCTTAAAATTTCAACCCGATCCAACAGTGGATGACTTCATAAACACCAATCTATGGCGGCTACTTGCACTAGAATAAAATGAAAATGGGAGGCCGAGATTCTTCCTTCTCTCTCAATGTGGCTGCTCTTTGTTGAAAATGAGCTCTCTATCAATACCCTAGCAGACCCATTTCCCCTAATTAATTGAGGCATGAAGTGGACTTGCTTATTTTGGGATTTCTCCACATTGAAGGAACCTAGTACCCAACAAGTCATTTAATTTCAAGGGGAATATTAGTCATCTCATAGCTGTTGTTTGACTTAAAATTGCTATTGCTCGATTACTATTATACTAATAAATATATTAAATTGTTTCGTGCAGAGTCCTCCACACAATTTTCTTTGATCAATCCTTGTTATTTTCCTCCTTTCTAGCACTTTTTTGAATGAATAAACTACACTCATCATGAGTGTTGAACTTTTTTCGAAATTGAAAAATTAGCCGACGGAATCTTCACAGAAGAGATAATTAGGAAATTAGAATAAACAGAATATCAAACAACTTATGTTGGATCTTCCATTCTCAACATATCTAAATATATAAAAGAATCAATCACGGGTGGCACATATTAAACATTTAGAACAAATTTCAGGATTAGAACAGACAAATTATTGTGTCGGTAATATTGCAAACATTTCATCATGAATTGGTATAGACAAAGAGAACGAGTTGAACCACCTTGCGCCTGATATGAACAAATTACCGCCCAAATTGACAAAAAAAATAAAATAAAATAAAATTTAGGATAAAATGCATTTTATATGAATTGTAGGTCATGTGTAGTTTACACCATTACTTTTCAAAACATACATTATTACATCTTAACTTTTTCAATTCATTAGTTGAATATTAAATAGTAATGTGCATGTCACTTGCACAATAAAATATATAAAAATACCATTCATTTTAATTAAACTTTCCAACCCTAACCCCCGCACTAAAATGGACAAAAATATCATTCAAATGTTAGAATTCGATTATAATAAAAGAGTATTTTTGTCCATTTATGAGTAGAGAAGAGTTTAGGGTAGGAAAATTTAATTAAAAGATAATGTATTTTTATTTATTTAACTTACACGTGACACATACATGACTATTTAATGGTAGAAATAGATGTCAACTTAACAAAATGGGTGTTTTGCATTGAAAGTTAAGGTGTAAATTGCATATAACATAAAGTTTGGGAATAAAATGCATTTTATCCTAAAATTTAGTTTAATTTGAAAAGAAAGACTCATTTCAGCTCAAGATCAAGATATATAATTAAACATAAAGAATGCTTAATTATAAAAATATTTATACATCACTCATTAATAAAAAAAAAACCTAAAAAATTAAACATAAGCCATTATGATGCATGAATGAAAAGAGGATTAGTGAGTAAACTCTTAAAAAAAAAGGTTCTACATTCCACTCAAATCGTTGCACCACGCCGTGTTTCGTATCGCAGTTTGGATGGTTCTCAGCCATGCGCCAACGCTTATTAATAAAAATTATGGTGTTAGATAAGGAAAACGTATAATTTTTAAAAATTCGTTTCAGGCTTATACCCGAACTGCTATATTTTTTCTTTATTGTTTTTCTTGTCGCTTTGGGAAAATAGAATACATATATATATATATATATATATATATATATATATATATATATATATAGTATTATTATCATGACTCAGATTCTCCTTTAACATATGAGGATTCTTGATCGGTGTGGATGAACGCAAGTAGCCAAAGTAAGGTATGCAGCTCCATGAGAGATATATAGAATTTAGATTAAAATCAGTGTGTGTACCATGCAATAAGTTAGAATGTGTTGTTGGAGTTTTAAGTATGAGAAATGAAGTTTCACATTGATCGAAAATGGAGATTATTTAAATGAAAAGTATATAGTATGGGAGAATTCATAGAGCATAGTCTTTAGATTTTGAATCAATATATGATATCCGACCCTTTGTGTAGTTCTCTCACTTATCCTATTGTTTAGATCTCCCTTTTGGAACTCCTTTTGACCCAACAAGTGGTATCAGAGCCAGAGAGCTCTGTTGAGGGGGAAGCACATGTGTTGGATCTCACACTATGAGGAGGAAAATGCTGGAGTTTTGAGTGTGAGATGCAAAGTCAAACATTGGTTAAAATAGATTAAGTGAAAAATATATAATATGAGAATATCCACAAACTCATTTTTTTAATATTTTGGGTAAAATATGTTGTTCGACAAAGAATCTATAGACCCAATATAAATCTATAGATCCTTCCATCAACAGTATAATTCTCACACTTAGTTGTCCTATTTTAGGGTGGTGTACCTCACTTTATCAGTAGAATATGTATTCCATTTTTATGTTAGGAGAAGGATAATGAATGGTTTCTATAAATACCGTAAGTTCGTACCTAATTAATGTTAATGTTATACTAGCAAGAAGATTGTTACCAGCCATAATTAATAAATTTATGGCGAATAAAGGATCCTTCAGGTTACATTCAGGCCGTTCCTTGTGTAGTCCACACCTTCCTATGAATTAATAGCATATTAAACAAAAATGATTGCCCAAGACAATAATTGAAGAAGAAGTATATATGCATTTGATATCTTGTTCTTGTCAGCCTTGATTGACACAAGACAGGACCAACCATATAATAAATGAGTAGAAAAGAAATCATGCAAAGAAAAGATAGATAAAGAATATTTCATTACATAGTCCCATGAAGAAGTCATTCATATATATTTAGCATATGTAGAGAGACAGTATAAGGAGTGGTTTATTGTAAATGAGAACAACAAATCTCAATAACTGAGTTTGATAGGAACAGTCAAGATTAAGAAATGGCAACACGCAAATATTTCAAATGATTTATGACCTAAATAGTTTATAATATTAATCATTTATGTGCAGATATGATAGGTAGGATTTGTTTCTTTTTTCTTTCGTAACAAAATTAAACACCACTCTCACTTGCTATGATTCGTTTCGTTTAATAAATTAACTTTGATGTAAACTACATCACTAACTAACCACATAACATCTTATGTAATGTATGACACTTATGTCATGAGAAAATATAATTAAATTTTTCTATGTAAGAAAATTTTCACACTCAATATCCATTAAATAGTCCTCAATATCTAAGAAACAAACCCAAAAAATATTAGCTCAATCATTGTATTGTGGACCAGGGTCAGCCGGGATTCCAGCACTCTTTTCTTATCTCATCGCAATCCTTTTCATTTCTTCTCTGAAAAAAAAGAGTCTTCTTATAGTGAACCTAATGTAGTTTAGGCTAATAGTTTTATAATCCAACAAGTAACAACTTAAGTATTTTATTGCAAGATATTCAAGAAAAGAGAAGTTATTACTTATTCTACTGTAACATTTTATCATAAGTCTTATCAAGAACTTTACAATAATATTTTTATATAATAACCAAATCAAATTATAAACCTTTTAAACTTATATTTCTTACTAATTGAACTACCAGAGTCAGCAGTACAGATACTTCCAAGTAATAGACCCTCTTCCCTCTGAGAAATCAAGTCAAACACAACTACTGATTGGATTGTGAATTGTGACATTGAGAAATGTGAGAAGCAAGGACAACTATTTCGATTTATTTTTAGTGAATGGACTAATACCTAACATAATTGTTGCACAAAAGCATAGCAGAGGTGCTATGATAGCCTCTATTATTACAATGACATTTTTGGTATTGTCAATCGAAGAAAACAATATCTATGGTCACATTCACCCATATATTTCAAAGAATCATGTTATTTGGATACTCAAAGGTGTATATATATATATATATAAGGTAACATTTTTCGTTGGCTTAAAAGTGTTGAATTAACCTTTTTATATTGATAGTATATTGAAATTAAATTTGATAATAATATATTTCAATTTATGGAGAACAAAAGAAACCATATAAATCTTACAGCAGTAATTTGTCTCGTGTAATTGAAAACACAAAATAAATGTCACAAGATTATAAAAGGAAAAGAGACTCATAAGAAATTACAAAATTTTTAATGTTACATTAACCATACTCATAGTTGGTCCCTAACACACTATTCTAGAGCAAGATGTAGCAAATTTTCTCTATCCATTAAATTCAAGTGAAAATGAAAGCAGCCTATTAGACACTCAACTCTGCACCAGGGAAAGGGTCCCTCTACTGTGACAAACCAAAGTCAAGTTCAGCTCGTTTTAACACAGCAGTTACTCTACTGTAAAATTCTGTTTCCTTTTCTTTTATATCATCCAATGTCCGAGACTCATGCTCATCCACCTGAGTAAACAAAGAACAGTAAAATTATCTAATAAATAATTTATTGTAGTGGAGCATAACAAAGTCAAGACATCATCTACAATAAATTATATTCACTGCAATGTTAATGAATCTGAGAGTAGGTAATCATTCTTATTCAATGACCACATCACAGTTAAGTGTAGATATGAGAGAATATACAGGATTCAAGAGATTGATAAACCCTTCAGGCACCATGTTTTTTGTATAACAACGTTTGAAAGTTGACACTACTTGCAATTTTACGATAATATTTTGCAATATATTGCAGATTTCTGTCAGTTATCAATAAGATGCCTAGAGGTATGGAGTTGTCTGGTTAAAAGGAGAAACCCTTCAAGAATAGGGAAATTGAAATAATAATAGGGAAAGTTGCCACAGTAAGGGTATGTTTGGCTAGAATAAAAATAACGATAGATTTTTCATGATTGAAGTCCATGTAATTTAAATTTTCCATTATTGAACTCAATCATGGATAGGGATAGATGGACCCCCCTTTTCTCTCTCTCATGTGTTTTTTATACATATATATAAAACTAATAAAATATATATAATAACTAAAAAATATTTAAGCTAAGTTTATAAGTATATATTAAAGAAAAAATATAATATTTATCACACTTTTATTTTTATTATTCAGATACATTCACATTCAGTTTTATTAATTCATTCTATATATATTGGTTAATTTATGAAATAACATTTTAAAGTTGTTATAAAAAGTTTATACTATAATATCCTTGAAAGAAATATTTTATATGTTATCTATTTATTGATAACTAAATTCATAGTCAGTTTATTGTAGAGATGTACATAACAAATTAGAAATACTTAATTGAAACTTTCAACTATTCAAGTAAGATATTTGCAATTGATAATTTAAATTTGACTTTCAGAATATACCTTACTACCGAAAAGTTGTATGTATTATTTTATATAATGTACCAAGTATGATATGATTATATATATAAAATTATTTATATTAACATATATTAAAATTTTATTTTATAATATGATTATGATTAATATTTTTGGCCCCTCCTTTAAACAGTTTCTAGATTCGACTTTGATCATGGAAAATTTACTTCTATAACCCTCCACCCAAACATACCCTAAAGGCTAAAAGTGAACTGTCCTCGGCATACTAGGGGAAATGACCATAGCAAAAAGCGATGCTCATCAGAAAAAGTCATAATTGTGTGGATGTTTCTCTTTTATGCATCATTTACCACTAGAACAGAAATGCCCTCGAGTGGTCTTTCTATTTGATAGTGTACAAATGGATGGACATGCTGATATACATAGTTACTAACAATAAAAAGAATTCTTGAGACAAATAAAGCATTTTGCCCAACATGATGGTGTCATTAGATTACCTCTTTGAATTTCAAAAGAATCAAATTTGAAATAGATGCCGGCTTTGTGCGGTCCCACCTAAACAAAAAAATGCATAGAACAGTTAAGTGAGAACAAAGTCCATTAAGATGAGAAAGAAAGAATATTATGTCGACATATGCTAATAGAACAGTTAAGTGAGAACAAAATCCATTAAGATAAGAAAGAAAGAATATTATGTCGACATATGCTAATATAGGTCACATTCATAAGAGAAAACTAATGAGCTGAAACTACATATAAGTACAGATCTTTTACTCTTTAAATGTAGTGATGTACATTCCAACTAAAATACAACTATACTTTCAAAAAACTTCTACTACTGATTTATGAATAGGGCATACAAAAGACAGTCTCAAATTTTTTAGATGATGTGAAAAGAAATATTCTCAAATATACAACTTGAAAGAAAAGAAGTGGAAATGCAAGCTTTAGGGTTGCTTCAATACAAGGAATAAGAGAAAAACCATAAAAAAGAGCTGGAGGAGGAACACGTATTTTAAACTGAAGTAATAACTTAAAAATAAATTGGAACTAACAAATTTAACATCTAAATGAAAGATGTAACTAAATGAAGTAGCTTGAAATGGCAAATAGCTTAATGACAACGGATACAAAAGCCACCTTATACCTTACAAGCATTAATTCATTAACTGATCGCCACATTCCTCGTCCAACATCTTTCACAAGCTGCTCTCTAGCACTTCTTCCATGCCATAATTCTTTAACAATATACATCACTTCTTCGACATCTACCTATAATAAAACAGAACCAAAGATGAATCAAAGAAAATTCAATCTCATCATTTTTCATTTGTAAAAAGACAATCTTGTATATGCATACACATACATAGATACATATGTATGTATATGTATGTCAATGCATCACAAAAAAAATTACAAAAAAAGCCTTCAACATTTGCACTTTATACAAAGGGGTCACATTTGGGCTTCTTTAAGCTATGCTTTTGTATGGTCTGTTGACCATGCTTATAATGCATTGTGCATCAAAAAAGTTATCAAGTCAATGGAACTTTGCCATACTGATTTATGAAATTAAGCACATTTCCTGTTGGTTTGATATGACTTTTCACAATATCCGTGCACCCCCTCTTTCCCTCATATTATAATGGGTAGACTCACAATTATGAGAAGCATGTACACAATAAGTAACATTTTGACCCAAAAAAAGTACTCAAAATGCCTTCAAATTACACCAAAAGTGAGTATGATGACTTTTGGTGACATTGAAAGGGTTAGGACTGTGTACTTTTTTGGGAAAAACATTTCCATTGCATTGTATCTCAAACATGCTACTTAACCATTACTTTTGAAAACTGGGGCAAGACTGCCAAAAGTCACATTAAATCAGGAGGAATGTGCTTCATTCTATAAATTAGGGGATAAAGTGAAATTGGATGAATAGGTCAGGGTGACAAACTGCAATTAATTTTTTCTAAAAAAAATCACTTGAAAGGTTAATATATCACATTTACTGAATAGGGGAAGTTGCAAAGAAACAAAAGGTTAATAGAGTAGACTTCATACCTGCACTTGCAGGGATGTTCCATACAATGATTCCTCATGCTCGATAAGGCGTTGATGAAGAGTATGGTAATGATCCATGTCAAAATTGACTATGGGTTCTGTTTGAACTTGCAGTCCTGCTAATTCTGTCACAACATACGATGCCATGACTTGTCCAAATATTGCAGGGATGGTGCCTAACACAGGTATGATGCGGACCCTAAAGCCTGGTACTATCTGACAAAAGGACAAAGAAGTCAGAATGCATAGCCAGTGCCACTAAATGTTGTGACCATCAGTGAGAAATGGTTAGAGAGCAATGAAGAACTGTAGGTTTAATGTTTATGATAATTAGGCAGTTACATATTTTATACATGAATAACACAGTTTATTGCAAGGTCTCTGCGAGCATCTGACAACAGCGAGTTTACAAAGAACCTGCTGGGAGGAGCTAATGTTGATCTAAGTCAGTCAACAACAAGAAGTGAAAAAGATGTCTATTAACTATATTATTAAACAATCACAAGTTGGATAGTGGTACAATCAGCAGGGTGACTAAATCCTCACCTGGTAATCTGAAGGGTCTTCCTCTCTCCACTTGGACCCTTAAATGGAAGCAGCTTAGCTTTGGGTTTTTCTAAAGAAAATACAACAGGGATGCCACCTTCAATACCATAATCTTTCCTCAAACGGTGTCTTACCTACATAGATACGATTGCAGTAAAGAGAGTTGTATACCTAATGCTAATAATAAGAAATTAAGAACAAAGAAAATCATGTCTGACGAAGGTAATCAGTTCCTAACTAACTGCCATCTGGCAGGAATTTGTGGACACTCATTTGAAAATTATATTTGTCAATCTTCAAGCACATAAGCTCATCTTTCAATAACCATGTGCACTTATATTTATAATTTGCAACAAGCATATGTCATGGAAAGGCAAGAGATTTGTGTACTTTTAAGATAATCAAAATTCTAGGATGTACATCTCAGGAGGGAATGAGTACTGGTGTTAAACTGTGACAACAATTAGTATATATGGTTTCAAAGTTCTAGAAAATATAGTTGAAAATAAGCATGAATGGGAACATTACAGCTCGTGACAATGGATCATTAGTTGAATCTCTTAGATCAGCAATGCGTACTCTTGTTGGATCAGCTCTTGCACCTGCCCCAGTGGCAGACAAAACCTTCAACCCCCTACGTACACATGCAGCAAGAAGTGCCACCTATAACATGTGACAAATCAAGCTATTGAAAGTTCAAACTCATAACAATCATATATCTGAACAGGAATGATTGCCAATGATAAGAAGCAAGGGAGAGATATTGTTAGGACCCCAAGTAATATCAATAATAATGATATTGTTACCCCTGCCCCTTGTAATGTTACCCAAGGTAATATTATGTTACCTTATGCTAATGTCTATAGTAGAAAGAACAAAAGGGAAATGCTGACACGGGTAAGGCGTGTGAACAAGAAGGGGAAGGAGGGGTGTGTAACTAACTTTGCCTAGCTGGCACTGTTAGTGGGGGTGGGGTGGATGGATTGCATATTCTGTTACAGGAAGAAGGGGGAAGCTATATGGGGAGTGGGAGAGTGTTGAGGGGAGCATCTCAGAAAGTTGGAAAAGGATTAGAATTAGGAGAGTGCTAGCTCTCTCGAATACCTGGATACTTACCCACTGTTCTGTTTTTATGCCATAATAATACACATTACAGCAAGGAGGGAGCAATACTATACTGGTTTTATTCTTCTCTGAGTTGTGCATCTCAGTTCCTGCATTGTATTTGTTCTTACTGATACCAGTTCTTACAGATATAAAGTTTTTTTATCAAGCCTTCCAGGCCAGCAAGGTCAAATTGACACATATAAACATGTAAATTCATATATGCATCTCAAATTTTGCAATTTTGCAGCCTAGAATCTAAAGCTTTGAAAGAAAATTAACAGACAATTGATAAACAAGAACCATGAGTAACAAAGCAGAACAGCCCTCAAAGCAGGTGTCTGTGGTATGTCTGTGCAGTTAAAAAACGATAAAAGGCAGCATGAAACCACATCAATATAGTCAAACAGAGAGTAATGTTTAGAGAATACCTTTGTATCAATGTTATCAATACAGTCCAAAACAAAGTCAGGTTGGCCTGAGAGAATTTCTTCTTCAGTAGATGAATCATATAATAGTACTTTTGCATCTACTTGGCACTCAGGAAAGATAGATGAGAAATGCTCCTTAAGGCACTGAGCTTTTGGGATGCCAACATCTGCTCTCGTTGCAACAGCGTGTCGATTTAGTGATGAAAGAGAAACCTTCTCATTAATAAATAAATAAGTACAAATATTTTATGGAAAATGTACAAATTCTAAAGCAAGCAACTTTGACACCAAATGTCATAACCACTTTATATTCTTATTCTTTGTTTTACCAAATCCTGCTTATTAATATTGCTCCCAAGCTTTAGACATGAGCTTCATAAGTCTGTAATGCCATGCACTACAGTAAAGAACAACAAAAACTTGTAAAAATTGACATCTTCAGAAAACTCTAAAATACTATCATGATCATGATAACTAAAATGCAAAACAACCAAGTGACACAATCTGAATTCCAACCAGAACTCTAGTCTCTTACTTTGTTAAACTATAATAGTAGATACAATTTGCATCTTTGTTCTTTACGGTAATACATTCCAACAATTATATATCACAGTAAGCTCCTGTACTATTCAGGGCACATAGAATACAGGATCTCCTACCAAAATGAAGAAAGGAAGCTCCAAATAACATTAAGGGGCATGACATTAGCATTTCACAGTGTAACACATTTAGAATTTTCCTGTTAATCACTACCATGAAAATCTTGAATGATGACAATTTAGAAGTGCCAATTTTTTATGGAATAGCCCTTGGGAATTTGGGATACATTTGGACATGAACAGGTTGAGGCAAGATAGCACATGTACCAATCAGAACAAGATAGAAAGAACCAGAAAGAAAAACACACCAAAACCCTGACAATAAGAAAGGAAGAAAAATTAAACATTGTCAAGGGGGTAATCAGTCATAGAAAAAACCTGGTCAAAGTCCACAAGAAGCAGCTTGCCAACCCCTGACCTCAAGAGCATAGATGCAGCATGACTGCCAACCCCTCCAAGACCAATGACCACAACATATGATGCAGTCACCTTCTGCTGAGATTCATTGCCAAAAAACTGAATGTTCCTAATTACAACATAAAAATTCAACCCCAGAAAATTTGACTAGTCGAAATCCAAGACACAGTTGTCAAATGGCGGCCATGGCGTGGTGGATTTTGGCATCCCCACCATAAGAAGATTTGTTCATTATGGAGGCCATGGCGGACTTAAATGGCTGATTTTTGGTCTACTGCCATGAACCATTGACAACTATGACCCAAGAAAGGTAGATGTATTAGAAGAGTGCCACCCATGTACACCCAACTCATGTTGAGAGTAAGTAAACAGATATAATATGAAAAAATCTAAAAAAAGGCATTTAGACATGGCAGGTGATGTGTTGGTAGTCCCAGAAATCAAAGACAAGAAAGCTTCATCCTAGCCCAACCAACCAAAATAAACCACCCCCCTCCCCCAAAAAAAAATAATTCGGGTCCAGTTAGCTCACCCACATCAAGCCAGGCAGATAAGCATGCCACAAATTTATGCATTAGCTGAACAATGATACCTCAAAGTTAAAAGGTCAAGTCTTCCAAAATTGAATCAGGGTAGTAACATTTCATTGGCTACCCAATCTATTGTATGCATGCATTGATATGCAAGGCAGATCTTTCATGCCAAGCAGACTATCATAATTAGCTCTAACAATGAAGGCCAAGTATATTGATGCATGAGTGGTAATACTGTCACAAACAAATAAAAGAGCTAATAATCTAACAGAAATAAGATTGCAGATGCTTAGAGCTCGTTTTACCAATTAATTCAACAGCATAAAACACTTGCATTCAGGAATAGTATCTGCAGAGAAAATGTCAAATTAATTGGCAAAAACATGCAATACCTAGTCAGATGTTCAGAGACAATCTCGTCTTTCAGAAGGTCTTCATTAACCACCTTATCATTCTTCTTTCCAGTAATAGTACAACCCTCAACACCTGTACAAGACACAAAGTCCAACACTTAGAAGAATACACATACTAACATTATGATGTGAAATTAGGATTCAGGCAAACAAGAGCAATAGACACATATCAAAAGTCATTTATCAGCGACAACTTATTTACAGCCTTCTTTAATCTATGTTTATGATCCTGCTAGCAAAGGGTAGGATGTGATTGTGGCTTGTGAGCTATAATAGGTACTCAACTCCCTATTTCTTCAACCCTCCAATCACCTCACGAACTAATAACTCTTACTAAGAATGCATCAACTACCAGCATTATATCAAAGAAAGTATCCTATGTATGCTCAGCGGTTTTATTTTTGTTCCCATTCGGAAACAATAACATTGAAAGTGGACTGATTCTGCGATGCTACATCCCTGGCACCGAAATCTTAACATTTGCAAAACATCAGCATCTAGAATCTTCAGCACCAAGCCCATTGACAAATGGCGACTACTAAACAACTTTTTAACTTGTGTTACTTTCCCATATTGATAAGCATGCGAATGTCACTCATTAACTTCATATTTTACAATTTTCATAAACAAGAGTCTTCATTTTATTATGCAAAGGTGAAGGGGCATCATTTGAAAGCAGCAATACATAGAATCAAAACAAAATAAATGGAGACCAAGCCAGTTAAATGCATTCACTTCACACTTCACAGTTTCAGTTCCAGGCCACTTACCATTTAACTCAGCAGCATTTTTACTGCACTCCCGCACCCCTCTTCTGCACACATCACAATGTACACCACATTCAGCACCATTCAAAGTACTACGAAAACTTCAAAGGTCTAAACAGAAAATAAAATAAAATGGCGAAAATATCCCCATATCTTCCATGACCCAAAAAAGTTGAATAAAGTGATCCAACCAAACCCAGCACGTTCTGTGAAGCTCAATATAGTCAACTAAGACAAAGTTCCAATTTTTAACGAATACACGTTTGTTTTAACTCGTAACTAACCTTTTTATTTTTGTGGGGTTACCAAGATAATTAGGAGGAAAGAGAAACTGACCTTTGATTTAATTGGAGGAGCTTAAGAAGGAAGATGGTAGATAGAGAGCCCAAAAGAGCACCGCCTCCAACCAATGCTATGTATTTGCCTCTACTCTCCATATTCTCTTTGTTTGCGAAAACAAAACAAAACACAAAAACCAAATTTGAGGTTTTTGTTTGTATTACGACTAAAGGGGAACGCCGTAGGCCGCGGTCTTAATCGGAGGTTGTTATGTCCGGCTCGGTTGGTTTTGCCGTTCGTGTTTCTGGGTTGTAGTATCGGGTTTCCGGGTTAGGACTCGGCTCTATCTTTTTTCACTCTTTCAAAGGAATACATTTCAATAAACAACTAGTGTACAGCCCAACAGCAGGCCCAGCAAGGGATAAACAAGGAGAAACACGCTTCACTAGTTGGAAAGAGCTAAGAAACACGGCTCTACAAAAACAACAGTCCAGACGAAAAAAAATAAACCGACAAAGAGTTAAAATTTAACCACTAAGCTTAGCACAGTTGGTAGTGATTTGGGTTTTTTAACGAGGTTAACTCTGAACCCGTATATGAGGTTAATGTCTACGTCTACGATTTATACCTCAAGAAAATTAGTCATTTTCTGTTGATTCATCTAAAAAAAGTTTCATTGTGTTTATTTGGTTTTTTTTTTACTGGATCTGATTGTTTAAGTTGCTATGACCCGGCCCATTAGAATCAAGTCGGGTCAATACCCAATTACCCGGTTACAATTCGTGAACCCACCCCCACTGGCTTCGAGGTAATGAAAATCGAGTGTAGGATTTGATTAGAACAAAAAATTTTGCTGGGTGTTTAAGGTTTCAGTGCAGAGGTCGTTCTTTATATCTTTTTGTCCTCCCTCTTTACTGTACTATATTTTCTTCCAGTGAGAGAACAGGATCAATAGCATGGATGCGCAAGCTAAGAAAAAGGCACTGTTTCGTGCAAAGTTGAATGCCCAGAAGAAAGAAAAGCGCATAGATTCTCCCCTTGTAAGGTTCGTGCGCACTTCAATACTTCTACTCTCTAACTGTAATGCCCTTCAATTTTTTTTCGCTTTTAATCGTTCACTACTATTAATCTTGGTTGCTTCGCAATTTTGCATATTAGAATTGGTTTAATTTGTTAACCCACTTTTTGGCTGTCTCAAGAAGAATGGCACTTTAGTCGTTGGACACGTTTTGCTGTGCCATTTGATGATTTTGGTTATTTTTCTGTTAGTTTATTTGTTGGCAGCATTTTTTTTTTTTCATATTTCTGAGTTTGCAACAATGTACAATATCCATATACCCTACTGTTATGTTCTGCATATATTTTTTTAGCTACTCATGTACTTGTTTTTTGTTTTTTTAGTTTTATTCATTTATTGTTATTATTGTTGTTGTTGCTAGTGACTGTTTTTGTCCTTGTTTGTGTATATATATAGGTATAATGAATTTGATCAGCCTGTTTGCCGGGTTTGTGATATTGTTCTGAAGTCCGAGTCTATATGGGACGCACACCAAGTCTCTCGTAAGCATCGTGAGGTGATGATATTTGCGATCTCATTCATGTCATGCATAAGTGGTTTCGTGTTTAAACATCTCTTTATGATCTTCTCATTATCATTATTATGAAGAGGTGGGGTTGCCTTATTATATTATGGTTTGCTTCCCTTTTGGTTTGTTTTTGCAGCCTCCCCTCAATTCCAAGATGAGCTTAATGCAATATATCTGACAGTGTGGTTATTTTTGGGCAGGCAATTGACAACATTAAAGCTAATGCAGCTGGGTCAACTCAGCAGAACAATGCGAAGCCAGTTACTAATAACAAGTTTCCCAAGGCTCAACCTGAACAGCCTTCAAAATCACAATCCAAAATGCCTGAATTTTCACAAGAAATGCCTAAAGCTCAGTCATCATCTGTGCTTCCACCAGATTTTTTCGATGACAGTGCAAGACATACAAGATCTGGTGAATATTGCTTCAGAAAAATGATGTTGTGTTTGTATATGTTGCATATTCGAACATACAATCTTGCCCTTGCTTTGTATACAGATGTATAAGATTAAGCATGTTCATTAATGCACATCATTTTGGGTTGTAACTTGTAAGATTAAATTCTGTTCTTGGTACTTATTTCCACATGGTTTTCGTAACTTAAATGATAGGGAATGTTCTCCTCGACTATGCTCATTTGTCTTCTTGTTCAGACAAAAAGATTTGATCTCTTGACCCTTTTGGGGTGCTTTCATTAAAATTCTTTTTCCAATTTGTAATTCATTGGTTAAAGAGAACTACTTTTCATATTGATATATCCCTTCTGTAAATCCAAAGCTCTCTCTAAGGTCTAATCTCTTATTTGGACAAAGGTTCTTGATAGAATTAATACTAATGAGTAATGACATATTGTTACATTTGTAGGCCACTAAAGGCTCTTTAACCCAATTTGTGTGCTATGTGTGGTGCTTGTTATAGTAGTCCCTCATTGGTTCTTACAATATTTTGCTTTTGTTTCTTAATGGAATTACTATTTGGTCTTTTTGTTGGATCCTGGGTGTGCTCTATATCCTGGGAAAATTGGTTATCATCATTATTCACTCGTCGTTTTGATAGAAGTAAAAAGGGATAAATTTTTATGGTCATGTTCAATCCACACTATTATTTGGTGCATTTGGCTAGGCATTCTGCTCCTATTTTTAAGGATTTTGCTTTGGCTCAGCAACTAATTCACATTGAATAAAATATTATATTTCATAGGCTTGTACTGGATGTATCCCATTGGTGCTTTAGCATACCCTGAGACTGCCTGTTGCTAAATCACTATGTGTTCAATGATAACATTTTTTTTTTTTTTTGCAACACTCATGTTAGCTTTTGTTTCATCAACATTTTGTCTTCCAGGAAAGGACTCTGATCCAGTAGAAAAAGTGGGGATTTCTGTTCAAAGTCAGGTGTTAAACTTGGAGAAGGAAAAAGGTCATTCTCATGGTAGTAATGCTGCACAGTCAAAGGTTACTCAAGCAACAACGGAGATTAGGCAGACCTCTGCCAAAACTTCTGATGCAGAGGTCAAGCAAGTACAAGGGGCTCTGCCTGAAGGCTTTTTTGATAATAAGGAAGCTGATTTGCGTGCACGTGGCATAAAGCCTGTGAAGCCAGACGTCAAGTAGGTTCCCATTTTATGTTGTTTTTGCATCTGTGCCAGGACTACTGCTGCATTTTCGGTTACTATGCTGCTGCATTTGATAGTTATAAATTTGTTTGCATGGAAGTAAAGACAGCAGAAATATAGGGACTGTTGCGGCAGATAATATTGCTCACATAGGTAGTGTTTGGTTATTGTCCAAGACACAAAATACAGAGACATTGCAGACACAAACCTGTTTAGAGAAAGAGACAGATATAAAAACATAAAAAATGTCTTTGTCCCTGGACAAATTCTGCCCAAATTTTTGTCCACCCAAAAACTGGGGATGGTGGGGATAAAGAATTTCCGTCCCCAGTGTCTTAGGAGCTGTTTGGAAAATGTTTTGCAGAATAATTTTCAGTTTTTAAAAACAAAAGACGAAAAAAACTTGTTTGGTTAGTTATTCTTTTCAGATTGATTTTAAAAACAAAAAAATGGATTTTGTGTTTTAAAAGAAAAAATTAGAAAACAGCTAAAAGATATTTTTGGAATTTTGTTTTTTAGAACAAGAAAGAATGAGATGGCACAATTGTAATTAGTTGGTTTTATTAATTGCTATTCAAAACAGTTTTCAAAATATTGTTTTCAAATCAGTATTCAAAAACACAAAAACAAAAACAATTCCAAACAACCCTTAGAGTCTTTGTATTTTTTGTCCAAGTGCAGTAACCAAACATGACCATATAGCACAGAAGAAAACAGTGAAATTCTTATTAATTTTTATCTGATTTTATCAACCAGAGTTTGAGTACTCCAGAGGGAACTGATACGAGACTAATTCTTAACGTTAGATGATTGTAGATCAGCCTTGTTAGTTCCATGCACAATCACATATTCACATTTAACACTGTTGTTACCACATCCTTTGGTGGAATTCATTGGTTTCTTATTAGTATTTTTAATCAAATATATAAAGGCATAATATGTGTGTCCTTGTTATTGCATGTTAGTGCAGCATTGGGAACCCTCTTGTTAATTAGTGGTTCTGTGGAAAGAATCTTGTGTTGTATTCAATTGAATTGAAAATTTTCATTTTTGGTTGAGTGGATTGGAACATAAAATGACACTGATTTCTTTAAAATCCTCTATTAGAGACGAGTACAAGGAATTTGAGAAGTTGATTCAAGAGGACTTGCAGGAGGTGGATAACCGATTGGAAGAAGAAGAGGTGATGGTCATTATTTCCTTTCCACTATATATTTAGCCATAATTTTTTAACACTAAAAGATGTCTATGCACTACAAACATGAGATATGATGAAGTGTTGGTCTTATGCAGATTGATGCTGCTGAAATGATAGAAGAAGCTGAATCTGTTGAGCAGAAGTATGTTTAGCTGTATTATACTTCAACACTTTCTTTTTCTTGGCTCCTTTAATTCTCCGGCCTGTGCTCAAGATACCTCCTCAATATTGTTTTATCTCTCTACAGGATCTTCAGGGAGAGAGTGGAAATGTTGAAGAAGAAGAGATCAGAGATAAAGGCTGCGAAGTCCGCAAAGCGTAGTAAACCTACCGAGGCTGTAACTAAGGAGTCTAGACATGAAGATTCGTCCAGTGATGATGAAAGTGGTGAGAATTTTGCTGTGGATTGGAGGGCACAACACTTGTGAATGCTAAGCTACAATTTGCCACTTGTTGAATTCCAAACTCCGAATATAATTATGTACATTCAGACCACATTTGTATGTACAACAATTATACTTATCATCCTCTTGTTTTTAAGGTTAGCCACTTCCTTTTTGCTGAATTTGCTTAAAGCTTTGGACATACATGGTGTTTCTTTTTCGTCCTTTTGTTTGGTGCTGGATAGGCCTTAAGATATATGCTTAGCTTTATATGTGGATTATGAAATATTTTTTATATGAATAATTCTAACAAATTACATTTAAGTATATTCACAATAAAGTTAGTGAAATTCATAGGAGTTGGTGAAATTCATAAATAAGTTAATATATTTGTAATAAAGCTAATATGACTCACTTTTATTGTGAGTGTGCTTAATTATAAGATTTTAGAATTCCATTTTGGGGACAAGAATGGGCCTAAGTGCAGTTCTTAAAAGGTTCCTTCCAACTCTTATTCCTTCGCCTTCTCCACCCTTTGGTTGAAGGTACCCCAACTGATTAAAAAAAAGTAACAACGGGTCGTCTTGTCTTATTCATCCTTCCATTTTGATTGGAGATGTGATCCATTTATTAGAATCAAAATTGACGTTGAAACACATGTTGATATACATGCTCGCCATTTGTAACTAAATCCCATTTGCAACGGTAATCTGTCCAAAAAAATCTCATCTAACCCTATCATATGCCTTTTCAAATTTTAATTTCAGTACACAAGAGCTTCTTCCCAGCCACCAAACAGCTGTTTTCAATTCATAGATATGTGAATGCCACTGATAGCCTATAATTATACCATAAATGCTCTCAATAAATCTGCATTAGAATAGACTGCACATTTGTATATCAACTTAACTATGTAATTAGATTTAGAACTCGTAGTTTTCATCTAGTTATACTCATGTGAAATTGTAGATGTTTAAGAGCCATTTTGGAGTGCTGCAACTCCAACCAAGAGCCTCTCTTTCTCAAGTAAATTCATATTTTCCCGAGTAATTTTATCTAAAGGAAACATTGGCCTCCTTTCAGTTACCGCGCATTGATGTTAAAATCTGAATCTAGAACAAACAGAGCATAACTAGATTACTGTTGTAATGAAATGGTAAAGTGGAGACAATGGACAAGCATATATGCGAGCAATGATTATAAAATTTATTTAAAGTCAAGCTTGATTCTTACATTGCATCACATCATTTTTTGGAACCACGAGATATGTCAAGTCTAATATCTTTTGAGAAAGTTCTTGAACCATTTTGCAGAGAGTTTGTTATATCTCTTCAAGCCATTCTTGTAATCAACAAAATTTAATCCAAATCGTACTGTATAGCCAATAGCCCATTCGAAGTTATCCAGCAATGACCATGCAAAATATCCTTTTACGTTTGCGCCATCCCTTACAAATTTTAAAAGAATTAGATATTTTAAAAGAAATAAAGATTCACCAAATACACAAGAAAACACTTACTTGATTGCAGATTTCAGATAAAAGAGATGACGATAATAGAAATCAACTCTAAAAGTGTCTAGAAGTGCTTCCTCAAGTGATAGTGACGGATCATTGAATTCATCTACACCTACAAATTAAGTCAAGTATATATAGTATCAATTCACATGCATATGCTGACCAATATGTTAGGCTAGAAATAATCAATGTGCAATGTTATGCATTTTTGCTTTTTCCTTTTCTTGCTAATTATCTCCATACATTAACTTAAGAGTATCATCCAATGATAATAAACGTGTTTAGTATATTTACCATTTTCAGTGATGTAAATTAAAGGGTTATTGTATTTGGTCTTGATATAGAGCAATAGTTCTCGAATTCCTTTTGGATAAACATATAACCAGCTTGAAGCTGCCTGCAAATATAAGTATAAATAAATATTACATATGCATACTAAAACATTATAATAAATATCCAGCTAAAATTTGATGTGGTCACATACATACCCTTGGACCTATGGGAATCCCATTGCGTTGAGCTGCCATTATATAAACAAAAGATAAACCATTAGCAAATTCAACGTATTAAGTTAGATAATTGAAAGACAAATATACGTTCTTACTTGCAAAATTGGCATGTGAATCTGTCAAGTAATTAGGTTTTGCATTCCTTAGCATATGTGCATTGGCAGCATAGTTGGTGGTATAATAATTTATTCCAATAAAATCAAATGAACCAATTAGAAGCTTGGATTGCTCTTTAGAGAACTTTGGCAATCGACTTCCAACTAAGGATTGCATGCTTTGTGGATAATCTCCTATTGTCAATGGTTCCATAAACCTGTAGTAAATAATAATTAAATGTTCCACATGAAAAATACCCAACTTAAAAAACTTTTTAAAGCCCTAAGGTAAAAGAACACACCCAGAGCCCTTTGTATTCATATAATTATGAGCCAGAATGGCAAAGCCTACCCAAGGTAGCCATTAATAGAGAAAAGTGGTTCGTGGATTATATGTTAGTTCTTCCATTGACCCGAAACAATAGCAAAATAGAAAAAATAAGAGAAGCATTTAGTATATATAATATTTGTATGATAATATGTCAACTCATACCCTATTCACAATATGATGGGACGTAGGTCCAAGTTGATTGGATTCGCAATTCACCCAATAGTGGATGAATGTGAGTGGACAAATATATCCCATAAATGTTATGTTGACATAACACAGCACAGAATAAACGATGAGGTAGACCATATGAAGTTAACTCGAAAAAATGGTGGGAAAATTGGATGGATTGAGAATGATAACGTCCCATCAAAAAAAAAGTGACATATTTACTACCAAGTTTGGTGCCGGAGTTCGTGATTGGATTTTAAAAATCACGATAAATAATTTTGCAAATTTGTAGTAATTTTGAGTTTATTTTCTAACTGTTTAATCTAGAAATTTGGGAGGATTGAAGAATCCCCTGCCAAGAAACTTGGATGAAGGGCAACAAATAAGTGATTGGAAGTTTTTCAACATGAATAATGATGCTCAATATTCTTATATATGGAAACATAAGATTTTTCAAGTTTTTAATACATTAAATATATTAAAATTTTGAAAATTTTTTCTTTTAATTCTTTAAAAGCAGCGATTAGCAAAACTCAAATAGGAATTCTTTATGACAAAGTTTTGATTTTTTTTATTCAATTATAATCAGGTACTGTTTAACTTAATAAAGTGATAAAGTAATATTCATTTTCAATAGCAAACAAAGATAACGAATTATTGTATTGATGTCTCAAAAGAAAAGTTAACTATCTAGCATTTCAATCTCATTGCTAAAAGTATACCTTATTAGGTGAATGCATATGAATGATTTGTTGTTCCTTTTTTTGGCACTTAAAAGTTTAAATGGTGGCAAGGGCTAGTAAATCATTAGAAAATGATTTTGAATTCTAACACACTCTCACACCCAATAACCTCTTTTGAACTTGAAGCGTAGACATAATCAAAAAAATTAAGATAAATAAAGATCGAACTTCAGACCTCTTAACTATAAAACCTTAAATATTATGTCATGAACTATCTATTAGAAGGCTTAAGCCGTCATATATAGCTAAGAACTTACCATCCAAACATAAAGTCAATTGCTCGTTGAGCAGCGTTTTTATCAAGTTGGTTATTTGAAATTGGCATATACCAATGAGACACCAAGGTTATGCCTATCACACCCTTCTGATATGCCTGCATATGCAAATGTAAAAGCTGTTAGGCAACAACAATAGCTACATTATTGGATCCTCACAATTAAATACATAATGCGTCATAATCAAATTATAGCTATGTAACTTTAAGCAACTGTTATATTATTTGATAACTTGTTGTTTTTATAATTTCTTACAAAATTTACCATTGAATATTAGAAGTTCAGGTTTTTGTGCTTGTAAAGTTTTATATTAATCTAAAATCATTTGATATATATATATATATATATATATATTATGTAAATAAAAGCTATTTTGTTATATTTCTATTGATGTTCAATTTTAATAAAATTTGGTACAAATAATTTTTATGATAGGTAATTACAATTTAATAATTGGATCCATAAAAACTTATATTTAATAAATAATTACATTATGTAATTATATTTAAAGTTACATTGGTACAACTTAATTAATCATGACCTATCTATGTACCCAAAAAAAATCATGACCTTCCTTGAATTATAATAAACTTTATAGATTGAGATTCATAGTTTTCATCAAAGTTACAAGAAAAATATTATTTGTTTGTTGATAGATGTACATTTTTTATCCTGTACTCTACCCTTAATTGGACGTTTTGTGCCTTCATCTAATTATAACAAAAAAAAAAAAAGCAAAAATCTTTGATCCTTGAGTCATTTGAGAAGAAGGTGGAAAATGGAAGAGAAAAAAATTGAAAAGAAAAATTTTTAAGTGTGTTTTGCATATAAAACTAAAAGATGCTAATATGTCTATAAACAGTACATATAAATAACATCGATCAATTATTATAATGAACCTGATACTTCTTTTTGTAAACTTGGACAGCTGCTACATGAGCAAGTAGTTGGTAGTGTGCAACCAAATAGGGTTCTGTTCCTGAATCACCACCTGTACAATTTAAATTTAACCATTTGGAACATCGACCCGGTGCCTTCACACCATTTGCATAACCACCTTGGCTATAAGTAAATGGCTGATTCAAAGTAATCCAATGCTTCACTCTATCTCCAAATTCTTTGAAGCAAAGCTCTGCATAGTCTCGATAATCATTTCTAAAAATAATAATTTGTCATGAATCAATAAATTAATTTGCATAGTAGTTTTGTTGGATTATATATACATTTTATTCTTACATACAATAATTGGTCTAATTAGAATATTCTTATTCTGTATGGAAGAGTCACATTTGGCATGTGTTTTGCAAGGTGGTAAAAATGGAGAGAAGTTATTTATAGATGAGTTCAATGTGTATTTTAACACATAGAATTCATTCATAGAAAAATTTCCCTTATTTTTCAACCAAGCACACTTTTGGTGATGATTGAATTTTGTAACACTTACATAATGTGAGAATTTAAGAAGCCACCGTACTCGTCCTCTAAAGCTTGGGGAAGATCCCAATGAAAAAGGGTCACAAATGGTTTTATACCTACAAAACCAATATATAGTTAATTGAGACTATATTGTCATCAACTGCTCCAAAATATGTTAACATGCAAACTTGAATTGAAAAAAATGTTAGGGGAAAAGAACTTCTGATTGTGACCATTTGCTAGTAGCTCGTTGATGAGGTTGTTGTAATGTTGGATTCCTTCTTGGTTTATGCCTCCACTGAGCTTTCCTTCTGCTTATGGCAAAATTGAAATTAATGGTTAGCGTGAAATGTTCATCGAAATGAAATTAATTGAAGGATAGGAATTGATCATTGAAGACTGACTTGGGAGTATCCTAGGCCAAGAAATAGAGAATCTGTAAGCATCTAAATTTATATTCTTCATTATCCCAATATCTTCCTGTATTATATACAAAAAGCTATGTAAGAAAAAATAATATTTATTTTATAGATAAGTGTGGCTCAATTTTTAAAAAATAATGAATATAGTAAACTTTTATTTATTTATATTTTTATTATAGTATGTTAATTGTGTTGCCACTTTGCCAGTCAAATGCATTAAAGAGTAATGCGGAGATGGAGAACACTATGCTGCTTGATTAATAACTAATTTAATGTTCAGGTAAAAAATAAATAAAAAATCTAATTTAATGTTTGGATATTTATTTGATTCCCTGTTGTCATTTGGAATTTATTATATCATACCTTGTAACGGTGATATTGATCATTTGCAACATCTCCATTGCTTCTATCCTCTATCTTTTCTGCGTGTTGCCATTGCAAGAAAATATTTGTTAAGAGTAATATATATTGATACAGCTACTACCAAAAATATATTGATACAGCCACACAAATAAATTAATAAATAAAAGAACATTTGTCCTCGTATACTAGTTAACTATCCATGCGTTAACGGGTTTGCTTTAATTTTTTTTTACAAGTTTTAAAAATTAATTTCAATGTACTGATACTGTTAACTTTTTTAATTTTGTAATAAATGTTAATAACTTGAGGATTGATAATTAATAATCATGTAAAGATTATGACCATTTATTTAAAATTAAAGTCTTATAATAATTTCACTTTGAATGACCACGCATTTTTAGAATTGATAATGTTTTAAATTTATGATTATTCTATTACTAGGAAAAGGTATTCAAAGGATAATTATAAAAATAAATAAAAGGTAATGTTTGATGTACAATAAAATTACACAACAAATACACTACATATTTTATTATCATTAGATCTGATGAGTGTGGGATGAGTGGGGGCACACATCACATCCAATGATAATTAAAGTGTATGTGCGTATTTGTTGTGTAATTTTGTTATACACCAAACATTATTCTAAATAAAATAATCTACTCGGTGATATATTTGGGTTCTTGTGAGTTGTGGGGGAAGGGTTCTGTTTTATTTGTTTTGTGATTTTGGGTTCTTGTGAGTTGTAGGGGGTGGCCTCTTCCAATGCCTGCTGAGCTTGTGTTTCTTTTCTTTTTCGCTTTTGCTGCTCTGGGTGTTGTTTTGCTCTATTGGTCCTGTGTTTCCTCAATTTCTTTTTTTGTTTGATACCTCTAAGGTGTCTTGTGATCCTTGGTTATACTCTCATGCTATTCTCTTCTAGTAGCCTTTAAATATCGAGAAAAATGTAGTATAATTTTAATGAAAGAGAGTTACTTACCCGGATATTTATGAGTGAAGGTATCCCATATACTTGGTCCTTTACCACCTTCATTTGCCGCACCTTCATACTGTATATGCATAACAAAATGGTGTAATGAATTAGGGATCGTTCTTACTAGCTAGGAATTCGGAATTTTGGATCCTGAGGTTGAAGCAGGGTGTAGTTTAGAAATCATACTAATTTGGCATTTGCCGAATCAAATGTATTAAATATAAAACTATTCTAATCTTTACATGTCTCTAATTAAACAAATGTGTATGTATCAAAGGTGTTAAATATAATGGTATATTTAGTTGGAAGATAAAAATGATATATAAATTTTTATAGATGAGTTTTATATATAAAATTATAGATAAAACTCATCATTTAAAAAATTTATTCAAATTTTTACTCTCAACCAAAGTTACCCATGCTTCATGACATTAACTAATGTGGATTTTTTTTATAGCCTACACTCATCATTTAAAAAATTTACTCAAATTTTTACTCCCAACCAAAGTTACCCATGCTTCGTGACATTAACTAATGTGGATTTTTTTTATACCCTACTTCTGTACTATGTAAGGGTACTATTATATTATATATATTATTACCTGGTAGGCCGCGGATGAAGCCCCAAAGATGAAGCCTGGCGGAAAACTGCTTCGGTTGAGTGAAGAAACGTCAAGAATGGGTGACACAGGAGCTTCTTTTGCAGGAGTAACCGATGAAGAAGTGGCAATAAGAGCAAAGAGGAAGAAGAGAAGTAAAACGGCCTTGAAGTCCATATCATGTGATGAAGAAGGATGATGATTCTTTTTTGAGGCAGCACGTTTGTGAAGTGGCCATTTTTATAAAGGGAAAATAAAAAGCTTACTCTACTCTATAGCCGACAGTGTTAACCAATAGTGGAAGCTGAAAAACACTTGAGCCTACTTTTGAAAGAAACCTAACTGTGCTCACTGCTCTCCCCTTTGGATTTTCTGTCGTGCGACACGTTTACCCACGAACGACCATGCTAGATGTAATGAGAGCTTAGACAAAATTAATAATGCTTGTGGTAGGGCTACTTATCCATTTTTCATTTAAAGACCATCACTCATGTCACATTAGCTAGTCATAAAAAACAACTAATAATGAATATTTTATTTGATAATCTACTTTATTTTATGAATGGAAATGAGTAGGAATCATCATCTTATCATAAAGTAGATATCAAATAGGATATCACTATTAAATGTTCAAATAATATTATTATAAAACTAATAGGCTCTATGTTATTTGAAGTTTGAATAATAAAAAAGACATGTGAAAGAGGAAAATGAAATCTAAGTAGACTTTTATATTTTTCTGGTTGAGATTATGATAGTTTTTTCTTTTGTGATTGTTATTTTTTCATTAAGCATGTGAAGTGCTTTGGATTCTTTCATGTACTTGCTCCTCTCTTGTATGAGAGTATTGTTGAGCTTTTATCAATTATCAAGAAAATAAAACTAACCCCTTGTCACGTTAATCAATAGATGTGTCATTTGAACTACAACTTACACCTCATTGGCAAAACCAATTTTATTTTTATTTTTAGGATTTATCTTATCAATAAGTCTGATGTTTTTAAAACATGAGACCTACTAAAAACTTTTGAATTGTGTTTTTTTTGGTATCTTTAATCAATGTTCTAAAAAACCTTATCTTTATTAATTGCAATAATCCCCTCTTTCTCTTATTGTCTCTTTTATTCGGGTCAATTTTGGTACTATCTTCAAAAAAGATAGTATGTCATCACGTTTGTATTGAAGAATAAGTTTTTGAAAATTTTAAGATGGTGGATGCATTAAAAAGTATAAGTAAGTAGCAGTGATTAAAATCATTGTAAGTAATGAACGTGTCACTATATAAGCTATTGCATGTTGTTTAAATTCTTTAACATTTTTCAAGTGCACTATATAGGCTATGTTATTAAATAGTTTTACTATCATTATTGTATGATTTAATAACATTTTTTTAGTTTTAGTAGAGCTCAATTATGTTATAGTGATCTTTTTTAATTCACTCCACCTTTGTATCAAGTTAAGTTATTAAAATTTAATTATCAAAAAAATTATAGTTTTACTTCTTATTCTCACGTAAAGCAAGAATAAAATTTCTATTTACTCATGATTTACACCTTCGTTTACTAACTTTTTACATAAATTATAAATTTAAAAGAAATTAAACAAGCCAAAAAAAACAAAAAGAAGGAAAAAATTGTCCTACGGGCCAGCATGTAACCTGATTGAAAATGACCAAACGCGATCTGGCCCGGTGCTTTGACATCTCTAGTGCTTAAGGCCCAGCTTTTATAGCTGGAAAGGGAAAAGAAAATCAAAAGGACTAAATTTTTATTCATCCAATGGTGTGGTGGCCCACATGAAAGGGTTATCCTAACAATTGATGGGAAATATTGACATGTTAGTGATTTCCATTTATTAAATTCATAGTTTTTCAAAGATCAAAGGCTTCAGCTTTATTATTCTTTATAGTTTCACTTAAAAAATAATTGTATTATATATACTCATAATATATAAAATATCATATATATCTCATTTATCATTAAATGAATATGAATCCATTAAAATATGATTCACACCTCAATCCATGATTGATATGTGAGTTGGCACACATGGAGAACCAATCATGTTTCAAAGTAGAAATTTCTGAAAACAGATGGAACCAAATTAAAGAACGACAGGAAAAGAATTCGAGGAGGACGAAAAGTTATTGGGATACTCCCTCCAATTTACAATGAGTGTCTCTTTTATTTTCTCGGTAGGTTTATAAATTAATATATTAGGATATGTCCAGGTATATTAATAAAAAAATTAAATAGATATTTATTAAGAAATAGAGTGTGTAATTGAAAGTTTCTTGATACAAAAGATGATGTTGGTTATCACCAACCGATGATTAAAAAAAATATGAATGCTCCATGATAAAGTGAAGTATTCTTGAATTCCAATCAGGTAGTGTTCGAGTTTTATTGCACGCAACTTTAAGAAATAATTAATAATTTTAATTTATGAGAAAAATTTAAATTTAGGATATGTTTGTTTATGAGATAAAAATTGGATAAATTTTTTATGATTGAGTTTTATGTGTAAAATTATTTTATATATAAAATCATATATAAAACTCAATCACAAAAAAGTATCCTTAATTTTACCTTACAACCAAATATAACCTAAAAGACTAAAAAAAATATCTAAACAAGATTTTGATTGAAAAAAATGCAAATAAGAACATAAATGACATAAATTAATCACTATTTTATTAAAATTTTAACACAGCAATTAATTAAAATAAAATAAAAATCAAAAACAAAAAGTAATATTAAATGGAGGAAGTAAAATATAAGTTTTTTGTTTAACCGCCAAGACAAGCTTACAGCTCATTGTCACTTTAGATTGCCACAAGCAATAGATAAGATAAAGGTCGTTTTGTTTCAGTTTTTATTTTTAGTTTTTTAATTTTTAGGATTTTATTAAGGAAGTACTAAAACTGTAAATGAAAATTGAAATTTGTAATTTTTAAAATTTTTAGTATTTCCTTCATAAAATCTAAAAAACTAAAAAAAATTTCTAAACGAGATTGTGATTGAAAAATGAAATAGAAAGAGATATATATATATATATATAATTCAATGCAAATAAGAACATAAATGATATAAATTAATCACTATTTTATTAAAATTTTAACACTGCAATTAATTAAAATAAAATAAAAATAAAAAATGATAAGTAATATTAAATGGAGGGAGTAAAATATAAGTTTTTTTTTTCAACCACCGACAAGCTTGCAAGCTCATTGTCGCTTTAGATTGCCATAGCAGGAGATAAGAAAGGTCTATTTGGTTTCAGTTTCATTTTTTGTTTTTCAATTTTTGGGATTTTGTTAAGGAAGTACTAAATACTGTAAATGAAACTTAAAACTAAATTTTTAGTTTTAAAAATTTTCAGGTATTTCCTTCACAAAATTTAAAAAACTAAAAAATATTTCTAAACAAGATTGTGATTGAAAGATGAGATAGAAAGAGAGACTAATATATATATAATATAATTCAATGCAAATAAGAACATAAATGACATAAATTAATCACTATTTTATTAAAATTTTAACACGGCAATTAATTAAAATAAAATAAAAATCAAAAGTGATAAGTAATATTAAATGGAGGGAGTAAAATATAAGTTTTTTTAACCGCCAAGACAAGCTTGCAGCTCATTGTCACTTTAGATTGCCACAGGCAATAGATGAGATAAGGCTCTGTTTTCCCTTTTATTTTAGTTTTTAGCTTTTAAGATTTTGTTAAGGAAGGACTAAAATCTATAAATGAAAATTGAAAACTAAAATTTATAGTTTTTAAAATTTTTAATATTTTTTTCATAAAATTTAAAAAATTAAAAACTGAAAATTTAAATCAAACTGATCGTAAACCGAGACAAATCCTGCATAATTTTCTGGTCTTGCCCTCAAGCAGGCTTTGGGCCTTTTGTTTTTTCTCCTGGATATGCATGCTTGCTGCATCCACGACAAAAATTAGGTAAGCACGAGCGAATAAAAGTGGTAAAGTACTTTTTGTTTTTGTTTTTTTTGTTTTTTTACCTATAGTTAACAACATAACAAATCATTCTATCCGTACCTTATAGTACGTTTCTGAGTTTAAATTTTGGTATCACGACAAAAAAATAAAAATAAACATGGGAGGGAACGAAAGGAGAAGAAGAAAGGCTTTGTAAGATTTTAAAATTACTCACAAACATTACTCTTGCAGAATTAAAAAAAGTTAGTTGTTTCGCAATCTTTTTGCGAGTCGGTATTTACATTAACGCTCGAGCAATTTTTTTTTATTACTCTTATTATTTTGGATGAATGCTTCTCGGAGGTGATGCGGTTGACATTTTCAACCAGGGTCTTATAACTAGGGTGTGTTGTATCGGGTATAATATTATATGTTATGAATTTATATGCTGTTTGATACAGAAAAATATCTATACAATAAAAATTGTTGTATCAGGTATAATAAGAATGAAAAATTATTAAGTGCGCAATAAAGTTAATAGGATCCATAAATAAATAAGTGTATTATAAATAAAGTTGATAGATCTCATTTTTTATTGTGATGTGTGTAAAGATAGGATCCATTTTGGTCTTCATTCCATGTTTTTGTCCATGTCCCTTCTAATCAAATTTTGCCATTATCTAAATCATAGATAGTTGAAAGATAGTTGTTGGATGAAAAATCATGATAATGTCACTATTATACACGTGTCAAAATTTTATTGAGATTACATTAGTGAAATAGGAGAAGGGAACAGAATATTTGGTTCAGGAAAGATGAGGTGTTAAAATTGTGCTCATGTAAGAACTTCTCTCGTAACAATAGTTTTTGTTATTAAATTTGTGCTTTTAGTTAGAATTATTTGTGATAATGAAAGAATGATGCGCAACTATATTATAGTTGCCCGTGAAGAAAACTGAATATTGTTCAGACTTCAGAGCAGTACATTATTCACTTCAGATCAACAAATAATCTTTGCAAGCTTAGTTGAGGTAGGAGGAGACGTGGCTCTCATCTCTCCATGATGCTAAGCTGCACTTGATCTTCTTATGGTGTGGTACGTGAAACTTGGGTTCGTTAGGTATAGTTGGATTCTTCATTGACCTAGCACATGCTAAAAAAAAAACTAATGAGACACAGATTCTAAAGAGTGGCTTCCCCATATGTGCATCTTTAAAATGCTAATCATGGGACTAGAACAATATCCATGCCTCCTCGGGATAAAAGATCTATCAAAATATGGCATATGGGTTGTGCTTTTGGGATGAGTTCCTTCCTTAACCTTCCGGTCTCTTCCTGTTTTACCAACTTTAGCGGAGTAACATACAAGAAATCAGCATAAAAAGGAAGGGCAGATGGTAAATTAGTGCAGGAGTATCTGAATAGTAATAGTGTACCTTCTGTTATCTCTTCCTTCCAATTTGTGTTGCTATATGAAGCTCAATTTTTCTGCAACCTGCACGAATGATTCAACATTCATTAAAGTATGGAAATGCATGCATGTAGTGTTGAATATTTGGCTTGGGATCTATGTTAAGGACCCCAAAATTGTCTTCTATTGAATTTGGGAATAGAAACATGCAACCTTCCATTTATGGTGGTGTGGTAAGTATCCTTTGGTTTTTATACTTAGTTGATGTTTGGTTATGGGATAAAAATGAGATATTTTATGTGTAAAACATGAAGTTCATCCATGAAAAATTTACCCTTATTTTTTACTCCTTAATCAAACATAACCTTAGTGTAAGGATTCAAGTGTTTCTTGGAATTATTTGTGGAGCCAATGTTGTGATGCCTATTCTGATGGCAAGTTTTGTTTATCTGCATTAAGGTTTTTGCTATTAAAAGAGTATTCAAAACGATCAAATTTGATGTCCTGCGTGATAGGATATGGAGAAAATGAATTTGACTACATTGGAATATCTTTCTAAAATTATTAGAAATTGGATACAAAGAATTGAATATTTAATAGGCTTTGAAGTGTGAATTATTACTCTCTTTAAAGATATTACCCGCACACTCTTAGAGGAAAATGACACAAGTTTCCTTTAAGGATACAACAAAACCACTCAAACTCTCTTAATAATTGTTCTGAAATTTTCTCTACTTGAAGAAGATAAATATAGAACTTATTTATAGAGATATTTAGACATCATTTGATCATAAATGGTTGTCAACATCTCTTCCAAACGTTAAAACTGTCCGTGCCTAAGTGAATTCGCATCCTTCCATTTTATATCAAAGCAACGTTCATTTGGATGCATCCCTTCAAGTTCAATAGGAAAAGTAACGGTCATAATTTGGATGCATCCATCCTTTCAATTTCAAATAAGAAGGAAACAGAGAGTGTGCGCTTTAAGTGCATATGTTTATATATTCCTTTTATATATATATATATATATATATATATATATATATATATATATATATATATTTCATATTTCTTATTCTTGCTGCTTATGTTGAATTTGTATTCTATTAGTTTTGAGTAATTGTTTATGTTGCGTTTGTCTTTGTAAGATATGCTCCCTAATGTTATTTGAACCAACATCTTGCTGCTTCTTATGCCATGAGGTGCTTTGATGGTGTTAAACTTTGAAACTTGTAAAGTGCTGAAAAGGTGAGTGTCAGGTGGAGTGCTGTGCTGTGTCCAATACACGTGCCACCTCCTGTGCGTCTTATTTTTTTTATACTCCTAATATATATTTAATATATCATAGTACTCATAAATATTCTTTTAAGAACTCTAGTTGTTCAAGGACTTTTTCTAGAGAAAAATGTTATTTCTCTCAATTTTTTCTGATTAATCTCTCCCAATAATTGATTTTCATGAAATTTAGTTAATTTCTTCTCTTTTTTATCTAGTTTATAAATTTGTTATTGCCAAATATGGTTTTCTCACAACATTCTCCCTCCCTAATATTCCAAATTCAGTTCTTAGCAAAATATTAAATTGTTTATATTTTTATTATAATGTTTGACAATTTTGTGCCAATCCAACTCCTTAGAATCAAGTTGGCAGTGAAAGACTCCTGACCAATGATGAGTGAGTTTAAGCTCATGATCATACTTTTGGTCATTATTAGTACTCTCCCAATATTATGAAAATTGTTTATGAATTTTTAGAATGATTTATGCCAAGAAAACATGTTTTCATGGATTATAGTAATTTTAAAAAATTATTGTTTTACATTATTATAAAATTATTATTTTAGAAAACTCATGGAACCATACCAGCTTATGTATGCATTAGAATTATTTTACCAATTAGAAAAAAATTGCATGAACCCAATTTGGCATGTACCACAAGAATAGTGAATTATTTAAATATTAGCTTTTAGCCAATAATTAGTGAGAAATAGAAGGAGTTAACCCTTAGGATTTATCGTTAACCTTGGTACCAAGTGGTCTGCCAGAAGACTAGCTCATCCACATGACAGGAAGGAATTCATGTGGTGTCTATTTATGAAATCTAGTTAGGTGCTCATCAGTTTCAACCACTAGTTCAATTTCAGCTATCAGCTTAATTAATTATATATACAATGTAACACTACTAGAAAAAATGCTTTACCGAAGATTTTCGTATTACCGATAGAAAATTTCATTTTCGATGGATTTTGACCATCGAAAATAACGTAGTCGGAAATTTGTTTTACGAAGAAATCCGTCGAAAATCATTTTGACGAATTACTTACGGATTTTTAAGGAAAAATCCGTCGATAATGAGTTGATCACAATCGTCACCAAATTCATCAGGAATGAAAATTTACTGACGGGTTTTATAATTACCGACGAAGAAATCCATCGATAATTTAGTATTTTAATTGCATTTTATTTTAATATCCATTTTTATCGACGAATGTTTCCGTCGGAAATAATTATATTTTTTATTTTTACGACGGATTAATCCGTCTGTAATGACTGAATTTTATCATTTCGTATATTTTGTTTATTGAGATTTTCCGTTGAAAATTTAAAATGTTAATATTTTTTTTAATTATTCTCTTATTTGTGTATTACTTGATCATTTAAGAGTTTATTTTTTATTTAAAGTTAGTTATAAATACATAAATATATCTAATAGTGAAAAAATAAAATAATTCCTAATAAATAATAAAAGCAATGAATTTAAATTCAAAATATAAAATAGATAAAAATATTTAAAGTGTACAAACACAAATATAAAAAGTTCAACATATAATAAAGAAAAACAAGAACTCAGAATAGGAGCAGTCAACACCATCATCATTGTCAGGTATCACCATCGCCATCACCATCATCATCATCATCGCTGGTGGTGCCCAGGGCCTACTGTATCTTCTTCCACAAAGATACCATTTCCTTCTTCATCTTCTTCATCTTCATGTCTATGGCCTTTTCCTTGTCCTCAATCTTCTTTTGCATCTCCTGCCACTGCTCTTTCTTTCAGCAAGTGAACTCACTCGCGGACCTCATCATCTTCGCAGTGGACCCAGTTCCTGAGATGCCTCAATGATAGAGGTAGAGGATAAACTACTCGCATAAAATGACCCCATGCCATAGATGCGGTTCTTGTAAGGACCGCCAACTACCTCTTGCCATAACTAGTCCTCATCAATCATGGGCACTCTTCACCAGCTGCGATCCTCCGCTCCCGTGGGTCATAGCCTCCTGAGAGCGCGCTCATAGGCATGCTATAACAAAATAAAATTAATGAAACATCTATCAAATATATGAAATAATAAATTAAATATATATACAAATAATAAGTGTTTAGAACATATATACCCAAGCATTCTTTAGCATAGTCCAAACCCAATAATTCACCATAAAACCATTCTTATATAGGTGATACCTAATAGTGTCCATATCAAAATATTTCCTACATTTGCACCTAGCACAGGGACACCTAACAGTTGCTCATTCATAAATTGTACGTTACAAGCCACCCTTATAAACCGTTCAACTCCCGTGTAAAATTCAGGTTTGATTTCTCCGACTTGGGTGCACCTTGTCATACATCCATAGTCGTTGCGGGAATCATGGTTCTTAAATGTGTAATTTAACCTAACAAATTCATTTGAAGTTTTAAAAATTAAGATCTTATTTAATTATAAATATCTCTCAATAAATTATATTCTGAAAGTAAAAGTTTTTTCAAAATAGTTTGTACTCTTTAACTTAATAAAGCTTTGGAGGACCACCCTTAAATTAAGATTTCACTCTTTAAATTAAAAACAAATTCGATAGAACCTCCCTTGAAACTAAGACATTCCAAAAAATTAATTTCAATATATACATATATCAATCCAGATCAACCCAATCAAATAAAATTCACAATATAATCAATCAAACATTTAAAGATCCTAAAACCATTCTAAAGCACACCCCCTTATAAAATCACAACATGCATATCCTGAATCTCCACAAACACAATCAATCTCCACAGCAAGCAATGCAAACAAGTTCGGGAAGGACCTCTACGCCCTTCCCCCAGTCAAGCAATCCTAATTTCCTTCAACTCTATCTTAGAAATCATAAGTCTCTATCCTAAACTAAATAAAGAGAAACAATTACTTACCAACAAATGTTCCAAACGGATTCAACTCTCTAAAGAAATCATTCTGTAAAGATGGAAAAGAATGATTAGAATGCGACCAAACTACTTAAAACAAATTACTAGCTTCATGATTTACATTCAATTTAATACCAAATGATCTAACTACAACCTCGCTGTTCTAAAAATAATTCCAAATCAAAAGCTATAAAATGACACGGATACATGGTTAATATATCCCAAAAAGAAACATTGTTTAGCTAGATTTCTTCCAAACTAGATTAACAAGAAAAAATCAAACCAAACCAAATATCAACAAATAAACAACCCAAATAGCTTGCAATCAAAATTAACAAGAAATAACCAAACTAAACTAAATATCAACAAGAAAGAGAGCCCAAGTACACACAAAAAAAAGATCTCACCTTCTCCTGTGGTGGCACTGCGAAACAGCGCTGGGTTTCACGGATTTGAGGGGGCTTCACTAGGGCTTCGCGCAGGGGGCGTCGCAAAGGAAAGCTTCGTAGGTGGCTGGAGGTTCGCGGAGGGCTTCGCGCAGGGGGCTTTGCGAATTCGAGGCTGGCCGAAGCTTCTCGCAGGCGACGGAGGAACCTTCTCGCAGGCAGGATTCGCGGCGGATTCGAGGATGGCCAGTCGCGGAAGGGGGCCGGCTGGTGGCTGATTTGTGCAAGGGGACCCCCTCGACCTGGGATGGGCGCAGGAGTGAGGGAGAGCATATCACCCGTAGGAGAAAGGAGACCAGACTCTCCAGCCCACGTTCCGTGGCGTGTGGGCCGGGGGCATGAGGATTCGCGTCCGCTTGCGCGTGTAGCGATGGTGGCGTGAAGTGTAAGGTTGGGGGCGTGGGGTGTGAGAGAAGAGAAAAATAATCCAAATGAGAAAGAGTGTGTGTGTATGTGTGTGTGTGTGTGTGTGTGTGAAAACAAATCTCTATGTAAATATTCACTACCGGAGGATTTTTGAATTTCTACGGAAATAAATTCACCTATAACATGGACAACAAGCGCGCAATAATGTGTTCCCAATTATGATGGATTTTTTCCATCAGTTATATTTATTTTTAAAAATAAAAAATAACATTGATTACGACGGAAAAATCCTTCGGTAAATTAAATTTTCAAAAATAATTTTAAAAAATTATTTTCGACGGATTTTTCCTGTCGATAATGAGAGCGCCATATTTTTTTTAATTTTGCCACGAAATATACCACGATTTTTTCAAAAAAATCCGTCGGAATGAATAAATCTCAAAATTTCCAGATTTCTTGTTTTCCATCGATAAATCCGTCAAAATACCAGCGAAAAAATCCGTCAGGAACTCGCCTAGTAATACAACTCCTATTTCTCTACTAGTTATTGACATATATGGATTCAGTTGAATTATTATTTTCAGGATAGTTTTATGTATTTAAATATAAAAATATTTTATATCAGCTGAATGTATATTTGTATTATTGTTGTTGTCTCATGTGAGTTGTGAGTGAAGACCGCTCACTAAGTTTTGATGAATTCATCATTCTCTTTTCCTTCCTATAGATTCAGCTACATGTTTAGTTGCACCACAGAACCTTCCCAATAGTGTTGCAGCATTCTTTTGGTGAGCTTCACTTTGGAAGGAAGGTTGTTATAGGTTCATATAGTTATAGTAGTTTAGTTGATTGTGTAGGTATCTACATGCATAGTTTTTATAATTATTTAATTGACTATCAGTTATTATATTAGTTATGTTTGGCCTCGTCCCAGATTATGATTATTACGCAAATTTGTATTTAGAATTTATGTTTTGGAAACATTTTCATAATTATGAAATTTAGTTAAATTTGAAATATTTGGAATATATTTTTTTATTATTTATGCATAGTAGTCAGTGTCATTACCAGAGGCTTCCGTGGAGACCCAATCCCTCACGTGTTGGTCACATTCCCTAGGTGGGTTGTGATAAAGTCAATTTGACATTTCAAACTTCATCTATGTAGGTTTATAACAAAAATAATAGTGTAATATGTCCCAATTTGTTTAACTTAGCTTGGGGGCCCAAAAATAAAGTTGTAAGTTGGCCCATGTACCATGTTAATAGGTACAGGTTTCACACAGCTAATTAGGGTGGGGAAAAAATCGACAACACTAGTGTTTGCACTAAAGATTATGCTGGGGATGAAAAATATGATTGGTATAGGATCGTTAAAGAAATCTTTGAGTTTGAGTATATTGGTAAACCCATAAAAAAAAGTGTGTTATATATTCAAATATAAATGGTATGATCCTACACGACTTACTAGGACATGATGACAACACAACAATTGCAAAATCATTGAAATCAATCACACCAGAAGATATGTAAGTTATGATCCATTTATTATAGCCCAAAATGCTAGACAAGTCTATTATATGTCTTATCCTAGAAAAGTAAGTTACACTAGAGGGTTGTGAACAAGACAAAAGTAAGAAGTAGGATTAAAATAGAAGAGGATATTCTTTGCTAGTTACATAATTGGTTCTTAGTATTCCTGTCATACCTTCTGTTGAAGTTCTGTTATGTTCTTTTAACTCCGTTGACCTTTTAGACAATATGGGCCATCAATGAATCATTAACTACTTTCTTAATGACTCTTGCTTCATCTCTTCTTGGAGGTATCATCTTATCTTATTTACTACGTCCTTCTGATTTCTTCGACCATTTCTATGTCCTTTTTTCTTTCTAGTTGAGATCTTCTAATTCTTGATTTATTACCCCGTTTCAGTATCTTCAACACCCACAGCTTGAGTTTTAAACTTATCAATGAATCTGTAGCTTTAAATGTGGTTTCTTTAGAAGTTTCTTACCTTGGAAAATTCTATCCCAACAACAGGAAAAGACATTAGGACACAAGAGACATGGACACAATATATATATACACACACACATGTATGTATGCAACTGAAAAATTAAAGAGGAAGATGTTTTGATTCGAATATCATTTCTATAAGCTCACTTATGCCTTATTTTTCTTATTCAATATTAGAAAATATTTAAAAATTTAAAATAGAATAAAATTTTATTAATTATTTTTTTTCAAAATTTTAATGACTTTATCTACATTATGTCTTTCTATATTGAAGTAAGAGATAAACAATTTTTAAATTGAATATATAAAAATATGTCATTGATATATCATGTTAAATGCACATGGACAAGTATCCAACACAAACATAACACTCAAATGATGTGTCCATGCTTCATAAGATTTATCAACCAAAGTTCTTTTATGACCAAGACGACCTAGAAAAGCTCCCCAAATGCTTGATTTTATTCATGGAACAACTAAAGAAATTCAATTTCTCGATAATTGGCAAAGTACACCATCGAGAATATACAAACCCAGTTGAAGAACCAAATGATAGATCCACATAATGGCAGGCTTGTTCAACCTATGATACCTGCTTTAAATGTCCAACATGGTCATTTTGCATTTTGGATCATATTGCTTTTCAAATCATTTTTCATATTCTGAAAAGAAAGGAAGTTAACTCCCTTAGTTGTGCCAAATGCACTTTGGTCAGCAGAGCCCCTAATTTGGACAATTTTTTTCTTGTTAGTTATCATGTGTTGGTTTGGATTACTAGGACTTGGCAATGATGAATTTCCAATATTTATGAACCTAATTCCTTTTGGTGGTGTTGTAAATTGCTTCTGTTCAGTGTCCATCACCTTAGGTTCTGAATTGATGAGAGAACGATTCCCCATAGAATTGATCAAGCAATTTTGCTGGGAGAAATGTCACAACTGTTAGGTGACACACTGAAACTTGTATTTCTTGGCAAAAGTGAAGACTTCATCTCTGGTCCACAAACTTTTGAAAGCGAAGGACTATCTTCCAATGCAGATAACTGAATAAGAAAAAAGATAATGACAAGAAACAATTAGAAAAAAGATAACAACTTTGTGCATGTATGTGTAACACTCTAAAAATTAATCTAATGTCCTTGAGTCATATTATGGCTAATTATCAGTTGTTGCACTTTGTCTTAGAATCTATCATGATTTTAAAATAAAATATACAGAAATACATGTAATAATTCTTTGAACATAAAGCCTAAAAACTTGAGTTTTGCATGTGAGGCATAATAACTAATTACACATGTTAATCTAGAAAATAATAAGTCACAAAAACATAAATAAACATCCATACATATCCATATAATTTAAATCCATCCCAACATAACATAGACATATCACATAATCATCATGTATATGAATAACCTATAATCCAATCTCTACATAAGACATTTAAATAAGATACATAAAGTAAATTGATCATTAAACCCTCATTCACTCTCAAATGCATACACCATAAACGTGGTGTTAATTGAGATCATAAAGTTAAACGTAACAAAAAGCGAATAAACACAAGTGCCTGATTCTTTCACTTCTTTTGCCACACACAATGAAGTTTACCAAATAAAGAAATCATTCACCAATGCATCATTCTATGAAAACTATATAAAATTAACTAATATTGAGATGATTGGAGGTTGAGTTTAGCAGCATCAAATGGTAAGAACGTTAAATATCAAAATAATACCTTCCTCTTAGCTTTCCTTTCTTCAAAACCATGACAATGCTTTTTCTTGCCAATGACATCAACATTTTTCTGCAGATGATCAATAATTAACCAAAAAATATATATTTAGCCTTAAAAATTGTTAGTCAGTCCCCATTACAAAACCTTACATTAGATGCCTGTACCAATGGTTGACCACAAAATAATTCTTGACCATAATTTTAGTTTTTAATTAATTTTGCTCAAAATCTTGAATGATGCAAATAATTCATCCAAATTCATGAGAACCAAAAACCACATAAACAAACTTTGGGATCAATAAATGTTAAGGTTTATCAGGGAAAGGAAAGGATACTGAAAAGCGTTGAGCTATGACACAAAATAAATTGGTCTAAGTTGCTTTGAACTTACAAAACTAAAAATAACCAAAAAAAGGATAATCACGTAATCAAATCTCATATTGATCATTGGCCATTTAAACTAAGAAAATATTTAGAAATAAAATAAATAATATGAAAGCTTATCATTTAATATTGTAGAAATGAGTTTAAGGGCAATATAACTAGTTAAAATCATACTTTTGATGCAAGTGAGCTTTCATGATCTTGGCTAGCATCTTCTTCCCATAATCCAATGCGCAAGACTTCATCTCGAGCATAATTTGCAAGCACATTGGGACAATATTGCTCTTTTCTCAAGTTCACCCTCTTTAGTAGTTGTAAGTTCTCTTTGCATTTGCAGCTCATTCGCATTCCCAGATATGTTCACATCATAATGCTGGAATTCAACGTGCTCTACTTGGAAATCCATTAACTCAACTTCATTGGTGTCAGACTCATTGCCTTTGTCTCCAAAACCTTCAATGGTCTCATGGGCCTCCTGCATTATTTTCTTGGGTATAGGAATCTTGGCATCCATAGAAGTAGAACCAACAGATTCAGAAAACTCAGATCCATTTTCCAGTTTTTCTTGCTCCATTCTACCACTATCATTATCTTAAAATACAAATAAATATAGTTAAAACAAAATAAAACCAAGGCAAATAAATATGAGAAATGTGCAATTAGATTGAAATCAACAATAAATTGATCTATATCGCAAACCAAACCCTAGACTTCAACTTCTAATGCAACTAGTAACTTAAAAAAAAACTTGTAAAGTAAAAAACATTGGTAAGTAAAAAGTACGTGTAACAAGTATAAATTGGACTCCGGCCCAATCAGTGGCAGTCTATCCAATCGAAAGGGCAAATTATACAAAGTGGAAAAAGGGGCTGGGAAGAAGGTAAGGACTATGTGAAATGAGATCTCCATGAACTTTTCCTTTCTCTAATTTGCAAAATTCTCTCAAGTCCCTATCCAAATTATTCTCATCTCTTCACATTCATTGTACTGATGTTATGGAGGCTTAAATTGTAGGTCTTGAATCTTTTCAATTCCTTGTTTTAATCATTATATCAGTGATAAAACCACTAACGAACATTTGTTTCAGGATATATTTAATTATTCCTGAAATAGGTAGTTAATGATACGTTCCTACGTTTGTCAAGTTTTACAAAAAATTTCCGGATATTAATTATTTCATAGAAAAAGATTTTCCTATAATTTAGTAAAATTTCATTCCCAAGTTGAAAGGTAAGAAAAAAAAATTTCCATGACTTGAGAATCACAATTATTAAGTACAATTACTAAATCATTCCTCAATTATTTGAGTTTTTCCTCACAATTATTTGATCTAAGGGTATTTTGGAAATTATAACATATATTCTTAGAAATATAGATTATAAAACAAACAAGTTTTAAATTATTCCAAGAATCTTAACAAATAATTCAGGGAATGTTTAATGTTAAATAAATAATTTTTTAATATAAGGAATCATATTCCCAGGAATATCATTTAGAAAATCATTCTTATAACATAATTTTAAACCTTAAAACAAATGCTCCATAAGTAGAGGTTTTGGGACTTTTAATTAATCTCACATTGATAATCTCTAGTATACCCATTACAGTACTCTTTTGATTCCAATTTACCAAAACTCAAATAGATTTAATTAAAACAAAATTTAGATTAAACAAATCTTAAAATAAATGTGCACAAATAAATTAAAAATGAAAAATATGAAAAATTAATCTATAACCTGACCAAAGAAAAAAAATCAATTTCTAAATTTCAAAGTAAAGCAATATAATAATCATGAACTTTTCAAACAAAAAAAAAAAACACCAACACCACCAACAACATCACTACCTCCAAAAACAACACCGACAACAACAACAGTGGCACTAACAACACCACCACCAACAACAACACCAACACCACCGTCAACAACAACAAGAAGAAGATTTAGATTTGAAATAACGTACCAAGTGTTGAAGGAAGACGAGAGAAGATACGGACAAGGGAGAGGTATGTTTGGCTTCGAAAGTGTGACCGGCGGTAAGGAGGGAAGCTCAATGCTTTTGAGTCACCCATCTTAGTTTGCACCATTGGAACTCGAAAAAAAGAATGACTTTTTCAAATTTGTGAAGCTATTGTGTGGGTTTTTACCGAAGGGAGAAGGCCTAGCAGTAGCCTTACACGACAAATAAGTTATAATGTTATGTTGTAGTTTTTATCGTCTATTGAATGCTTCTAATGTAGAGAGCTTTATAACATGTTGCTTATTCTTTTTTTTCGGTAAAATCATAAAAGATCAATTTGCAAGATTTATTACTTTAATTGCATTTGCTGCTTCGGCCACTTACTTAATATATTTTATTGGTTTAATTATTCTGCTAGTCCCTATAATTGCAATCAATTTTTAATTAGGTTTCTGGAGTTTAAAATTTTGTGATTAGATCCCTATAATATTGGATAAAATTTTTCAATCAAGTCTCTAAATGTAACAATGGTTTAAAAAAAGAATGTCCTTAATATATTCAATCTCAATCTATCTTCATCTCCTCCTCCACCACCACTCAAACTACCATAGCAATTCTCCCCATGGAAAATCAAACTGGTCCTCGACCTCACCGTTGTGTGTCAACCTTTTGTCACCATTGATGTCCCAGCTTCCTCTTTTTGCTATGCCACACTCACATCGACGTCCTCTCCTACATATCCTCTCATGCGATCGGAACACAAAAGCTCCATAATCACCCATGACAAGAAGCTTAATGATTTAATAAAATCCACGAGAATGGACTGCAATTACAAAAGTGTGGTTTAGGATGTTAAGATTAAAAAGGGAAGGAATCATTTTGAGAGGAAAAAAACAGTAAATTTTTTAAGTGCTTGTTTGGTGCATGAAATTAACTATGGAATTAGAGCTTGAAATTGGAATTAGATGGTCCAATTCCAAATTTTATGTTTGTTAGCCCTTTTGGAATTAGAATCATAATCCCATATGAGAATTTCATGGAATTGAAAAATAACTAGCCCAACCCCTTTTCAACTCTTAACTCATACCATAAAAATTGCCAAATCCATATCTCATTATGTTTATCATTCTCTATACCTTTAATGGGTCACAAGTTGATTTATGGAGATTTTCATTTAACGGGAGCAAGAATAGTTTTGACTACTAGGACATCATTTATGTGAATTTCTATTCAATTGATTATTATTTTTTTTTACCTGATTAATCTCTTTTGTTGGGATGTTGGAATATCTAAAATTTTGGGTCATTTTTTTATGGATTGGTCACTGTATGTGGAAATCAGCAAGCCCTTCTCTATCTAGAAAATAGAAATAGTAGATAATGGAGTGTGTGTGGTGCTAGAGCTAAGATATGGGCAAAGAAATAAAGGGCAAAGGTTGATAGAGGAGGAAGGTAAGGCGATGTGAATGACTGAAGGTGCAATGTTCCGCCATTTAATTATGTAGAAATAGGTGTTATTATTTTGTTGTGCTTTTGATGTTTTTGGTTGTTTGGTCATTTGGGTAGGTTGGGTATGGTGTTTTGGGTGTTGGGTGAGTTGGGTACGGTGGTTTGGGGGTGGATGTTGGAAGAGGAGAGATGGAGAACGATGAGAGATGGAATATAGTATGAATATTCCCTTTTTTTTTTTAACTATTGTTACCTTTAGGACTAGATTGAAAATTTCATACAATATAGGGATCTAATTACAAATTAAATTTTTAAATTATAGGAAACTAATTAAAAATTGAATGAAACTATAGGGACAATCATAATAATTAAACCTATTTAATTTATTAATGATATTTTCCTTTTCAGCTAATTTTATGCTTAATTGTTTCTCCATATATGTATATGTATATCCTTAATTATAATAGCATCGGATGAAGATGATAATCAAAAGATATTTTACTAAAAACTATTTCTCTAGAATGACAAAAGTGCCCTCATAAAACAAATTGATTTTTTTAAAATAAATAAAATATATGGGTTATAATCAAATTATATCGGTGTAATTTTAAGCATAATTACACTATTGAATAAATTTCTATAAAATATTTTTCTGTCAGTCTAAATATTAAATTGCAATTTCATATTTTAAAGATCATTTATACTAAATTTCATAAAATTAAACATCAATAAGAGTGTAATTATATAGCTATTATTCTTTTTCATTTTAAATCTATATTACATTGATTTTGATTACATAGAAATTAGACCAAATGATTATACATTAATTTAAAATTTTAGAGAAATGATTTATACGACATGGACTTATAATCTTATGGTGGATTTTGCAAAAATTTCATCAATAAATAAGTTATTCAATTATGTAACGATTCCTTAAAGTTATACTTGTGTAACTTGATGCTAATTAGGATCAAGTTATATCTGTATAACTTTAAACATAGTTACACAACTTAATGACTTTCTATAAAATAATTTTTTATGCACCCAACCATTGAATTACAATTACCTATCATAAAGATAATTTATGCTATATTTCATAAACATAGAACATCAATAAGATTGCAACCATGTACCTCTTAATCTTGTTCTATCATTGATTAATCAATGCACTATACTTAACAATTAGTGATTGATCATAATTTATCATTAAAATTTACTCTAATTTTCACTTATTATATAATTTAGGTATATTTTAAAATTAAAATTTATCATAATTTATAATACTTTAAAAATAGTACCATTTAATATTGTTATACATAAAAATATTAATATTCTATCTTTGACATTTAACAATTAACGTATTAATCTTAAAAATTAGCGACTCATCATATTTTATAATTAAAATTTGCTCTAATTTGCACTTATTACATAATCTACGTAATAGTATTACGTACAATTAAAATACTAAATGTTATTCTATAAATTGTTATCATTATCATTCTTATTTTTATTCTTATGTTATCATTATTTAAGTAAATTCCACTACATTTTGCAATTAATGTGCTATACTTAACAGTTGTGACTCATCATAATTTATAATTAAAATTTGCTCTAGTGTGCACTTTTTTTAAATAAAACTAATATTTTTTACCAGTGTGATATACGAAATTAAAAGAAATTATTAATTACAATTATGATAAGAAATTATATTGATAAAAAAAATTTAGCATGACAACCTTTACTCCTTTATATATATATATTGAGTATCAAAATCTAAATTTATTACAAATTTATTTAAGGTTGAAAACAAAGTGCTCTAAGGTACAATAAAGCTTAAATAGAGAATGTGGAAAGAATATTGAGAGTGAAAGAATAAGCTAATTCCGATATTCATCATGTTTTGCTTGTTTACATAAATGAACTCTTAATGTGTGGCCATCATACTCACACAATAAAAAAGAATAGTCCTCTACAAAGCTAAGCATTTACAAGCAAATATAATAAAGCAGAATTTGAAAAAGAAATGCAATTCTTAGCTCAGAAAAAGCAATTGTTAATAGCCTTATTATTGAGAAGAAGAAATGCAAGAATAATTAAAAACCATATCATCCAAATAAGAAGACAAAGATATCAATTCAAGTTTGGGCCATTATTTTGAAAATGCTAAAAACCACAACTTTTGAAAAAGAAAAGAAGTGTCAGCCTTTAATAGAAAAGAAAGTCAGACAAAAATTATCATCATCTTTCAACAGCAAAAGAAGATAATAATAGAGCATCGGAAAGCAACGATCATCCAAGTCAAAGCCTACTCTAAGTATAGATGAATTATGAGTGTCCTTTATGAATTATGAGTGTCCTTCAAGAAGAAAAAGAAAAGAATGACAAGATAAGTTGTTTGTCTCTTAGTCATAGTTAGTTACGAGTCATTATTATAATAGTAGGTTAGTACCTCTATAAAAGCAGTATTGTAAGCAATTACTTGTACAATTCCTAGCATTCAATGTGTGTGTGTGTGAATGGATGCTTCATATTTTCTCCATGTGTGTAGAAGGTTCCATCTAGTGCTGACATTTCATTATCTAACGTGGGAATTATTTGACGAGATGTTGCATCTGAGAAGTATGCAATCTATGCAGCTAATGTGGAGAGGGGCAAGCCGCATAAAAATTATGCCTTGAATTGCTTTACAACATGCATAAAAATTTTATGTTCTTGGTCTTCAATTTTATTGATTGAATTCATCTTCATTTGTCTTGGGAAAATTGGTTGTGTTTGAATTTGATCCTATATATGTTCAAAATTTTCTACACTATTATCAACGGCATGTTAACACATTATTGAAAGAGTATGACCACCAGATGTAGTTGTAATAAACAATACGCAGAAATAAGTTCACAAAATGTATGTGATGGATAACATATGAGAATATTTGAATTGACCTAAGAATTAGATATCAAGGTAGGCATACATAAGCATCTGTAGATGGCATATCCTCTTTGTAGCTCTTGTTTTCAATAATACAATTATCTAAAATGTATGCCAGTACATAATTTTCCAAACAATCCTCTAATAAATTTCCTCAACAAAATGCTTGAAAGTAAAGTTAATATCATAGATAAGGGTGAGTAAACTAGCACAAATTATAAATAATATAAAATACCATGGCACTGATGTCTCCAATTGGTTAGTATGCCATTTAGTATATGTTCTAGAATGAAATTTTCTTAGTTAGACATTTGCATCTTCTGAGGTGATTGCCGTGGTAATAACTGATAAGTAATAACACCCAAGCCAATTATTGTGATTACACTCGCCCTCCTGCCAATCAACACTCATAATTTTTCCAATTAGGAATGTTCTGGTGGGGCTAATTATGGCTTGTTGGCTTAACAATCAGCTATTGCTTTTTGAAGAAGCTGTTTTTTTTTTTTTTTGTCCTTCTCTCTGAGACTTGAGTCATTAATCATTATAACCATCAGTGAAGAAGCAAATCTTGCACTGTTAACGAACTCTTGAGCACAAGCAAGTCTCAGCCTCCAAATCCCGTAGCGGAATTCCTTTCCCTAGCCAAAATAAGTTCAAGACTGGCGTTTAAATTTTTGTATCTAACAAAGGCAAAGATTATCTCCATGAATTTCTAGATAAATAGGGTCACTTCATCATCAATTGTCATCTGTGAATAGACTTTAGCAAAAGTTCTATTGTGGAGTGGAAACACCAACATCTCCTAATCCTTAATGTTGCAAGAGCCCCCCACTTTCAGTCCAAAGCACCACTTTCATTTTGTGGGGATTGTTTAGGTACAGCTACATTCCTTATAAACCGAACCCCAACCTCAAACCTGAAAAATTCTACATCTTCCTATGTATTACTACATCACAGTATTCCTGATTATCTAGCCCTTATAAGCTTTGCAGGATACCACCCCTCAAAGTTCTACTAGTATCCTTTTTCCGCTGCTCCGATGCTGATGATAAAGTGTTCGATGAAATACGTTATTGCTTGTTATTGCTTTATTGTTTTGAGATGAGTAATTTTTGACAAAGTGCATTGATGGGCTTCTTACTTCTTGTGGTGCTCCTTATTATTGCCACTGCCATTATGGATTTGTTCAATGGATTTTCAGCATCTATTGTGGAGTTCATCTGACTCTTCGGTGAATAATTTTCCTATTGATGGTTGGTGTCCTTGAATTGTGATTTCTTGTTATAGCCTTATGGTTTCAACCTCCCTTTTAATATAGTAATATGACTTTAACCTCCTTTGATATAGTCCTAGGACTTTTACCGCCTTTGATTTTATCCCTATGGCTCAAGTCTTGTTTCTGCCAAGTGGTTTAAGCTTGAAGAGTCATTTGCTTATGCTTGGTGGTTAAGCTCATGATGACACTATTCTTGTTTTGGGATTGGTTTCTTTTGCAATCAATGCCATTAAAACGATAGAAGATTGAAGGGGCCCTAGTGACAGTTGAAACTTCTTAAGGACTAGGCACCACTATTGTTGCTAATATTGCTATTTTACATTTACTTTTTTCTAACTTTGTTACTTTTGTTGACTTTGTTATATATTGTTAGTCCGAAGCTAGTACACATCCTTAGGATTATAAATTAGTTAGAATAGGTTGAATTTGTTAGATATTAGTTATTAGCTTATTATACTCTTTAGCCTATATAAAGTTGTATCCTACTCCTTCCATTATTTAGTAAATTTTATGGTTTTGAGTTTTTTTCTCAATTCTTTCAATTTTCTCTATCTCTACCATGAATTTCAACACACATTTATGTTTAACCCATTAAAAATGAAAGCAACTTAGTTAAACCAAATGGAGAGCAAATGTCTCTCAAATGCTTGTCATCCTTTGCTGTTTCTTCCACTTATTTCGCAACCACATGCCTTTACACATTGAAACAAAGTGAGAATTCAAAATTCCAAAAAAAGAAGAAAGAGGAAAGAGAGTTCTGAGTTGCACTAGTTAACCGGAAAAAAAAAAAAAAGTGATGACGTTGATGAGTAGTCAACCATAATAGTAATATTGTCAACTAAATCACAAGCACGATTCAAAGCTAGGAGAGCAATACATATAGATATATCAAGCCACTTTCACCAAAACCCACTACTAATGATACAAAACAAATATATTGTACCTAATGAATTTTTTTTCTCGGTTCGAAAATTGGGTTTGAAATGGGTTAGCGAGCTTGTTGCAGCACTTCCAGCTCAAAGGAAAATGGGGGCTAGCTCAATGTGCAGCGTCCGAAGAGTTCAGCCTTTTTTTTATGGGCTGAGATGTTGTTACCCTTTTGGGCTATAGTTTTTTGAAGAAAAAAGGGCTACACTTTTGGGTGTTATATTTTTTGCTCCTTGAAAGTTAACATTAATAATGAAGTTAGCAAACCCATTTTGTGGCCCGCTAATTTGACAGTTCTACCAACTGAGATGCCAATCCAGAAAAGGGAATCCAGAAATAATAACAATAATAAAAATAAAAGGAAACCAGATATGGATCAATAATTTGAACAATCTCCGGAAGCCATGCAAAGCAACTAATTAATAAATCAAAATGTAAACTATTGGTTTCATTGTAAAAAATAAACACACAGATTGGTTTAGTTTGGATGTTTTTTTCTTCAGAATTGAATCATTGCAAACCGATATTACCACATAATTGGCAATGTTTTCCGGGTTATAATCCATCGCTCAAATTCATTGTTGGTCTTACTCCTTGTGAGGGATGGAATTGAAGTGCCAAAAAGACATGGTATTCGAGCGCAACTTGAAGCATGTTTGATTTTTCCTTTAAAAATTTTTCAAATGAAAATCATGATTTGGGGTTTACAAATGAGAAACCAAACATGAAATTAGTTTTTTCTACATTGCAGTAGGAATGAATTCTCACGTATTAAAATTTTATATGATGTGCTAAGGGGAGTGGTTATTGTCACTCCTATATAGGTATTGTGACACTTCCATTTATATTAATTATTTAGTTTTACTAAATTATCCTTCTTCTATTTTAATCAAATAAAACTAATATAGGGAATTATTATAATACAATGTCTAGTTCTAAATGCTATGGCCATGGAATGATAGATACTTTTACACCATAGAATATGAGCACAATCCTTTTTATCTAATTTGACCTTTTTTCCCTCACATTATCTAAAGAAAATAATCAAATAGAACTAATGCATAATTAATTTTTATTGTTTATTAGTCATTATTATAATGATATCATAATTTGTTATTGTTAATTTAATTGAAATAGTTTAATTATTAAAATAATTAATATTGATTTCATTAATTTAGTTACAAGTATTTTACATTAACTTATTTAATGTAATAATTGATTTTTTATATATTGAATTATTTCTTTAAAACTTTCTTAAGGTAATAATTACCTAAACATTTTCTTCAGGTAATAATTACCTAAACATTTTAGAAAAAAGAAAAATAATGAATAATGAGTAACAAAAAAGATAAATATTGAATCAAGCGATACAATACACATGCTATTATTTAATTTTAACATCCAATGTTTATATAATTTTAAAAGTATTAAATAAATATATTATATTAAGATTTGTTTTTATCATTACTTACTTTTAATGGCTTAAAGACACATATACTTGTCCTTCTCTAGTTTTTTTCTATTTTTGTTTTGAAATTTTTTTAAAAATATGTAAATTCTATGTTATCTAATAGAAAATAAATAATATAGTCTTTATATTATTCACGTGTCGAAAAAATTAACTCTTTTAAAATCTTTTTTATGCAAATAAGTAGTTAATTTAACGTACAAAATCTCCTCATTTTTTGATAATATGAATAAAAAAACTATAATAAAAATTAATGGCTAATCCAATAGTAATAAACTATGGTATCATTTTGTTTATTTACTAGTTTTCTGTTTACATAAATGATGGGTATTACAAAATATGTAAATAATTGTGTACCGCAATTTATTATTATATTTTTGCTTTTATTCATTTTTATTTATTATTTTCTTCAAAATATTCAACATCATATTATTTATATATTTTGTATAAAAAATTTAAAGAAATTTAATATTCGAATTAAATCATTATATTAAATAAATTATTAATACTTATAATATTTAATAATTACGTGAACATTAAAAATAAGATAAATAATAAATATTTTTATGTAGTTAAACTAATTTTTAATTAAATTTATAATAATAACTTTTGATAGTATTATGAATTATATATGTTAGGTATTCTTTTGATTAAAATAGAAGAAGGGTAATTTAGTAAATTAAATGACAATTAATGCAAGTGGGAGTGACAAAAACTATATACTCCCATTGATCGGATCTAAGTCTTAGGGCTTAGGGTTATTATATGCCTTTTAATCTCTGGTAGACTTTTAATAGGATCATTAGAATTCGAACCCAGATTAACTTCCTAAGGATTCTCAAAAAATTCTTCTATTTCTTCTGGAAGTATTCATTTGCTTCTCACGTCATATTACACGAATAATTTAATATCCAATTTTGACATGAAATAATTTTTAACCTATTATACCTCCTTGTATGTAAATGCATAACACCGCCAAATACATCCGGCCCGCGTGAGGAAAAAACAAACGCCTTCAAAGATGGTGCGTGGTGACTGATTTTTGGGTTTGTAACATATTTTTTTCGTTTGTAAATTTTCTTGGTATATCATGCTGCCATTAGATAATGTATTAATGTTCATGTAAGTCAATGGAACCCAACAAATCATGGCTTAATCAGACATGTATCTGCTCATATCATTATCCCAATAGATATATTTATACATTTGTTCCGGCAGTTTGTTCAACGTAACTTGGAAGTGTCTCTCATACATGTTTTCCGCGAGATGAAAATAACGTGCAGAATTCTTAATTCAACGTGTGTTGAAGTTTGCAAGGTTGATCGTCCAGCTGTGATTCTTGATTTAGGATGGTAGCAGAAGATTTCTAGCAGTGAGGGATATTGTAATTTAATACATAATTAATAATACTATTCACATCAAATATTTGAATTAATCCTTATTTTAGTCTCAAACTTTATATTTGTGAGTCATTTTAGTCACTAATTTTTAAAATGAGTCAAATTAGTCTCTAATATTACAAAACATGAGTTAAGCTAGTCCCTTATCTCATTTTTATTTAACATTTTGTTAGTTAAATGATGCTTTGTAATGTTAAGTGATGTCTTGATATACTATATATTAAAACAACTCATTTTTGGGTTCAAAAATGCACAAATGAGTCATTTTATGATTTAAAAAAGAGATTTAAATGAGTTATATTTTGTAATTTTAGATATCAAAATTACTTATTTTAAACTTTGTTATAGTTTGTATGATATAAAATTTACGAAAACATCACTTAACGTTACATATCATCGATTATTTGATAAAATGTTAAATAAAAGTGTTGAGAACTAATATGAATCTCATTTTGTGATGTTATGACTAATTTAACTCATTTTAAAAGTTATAAAATAAAATGACTCACAAATATAAAGTCATGATTAAAATTAACTTTAACTCTCAAATATTTGGATACAAATTACACATTGCAGCCGTACATAGCTGTTGACCATAGATTTTTTTTTGTTTTTTTAGATGACCCTAAGATACCTATTGCCAGAAATAGTACAGTGAGTAATCTTTTTAAGGCGTAGAACTCACAAATATAAATTTTGTCTTTAGTCATAAAACCCTCTCCATATACATCACTAGAAATCATTAAACCCATGACTAAATACTTATGGAGTCTAGCTAGTTACCAATTGTATTAAGCCTTATGATTTTTTATATAGAGCTGTTGACTATAGAAATTAATTAAGAAATAGACAAAATAAAAGATGATATATACTGCATATTTAGAATTATTTGTTAATATTTTTTAAAATTTTGGAAGGTTGTAGAATATGTTAAAGTGAAAATCACTCACCCATCTAGATATTAGAAATAATGCTGCACTATTCTAATAAAAAAATTTATCGATAAAATTCTGTGGCGTCTGTGTGTGTATATATATATTATATCTTAATTAATTTGTGAGTCATATATGAATTGATTTAATTTTAATGTAAAATTATTTACTCATGTATTGTAAAATTAATAATCAACAGATATACTACTATTTGAAAGATCATTTTACGCTATCTATCTATATATTTGTGTTAAAATATATATTGATGTAATATATGAAAATAGCTAGATGGAATAATCTTTTTTGAAAAAATAAAACAACCATACTTGCTCTTTATATGATATCATGTATCAAACTCATAAAAATATAACTAAATGGTATTTCCAGTTTTCATTTATAAACATGTTTGATATATACTTTCAAAATCAATTTTAACACTAAATAAGATTTATTTACCTTTTTTTTGGTAACTACAAGCTTATGGAAGCAAAAAAAAAAAAACTATTGTTTTTACTTCTACAAAATCCCTTATGTCATATAGTAGGAAGTTTTCATTTTCAGTTTACCCCTTTCTTCTCCAAGTTCTAGTTTTTTTTCTATATTTATGAAATTATTGTCATAATTCAATTTGAAAACATGACCAACGTGTGAGAAATCTCATCCCATATAAGCCTTATAGTCGCTAAGTTATACTATATGCATAATTTAAATACCACTTCAATTCCAAAACATAATCAATATATAAACTCTTTTGTTTCATAAATCTAGACTGAAATCCAAATAATCAAATAAAATATAAATTGAAGCTCTGTACAAAACCATAAAACCATTAATTTAGTTACATACATCTAATATAATAACAGTAATATGGTACTCATGCATGGTCAGACCTCCCATAAAATTATTAAAGCACTCAAAAAGACATGAACTGAATGCTTCACTGCAAAGTGAAGATCACCCAATCTATAGCACTACTAATGCTATGGAGGAGGCTGGAACTAATCAGAAGTAGTAGCTATATCGGAGAGGAAAAGAGTTAGTGAGTTTTATCTAAAACTCAATGAATAGATTCTCACATGTAATCCTTAATTACATAGGACAACAAACAAAGATACATAATAATGTTAATAAATGCAACATCTGTAAAGTCATTTTCATATTTTCATACATAAGAGTCCAAAAACTTGTAATTCATGAGGTACATTAATCTAATAGATAAACAGAAATCTTAAATATATATATATATATATATATATATATATATATATATATATATATATATATATATATAACATCATAATAATAATAATACTCTGAATTTTGGAAGGCACCTCATGAGGTCGCATATTGGACATCTAATTAAGTTCCATTATCTAACGCTCTATAAGGGCGAGATTATTCTTTGATAAACAACTTGATACTAAAGTCAATGATCTAAGTTAATTCATTGTCTATTTTTCTTATAGCTACCGTAATACTAAAAATCATGCAAACTAAATAACTTTCCTCTAAATTTCATAATCTAACTCTGAACATGTATGCAAAATCTCATAAATATACAATTCTCAATAGCATTGGGATAAACATGTCATGTTTAAACCTCGCGACTTTATATCTTAGGGCGCGGGAGCAAATTACACAACCTACTATAGCTCATGCTTTCAAACAGTCTCAATAATTACATCTAGTTACATGCAAACCACTGAATCTATACCATCTGCACCAAATGTGCATCTCTACCCGAGAACGCAACTTTTCAATCTCGTCCCGTGATTCTCTTCAAACATTTGCTGATGGGAAAATGATATTTAATTTTCTACTACTCAGTTCTCCTTCTTTGGATGACACTATATAAAAAAAAATAGTATTTTTAACAATTCAATTTTTACCTTCATCAATAAGTGTTAAAAAAATATTTATATTGACACTTATTTATAAACGTAAAAAATAAATGTGCCTCATAACTATACTCAAGATATTTTTGACATTTACTAATTGTTATGAAAAGTTTTTATAAGTATTTTTAACAGTAATTTAATATCAAAAATAATTTTCTTAACAATATTTTTTTCTTGACAATTATCAAAAATATCCAAACTATAGTTATTAGGACACATTTATTATTGAATTTATAAATCAGTGTCAATATAGAGATTTTTTTACCAATTATTAATAAGTGTCAAAAAATGAATGGTTAAAACTATTCATTTTTCTTATAGTGTGATAATTATTAGAACTTTCAAATCTCAAAAAACTAATTTATTCTCCAAAATTTCAATTAAAGACTCACATATGGTCTTTGTCTATACAAATAAACTAGTAGAATACCCGTGTTGTCACATGGGTTGCAATGTAATCGATTGTTAAAAGATTAATTATATTTTAATATTTACATATGTTTTTTTTGGTACATAATATTTACATATCTTAATTTGATGAATTATAATGTGAACAAAAAATCTAAAAATATTATAGAAAATAAATTTGATAAACGATTAGTTATGTTAGGAGATCAATTTTAATACATTGATAATATCAAAGAGTTTAATACAACTTTTTAATAAGTAATTTTTTTATGTTGAAGTTCATCAAAATTAAAACTTATAATTTTTATTTTTCTAATTATAATATGTTACAATGTTTTATTTTATTAGTGAATACATGATATACAAATTTAAAAAATTGTTATAATAGCTTATATATATGTTATTATATGATCATTTGGTATTAATCCAAATTAAAAAGTTATAGAATACTTTCGTAGAAAACACACTTTAATCATTGACATACAATAGAAGAATATAAAGTGCTGGATAAATAAATAAATAAATAAATAAATAAATATATATATATATATATATATATATATATATATATATATATATATATATATATATTTGCTCTATTTTGACGTGATTATTTTCTCAAAATTCCTGTGAGGTGTTCTTCGAAACAAAATTTCTGCAAAATGAAGATAATGAAAGTCACTAAACATTCTATATATAGGTTAGAGTATAATGCTTCTTTAATAGATTTCGGAAGATTATTCAATTTATAGTGAATAAATATTATGTGATCTAAATTTACTGATCAAACAAATTGATGTTAACAAATTAAGTGGGAAAATTCTGAAATTAAATGTAATAAGAAGATGAAAACTTGTTAACAAATGTAAAGTTGATTACATGAGTTTTTTGATGAATAGATTACGAACATGAGTTTTACTATCGTGTATGGAGCCAACATTTTTATAATTTGCTCGTAATAAAAGTTATACATTGTGATTATACTCATTTAAGTTGTCACGGTGATTGTCAATAAGGGTTGGTATAAGTGGTAAGGAGAACTTTATCCTATAAGAATGTGAATTCAGTTTCCACCATCATAATAAGACTCATTTACCTAGATGATCTCGTAAATATTCTATAAGTACTTTTTTAGCCTAAAAAGCCATCTGCCTTTGTGTTAATGGAATTACTTATATTAAATCCACTTAAACTTGTGTTTTATTAAAAGAATATTGTCTGAGTCACAAACATAATTTGCGCTATTATTCAAAGAAGATATGGAAGAACAGGGTTGTCAGAGTCAATATGACAGGAGAGATTCACACACGTGTCGGAAACATACGAAAAATGATAGTGGTGAGTAACGGGAGTATGAATCAGCATGATTGTACCATACATACATGTACATTAATTTTTATGGACAACATTGTCAATGCCAAGTCACCAATATATTGTTTCTGCAATGTATGTATTTAAGTTGGTGTTTCTTCAGTGGCTAAATATTGCTGACTAAGGATTATCTGACTCAGAGATTCTAGCCTTTGGATGATACATATCTAATTTTCTCCCAAGTGGTAATTTATCGGAATATAAATGTACAATAGCTTCATCAAATCAAGGAAAGGTACTGTTTTCTATTAGCTGCCAACACCAAGTTGCTTTTGGCTACAGAGATTACGACACCTTGAGCTTTGACTCTGACGTTACGAAAAGTTCTCAACTATTCAATTGCGAAACCTTTCTAGTTATCAGAACACGAGGAAGCAACCTCGACCCCTACTTCCAAATCTAACTATTTTATTCGAATGGCTTTTTTTTTTAAATTTATTTAGCTCCACGCTTGGAATTCTTTAGTGGTATCGGTATTGGCCTATTAGGCCATCAGCTTTATGCCTTCACGGAAAAATAAAAATTAGGTGACACATTATAATTTTACTTAATCAAACAATGCATTTAGGTAGCTATGAAAATTGAAGTGATTAATTTGATAGTTTAAGAGTGCAAAAATATTTTACACAATTTTTCAATTACATATTATTATGTCAACATAAATAATTAACTCTCATAAGTATTATTTAAAAAATTCAACAATATAATTTGAAATTAATCACTAATTATTTTTTTGAGACTCATAATACTATAATCACTAATAGTTTAAAAAATTAATCACTTAATCCATAATCTATAATCTATCTATAATACTAATATTTCAGACTCATATGAAGGAGAGTTTTCCATGTGTCGGAACAAGAATGATTTAGAGCCCACAATTTTTAACAAATTAATCATTAATTATTTTTTGAAAAAATAAACTATAATTATGAAGTATTATTAAAATATCATTGACAATCATCAGTATTTAATAGCCGAATTACACTATAAAAATTAAATATATTTAAAACTTATCGTTATTTAATTAAATCCATAATACTAATATTCAACACTCCTTTGGAATTTCTAGGTATAACTTCCAGAGTAATTTAGAGCCACAATTTTCATAACTTTAATAATTAATATTTTTTAAAAAATTATAATCATATTTATTATATATAATTAGTTTACTATAGTTAATTTATATAATTTCAATATTCATAATAATCATTTTTAATATTTGGGCAATTTATGTGAAATCTATCTGGTGAAAATGTTGTATATTATTTTGATAACTTTATATATTGGAGTTATTTAAAATAATTAATGATAAATAAAATAAATAAATAATCAAAAGTAATTTTAAATTATATAGCTTATTTTTTAAAATATAAGTGTTTGAAAAAAGTTGAAATCAGATAAGTTATGTTACTTTACTTATATATTCTTAATTATCAATTAATTAATTAATATATAATATTGATCAATTACTATATAATTTTTGTACCTATTGATAAAATGATAATATATACACATATATTATAATATGATCCATTATATTTAAATCAATATATTCGTTAATTTATAATATTTGTTATAAACTAAAAATTCAGCCTTGATATATTAAAATGAGGTAAATGACTCATTATATAATAAGAGTATTTACTATGATTGTTTATCAGTTTTATCTTATAACTTTGTTACTATATTTATTGGTTATTTTTGTTTTATCTTTTTTTCTCATTTTAGCCATTTTTTAGTATTATATTTATGGTTTACCTTAGTTATCAGTTATTACTTTTACATAATGACATTTATAAAAATCAAACAAGAATTTTAAAAATATTTATAAAGATAAAAACTAAATTTTTAATATTCATAAAAGTCAAATACATATTTTAATATATTTATATAGGATTTAAATTCAAAATGATAGAAACCAAGCAATTTATGAAATTATAATTTCCTTATTTAATACAAAATTGAGCCTTATTTATCAATATTTAATATAGAATATTTATGTTGTGATAATGAAAGAGAAATATGGAGATAATTTTTTAAAAATAATTAATAATTAGAGTTATGAAAATTGTGGGTCCTAAATTACTCTAAAATGACTCATGTAAAAATTCCTTGAAATAAGTTTGAATTATTAGTATAGTAGATAGTAGATTTCAAGCAATCTTTTAATTCTTTAATTACAGGTACTGTCTAGTATAATTTATATCAGTAATATTATATATTTAGAAAAATATCTATAGAATTTTTTACATAAATTATAATGATTGTTAAATGAAATTGTAATACATTATTCTAGATATAAAATTAAAGTTTTTGATTATTTATCTTTCAATTTAAATTGTAATAATATACATGTGGGAATAAGAATCAAGATGTATGTGTTTATTTATAAAAAATAGTTGATGAAAGAAGCTAAAGTTAGGGGAAAAAATTGAATTCAAATTAAAAATGTGACATGAATATAAACAAAAATTATACAATAATATTAAGCTTTTCATGTGTGTGTGTATATATATATATATATATATATATATATATATACATATCTCAAAGTAATTAGAGCACTAATCTAAGTTAGGTCATTTTTACTTAACGGAACATTGGAACCATTTACCTATTCATATCATAAGTAAATGTGTTTATCTAATCAATGTTCTAAAAATACTGGTTAAAGAGTAAAAAATAGAAGATTTAGTTTTGTAAAGATAAATTTTGATATTTTCAGGCATGAGATCCATTACAAAGTTCTAAATCTTACTTTTTCTATTATCCTTAATCAACGGGGGCACTAATTACTAAAATCCTAAATAAATTAAGGGTTTTGCTAATTAAGAGTTTGTTTGGTTTGAGTTTCCATATTTTATTTTCAATTTTCAGATTTTGTGAAGGAAATATTGAAAATTTTGAAAACTACAAATTTCAATTTTCATTTTCAGTTTCAAGGATTTCCTTCACAAAATCCTAAAAATTGAAAAACTAAAAACTGTAAACTCAAATCAAATAGGCCGTAAAATTTCTAATAATGAAAACTTTTGATACTCCCAATATATGAAATGTGTTGATAACTTAAAAATTTTATTTTTTTAATAAAAAATTTTTACTTTAAAAATCTTAATCAGTGCTATTAACAAAGGGGGATTCTCACATACAGTTGAAGGTCAATACCTTCCTTACATCGCCTTAGTGGAAGCACAGGGCATGACACGTGTGGTAAGTTAAGTTGAATAAAAACCGTTGCTAAATGCAATCTTTGTCATCCTCCTTCACTTCCACCCTCACTGCCCCCACCTCTACCCCCTCCTTCCTTCGACGACCTATTCCCATCCAAACCCCTACCACCACCATCTTCGCCACCCTCACCGTCGTGACAAGCTCCCTAAAGCCACCTTCTCCTACCTCAACGACGTCAGCGAGGTCAAGACCACCACGGTCTCTGACCTCATTAAGGGAAAAAGACGATCCTCTTCACCAAACCTGGAGCCTTCACCCCCATTTGCTCCCAAAATCACGTCCTTGGATTCTTTGAATAATCTACCAAGCTCAAAGCCATAGGTGTGGACGTCACAGCTTGTGTCTCTCAACGAAGCATTCATCATGAGGGTGTGGAAGAATGACCTTAAGGTTATCAATGAGGTTCTCTTGTTGTCCAATGGCATTGGAACACTCACGCTGGCCATATGGTGCGAGTTGGATCTATGATGGGAGGCAGGGGTTAAAGAATGGGATTGATTGCGTGGGGGACTTTGGATTTGTGCTTTATGTAGGTTAGGGATGAGGAGAGGTTGTTGGATATAGCCACATTTTGTAAATGTGGTTATAAGAAAGGGGTGTTTAGCCACATATTTAATTGCACTTAACCACATTTTGTAAATGTGGTTATAAGGCACCCTTTTTTGAACAGGATTCAGGCTATCCGAATTCAATAATTTGTACAATCCACCCTCTAATGAATGTTGCGTTTTGCCATATTTTTATCTGTGTTTAACCATATTTAAGAAATATGATTAAAAGCAACTCTAAAGATCTCTATTATATGAGAGTGGGCACCATTAACAAAACCTATAAATTAATCTTACAAAGTACTACTAGATACACAGCACTGCTCAAAGCTGACCCATTTAATGGAGCTGATTAAAAGGGTCAGAATCTGTGGAAGCAATCAACAGAAGCAGCAAGCAGATATGCACCTCTCTTTTCGTGTCCTTGAACATTGTGGCTAGGTGGGTTGGTGAGCTAGCCAAGATGATTTATTTCCTAGGAGAGAACGATACATTCACCGTACTTTGCAAATTATAACTCTTTTTTTGTTAGATGACCTATTATTAATTATTAATATTTTTATTAAATGGTTTGATTTAATAATTAATAATAAATATTTATAATGGATCTAAAGATAGAGTTTTACTATAAAACCCACCACTTTCATCACTTCACATGATTGTAATCTTTATTAGAGTTTTTTTCACTAGTCAAGGACATTAAAGAAGACAAATATTTAAATTTAATGGTGCATGTTGAAAATATAAAAATTCATCTCTTCAAGATAAAAATATTCTATTTTACTTTTTAAAATTAGTGTTCTAAAGACACTTGTTAAATAAATAATTTTTACTATGTAATATTTTTATTATTTTTTATTGAAAAATTTTGGGTCCGGAAGGCTAAGCCCTGCAGGTACCTAGAGTGATAAAGGTGCAGTCCATCCCAAAAAAGCCCTTAGACATCAAACCCTCAATATTATAGATAAAGTTTGTTCAGAAATTAATTCATTTTCATTGATTTAACTCAATTAGATTTTAATATTTTTATTATTTAATTACATAAAATTGAATTATTATTTAACAAATTTGTACTCTAATTTGATCGTGTAAACAAATATGAGAGATGCCAATGTCAAATAATAATAATAATAAATAAATGAAGACAGTCATAGACCCTTGTCAACTTTATTTGTATTGTCATTAAACATATTTAGATATGTCTAAATAATATAGGGCGGTTTGGATAATTTTTTTTTAAAAATATTTTTTTAATTGATATTTTTAAATAAGATTTTTTGGAAAATTAAAGTTTATTTTATGTTTGTATGTAATATCAATCTATGTTTGGATGTAATATTTAAATATTTTTATTTATTATCAAATATATTTTTTATTTTATTAAAAATAATTTTTTTTCATAAGATGAAAATTCTAACTTCTTAAAAAATATTTTTTAATTTTTTTTCTAACAATTATGTTGTTACTTAAAAAAATTTATTCAAACATATTAAAAAACATGAAAAGATATTTTTTATATAAAAGATTTTTTTATTTGAATAATGACATTCCAAAGAGCTCTAATTTAATTCAGATAAAAAATTAAATAATACAAAAAATGAAAAATTAAATAATTAATTCATCATGGATGCAAATAGGCTTGTAGCGAAATTCATTGAGATCCAACTTGATGCTTATAAGTGGATGGGTTTGAAAATTTCATCACATCAGTATCATATGTGGACTGTGCATGTGACCACAGATTTCCATTATTAGTTAATCTTAAGCAGCCTTAATTTCCTTGTTCTGGCAGATTTATGGTTGGTGCTCCGGTGCTCCCCACCATGTTAGTAATTTATTAATTAATCTGATTAATGATGTATCAGTATCCATAACCTAAAATTAAAGAAAATGTTCATCCATCCCCAAAAGCAAATCTTCGCCCTTTCATAATTTAATATAGGACAAAAGGCATATCCTCAATACTCTAGTTACAACTTTCAAAAGTTCTATAGTAGATCACATACTAGACTTTCTAGAACTTTGCTTTCTTTTTTTTTCAACTACAAACATCAGTAAGTTCTCAAGCTACCTAAAAGTCCATGATCACAACCACATTACATAGAATTATAAAGGTTGAATATTCGGCCAAATGGTTTATATGGGCTATAAGCAGACAAGATAAAGTTAATAGGAGTTAAATAAACTATAATGTATACACCAATTACATGCACATACCTAAGTGGGGAAGGCACCAATATAGCGTATCTTTATAAACAAACTCAAAGCGGTGGATGCAGTCAGCTATGTGTGGATAGTGGATGCCATACCATAAGCTCAATCCCACGGCTATTACACCTAATAGTTTTTGTTAACTAGTGCCTTAACAACAATAATTAAATATATCAAAATAAGTAAATTTTAAATTTTTTTAGTGAGTCTCATGCTCTAAAAATATAAAAATTCATCTTCTTAATATTAATTTTTTTCTTTTTAATTCCTTAAATAACATTCTTAGGACACTAATTAGATAAACCCTAAACCTTAAATGAGATGTGAATGCACCTACATTTTGTCACAAAACAATCAAAATGGATTAGGTTACTTCTTCTATTGCTTTGGCGTGTGCATGGTGCACATAGTGGCTCTAAACCCTTATTAAACCTTTTTTCCAAGTATGTTTGGGAAAAGTTACGCATCTCTCATAAATAATATTCATCCGACACAAACCGAATTTGTTAAAGTGACCACGCGAACCAATCTAATTAATCAATATATGTTCTTCAGAATGGAAGGAGTTCAATTTTTCTTTTTTCTTAGGACGCAGAATTCAAATTGTTTAAGTATGTGCTATGGCTAGAAGAATTATACAAATTCTTATATTTCATGAGTCAGGTTTTTGAGCTCCTCTCAATCTGGACTCCATAGCACATAAGCCAAATATTTGTGCCCCTCCTCTGACAATGACTTATAACTTAGTTTAATTTAATGCTCAAAGGTACTAATTAACTAGACAAAAATGTGGATTTAGTTATGTCTCACATGAAGTGCAACGTAACAGTGATATGCATTAGGTCCATAGTTGTAATTTCTCGAAGCATATATGTACCTTGATTTAATTTATAAGAGTGATAATTTATTATAAGAACGAAATGAGCAAATAAGAGTTATATAATCATATATACATGAATGATAATCATATATATAGATGATTATAATTGAAAGTGTTGTATCAAATGCTTACTATTATATCAAAATCTATACTTGTAGGCTGACCAAATAAAACCAATATAATAATCTCTCTCTAGTGTCAATTAGGGTCCTTGAGATTCGAACCCATGACATCACTGTTGACACCACTTGTTTGTTCAAACCCTTTCCACTTATTCAACCTTATTTTCTTAAAGTTTTTCATAATCATATTAAACTTGGGTGGTTATACCCATTATAAGGGTCATAAACCGGAATGACAAGCGTATCAAATCCTAAGATTGATGCGTGTCATAAAGCCAACAAAAAGACGGTGTTCATAGTTTCTATTCTCATTTCAATGTGTTCGTGTGACTCGAGTCTAACTTGAAGAAGTAATAAGGAAACGGTGTCTGAAGAAGGCGAAGGAACTTTAAATTGTTCTTCTGTTGCTCTCGATGTACATTGAATTGTAGTTTCTGTGTTCTTTCATTGTGGGATGTCTTTTTTTTTTTTTTGTCTTATATGCTAGCTGTGTGCCTCGACCCTTTGTCACTAGTTGAATCTCTGATATCTATTAAGAAATAAATAATGATATTAATTTTAATATATTATTAGGGCATGTTTGGAATGGAGAGAGAAAAATACAGATGAATTTTTTCGTGGATTAAGAATTATCAGTAGAGTTTAATATCCATGCGAAGGGTGTAAAATTAAACTCTTTTACATTGTTATTTAATCAAAACATCTTATTTATATAATTTTTTAAATAATGAATATGAGATTTAATTATCTTTATTGATATAGCAGCACATAATTGAATAAAAATATCAGTGTATATAAATTAAACTCTATAAATAAATTAATTACACCTTACCAAATTTCAGTGAGGTATTTTGGTAGATATAAATCTTGAGATTAAATCTAGAAACATATATTTAAGATACTCTAATAATGATCTTTTCGCTTGGACTAATACCGTACTGATGCTTGCATAAAAAGTTTTTACGCTAATATAGTGCTTGTTTTGTTAAAATTTTGGAAGAATTACTTCTTCAAATTTTTCAAAAATATAAGTAGAATCATAAGCAAAAGCAAAAAAATGTATAGTTTGAATGTAATTATTAAAGTACTTTTTATTATAATCAAAGGTTGTTAAACTGTTTGAATATAGTAGATATATAACTACTTTTTTGAATCGAATTACAATTAAAGCTATGAAAATTACTTTCTAAGAAAGATATTTGGGTTTGATAGTATTTTTTGCACATGAAATATTTTTATATAAAACTATTTTCTATTTCTTATTTATTTTTTAACTAAATATAAGTAATAAAAATATTTAAATAAACTAATATCAATTTTTAATATTTTATAATTTTTGTTATGTAATATTTATTGCACTTATTAAACTAATTTTATATATATTTACTATTATTGAGTTATGTTTTATTGAATTATAAAATAAAACATGCACAAAATAAAATGTAATGCACAATAATTTAATTATTGCAGCTGTGATAGTGGAAATCGGATGAGGGTGAGCATGATTTAGTGGAATGTTATTCAAAAATCAACCAAAAACAAACTATCTCTTCTACTACTTCTGCTTCTACGTACCAGAAGCATACATGTAGGGACTTGCTTATAAAAAAAAAAACAGAAAAATTAATTACTTTCTACTTCTTTCTTTTAGGAGCACAAAAAATTGCTAAAAAAAATTCTATAAGTGTTTTTTGAAAAAATGAAAAGAAATACTTTTTTTTTTCCTGAAAGCTTACCCAAACGAGCTTATAGCATACCAAAATTAAATGATAAAACTAACATTAATGCCGATTAATAGAAGAATTTGACTGGACTATAGTATAAAAATTATTCCATTAAAAATAATTTTTCATTTATATAAAACGTCCTTGTCATTCAAGATTTCTGCTTAAACTATAATTTTCGTTTGAACTTTGATCCTGCATACGTATATATGATAACGTTGCAGTGAAAGTAGAAGTATCAAGTATGCCACTAGATGTGCAAAGCAACTAGGTCACATAATTTGTCCTTATACACGGAAAATATGAATAATCTACCCTCTAGGGCCTATTTGCTGAAAAGGGTAGAAATTTATATTGTTGGCCAAACTCTAAGCCTTTTCTTACGGTAGTACCCTTAATGAATTAAATTGCGCTCACAGACCAAAGAAGAAACAATTGAAATGCAATATTCGTTCATTTGGGGGGTAGGTTAACATTGATTTTAAAATTTTTGCTTATGTTTGATAATTTCTTAAACGCATAAAATGTATGGCTATCCTCAAAAACATGGAAGAAACAAATTAAGTCAACAATTAAGAAGAGTACAAGTTGTATAATGACAACTGGTAATTATTTTTTTAAAAATGCAATTACGGCAGCAGCCTTTGTTTTGTCCAAAAATGTCAATTACTCCTAGCCAGACATTAATAAATGAATTGCACCCCAAAATAAAATAGGCCTTTTTGTCTCGTAACATCTGCAAGATCCAACTGGATGTAGAGCCGTGGATCATGGACAACCTTATGTATATGCACACATGTTTATCAACATTAGCCGTTATCTTCGAGTGCTCGTCACCACATATTCAAGATCAATCCAAATCAACTAGTATTATGAAGTTAATGCATAAAATATTTGTCCAATAACTACGATAGGCAAAGGTTTTTTATGCAACCTAAAATATATCTAGACCGGTATATTGTGTTAAAAAATATATGTATATTTTCTGTTTTAATCAGGTTCTGTTAATCTATTCATAAACTATCTCTAACATTTGTACTAATTTATATGAATAGATTAATAATTGTACAAGGACGAGTGGACACTATAATTTGTGACATGTGTGGGTATGACAGTTGTATTTAGTTTTTGTCTTTGAAAATAGTCTAAATGAAGTAATAATAATATAACTGATGGCCAAAACCCTATTTAATTGTTTACATATCAATTATATTTAAATAAAATTTTCAGGTGACACAATGAATGTAGAACAACAAAGTATTCAGGAAATTAGTTACTTTTGAAAAACAGTCAAAATCTTTTTATAAAAAAAGGGCTGCTGATGAAATAAATTGGTAGAAATCGCTTATCCACATATAAGTTTATTACTTTGTCACATACAAATAAATTTAATAAAAAAATTCTAACTCTCCAACATTTTTTATATTCAATAAACTGAAAATATTGTGAGAATCAACAAACTGTAAAAAAAAATGACGAGCAAAGAAACAAAGCTTAGTTAATCCCATAGGTCGCATTAACCTTTTGTTAAATTGATGAAATTTGAATTATATTACTTATTTGCATAGTATTAATTATGAACATATAGTACTATTTATCCAGCTAATTTTATCAACGAAAAATTCCCCATAGCTATTAGGTAGCAGCTGGTAGCATACCCATTATTTAAAAATATTCCTTTACCGTGTACATCAATTACAGTGTTTATTTTAGAGATTAATTTTGTTGTATTGAGAGTAAATAATCTAATCAAATCATTTTAGTTAGATGAATTTTTAAATAGTGATGGTGAGACTCAATTATTTTTGAGATGATAATGTAAAAAATTTTGCCCTATCAATACATAATTTATAGAAATTAAAGTCTTTTGTAACAGGAATTATCTATTTATATTTTAAGTTTAATTTTTATATACGGATAATACATAATTTTTTTATATTATTATCTAATCAAATCATTTTATTTATATAATTTCTTTAATAATAAATATGAGATTTAATTATTTTTATTAATATAATAATATATAATTAAATAATAATATAAATAAATTTTCTACTATAAATATATAAAAATTAAATTCGTATATTTTTGTGTGTTTTGTTTAGGTGGGATAGGAGGGAAGGGAAGGGGAAGGGTTATTCGCATGTATAAAAGGAGTCCCAGCGGAATCTTCGAGACAAGAGCAGACAATTCACCATCCTTCCCATCCATCGTCATCTATTCTATCCCTTTCATAACAGCCTTTTCTTCTTTTTCCTCCCTCCTTCATAAACCCTACTCTACCCCTCCTCACTCATTCCTCAACCACAACCACAAACCACCACACGACGTCGTTTCAAATTCCCGTGACCCGCGTTCACCACCTCGTGACAACCCCCTTCCCTTTTCATCCGATCACATCTTGAATCTCCCAATTTGTGGCTCTCATCGCAATGCCACTCGCTCTGCAGTAGCCCCCTCCCTTCACCGTCGCATATAAAAAACGACGTCGTGCTGTTGTTTGTATAGATAGATCCCTCCACAATACACGTAGAAAGCTGGTTAGAAATTAACCAACCCGATCGATCACCGAAGGAGCCGAGGTGAACTGAACTTGAAGGCGAATAAATAATTCGTTGATATATATTATTCTGAATCGGAAATAAATAATGGCAACGACGGAGGGAAAGAATACGAATACTAATACGAAGAAGAAGAAGAAGAAGGTGGTGGTGGTGGAAGAAAAGGCGGAGGAACTAGGGAATAAGCATAAGCAGCAGCAGCAGCAGACGACGTCGTGTTCGAGATCTCCTTCTTCTTCGTCATCGTCTTCGTCTTCTTCGGACGGGAGGAGTACGAGGTGCAGGACCTAAGGGACAGGCTGAACTCGTCGCGGGGGAGCAGGTTCAACCTGATACAGAACGAGTTGGGACTCAACTCGACTCGGAGGAAGTTCAGTAGCCAGGCCATCCTCCTTGGCATCCGAGGCTGCTTCTCCAAGGACTTCGTCATCCACCCTGATAACAGGCAAGTCCCCACTTTCCTTCAATCTTTCTTCCTTTGCCTTTTTAATTTAATTAAATTCACAGTTAATAACTTAAAAGAACTTAATTTTAATACCCTGTCAATTCATTTCATTTGAGTGACTCATTAAACAGTAGATATGGGAGTTAATGTATTTTATTGGTATGATAATATATAATTAAATGATAATGTAAAAAAATTTTATATTAATATATAAAAATTAAACTCATAATTTAATATTAATTTTAAAGAGAATATTAAAATTTAAATTAGATTTAATTTTGATGTGATCTTCAAAGGTTTTAAATTATGCATTATAATAAATATAATTGATTAATTATCATTTTTAGTATTTGAAGAGTAGCCCAAATTAAAATTCTATAAGGGCTCATTTCTATCATGCACTGGCAGCCTGCCTCAATAACAAAAGTAATCGAATTTTATATTTATTATTTAAAAAAATTAAATAAAAAAATTTGATTAATTATCAGTATAATTTTTTTTTATTAATGCATCAAAATTAAGATCAATCTATAATACCAATGACAATACTTGAGTTTTATAATGGATGATTAAACTCGAGGAAATTGAAATCTAATATAAGATCTAAATGATTTTCGCGTAAACGAAGAGCCAAATATGGACGATGCGTGGCTGTGCCTCATCCAAAGTATAGTGGCGTGAATGAAAACTAAACCTTAAAATAAAAAAAAGGAGGCAATTTTGAATTGGCGTGGAAGGGAAAGAGTTTGGCGTCACTCTCTTCGTCCACATCCGTACACGTGGCATGTAATCTTGTCTTGTCTAGTTGGCTGGCCCCGCCACTGCATTTGATGTTGTCAACTTTCATCGCTCATTTGCTCTGTTGATCCCTCATATCGTAGTAACTGAGCTAATGACTAATGACCTTGGTTTTTTGTTTTTTTGGCAATAATCATAACAGTTGTGTTATGTATAGTTATAGGATATGAAATATTTTCTCAATTCATACTTCATTTATTATTAGATGATAATGAATCACATTTAAATAAAATCTATATTTTATTTAAAATATTAATTAATATGATATCTTATAATTTATGAGTATAATTAATATTTTTTAATTATAATTACGATTGCACCTTTAGTAGGTAAGATCGAAGGACCGAAGCATTTTATATATACTTGGACATCTATATAACAGCTCAGGTGTACTTTAGCAAGTAGTGAAATAATGATGCTGTATCAGTGATAAAAAAGACAACGCTAGCTGGATATCATGATTCATGATGAAGCAAAGATTTCAATTTACTAATTTTACCAACTACTAGTTAATTTTTTGTACATATTTTTGTAGTTTTATATTGTTCGAAATTTAGTGGGTGTATTACTATTCTTTTGACTGTATAGCTCAATAACAAAAAATGATAACGTCAAAAAATAAAGTTTTAGAAAATGATGATAAGAAAAGTTATATGTGAATTTTATATAAAAGGGTTATAAAAAAACTTGTCATTGTTTCCCAAAAAGACTTTTTACCCCTTATTTTGAAGGACAGTTGTCATTGGCATTATATAATTATAGTTAATTATGCCTGGAGACTTCTGAAATTGTAATTAAATACGCGACTTACGCAATATGATGATGTCTGAGTTGACCTATTTGTTAATTATGGGCTCCTGGCCTTCCATTTTTTCAAAAAAATAAAACATGTTTCTATTCGGTCTGCAAATTTGATAATGATATTAATATGGGAGTGGCTATTTTCACTTTTATAATTACCACTGTCACCCCACTTGTATTAATTGTTATTTAGTTTAATTAAATTACCCTTCTTCTATTTGCATAAAATAAAATTAATATATGCAATTATTATAATACAATGGCTAGTTCTGGATGTTATTGTCATAGAATGAGAGACAAATTTACACCATAGGATATGAGCATAGCTCTCTATCTAATTAGGTTTTTTTTTTCTTGGTTACATTATTAAAGAAAATAATCAAATAGAACTAATACATAATTAATATTTATTGTTTATTTGTCATTATAATGATATCAAAATTTATTATTGTTAATTTAATTAAAAAATTTAATTATTAAAATAATTAATATTGATTTAATTAATTTAGTTACAAGTATTTTATATTAACTTATTTAATTTAATAATTAATATTTTATACGTTGAATTATTTTCTTTAAAACCTTTTTAGGGTAATAATTACCTAAACATTTTAGAAAAAAGAAAAAATGAATAATGAGCAACGAAAAAGATAAATGCGGAATCAAACTATACAACACACATGCTATTATTTAATTTCAACATCTAATGTTTATATAATTTTAAAAATATTAAATAAATATATTATATTAAGATTTGTTTTGCAATCACTTGCTTTTAATGGCTTAAAGACACATATATACTTGTCCTTCTAAATTTTTTTTAATTTTATTTTGAAATTTATTTTAAAATATATAAATTATATGTTATCTAATAGAGAATAAATAATTTAGTCTTTATAGTATTCACATGTTGAAAAAAATAACCCTTTTAAATTCTTTTTGATGCAAATAAGTAATTAATTTAATGTATAAAATCACCTCATTTTTTGATAATATGAATAAATAATAAGTATAATAAAAATTAATGGCCAATCCAATAATAATAAACTATGGTATCATTTTATTTATTTATTTATTAGTTTTTTATTTACATAATTGCTGGGTGTTACAAAATATGTAAGTAATTATATATCACAATTTGTTATCATGTTTGTGTTATTATTCATTTTTATTTATTATTTTTTTCAAAATATTCAACATTATAGTATTTAGATATTTTTGTATAAAAATATAAAGCAATTTAATATTTGAATTAAATCATTATATTAAATAAACAAATTATTAATATTTATAATATTTAGTAATTACGTGAACATTAAAAATAAGATAAATAATAAATATTTTTATGTAGTTAAACTAATTTTTAATTAAATTTATTATAATAATTTTTGATAGCATTATGAAAGGTATTCTTTTTGTTAAAATAGAATAAGGATAATTTAGTGAAATTAAATAATAATTAATGCAAGTTGGAGTCACAATATAGTCATATAGGAGTACCAATTGTCACTCCCAATTTTTTTCTTTTAACAAATGCACTAAGACTAGAAATTTTTCCCAGAGGGGATGGGGGCCGGGAGGTAGAGTCAAATATATGACCACTTACTTAAAGATTAGGAAATAACCATAACTACTAGATTGTAGGCTTAACCGTAAGAGCCACTCCCAATTAATATATTTGTGAAATGTTTCAATGATTTTTTTTGTTTGCACATTTTTCAAAAATAGGGAAAGAGGGAAGATCGGCAAAATACACTTTTTGGTCTCTAATTTATTTTTGTTTTTTATTTAGTCATCTAACTAATTTTTTTTATTCTTTTTGGTCCTCTAAGTTGTTTTAATTTTTCATTTTGGTCTCCTAACTTACTTTTGTTTTTCATTTTGAACCCCTGACTGATTCTTGCTTTTCATTTTGGATTTATTTTATTTTATTTCTATTATTATAGTATAACGTAGTAAATCAAAACAAAAGAAGCTAAAAGAAATAAAATTGAACAAGATATTTATACTTTTTTTAATTGTCAAATAAAAACATAAATTAAATAAAACAGGGATTAAAAACTAAAATTAAACAAATAAAAAATAAGAACTAAATAAAAATAGAGTTTGAAATGGTTGACATTATTTTATTTTGTTTATTTAATTTTTAGTTTATTTTAAATTTCTATTTTATTTAATTTTTTTTTATTTTACACTTAGAAAAAGGGGTAAATATCTTGTTCTTTCTTTTTTGGCAGTTTCTTTTATCTGAATTTATTGCATCATACTACAATAATAGAAAGTAAAATAAATAAATCCAAAAGGAACAAAAAAATTAGTTAGGCAACCAAAATAAAAAACAAAAACAAATTAGGGGACCAAAAGAATAAAAAAATAAGTTAACGAATTAAAATGAAAAATTAATTAGGCAACCAAAATAAAAAAAAACAAATTAGGGGACCAAAAGAATAAAAAAATTAGTTAAGGAACTAAAATGAAAAATAAAACATAAGTCAGGGGACTAACTAAAAAAACAGAAAATTGGTTAGCGGACCAAAATGAAAAATAAAAATAAAAATAAATTAAGGGACCAAAAAGTCTATTCTTTTGGTTAAAATAGAAGAAAGGTAATTTAATGAAATTAAATAATAATTAATGCAAGTGAGAGTGACCCATATAAGAGTGACAATAGTCATTCCCTATTAATATATTTGTAAAATGTTTCAATGATTTTTTTTGTTTGCGCATTTTTCAAAAAGAGTGAAAGAGGGAAGAAAAAAAGAAGTGTGGAAAAGTTTGAGCTACTCTTCACTTATGAGCTAATTTTTAGAGTTGAGTTAGATTCACTTAATATTATAATGGTATCAAAGCCTATCATCTGATTACTATTGGACCATTTGCAGATGTTCAAGCAATCATCTTTCTATGAACTAGTTTCGGGTTATGTTAGGCCCAATCAAATCTTAAGACTAATTGAGAGGATCACATAAATGTTAAAGTGTGACTTAATACTGCGTAAATTAAATGAAACAAAGTAACATACATTATTCCAATTTTATTGTATTATAATTGTATTAGCACAAGCTCACCCCATGTCAGAGTGTCTCTAATCTACCCTCGTGCAATGTCATGTGGTTTCAGAACGAGTAGGATTTGAACATGCGGCAAGATCATCACTTTAGTGCGAATGGATAACAGTTACTATGGTGTTATAGAATTTCAATTCATTATTGATTATGGAATAACAAAAACAAGTTACTGGATTTTTGTTTTCTCGTGGATTGACTGGGATAGATTTAGCTAAACAAAACATAGAATAGAAGTAATTAATCACAAAATGAAATGGATGAAATGTTGTTTTGGTCCATGCGGGCGACGCAATATGTTGAGAGCAACACGTGATAAATTATTCAATATTCATTAATCATTACTGGTTCAGCTGATAGATATAATAGTAGGCTATGGAATCCTGAAATAGTTAACTGGTGGAGAAATTATGTGATTTGAGTGGCATAGTTGTTCTCCACAGGACTACATGCATATGCTGTACACACAAGGTGTACTTTGAAATCTCAATCATTCATTTCACTACAAGTGATGACCCATTAATGCAGGCAAATGCTTCGTTTCAAATAAGATTAAATTGTTTGATGCTGATATTAGTTAATGGTCACTGCATGCAGGTGGTATCGGGCATGGACAAAATTCATATTGTTATGGGCAGTGTACTCATCCTTCTTCACCCCAATGGAGTTTGGATTCTTTCGTGGCTTGCCTGAGAATCTCTTTATACTGGACATCATAGGACAAATAGCTTTTCTTGTGGATATTGTTTTGCAGTTCTTTATAGCTTATAGAGATAGTCAGACCTATCGCATGGTCTACAAGCGGACCCCTATTGCTCTGCGGTAAATTTATAATTTTTTTTCTCCTAATGTAATGATGTTCTTCGTCTGGCCATGATTATCAATGCTTGTTATTGTATAACTATCTATCATATGTGTCCATTAATAAATAAATAAAACAGAACAAATATTTAAGTTTGCTTTCAGAGCATTTATTTTCTCTTACTGCTTACAAATATTTTATTAATGCTGAAATAGCATAGGGTATTAGCTTGTGATTCGTGAAAAATTAGTACTCGTATTAAGAAAAAGTTGGTGATCAGAACTACTTATTACTATAGCAATTGCATTAAAAGTGTAACTATAGTAAGAGTCAATAAAATAGTTCTAACTTCCGATCACCTAAGAAATCTCAGTCCTTGTGTATTTTTTCTGAATGAGATTTATGGCTTATTTTGTTTCTGTTGACACAGGTATCTAAAATCTAGCTTTATCTTTGATTTGCTTGGATGTATGCCTTGGGACATCATCTACAAGGTTCTACTTCTTCCCAATATTTCCAGAGTACTTACATTGCTTAGTTTGAAATAATTTAGATTCTAATCTTTGTTTGAAATTTGTTGCCTGCCTAATTTCCAATGAAGGATAAAAAAAGAGCAGCTCAGTGAACGACACTTTCATCTAGTGGGTCTGGGAGGGTAGTATGTGAGGGTCGAATACCACCAACAGATTGCCATCTTTTGGAACATAAACAATCACTTTGCTTTATATGAATGTTTTCATAATAACTCTTTACATGTCAAAATAATTTTAAGCTTCTAGCATAATTTTTCAGTTTGCAATGCCGTTAGAAGGAACCATTACTCTGTTTTTCATTTTCCTTAACTTTCCGTGGAAGACTGGAAGTTATATTTTACGCGCTTGCTTTCCTATGGCTAGGTCATCTGTATTTTGCAATTGGGATAATCAATCATTTTTAATTTCAAATGTCCACTTCAACTTGCCAACTATTATTTAGCTCAATTGGGATAAGGGACATACCTTGACATTCTTATAGGCTCTAAGAGCAAGAGGAAAGTTTTGTACTGTGCCATTAATTAATTTACACATCAGTTCTGTGGGGCATCCTTGTCTCCCATTTTCTCCACATTTTTAATGTAATAACTTATATTGATTGATGAATGGTGTTGAACAAAACCTTTCCCTTACTCTGAAAGGAGAGCATTTAAGAATCTTTTTCTATCAAGGAAAGAAGTAAATTCCTTGGTATCTTCAAATTATATCTCACCACTTGGAATTGGAAAAAAGATGAATGGCCTTTTCTTTCCTAGCTCACATCTTTATTTTGTTGTGGAGGTGATGGTGATTGAACTTTTGGGGGACTTCATTTATGTCCTTCCGAGCTTGAACAAGGGAGTTTAACCCCTCATAGCAATGGCGCATGTACCATTATCCTTTTGTTGTGTCTCAGTTTCGTATCTAACCATAATGCAAGTCAATTACATTGATGGAATATAATTGGTCCTTTTTGGTTCACAAGTTTTTGGACATAAGAATGTAATCAGTCCTTTTTTTACAGCACCTTATTGCACGGGAAGTAGTGAAGCCTTTATTGCACCAGCTTTTGTTATGCAATCTGATTTTGCAACAATGTCTTCATTATTAAAATCTTTTAGGTCATGGTTCTTACTCTAACCAATAGGATAGCCTTCTGTGAACAGGTTTGTGGACGAAAAGAGGAAGTGAGGTACCTTTTGTGGATCAGATTATATCGGGTGCGGAAAGTCACTGAGTTTTTCCATTGGTTGGAGAAGGATATACGTGTTAATTACATCATTACTCGGATTGTGAAACTCATAGTAGTTGAACTCTACTGCACCCACACAGCAGCCTGCATTTTCTACTTTTTGGCTACCACACTACCTGAATCCCAAGAGGGGTACACATGGATAGGAAGTTTAAAACTGGGTGATTTTAGTTATGCACATTTCAGAGAAATTGATATTTGGAAGCGTTACACAACCTCTTTGTATTTTGCTATAGTCACAATGGCTACTGTTGGTAAGTTATGTTATTTAATTCACAGAGAAAAAATATTTTCATTTTGTTTGGTCGCCAGTAACCGTAAGTCCGTAACTCTGCCTATGTCATGGTTTGTTACCAGAATTTACATAGCCGGTCCCAAGCCCAAGCCTGAATAAAAGAGGAGGGTCGAATTGTGTGATTGGTAGCCAATGTAAAACTTTTGACAAATCTTTGAGAAATGGTTTTGAGTCTTCCTCTAGCTTTTGTCATCTGGACAAAAATGGAAGATATTCCAAATTTCCAATTGAGGGATTAGAGGAAGAATGAAAGACAATTATGACTTATGAGAGAAACCATTAAAAAAAGACCATACTCTAGATTAGATGGACTTCAGTGAAAATTTGGGCTGTGTTAGAGCTCAATGGGATGGTTTAAATCTCCTCGATAAGATAAAGCTTGGTCATTAGCAATCAAAGAGTAGTCAAAGTTGCTTTCGGTATAATGAATCAACGCAATTATCAGAACCAGTTACATGGGTTTCTGGATGTTCGTTGATCATATTTTGATAATAAAAGTTCCAACTGGTCATACTTTATAGATCCATATAATGCATGAGTGTCTACAGTTTTAGATTGTTATCCAAACTGTATAATATCTTATCTCTCTCGAAAATTTTTCTGAAGGAATCATGTTTGTGATTTTCTTTTCTTTCCACAGGCTATGGAGATATACATGCAGTAAACTTGAGGGAGATGATATTCATAATGATATATGTTTCATTGGACATGATTCTTGGAGCTTATTTGATTGGTAACATGACAGCTTTGATCGTCAAGGGATCAAAGACTGAAAAGTTTAGGGACAAGATGACAGATCTTATGAAATATATGAACAGAAATAGACTTGGACGGGATATCCGTGAACAAATAAAAGGCCATTTGCGCTTACAGTTTGAGAGTAGCTACACTGAGGCTGCTGTCATTCAGGACATCCCCATTTCTATTCGTTCTAAGGTAATAAGATAAATTAGAGGGCTTTGAACCTCATTTATGGTCATTTATGAAAGTGTCCACTGCAATTGAACCTATTTGTTCAGATTTTCCAACTATATTATGGTCTCCCATCTGCTTATACTATCAGGCTATATAAGAGGAAATGGTAGTTTAGTGTTGAAAATGATTTATCAGTTCATTACATTCCTTCTGATGGTTATTGGAAACATCTCCACAGAACTTAGGCTTCAAGGGATTGATTCATTTATGTTGTGTATTTTGCTTGTTATCCACTTATGAAAGATTAAATTGTGATCCTTGAAAGTTCCAATTTTCAGTTATCATAAATTAAGGAAATTGATAAGGATCCCAATCATATCATAGTGTTGTGAGGATTCACAGCAATCAACAACCAAGTCTTGTACTACCAGACAGCGTCGGTTACCTAAATTAGATGATACCATAAAGTAGAACAATTCACTCTGCTCTATGTTTTAATAATTTAATCTATTCATATCTTGATTTTTTTGTTTAATATATTTCTTTTTATTTCATCTGAATCCACCCTGTTCCCCCAAATTTTCTGCTTGAGTTGGAGGCCATCTTAATGGTTCGGTGGTTTGACTGTTGACAAAGTATACAATAGGATATTACGGCATCACTTTCTATGTAGCCAACCCTGTTTAGTGGGACAAGGGTTCATTGTTATGGTTGTTGTAGGGCATCTTATGTTCACATTTTCCATGTTAATGTCTGGTTTTTCATTTATCTGCTTCTGGTGGCGATCCTTGGTGTTTAAGGAATATGAGCTTGAACATTCCCTTTTTTCATTCTATTATGCACATTTTTGGGAGCATCAGATGCTTATATTTAAAATTAAAAAGATTACTCTGAGTCTGGTAATGAAGCAGTTAGTATACACATCATCTTCACGTTTTCAGTGATGTGATGATCTGATTTCTTTTTGCAGATATCCCAAACATTATATTTGCCATCCATTGAACAGGTTTCACTTTTTAAGGGCTGCTCTTCGGAATTCATCAATCAGATTGTAAGTAATCGTTTTTCCATTGCCTAGAAGGTTAAATGAATGTCAACATGAAATGACCTTAATTTTCTCAGTTGCACGAAGTTCTCTTTTCCTTTTTGGACTTGATTTTTAATCTACTCATTACAACTAAAATTGAGGGCATCAGCACTTTCTCCCTCTTTCTTTTTTTTTTTTCCTTTAATAATTTGACTAGTGATTTTTTGTTGTATAGCTTTTAATTAGGAAACATGTATATTTTCATGCCAATGCCATTGCTCCTTCTAGTAAACCAGAAATGGTTTTAAGCCCTGTATGTTTGTTTGTCCATTGCATTTGTTGTTTTCTATGCAATTTACATGCTTAACAAGAATTTCATCCTTGAAGGCTTCATGGGACAAGGAACTCTAATTGCACAAAGACCTGCCCTGTTTCTAAATTTGTGCACCCATTTATTGAAATTGCCACTGTTACTATCGAGTTTTAACTTTGTGTTGATAAAAGAAAAAATTGCTAGCATGGGCCTCTTCTGCAGAATGAATGTGACTAGTGGTACCTTCTTCTGCAAGTGGGATGTTGAAGTGATAATAACTTCTGTTCCTTTGATCTTTCAGGTTATTAGACTTCATGAGGAATTTTTTCTTCCCGGGGAGGTTGTAATGGAACAAGGAAATGTTGTAGATCAACTATATTTTGTCTGTCATGGTGTGCTGGTATGGTTTTATATTTCGCAAGCATTTCTGCAATCACTCAATTTCTTTTCTTCAATGCTTCTGATGTTTTCAGTTATAGTTTCTGACTTACAGAATCTAGCATGAATTTTCTTACTTCTTTACATGGTATCACCGTAAAAAAGTATTTGCATGAGCACTTGGTCTGAGAATCTTATTGATGTGCTTCATCATATCTTCAGTAGGTCATTAGATAATAGACTCTTAGATTTAAATTGTTTACTATGAGGTCTAGAACTGCTTCTTGAAAAATTGCCAACTGGATGGATTTCAACTTATGTTTATTTAATTCTTAAGCTGTTTCTATGCAGGAGGAAGTAGGCACAGCTGAAGATGGGTCTGAAGAAACTGTTACACTTCTGGAACCCAACAGTTCATTTGGAGAGATATCTATTCTTTGCAACATTCCTCAGCCATATACTGTTCGCGTTTGTGAATTGTCTAGGCTCCTGCGGCTTGATAAACAATCGTTTACGAATATCCTAGATATATACTTTTATGATGGAAGGAAAATATTAAACAACCTTCTTGAGGTAATAATGTGTGTTATTTCACATCATCCTCCGGCTGGTCCTTACTCCTTACTCTGTCCTCAGTAGAATTTCTTGCCTGAATTGTAATGCGTCATGCTGCTCTTGAGTTGAACATGGCATATTGGCATGGATATACTAAATTACACATTTAGGATTAGATTATATATAATTTGTTAATTTATGATCATGATTCATGTGACAGCTAAATATTTCATATTTTATAGGGAAAAGAGTCTTTTCGAGGTAAACAATTGGAGTCAGATATCACATTTCATATTGGAAAGCAAGAAGCTGAACTTGCTTTGAAGGTCAACAGTGCAGCTTTTCATGGGGATCTGTATCAGCTAAAAGGTTTAATTCGAGCAGGAGCTGATCCCAACAAGACAGATTATGATGGAAGGTCACCTTTGGTGAGGAGCTTGCAACTTAAGATGTCTTATAATTTGTTAGTTGCCTTTGCTTCATCTATGATGCTTCTTGTAATAACAGCTAAACATTTTAGGGATACTGTTATGAAAATACTTGCCTGATACAAATCTTCTTTGTTTTTCCAATAGCATCTTGCAGCATCTAGAGGATATGAAGATATCACACTTTTCCTTATCCAAGAAGGTGTGGACGTCAATATTAGAGGTAACTGTTAATTTTTTAAACTTTCCTTGCTATGGAACATACTTATATTTTAGTCGACACTAACGATATCAATGTGGTAATTTTGTAGATAATTTCGGGAACACACCCTTACTTGAAGCAGTTAAGAATGGACATGATGGAATTGCTTCTTTACTTGTTAGAGAGGGGCCTCTATGAAGATAGACAATGCTGGTAGTTTTCTGTGTACAGCTGTTGCAAGGGGAGATTCAGATTATCTTCAAAGGCTATTATCCAATGGCATGGATCCTAACTTGAAAGATTATGATTACCGAAGCCCTCTTCATGTTGCTGCAGCTGAAGGTTTATACTTCATGGCAAAGTTGCTATTAGAAGCCGGAGCTAGTGTTTTTACCAAAGACAGGTATTATTCATTTACTCATTTCACATTGATGCGAACATGACTAGTGTCTGCAAAGTTTTTCGTACTAGTTTTCATTTTGCATTTGTAATCAACTAGTGTATTAGACCCTTGATTTTGATACTGGTGCGGTGAGCAGGCACCTATTTGTGTGTGTAGTGCAAGCAACTAGAAGTCTTAACTCTAAGGGTGTGTTTGGTTAGGACTTAGGAGATAAAAATGGGGTGTAAATTATCATGGATGACACATGAAGCTCATCTATGAAAATTTACACATTTTTACCTCTAATCAAACATGCCCTTAAGAATATAATTTGTTTGTTTTCTCTTTACTTTTATATTATCACATGAAAAGCGGATCCAAAACCTTTTCTTTTTATTTCACTGAAACAGATGGGGAAATACCCCGCTCGATGAAGCCCGGATGTCTGGAAATAAGAACCTGATCAAACTACTAGAAGGTGCAAAATATGCTCAGGTGTCAGAATTCCGTTGCCCCTCCCTTGAAATTTCAGGTACTGTCATATGTTGTATTCACGGACCAAATGGCTTTCCTCTTCTTTATAGTGGTTTGAAAAAATCCTCTCCTTCCAACTTGATATGCATATGTTAATTCTAGTCATCTCCCCTTTATCTAGATCATCTATTGCTGTAAACTCAAAAGAGCTTAAATTCCTTTATAATTTTTCAGATAAAATGCACCCAAAGAAGTGCACAGTGTTCCCCTTCCACCCGTGGGATCCAAAAGAACGTAGAAGGCATGGCATTGTATTATGGGTTCCAACCACCATCGAAGAGCTAATCAAAGCAGCATCAGAAGAGTTACAGTTTTCTAGTGATTCTTGTATTTTATCAGAAGATGCTGGTAAAATTAATGATGTGGACATGATTAAGGATGGTCAGAAGCTGTATTTAGTCCATCAAACACATTAGATATTTGAATTAATACCACGGTTCTTATAATAATAATGTGCCTTTTTGTGATGTGTTGTATTCTCTAGAAATAAGCACATCATTTAATCTTAATAACCATTCAAGTGTCCTGTCAAAATGCAGACGAGTAATTAACACAAGTGACCTATATATGATGTCATCTAATCTATGTAACCGACCCCACCTAGTGGAACAAGGCTTAGCTTGTAGTTGTAACGTACTTACATATGATGTGTGTGCATTAATGGAAACATTTGAAGTTGTCCATGCTAATAAAACAACACTCGTAGCAGCTGCTACTCAGCCATTACTGAAGTTTTTTGCACACCAAAAGGCCAAACATTACTAATAACATTGCAAAAAGCACTCAGACAACAATCGATCAAAGTATATATACATTGATCTTTAAATATTATGAAAACAATACATTACCAAAAAACTTTAATCCAAGATCCCCTTAACATATTCGTTGAATTTGTCGAAAGTGCTTTTGAGCTGCCACATTAGCATAAATTGATAAGTCATCTTTCTTCTTGTTCAACATATTTTCCTCGGACAGTACTGTGGCTAAGCCTGGTTGAGAAGCAGTGGCTGCAGCAAAAAGTTGAGCCAGGGATTCCATAAGGCAGCACAACACATGAAAGCTTCTGATGACATTCATCATGGCGAATTATTGATCCTCAGAGTTCAGATATCAAACTTCAGGTCAAGCTTCTTGGTGATCTAACCATGGCAGATCGAGTGCTCAATTTATAGTAGGGATGGAATAGAGGACTTGTAAAAGTGTGTCCATGAAAAGTCTAACTTGCTAAACAAGCTAAGAGAGAAAAAAGAAGGAAGAATCCTTGTGCTTGCTTCTTGTGAAGCCAACTCTTTCTGACCAATATTAGAGGATGGTAGTGTCAATGAGAGAAATAATTGGAGCTAGAAAAAATTCCAAGCAGCAAGAAACTTCTTCCTTATTGACGAGGAAAAGTAATAAGATATTTCCAAACGATGTTGAAACTCACACGAAATTCTACATAACCTGACAAAGCTTAATTATATACTTGATTAATGAATAGAGTATGATGCTTATATACTTTACACTCTACAGCATAATTTTTGTGGTTTGTCCTTCAAGTGATTCAGTTTTTTTACCGTCCTTTTTCAGTTGATGGATCATCAAGGCATGAAAAAAGCTATTTGAATACCAATCTTCCTTTTTTATCTCAATGGAATCACCGATATTGTGTTCTATTTGAACATCAATCAACTTAAATTATTTTTGTATCCAAACAAAATCTAAATACTAGTCATTTAGATTAGAATAAAAATTGTTCTTCCATCATTTCTTTCTTAGAAAATATTCTTAGAAGAGTGTTGTTATATCAAACATGATTGAGTTGAACAAAATCAATTTGAAATATAATATAGAAATAAAAGCTAATTTGAATGTATTGTTAATGTAAATAATTTTTCACATATATCTAATCATATATTATCATATTCACTATCTTAAAGTCTTGAAGTTTTTCAAAGATACTGAAACCTCTTAATTAATAAAAATCTATTAAATCATAATTTGATTACATAAAAAGTAATATTAGATACTGAAACAAACCGAACCAGTCAATTCCACCAAGTTAACTGGAAAACAGCCAAGTCAGCGATCTGGTCCTGAACAACCAATAATCTAACAACCGGTGAAAAACTGTAAAAACCGGTCAAAGTTCACAAAATCCGATAAACCAGTCCCAGTTCAAACATTTTAAAATTTTAATTCATAAAAAATTTTCAACTCTTTAAAATTTAATTTAATGCAATGAAAAATTATTACATTATCTTTTTAGTATATAGGCTTAAGCAGTGCATAGCCTATCCTTCCCACTCTCTGGCCCCTTCTCTCATTTTATAACTTCAATACACTGCTGCCTCTCTCCTCTTTTAGCAATGTGGGACTAAAGTGACCAAACTATGAGAGAAAGCTCTTCCCAGTTGCCTTCCATGCTAACTCAACTGATCAATTTCAAACTTGTTTGGTGGAATGCGCAAAAAGTGCTAGCAGTTCCAAGTTAAGAACGATGGCCTTCTCATGACCGAGAATAGTGGAAGGGTAAGAGAGCAAGGGATCAAGGATCGATCCTGATATCACAAGCATGAATCTACACATGGTGCATGATAGTATACTTGTCCATGTCCAACAAAGGCCCTTGGTCCATTGCGTCGAACATATTCCAACTCCTTGAAGACTACGTCTTCTTCTTCACGATTGCCATGGCCTGCAACTTTAAACACAAATAGCTTAACTATATTAAAACATAAAACAAAAGAGTTTAAATCCAAATTAAGTAAAAATGATAAAAAATAAAGAAAAAGCTAACTATTTGAAATGGTCTTAGAGTGACATCTAGCCTAATAAGTATTATATTTTATTATACAGATTAACCTTGGTGAAACTGTTAGACTCTAAATCTCTAACCATGCCTTTTTGATCTTTGCATATATCTAATCATATATTATCTAAAGATATTCACTATCTTAAAGTCTTATAAATAAATGAAAGTTTCCCCATTACCCCTATAAAACTCAAGGATATTGGTATCTCTTAAGTATTTATAGATAAGAATAAGCCACATGTCCTAATAATATAAGCATTTTGAAATTTATTAAATCACAATCGTTGATTACACAAAGGATGCCAATATCATATGGGTCCTAAAAAAATCCAAATAAAAATATATAATTGATTAGACAATGTAAATTTTTTTCACATGATCAATATATCAAAATTAAACACTTTTTCAAAATCCAAACCCACGCACTCAACCTTGGTTTAGACATCAGGCCCCATGAATCTCTTATCATACCCCTGTCTTCATGGAATACATTCAGCGACATACAATTTGAAATGAGTTTCCTTTGTTTTCGCAAATAAAATACTATAATAAGACATATGGGCATTAAGCATTCTATGCGCCTTCCAATATATATATAATTACAAATCCTTTTAAAATTATACATATCTAAATCTTAACTATGTATGCTTAAGCACAAATATATACATAAAAATAAAACTAATTTGACATACATTAAAATGATAACAACAAAAATAGACCAAAAGGCCTAGAAGGTTCACAAACTTAGACAATTTGAAGGAATGTCTTAGAGTGACATAACCCACATGAGACAATATATAATCCATAAATAAAATAATAATAGCTTCATAGTTCATATAAATTCAACAAATCCTTTCATTTATGAATAAGACTCCTGAAAATATTCCACTTTATATAAAATATTAGAAGGATTTACAAATTCCTTCTAAATAAAGCCTCCAAATTTATAATCAATCTAACGAATAGACCTCTCAAAACATATAATTACTTTATACAAATCAATAAAAATGGGTCATACCCACTATCCATGAATCATTTTTCAAATCGTCGATAGCTTTCAATTAGTTCAATCTATGAAATTTAATATTTCTTTATTAAATTTCTAATTTATATCATATTGCCTCATGTGTAAATTTTCAAATAAAATATAACCTATTTACATTAAATCTATTTTCACCAAACATTTATATAACATAGCCAAATAATTATTTCTTCTAATTTACTAAAATACATTTTAACTAATTTAGAATAATTAAAAACAATTATAGACATAATGCAAACTATTTCAGAATTGAATATCAACTTTGCCACAATCCAAAGTTATAAATAACTCTATAAACAATATAAATAAAATATTAGTAATTAAACAATAATACCAATTTACACAATTTACCCCAAATCACTAAAATCACTAATTTATAATAAAAAAATTGAATATTAATCCTAAATTAACTAGAAAATTTAATAAATAAAATTGCAGCACTCCAATTTCTTGTAAGTTCTCGATGATTATGGAATGGTGATATTTTTTTTGAATGAAAGAAGAAAAAGAAGAAACAGAAGAAGAAGAAGGAGGAAGCAGAAGAGGAAGAAAGAAGACAGAAAGGGAGGAAGAAAAGTCACAGAAGAGTGAGCAGAGAGGAAAGGAAGAGAGAAAGAAAAGAAAGAGAGAATTTCCTACCTCAAAATTTTTTTTTAATTTAATTTAATTTTTTTTTTTTGGTTATACCCTGGTTTATAGTGGAAACTCCTCCCTCCATTATACCTAAGTTCCATTTATCACTTTGCTTAAAAGTTTGAAAACAGTATTCCCCACAATGGAATTACAACTATGCCCCTAGCAGCAATTCAACTTTATTTTGAGCGCGCTAAACACACACACCAAAAGAGCATAACAGAATCCGTTAAACCCTCCTTCTCTCTTCTCCTCTCGCGCTCTCTCCCTCACTCTTCTCTGTTCTGTAATCTATCTCTTGCATTCAATGCTCTGTTCTGAGAACAGAAACAGAGAGAGTGGAAAACAGAGTGATCGAATCGAAGCTACCATGTCTTTCTCTGTAATCGAAGCTTGCAAGAAGCGAAGGCGCTGGCCAAAGATCTTCATGCTCCATTCCTTCGCTGACCCTGGATGCCCAATTGCTCCTTCGGGTCCCTTCCGCGACAACGTTAGAACGTTCCTCAGAGAATGTGCAGAGCTCGAAGATTACCTTGTGCAGAACAACCCTCTCTGGTGCACCCTTTTGGTCAGCGAGAAGACCAACCTCATGGCACCTCTCTACACCCTCGAAGAGCACCTTTACAACTCCTCGCACCCTTTCTGTGATCATTGCCGCTGCGCAGGTCCGAAGAAACAAAAATATAAAAAAATAAAAAATAAAACTCGTTCTTTTCTGGATATGGTTCTTGAACAGGGTCGCTTCGATTTATTTGGGAATTTTTATTATTGTTTTTGAACTTTGTGAAGTGAGTATGCTTCGATTCTTCCTGTTTGATCGGGTTGTGAAATGGGTTGTTTGCAAGTTTCGTGCTTTCTTTGATGTGTGTTGTGGTTTTCGTTTATTTTTGAAGCAGAGTCCTCTGTTTTTCCTGCTTTACTTGCAGTGTATCAATTGCCAATAAAGGAAAAGAAAATGATATTGATTCGTGAATTGGGTCGGTTTGGTTTTCCAAGAACCTTAATTTATTGCTTTCCTTTTTCGTGGAATTGATAAGGGTTAGTTGAAAGTTTTGATGGTTTCTTTCACACGTGTTGGGGTTTTTTGGGTCATTTTGGTTTCTGAAATGGGTTGTTATTGATGTTTGATGCTGATTTGTGGTTCGTTTTTGTTGGTTTTGTGGTGCACATGTCAGGTTGGAGTGGCCATTTGGTGTCGAAGAGAAGGTACCATTTCATAATCCCAATGGACAACGGGTGGCATAAACCCTTACCTGAAGGTGCTCTTGATAATCAGAACCACCTCTTGCATGGGGTGATTCATTGCAATGGGTATGGCCATTTGGTCTGCATTAACGGCATTGAAGGAGGCTCCAAAGTTCTCACTGGGAGGGAGATCATGGATCTCTGGGACAGGATATGCACAAACCTTAGAGCAAGGTATTTGAAAAATAATAACTCATCTTGGTTCTAGTTGGATTTCATGAACTATAGCAAGACTTATGGTGTGCTTGATTTATAGTTTTTTATTTTTTCGGTGCATTAGTTGTCAGAGATTTGAATTTATAACCCCATGCAAATTACTCAAATCTTTCAGCACTAGTACAATCGTAGTGCTGTGTTTGAAATTTGAAAACCGTGGTTTATTCCATCAAAAATAGCTCAAACAATAATTTGAAACTAAAAATAATGTCAAAATGTAAATATTGTAATTTTGCTAAACATATTGAATTAAATTGAAACTCAGTTTGTATCCTTTGGAACAATTTGATTGCGGGTGTGCAAGCTGAAATCCAAACGTGCTATTAAAGTTTATTTGGGGTATTTCCTATGTGTAGGAATATTGCATTGGAAGATGTTTCAAGGAAGAGGCATATGGATCTTCGCCTACTTCATGGAGTTGCTTATGGCCATTCTTGGTTTGGTAGGTGGGGCTATAAATTTTGTCGTGGAAGCTTTGGGGTTACAGGTCAAAACTATTATGAAGCAATAGAAGCTCTAGGCTCCTTGGAGCTTGATGAGATTGTAAGAGATTTAAGCAAGGCAAAGTGCCACAAAGAAGTCAAACAAATAGTTCGCTGCTATAGAGACATGAGTGAGACTCAGATCACCACAATGAGGGATCTTCTCAGGTTCATGCTCACTGTCAAGTCTTGTGCCCCTTTGTCCAAGATATCAGTCGATTGTGCTGCTCCTTCTTCATCCTTCACGTCAAGAAATTCAACCAAACACGTCCTTTCAAATAGATCGAATCCAATGAAGGACAAGTCTGCAAGGTACAAGAAGTTCAGCACCACAGTGGCTAGCATGGACAGCAGGTGGCCAACAAGGAGGCTGGAGTTCGCGGCCCAGGTGATCGTTGATGCGCTGAAAGAGCACAAGGCAGTGACATCAGGTTCTGGTGGGATGACAAGGCAGGATGTGAGGGATGCTGCTAGGCTCCACATTGGAGACACAGGCTTGCTTGATTATGTGCTGAAATCACTGAACAATGTGATTGTTGGAAACTATGTCGTTCGCAGAATGGTTAACCCGTTAACTAGGATCCTTGAGTACACCATTCATGAGCTTGGAAATGGGTTTAAGGCCCCAGAAGTTGTGGTGGAGACCGAGATGATGGCTCCCATGGATCCTCAAGGTGAGTCATCCAGGGTGCCTGGTAATGATGTTTACAGTGATGTGTTTTACCTTTACAAGAATGTGCTGTTGGGGTACCCCAATTCAGAATCAGTGGACTTGGCAGTTCAGATAGTGCTAGATAGCAGGCACTTTGTCAAGGAGTGGAAGTACATGGATGAAATGGAGCAAGTCTTGACATTCATCTGCAGGCTCAAGCCAAATTTTGTTGACATAAAATCTGAGCTGAGTAGGGAGCCAACTTGTGGTGAGATTGTGATGGTTCCACTGCATGCAACTGTTGGGGACTTGAAGCAAGCTGCTGAGGCTGCAATGAGGGACACATACTGCATTGCAGAGAGGCTCAGAGTGACAGACATCACTGAATTGTTAGGTGCAAGTGACGAGGAGGTGCTGTTTGGTGTGATCCAGTCAGGTGTGGAGCTTACTGTGAGGGGAATTGCTTTTGATTTGTGCACACCATTGAAGTACCAAGGTGGTGCCGATAACTGGAAGGTGAGGTGTGAGTGTGGTGCACAGGATGATGATGGGGAGAGGATGGTGGCTTGTGACATATGTGAGGTGTGGCAGCACACAAGGTGCTGTGGGATTGATGATTCTGAGACTGTGCCACCACTTTTTGTGTGCTCAGGTTGCTGTGATTCAATTGCACCACCAAGGATTGAGTCACCCTTTGCTGTTGATTGTGCTGATGCTTTTCTGGTTTCACCAGAGCCTACACAGTTGCTGGAGTATGGATATGGTTACTGAAATGTTGTGCTTTGGATAGATACCATTTGCAACACTTTGTTGCTTCACCATGGCATGGGAATGGTTATATACACTAGTATCTTTCCCTCTTTCTTTCTTGGATATAAATAATGGTGACACCTAGTTTTGAACTGACCTCATGTGAAGTGTAAATAACCACTGACACACTCCTTATATAGTTGCTAAATCACTCCTTGTTGGCACCTTCTCTCTTTCTCCCTGGATCTCTCTCCCTCTCTAAACAACTCTTCAGGCTTGAGATTAATGATCACTGTCATTTGGCTAAGGTATTGTTTTAGTTTCTTTCTCTAATAACTAATCACTAATCAGGTGGGACTAATAATGTTCAGCAAAGTACTATACTACTTGGAACCACAATTGTCTTTACGAAAGTTCCACAAATTTAAATTATATAAATTTATGTGAAAAAAAATTATATACATATGAGAGTGGTAAAGACACATAAAGAAAAGGAAAAAGTTTCCACCAATCAGATTCAGTCACACAAGTCGTATCAGTCTTCCTACCTTTTATTATTATTCTAAAGCATGTAGTGAAAAAATGGTTACAATAGTGGTTAGTCTCTCTCTCTCTCTCTCTCTCTCTCTCTCTCTCTTGGTTAGTGCATTTCTAACTTTTATCCATTATTGCTGTTAGATATATCCATTTTAATAATTTTTATCATTTAATTTATTTTACATGTTATCACCTATAAACCTAATTAATTCGGTCAAAGATTGGTTGTCTGAACTGAATTGTGAATCAGGATATAGATTGACTCTTCACAATTTTTTTTCACTCATAATTTCCATTCTTTTACTCAGAATATGCCATTTGCGCTTAGCAGTATAGTTTTTTGTTACATACATGCTACTCAAAGCCGTGACCACTAACAATACTTTTATTGGCTATCCATATCACTTGGCATCACTGACACATTTATGGTCAAACATTTTATGGGAACTCCCCAATATACAAGCCACCATGGAGTATGGACAAATTGTTAATGATATAAGCTATAGAAGTTTTTTCTTTCCACCCGTAAAAGTATCTTTAGATGGAAATAAGGAGCGTTAATATTTTTATTTTCAAAAATAAATTACTCTATAAGATTAATTTAAATATATTTTCAATTAAAAACTAATATATGTTCTATATTACTACAACATTAAAAGTGTTTGACTATTGCAATAATTGCCTCAGAAGTCAAGAATAAATCCTCTTGAGGAAAAATCTCACATGACCTTCCCAAAATGCAATCCCAACTTTCTCTTGCGAATAATCCAATTCAAACATTCTCATTTGCAGAATAATAAGTTTATTTTCTTGTTAGTTTTTTACAACCCAACATTCAATCTTATACAATATCATCTGTTTTATAGTTGTACGGTAAATTTTTTCCTTAAACTTAAGTAGTGCTATTTTATTATAAATAACACTTAAAACACTCCTCCATTGCATCCACCCAACTCGAGTTATATTTGCATCTCTTTCTATTTCCCCATCATTTGACAAGATACTCAAATCGTGACTTGTGGCATGATATCTTTCTCAATTCTCACTTCCAATACGCCTCTTAATAAACTTACATCCATGTGCCTCCAAAGCACGACTCTCTAAAGCTTCCCGATTGTTTTTCTTCTCACAAGTCTCCTATTAGAACCATATCAACTAAAAAAAAAACATGCACCATCTTCTCACAAGTCTCCTATTAGAACCATATCATGTTAAGAAAACATGCACCATGAGATTCAAACACCAAGATAAAAAGTAAGGACACAAAGTAGGCCCTTACTGCAGTCTTATAGCTACAAAAGAAACCCTTTGTTACTCCACCTTGTATTCTCACACTAGTTGTGACCCCATCATACTTTTTTTTCCCCATAACTCTAGCTCGGATATAAGAAGCAATCCAAACTGTTTTATTCTTCAAAATTTTCCATAGAATCTCCATTGATATCTATCATTCATCTTTTCCAAATCAATCATAACTATATAGGTGGGTTTTATTGTGTACCTCTTATCATCAAGTTCATCATGGACCCCATTATTACCCGTTAAATCAAACCATCCAACAAATAGTAATAATCTAACGACTAATAATAATGAGTCCATGATGGACCTAAAAACAAAAAGTTCACCTTATAATTTGCCTAACAATATATAAATCTCTCTAATACTCCCAATATCTCTATCAATTTCTATAGCGAGTATATTGCTTATTTAAGACTGAACTTTCAAGCATAAAACTAAACTGAATCTCAGTGATGTGAGTCTCCTACTGCAATTTCCACTCAATTACTCTCACATAGATGAAAATGTCAAATATTTCAAAATTATTTTACTCCACCCTCTTCTATTCTATTCTATTCTATTCTATCCTCCTCTTTTACATCCAGACAATAGAACTTCAACTATTCCATTCTCTCCCACTCCATTCCATACATGTACACTAATCCAAACGCAAACTAAGAGTTATAAGAGAAAATTCAAGACTTTTCCACTCAGTCCCTTGGTCAATTCACATCATGTTTCTCTGAAATGCCAGAGCAGTGTGCTAAGAGTTCACAGCATGTCCCAAGTGCCAGAAGGATATTTAGTGCCTCTTCTTTCAGCCATTAAATCATCCCAACAACAACACATGAAAAATAGAAATTCCACTGCCAATAAAAGTAATGACAAATCTGAATCCAACATAGAACATCATAATGTCATGATAATCAGGAAGTCAAAAAGTACCAAAATTAAAGTGAAATGAAAACAACATAATCTTCTGCCACAGAATAATCAGGAAGTTTAAGCCAAAAAAAGACCCTGGACTTTGATTATCACGACTAATAGATTCACCGTCTTGATCACATAAACTTGATCAAGTAATTTCTTCCAATGTTGCATATTCAAAATGTATAAGGATGGATATCTGACCCATTGGAGGCCTCTCAGAAGAAGGGAGCTCTGTGGGGTATTCCCTTTCTTCTCTTTCGCCGCATTGACCCCTCCGGTATCTCCGGAGGAGGACTGTGTTTCTCATCAGAAACAACAGGAGTACTCTGATTCTCATCGGAAGCGGCAGGAGGAGCCGAACCATTGGGCTCTGGTGAACCAGCTCTGACCTGAAAATTCAGATTAAAAAAGGTCAGAAAACAGTAAGTAGCTACAAAGTTCATTTTTTTATGGCAGAGGGAGCATGAAGAGAGGGAAACAAATGATTGTGATTGTCAAATTACATCACCTTGCAAGAAATGGAGCAGTAGCGGTATACATCCGGTTCAGCCAACTTTCTGCTGCAGATGTTGCATGATGCCTCATTGTTTGATGCTGAACCACAGTGTGGAAGGGGATTCAGAGAAATAACCAACCGCTTGTTGCATTTGTAGGGCTGCAACCAAAGAAGATGAATGAAATCCAGCAACACAGTAAAGAATTTGGTTGAGAAATTCAATTATCAAAACTCAGTATTAAATATTTTAGGCATACAAAACTGCAAAGCAAGGATTGTTGAGGTGTATTGGAGGCATACACACAACTTAGCGTTAACAGCAATACTAGTTGTCTATTCAACAATAAGGAATGCAAAATGGTGTACTAGTTATTCCATTAGAATATATATATATATATATATATACAAGCACCAGAGAATATAAGCTAGACGTTCCGGCATATGATTAGCACAACATTTAGGGATTATCCAGTGATGTACTTTAACTATTTTACAATTTTTCATGTCACTACTATATTGATACAAGTTGTTTATAATCATTGATCTCACAGTTATTTTCAAGGTCAAATGACAGAACAGAATGAAATCTGTTATTAGGCACTAATACTAGTCAATGGAGCTAAAGCTGGTCATGTTATGCCACGAAAGAGTACCACCCAACTACAAAACTAAAAGGGAAATGTACAATCATTTAAATCAATTTCCACTATACAGTAACTTGTTTTCTTGTTGCATTTCACAAGAAAGGCAATCTAGGCTTGCTGAGGAAATAATGATCTCCAACAACTTCTCCACTTGAATTTAAGCAACTACTATTAGATTAACAAACAAATTCACAAAAACACAGAAATGTGGACTGAATTTCAATTAGTTTTGGATGTTACACAGAAAATAGTTAGTCAGAACTTTTGAGTAAAGGTAAGATATCACATCATACCTGAATTTCTGAGCAGTCGATATACTTTTCCATAGTACCAAGGGAGACAACATCTTTGTAAACATGTCTATAGACTTTGAGTACCTTGTGTTGATGATGAGGACCTGACGACACACAATACTGACAAGCTGACTGATCGCAGTTTATACAGTATTTATTTAACTCATTCCTGCGATATGGATGATCTTCACATGGGCCAAAGAAAGTTTTTCTCAGAAAAGCATCAAGCCAACTGGGCTTTTCGATGTCATGTAGGTTAACCTGCTCATCCTACAAAGTAAACAAGTCAGTTAAGTTTTATGCTGAAAGTTACAAAAGAAAAAAATGTTCATCTCATCAATGTTTATCCTTCAATCTCTTATTTACTTTCCATTCTTTATTTTGTTTTCATTTTCCTTTTCTCCAAAGAGGCAGCCGCCCTGCATAAATGTTCAGATATTGCAGCTGGGAAAGTTCTTCATTACAATTTGATGCATCATCATCAATGTGTTCAAACCCAACTGTAACTTTCAATGTTGCCAATACAATGAACCAATCACAAATGACAGCCTTACTTCTAAACCATAGGCTAACAAAAAATGATACCGGCATTTCCTATATGCCAAATGATCGTCAATTACATTAAATGCCAGAGCTCCTAGTGGTTTACTGCAGAACAGGACAGTGGGAATAACCAGAGAGTGTAGTATGCTAAATAAGCATGAATTCGGAAGGAAGTTACTTCAACCTAATAACTTAGCTCTCTGGCTTCAGAAAGAATTGGCCTTTAGAAGATATTTGCAAGCAGAACTAGAAGATATGTTCAAGAAGAAACAACATGACAGACAGCATTAAGATTTTAAAAGATACAATAAGATACCATGGCAACAACTTATTAGATGTTGCAAATGTTTCAAAACATAAAGATGAGCAGAAAGAGTGTAAAGCAGTAAAAGCAGCCTAGAAGTTGAAGATCAGGTTCAACATAATCTATATGGCCAAGTAGCATATGATTAAAGATGCATAATTGCAATAATTCTTTCTGTCTGTACTTGAGACTGTTCATTATTCATACGTGGCAGAAGAAACATTGTAATCAAAGTTAAATAATTAAAAGATAATAACAATTATTTGCAATTAGGGATTTGGTTCCTCCAAAGTGAGAAGGTTGGTAAAGTGCGAAAGTAAGGAGTTAATCACCCCTTAGATCAATAACTTCCATTGTGCATGGGTCCCGCTAAATGATCTAATGGTGATTGACCCTCGCTTTCTCAGTTTACCAATTTCCTCACTTTAGAGGAGACATATCCTTGGATGGAGGTATATTTCAAAAAGTGTCATAAAGTTTAGACAAAAAAATTTACATTGGCTGTTGACGGCCTAACTGGGGGTATATTTCAAACAAATGTGTGAAAATTTGTATCTACCGACTAATTATGAACTCTCACAGTTATGTTAATACCAACACTCATTCCCAAATTTCCTTTGATTTTCTAGTCAAATCTTGATTTCGAAGTATATAAAACAAAGGAACCAAATCTTGATTCTGAAGTATGTAAAATAAAGAAACCAAATCTTAATTCTGATGTGTATAAGACAAAGAAACCAAATCTTGATTTGGTAACTATTAATTAAATTTAATTGCAATAAAAATACTAAAATAGGATCAATATTGTTCTCCTCTATTATGGTTTATCAGGGACCAGAAACAGCATGTGCTTTATGAATTCTTAGTGAGAAGAACTAACTATGATCAATGATTTTACCAAGAGAGTGAAAGAAGCTATCCTTATCAAAATAACAAATTGTCATCTTACAAGACTCCATATACAGAAATTTTTGCGAAAAGGGAAGTGCAAAAAGAATGACCAAGATAACAAAGAAAAACAAGTATTTGCCAAATACTGCTAAAAAGATTAACACATACGAAATACACAGACAAAATTTTTCGGGTTACATGCATACCTTGTTCACTTCGTCAGAGGAAGAATCACTCATTGATCCCATTGTGCAGATTGAAAAGGAAGGTTTATATTTCAGAATGAAAAGATGTTTAAGGAGGAACACTCCAGACTCAATTGAATGAATCTGATTAATATACAACAAGGAAAGGAAACAAGGAGAAAGGGCCACCCTAGAAAGTGGCCATTCCGATATGATACTTTTTTGATCTAAAATGAGTTCATATACTCAGAGAAGAAAGATAAATAAATTCAGCAAAGACTAAATTAATGAGACCGAGGCGTTTTCCTTGAAATCTCTTTTCTTGTTTGATAACAGCAGGACAGGTGTTTGTTGGGCAATGGCAACAGTCTGTCTCATGATTCAACAAAAACTGGCATTAGCAGAAATCCGTTGCATCTTTATGACCACAATTACTATCCTTCCTTAGAAAGATAGTATAAAAAATCCAAAAGATGCCATTTGACTGATTTATAAAAGATTATTAAGATAGCAAGTACAAGGGCAAAGAGAAGGGGGGGACACTTTCATGTAACCGTATCCAACAATTAGCGAAAATCCTTGGGATTTATGTTGATTTTCTCAGCAAATTTCAACTTTATCAGTGAGGGCACCCGAAAGACTGCATTCTTTATTTAATTATATAAACACTGAAAACCTGAACTTTAGCCTTTATCTAAGTGCAATGGGTTGCTAAGCCTCTGGACCAACACCATCACCGACCATTAGAGACAAAATTTTCCAAATTTCCCATTTGACAAGACCTTGAATTTTCAATAAAACCTCAACCTTTTAGGGTGCGTTCGTTTCTTCTTTTTTTTTAAACAAAAAAGTTTATTTCTTTCAACCAAAAAAATCACTTTTTTATAGAAACTATTCGTGTCAGCTTATGTTCAAAAGCTAAAAATTGCTTAAAATTATCTATTTTTAGCTTAGTAGAAGCTGATATGAACAGCTTACCCTTTTCTATGAAAAAAAATCCAAAACAAACGCACCCTTAATCACCTAGTATAAAATCCCCCACTAATCTCTTCAATACACCTCACATCCATGAAAGTGAATGTTGCAGTATACATCAACTATTAGCTCATCCAGCAACAATGACACACATGTTCTAGCTATTGTCCACAGTCATTGTTCTCACAATCAAACATTCATATGCCAACCTACCTATCAATATAAGCCATGGCATGCATTCTACCGAACAATTGAAAACAAAGATACAATCTTTATATAGAAAATCATCTTTAGAACACTTACCTTTGAGGAAAAAGGGAGTGCATTTTGATGAGAAGCGCCATTATATGGAAGAACCATTGTTGCACAGCAAGTGCAGTGTATTTGATCTCACTGGATAACATTGAAGAACAGGTAAAGGGAGGGAAAAGGGGTTTGAACGCAGAAGAAGAGACAAAAGGGACAAGGGTTTTGTTACGGATAAGTCCAAGATTGATGATGATAAGGATTATTGTTTTTTAGCGGACAAAAACAGAAGGAAAGTCGTTGAAACAGGGTGAGTTTTATGGTGGACCCAATATGTTTGGGTTCATCATGGATTCCATATTAATTGATCATTGGATCAAACTATCCAACAAAATAGTATTCATCTGATGGGAAATAATGGGGGATCTATGGTCGACCTAAGCATATAAGGTTCATATTATCATTTGCCGTTGAAACTGTTGGGCCTTGTTTCTTGGGCTAAGGCTAACTCAAAGTAAACAGACGAGGATAGAGAAGAAGAAGCTTATCATGATGGGCCAGTCCGAAAAGTGCAAAAGAAACCAGCAAAGAGACACATACAAAAAAAAAAAGAACATGACAGAAAAAGACGGATAAACAAGAAACAGAAAATTAAAAGAACCAAACCGCTTCTCTTTTTTTATGAGAAATGGGAAAAAAAGAAAAATTTGCTTCTCATTTTCATGGATGTAATAGAATCTTTGTTTTTCTATCTTTTAATAAATTAGGTTAGTGAGACATGTGACACATTATTAACCACAAATAATTGAAAGGTATCATTATCCTTGAATTTTATAAAAATACTAGAAAAAGTCAAAAAGACTTACATACACTACTAGATATTCAATAATGTGTTATTATAAGTGAAAATTCATTCAACTGATCATTATCTTAAAAGTTTTGTAAATAAAACACATTATTGGGAAGTTTACCGTGCATTAAATTTAATAAAAAGAACACTAAAAGCTATGGTGCTATTTGATGTGTTCGCTAGTTAGGTTTGTTGTTAAAAAAAATAATAGTAGTGAGAATAGAGTGATAAAAAAAATAAAGAAGAGAGAATACCGTCTCAAAATTAAACCGCATATACAAAGCACTTAAATAATTATTTATAATTGAAGAACGAGAAATACAAGAAACGATATCATATCAACTAATAAATTCTATTTAATCAAATCAAATTATAATAAATTATTTTTAATCAAATCTTAATTATCTTAGATAAGAATAAAGATATCTATATTTCAATAATATTTTATAACAAATTTAACTATGGCGTAGTTTTTCAACTGAGATATCAAATCTATGTATTATATAATAATTGGTTAATATTGGTTTTACCTATACTCTATCCTTCAGAAATGAAACTAATGAAAGAATCTCAATGAGTTTGACAAGATTTTCTCCGTTTTGTTTTTTTCTCTTTTTCTTGTTAGGTAAGATTTTCTCCGTTTCTTAAACGAGATTAAAAAAAAAAAAAGAAACTAAGTTGAGCATATATCGAATAGAAAAGAAAAGAAAGGGAATTAAATACGTAAAATATATTACTTAAGTTGTTTGATAATTTAATGGAAACACGCATAGCTAAATTGGGTAACCCCACTTCCAACATCAATGGATTTTAAGAAAGCAGGAAACGTATGCATCCAATCTGATCTTGAAATTAGATGTTAGATTCACGTAACACTCTCTCATAAAAATAATTATTGAGTGAATAGATATAATAAATTATGACTTATTTATCTATCTAAAAATCAATAACACATGTGTGATCATTCTAACACAAATTCCAATCGTATATAATATTCCCCCTCTCTCCCATATAGGCGTCCATCATTGTTTAATGCTGGATTATTGACTTTATAGTATGTCATCGATGCTCTGACCACTCTACAAATTACAGACAAATGAAAATTCAATGAAGTTGAGGCAAACCACTCATGCTTTTGATGGAGAGGAACAAAGGATATTTTGGAGAATAAAATCCAAAATTATCGGTCAACTTAGTTAAACAGAGACATAATAAAATCCAAAATTCTCAGTCATTATATTTTGATGATGTGTTGTGAAAATGTTGTGTATAAACTGTTAGATAGCATAAAAGAAATAAAAAAAAATACATAAAACTTAATGTGATTCAGCTCTTATTTTATGCTAATGAGAGTTCAAATTTTTTCTGAAGTGTGACTTTAGGTTAAATCCAACACAAAGAAGGTATAAAAATTATGAGAGAATGGGTGCATCTTGACATATAATTAAATGTACCTCATGGAAACGAAAAATATATTGTATATCAACACAAAATTTTCTCTATATGATTTTCAAGACTAATGTATAATATAATGAACTTGTAAAGCGATATTAGAAAGAAAAGATGAAACACTAATCGTGATAATCAAAGAGATTAAGGAAGCAGGCAGGCTTGCTGAATTTAAGGATGAGACATAGTATGCATTAATAAAAACCATTAATAAGATGATCAAAACTCTTGCCAAGTAACATGAACCTCCGAGGGAAGCGAAGTTGCAGTTTCTCCCATAAAATCATCAACGCCAAAAAGCTTTGCAGTTTTTCTATTAGAAAAGATACCAGCGATTCTGAAGTTGGGTTTGCTTTCAGCCATTAAAAGCCTTTGTAATGTATAAAAGTTTTGAACGACGAGGATATGTTAAACTCAAGGATGGTTCATATAAATAATTTATTAGATATAAAGATAATAGCTATAATGAATTAACGATAACTAATAAGACAAAAGATACAGTAACCATAAGATAAAAGATACACTCATAAAATAGAAGATGAAAGACAATGGTTATAATCGATCTTATCTCACTAAATAACGATAAGATAACGGTAAAGAAAATAGCAATTAGATAAAAAAAAAAAAACACTTTATAAATGTGTTTGGTAGAGGATAAAAATATGGTAAAATTTTTTATGAATGTACCTCATGTCATAATGATAAAATGAGATGAACTTAAGAAAAGATAAAACGAAATTTGAAAAAAGATAAGGTGTTTTTTTATTTTTTGGGTTACAAAAGATATGTTTTGAATGTTGCTTTTCTTTCTTTGATTAATCAAATGTAATATCTTGTCTAGAACAACCAAACTGATAGAACAATATCGAATAAAGTAAACACAAAACTACGTCTAATATTATAAGAAAAATAACAAATTACAGTAGGCAATTATGATAGTAAGTAGTTATTTATTATAATTAGACATTGTTCTCAAATTAAATTCTATTGGCTAATACTGTGAAATTATAATATACTGTCATTGCAATAAAAATAAATTCATATAATTAGAAAACACTACACAGCTCTTAATAATAACATACATTAGAACATAAATGATTTTACATCGAAATTCAAATTGTTTTTGGGTCTACATAACTTTCAAAAAATATGTTGTCATCATCTTTTTTACATTTTATTTCAATTCATAGTTTTAAATTGTCATCTAATCATATAATATTTATCTTATCAATAAATATAGGAATATTTAAAACCGATCCAAACTAAATGAAAAGTGAAAACTAATCCAAAAAATAAAAAAAAAATCAAAATTGAAATAAATCAATTTGAATTGATTCTTAATTTATAAAAGTCAAACCAAAGATAACATATATATATATATATATATATATATATATATATATATATATATATAAATTAGGTGTATTACTTATCAAAATTTTCTATCCATATCTAAATTTATTTCATATTTTAACCTAATATTTTGAATTTTTAACTGTAAATTAATTCTTTTAATTTAATCGGCATGACTTTTGTTCAAATATTTTATTATTTGTTTAACTTATTAATTAATAGTAATACATATTAGTATATATTTTAAAAATTAGTTTAGATTTTATAATTATATAGTTTTATAATAATGATTAATCTAATTTAATATTATTTATAGCTACTTTTTTATATTTTATAAATTTTATAATAAAAACCAAACACCAAACCAATTCAAACCAATTTAAATTGGTTTTCTTTGGTCAATTTTTAAAAACTAATTAAACCAACCTAAAACAAAATTTATTGATTAAATCGGTTGTTTTTTATCTCAAAATTGAACTAATTCGAACTGCCAACATACTAAATAAATATATTTGACTTTTGCACTTACTTTTTAAAAAAATATACATATTGAAGTATTTAATTAGAAAATTATTGGGAAAAAAAATTCAACAAGTTGTTATCACCGTTATATCAACTACAATCAATTGAGTCAAGATATAACAGAACTGAAGAAAATTTCACTGCCTTGGATTTTACTGCAGAAAGAATACAGAACATAGATTCACCACCCTTACATGAAGTAGACATAAAAAATAAAAAAAATATATATAAAAAAAAAGCCAAAAACCTCTCGGAAAAGAATTAAAGGGGAATCATCACCAAGAATTGTCCAAAGGCTTCTGCAACAAAGCAGAAAGGTACATCTCCTTAAGCTCAGGCCCCCTATCAAGCTTCCTCCCAGTGACCCACTTCACCTTCCTAAACCCAACACTCTCAATCATGGGCCCATAAACCCTCTCCAGCTGCTCCCCAACACAAAAGAAATGGTCCAACCAAAAAAGCCCACCGGGCCTCAAAACCCTATACACATCAAACAACAAGAAATGCAGCATCGTCTCAGGAACCCTGTTGCTCAAGACATGCATAGAGTGCACAATATCCATAGTGTTATCGAAAAAGGGCAACCTCTGAGATACTAAGGTACAAAGGCACCACACCACGCGCGGCGATGAAATTACTAAAAGGCCCATTTAAGTTCAACGACGTCGTTACGATGGTAATATTCCGTTCCCTCATCCTGACGGCAAACGTGGCGACACCGCCACCGATGTCTAACCCGATCCGAACCGACCCGAATTTAACGGTTTTCAGCACGTCGTCGATGCTGAAATCGAGACCGTTGGATCGGGTGTTGATCCAACGGTGCTTCTAGCGGCCGTTGAGGTCGAAACAGTCTTTGCAATCGTCGAACGCTTTCTGGTGGCGCGTGCGGTTCACGAGGCAGGAGTAGGACTTGCAAGTGTAGGCAGTCCAGACGGTGGAGTCGTCGGAGGGGGTGGTCCAGAGTGAGGATGGGAGGGGAAGGGAAGTGAGGCGGAGCCGCTGGGCGGCAGCGGCGGCGAGGGAGTGGGTCGCAGCCGCGGAGGAGGAGTTTCGGGAGAGGAGCTCGTCGGAGGGGCAGGAGCCGTTGACGGTGTAGGTCATGAAGCGGCGGAGGTCCGCCGGGAAGAGGGAGCAGGCGGCGCCGGAGGAGGGGAGGATCGTGTTGGAGTCGAAGTTGGGGTTGAAGCCTAATGGGAGACGCTGTGGTGACGTTGCGGCCAGGAATTCCGGTGGGAGGTCAGTGGTGGTGGTTGCGGTGGCTTCGGTGGCGGTGGTGGAGAAAATGGGAGGGCAAGTGGTGGAATAGAAGGTGGAGGAGAAGAAGAGTGTGAGGAGGTTTGTGAATAAAAGGAGTGAAAGGAGGAAGAGGAGGTTATTATTGGTGGAGAAGGTTTTTGCGGTTGTAGGGCTTGTAAGGGAATAATCCATTTGGGGAATGAGGAATGTTTATGTTTTGTTTGGTGATTTGGTTTGAGTCGCGTTTAGGGTTTCTGATTACTTTGCAGTGAAGAATTAAGCTGATGATGATGTCCTTTTTAATGAAGGTTTTGAGGGCATGTTGTGAGGGATTATATTATTCTTCATTGAGTTTTTGTATAGTTTAATAATAAGCATGGTGTGTGCATGGCTTGCAACCCATCACGGGTGCGTTTTGACTTGGGAGATCGTTGGGTTTGTTTAATGTTGTGAGGAATAGTGTTTAGTGAAAGTCAATATGTGCAAGATTTCATTGTGATTTAAGTTCTTTTGTCTGTCATGTTATGTGTTAGAGGTTTGGCTCACTGAAGGGGAAGGTTTGCACTGATTGTGGTTGTTGATGAGTTGACTAAACATTGGAAGAATTATACCGGCGATTCTTCTTTCTGCGATTTGATTATATATGAAATTGGATAGCATTTTATTTTATAAAGTATATAGGATTGCATCCACGACATGCACTACAGAATACAGATCCATATGACAGAACAAAGAAAGGGGAAAAATCCGACCTAAGACCCGGCAAGAACTCACATGCATGATGGATGTAGCATTGACTTGTATAAGCAAGTTGCGAGAATCTATCTCTTCAGTCAAGTGTATACTATACAATACATTCTTGATCTTGTTCTTTCCTTTAATTCTTTTTCTTTGTTATTATTTTCATGTTTAGGCCCGCGCACATCTTGTTACTCTCTTGTCCCTCTTAATTTCATTCGGTAGAAATGTACAATCATCATACAGGAAGCTAACCTTTTATGTGTGTTAGATGTGTCTGTAATACATGACAGCTGATAACAGAGTAAATTGAATTTGTGGGTTTAACAAAGCAATGCATAAAAGCAGACTAGTAGTCCAGGCTATGCCTCACCATATGTCTGGCAAATTTATCCTAGAGGATTATGCGACCAATCTGCAGCGACTATAAGCTAAGTAAGACTTTCTGTTGACATTTCTACATAAAAAATGCAACTTATGATATGATATTGACAATTTTTTGGGGGTGAAATATAAATGATATTTACAATTTTTTGCTCCTGACAAATGATTCTCCTCATTGCATTTGGAATACTATTTTATAGTTAGAATACCATTTTATAACGTCAATTGCATTTTTTCACTCTATTCTCCGATTTTCTTTGCCTTAATTTTCAGTCTCTCAATCAAAAAACTTAGCACAATTGGTATCTAGTTTAACTTCTTAAACATTTTTTTGAGGTTCAATTTCTAGTAGTGTGCATGAAGAGGATTTTTGTGGTCAGAGGTAATAATTACATCTATAAGCTCTATGCTTCAAAAATATTAGTCATTACTTATTGTAGTAGATAACTAGATTCAATCATTCAAAAAAAATCGGTCTCTCTGAACTGTTTACAATCATTTGTGCAGAATTCATACCAGCATTGTTCGTACCAACTAGTGCCTATTTGTAATTTGTGTGCTTCTTTTAGTCACATTCACAAATGTGGTTAATTAGTAGTAGTTCTTCTTAACGTGAAGCAAGAAGACTTTTAATATAATTATTGTATGATTCAAGCGAGTGGGGAGGGTACGGGTGATGTTTTTCGTGGGAAGCATTAAAATGGGCAATTCTATGAAGTCAACAAAATTCTATGGGCAGTCTTGGCTTCTAATTTTAGCCTCAAACGATCTCCTCATTTAAACTTTAGGGATAAATAGATTTTATCCTTTTAAAATTTAAGTCATATGTAATTTATCCCTTGACTTTTTAAAATCTATATTATGACATCCCTAAATTTTTAAACTATGCAAAACTCTTCTCAGTATAATTTTGATAACTAATAAAGGTAAAATTTATGTGCACTTAACCCCTGAAGTTTCTAATTTATGCAACCTGATGCTTTGTTTGTGAATACTATATACAATTAACTCTCTAATTTTTTTATTAGTCATCTTGTTATGACTTAAATTTTTTTGGGGGTTTTACAGTTTAAACAATTCAGGGTGTTGTAATGTCCTGTTTGAAAATTATGGGATTTTTTTGCAAATTTGAAAAGAATGTCATAATACACGTTTTGAAAAGTTAGGGTTTCAATTGCACACAATCTAAAATTTAGGAGGTAAAATGCATTTAACCCTAAATTTTATTTCAAAACATATTTTAACAACAAATTATGTACCTTATTAATTATAAAGTTTAAATACATTTTTGTGGATAAATTGCACCGACTTTCCTTGATGTTTGATGAGATTCACTTTGTCCTCTCTTTATTTGTAAAATTTGTTAGAAGGTCTTTAGTTTGTGAAATTTTTATAGAGAGGGAGTTAAGGTGATTTTTATTAAATTTTAAGGGAGGTCAGTATAATTTATCTTATTTTTATTTCTATAAATATAGATTATTTTTATTTTAATCCTTTCAAACTTTTTTAAGTTTTTATCTCTCTTTATTAATATCACTGTCTAATAAAACAATCATATCTATGGAGACCAAAACATATTTAAGTCTAATGATAATTATCATATCACATATATTTACCATGTGTAAAGGAGAAAAAAACTTATCTTTTTGTCATCTCAGTGAAATCATCAATATTTGGGTCCTATTATTAGGAATTTGACTGATTCGTCATCCGACTCGATTAAAGTCCTTTGAAGAGGGTAGAGTCTCCTAATGAAGATTTTTTTTCCATTTCTAGGATTGAAACTTGAGACTTTTGGCTAATAGACCAAATTATCTACCACTTTGACTAATTAATCTCACGTTGCTTAATGCTCAAGTATTGATATCAATATTTTCCCCATGATGTCCATGGTTCCATGCTTAATAAACTATAATGCAGCAGGGGAAATGTTAAATGTGCATTTTTAAGTTGGTAAAATGAGGAACTAAAGTCGGGATCCTCATTGTCGGAGACACTACTGTTTATAAGAACAAGAGGTAATTCACGTTTACATGGGAGCTCAGCTCCCTAGGCTAGGGTCAAACCCGCTCCCTTTCACAATCTGGGTAAAGTTTGAAAGGCCTTGATTTTCACCATTGGTGCTAGAGCCTGGAGCCTCACCTGCAAATAGTTCTTTCATACACATAGTTTATTTGTTACTTCTTTGGATTAATTATATTAATCTCCCTTAAAATTAGGTGCTATATTACACAAAATCTCTACAATTTGCAGAAATATGGATGAACCTCCTCGAGGTTTAGATTATATACACATAGTTTGACATTGAGCACTCTGAAAAAAATTATATGACACATCCGTGTGGGGAGAGCAGTGTAAGCATAACAAATTGAATGGTGTCTTGTACAATATGACATAACTTTGACGGAAGTGAGCGCAATTTAAGGATGGAAATTCAATATGTTTACTTCTCTATTCCTCTAATTATTTATCGACACATAGAAAAATTAAAATTAAAATAAATTTATAAATTATTAAATATAAAATATATTTCTTACATGTGTCAATAAATAATTGAAAAATAAAAAAAATCATTTGAAAATGGAAGATTTTCATCCACAATTTACCCCTTTTTTTTTTTTATGTTTTGCTGCACTTGGGCAGTTAGTGACTTGGTGTCATCAAGCTATAGATACACATAGGAGAATATTGAAGGAGGCTAATGGGCTAGGCTTCAGAGTTCTCAAGTAACATTCACTAAAGCTAGGCCTGCGTAGACCAAGAAAAGCGCCAGGCCTGTAAATCAGGTCAGCGCCTGGCCTATGCACGCATGTATTCTGCTAAGCCGCAATAATAAATTCAGCACGTGTACCGTGTTCCTATTTTGACCATAACTCGTGCTTCTATATTGGACTTCAACATCCATTCTGGCATTTTGCAACCAAGTTGGACTGACAATCCACCCAATTGCGCCAATTTTGTCAGTCAGAATATTCCTTGTGCTGAGCTCTGATGATGCACCTGATCGATCTCCAGTATCTTGCCTTGGCTTATGTTTTGCCAAACCAAAACCCAAAAATAAGAATAAGAAAAACAAAAACAACTCTTCCCGCGTTTCTTAAAATGTTAATATTTATGTCATGAAAGTATACATGCAGGTGTGTTTCCATCTCCTTTTTTACTTTCACAAATGGATGTCTCTTATTAGTTCTTTGTTTGGATCAAATTTCTTAGATTAACATAACTTTATCAATTTTTCTTTCTGTTAATTTCATCAATTTCGTTTATGAAGTTATAATGCCTCAAAAGAAAGAAAAGAGATAAAAAAAAAAAAAGACAAAGCTTTTAGCTCCTCTGAATATCTCAAATTGCCAGTAAAGATTTTAATTCCAAAACTTCAATTGAATGTTAGGGATACAATTTTCTATGATTTGTATGTGACTCTATGTCTTTGTACAAGAGTACTGTATTCTGTTCTATTGTATGAGACCTATACAAAAATGGAAATCAAAATTTTCATCTTTAAGGATTCAATCAATTAGAAGGGCTTCTTTAGGTGCTGGAGATCCAAAGACGAATCAACACACTCAGCCTTGCTCCTATAACCATTCAACAACTTCAACAACTCGGTAGCTTTTTCTTTTGTGCTCTCACCACACCCAACTTGCAACAGAACAAGTAGCTTCTGAAAAACCCCAACTTGAAGTGCCTCAACCAATAGCCCTTCTTCAGTCTTGTCACAAATCTTCCAGACAATAGAGACAGCAAAGCCAGTGCTCAACTCAGACACCCTCAAGAGCTTCTTGATCACAAGAGGCAATGTAAGAGCATTAGCCTTTGCCACTTCTTTCCCTTGTTTGCAACCGCAAATTGAATCCAACACCCCAAAGCTTTCTCACAAACCCCCTTTTCAGCATCAACAATTGTCTCCAACAAAGCCTCAACCAAACCCAATTCCACAAATCTTTGTGAAACCACCTCTTTATTCTTGGAAAAGTTAACCAATTGAAAAACCGTGGACAAACATGCTTTCGTAGTAGAAGCACTTCCAATAGGCTCCTCAATCATCCTGACCAAACCTTCAACAACACCTTGAGTCTTCTCCAAAGCCTCAATTGGCATCTCCTTGAGCAACAAAGCAACACTTTGCCTTGATGAAAGGTCCTTACCATTCAACAAGAACCAAACCATGCAACTCATTGAACCCTTTGATGACACCAACAAGGACTTGCCCTCTTCACCAATAGGGCGCATCCACGTCATCACCCCCAAGATCTCCTCCAAGACACCGACATTCCCCTCATCAACGAAACCTTTCGATGAGAAAGAGTCAAAGGCGTTGACCAAAGCAAGAGGAGCACCGTTAGCCACCATGCACCTCTTGTTCCTCTCACTCTCTTTCCCCAACCCTTGATCTTTCTCACCATATCCTTGCACTTAGCTTCATCGCCGTCTCGCGAAGCACTCATGATCTTCGAACACGTGTACGAAACCTCGTATGGTGTTACGGGAATACGAGGAGTAGGGATCCTCTCGATCCCGAAAGAACGGTGCTCGACGCACCAATCTTGAATCATTCGCCGGATGGCGTGGTTTGGGATCATGTCGAAGGTTGTTAAGTCTCTTTTGGTTACCGGGCACGTTTTGTTCCCTTCTTCTATCCACTTTTCGATGCTGTCTCGGTCGTAGGTTATACCGGTGGACAACGTCACGGGGTCCTTCATGAGGTCGAGGGTGACCGGGCACCGGAAGTGGGAAGGGATAGCAACCTCAACCTCCAGATCGTTAACATGAAGATCTTTGTCTTTGCGTGCGCGGCGGAAAACTCTCCCTCTTGTCCAAGACAAAACCATTTTTGAAGTAATTCTAAGATCACACAAAAAAATCTAATGCTTTTTGATTGTTTGTTCTATGAGTATGTTTTGGTTATTAGATGGATGTGTAGTGAAGGATGGATGTTTATGATGTGATGAGGGGAACTTGGTTGCGAGGATTGCTTGTTTATATATGCAACGGATAAGGGGAGAGGGTGCTTATCGTACGCGGGTCAAAGCTAAGTGAGGGGAATAGTTTATTGAGAATGTTTCAAACTATGCGAAAATTGTTAGGATCCATAAATAAATTAATTAAGAATTTAATTTTGATGTAGTAATAGTAATAGATTTAATTAGAATACACTGTAAATGTAAAAGAGTTTTACATAGTCATTTAATCATACATTGACACATAAACAAATATGATTAATTTCTATTTCATTCCTTAAAAGTAATCCAAAATGAGATTTGATTGGATGATGATGTAAAACTCTTTTACACTATCAGTTTATCAAAATTAAACTCAATAATAATATAAAAGAGCCACCCAATTAAATTTATTTATTTACATAATTTTTTAAATAATGAAGATAGATTCCAACCATATTTTTCTTTTGATGTATGTAAATTAACCATATTTATTAATATGTCAATTTGTGATTAAATTTCTGTGTAATTATTTTTTTAATATTACAGAAAGAATTAAAATTAAATTGATAAATTAATGAAGGGGTTTTGGTTTTTGTCTTGATTTTAGTTTTAGTTTTAGTGTTGTCTTTTTATTTTCTTCGTGTGTGTGCTAGAGGTGTTGTTTGAACGTTGAACGTTGAATGTTTGAAAGGGTTTGAAAGGGAGATACTAGGGTAAGGGTATGAAGGAGGATGACTATGATTGATGAATAGTTTATTTGTGGGAGACCATGTTGTTGTTGGAGTTGTACTAATAGGACGGTCGAAGGTTTGAACGGCGTGGTTTGGGGGCTGACTAGGACTGAGTCAACGGGTCGGTTTGCTGACTTGTGTGCTTAACAAATTCCTGCTTGAGACAAATTTAAATTTAATATCTTATATTTAAGGGGTTTCTTCATTATTCTCCATTTTCTGAATAATATCCGTACCCTGCAGAAATTATTTATCGATCGTTACTCATTGGTATATACAGGAGTTTATCACTAAATTATCGTGACTCACTTGCTAAAAGTTATGGAGTTTATAATTAGAAAGTAACCATTCATTGATAATGGTTAATTATTAGTACTATTAAAATTATCATGGGTGGCAAAGAAATCTCCGGTGTTTGAATACGTTTTTATTTAAGAGGGATAAACAAGGAAGTTGATGTAATAATAGAGGCAGACTACAATATCAAGAAGGACCTTGGTTCGAACGATTGTTGGAGAGAAATATATAAGAAACATTAGTCTTCTTGCCTCGTAATAGAGAGGCGATATCTTTGAGGGGGAAAAACAGGGGGACTAGTAATTAAATTATTGAAATAAACTGGAATTTGCTGAACTTTAGTTATAAAGTTAGAAGATTGAACCTTTGAAAAAATTGCCATTTTTAGGAGAATTTTATTTAATTATTATTTTCGATTTGAAATTGATTGACTAATCTTTAAAAATTATAAACATGAAAATGATATTTAAATATAAAATAATAAAATTATACAACACCAGAAAAAATATATTAATTCTATATTTATTACCAACATATGGGAGGATAGGGACTACTAGTGCGTGTGCAGGAGCGTGTCTGCCCCAGCCGTGTTGGGAAAATGTCAACATGAGTCGGTGTCCTTACCTAAATCCTAATTACTTTCATTCAGCTGAATCAACCAAAATAAAGTTATTGTAGGCGTGCATTTGATTGGTGACTCAGTGGATAAGAATAAAGAACATATAGGAATCGCAGTGTAATTTGGCATTTGCAATTGATTTTCCCTTTTTTTTACCCCATATTTCTTATCCCTTTCCACTTGGTTGGCTCATTAGAAAAACTAACCAGTTGCAGTATTATTTCTTGGCTCAACCAAAAAAAAAAAAGATTGTAACCATGTCAATAGTTGTGCAAGTAGCATTACTTTTTATTTATTTTTGAAAAAAAAAGTCTTTAGCATATTTTGTTGATTAAAAATTTAATATATAATTATTATAATCCTTTTGAACGTAAACTACTATTTCATTATATATAATCAAAATACGTATGAGAGACTTGTAACACTAATCTTACTGCATGAATAAAATGATTTTTTTTTTTGATGAATGAATAAAATGATGCTATGATTTATCATTCCACGACATTCCTATGGTTGAATATTAATCTTCTACCTCTTTTTCACTTGGAATTATTGGGTGTGTTTTTATTTTTATCACGAAATTAACTTTTATGAAAGTTATTTCTTAATTTATGTGACTTATTCAGATAAACTTATTAAAAAAGCACAATAAAAGAACGGTTAGTTGTAAGCTTTGAGAAGCGGGTTATTTAAAAATATTTGTTTAAAAAAAATCTCGAACCCCCTTATCATTTATGCAGTGACGGATCTAAGAATTTTAGATAATGGACAAAAATAATATATAAGTTTAATAAAATGTTTATCATAATTTTTGTTGTTAGTGTGAGATCAATCTAATAATATAATGGGGCAAAATAATATATACACATATACTTATATATAAATTCTGAAACTTTGATGGGGTCAAATGCCCAAGGCTCCTCTATGTAGATCCGTCCCTGTATTTATGTGATTATATTTCTTTTAAAAATATTTATATGCAAGATATACCAAAATACAATGAATTTGTGTCTAAGATATTACAATATGTACCATGGATAATGGACACTGGATTCAAATTTAACTCAACGTAACTTCACATGTAGATATTGCCATGCACGGATGCTGATCAATTTTCTATATCCTTGCACAGTTGTTGCTCGTGCCGTAGGCTGCCATAATTGGGTTGAATTTTGACTTCTACCAGTCCCATTGCGAGAGAGAATTTTAGGTGAACGGTGAACAGCTACTTAATCACGCTGCACAAACATTTCTAACCTATTGTATAACTACCCGATTGTTCATATTCACAAAGTCTCTGAAGCCTCGATTTTGGTGAGCTATTGAATCTATCATTTCAATAAACGTGTTCTTTGAATTTCAACCATGGTACATTTTACCAATTTATAGATTTTGGTCCGCCCCAACGGATCGATTATCAAGAGAGTGAGGAAAGTATTATCACAGTAAGAATAATAATAATAATAGACAAGAAACAAATCAAGTTTTTTATAACTATTTTACCCGATTCTCACATCAAATAATATCATGTAGATATTTTTCTTCCAAGTCTATTCAAGCTATATCCTGTTATTTATCTCAAAATTAAAACAAGATATCTCCTATTAGTTCCACTGATTGAAAGAGTAGAGAATAATTATTTGGGATATATGGTATACGAAAAATTTTAATGCTACTTATATACAATTGTCTTAACATTAAGGAAGAGAAATTGATTGATTAAATAAGAAGAATTGATTTAAAGGACAACCAAAGTTTAAACCATAATATATATATATATATATATATATATATACACACACATATGATTAATTAGAATATAAAAAAAATATTAAATTATTAACATTATCATGATCAACACAAAAATGTCAACATGAGTAGGTGTCCTTACCTAAATCCTAATTGCTCTCATTCAGCTGAATCAACTAAAACAAAGTTATTGTAGGCATGCATTTCATTGGTGACTCAGTGGATAGGAATAAAGAACATATAGGAATCGCAGTGTAATTTGACATTTGCGGATGATTTTCCATTTTTTTTTCATATTTCTTATCCCTTTCCACTTGGTTGGCTCATTAGAGAAACTAACCAGTTGCAGTATTTTTTTCTTGGCTCCACAAAAAAAGATTGTAACCATGTCAAATTGTCAATAGTTGTGCAAGCAGCATTACTTATTTTTTTTAAATTTATTTTGAAAAAAAAAGTCTGTAGCATATTTTGTTGATTAAGAATTTAATTTAGAATTATTATAATCCTTTTGAACGTAAACTACTATTTCATTATATATAATCAAAATACGTATGAGAGACTTGTAACACTAATCTTATTGCATGAATAAAATGATGCTATGATTTATCGTTCCACACATTCCTACCGTTGAATATTAAACCTTTGATTTGAATTTCCAGTTTTAAGTTTTCATTTTCAATTTTTCAATTTTCAGATTTTATGAAGGAAATATTGAAAATTTTAAAAACTATAAATTCCAGTTTTCAATTTTCATTTCTAGTTTTCAATTTTTCCTTCACAAATTCCTTAAAACTAAAAATTAAAAATGAAAACTAAAAGCTGAAAACTAAACGAAATACCCTAATCTCCCTCTTTCTTCACTTGGAATTATTGGGTGTGTTTATTTATTTATTTTATCACTAAATTAACTTTTATGAAAGTTATTTCTTAATTTATGTGAATTACTTGTTCGGATAAACTTATTAAAAAAGCACAATAAAAGGACGGTTAGTTGTGAGCTTTGAGAAGCAGGTTATTTAAAAATATTTGTTTAAAAAAATATCTCAAACCCGCTTATCATTTATGTGATTATATTTCTTTTAGAAAATTATTTATATGCAGATATACCAAAATATAATGAATTTGTGTCTAAGATATTACAATATGTACCATGGATAATGGACACTGGATTCAAATTTAACTCAACGTAACTTAACATATAGATATTGCCATGCACGGATGATGATGAATTTTCTATATCCTTGCACAGTTGTTGCTCGTGCCGTAGGCTGCCATAATTGGGTTGAATTTTGACTTCTACCAGCCCCATTGCCAGAGGGAATTTTAGGTGAACTGTGAACAGCTACTTAATCACGATGCACAAACATTTCTAACCTATTGTATAACTACCCGATTGTTCATATTCACAAAGTCTCTGAAACCTCGATTTTGGTGTGCTATTGAATCTATCATTTCAATAAATGTGTTCTTTGAATTTCAACCATGGTACATTCAACAAATTTATAGATTTTGGTCCGCCCCAATGGATCGATTATCAAGAGAGTGAGGAAAGTATTATCATAGTGAGAAAAATAATAATAATAATAATAGACAAGAAACAAATCAATTTTTTGATAACTATTTTACCCAATTCTCAGATCAAATAATATCATGTAGATATTTTTATTTCAAGTCTATACAAGCTATATCCTGTTATTTATCTCGAAACTAAAACAAGCTATCTCCTATTAGTTCCACCGATTGAAAGAGTAGAGAATAATTATTTGGGATATATGGTAATACGAAAAATATTAATGCTACTTTTCACGGAAAATATTAATGCTACTTATATACAATTGTCTTAACATACAATTGTAGCTGTTTTGATTTTTTTCATTCAGATAATATTAAATCCAAACATTATTAGAAGTCCTACATCAGGAGTCAAGTCATCCAAATATGGTACTTTTAAGTGTAAGTGTTCACTTACCCGATAGATTATTAGTTTTTTAGGTTGAACACTTACACTAGGCTTGACTCCATAACATTGGTGCTTGCATTGAGGGGCCTCTACAAGGAGAGCCTGGGAAAGGCTACCTAGGAAGTCAAAGTGAATATGCTCAAAATGGGTTGTCGTAGTTACAGACAGGGCGACCTTGAAACAAGCTACCTAAAAAGGTCAGAGTGAAGCCACTGAGTGGGGCACAACCTAGAGTGGGCCATTGTGGCCGTCGGCCCTTAAATAAGGGTGGCGATGTTACAATCCCATATCAGGGAGCCATGACATCAAAATATGGTACTTAAGACTAAGGGTTCTGCTCGACAAACTCACCCCTCCCCCCGCCCGCGTCCCGTGCGCAGGAGAAAAAAAGTCTAAGGGTTCTCCCACCCAATAGGGCACTCTTTTGGTGTTGGACTTTCAATTGGGCTTGAGCCCATAATAAACATTCATCCGTGGATCTTACTATATCTACTAGTCAAATCTTAATCAACTGACATGTCACAATGACACGGGCCAAAATATTTAAAGACTTGGCCCAACGAAATATCAACTTAAGCTAGTTTGTGAAGGTTTAATGTGTAAGATCAAACTTACCAAGAAAAAAGACTACTTGATTCATCAAACAAAAAATTATTGAACAAGACAAATATCAAGAAAATAGGTGTTCCCTAGCTGGTTTATGGAGACAGAGGCATGGTTTTCCGAAGTGTACGGTTCAGTTTACCAGCCTAGAAAACAAAGGCAATCATCTTTTAGCTTCCTAAATGAATAAAACTCAATACAATGCTAAAAAATTCACAAATACACAGTAGTAAAAAATTTGGGATGGGGAATTTTACACATTGAAGTGATTGAAGCAGAATCAGCACACTGGATTAGTGATTGCAGCATCATTAGCAGAAGCCAGCACCAGCTGGGACTGAAGTATTGCTGCTTCTTCTCTAGCTTTCTTGCGTTCGCGCCTCATCCTGAAGTACTCTCTTTTCCTTGCTCTATAGCTGTTGGGGTTTTCAGGTTGTACTTCTCGTGGGTAAACACTCACCTGAAATAATTCAGCTTTCATAAATCATAACACATTAATTTGCACTCTCTGATTATAAGTAAGATGATCAAGCTGTAAAAAACTTCACTAAACCTTTTTCCTGTCAGGCCCAAATTTCTCAAATTTTACCACTCCATCAATCAAGGAAAAGATGGTATAGTCTTTGCCAAGCCCCACATTCTTTCCTGCATGAAACTATAAGTGTTGAAAAAAAAATTAATCAGAACTTTAGAAAATAGTGAGAGTAAGGCACAATGGATATGACAGTATGTATGGAAAGCTGGTGAGAGTAGCAGCTATCTAACAAAGGCATAGATTGAATGTTGATTGTGCCAGCTTACCTTAGACACTCATTAGAAATTCTTGGATGAACGCAAGTTTAACATTTCACATTTACACACACTCACAATAAAAGTGGATCCTACTAACTTAATTTAAGATAAAATGACATGAATATGGGACCCACCAACTTTGTTATGAGTGTGTGTAAGAATGAGGTGTTAGCGTTAGACTTGTGCTCACCTAAGAATTTTTCGACACACACATGACTTCCTCAATAGCATTCTAACTGTCAATAGGAATAGGACTGATAGTACGAAGTTCTTGCCGTCAACAAAATGTACACAGAAGGTCGGGAATATCTCAACCATAATGAGCATCCATTTATCAACTGAAATGGTTGGAGTTTTGTTAATTGCACAAGATGCAGCTTAACTACCCATTCTTTCTTTCTTCTCTTTATTCCAGCCTTTACTGTATTATTTTCTAGCATTTAGACGGTATGCTACACATTTTCTTATCAGTTCTGATTGCCAACATGTGTAACTTTGTCAAATTTTTGTTTTCTGGATTCAAAGTTGAAGGAAAACAACTTTCTGCAGTAGCAACCACGCTATACCTATACACTGATCATCTATTTGACAATTTGTTAGGAACCCAGAAATAGAACAGTAATTTTATTGAAAGCTTCTCTGTAAAATCGTTCTGTTTAACTATGGAAGAATAAAACAGAAAAAAATACATAAAGATACTGCACAACAGCAAGGGTCTGCAAACCTCCATGTTTAAAGAGCCCCAAAACCTTCACTCGGTAATTACCTACCACTCTCGTTCATCCACCTCTCTCCCTTATATCTCATGGAGCCTCTTACTTTTTCCCTTGCTTCCCACCCCTTGCTGCATGGGCAACATAGTTACAACCCAAATCCTTTTCTAATCCTTGCTCAAAGAAACTCTTATATGCTCTCAAATAATACAAGAATTTATCACCTGGGTGTGTTTGGTTGGGGGTAATAATGGGGTGGAAATATTCACCGATGATCTCTATGTGTAATTTTTACACATATAATTCATCCATAAAATTTCCACTCTATTTTTATCTTCAACATTGGAGTGTCTCACAAACACAGTTACAATGAAACAAACAGTCTATAAGTGACAAAAACCCCAACGCTTAAGTCTTAATCTGCGACTAAAACCCCCTTTCTCAAGGAACATTGAGCAATTCAGAAGTACCGCGCCATTTGTTATGCAAGAAAACAAACACTGACAGGGTGAGTAATAGCAACTCCAAAAAGACCATTTATTCATACTGTTCAAGACATAGCAGCAATTATTCTGAAAATTCAACCCATCGACTAATCCATGTTTGGTAGGAGCAGTATAACAAACAATTCATGCATTCTCACAATAGTTTTTAGTTATAGTACCAACCAATTAAGCATCATTTTTTTTGTAGCAATAAATTGACAAACTTTCGAACACCTGTCGAACAAGATAGACATAAGAAAAAGAAGACCGACCTTGGTTCCGCGCTGGCGAACGATGATGGAACCGGGCTTGGCGACTTGGTCACCGAAGATCTTGACGCCGAGGCGCTGACCCGGAGAATCGCGGCCGTTCTTGGTGCTGCCCGCACCCTTCTTGTGGGCGTTCTGGATGGTCAGCGGCGACCGCTTCCAAGGGAGCGAGACCAACGAGGTGGGGCCCGCAAGGGAAGAAGAAGAAGAAGAACCTGTGAGGAAAGAAGAAGAAGAAGAGCTTGAGGATAAGGAGAGGCCTCTGAATGCAGTTGATATGCTGAAGCTCATGCACACTGCAGCCATGGGATTGGGATTGGCACCTCAAGTTCACTATGCTGTTGTGGTGTGGAGTGTTTGTTTGTGTGTGCGCCTGTACGAGATGAGCTGAAGAAGGCCACAGGTTCAGGGCTGAGGAACCAATTTGAAGAATAATGCCATGGATAAGGGAAAAGAAAAAAGAAACTAAAATTATTAAAAAGAAAGAAAAAAAAAACTGGAGGATTTGTGGGTAATAATCAAGTCAGTGTCTAATAAATTATATAAATTAAGGTTAAAAAATAACTAATACATAAATAAATAAATAAATTGAAACCATATAATGAATTAACAATTTAATTAAAATTTATATAATAAATAGTTTATATAAAGGTTTAAATATGTTTTTAGTTTGTAAAAATATAGAATGTTTTGGTTTTAGTCTCACTAAAATTTTTGCTTTGGTTTTGGTATTTTTTTTTCTTTTGTTTGTAGTCTCAGTTATTTTAAATTTTGATCTCAATAAATATTTTGAAATACATATGTAGTGATTATAAATATTAAAAATTTTTTTTTTACTCTCAAATAATTTAAGAATATTCTTTTGGCCTTTATTATTGTCATCATTTAACATCAAATTTAACCGAAAGGGACGAGAAAAACATAGAAAAAGAGTGACCAAAATCAAAACAAAAATTTTGGAAGAACCAAAATCAAAATGATCCAATTTTACAAGAACTAAAAATATATTTAGCCTTTATATAAATAATTAATCAAATATAAATACTATATGATAAATAATATAAGTCTAATTTCTATGCACTAAATCTTTCAATCATGTATTACTATATTAATAAATATGGTTAAATCACACACTTATTGATTAAGAATTATGCAAATAGGATGATTTCGTCGAATGAAAATGTTATCGCACTCATAATATAAACAAAAAAAAGTTTAAAAAGAGTAGTGTTAGATATACATCAAAATTATATAATAATATTACAACAAAACTCAAAATATTATTTTATCTTTTAATGAAGGTGGATATATTGATAAAAAAAACACTATGAGTGATGATATAATCAATCATATATATATATATATATATATATATATATTCACTTGATATAGCATTTATTGCTATATGCATTAATATTATATTACTCAATTCTATATATATGATCAATCTCTAAAAAAAATATTTTTTATTTTCTACATGAAACTCATAATATTATATATAGTTACATTTGTTGTATCATTTTTTTCTTTTGTTACCAAAAATGTGTTGCCATTTTTGACAATTATTTAAATCCACTATAAAATTATCATTATATGAATTACTTTAATATTTCACATATATCAATTCACTAAAACAATATATGAACCAAATGGTTAAAAAAAAATCAGATATAGTATTTGAAAAACTTACTATTTAATAAAAGGCAAATAGATTATATTGGTTCTTTTATATGAAACGATACTATCGCAACTAAAGAAATTAAATTACTTTTGAGAATATAAAATATTATATTTTTTATATTAACAGTTAAACATGTGTAACTTTTTGTCACAAAATGCATAAAATGTTTCACTAAGATATAGTATTTAGTTATGAAAAGTTTAAATGCATTGATAGAATGATTTATATGTTACTTATGTGTGTATATGCTTATATATACTAGCATTTAGTGTGAATATTAAGAGAATAGTTGTAAAGATGAAGAATTTAGTTAGAAAATCATCAAGCAAAGGCGAAAAAAAAAAAAGTTGATTTATATTTTCTTTCGTGTCATAAAAACCTAACACACCATGGTAACAAAATTAAATTACATTTGAGAATAGCAAGTATTGTATTAATATTCACTACGCAAATAAAATACATAAAGTTCTTCACTAATACATATCGTTTGGTTTGTCAAAGTTTGAATGTATCATAGATTTACAATTTATATGTGCCTTATCTGTATATTAATTTTATGTAGGATTTACTGTAAATATCTAGAGAAAAGTTATGTCAAACTATAGAATTGAGTAAAAAATATATTAGCAAAAGATTAAAAAAATTATGTATGTTCTTTTAGCTAAAAATAGAAAGAAAACTAACATAATATGAAGAAAAAATATATTGTATTACTATATATATAAAAAATAAAATTAACCGTATTTTATATTTAATATTGTCACTAATCAACTTACAATTATTACATGATTTATTATATTTTAATCAACATTTATTTTTATTTATAACTATTATATGATTCTAATAATATTGTAGTATGCAGTTAAAATCACTCTAATTTATTATAATCTAGTTGCGTATGAATATCTACATTATATTTTTCTAAGTTAATCAGAGTATGATTTAAATAAATATATTAATCTTTCTGTTCATGATATCATAATTTTTATAATTTTCTTTTGAGAATATAAAAAGGTGATTTATTCTATTTTTAAATAAAAAATTTTATTTAGCGATCAAGTTAAAATAAAAAGTGACCATAATATCCCTAAGAAAATTAATTTAATGTCATATTTTATTTAGTTGCATAACTTTCAGCATCCAATTTTATAAGGTTAGAGTGTTAATCATTACCTCAATTTGATTGTTCATAATTAATATACATAACTATTGTGATTTTTAGGATTGATTTTAGATATGAGGTGAGCACATCTTTATCATTTTAAATAAGTGTTAAGAATATTTTTAAAAATATATATAATTGACATTATCATTCTTTATGCTACATATTTACCCTCTTGTAATATTTTTAATTAAAATATAAAAAAATACCTGCTCATCAAGTCCTCAAAATAAGTAAAAATATAATTTTTTTTAGAATTATGCAAACAAACAAGTAAATATATTTTTAAGCACTTATTATCAAAATAAATAAAGAAACGTTTCTCTTCTAATATTCACATTTAAATGGGTTTATTGGCTAGAATAATCAAATAAAATAACCAGTAAATTTTTATTATATATAATTTTTATTATAATAAAAATTTTGTTAAAGTATTTTTATTGAAAATAATTATTATTAATAAGTCCGTGCAATGCGCGGATAGTATAGCTGTACATCAAACATTATTTACTCAAAAAACTCGTTGTACCCCGTCAAAATCAAAAGTACGGGGTTCACAGTAGAAGCCTCGAGAGGATTACTATTTTAATATTTAAAAGTATATTATTATTTTTTTTTATGAAAAGTGAATTATTATTTTATTTAATAGTAATAAAATGACCAAGTCGAAGCCCCTCTACAAATCAAGTTAGGGTGTCTAACTTATGCACCCTTTATTAAACGTTGAAACAGCATTTATGTGATTGAATTTGACCACGTCGAAGCCCCTCTAGAAACTAGAAACTACAACTACTCCGGTTGACTTCTTCTCTTTTTACCCTTCAGCCACATGCAGCTAGCTACTCACTACTAAGTAAGCGGGTGTATCCAGAGTGCTGTTATCTATCATTACCGTCCAACTTCTCTGTTCATAATCAACATTCTCTCCTTGATCCTTATGTCAGAGGATGGGTCATGATTCAATTCAAGTATGATGTTTTCGTGACCTGCAACGATGCAGACATTCCCTTTCATTTTTCTAGCCACTTGCTTCGGGCTCTAAGGGACAAGCAAATTAAGACGTTTAAGGATTCTAAGCTCGAGGTAGTAGGAGATGAATTATTACCCTCACACGTCAGAGTCATTGAAGGATCTCAAATTTCGTTGATAATATTCTCCGTAAATTATGCCTCTTCCGAGTACTGCTTGAATCGACTCGTCAAAATAATTGAGTGCGCCAAAGAAAATAATGCCCAAATTGCAATCCCTGTATTTTACCATATAGATCAATCTTGGGTACGAAACCAGAAGGGAAGTTATTCTTATGCCTTCGCTAAGCACGAGAAAAAGTCATCATGGGAGGACGTGCACAGATGGAGGAAGTATCTCACAGCAGCCGCAGATTTGTATGGATTGCATTCTAGAGAATCTCGGTTAGTTCTTATTTCGCTATTAGATCATTAGGTTGTTTAGAGGTGAATCTTATTTCTATTACATTTTGCTACCCTAACTTGATTGATATGTCCATGTTAGTTATTTCAAGAGCTGGTTTGTGTGCAATTGTTTAGATTTAAAAAAAAATCTTTTTCATTTAAAAGGATACTTTTTATGTTTTTTTTATATGTTTGTGTAATTTTTTTTTTTTGGGTAAAAAGAGAATCAGTGTAAAAAGTACAAAGCAATATTTTTTTCAGAAGCTCTAATTTTCATCTTGTAGGGGTGAAAATTTTTATTGATAATTTTCATCCGTTTGAATTTGCCTTGCATGGTACAGGAATGATGGTGAACTTATTGGTGCAATTGTCAAACTTGTGTTAGAAAGGATGAACCAATTGACCCAGGAGAATTGTTATAGATCCCCTGTGCATTTTGATTGTGGTGAAACCAGTGGCGTTGACGGGTCCAATATTCATAATGTGTCGCTGAAGGGATCGTTTAGGAGAACCATTATCTCATGGCAAAAGGGTAAGATTTTAGGGAGAGGGTCATATGCGACCGTGTATGAAGGATTGTCCAAGTGAGTATTCGTTTATTCAATTCATTTTTTGTTCTTCCATCACATAGCTGGAGATTTGTCTTACTTGTTTTGATCTAACCTGCAATTGGAAGCAAGGAGAACCTTCCTTATTACAGATAGAAAGATGATCTGGTGACTTTTTTGGGATTTTCAGTTGGAATCAATTTAGTATGTTTCATGGAAAGTGAAAAAAATGAAAATTGCATTTTCTGATTTCTCTTGTTCAAGTATGTGATAAATTCTTGTCTTCTATACCGAAAGCCATAGTCAGAATCTAAACTCAAATATTCATCACATGTAAAATGTTACAAATTATAGAAAGTTGGTTTATCTAGTCAGTTGATTCATCCAGCTTATGTCTAAGGCTATAAGCAATATTTATTAGTTGCTACATTTTGGGATTTTGATTTGTTGCAGATTCAGTTATGAATTATTCTTTAGCAATAGCTTATACATCAGAGTAGCCCAATTATTTTGAAGTTTTACTATCAGTTTTGGTTCAAACAGATCATTTGGTTGCTCATCCATGTTTCTTGTCTTAACTTTGCCTTGTTTTAAGAGACGTAACACATGCATTTTCTTTTCTCTCAAGCGATGGATTCTTTTTTGCGGTGAAGGAAGTCTATCTGGAGGATGAAGGAAGCCAGGCCAAACAATGCATTTCCCAACTTCAGCAGGTGGAGGACTTAGTCTTCTCATCAAAGCTTATAACATTCCTTTATTAGTTCATTCAATCTTATATGCATATTTGTCGCCTTCTCTTCAGGAAATATATTTTTTAAGTCAGTTTCAACATGAGAACATAATTCAATATATTGGCACAGACATGGTACGCTTTAGTTAGTCCTTTCTAGTCCCTTAAAATATGATGTTAAGAGAAGAATTATTAGATTGTTGCAAATGAGGCAATTTCTTTTTTAATCATTTTAAAGCGTTTTATTTCTCCTTGCCTTTTATATATAATTTTTATCTTTTATTTCTCAGGACAATAATATGTTGTACATTTTTCTCGAGCTTGCAACAAAAGGATCATTGGAAAGGCTCTATAAAAATTATAGTTTAAGTGATTCTCATGTTTCTGGCTACACAAGACAAATTTTAAATGGTTTGAAGTATCTTCATGATCGTGGTGTGATTCATAGGTAACACGGAACATTCTGTCAATGTAATCATTATACCAGCAATAACATCAAGTTTACTTAGGTCATGTTTGGGAGTTTTAGGGGGTGGAAGAGAAGGGTCTTTAATGGAGTATAGTGGATGATGAGAGAACACTTTGTTGTTTGGGAGTTTATAATGTAAATGAGTAGAATGGAAGGATGTGTAAATTTTATTGTCCGTTTTTATCCTTTTACTTTGTGTGTGTATTTTTCATGTACGAGAGATTTTCAGTTTTTCTTTTTAGGACAGCTTTCACTTTCATTATTGTCCAGTTTCAGTTTTTCATTTTTAGTTTTCAGTTATTAATTTGCTACTTTCTAATTAGTATTTTTCAATTTCAGGGACGTCAAGTGTGCTAATATATTGCTTGATGAAAATGGGATGATAAAGCTTGCAGATTTTGGGTTAGCAAAGGTCCTTTTCTTCACCAAAACTAACTTTTTTAACAAATCAACATCTTATCAATGTAAATTCCATATGCTAATTGCTTGAAATTATGTTGTTATTTTTTTACCTTCCTAGGCAATTGAATTGAATAGTGCCAAAACAAGCATTGGTACGCTACGCTGGATGTCCCCTGAGGTATTGTATCTGTATGTAGTGTATGTTTGATTATATAATTACTTTTAATGGATGAACTAGAATGAGATGGCGTGTTAGGAATACTTCCCGTTTGGGCAAGTTTATTCCAGGAGGAATAGAATTGGGCCAAGAAAAAAAGCAATAACTAAGCTGGTTAAGAGATAAATGAGAGGGAATGTAGTTAGGGAAGGGATAGAAGAGTATAAATAGGAGAGGAATAAAGGTAGTTAGTGTGGATTTCATTCATTTGTAACTAGTTCTAAGATTGAGGAATTCTCTCTCTCAGGGTTCTTCTTGTACAAACACATTTGGGTCCTTGGAAATTTTCCAGGTCCATTAATAATGCATACCTATTTCTGTTATTCTTCAGATATCAATCTCATCATTGGTATCAGATTCACGTTAATCGTGGGAGACAGCTTGAATGGCCGCCAAATTGGAGAAGAAATACGACTCATTGGAAGCATCCTTGATGCCCTTGCAATCGCAACACGAAGAGAATCATGATCGGTTGCAACTTGGATGCGACGAGGATCGTGCACAGAGTGAAGGTTTGGTGGAGGAATCGCGATTTGATGCAATCAATGAAAAAGATTGGGGAGCGATTGGAGGCATTGGAAGCCAATCGTGACTATGCTTCGTTGTCGCGCTCTGAATCGCATCGCGAATTGCGCAAGGACAATTTGCATTGCATTGGACATTCAGGTGTTGAGGCACAATGGCATGATAACAGCCGTGAGCGGAGGCGCAACGAGGCTTATGGAAGTTCCATGACAATGACGGATCTCCAATTGGGAACCAGTGACAACATCCACTTGAACAGTGCCACCGTATTGATGTGCGCTTGTTTCACTGACGGTGCGTATACTTGGATTGATGCAATTGAAAGATATTTTCACATCTGAGGTCCCTAAGCCTCAGTGATTGTTTATGGCCAAGGTGGCGATAAAAGGTAAGGCCTTGGTCGGTACCGATGGTGGGAGAGTTCTGCACCATATCTAAGTTGGATAAGTTTTAAAGACGCACTTGTGCAATGTTTTCAACCGAACGGTTCAAAATCCATTCAGGTGCTGCTGAAACAAGATGGTTCAGTGTGAGAATATCGAGAAAATTTCGAGCTTCTTGCTAGTCCCTTTAAGATTTCAGAAAGGAGATTTTTGCTTGGCATCTTCCTCAATGGATTAAAACCCGAGGTACGAGCTTAACTCTACTTACAATCCTTCTCCACTCTAGATGAATTAATGAATAGAGAGAATTAGTAGAAAGTCGCAATAAAATGTTATTGAAAGTAGCAAATAGACCTGTTTCTCGATTTGGTAATATGGGCAGCATGTTTGGACGATGTCAAGGACCAATTTTAGGCCCTGCACCTAATGCCAACATCCATCGTAGTAAAGAGGATGGTAAAAATGGACTAGGTCCTGGTTGTAGAGGGTTTAGGACCCTATCAGATAATGAATATAGGGACAAAGGAGCTAAAGGATTGTGTTTCCTTTGTGATGAACGCTTCACACCTGACCACGTGTGTAAAAATAAGGGTTTCAAGGCTTATGGTAATGGAGGAATCTGCTAATTTAGGGAGGGTGAATGCCATGATGTTAATGAGGAATTAAGGGGAGGAAATTCTAGTACAGCACTTGGAATTCAAGACTATGGGAGCGCATAATAGTCAGCGTTCTATTAGAGCTTGAGAACTTGTTAAAGGATGTAGGGTGAGGGTTTTGATTGATCCAGGAGCCTCTCACAATTTTATTGATCCGAGCTTGATAGCTGATGCTCACTTGGTCATTTCGAAAAATACTGACTTCGTGGTAACTGGAGCAGGGGTAATCAAATTTCAAGAACAGGGAAATATAAAGATATGAGGTTTTGATCACCAACCTTGATGATTACTCAAGATTTCTTTGTTTTCTCCTTGGACAACTTGAAGTAGTGTTGGGGCTGGCATGGTTAGACACATTGGGGATACGGTTACTAATTTTGGCAAGTCGTATTACCATCAATATGGGGCAGATTGGGCTATGTTCCAGGGTATCCTGAGCTGTGTTATGTTGGTCCTACTAAAGGTAGCTTTGAAGGGAATTCAATAGGAGGCTACAAGTTATTTGGTGCAATTGTGGCCCATTTTGTACAAGACAAAGGTGCAGGAAGCTATCCCAACTCAAATACAACAGGTCCTGGATTCGTTCCCCACGATTTTTGAGGCATTACTGGGCCTTCCTCCTCATAGGAGCCATGACCATGCTATCACCTTGAAGGAGGGTGTAGACACTCCAAATTTGAGGCCTTATTGTTATCCTCATTATAAAAAAAAATAATAATAATAAGATAGAAATGCTGGTGCAAGAGATACTTATGGTAGGAACTATACGACCAAGTGTTAAGCCCATTTGCTAGCCCTATCCTCTTGGTTAAGAAGAAATATGGGAGTTGGCGATTTTGAGTTGACTATAGAGCACTAAACCGAATTACAATTCCAGACAAGTTCCCAATCCCCATTATTGATGAGCTACTTGATGAATTAGCGGGGCCAGCCCTCCTTTCCAAATTTGACCTTAAGTCCGGGTATCACCAAATACGTATAGTGGAGGAGGACGTTGCTTTCCGCACACATGAGGGCCACTATGAGTTTCCGTCATGCCGTTTGGCCTCACCAACGCTCCCTTGACGTTCCAAGGATTAATGAATGACATTCTCAAACCTTTCCTCCGCAAGTTCATTTTGGTATTCTTTGACGACATCTTGGTCTATAGTAAGGCAAAGGACGAGCATGCTTAATGTAACGCCCGATTTCTCCGTTAGAGTACAAATGACCGAAATGCCCTGAGGTCATTTACCCGAAATTCAGGGCAGTTGCCCCGGCAACCCTCGAATGGGTCAACTCGATGTTTGAAGGGGATTATGCTGTTATGAATGATATCGAGGGGAAACCTCGTTCTCAAACTTCGGCTCAAAATGACCAAAATACCCCCTGTGTCTACACGGGTAAAAGATGCCGTTTGAGCCCGAACTTTTCCGGAAGTTTAGAATGATGTTTATGAGCAATGTTTGATGTTTAGTTAAGCAGGAAGGTCCTGGAGTTTTAGTGCAAAATTACCATTTTGCCCCTAGAACGTGTACAGTGCGCCTAATGAAGCAAGCAAACCTAAGCAATATTAGGCTCTAATCGAAGATTAATTTATTTCGATAATTAATCTAGAGTCAAAATGATTTATTAAGGTTAATTAGAACCTAAGATTGCTTAGATAAACTCTAATTGTATTCTTTAAATTCAAGATTTCTAGTCATGGAATCTTGAATAGTGTTTTCTCTCTCTTCCTTAAATTAAGGAATTGAGCCATACCTCATTTGACCAAAAGAATTATTTTAAATTACTAATCTAATAAGATCACCCTCCTAATCAAGTCTTGAAACACCTCAATTAACCATTTTCTCACCTAAACGCTTGCTTACAAACTCCTAATCAAAAAGCCTAATCATAGAAACACTTAAACACATCCTTAAACCACAATTACATGAACAAAAATCCCTTCCCCTTGGCTGATGAGGGCCGAAAATCTGTCCCCAAATGGTGCCACATGTTGAGTTGTGATGCACTCCAAGCCCATGCCTTAGGCCATACCTTGCCCATGCTTCCAACCATGCTTGCCATGCCTAAACCCATGCTTTTGTAAGAGATATTTTCCTCCTCCCTTGACCTTGAAAAAGTCATCAGCCATTCCCTCCCAAATCAGCCAACATGTCTCATTTTTCTATAAATACCAAGCTTTGATGAACCTTGTCACACTTTGGTTCACTTGGTAAGTTCACACTTCTTGCAAATTCTCTCATTCCTCTCAAATTCCCTCAACTTGGCTGATTTCTTCCTCAAGACTCCAAAAGGATTTCCTTCTCCTTCCATCTAGAAAACAAAGCTTTCTTACATCTCTTCAAGACTTCTTAAGGTAGGGGTTAAGTTTTGATGATTTTTGTTTGTGTTCTTCAAGAAAGTTCTAGTTTTTCTCTTGGTTTCAAACTCCTTTTCCTTCCTCTTTCTTTTTCGGCCAAGAGGCCTTCTTACAAAAAGAATGTGAGCTTGATGATGAGGTTTCAAGATAATGATTTGTTGTTGTCATGTGAGAAACCTCTAAAGCTTGAAACAACTTGGTCTTGGACCATACATGCTTGGATTTCCTTTCTTTTCTTGGCTTAAGTTTCGGTTTTTCCTCTTCCACTTTCCTTTAAGGATTTTCAGTTTTTCTTCTATGGATTTGAACAAAGTTTGTAAAATATGTCTAGTAGATCACGAAAGTTTTGTTAAGAAAGTTAATCTCATGATTTCAAAGAGCTCTAGGCTTACCCTTGCCAACCTTAAAGTTGGTCGGCCGTTCTAGAATCCGCGCTAGATTGAAGCCTATGAGCAATAAAATAAAGAATATGACTTAGTTCTTGTAGTTTTGTTTAGACAAAGTGATGAACTTTGGGTCCATTTCCTTAAGCTTGATGGTGAGTTCAAACCTTAAGATTTCTCTTGAAGTCTAGGTGCTAAGAACTCTAAAGCTTGCCTTATGATGCATAATGGGTTGAGGTTTATGTTCCTCTAAAAGTCTTGCAAGAGCTCTAGCTAAGACAAAAACAAGATGCATTCATGTTTAAATTTATGTCTTGCATCTCATGTTTATTTTGATGTTATCACTAATTTCACAAGAGTAAATGAATGAACTTGCATTACCATATTTAAATTCCCAAGCTTGCATTTCATGTTTATATTTCAAGTCATCACTTAATCCTTGAAGATAATAATGAAGTTGCATCTCATATTTATTTTATGCTCTCACTTTACTTTCTAATGAAGAGTAAAATAAAGTGCATGGCATGTTTAAGATTTTGTCATCACCTAAACACTCTAGAGCTCAAAGACTTGCCCTAAGTATCCTAAAAAGGAAACTCCATTCAAAAAGAAATGGATGAGTTTTGGTATGAACCAACAATGGTTTGATTTTGTAAAATACATGAATAATTTTCAAGGAAATGTTGGAAAACTGTTTTATGAGGTCTCAAGAGGTTTAAAATAGTTTGGAATGTGTCAAAATCATGTTTTCTCAATTTCGGAGGTTCTGGTAATCGATTACCACCAATGTAATCGATTACCAGAAGGGTTTTGAAGGACCTTTGGTTCTGGTAATCGATTACCAGAGGCAGTGTAATCGATTACTACGGCTTTTCATGCCCAGAACCTCTTTGGAAACCCTGTAATCGATTACTTTATAATGTAATCGATTACCAAATGTTCTTTACTTTAAAACGATTTAACCCTAAGTAATCGATTACGTCGTATGTAATCGATTACCTATGTTCCTTACTTTTCAGAAACGTTTAACCTACGTAATCGATTACCATTATGTGTAATCGATTACCCGTTGTTTGAAAACCCAGAATGAATTGAGCTCCTGGTAATCGATTACTAGGAACATGTAATCGATTACCAGAACACCTTTTGTTTCAGAACATTCCAAGAGAAAACTAGCAACTTATATGCATTTCAACCCAAGAGATTATGTGATCTTATGGGTTCATGATTTGGTTCTATGTTTGGCTCCTGTATAAATGCTGTTCTAAGGTGTTAAATGTGTAAAATTATGTTGAGTGAAGCAAGGATCGATTTAGAGAAGCTAGTAAAGAATAAGTAACTAAAAAGGGACTTGAGATGAGAATTCTAGAACACCTTAATACAAAGAAGTGCAAATCTGTTCTAGAATGGTTAATTCAGGATAAATGATTCATAATTAGTAAGACATGTACAAGATCCCTTCATAAATGATTAGGTGCTAATTTCTAAGTATAAGATGATGATAAGAGATCTAAGTGGTTTATAACTTAGAGAACATGCCTAGGAATCCCTCATAATTGATCTAAGAATTAATTATGGAGTCTTAGGCGAAGATGGATCTTAAAGGGTCGCGAATGGAGATTCTAGAGCCCCTTAAGCAAACGATATATATTTCTGCCCTTTTATGTTGAGTGCTGAGTGGAATCTTGGTGAGTTCAAATCTTAGAGGAAAAGTTTAAGTGCCAACCCCTTGAGGGTAATAATAATGCAAATACAAGTTTAAAGCCCGAAAGGGGCAAAGCATAAGATATGAGATAGGTGGACGAGAGAGTATGATTATGATGATGAACCTCGTGCACACTTATGATGATGTGATTATGTTAGTTCCTTGAGCATGAAACTTTATATGCATAATTTGATGAAATGTTGTGTTTGAGATGCATAATGTTTCAAAGATATGAATGAAATTGAGAAATATGCTCATGTGAACTAGAAAGTTGTGGCAATGAGAAAGTTCCATGAAAATGATGCATGTGACTGAAATTATGTGGCATGACTCAAATTTGAGGAAATTCGGAGAGTAGCTGTTATGCCGCCGAATTTCCGTCAAATTTGAGGGACAAAAAGAAAGTTTTTGAGAAATATGAAGTTTAAAGTTATATGCCGAGACGCATTTCTCCTGCTCTGAGGAGAAAGTAAACCGTGGGGGGTATGGACGAGACCATACCGAAGCGGACAAAGTCGCTGGTCTTAACCAGTCGATGCGTTTCGAAGAAGGAGAAAGTCCCATGATGGGTGATCCTTAGGCCCCCTACCCGTACTCTGGGAGTCGGGATTATGATATTTATGATTCGCTTATCAAGAGGATAAGTAAGAGCTAGTGACGACTAGTTAAGGTATGAGCTCATAGCCTAGCTTAAGGGGTGCGGTTACTATATTATTGGTGACACAAGTATGAGAAAAGGAAAGATGTTCAAAGAAAAGTTTCATGCCACACAAATGTTGTTTGAATTATTGTTTGATTTACCTAAAGTGCCACCATGCATCCATGAAACATTATGTTGCATACATGCATTAAGAATCATTATAAAAGACATGGACCTTGGACAACAACCTTTGCGAAAACCTCATAATGAACCTATGCATGCTCAACATTTTCATAATAAACCCAAGGTTCCTGGGACGTAAACGATGGCACTAGGATAGAGGACTTCCCTCCTGAGATTCTTTAGTAAGAATTCTCACCCTCTCTCTGTTTCTTTCCGTTACGTCTTCAGATATCGAATGGCGTCGTTCGTGATTTTCATTGACCCGCCTACATGGGAGGTGCACTATGACCCCGAGCATCAGTCCTACCACTTCAAGGGTCATTGCGAGGTGCGCGTTTTTGCATATGTGGGACGCCCTTTTGCTTCCCCCGTCTCCAGCTATCACTTCGATCCGACTTCACCCTTTGGCGACGACCTCGATCTTTGAGAGGACACGACCCCGAGATGAGCGAGACGTCGTGCCCAACCTTCCTCGTCGGAGGTACGCGGATATCCTGAGTATGTTCCCGTACTCGATCAGAGGCTGATCCTTGGAGGGATCTTCCCCTTCGTTCCCTAGGGGTCACGGAGGAGGTAGTGAGGACACGTCACCAGCCGAGGTATGCGAGGCGCGTTCGACAGCCGAGAGGCGACCACGACGCGGAGGCCATGCTGTCCCTCGATTTCCATGCCTAGATCTCTCTGCTTCGTTGGGCTACATCCGAGGAGCTTCGTCAGTTCGCGGGCTACATCTCCCCAACGAGGACGGCGTCACCAGTAGGCTTGGAGTGGGAGGGTAGTGATAGTTGGGTGTTTATCTTTTGGGATTATTACCATGTATTTGTCTTTATGTTTCCCATTGTCCTGCAGCTCCCCCACTAGTGCGGGTAAGACTTTATGTTTCTGTTATATTTCTATTGTGATGTACTAAACTATATTATCTAAAGTAATGAGGAATGATGTTTATGATGGATGTGTTCTTTAATGTTTATATTCTGTATGTTTTATTTATTCTTCCGCTTCACGTTGTTTATGTTACGCGCAAAGGCTCGCACTTTGGTTTATATAAATCATTTCAAAAAAAAATTTTACCGTATTTTCCGCTAAGTATTTTATAAATGAATTTAAAGATAAGTAATAACTAATAATTAGCCTTGATACGTCCTAGGCGTATTGGGGTTAAATATTAGGGTGTTACACTTAACACTTGGCTGAGATGTTTAGGTCCTTAGGTAGCACCAACTGGTATTAAACAAAAAGAAATATGACTTTGCAATGAGATAAGTCGAGTATTTAGGCCATATTGTGTCTACTAGAGTTTTCAGATCCTAAGAAGACAGAAGCTATGAAATGTGGCCAGTTCCAAGGATTTGAAAGGATTGAAGGGGTTATTGGGATTTAGGTTAGTACAGCATTTTGTGCAAGGTTATGGGGCGATTGCAAGACCATTGACTTCTAACAAAAACGGACTCATTTGTTTGGTAGACCTTGCTCAACAAGTCTTTGACAAACTCAAACAAGCCATGGAGGATTTACCAGAACTTGTGGTCCAGATTTTTCAAAACCATTTATGTTGGAAACGGATGCTTCAAGCCAGGGGCTAGGGCGGTTTATCTCAAGGAGGGAAACCAATTGCCTTCCTTAGCAAGGCCCTTTTCAGCGCACAACTGAAGTTCGTTTATGAACGCGAACTGATGGCAATCATGTTGGAGTCCAGAAATGGCGCCATTACCTCCTTGGCCGCCACTTTGTGATCATAATCATCAGAGGAGCCTCAAATTCTTGCAGATCAAAGACTATTTGGGAAGAACAACTGAAATGGACCTTGAAATTAATGGGGTTAGACTTTTAATACAATACAGACGGGGTTTACAAAATAAGGCGTCGATGCTTTCCGAGAGATGATGTACTAAGCAATCTCTGGTGTCAGCCAACATTTGGGAGACAATTGAGAGTGAAATTGCAATAGATTCTCATCTACATCCATCATCAAGGGGCTGAGAGGGCCACCGATTTCCAGATTATAGCCTAAAAAATGGGCGAATTTTCTATGATCCCACGAAATTCATCTCAGATTCTAGTATTGTTAGCTGAGGTGCATGAATCAGCTTCGGGGTCATTCCGGGTTTTCGCACATATAAGCGGCTTGCAGCCTTTTATTGGAGGGGTATGCGCAGTGTCAAAAATATACCATGTGTTCTCACTTACTATTACGAACATAAATTTCAATTATTTTTGTATTATTCTCCTGATTATAGCTTCTATTGAATTTCCTATACCAGACTATAAAATCTTGAAACTTTTGTATTTTCAATCATTTGTAATTCCTGGAAATGTCTCAATGAGAGGACCTTGTTATTTATGTAAGAAACTTCAACAGAAATGATAGAAAATATGGAGGCATGTGTATTATTCTTAGAATCATGTGTTGAAGATGAAAATAACAATAAATAAAAGATAAAACTGGGCATAAAGGGCCCTTCACCCTCCTAAATTCCTATTGTTAGAGAAAGTTTGCTGATCCTATAAAAGTTTACCAAAGGAGGAAGCAGGGGTGGTCTAGGCAATGCAATGCTTGCTGGCTCTTAAGAAAAGAAATATGTAGGCCCATTAATGAATTTGAGGCCTAACAGTTGGGGAGTGGAATATGAGGAAAGAACACGTGGCCTGTTGAGGGAAGGGAGTATATTTTCACCTAGAGTAGGATTTTGGGAAAAAATTCAGGCTGGGCTAGGAGAGTGAGCTGCTCCAAGTGCTCAAGGCCTCTCTCTTTTGTAGTTGCTTCTATTCTCAATCTTTTTGCATTTCTCAGTTTTAATACACATTGCTCGTATATTTGCTTCTATTTACCTGTGTTAGCATCTATCAATTGGTATCAATCCTCTCATTTGTAGGAGTAGGTGTGCTCATTTTGCTGAAGTTGTCACATGGAAGAACACGTTGCTAAATGGAAGGAGGTGAGAGATGTGCCCGGAGAGGAAGGACGATCACCAACATCTCCGTGGTCGATCACCGCCACCACCACGACTATCGTTCCAAGTTGGCTCGGATGACCGCTAGAATGGGGTTTTAGAAGAGATCAAGGGGAACATCACTCCCTTTCTTCCTCTCATAGCGAGCATCATGAGTCACGGTCTCGAGATCGCGATGATTGGAGCTCCCCTCAATCCTTTGATGGTCATCGCCGCTTGGAACGGCAACCATGGCCGAATCGACCTCGTCATCGCTACACGGAGAGTCCTTCTCCTCAGCACCACGAGCGTGATCAGAAGTTGGAGCTCTCCATTTTTTCCGCGACGACATGATAGGCTGGATGGTGAAGATCGAACGATGTTTCTTGATGGAATCGAGGGTGAAGAGAATTTTGATGTGGTGGTCCTGGCGTTGGAAGGGCACGCATTATCTTGGTACCAAGTATGGGAGGAGCAGACACAATTCCCTTCATGGAGGTCCTTCTAGGAAGGCATCATGCTCAGTTTCAGGATGGTGAGGGACCCATGGACCACTTTTACGCTTAAAGCAAATGGGCTCCGTGCTTGAGAACATTGATGAATTTGAGTGCATATTAGGCCCAATGCGTGATTTGGACCGTGAGGTTCTTAAGGGTATTTTTCTAAATGGGCTTCGTGGCAATTTGAGGGCTGAGTTAAGGAGTTTGGATCTGGGCTAGCTGCAGAAATAAAAGATAGAGCTCTATTACTTGAAGAACGAAACGAGAATGGAGAAGTGGGGGGATTGTGCCATCCGAGCGGACTTTGGGCCAGGCTAGGGCCATTTGACTTACAAGATAGTCCCTTCTTTACACAAAGGCGGTGGGGGATGCGAAGCTATGACGGAGAGGTTTCGTGTGGCTCCAAGGGGACAAATGGAGGGGTAGGCCGCGTTTATCCCAAGAAGAGCTCCAGGACAAGAGTCGGAGGGGGTTTTGCTTCAAATGTGGCGAATGGTGGGACCTGGAACACGCATGCAAGCTAAAGCACTACAAGTTGGTGTTTCTAGAGGATTCAGAGGCGGAAGAAACGGGAGGAAGAGGACGACGACCGCAAGGGGAAGAAGCCGATTTGGCTATAAAGCCCTTACATCTACGCTCAATAGCCTCCAAGGTTTCATTACCTTAAACAAATCATTCAAGGTGCGTGGAAAGGTGAGGGAGACCGAGGTAATAATTTTGGTTGATATGGAGGCCGATGCTAACTTCAGCTGCCACGATGGAATGTTCCGTTCACGGTGGAAGTGGTCACGGAGAAATACGGTGGGGATGTGGGACTGTTAGGCTCTGAGGGTGGAAATTCAAGGCAACCCCATTTCCCAAGCGTTCTTTGTCCTTGAGTTGGGAAGTACAGATGTGGTCCTGGGTATGACTGGATAGCTAGTCTGGGAAACATCCGGGCTAATTTCTAGAAGCAATACATATAATAGAAGGAAGGCGAGGAATGGAAGCTTATCCAAGGCAAACCCTCTTTAAGCACAGCTCCAAGTCTTGTGGAAGACAACGCTGAAGGCATTGAGAGCGGATGGGAGGGTTATATGATTGCCTCGTGTGCCACGGTTGAAGCGAGGAGGGGAATCCACAACCCTGAAGCGTGAAGGTACCTACTAAACTTCAAGATTTGCCTGAAGTATGAAGATATCTATGAACTTCCTCAAGGGTTACCTCCCCAAAGGTCCCAAGATCACTCTATCACGTTGAAAGAAGGAGCCAACATACCCAATATTTGGCCATACAGGTACCTTTACTTTCAAAAAAATGAAACTGAGAAATTGTTGGAGAAATGTTGTTTTTCTAGGATTATTAGACCTAGCACTAGCCCTTATTCAAGCCTAGTAATTTTGGTAAGAAAGAAAAATAGGGGGTGGCATTTTTTTGTTGACTATAGGGCCTTGAACAAGGTGACAATACCGGATAAATTTCCAATCCCAATCATAGATGAATTCCTGGATGAGCTAGGAGGAGCCCGAATTTTCTCGAAATTGGACTTAAAATTAGGGTATCATCAAATTCGGATGAAGGAGTCAAAAGTGGAGAAGACGACTTTTAGAACTCATGAGGGACATTATGAATTTTTGGTGATGTCGTTTGGGCTCACTAATGCTCTTTCAACATTTCAAGCACTAATGAACACGTTTTGAAGCCGTTCTTGCGATGTTTTGCCCTAGCATTTTTTGATGACATTCTCATCTACAACAATTAGAGGAGGAGCATGGGAGCATGTACAAAAGGTGTTGGAGCTTTTGTGTAGCAATAGCCTTTAATCAACAAAAAGAAATGCACTTTTGATCAAAAGGAAATTGAATACCTAGGTCATTTGATATTAGGGGAAGGAGTGAAGACTGATTTGAAGAAGGTTGAATCTATGTTAGCTTGGCCGGTCCATCTCTAAAGGGCCTGAGGATTTTTGGGCATTACCTTAGCAGGTTCGTGAAGGGTTATGGAAGAATTGTGTAGCCCTAACGCAATTGTTCAAGGATTGTTTTCAATGTGGTGGAAGCCCAACTAGCCTTTGAAAAGTTGAAGAGGGCTATGACTAGCCTCCTGGTTTAACTTTCCTAATTTTGAAAAGGATTTCGTGATAGAAGCTTCGCGGGATCGCGACGGGACGACAAAAAATTAATCTGTTAAAATTGGAGTCGCCACAAGTTTATTTAAATTGGGAAAACATGGAAAAATCCGCTTTATTAAAAATTGATCTTTGAAACCGGATTTTAGCTTGGAGTCGGTGCATGCATAAGGGTAAGATTTTACTTGGCACCCCTAATACACCGTCCTTACCTTAATTGATTTGTGCAAATTATTAATAACCTTGCAAAATATTCATTTTTATATTTTTATTTACAACAAAATTTCAAAAGATAAATTGAGAAACACAAGTGTCACAAGGTGTTCAAAATCCGTGTTAACAATTTCACGGTTAAATTAACAATTTTATTCAAAGTACCATATTTTACAAATAAGTAACAAATTTAAATTAAATATATGAAAATAAGATTTTTTATGAATTATAAATATTTACAAATAAGATAAAAATTTATTTTAATATTTTTTACGAAAGTAAAATAAAATATGAAAGAGAACATACTTTTAAAGAAAATTTGAAACATCAAGCTGTCACAACAATGTCATATTGAGTTAACAAGCCGTCCTGGCTAAATTAACTTTCTTATTTGAAGTAAAATATTTCCTAAAGAAATGAAAATTAAATGAAATAAAATATCTCGTAAAAAAAAACTCATGAAAAATTTACAATTAAGACAAAAATTATAAATATTAGATTTTGACTTACAGGGATCAATCGCCACTCCTACGTATCCTCCGGTGTAATGGGGAATTCAAAGTCACATAGTTCTGTTGAAAATGAGTATGTGTTTTGTGGATTTTAATTAAAATAAAATAAATGAAAGGTGTGTTGATTGATTTTAATTTTGAAAAGAAATTTTGATTGAATAATTATTAGAAGATGGAATCCACTAGTGCACAAGACTTAAGGAACAGGTTACTAAATGAATCCTTAGAATTTTAACAATACATGAAGGAGTCATCTACCTCTCAATCATAACTGTTAATTGTTGCGGATTGAATATTCATTATTTTTGACAAGTTTTAATTTTAATGAAATTAATTTAGAAATATAAACACACAATTTAAGCAAAATATAAAAGCACATATAATAATTAAGCACAATTACACGAATAATTTAAATGCACAATTAATAAAATAATTAAACTAACAATAAGATGAATTTATAAACATAATTACACAATTAATTGAAGCGAACACATAAATATATACGATAATTAACCTGAAAATAAAATGAACATAATTACACAAATAATTTAAACACGTGAAATAAGATTAAATAGAATAGACATAATTACACAACTAATTTAAACATATGACACATATAAAATGATTAAACTAAAATCTGATTATTATTATTATTATTTTTTTATTATTAAAAACTCATATAATTTAACAAAACAAAAAAAATCATTTTTTTATTTTTATTTTTATGTAATAAGAAAATTGATTTAATTCCAAAAACAAAATAAATTTTTAATAAATCAAAATACTCAAGCCTCATTTGAACTAAAAAAAAAATTTTATTTTAGACCAAAATAATTCAGACCCAAACCATTAAACCCAAAATCTAATTTACCAAGACATAACAATGTTGATCCAATAAAATAAAATGATAACAATAACTAAAGTGAAAATAAATAAAATAAAAACACTCCATCAATCTCTACTACCTCCTGTACTTATCCACATACATTAAATCAAACACAAACTCACGCACATAATAACATATACACGCATATGTACTTAAATCACAACAAATAACAGTAACAACAACAATAATAATAATAATGCTAATAACCCTTTTCCTATTTTACTAATTTCTTTCCCTCCTTAATACTATGCATTCACGGACTGCAAAAGAAAAGAAAGAGAAATGTTAAGATTGAGAAATAAAGAATGAGCACTAGAGAGCATGAGAGAAAGTTAGAGATAGAAGCTGAATCTAGAGAGATAGAAGGAGAAAGATGGCGAGGGAGAGTCGGTCTGAAGGGGGACCAATGGCGGCTGGGCAAGGTGGATATGAGGTTTTGGTGCACATTCCTTGGCGGACGTGCCAGGACGCGATCTTTCCAGCGCGGAGAGAAGAGGTGCTTGCCGAGCTCGCATGCGAAGGGGGAGGCGGAGCTGGCTCGCGTTACCCGGTGAGGCTGGCACCGGCGGAGCACGGTCGCTTGCGCCGGCCAAGGGTGGAGGAGCTCTCTTGCGTGGAAGGCGTGAGTTGTTGGTGGTTGCGTGTGAGAGGAAGGAAGGACCGCGAAGAGGAAGATTAGTGCGCGGTGCGAGGGGAAGGGAAAGTGAGATCGATGATGATGTGAGGTGTGATGATGGTGGCATGGAGTTTGATGGTGGTTGGATGAGATAAGGCCGGTTGTGGAATGATGATGAAGATGGTGAAGGAGTGATGTTTGGGGATGGTTTTTTGAAGGAGGGGGATGATGGTGGTTGTATGATATTCATGATGGGATTTGGTTTTTTTATTCTTGAAAAAAATGGGGACCGTTGTTTTGTTGGTTTTGATATTACAAGTGATAAGAATGATGATGGAGGAAGGCTGTGTTGGTGTGGTCTTTGGTCATAGGCTAGAAGAACATAATGATGATGGGCTCATCCACCGAAAAATATTTGTCATTTTGCAATCAGTGGGAACATCATCATGGTGTGATCCTTAACACTTTGTCACATGTATTTGGCAAAACCCGTGACCATTGCTCATCTGATCCTTTTTTCATTTTATTATTTCTATATTTTTTTGAATAGGCTGAAACAAGTTGGGTCGCTTCATCATTTTTTTTTAATTGGAAATGGGCTGATAAGGAATTAAAATGGGCTGAACCCGTTTTTTTGTTTTTGTTTTGTTTAAAAGAGATAAATAAATAAAGAAAAACTATAAAGGAAATGCAAATTATACAAATTTTTGGATTTTTGTTTAAGAGGGACAAAATCGGGTGTTCACAGAAGCTTATGCGTTGGAAAGGGAATTGAAGCTGCACTGATGCAGGAAGGGAGGCCAATGGCTTACATGAGCCAAAAACTATCTAACAGAGCCTAGCAGAAATCTGTTTATGAGAGGGAGCTCATGGATATTGTGATGGAGTTCAAAATGGAGGCACTATATGCTGGGCAGGAAATTCATCACCCACTCAGATTAGAAAAGTTTGAGGCACTTAGTAGATCAGCAGTCTGATGGGGGAAGGCCAACATAAGTGGATAATTAAACTACTAGGTTTTGACTTTAAGATAAGATATAAAGAAGGGAAAGAAAATGGAGTAGTGGATGCTCTTTCAAAATGCACCAATTTTGAGGCAATATCTTCAGTGACTTTTTAGGAGTGGGAAAGTTTAAAAGAGGAGGTCCAGGCCGATGAGGACTTGAAGAAGATCATTCAAGGGCTGATTGGAGGTCAGAAAAGCCAGCCAAATACAAACTGAAAGGGGAGGTTGTATTACAAAAGGAGAATTGTGATTCCAAAAAATTCCCCTAGAATCCAGGTAATCTTGTAAGAATTTCACAATTCAATGCTTGGTGGGCATTTAGGTTTTTTCAAAACATATAAATGAATTGTTGGACTAGTGTGGTGGGAGGGAATGAAGCAGACAATCCAAAAGTATATACAAAGCTGAGACTGTAGCAGGAACAAATATCTCATATTATCTCTAGCAGGACTCCTCCAACCAATGCCAATACCCTCAAGAGAATGGGAGGATATTTGAATGGACTTCATTAGCGGGTTGCCAAGGGCCCAAGGTATGGATACAATATTAGTAGTAGTAGACAGACTATCTAAATATGTTCATTTTTCGGACATAATCATCCTTATATGGCGAAGACGGTGGCTGAATTGTTTATCAAGGAAATAGTCAGGTTGCATGGATTTCCAACATCCATTTTTAGATAGATCGAATCTTTATAATCAATTCTTGGTAACTTTAAACAAGTAGGTACCAAACTGAAATTCAGCAGCATACTATCCCTAAACGGATGGACAACAGAGGTGGTAAACCGATGCTTAGAAACATATTTAAGGTGCTTCGCATGTCAAGCCAAAATAGTGGAGAAAGTGGTTACCTTGGGCTGAGTTATGGTTCAATACTAATTACCATCTTGCTGCCCACACTTCCCCATTTAAGATCCTTTATGGAAGGGAACCCTCGATGCTTATTAAGGGAGATGTAGTGCTTTCCAGTGGAAGATGTAAGCCACTTAATAGTAGAAGAACTCCATGATTGAGGAGAGAAGTGGAGTTTGAAGTAAGGGAGAAGGTGTTTCTGAAGATACAATCGTATCGGTTGAAGACATTGCCAACCGTACTAATCAGAAACTAAGTCCCAGGTATTATAGGCCTTTTGAGATCATAGAAAGAGTAGGGAAGGTCGCTTACAAGTTGCTACTTCCCCTGATTCGCTGGTGCATCCAGTTTTCATGTTTCGTTGTTCAAGAAATGCCTAGCACTCGAAGCCAGATGCCAACCTATGCCTAAAGGTCTCACGAGGAGTGGAACTCAAGGTATAGGCTAAGCGATTCTAGCCACCCGAATGAATGAGCGAGAGAAAGGAAGTGCTGGTTAGCTGGAAGGACCTACCAGACTTTGAAAGCACTGGAATTGCCAGCGGATATCAAATTGAGCTTTCTAGAATTCCACCTTGAGGACATGGTGGTAGTTCAAGAAAAGGGTATTGTTAGAGAAAAGTTTGCTAATCCTATAAAAGTTTACCAAAGAAGGAAGCACAGGGGTAGTCTAGGTAATGGGATGCTTGCTGGTTCTTAGTGGAAAAGAAATATGTGGGCCCATTAATGAATTGAGGCCTAACAGTTTTGGGGAGTGGAACGTTAGGAAAGAACACGTGGCCTGTTAAGGGAAGGGAGTATATTTGCACCTAGGAGTGGGATTTTGGGGAAAAATTCAGTTAGGCTTGGGCTAGGAAAGTGAGCCTATAATGCTCAAGGCCTCTCTCTTTTGTAGTTGCTTCTATTCTCAATCTTTCTATATTTCTCAATTTTAATGTACATTGCTCATATATCTTGCTTTCTGTTACCTGTTGTTAGCATCTATTACTCTCCAATTCTGCCTAACATTTCCACACTCCCCTTGCTCTATTGGCCTGGTCTCTTAATAAATTGAACATAAAATTTTCATACTACATGAACTTTCTTAATGTTACAGACTAAACTTTCAATTTTTTGATGGTAGGTTGTTAATCCAAGACGCGTAGTTATGGACTAAAAGCTGACATTTGGAGTTTAGGATGTACAACTTTGGAGATGTTAACAAGAGCGCCTCCTTATTTTCCTTTAGTGGGAGTATGTTTAACATTTCTTAATATAATATTTTCTTTATCTTAAATTTTATAAGTTTTCCTATTTTCCGTGAGTTCTAGATTTTTCACATTTTTATTGATACATTATTGACAATGAGGTTTAAACATATGATACATTATTCTCTAATAGAGCTGAATTCACTAAGGGACTGAAGGTGTATCAGAGGAGAAAACATAGGGGTAGTTTAGGGAATAGGGTGCTAGTTGACTAGGTTGTTAAGAGAATATCTTGTGGGCCCTTTAATGAATCAAGTGCATAACAGTTTTAAGGGTGGGGAGTGATGGTAGGACACGTGGGTTGTAAAGGAAAAGAGTATATTTCTCCTGGGGGCAAAATAGTGAGGTAGGAATTCAGTTAGGATTTGGGCTAGGAGCTTAAGCTGCTATAGTGCTTAAAGTCTCTCTCTGTGTTTGTTTCTATTCCACCCTTCTACCTTAGTTTAATATACAAATTCATATGCTTCTACATTCTGTGTTCTTGTTTTGGCTTCTATTATTCTCCTAGTCGCTTATGGATTTTTCAGGATATTAGTTTTGGCTTCTCACTTCTTAGACCATCAATTAATACATACTAGACTTATTTTGACAATAGATGATTGATTATGTTTTTATTTATTTGTTAACAGGTTAAAGCGTTATATAGGATCGACAAGGGTGAACTTCCTGATATGCCTAAATCTTTATCAATAGATGCTCGAGATTTCATTCTTAAATGCTTAAAAGTTGAACCAAGCGACGACCAACAATGATCAACTATTGCATCATCCATTTGTGAAGAGACCAAGTCTATCTCTTACAAGGCCTGCTGTCCACACAATGAAAGGAAGCGAAAAGAGAGAGGGAGAATTGGAAAATTGAAAATGTAACTGAATTCATTATTACTAAAACTGAGATTTACATTGAGTTCTAACTATTTATATGACAAGTGATGGGGTGCGTAGAATAACAGTGCTATAGTGAAGGATAACAATCTTCTAACAAACTCCTAACATACTTCCAAATGACGCTAGTCCCTAACACCCCTTGCAAACTCAAAGTGGGTGAAGCACCAACTCTGAGTTTGGTTCTCAAATAAGGAAACTGAAAGGATGATACAGATTTAGTAAGTATATTTGCAACTTGCTCATGAGAGGGAATGTGGTTGACTTGAATAAGCCTTTTGGCTACATTTTCCCTAACAAAATGTAAGTCCAAGTTAAAATGTTTTGAATGGCTATGCAAAATTGGATTTGCAGTCATCATGACAACACTTAAATTGTCACAATAGATGATAAAGGCTGAATTAGGCAGCTGGGCTAGAAGCAGTGATTTAACCCAAATAATTTTAAAAACTGGGCTAGATTGTGTTATCATAATATCCCAAAAGTGGATGTCTTTAGGAAGGATATCCTAAACTCTTAGATAAAGTGGAAGAGATATTTAAATGCCTTAAAAATAAAGGAAAGAGGTTGTAAATTTATGTTGCGAACATGGAATGGGTGATAAAAGGAAGGGATTTGGAGATGGAGGCTTGAAAAGAATGCAAGGCTAGGCGACTTCGAGTTTCATCTTCATGCACAAAATCAAATAGGACAAAAGGAGGTTTTGGTTTTGGTGGTGGTGGTGGAAGTTGCGGTGGCAGTAGGTTTGCTAGAAAAAAAATATGTTTGGAATAGTGGGTGAACAGTGACAGTGGGAGGGATTAAGAAATGGAGGCTTGAAGAGAGGGTGAAAAAGAAAGGGATACTACTTTAGTGCATTATGCTAATTGGTATATGAATGGATGGCAAAATCTTAGCTTTCAAATTAAATTGTAGGTGACACACCATATGAGTACATTTGAATGCACCAGTATATATATCTACACATTTTTGCCAATGTTTGATGATAATTGACATATTAATGATATGTTGATATTCTACTTGACATTTGCTAATTAAATTGTATGGAAATAAAAATAATTGAAGACCGAGACAAATTTTACATATAAATAATAGTATTAATATATTTGATTGATGTTAGCAATTTGACCCTATTATTTAATTATGCCCACGTATGAGATCAAATAGAATATCGATTTATCATTAATATATCACTTAAAAAGATATGTTGAGAGAAATTTGATGACATAGTAATAGAAATGAAATTAAGGATTAATTTAACTCATATTTTTGTTTTGAAAAATTAAAAAAATTAATTTTCAAAATTTATAAACTAAAATGACTCACACATGATTTTAAGTATCAAAATAAACATTAAGTTTTTTTGAATTAAAGTTTTTTTGAATTATTGTAATAATAGCCAGGCTAAAAAACATCATTTAAGTTCTTGGTGCTTTTCCTTTTTTTTTTTTTTAAAGGATAAGAAATCATAAAGGGACTTGTGGAAGCCAGTTGGAAAGGGTGACCCATCTTTTCGCTTAACTTGCACTTGCCTTTTGCCACACTGTGGCCCTTTCACAACGAGGCATGCAGCAAAACAATATTTGATTGTCTTGAACATTCACACCTGTCTATTTTGTCGATTTCACAGTTTTATGCTCATCCATCCAAAACTGCATCACACATGGCAGATTCGATCCAACACTGACATGACAGCTACCTTGCGGCTAGTACTTACAAGATTTCATTATCAAAATTTTTCAAAATAAGAATTAAGGATAATATAAATTGAAAAAATAATAATAATAAGGAATAAGAATTAAGGATGTATAAATATAAAAAATAATAATAATAAGGATTTTTGTATCGTGAGTTTTCAAACTGAGGTAAATCTCACACATTGAAAACAAGCTACTTTTTCCGAAATAGTTTTTTTTTTTTTTACTTAAACCATAAAATTTACCCTTATTTATCTCTATTTATTCAGATAACACTATCTCTTGAATATACTATTCAATATATAATAAAGAGGAAGACAATATAATAATAATTTTATAAATCTAAAAGAGATCAATATAATGATTTTATAAGCTTATACTTCTAGAGAAGTTTTATAAATAATAGAAGTTAGATAAATTTCACTAAATTCAAAGAGACATTCAATCTAATTTGCCCAGATAAACATACAAAATATCTTTATTCTCTTCTATTATTTTCCCTTTTCTTTTTTGAAAGGGGGGGGGTTCCATTATTTTCCATTTACCTTCTATTCCCCCATTAACGAGCTAACTAGTCTCAGACCATAAAAATAAAATTAAAAAATTGAAATCTCTCTCGCAAAATGATACTAATTCAAGTTGCTGATTAATAAACGATACCGATAGTTGTATATCATGCATTATTGATTTTTGATCCCGCACATGTCACTTGTCATCTACATGCACGTAATACAACTTGCAACCAATTGGTTCAATAGGGTGTAATATCCTGACAATGAACTAGTAATCAAAACTAGAAGCTAAAGCCACTAGCTGGGGGATAAGTTCAATAGTTATATTTGATTTACATATCTTAATATTAACTGAAAGATGAAAAACATGAACCTAACATCAAAATAAATCCTCTTGCAGAGAACATTTTCTCAGTTTGTCAGCAAAACTCCTTAAAACAAGTGCTAAAGATAGGTACAGAGATTTAATCATTCATGGAAAAGAGACCAAACCATGAAAAATGATATAACAAAGTTCACACGAGAAAAGCCAGCAAGAAGCCTAAGAGAATGAACATACACACACACACACACACTAAAAGAAGAAGAAGAACCACCTTACAAATTATTTACAAATCAAAGCATGATCATCATCATCACCTACCATCTGCTGATGTGAATGAATCAGCAAAACCATAAGGGCGTGTAGGGATACTAGTCTGTGTATTATCCAAGCTTGGAAGAAGTGAAGAAGAAGAAGAAGAAGACTCCATGTGGCTTCCACCTTCATAAGCCTGCCACTTCTTAAGTGCTTGTGGCAAAGACATGTCAAGGTCAATTCCATACATGTCCTCACAACACTGATCAGAAGGCTTCCACATTTCCACAAGGGAAGAAAGCACATTAACAGGATGACCCATGTCAGGCCTTTGATATGGCTCCCTTGCACAGCAGTGGCCAGCTAATTCTGCAACAGTGTGAATGCTAGCAAGTGTCCCCTCGTTTAGCTCAATTGTGGGGTCAATGGCCTTGCGGAATGAGTCCTTGTTTATGTACATTCTGCGGAACCATGTTACTAGGTGCATGCTATCCTCAGGTTGAGTCTCATCAAGTGCTCTTCTTCCAGTTATTAGTTCCATCAGTATTACACCAAAGCTGAACACATCGACTTTAGTTGTCACACGGCCAGTAACTGCAGATCAGATAGATTAGCCATGCATGGCAGTGTCAGAGACATGTGGACAAAAATGAATGAACATCAAAGAAAAAAACTAAACTTGAAGCACTCAAAATTTGTATAGTACGAAGAAATAATGACAAGATGATACAAATCCAGACATTACAAATATATCACAACATCTAGTGACAAGACCAATCCAAGGGGGAATTTACATTTCCAAAGGCCGCTCAATGAATTCCTCCAAAGTCAAAAACATAACAGTAGCCATTCGTTTGAACTGATCCTAACGGGAATCATGCCCTATTTCCTATGCTACCAATCACTTTTGCAATATTTAATAGTATTTAAAATCTTAAAATAGTTATTAAATATATATTACTTATATTTCGCACAATAAAAATGAGACATGATGATTTCTATTGGAATTGACCAATAATAACTTGTAATAATGGAGTTACATTTTTCACTTTCTAATAACATAAAGAATTTGTAATGAGGAGTTTTATAGCCTTTCTACAAAGAAACGAGCGTCTCTAGTTTGCTTTTAAAGCACGATGGATGCCAACCTTGCAAAAAAATGCTGGTGAAACAGACTAGATTTCATGGTCTACTTACTCTACAGCACTAAAACATTGAATTGAAAGGTAAAGCCAACATTCAAATCAAACCAATATCTCGATCTATCTCTACTTGTTTCTTTGGGAATATATACTAATTCAAAAGAAATTAATAACCTAGGGCAGTTTAAAATAAAAAAGATACCTGCATATTCAGGTGCCAAATATCCAAAAGTTCCTGCAATTCTTGTTTCTATTGAGGCTTTTCCTTCTGGGGCAAGACGAACCAGACCAAAATCAGCAACCTTTGCCCTCATATCATCTCCAAGTAGAATGTTTGAAGGTTTCAAGTCCCTGTGAATGAAGCTTTGATGGGCCAAGCCATGAAGGTACTCGACACCCCTTGCCACATCCAAAGCAATGGTCAATCTTCTGTTCCACTCCAACGGTTTCAGCCCTTCTTCTGCCCATTAAAAAGGTGCCTACTCAGTGTCCCCTGAGGCATGTATTCATACACAAGAAGCTTCTCATTCCCATCCAAGCAGTAACCAAGAAGAGCCACAAGGTGCCTGTGGCGAACCTTTGTCAAAACAGCAATCTCAGACTTGAATTCTGTTGCACCCTTGCCAGTTATTGCCCCAGACTCCATCCTCTTCACTGCAATTCTTGTACCATCATGAAGCTCACCTTTGTAAACTGTTCCAAAACCTCCTTGTCCCAATATGTTCTTCTCACTGAAATTGTTAGTAACATTCCTCAAAACTTGTATGGAAATTACCATGTTTCCGGCCTCAACCATTTGGACATCACCTGCATCACTGCTTGGCACGGTTTGTGTCTCACTAACACCACCAACACTGACACTTGAACCTGCAACAGTAATCTTCACACTCTCATTATCTGATCCAGAATGGCGAGGGTGAATAACCAGTGCATTAGGACTCTGGACCCTACTCAACCTCTTCTGCTTCATCCTAAACAAGCAGAAAACTAACAAACCAATCAAGGAAACCACAAACACAGCACCAACCACAGCAAACACAATCACTCCCACATGAGAAGACTTAGACTTCTTGCCACCACTCCCAGAACCCCCATCATTCTCTCCTGCATTTGCATTAGGACCTGCTGGAGATAATGCACCCGGAGGGGCCACACTGCTCTTACCCTTCCCTATATCCTTATTACCACTTGTGTTTACAATCACATTGCTCCTAAAACTTGGAACCTTCCCAAAAAGCTGATTGTTTGCAACATTCAACTGAGTCAAAGCAGGCAAACTGGTGAGCTCCACTGGGATTGAACCAGTGATATTATTATCAGCAAGAACCAACTTTTGCAGTGACTTAATAGATGCAAAATCCTTGGATATAACACCACTAAGCCCCATCTTCTCAAAATTAACAACACTGATGTTCCCATCACTGCAAGTGATCCCAATCCAATTAGCACAAGGGTCATTCCCTTTCCAACTCTCAGCAAACCTCTGAGGGTACCCAAAAGGCTCAACAACAGAAAGCAAAACCTTCACCCTGGGATCACAATCCCCAGGAACATCCAGACAAAAACTATTGGAACCCTTCACCATATCAACCTCAACACCATCACCAAACTTCGGCATTGGACCCTGAAGAAAGTTATTGGTCAAGTTCACAACTTTCAATCCCTCAAGCCCAACCAAAGAACCAGGAACAGGACCAGTTAGAGAATTATCCCTCAAATTCAAAACTTTCAAACCCTTCAACTCTGAAAAATCAGGCAAAGGACCAGTGAATCCATTGGACTGCAACCAAACTTCAGTCAAAGAAGTCATATTCTGCAAAACACCAACACCCCCACCAAGCTTAGAGTCACCCTTTTGCCCATTAAGCCACAGAGACTGAATCTGTGAGCCAGAAAAACTCAGGGGCAACCCTCCTTCAAGCTCATTGAAAGCCAAATGCAAAAGGGTCAAACCAGGAAAGACCTCAGAACCAAAAAAATCAGGTATTTGACCCTTTATGTTAGCACTATTAGCAGAGAAGTTCTGAAGCGAGGAACAGTTTCGGAGAGACTGAGGTAACTGCCAGCTGTCAAAAGGGTTGTCGTCGATCTCGACAGACTGGAGCTGGGACATGGTGACGAAGAAGTCAGCGGGGATTGCGGAGAAGCGGTTACCGCTGAGGACGAGGGCCTGAAGGGAAGTTAGGGAGGGTAAGTTTGGGATGGAACCTGAGAGATTGTTGTATTGAAGCTCCAGCACCTGGAGCTCGGTGAGGTTGTTGAGGGAAGGTGGGAGGGTCCCGGTGAGGGACATGCGGCCGATTTGGATGCGGGTGACGCGGTTGGACTCGGAGCATGAGACGCGGCGCCATTTGCAGGGGTTTGGGTCGGACCAGCCGAGGGTTTCGGAGGGGCTGAGGTTGTTCTTGAGGGACAGCATTGGCGGGGTGTCGGGGGAGGAGTCTTGCTGGGAGAGGGTGAGGGAGAGGAAGAGGAGGAAGATGATGAAGAGAAGGTGGTGGTGGTGGTGGTGGAGCTTGTTCTTGTTCTTGTGCTTCATGGTGGGGTTCTGTTTGTTTCAAACTTCTCTAGTGTTGTGTTGTTTCAGAGAGAGAGAGAGAGAGAATGGGAAGAAGGGTGCATTGAGGTGAGGATGGGGATGAAGGAGAATGGGGGCAGTGGAAGGGAAGGGAAGGGAAGGGCGCACATGCAAGTGGGGACCACGTATCTGAAAGCCCGGTGTGGCTGGCTGTCATGATATGTTGTGTTGTGTGAGGGCTCTATGTACTGACATGACTGCCTGTGATTCTCGTTTATGTTGCACCAGAATTTAATTATTATCACAAAAAACGACAAATTATAAGATGCATCTCTTCTATTTGAATTCATCTCTTTATTTGATAATTATTATTTTTATTAAATAATTTAATTCAAGGAAATTCATAACAAATTCTAACACTATAAAACCTGCCAGATATATTGTCATTTTGGAAATCTCAGGTTTACATTTGGACGTAAAGTAATGGATTCAAAGTTAAGTCAACTAGCTTAGCCAGGTTTTTTTTTTCTTTTGAAAAAAAAACAGAAATAAAATAAAGAAAACAAACTTTTTTTTAGGCCGGAAGAAAACAAACTTTAATTACCTCCATCCTCCTTGGTCATTATTTTAAATATGAGTTTAGGGTGATATAATAAGAGTAATATTAAAATTTATAAAATTTATTAGTAATATGAGATTTTTAATACAAATTGTTATGTAGTAATTTGTGTGAAAAATAATATTATATTTCAATTTTTTCACATATTAAATATACATAAATCATTACGTAACGATTTTATTAAAAAATAATAGCCTAAATTACTATGTAACGATCTCGCTAGGACTTGTCACTTCCCGTCAAAATTTATCTGCTCTCATAAATCGCTACCTAACGATTTGAATATGTAGAGATTTCTATTTTATAAAATACTAATGAGTAATTTATGTATAAAAATATCATATCAATCTAAATCTTCCTATAACCCCCATTTCATACCAATATAAAAGATTATTATAAAAAAAGTTTCCCCATTGTCCCTGTTTTTCAATTTTTTTAATTTAATTTGCATACATAATAGTTACCCATAATAGTTGCCCTCTGACCCGTTGCTACAAAAGTCACAAAAAAAAAGTTTTGATTAGATATCCATTTATACATCAAAATTAAAGTCTTTTACTCCCTCTCTTATAAAATATTTGTTAAATTTGGACAAACATAAATATTAAAAAAGATAATAAATAATATGATAATAGAATATTTCTATGCAAAATTATGGTTATGGACTAATATGTCTTAATGGTCATTAATTGTGAAGCACATCAAATAGTTAAAAATAAAATGTGACACTAATAATCATTAATTACTTAGAAGTACTATTGGAACAAAAAATTATACTTTATTAGAATGTAAAATTGATAGATATTTTAAAAATAACTTTATCTAGAAATTGACAAATATCATAAAAGAGATAGAGTATTTAGTAAGAAATTGTGCAAGGGTGGAACGATTTCTTATTCCACAAAAACTATTCCACTTTATGCTCTATATTTATAAATTATATTGAGAATTTAATTTTTATAAACTTATAGTGTAATATTTTTTTATAGAATCATCCAATTATATGTTCTTATATCAATTATAGTAATTGACTTTTACACTTATTATTTAAAAAATCACCCAAACAAAAATTTAAATTGGATGAGGCGTCATCCAAATGCATAATAATCGTGCAAGACTGCAATGATTCATGATGTGAAGAAATCATTGCAAGGAGAACGATTTCAATGTAATACGAAATTGTTCCAACGTTGCATGATTTCTAACTATATCCAAAACAAGACATTTTGATAAAAAAAATGGAGGTAATTAAAAGTTTTTTATTCTATTTCAATAAAAAATTATTTTACCATGCATTTAAATATTTATTTTATGACTAAATATTCATTTTAGTTCTTCAGAAATATATGGGAGATAAATTAATCATTTAGAATTTGAAAATCTTATATTTATTGCTCAAAATTTTAAAAAGGGAACAAATTAGTCCATTCTTACAAGTCCGTAAAATATTCTACAAACTCATACGGATGGTCAATTTGTCTCATTTTTTGAACTATGATGGACTAATATGAGTTTTTTCAAATTTTGAAAGACTAATTTGTTCCCTAGTATAACTATGAGAGACCATTTAGTGTCCATTTGTACAATGGAATTGTAATTGTAGTGAGAAATTTTAATTTTATTTATAATTCTAGTAGAATTGGAATTGACTCAAAATCTTAAATTTCATATTTGAGTTTATTAAAAAAAATTGTAACATAGTTATTGAAAAAAATAAGAAAGAGAAATAATTATAAAAACTTTAATGAAGAGAGAGATATTTGATAAGGTATGTGTTAGAAATTACGAATGATCCAATTTAATTATTTTCTAATTTCATGGAATTGGAGTGTATAATTCTAATTCTATTTTGGTCTTATTTTAAAAGTAAACTTTCTTATAAAATGAGAAAGAATAAAGAAGTTTATTTTAAATATGTAAAATACATTATGGTCATAATTTACTAAATTACAAAAAAATAAATATTTTATTAATTTTTTTAAAAAATATTATTTTAAAATTATCATTAGGTTGCTTCAAGTGAAAAAAATGGTGTCAATAAAGTTTCATATCCATAATAAATTGATCTAATAACTCAAAATAAATTAATCAAAGTCTAATAACCTATTAATACTTGTAGTTTAGATAAAACAAAAAATTTAAAGAAATATTTTCTCTTGATCAAAACTCACGAAGCTCAGATTTATTGTTTATTATAAGAGTACATTAGATATTAAATTCATATCTATTTAATAATCTCTTACTTGGCCAACTTAGGATGATGTGTTTTTCTTACATTATTATTATTATTATTATTAGGCGGAAAATTTTTGAGTTTGAGGGATAACATGCAGACCAAATAAGATAAACCATAGCAAGGACGGGTCTACATTTGCTAATGTGGAGGCATGTGCCCCCATATATAAAAATGTTAAATTTTTCTAATAATTATATATATAGAAATGATGTATTTTTGTCCCCATTATTTGGTTGAGCTTGACTCACTTTAGTTTTAAACGAGACAAAATTAGAAGATATAATACATTCTACTCCTTTTTATATTAATGTATTATCCTATGAAACATGAACATACCAATTGAGTGTCATATCTATGTATTGAATTTTGTATGACACACCAATAACACAACAATAACAAAACTTTGTATATGTTTAATTTAAAATATATATTTTTTACTCTAATATAGAAAAATACAATATAAATAAGGTTATAAAAAAATAATATATAATTTTTTGAGTTTACAAAAAAATAAAATATAAATAAAACTTATATAAATGATATTTTGAATAATGTAACATTTTTATTAAATTTTTACTTATATATATATATATATTGTGTCTATATCCTATAATTTTTTAACTTTAATATATCCTTTATATTCATATTGTGTTTTATCATATATCTATGTTAGTGTTAGTGCTTCGTAGGAATTATCTTTGTCCCCTGTACAAAATTTTACTCCATCCGTCACTGATGTCAGCAAACGAAAAAATTAATTAATTAATCAGTGAGTGAGGTTGAACGCGTAACGGAGCCTATCTGTCAGCCTTGTGCTGAGCTGAGCTCTCAATGTCTTAGCTGAAGGGTTACGTATGTTGCCATTTAGGGAGGAAGACTTGAAGCATGACTTTCAACCTTTTGATCCCACGATGGAAGAAGACTTGAAGGAACTAGATATTAATTACTCTTATTTATCTAAGTCTCCAACCCAATCTGCAGGTTAGGAAATCGAGTACATGTTAAACTGTTAAACTAGAGAAAGTGCTTCATTGAGAAATTTGATACTCGTATGATTGATTAAAATCTTAATAAGGAATAGGGTTAAATGCATTTTAGCCTCCTAAATTTTAGATCATGTATAATTTAAATTTTGACTTTTCAAAACGTGTATTATGACATTTAACTTTTCAAACTGCAAACAACCCCCTAATTTTTAAACAATCCATTATGACACTAAACTTTTCAAATTGGACAAAAAAATCCTCAAAAATTTAAGTCATATCAGGGTTGCTTGCATATAAAAAAATTGGTTAATTACACATATTATTTATGGACAATGTGTTGGGTTGCATAAATTAAAAATTTCAGGGGGTTAAGTGCACATAATCTTACCTTTATAGGTGTCAAAAGTATACGAAGGGGGTTTTGAACAATTTGAAAAGTTTACGTCGCAATACACATTTTCAAAAGTTATGGAGTAAATTACACATGACTTAAAATTGGAAGGTAAAACGTATTTATCTCTAAGGAATATGATGAAGTGAGTAGATCAAAGTTATTAATATGTTTATATATAAAAAAAACTAAGGACCTATTTGGACGTGGTTCTTAGAAAATATATTTTTTAATTGATCTTTTTAATTAAGATCTTTAAAAGAAAATAAAAGTTAATTTATGATTAGATGTAATATTAAAATATCTTTATTTATTATCAAATATCTCTTTTATGTTATAATTTTTTTTTAGAAGATGAAAATTTTAACTTCATAAAAAATTATTTTTTATTTTTTTCTAGTAATTCTACTTTTACTAAAAAAATTACACAAATATACCATAAAACACAAAAAGATTTTTTTTTATTAAAAAAACACATCCAAATGAGCTGTAAATTCACAAATTTATTCTTCAAAGATACATATGATGTAAGTTTAACTTTTTAGATTTTTTTAACATGAATTTAGTCTTTGAAAGATACATATGATATTAATTTTATCCAGTTTTGTTTCTAAGATTTTTGACATCAACTTTGTCTGAAAAATGTGCACTTACATTACTTTGATTTTTAAAAAAATACATGTATGACATCAATAAATTTATTGATTTATAGAAAATTGGAGGATTAAATAGATGTAATATATATTTTTTAAGGACTGAAATGATGTCATCACATATATCTTTTAGGGATTAAAGTAATATTATAAACTTTTCAAAGACTAAACTGATATAAAAGTCTTTTATGAACTAAACTAATATTATATAGATTTTTGAAGGATTAAACTATTAATTTAGCCTATTATGTACGTGTCTTTGTGAGAGAAAAGTGATGAAGGATTCCATTAACGAGTTTGACTTGGTGCTAATTTCTCAAAGCAACATTGTACTCCTATCTCTTAAAATTGGTAATAGTGCTTAAACCTATACAACCGTTGGAAAGCCATCAAAATTCAATTTTATAAGGAATTGAATTCAATTCGCTTTGAAAACAACTTAACCCAAATAATTCAAATCATGTGAGAATTGAATTCCATAAAGAAAATCCCAAAGTAAATCAGATCCAAATGGGTTTGATTTGTTGATGGAATTGATCTAAAAAATTGAAATTACTAACTTACCCTTACTTAACTATATAATGTTTTCTCCTTTTGCAGGTACAGCCAACATCATCATGAAGCATCGAACCAAGAACCCTCTTCTCTGCTGAAACTGCGCCGCCTCTCACCACGCCCTTCCACCTGCCATCCCTCTCCACTATCGGCCATGGGTCTCATAGTGCCACCGCGCCGCCCAATCAACTGGAGGTTTTTTCATAGAGCTCTCTTTTGCTGCATTTTTTCCTTTCTCTTTTGCTTGTTTCATTATTGAGAAGTTGTTTTGTTGTGTTCCATTCTTTGCACCTTCTTCTTTGTTATAGATTTGCTGTGTTCCAAATTTTTAAGGCTCTATATATACCTAGTTGTAATGTAGTTGTAGATTCTCTAACTCATTTAGCTTTTGTTGTATATACATGAAATATGGCTAGATGAAATCCCACATTGTATTAAGGAGTTGGTGGCTTAGGATTTTTCGTGAATAAATTGGGATCTTTTATTAAAAAAATCTCCTTTTTAAAATTTTATACTTCTACCAACTGAACAAGAGGCTGATTAGGTGAGTGATCTGGTGTGAGGGACTGATTAGGTGTTCCTAAAATAAATATTTATAAAAAATACATTATTCCATTTTAATGTTTAATATTTCGATTCGTTTTGTTTCCCTTATTCACATAGCATTTTGTTCCTAGAAGTCCCTCTTTTGTTGAAACCATTTTAATTTATATAATACACACAAGTCATTGAAAAGACACTACAACTTTGTTAGCATGAAAATTGAAAGATACTTACATTGTAGGTAATATGAGGCAATTTGAAAGAAATACAATCTTAGCCATAGTTGCTTATGTGGGTTATTTAGCTTGCATGCAATATATGACTCGACATGTGTCTCGTATTGAAAGACCAATAACCTAATCACGACGATATAACAGAGATCAAGTACGTCAAGAATTGATGGCTCAATTAGAAGCATATTATCACTCACTCTTTGTAATACGTATGAGTTATGATGCTTTCACTCGATTAGTTGCAATACTTCATGGAGGATGACTTCTCAGGGATAATCAATACAGTTTTGTTGAGCAACAAGTTGCTAAGTTTCTACATATTTTAAGTGGTCAAGCACGTGTTCGGTCATAAAGTTTTTTCTTTTGTCAGTCTATTAAGACCATTAGTCGTCATTTCCACCAAGTTCTTAGAGCTTTAATAACACTTTAAGATCAATTTTTAGTCCAACCAAATGGTTCTATTGTCTCACCACAAATATTCAATAGTGGATGAAGATTCTATCCATACTTTAAGGTATTTTTTAATACAAATATTTTTTTTAATTGATTCTTGTAATGTCAAATGATAATGGTTACTAGTTTATGTTGAAACTTTTAGAATTGTATCGATGCTATAGATGGAACATATATTCGAGTTAATGTTTCAAAAGAAGATGTGTCGAGGTATAGAGGAAGAAAAAGCTATCCTACAATGAATGTATAGGCAGGTTGTACTTTTGACTTGAAATTCACCTATGTATTACCTGGGTGGGAAGGCTCAACTTTAGATTCAAGAATTTTAGATAACGCGTTAAGTAGAGAAGATAATCTAAATGTTCCTCAAGGTGTTAAGTTTTTCCATAAATTTATTTCATGGCTATTTAAAACTTTTCCCTAATATTTTTTATGTAAATATTTTAAATTCTATTTTTTAGGTAACTTCTACTTAGCCGATATTGGATATATGTTCAGGTCAACGTTTATCACTCCATATCGAAGTACTCGATATCATTTGAAAGAATATTCTCGATATCCTCCCAAAAATCCAAAAGAGTTATTCAACTTAAAACATTCTTCATTATGCAATGCAATTGAAGAGCTTTTGGTGTTTTGAAGAGTAGGTTTCCAATATTAGAGATGTCTAGATATGATAGCGACAGTGAGTGAAATTGTTTTAGCATGTTGCATCTTGCACAACTTCTTACTGGATCTTGATCCAGATGAAGAAATTATTGCACAAGTTGATAGGGATATCATGAATAATGAGCCTGAGCGTGGACTTGTTTATGGAGCAATTGCTAGAGGTGAAGATGGGCGAAGGGGGAAATTTTGAGAGACTCCATTGTCACACAAATGTGGAATGATTATATAACTAGACAACATTGATTTTTTGTGTCTTATTGTTGCTTTTGAAATGAACTTGAGTTGATGTATTGTTTGATTTATTAGTTGTTATTGGCTGTGACATTACAATGGATGATTAACTTTCATGTTTTATAATTTATTATTGCATTACTTTAATTTAAGTTTCTCATGGTTATTTTACTTCTAGTACTATATTTATGTAACACAATATAAAAATTCAGTATTTGATGTCATATAATAATAGGTGGTGATATGGATGATGAGAAAGTTTTTGAGGTGCATGGAAGGAGGAAATGATTGTAATGCATACTTCAAGTGGACCATAGAAATGGATGGTGTGATGATTGAAGTTCTTATGGAGCAAAAGAGTAAGGGTCAAAAGGAAGATAGAGCTTTTTTGCTTAACCATATAGAAAGGTGGTAGAGGAAGTTAATGACAATTTTTCTTTGAACATCAACAAAAACAAAGTGTTGAATCATCTCAAAACTCTTAAGGAACAAATGGTGTTTGCAAAAGAAATTGAATTGAAAAGTGGAATAGGATGGAATGACTCTTCTAAAACATTTGAGGCTCCTCTAGAGGTGTGCAAATCTCTAATAAAGGTATGAATATTCTATTTCATTTCCTTTAATAAAGTTGGCAAGAACTTCCTTGCATATGCTTGTTTACTAACTTTCTTATTCTGATTTACTTTTGTTACCAGGCCAATCCAAAGTTCAAAAACATCAAAGGAAAATCCCTTCATCACTTGGACATTCTCAGAGATATATGAGAAAGATGTAGCAACCAAGCTCAAGCCAAGAGTGCTAGAGAAATGGTACAAAGATGGGAAAGGGAGAATGTTCATATTAGTATTGATGAAATTGATGAGATGCAAGCAAACAATGAGGTTCATTTGGAGAATTTTAGTCCCTTTGGTTCTGAAAGTATACCATCAACACCAACAGCACAATGTCCATTATCAACTCCATCTGACCTAATACTTCATTTGTGAAAGCTAGAAAAAGAAAAGCACCAATGGCAAGTGATTACTCATCTGATTTCAAAAGATGTGTCTTTAGCAATGAAAGATATTGCACAAGCTATTTTAAGTACAAGCACTCAAGTGTGGAAGCCTGGAGAAATATATGAAGTAGTAGCTAAATTGGGTTTGGAGAGTGACAACCTTTTTGATGTTGTTGAATGACTTAATGAACATCCTTATCTTATTGGAGTTTTTTTTGGTTTTGAAGAGTTACACTTTCAATGGTTGGCTAAAAATTTGGATTGGTGATTTTATGATAGATTTCATATTTATAAGTGTATTTTTTTGGGAGGAGATCTCTTTAATGCCTTAGAATTTTAGTTTAAGACATTTATGTATGCTTTTGGAAATAGATTTGATAAAATTTAGTATGAGTACAAGTAGATTTCTATTATTAGTTTATGCTTGCCTGTTTCTCCTATATTTTGTGTGTGTGGACAATTTTGTATTTGAATTTGCCACCTACTATTTTCATATAAGCAAAGAGAAGGTATATATATGCTATTACTTGTTTTATCATTCCTTTCTTTGTGGGAAGAGAACACAACAAAGGTTTGTTTCACCCTTAGTATACACATAATGCTAAAAAAGAAGTTCTCAGGAGATAACCATGTTAGAAGCTGCTCTCCTACTTTTTAATTTTATCTTGCACCAAGCCTATAACTCCAAGCCTGATTCTCCCTTTTTTTTTCCTATGGTTTTCAATTTTCAGCTTGCAGATTTTATTTTGTAGAATGTTTTGGTTTGGTTTTAATTTATTTTGTAGTGTGTTTGTGTGTGATTTTGATTATGTCATGTATTCTAATTAATAATTGGAGTTATTAGTAAAATATTAAGTTTTATTGATAAAAGATAAAATGGTAAAAATAAACAAATTAATTCATTTTTAGATAGATTCCAAATCAATGAATCAATTCAATTCTGTTATTTACTAACTCATTCCAAAAATAATGATGAAATTCAATTCAATTCTATCATTTAAAAATTTTCCAAACACCTTGATAAGCATGCCCTTTACCTACAAGGCAAATAAATTGATTAACACTTTCTCTTTTATCAACCTTTTGCCCCTCTTTCATAATACCATGAAATCTTTATAAATAAGACCTCAATGAAAAACAAAAATCATGTCGAAACAACCTCCACTAGAAGAACCAATGAAAGACCGAAGACCCCATATTCTTCTAATAATTTCTAGAGATAAAAAAGGAACCGTCTTTGGCCACCTTCTCACCTGTAAGTATAAAGCTATCTTATGAGTTATATGACTTCGTTGGACATAACTAGGGAAATGGATGAAAAAGAAAAATTTTAAAAAAATATACAAATGTTTTTTAACACCTGCGAAAGTATATATCCAAATATGTTTAGAATGATTGTGCACATACCAGTCCTCTTATTACTGAGTCCACCCAAACTTAATGAGTGCCTTGTTCTTTCTCTCTTAGACTACAATAGCAGAATTCCCAGTTTCAGAAAACACCAAAAATATCGATCTCAAAATATAAAGGTATAAAGTTAGTTAATTAATGTTATTTGCAAAATTTTAATGTTATTTGTAGATTTTACTTACATGAATACTTTTTTTAACTCGTAAATACAGTCATTAAATGGACTTCTCTGGCACATTTAAATTTAAAGTAAATAAAAAATTCTTAGTTAAGCATGATGATTTATCATATCATATTTTTGACATTCAAATTGTTATTTAATATGCCAAAATTCAAATAGTGATTTAGATACGTAGGATAAATCTTATACATCTTTTTTTTTTTTCATGTTATACATCTTTCTAAGGTTCCGTTCGTTATGATGGATAAGAAAAAAGTATAAGACTGATAGATAAGACTTGATAGTAAAAGGTCTATAAACTTTTAATATTATACAACGTTTAATGTAACATTGTATAATATATTCTATTTTATATTATGTAATGTCCAAGGAAGAGAAAATCAAACCTACATCAAACCAAGCATTAGTTCAAATTTCCTTGTTCAAGGGTTCAATCGGAATATAATAAAATATATATTTATGTAAATATATATACATATAAATATATAATTATTTATGAAATTCTAACCTTTTGACAAATTTAAGATAAAATATTTTATTAATATTGTCACTTTTATTGCCAAAAATTTAAAAGCTATTGCACATTTTATTTTTTGGCCCAAAAAGACTAATTTTCGAATAAGCCCAATTGCACTAGCCCATCACTTACCTCACTAACCCATTAGTTCATTACCTTCCTTTATAGAGAAACCCTAGCAGTAACACTAAACACATCATGCTTAGAAGATGTCCTGGCCGTCTTAGGAAGTGAGAAGCGCCCTTCGGCTTGGCTCAAAGCGGGAATGAGTTCAGAAGCGAGAAGCAGGGCACGGAAGGGCGAAGCACCATGAATCCAAGGCACGGAAGTAGGGTGGAGGTAGAAGCAAGAAGCACCATGGAGGCAGCAAGTGGAAAGGGCGAAACAACTTGAAGATGGAGGAGTGGAAGTGTGAAGGCTTAGAGGCCACAAAGCATAAGCTCAAAGCATTGCAGAGTAGAAATGAAGCAACCTAGAGGCACGGATAAGCGGAGAAGAAGGTGGAGATTGGTTTTCCTGGTGGTTGTTTTTCCTTTCCCAGGTGAAAGACCCGAACCAAGGACCTTTGGAAATTGGACCAGTTGCTTTGTTGTTCTACTGTCTCAACCCATCGTTTCAGGTGTTTAACCAGGTTTAACCAGGTGACCATTTCCAATTAACCCTTAGGCCTTCAGTTCCTTTCTTTCTATAGTAATGTCAATCATTTATTTACAAATAATTCTAATATCTTAAGTAAATATTAAATAAAATAAAATAGAAATTTTTATTAATTATTTAAATATTACACTTATGTAAATATTTATTAATTAAAATTTAATTTATATCAACTGTTATTATTTATTTCAATATTTTATAATTATTAATTATTTTAATAAATTATATAATAAAAATATTATTTTATATTTTTAATCATAATTATTTAAATTTAGTTTATTAATCCTTACTTTTATATATTACATATTAAATATTATTTATTTAAAATATTTATTTTTTATTAAACATTCATTATTTATAAATTATATTTATTTTTATTTTTATTATACATAACTAAACAATATCATATATTATTTGTATTTATTTATTATAAAATAATTTTAATAAAACTTATGTTTATTTTTATAATTTTATTTTTTGTTATTTATTTAAGAATTATTTTATTTTAATGAAATATTTTTAAAAAAGTGATATTATACGTTAAAAGTAATCAAGCTTAATATTATATCTTTAATTATCAAGTTACATAACATTTTGACGTATAAGAGAGTTATGATGTATAAGCTTATATAATAATATTAACTAAACCAAATAATAAGGGCATATAATATTAGCTTATATTATTTTCCCTAATACATCAATACCAAACACACCTAAGGGTTTCTCTGGGTCTGATAAGATCACTTAACACAAAAGTTGTGCCTTTGTCCAAAACATATACCTAAAGTTGTGCCGAAACCGCGATTGTTGTTTTCCGTAATACTTTTTCAGCCCAACCCAATTGTTGTGGTTTGCAGCTAAGCTAAAGTCCACATGAAATTGCTACAGGTGGTTAATCGTTTGCAGTGCTTTCCAAGCTGGCATGTGGATTGTCCTTTTCTGTGCTTTGCATAACGCCAAGGTTGATTGTCATTTTGTGGACCATTAAATTTTTTGGACTTCTCAACTGAAAATATACGATTAGTGGGTGTTTTGGTCAAAGCCTTCATTGTCGTTTTTGGTCTGATCCGTTTTTGGTCAGGCTTTGGTCTGATCATGTGTTCAAACAAATAATCCCAGAGTCATGACCAAAACAAATTTATCTCAAAGTTGACACCCCAAAAAAAAACAAAAACATTATAGCAAGTAGTCCAGAAAAGTGCAAATGCCGATAATTACGGCACATTCCATTTTTTTTAATGTTAATCTGTCTGTGAAAATTGATCCAATTAAGTGATTAACCATGAGTCTGTTCATTAAAAGTATTTTTTTTTTTTTAAATACTGAAATAACTAATAAGTATTTAGGTTGCTTTGTTGGACATATTGAATTCCAGGTTTCCAGTGATCGAAGGAAGCAATTCGGGAGGAAAAAAAATGCAAAGTTGAAGGCTATAAATTTTATTTTTTAAAATTTGTATCAGTAGTTAAAATTATATTTATTACTATCTAAATTGCATCTTATATTTTAGAAGACTCAAATCAGTTCTAAATTATAGTTCTTGATACTTGCCCTACAAGGGGGCTATGATGTTCTACAAGTGCAATCATCAGGGTGATTTTCACCTTGCTGTTTATTTTTTTTTTCTACTAATATATAATCCTTTGGATCCTAATTTGTTTGTCCGGGCTGCAACTTGACCTTTAATTTTTGATTCAATCTTCTATTTTTTTTAATTTTTAATTTTTATTTAATATTAAATTAGACTATATAAGCCACTAGAGACCAAGGATAATGATGAAAGGAAGACAAAAGAGACCAGCATGACATGGAATCGACTTTTTAAGACGTTAGCGTGGAATGAATATGGCCTCTAAAGTCTAAACAAAACTTTGACATGTAGATTTGTGAAAATGCTGTGTTTTTTTTATTAGAGGAATTGGTTACTAGTGTTTTAAGATTACTAGTTGGGAAGTATATATTTAACAGTCTAATCACGAGATACACACACAACATGACAATAACAACATATTGATATGACGATTAATTAACACATTTAATACATAACACATACCAATTGGGTTTTGCTTGCTCTCCAATTGGATGAAGATTGGTACAAGCTTACTATGCAAGCTCTCCAATTAATTGGAATCAAGAACATGTGTTTGACAGTAATTTGAATACAAGGAAAAGGCAAGGCTATATACATTCATCAAAATCGAGCATATGCGACTAATCCTTTGTCTCTGGTGGGCTCTAACTAATCAGCACTAACTACATGTTTTGTAGTAAACAATTGTAAAGTTTTGGAGGCATGAGAATATATTTATTTAATATTAAAAAGTCACCAACCAAGTGGAAGAATTTACTTTATATTATTATGTCAGTAGAGAGTGTAATTATCACTACTAGAGATATTATGTATATCTTCTGCACTACAATGCTAATGCTGATTATGCTTTGCATTTAGACTATAAATTATAATAACATACATGAACTAGGTAGTGTGTGGTAGGGCACCAGATATTGAAACTATATAGGTATATATATATATATATATGGAGGCTAAGGTGGTGACGAGCGGCGTTTTGGGAACTGCAATTAACGACGGAAACAGGGACTTGTCTCTAACTGCCATGACTAAAAGGTAGAGTGTCACTTGGTCACGTGCCATTTGAGAGATACACATTATAACCGAAAGGATTAGGATTGGATAGACATTATTCAATAAACCGTGTTGCCATTGGGAGTGTCTCTTATATATTATTACTTGTGTCATAGAGTTTCCTTAGAAAAAGTACTATTCTATTGTATTTTTTTATTACAAAAAATTTAGGGGAAGAAGGCGTTCAGTTTAAGATAAAGAAAGTCTCTTGATTCAAAAAATATTTACAAAAAAACTTATATTTATTTCGCCTTAAGAAGACAAGTAAAGACTTACGATGTAACTGTCATATGTGAGACTTTATCATTCCATTGACCCTTTCAATGTTTGTTTTTGTTCTATTGTATTGTTTATATCTTTCTTATTGTTTTTTATTTCTTTATGAATTTTGATTGGAATACGATCAATATAATTAGGCGTGGCTAGGTTACATTGGAGCATGATTAGTTAAACATTTATATTGATCACTTTCTAACTTGATTGATTAAATCACTAACATATGCTTTGGACATGTGCTTAGGCCTTAATGAGCTACTTAGTAGGTATTGCCCCAGCCTAGGGGGGATTCTTTTGAAGTGCAAAAGTCGAAAGAAAATTTGCTTTGATTTGAGAAGCAAAGGCCTTTTTCTCCACTAGCCTCTGCTACTTTCTCTATCTTTTTGGGTGTTAAAAAGACTAATCCCCTTTGAACATGTGCTTAAGCTTCTAATGCCCATTAGAATATTGTGTTTAGCTTTGGCTGGTTCAACCCAAAGGCAATTTGCAGGATCCAATTGCGCCAAGATATATTCTTCATAAAGCACTTTTTGTAAGGTAGGTCTAGTTCTTTATAAACCCTGCCTTGTCAGCCCTTTAGACAAGTGGTTCTCCAATATCCTATTCTTTCTCCATTCATGATATTATTGCTGAGTAATTTCCTTCCAATTCTAACTATTATTCTTTGGCCAGTGCATTGGTTGGAAGTTTAAAGATTGCAATTAATGCATGAGGCTTGGCTGAACTCGCAGTATTCTTTGCCTCTAGTTAAGTGCATCCAAGTTCGAGTTCTAACCAAATTAGTGAATCCTGTATACACTGGACCCTAAACCCTAAATTGGTTTAGGATTGAATGAAGCATAACCCTAACATTATATACATTTATTACTAGGTTTTCTCAGTATTCGAAGCTTTGGCACTATATTTTGATGGCATCCTATAAATATGGATAAACTATTTTAACATGTATGGATTAATTTATTTTAATTTTGAAATAATTTATGATCTAAAACATTTTGGAACAGTTTTTTTAAAAAAATTATTTATCCTAACATAAAATTATTCTTGTTTTGATGAACATCACAGCACAAGAAACAAGGAGAGGTGCTGTCAATACATATATCTTAAAATACTATTCTATTTTTTCTTTCCATCAGCTTGAAGGAGTGGAATCTTACAGTGACAACCTCAAAGTAACTTATCACTATTTTATATTATTTTTTGGGTGAGTAACTGATCACTAATTTGTTAATAAGAACAACATTCATTCACAGGAAGATTTATTCAACCTAACTAATCCATATGTTGGTGTACGTGTTTGCTGGCAAAGATGTGTTGAGTGGATAACGCATGGCCAGTAAATGTTAAAGCAATGCTCGATGTACTAATTCAAAATTGTACGGCGACTCTGACATAATACTATAACTGATTGGCAAATTTTATCTCGAAATAGTAAAATAAGAAAAAATATTATTTATACATGTGTTGAGATATTCCACTAACTCATATTTTATTTATTATATTATCTATAAATAACATAATATAACTCTAGAAAGGGAAATGAACTTTGAAAGCACTGCATCGATGCACACATCCCACTCTTCTGTGTTACTTCCTCTCTCTCTCTCCCTTGATTTTTTCTCTTTTCTTTTCTCATTTTTTTTTTTATCTCACCTTCTCTCAGTGAGTTGGACTCACCTTTTTGGTGAGTACAGATATCAACCCTCCTCCAAAAAACGTCCATGCGCTTCGTTGACATCTGTTAAAGACTGAAGTGTGCGAAAAGAGGGTTGTGTTTGTACGTGTTTACTAGAAAACAAATAATAAACTTTATTCAATGCCCACAAGACAAACTTAAATCCGGTTGAATTGTTTTTTAAAAAATTTTCTCGATGCGTGACTAATAAAAATATGGACTTAAAAATTTTAAATTGAATTTATTAAAGAAAGTATATAAACATTTAATATAGTAAAAAGTTAATAAACATTTCTTTGAATAATTAAAATGAGTAAGATAAACTATATTTTTTTAATAAAGTAAGATAAACTGTTTTTAACTTTAAGATATTTCCAAAAATCAAAAAAACCATGGTGAATGCTCTGGTGATGTTGAAGGTCAATACGTTTGATGATGTTGCTCATGTAGATTCACCTGCTCATGACATGTATTGGCCACTTTATTCACACAGGAAGCACTACCTAGCCTATTAATGATAAGTACGATAATTATTTTTGTTTTTCATATTTTACAAATTGATAAATAACCCTTTTAAAAAACTTAAACTCCTGACATAACTTTAAAAAAATAAAAAAAAGGAAAGCAAACGAGAGCTACTTCCATTGTTGAACAACCAACTAAAGACCTAAATCTGCAGAACTTCAACAAAACCTTTCAACAGCCATATCTAGTTCCATGGCAAAAATGGATACTTTATGGAAACCCAACAAACACACAACCATTCTGGCTTCAACCAACTCACTAGCTAACACTACATACACAATCACAAATTAATCACACATCACATTACTCATTGAAAAAAAATCAAAACTTCACCCACATCAACCCTGAGGAAAGCCATGATGTAACGCAAAAGTGCCTTCTTCGAAGGCAAATTCATCCACCTCAGCAGTCGCCTTGGTCCATGCCTTCTTCACCTACACGAACTTGTCTTAGATTAACACAGGTTCATATTTATCAATTTGGGGTTTAATGGAATCATCAAATTTACCAAACTTTGTAATCGTTTATGATCGAGGGACGTTTGCTGACTGATGACTTCCCACTCCCCAACACTAAATAGCCGATGCACATTGCCTTACAACCACCACCAACATCATCATCTTCGACATCAACTCCTTCAACCTGCCAATGCCAATACCATCCTCCTTACAAATCTTTTCCCTTTTCACTCATAAAGACTTCGATCTACTTTGCCATCTCCGTCAAGGGATGAGTCTATCTAAGGTTCAATCGTTCTTTCACCCCAATTTGAATATCAATTTTTCTTTTCTGAAATATAAAATAAAAATAAAAGAGTGCTTAATTCATTTGATTTTTATAATTTTCCACAAAATATTACACTTATTAAGCACTTTCATGAAACATGTTAACCATTCCATTTACCTCCTCATGTGAACGTCATCTTCCAATTGCAATGGACCCCACTTGTCCAATTGTTTTTTACCCATTGGACACTTTGACAACATTACAAACTTCATTGACTAACGACATCGCCAAAGAACGACCCAAAAAACATATACTGACGGAAACACACGTTAAATCATATCAATGTGTACGGTGGTTAGGCATATTCCTCCATAGCATTCATGTGATTTTTCTTTTAAATTTTTATTGTACAATAGTACCGTTGTGATTGCACCGTACGATGGATCCAATGTTGGGATCCATTATCCATATGATGCATCAATCGGAGCCGCCCATTTATATGTATACAGTGTTACAGTGCCTGTCCAAAAATATGTACTTCAGAAAATGGAACTTATATTTTATTCTGCTTTAGCAGTCCTCATGTAAAGATTAAAATATTATTTTGATTCCCAAAATTAAAAGAGTGTTTTACTTTAATTTTTAAAATTTTAAAATTAATTTTTTTTGTTTTTGAAATTGTATTTTATAAGTTATTTTAGTCCTTAATCAAATAATTATTAGTCAATTATTATATTTTATTCATAATACATTAAATAACATGACATGCCACATTAGGAAAATGTAATAGTTGATCACTATTGTTTTACCAATGACTAAAGGAACCTATGAAATACAATATCAATAACTAAAGTGAACCACACTTATAATTTTAAACCAAATCACATTTTACTCTCACATAAACACATAATGATGATGTTACCATTTGCCACATTTTAGTATATGATTGGGAAAAAAATTTAAATTCACGTCATTGCAGCCACATAATTTCTTTTGGATTACAAGGTTTTCTAGGAATGAATGTTTGTTTTAGTCTTTAAAATTGTATTCGAGATTCACTAAGTCCATGAAATTAAAAAAACTAATTATTTAATTTTTAAAATTGCAAAACTTGATTTGAATTAATCATTTTGGTGATTCAAATTGATTAATACAAATATTATTATAAAAATCAAATTAAATCACTTTTTATATTTTGAGGGACTAAATTGTTAATTTCTTGATTTTATATTCATAAGTAAAGCATATATACAATTTTAGGAACCAAAATAACTATATTTGTTTTCAATACTTTTATAGATGTCAAACTTCTTATTAAATATTGAAATTGTTTTGCTTCACAATTTTTTTTAAGTGAATACCCTATTTGGTCCCTCAAGATTTTTTTACTAATGAGGTTTGTAATAGCAGTAATGGCTTCTGATGCAGTCATGTTTTCATTTTTCCCTGTTAGTCCATGTGCTTCGCTTAAAATTTACGGGTCTTGCATGTTACTGTCAAACCAGGAGACACAATTCAATAGTGCCAACCTTCCTTATTCAATTTACTTTAACAATAACCTTAATAGTTATTTATGTTCTGCATTTTCCCTTGTGGTTAAACTTTGCCTTTACTCTGTTAGTATATGTCATTACTTAGAAATTTGATGGCTAACTAGTAATCTAAGTTTTGTTGAAACAGGGTTTTATTCATTTGTCGTTCGTTTTTAACTTTTATGTATGAAGTGATTCAGGCAAATATGCTCTTTGATTTTTGACTAATTGGCATGTCCAGGGATTTGACACTTATGCTCCAGTTAGAGATGTGGATTCTTTTAAAAGAAAAAAAAAGAAAGAAGAAAAACCTTATCTAAGAAAAGTGTCTATACCTGGCTTTGTTTTACTTTTACTATTTCTAAGTGTTGTTCTTAACTCCTGTTGGTTCCTTTTTGTGATTTTGTGGATATTTTTAAGTCTTAGGTTCTCACAGGTGTGTAATGACTGGTCAGTTGACTCAAAAAAATTGATTCCATGCCTTGTGGATAGCAAAGTCTTGCAACATGGGATAATGCAAATGCTTCAACTCATTCCTCATCTGTGCCTCATTTTAATTATTATCCTATGGTGATTCCTGTGCTTTCTTGTTATAGTTGTAAGTATTTGTGTAGGCTATCCCAAGATTAAAAGAAGATAATGTTGAAGGATGTGTAGATCCATAACCGAAGGGCAAATATCTTCCTAAGGGAGTTGCTAAGCTTGCAGCTGTTGCTGCATTACGTCTGCAGTATGAAGCTTTGTGTAGGGCAGATATGAGTATCTTTGTAAAGCACTCCAACCACCTCTTAAGTCCCCTGCTTCTGTACCAGAAAGTTGAAGCAAACGAGCCTAAGTTTCAATTTCTCTTATTTCATTTCCTGTTTTGTTTTTATCTTCTGTATTTTGTATTCTCAGGATATAATGAAGAAAATGGTGAAAATATAAAATGAAAACAAGAAGTAGGATTTTATTATTTTCTATGTTTTTATTATTTTCATCATAAAATCCTAAAAATAGAAAATAAAAATAGGAAATAGAAACAGATTTATGCCAAGTATATATTGTGGCTTTTCAAAATTTAAATCAATTGTGTTAGTAGTAGATAGAGTTAGTGGCGTATTTAAGATAGAAGTACACAGTCACATTTTATGCAAATAAACATGAATATTAAAAAAATAGATTGAAATTCTCATCAATTATGCAAACAACTTAACAAACTGTTATGATTTGTTAATTATGAATCATATTTATTTAGTTATGGCTTTTGGATGCAAATATTAAAATACGGAAAATGAAATATAAACTTTGTGCAAGCAAACCAATTTATCGCATCAATTATATTACAACGTTAAAAGAAATTAATATAGAGATTTTTAAAAACTTTTTGACTCTTGTGTATTTCATTATTCACTTATTTAAAAACTCACATATTCACTATTTCATTATTAATCTCGTGATCCTTCAAGATTAAAAATGATAACATATTAGTTCCTCTGTTAGTTTTTCATTAGTAAACTCACACATATAACACAGTATAATGATAATGCGTCATTAAAACATTATAGACAAGTTAAATAAGCTATTTTGAAACATATTACACTCATTTTGGTGTATAAAATTGTACAAAATAAATCACTTTATGACTTATAATAGAAATTTAAATGACTCATTTTGTAAATTTCAACTACTAAAATGAGTCATTTTAAACTCTATTTCATTTCAAATGACATACATATCACTTAACATCATCATGTTAGCAAGTCAATGTGCAATTCTATTAGTGTTTAAAGAATCAAATATATATAGAGAGACTAATGAGTCCTATTATTAAAATCTTGAAAAATTGAAGTTTAATTTCAATTTTAAGAGATTAAATAGTCTTGTAAAATTTTCTTGAAGAACTACTTGATTTATTTACAATTTTGTTTTTTTGGGCAAATTCAAGGTAGTGATATCATAAAGATCCCATCAAGGCCTTAACGTTGAATTCAAGTTTACTTACCCATTATTATCAATACCCACACAATGATAATCCATAAGTTATGCTTAGACTGCATGTGTAGGAAATATTATTCATTATTTCAATCACATTCAAGGCAGGACTGACATTAATAATTGAAGCAGCTTTGCCTTTATGAAAAAATTTAAAGTATTATGAATGTTATATTGCTAGATGGCTTACCATGATGGATTTTTTGAGACCCTGATGAGACCCATATGTTTCTGCTCAATGGGATGACAATTCAAGTGGCTGAAATTAGAGATCAAAGAGAAAAATAAAAGGGGGAGTGCTTCCATGTTGAAAAGAGCAAATATTGGACCTATGGCCATGATGCTTCTATAATTTCATGGGTGGAATAATGGACCAATATCCCATTATCTTCATAAAAATGTGTCAGGTTAATCATGAAGACTCAAGGCCATTGCAACCCCTCCAATCTCTTTCCTTTGATGGGTTGATTGTGTCCACATAGCTCCTTATATCCTATCATATGTAATGGATCAAATTGTTATCCTTTTCCCTGAACAAAAGAATCATACGTGTTGATCATATTCTACTTTCGGCAATTGTAGCATGGTCCCAAGAGGAACAATTTGACTCGAGGTATGAGGTTATTCAACTCTTGTTTCTTATAGAGCCTTGCAATGTAAAATCATTCAAATCAAGAGTGGCTAAATTAATTAAAACTGGGGCTTTACATGCTTTTAGTAAGAATGGGAGAATAACTAGCATGGAAATTACTCAAATTAGAAATGCTTATCAGGAAGAAACAAGAAAAAGAAAAAAATGGGTCAAAAAATTCATAAATATAAAACAATTGTTGGGAAGGGAAGGACATAGGGTCTATTATTAATAGTGAGTGGAGTTGTTAAGAATAAATGAAAATGATGTTATAGCATAGCAATAGCATATGTCATGAATAATATATCTTATGGTCTGAATAAGATGAATAGAGTAAGACATGATATAGATGGAACCAAATATGAAACTATGAATGCTGACCCCATGCACTGTGGAGTTATCTGAAAGCACTTTTGAAGTGGGGAGGATAGAGAGAGAGAGAGAGAGAGAGGCTAGAGAATATTTAGAAGGAATAATGAACGCATTGTTGTTGGCTTGTTTTTGGTTCTTTCTCATATACTATGTACGATCAACCCAGTTGTTGTTAGTTTGAACTCTGAAGTTTGAAACTTTTGTATGTGGGGAAAGCAGTTGTTACATGTTGGATTTCTAGAAAAAAAAAAGGCTAAATTGCAAAATGGAAAAAATAATGTTATTTTAATATTTAAAAATTGGTGTTTAAATTAGGACACTCACTCTAGAATCAATAGATAAAAGGATGTATGTGGATAAGTGAGAATTACTATCTAATCTAATGATAATAAAATAATATTTAAATAGATCATCTAAATATTCAAATAGTATTATCCAAAGAAAACATATGAGGAGTTATACTACCTATGACATTCAAAATACTGTAGCATATCTGATCATATCCTTTCACACTCATTCTTTTTATTTATATAAATATATCCCAGCACCTTTTGCTTCGCTGACTTCTCTGTTCCCTAACCCTCCACTCCTTTCTTACCTTTGCTTTCCCATAATTAAACATCAATACCTACCACCTCTCTGTCTCTCTCACCCCCCATTTACTGCTCTTTTAATTTTTATTCCTTTTCACTTAATCTTAATTGAAAAAGATATATAAGTTTCTCTCCTCACCCTATACAAGTGCTTCAGCAACATAGAAAACACACAAGAACATGTTTTGTTTTTTCTCTCATCAGTCATAGCAAGAAGAGTTAGCAACAGTGGAAAATAGATGTCTCTTATTCCAAAGCAGTTTTATAGGTGATTTTCAGAAGCAAGCTACTTTCACTTGATCTTGAAACTTGAAAAGGGTATGCAACACTCTTTTACTTCTGTCATCTGTGTACTGAACTACATGGTTGTCTTGTTTTAGTTTTCCTTGTCTTAAGCCTCTCTTGGTTTTCACATAAGTTAGAATCATTGAATAAAGAAACTCTTTCTTTTCTCACCAAGCTCTAAAGTAGTTTTCCTCTGCAAACTCTTCCAAGTAAGCCGTTATTTTGTCGTAGAACTATATGTGTGTGTTCATATGGAATGAAAATCCAGACAGAGTTCATTCTAGAATTGACAAGGATGAATTTGAAACAAGTATCTGCATGCAATTCTTTGTTTTGGATGTGTAGATGTTAGTTCTCTATTTTAATATTTCTATGTCTTAGTATGCTGACATGGTGGTCATTTTACTTCTTATTGTCTCTCCACCTTGCCTTGCGCTTACAAACCGATAAGAGTTCAAGTTTAAAGTGATAGAGTTCTCTATCTCTAACACACACATATGTTAAGGGATTAAGGTGAACTTAAATATGCACATGTTGTCCAATCTTCTAAGTCATTCAGTTATTTGAAATTTAAATTCAGAAATAATCTATACGTGTGATTTCATATTGATTTGATATCAAATGCTAGCAGGTTACTAATTAGAGTATGTAATAACGGGGAATTTGATTTCCTGGATCATTGATAGTACTCAGGCCAAGAAGAAATGTGAAAACCCTCTATATTGGCTAACTAGTTGTTCATGGCATCCTTCCTGCTAATTTATTCCACTTTTTCACATACTTGCAAACGAGTAGGCTAGATAACAATCATAGTTCAAGACTCAAGATTCAGTCAGAAGTAGTTCCTTACCTTCTAAAGGTGTTCATCTGTATTCTTCAATCTGAATCAGCTTCCATATCTAGTTGAACCTTGAAATCAATTCAATCATACATTTGCAAAATTGATGGTTTTGAATGTTCAATATTCACCATTCACAAGACATGTACATGGATGTGTATGTATGCCTAGACTAATTGGCTTCCGCAGAGGAGGTTGTTTGTGTCTTGTTAGAATATAAAATCATTTATGTGCTTTTACCCATCAGCTTAAGCTTTTGGAGAGATGGTTTCATGATATGGTATCAAAATCACCATAATTAAGAGGTCAGGGGTTTGATCTTTTTTTTTCCCATTATGATATATTGTTCACGCTTCAAGCCCAAAAGAGGCATTCGTATAAAGGGGCGTGTTAGAGTATAAAACTATTTATGTGCCTCTACCAACCAGCTTAAGTGTTTTAGAGATGGTTTCATGACATGTCTAGTAAATAGTAATCTTTCACAGTATCAAACACCAATATAAATAATTGACTCAAGAATCACTTGTTTTGATGCTTGCTAAATATTAACCAATGGATTTCCATTGCTTACAAAATTGCAGGATTAAAACAAGTCTTTCCCTTCTAGCTCAGAAATATGCCTTATTCTGATGATTGATTGCTGCATCTATTTTGTTAATTAGCTTCCAACATTAAGCACTGCTAAGTCATGAGACCAAACATAGATCTTGAATTGGAGGCCTCTGCAGAATATGAATCTGAAGTTAGCAGCCAGGTTGCATCCAGTGTATCTATTCAAGAAGCCTCTGCAGGTCCTTGCAGTGACAGCCTCACCAACTCTTCCATCATCACAAATCCAACAGTGATTCATCCTAATTCAGATGCTGTTTCACTTGACTTAACTCTCAACTTCAAGAACAACGAGTTAGGGGCTAGAGATTCAATAGGATTCTCATTCTCAAGCACTAGTGAGAGCAGCAATGAACCTGCCTCTCAGACGACGACAGCAACCGTTCCTTAGTCTTCCCTTGCAATTACTGCCAGCGCAAGTTTTTCAGCTCTCAGGCTCTTGGTGGACACCAGAATGCTCACAAGAGAGAAAGAACATTGGCAAAAAGGGCTATGAGAATGGGATTTTTCTCTGAGAGATATGCTAGTAGTCTAGCATCTCTACCTCTGCATGGTTCTTTCAGGTCCTTAGGAATAAAGGCACACTCTTTACTGCACCATGGTTTCTCACCAACAATTAGGCCTCCTGAGGTGAAAAGCAATGCAAGATTTGAGCAAGGGTATGTTGGTCTTCCAATATTCTTGGAGGATGATGAGTCAGAACTGATGTGGCCAGGTAGTTTTCGCCAGCTGTCGGATGTAGGTGATAACACTCATCAGAGATTCATACTGAATAATGGAAGTCCAAACTTGAGTTTCACTGAGGTGAATCCACAAGTAGACATAGAGAACTCAACACCAGATTTGACATTGAAACTTTGAAAGAGTTTGTGTCTGCTTTGTTGTTATATTATTGTACAGTAAGACATGCATATGCAAGGGACCATGACTGCCGGATTGATTACTATACTTGTTGGATTTTCCTTTTGCTTTCTTCTTCAGTTTTATTATCTTAGGAGTCCTTTTTGCATTGGTATTTTGCTCTGTATGTTTCTCTCTGTATAAGAAAGAGCTCTGGGAGGACAATTTTGGAGCTTCTGTGCTTGTCATATGAAAACCATGTTTTCCATTTACTGTAAGTATTTAGCTTCCAGTATGTTTTATGTGGTTTTGTTTCTGTTCTGGATCATGTTGACAACAAAACTCATCTTTTTAGACTAATACATTTTATAAAGAAAATAGTAAAAACTGAAAATGAAATTTGAAAATTACAATTTGTAGTTTTTTTCGCTTTCTTCATAAAATTTTAAATAACAATAAATTAATTTAAAATAGAAGATAAAAATTGAAGACTATTTTCTAAAATCAAACATAACTTTAATATGTTTGGTTTGTAAAAATATTTCATGTTTTTATTTTCTCAAAAAATCTCTATTTTTCAAATTTTCAAAATTTAGGAAATATGTTTGATATATAAAAATATATTCTGTTTTCAAAAAGTGAAAACAATAAAAAAAATTTATCTGTTTTTAAACAATAATTCTTAAAACCAAATTTAAGATAATAAAATTATATTTGGGATTAAATTTTAATTATTAAAAATGATATATATTTAATTTTCATTGGTTCATCTACTAAAAGAATTTATAAAAATCTTAAATATCTCTACAAAGGACTTTAACCCCTTCCATAATTGAGTTTGCATCCAATATAGACGTTGAATTAACAGCGAAAATACATTTGTCATGTTTCTTCAAAGTGAAATTTTTGAAATTAAATTTAAAATAGTTCAATTATGTTTTTTTAATATATATTTAGGAGGAATTTGTTTACTCTAAGAGTAAATATGTTACACTTATTCCATTGAATATTTTCTTATTAACAATATATTTCATCAATCCAACCGTTAAATCATGTAATATTATCTTGATAATCAAGCATACAAAATTTCAAAAAATTTAGATATTGATAAATATATTTTATAATTCTCAATAATTACATATATCTTCAAAACTCAAAGCTTAAAAGCCCAAAGGTTGAAAGTTGGAAGGCATGAACTGAACTGCATTTTGTGTGCACCAAAAACTATTGTCTCCTTCACATTTCCCATTTCCAGCCACGTGGATATGAGGATCCATAAGATGCTGTCATTGTGAAGTTGAATCTGTTTAATCACTTTGCATTTAAACTTGTATGAGGATGAGGATCCATAAGATGCTATCATTGTGAGGTTGAATTTGTTTTATTTATTTATTTATTTTAATTTTAATTTTGGGTTTTGACTCGTTTTATAGTGCTTGGTTTGTCATGTCATGTGTGAATCTTCTGAAGGATTTTGGGATTATGTGGTTTTGTTCAAGCTTTCTAAAGCATTGATCTGTTGTTGTGGATACTTACTAACTTGTATACAAGTATCATCACTAAGCAAAAAATCTGAATGCTTACTGCTTAAACTTGCTGTATTGCTACACATTTTTTTCTCTGTTATTTGTTTTAGTCAATATAATTATGATCCGTGTCTGGGTTTGAATAAGAATTTTGTCCATGAAAAGGAAAACTGGGTTTATTCATCTTGAAAATCATAATTCTATGACAGCATGGTGCTGTGGTAAGTGGTAAGGAGGAATTGAATTTGTATTGGCATAAATGAGGTGGCTCTGAATGGGATGTTTACAGGTACAAAGTGTGGTAATTTGACATTGGTACTCTTGTAGGTATATTGTGGTGGTCTAGTTTGTCTGGAGGATATTCTGAGAGGGTTGAGATGCTGTGAGTTTGAAATTTGGTAAAGAGAGTTGAGGTTTAGGGGGTGGAGGTTCTGGAAGGATATTAGTAGCAATTGGAGGGGTGGTGCAAATGAGATAATGGTTTGAGCAGGAAAATATCAAGAAATAGGTCTATGACAGCATGATGCTGTAGTAAAGTGTGAAATGGAAGAGTTCTCGGAGAATATTGCAACACTAGGGGTGTATTTGGTTAGGGAGTAAAAGTAACAATAAATTTTCCATAATTGAACTTCATGTGTAATTTTTAATTTCACGCATGGAACTCAATCAAGAAAAACTTACTTTTATTTTTACCTTCCAACCAAACATAACCTAGATGTGAAAATTTGATTTGGTCTGCAGATCATACAGTTTATAGCCCTTATACGCTAGTGGATATCCCACAAATACACTAGGGACTGCTCTAGGTGAGCATCTATTTCTTTGTGATGGTGTAGTGGATGCAAAACAGAAGTTGCCAGAGGTTATAAGGGCTAGATAATCAGGAATATTGTGATGCAGTAAAACATAGGAAGATGTAGAGTTTTTCAGGTTTGATGTTGGGGTTCGGTTTAATCTTGTGGTGAAGCAGGTTGTTGCCAACTCCACACTTTTGGCATCAGCCAGCCAGTCTTTGACTTGTTTTGCTGTTATGTCTCATAACATAGAAGCTTTTATTTGAGACTTTACTCGTTGTGGCTGCATTAAAATAGCATTCTTGTTTACGCTTTGCAGGTATTGAATTGAAGGAGCCTCCAAGTTGTCTTATAATATTATACTCCTTCGATCTAGACTACTATTTATTTATTTATTTTTCACTTTGAAAGTTAGAGATTACTTTGTGCTGTTTAAATTATGCAAGTAGTTTATGAGGCTAAATGACAGGATTTGTTCTTCACTGATGGAGACAAAATGTGATGTGATTTGAGGAACATTTTCACTGTGTTTTGATGGGCTTCTTCATTTAATAGAAATGGTTTGAAGACTCTAGTCCCTAGCGTTTCTTTTGCAATGCCATCATTTTCGAGGTCAACACAATCATGCTTGCCAATATGCTTCTAATTTAACTAGAAAGATGTCATTTGGAAGCTAATATGTATGAATGCGTATTTTGCATTTCCACGAGTAAGAAGTATCAAGCTAATAAATTAAGACATTATATGGCTGAGGAATGTTGTAAACAATAGCCATCTCTCCAAATGAACTGTCAGGTTGCAGAAGTGAAAAGTTTCTTCAGACCCATGTTGAGCTGTGCCTACTTCCTCCTGCATAGAAACAGCTCAAGAATTAAATAAACATAAGTTGAAATCCATCCTGTTGGCAATTTTTCCAAGAAGTAGTTCTAGACTTCATAGTAAACAATTTGAATCTGAAAGTCTATTAACTAATGACCTACTGAAGATATGAAGAAGCACATCAATAAGATTCTCAGACCAAGTGTTCATGCAAATACTTTTTAATGGTGATACCACGTAAAGAAGTAAGAAGACGCGTGCTAGATCAAATGTACCACTAGTCACATTCATTCTGCAGAAGAGGCACATGCTAGCAATTTTTTTTATCAACTCAAAGTTCAAACTCGATAGTAACAGTGGCAATTTCAATAAATAGGCAGACAAATGTAGAAACAGGACAGGTCTTTGTACATTTAGAGTTCTTTGTCCCGTGAAGCCTTCAAGGATGAAATTCTTGTTAAGCGTATAAATTGCATTAAAAACAACAAATGCAATGGACAAACAAACATAGAGGACTTAAAACCATTTCTGGTTTAATATAAGGAAAGGAGCAATGCCATTGGCATGAAAATATACATGTTCCCTCATTAAAAACTATACATCAAAAAATCCCTTGTCAAATTATTAAGAAGAAAAAAGAGTGAGAAAGTGCTGATGCCTTCAATTTTAGTTGTAATCAAGTCCCAAAAGGAAAAGAGAGCTTTGTGCACCAAAATTTTCTTTTCTAACATGATATCGTATGTTGTTGCCAATATAGAAAAAAAAAAAAGGGCTATCCTGACCTTTTCAATATATGCACACAATGCTTGAGGCATTCTGCAAAAATATAATAATACATGAAGCTCGATGCTAAAAGAATAAATTACATTATTTAACTCAAATTGGATCTGCAAATAGACAAATTGAAGCTTAATGCTTGAAGCTTCTCTATTTTTTCAGTTATTGATCTCTTTCTTTGCCTGAGAATTTCACATAAAGTAGAAAACAACTAATTATCGATATTTTGGCAAACTTTTAGGCTCAATACTCTTGAAAAGAAACCCTCCTCTTCTTCTAACTTCATAATCTTGCAGTACTCACATAATTTCAAATTCCAATGACAACTAAAACTGAAATTTTATCAAAACTTATTAGACAATTAAACTGCCTAATAATTTCTGCAAAGACATGTATATATAAATGAAGACACAATTGCCTTGGATGTATCGAGAAATAAAATAATCCTAAAACATCAATTGAGATAATGAATGAACATACAATCACAAATAAGACCCACATTAGTCCCTTACAAATATTGCAGATTACTCCTTCAGAATTTGATTATCTATAACTCAAGAAGTGTCTGAGAGTTAACTAACATGTCTCTTATTGAAAAGTGAGAGGCACGAAAATGTAACCAACAAATAGTCGACAACAACATGTGTTTTAGAATAATGAATTAAACTGACTTGTCTCTTATATAAAAAGTGACGGACATAAAGAGACTTTTAAATTTACTAATTTGTTCCTCACAATATTTGTCCGGATAAATTCGAGGTTTTAGTCCAAAATCAATATGAAATTATTCTTGAAAGGGTGCCCTCAGTAATGATTAGCATCCAAGAACATTGGCTAAAAATAAATGGATCAATAAAAACAATGCTGTTGGTCCTGAAAGGTTTAGAAATATTGGGGCATTTTGGGTTACCGTCTGTTGTTGAGCTATTTGCAAGAAAGCCCATAGGCTTTTAACCCAAAACAGAAACGTGGTAAATTTTTAATGGGCTTCTTCTTATGCATGTTTAGTAAAAATTATGAGTTTTGTAAGAACAATATAATTTTGCCTCACATGGCGATTCAAGCAACTAGAAATTTATTGATATTGAATTAGGGGTTTCATCTTCATTTGCCTATCCCCTCTTCATTTTTCCTTTAACTTCATTGGAAGCTCTATATAGTAAAAACAATATTATTGTTTATTTTAGCGTGGCTGTATCATTAAGATAAGACAGACCCTCCAGATAGTTAACTTCACAAATAATTAAGATACTTTAGTAACATATACTAAAATTAAAAGCTTAAACTCACCATGACTCCCTGAACAGATAGAAAAGTCATTGTTCATACTTACAACATAAAATAATGTAAAATGCTGAACTTTGTCTTGACTTATGGCTGAAAACGCACTCTTTTTTTTCTTTAAATTTATTTTTCTGTCGAAAAGAAGCACACTTGCACAAGATCAATCGCCACGCAACCATAACACCCCTTACGTGGCCTAAAAAGCTGTCATCACGCGCTACGTGTCACTGTCCCATTAAATAGTAATAATAACCAATAGTCTTGTGATAATTTTAAAAAGGTAAAAATCTATTTAATCTACAAATTAAATAACCTTTTGATGGATACTATCAACTCAACTCTTAAAAAGAAAGTGAATTTAATTATAATAAATTACTAATATAAATATTTTCCATGCAGGTATCTAATTTTCTATTTATTATCTGAAAATCTGAAAAAAAATTATATATATAATAAAGTTTTATTTTGCTATAATGATAATGTTAAAAAAAAATGCATACTATCACCATTCATTTATATACTTGTTAGAAAGAGAATTAGTGAGTATAAATTACAATAAATTAATGAAAAGAGAATATTATTAATAAATATTTTAGTCTTTCAATTTTATTTTTTTGAAAAATTCAATATTATTCAGCAACTACTTTTTTACATGTCATTTAATAATTACTTTAATTTCCACGCAACAATAAAAAAAATATGGTTTTTGAAAAGGACCTAGTAAGTAAGAGTGACATCCCACAAAGAAAACTAATAAATTAATAAATAAAGAATAAAAAATGGAGTCACGAGTCTCACGTCTAAAACGAGCGACGCAGAGTTTTCATCACTCATCAGATTCATTCCAATTCCATCGATCACTCGCTCACTAACCAACTTTTTCTCGAACATGGCAGAGAAGCCGAACGAAATGTACGTCGAAGTCCCCAGAGAAGAAGAAGAAGAACAACAACAACAAGGGAAGAAGCAGAGAAGAAGAAGGGTGAACCTGTACGAGGTGGTTCAGTGTCTGGTTTCCCAAATCCTGTTCCCTGAACCCGGTGGTGACGCTGCTGCACCCTTGCTGCACCGGATCAAAGCCTCCTTCTCCCGCAACGCTCCCCTCATCCCCGAAGCTTCTGGAAACACCGCACAAGACATCCTCCTCTGGACAGGTGCCGGCACTCCCCTCCGCCCCCTCCTTCTCATCTCTGTTAGTCCATTCATTCATTCATTCATTCCCTCAACTCACTCACTCGCTCTTTCTCTAATTATATTCCAATTTCCTATTCAGTTTTTATTATTCGCAAAATAACCAAATTACCCCTTTTTTTTTTAAAAGTATCTCTCTGTCTGAATGTCATTTCATTTCTGAGAATAAAGCTCTTGACTTTTCTTTCCGATCAGTTAACTATCAATGATTGTAGAAATTCGTTTTTTTACTATTAAGTTACTAACTGACCATTTCTGTGCACCAGGAAAACAATAATAATAACTATTATTATTTTTGACAAACTCGGGTTAAATTTTAAATGTTTCGAATTGTTACCTCACATGTCAAAAAAAGGACATATTGTCCCTTCTTTATCGTATTGGATCAATTTGAATCGTATTGGATCACAGTATTGGATAAATTTTTTCAAATTTTTGAGCACTAATTTGTCTCCTGATATATCTTTTAGGGACCAATTTGTATATTTAGTCAACATATTTACTGTCAATGGATAACAGAAATCATCGAGGTTATCGGATGAAATAAATTGACATCAATGGCATTATCAATTTATTCATATAAAAGCTAATAATTATACAATACCATTCTGACAAGATTTTTTGAAAAATATCTCGTAAAAATGCTTTTTGGTTAGTTTGATAGATTATACATTAAAAACTATTAAATAACTCATTAGTCATTGGTTTAGCATGGTTAACTGATTCTTGGAATTGTTAAATGAGTTTCTCTTTCTTATATATTTTATTTCTTTTGTCTTCTTGGCAATGTCGTGACTCAAATTATTGACTTTATCTTTTATATTTGTCTTAGTCACCTGAAATGAATATTATATTTGATTGTTCTTCGACTATCTCCCCTGATGCAATTTTTCAGTGCTACATGTTGATTTCTCCACTGAGATTAGTACCCAAATTCCAATCCTTTTCCTGTTATTTATAGTTATTTCCATGGCTTGCGCATTTATGTTGACTTGTATCAAAGCCAAGCAGATAAAGCTGTGCAAGTCACGGTGGCAAGTGGCAACATTTAAGGAAAACTTGTGGTTCAAACTGTCCTCCGTCCTTGCTTGTTTAAATAACTTATTAATTAAGCCATGAGTATTAGCGGATGATGTGTGTGTAATTGACTAATTGTCCAAAGATCTATGATGAAAAATCATGATGATTGTTGGATGAAATAAAATAGTATGACCCACTAATTCATCTAAAGGCTAACAATTATGATTCATTATTCTGGATACAAAATTCTCATCAAGTTTCTGGTTGTCTAACATTTTCCTTGTTGAAACGCAAAACTTGGTTCTAATTTTCTTCCATTATATGCTAACTTGTTAGTTCTTCAATGAGTTTAAAATAGATACTAGCACAGTGAATTCTAGATATTAGGTTGAGGCAAGTGTCCTTCCTGTTTTATCTTCTCATTTTTGTTTCCTTGTCCTTCTGCTTGTTTTCCACGGAAATATAGGCCTTTGTACATCTCTAGTCTTGACTCTCTGCAACAGTGCAACCTGAATCATCATTTGTCTTACCCTATACTTTACAATGGTAAATCTAAGCATAGAAGTCAATCTTGGATCGCGGCACGGAGCGGCTAAGCCAAAAAATGCTATAGCGGGATAGTGCATAGGAGGATGGCCGCTATTTTGAAAAAAACACATAATTATTGTGCAATTTCAGACTTAGTAAGTGCATCAACATTGCCCCATTATCAGAATGTTGATGCACTTGCCTGCCAGTCAAAATAATGGGGCAATTCCACTTGCTTCTCTGTTCTTCCTGGGTTCAGTAACCCAGTTCAGTTGATAATCAATGCTTTTCCCTTCAATCCTGCAGACTTTTAAAGCCTTTCCACTGTCACCACAAACCCTCCGTCTCAACTTTCAGACTTTAAAAACTGTCATCTGAGATGTGACACGATTATATTGAATATTGATTTTGTACTTTTAATTTGATGTACTGATGACAACTAGGTGTGTGTGATAATAGATTATCCAGCACTTATCTTGCTTGGTTTCTGTTGAGAAGGTTGTCAGAATTGCAGATAACATATTTTTAGAGATTGGCATTTTATGATATAAGTAAAGATCACATTGTCTTGGACTACTTCATATTTTTTGTTTAAAAAACTTAGGATTCTTTTCAGTTGTTGGTGCTTGGTTGTTGTCTAATACTTTTGAGAAATGGAAAGTCGCGGCCAATTTTGATGTAGGAAATAGTTTGGAAAGTCACAACATGTAAATGCCAGTAAGCTACTCAGAGATATTCTTTTAGAGGATTTCTAACAAACTTGTTCATATGCAAGATTGATTGGTTAACTTTAAAATAATGGAAGCTCATTTCCTTTTCATGCTTTTGTCCACAAGGGATGTTTGAGTTTCAGTTTTGAAGCCTTGTAATCTTGTCCTCTTGTAATCATAATAGTTGTCATCAACTATCTTCTATACTCAATTGGTCCTATGCAACAAATTTTGCCTCTCCATATCTGCCTGCTCCACAAAAATATTGTCAAGCAGAGTAGTTTTCCATCTTTTGTGTAATTTATCTTTTGAGCTGTATGTTTATGATTTTGTCTTCCAAATTGCTGCAGGTTGGGACAATTACTCTTGTTGCTTTGACAGGACTTCTTGTATTTACTCTTTTCTTTCTCTTTGCAACCATAAATGCCATTGTCATCGCGGTTCTCATTTCTTTAGCAGCAGCTGGAGGATTCTTGGCTCTTTTCTTTGCCTTTGTGACAGCTATATATATTGGAGCATTGTCAGTAGCCATATTTGCTATTTCCATCGTCACATTTTGGACAATTGTGGCCATTATCATAAGTACAGGTGAAAAGCCGTGACAACCTCGTTCTTTTTCTCGAATTGCCAGATATTGCAGTTTAGGAAAATCTTAGTTGCTATTAAGTTGTTTCGGAAATTTTGGTCGGTCGCGTGAATTGTGAATCTTAATAATGTTAGTAGATCTATAATTATAAACATTTTTAGCAAGATACATCTTTAAATAGGATTTAAACATACGCTAAGATTCTGAGTTTCAATTGAAATGCACCCTTTTGTTGAAATAGGAAGACACGGTATTTCAGAATCAGATTATTGACTGTGCTAACTTGTTTTCCTACTCAGTGTGGAAAGACACTTGAATCTACTGGCAGTAAATCTTTTCTTTTCATGGTCACCACATTTGTATACATGATAAATTGTATGTTTACATTTTGCATGCGATTGTACTGGATGTAGACATATCTTCTTGACAAAGATCTACAAGAACTTCTAATGGACGTGGGTGATTTAGGGTTGCATTTGTTCCAACTTTTAAAAAATTAGTGATTATGAAACTTAAATTTTGTATGTAAGTGAAAAGAGCTGAAAACTTTTTTTTTTTTGAAATTTTGATTATTTTTAAAAAATTATCCAAAAGTACGAAAAATGATTTTCACCCAAAAAAAAATCTTCATCCAAACGCCCAGTTGCCTATTATCAGAATGTTGATGCACTTGCCAGTCAAATAGTTGCTAGTGCTAGCCACTGCAGAGGTTCTGTGGCATCTCCAACTATATAATGGCTTTAGATTTTTTTCCTTCCACACTAAAATCTAAGACTATGCTTTACGTTTTCCATTATGAATATTTTATATTGTTGCTCTTCTTTTTATTGTCACCTTTTTATGTGGGTTAACACTGTTATGTTGCCTCTACATGAAAATGATGCGAGCCAGCATGGATTGGATTCTTTTACATTGTGTGGTTGGCAACTAGAAAAAGCCTCGGATTTGCGAAACACTCGCTGAGCGCCACTGGCTCTGCGATCTCAACTTACTCTGTCGCTTGGGGTACTCGCAACCGCAAACACCAAGATTGAGCTTAGGTGCTGATGATTACATGAAGAAGATCATTCATGCACAAATCAGAAGCTACATTTGCATGTTTTGGAATGGCACAAGCTTCATATGTCGATTGGTACGATGTGTTATTCCTAGATTTTACTCGAGGTTTGCTTTGGATGCATATATTCATCATGTTGGTACTTATGAGCTGCATGGAGTGTTGATAAAAGTCGTGGTTGTATGTATTGTGTTTCCAATTTTTCGTTGTTAATTGGTATTGTACAACTTCTAGCTGACATGAAATTGCACTCTCTTGGTAAATTATGTAATTTTGGAATGAGTTGTTACTGTTGGAGTCGTATGAATAAGTATGTATATGCAATATTAGTGGAGACACACATCACATAATAATGAAATTAATAACATCACATATTTATTGAAACTAGAGTGCGTACAATGCGACATTAGAGCATTAATCAGAAACATGTAATTGATCTCAATACAAAAACTAGTATAAATAAGGATAGTCTGAATTGTAATAGGAAGTTAGCGAATTGGTCATTTTAGAGTTTATCCAAATTTTCTTCTATTTCATTTTCTAGAACTTGATTCCAATTTCTTATGCTCAAGGGTCCATGGTTTAAATTCTCTTTTAGTTTATGTTCATTTTCTCGCCATTCTTTTATTTCTCGTGAACATCCAAAATCTCCTCATAACACTAATTTAGTGGGATAAAGTTTGGTTGTTTTTATTGAACTATAATTCATAGCATGATATGCTTATTTTATATTACTCATATTACTTCTCCATCAACCCTAATCCTTGCTTTTTAATTTTTATAAAGTAAAAAGTACCAAATATGTAAGTTAAGCGGTTGATTTTTTTTTTTTATATATATATCTAGTTTATATTACTTATATTCAAGTTCAGTCCTTTTTTTATTCAAATAAAACTTTCGCTATTTCTTTGGGAAACAATACTAAGAAGTTCTTTTATAACTATATGTTCATCAACAGCTGTATATATTCTTTTTTACTTACGTACTGGATGCAGATAAAGAATATGCTAAATAAAACGAGGGTGGAAGTATAAGGGTGTAAGTAAAATGGAGTATTGCAACAGCAGAAACGTTTATCGTACATACACATGGTCTACCATATACCCAACATTGTTGTTCAATGGCAAATTTTAAGGTCAACCTTATATTTAGATTTCATATAACCCTTATTATTAGTCATTAAATAAATATTATTTTTATTGGATAGTTTAATTCAATAATCAATAAATAAGGGATCCATGATAACCCAATATATGAGGTCCACCATAAAATCCATCATTTTTCAATAGGAAAGTACTTCAATAAAAAAAAAAATCACAAATACTTTTTAACTTTATTGTACATGGTGTCAGTTAAGCATGTTTGAACTGCTATGTTCATATAATGTATTTCTTTTTCTTTTCTTTTATAAAAAGCTTTCCACCTGCATAAGCTATTCTTTTTTTCAAGAAGAATAACCAACGCTTTTGTGTGAATTAAGAGACTGCCGATTTGCAAATTGACCTACATGTGTGATCTAATCTTTTACCTAGTTCAACTCTTAAGTTTCGGAGTTGACTCGATCCAATAAATACTCACAAATTTATCATAATAGAAGTGAATTGTAACTTTAGATATAATCACCACTCTTAATTTGAAATTACGCAAGTAATCTTAAGTTATCAACTTAAGGAAACTTCATGAGATGATTCAATGCTCTATACTAGTATCAACAAATGACTTTTGGAATAGTGCATTTATGAAAACATTAGCACTTTAACGATGTAAATGGGATTAGGATGATCTGATGAGCCAAAAAATTTAAATTATATTCAAATAAAACTGGTTCAGATAATCATTATCATTATTTCAATACAAAACTAAACAAATTAATTCGAAAAATTTACATTCACCTCTCGATATTTAACAAAATGTAATATACACATTCTCTATTTTCAAAATTTACATGTCAAGTCCCTAATTTTGGAAAATCCTACACCAACCTCCCCTACTAACATTGGTTCGTCAATTACTTTGATCTGAATAGAACATATTTGTGTAACACATGATTTTTAACTATATTATTGTAAATATTAAAGGTTGTTATAACTATTGAATATCATATTATCCTTTTATTAAGTGATAAAAATATACATTTTTCACATTTCTTGTTGTACTCTTCCTACCAACCCCAAAGTGAGTCATCCTCAAACAAAAAATTAACCTAAACCTTGTAGCCTAAATAGTTATAACATCTTTAATATTTATAATAATGCTATTAAAAAACATGTGTTGTGCCCATGTATATTATTTCGCTAAATTCACAAATAGAGTAATTTTAGTATGGGAGATTTGTGTGATTTTCCAAATTTTAGAGACCTGGCATGTAAATTTTGAAAATAGGGGTGTAGGTTGAATTTCGAAACCTCAAGGAGGGTGAGTGTAATTTTCCTAATAAATTATTATTGGTTATGATTTTTCAATCTAATCATTGAACATCCAACTTAATCACCCAATCAACTTTTTTTTTATTTCTAATAAGTTTTCAATCCTTGTACTATTGTTGATCAATGACCTGAATCAAACAATTCTGATCTTGATCAAATCAGTTTAATTCAAATTTGTTGAAAAAAATTTAAAAACCAAATCCAACCTATTAAATATAAAAGTATTTATGTGCTTCTTTCTATTAGTTTGAGCTTTTGTAAGAGATGCTACATAGCAAGATATTTGAACCTCTATGACCAAAAATGGTTTGAGGTTCGATCGTTGTTATCTACTTTTGGGAGAAATAATTCATGACAAAACCAACTCAATCAAATTTAATAGGTTCAATTTTTGTTTTTCAAGTTTGAATCAAACCAACTTATTTGCAACTTTATTTCATTTAGCACTCTTAGTTAATTTTTTATTATTATCATTACTATTGTTGTTGTTGTTGCTGCGACTATTCTTGGTAAGGTTGAATATGTTTTTTGTCTTTGAGAAAATAAATGAATTTTGGTTTTGGTCTTTGAATAACTTTTTGTTAGATTTCAATTCCAACTTTTAAATTGTTTTATTTTAGTTTATGTCACATATGATTATTGGTTGTCATGTGACATTGAATTACATGACCCTCTATTACTCAATTCAATAGCTGACACGAATAGTCTAAAGGAACAGACTAAAATCAAGCACTTTAATAAATATTTGGATTGAAACCAAATAAAATAATTTTAAAAGCCAAAATTCGCTCATTTTTTCAAAGACAAAAACCCATTTAAACCTTATTATTATTAAGCTGTTTAGTTTAGTTTTGGTGCATGTTGACTTTCTTTTTGGGAAATATTGTGTTATAATAAATTTGTATTTGAATTAATTAATTTTTATAAGGGTTTTCTAACCGGTGCTTTAAGGGTTGATTAAGTTTTCAAAAAAGATAATTTTATCATAAAAAAATATGATTGTTAAGTTTTCAATGCACGTGGTCAATTAGAAAATTCTTAAACTTACCATTATGAAAACCTTAATTGACCACTATCTTAAAGATACTGAAAAAAACCCCTTTTATAATCCAACTAAGGGTATGTCAACGCCCGTGATGAAGTGTTCACAACAATCCATTTGAAGAAAGATCATTGACATCCCCTAGCACATTTTGTAGAGAGTTGCAAATAGCTAATATATATAAAAAAAATTTGCAAATAGCTACCTCTAACTTTTAAATCTTTCAATTAGATCATCAAACTAAAACAATCAAATCAGTTCATTTATTCAATTTCAAGTTTAATTTGTTGGCATGGCCACATCTCACATTTTTTAATTTTTTTTTCCTCTTATCATCTAGTTTAATGTATCTTAAAAGACATGTTAATAGTAAAGTAACCAAGACTGAAATTTTTTCCTTAATAGTGATATGTGTACAACAATAGTGCACAACATTCTTACAACCTAGATAAAAAACAAAGAGGTTGTTGTGAAATGGAGGCCCAAAGGTGAAAAATAGAGTAGTGCAAAATAAATATGTGGAAACATGAAACAAAGATGACACAAAATAATTAACGTGAGCTTAAGGCAACAAACAAATATTTCACTATGGAAATATGATGGAGATACAAATGGTGAACATATTCCACTCAACCCAAATCCCAAAATACACCCAGAATATCTCTCAATATTTCTTACTGGTGTATATTCTCAACTCACAAAAGAGAAGAACTCATAAGAAACAGATAATTCTACTCTATCACTAAAAGGAGGAGATGATTTGTTATTGTTGTGTGTTCTAATGGACTCCACGGTTTGCTCCTTTTATAGAGCCTCATTGCAAAGCTTTCAAAAGATGCTTGGAATAGTTGAAAATCATGCCACCATCCCATGTACATCAATTAATGCTGCCATCCTATCTTCTTCAGTACGAAAAATCTTTGGGGATTTTGCAACCTATAGGCTTAAAGTCAAGTCATCTATATTGACAACCTTGGCTTGATTTTTCTTCCATCTGTAAGTTTCTAAAGTCATCTTCTCCAATGTGCCCATAAAGGCAGACTCACATATTGCGAATACCAATTAAGTCCAAGCAATGCTTGAACTTACCAACAGTGATTGACTTTGTCAACATATCCTGGATTATTTGAGGTACCAATCTTCTTTATTGCAATGGCACCTTGAGAAATAATCTCTCGAATAAAGTGATATTTGACATCAATATGTTTAGTTCTCTCATGATACGTTTGATTTTTGGTCAAATGTATGGCACTTTGGCTATCACAATAAATAGTTGTAACATCTTGTTCCAAGCCCAAATTGCCTATCAAACTTCTAAGCCAAATGGTTTCTTTCACGCTTCTCCTCCTGCCATGTATTCAGCTTCTATAGTTGATAATGCAACAATAGACTGTAAAGTCGCTTTCCAACTAACTACATTACCCAAAGCGTGAAGACATATCCTGTCAGAGATCTCCTTTTGTCAACATCCCTAGCATAATACGAGTCAACATAACCAATAACACTACCACCAATGTTAGAACATCTGTCATATACTAAGCCAACATCCGTAGTACCTCGAAGATATCAAAGTATTCATTTCACTGCTGAATGCATCTTTTGCTTGGATGTCCTATATATCTACTAACAATACTAACGGCATGTGAAATATCTGATCGAGTACATACCATAGCATACATGATGCTTCCAACTACACTAGCATAAGAAACATGTGACATCTGTTCCTCCTCTTCAGTGGATTGTAGTGAATGTGCGGCAATAATCTGAAATGGGCTACCAATGGAGTATTCAGGCTTTGAATCTTGTATTCCAAAGTGCACAAGTACTTTTTCAATACACTTTTTCTGAGACAAATATAATTTGCTAGCACACCAATCCCTATGAATTTCCATGCCTAAAATCTTCTTAGCTGCACCCAAGTCTTTTATTTCAAATTCACCACTCAGTTGCTCTTTTAGTTTCTTGATCTCAGACATACTCTTAGCAGCAACAAGGATGTCATCAACATAGAGCAACAAATAGATAAACGAACCATCTGAGAGCTTTCTATGGTAAACATAACAATCATAGTCACTCCTTGAGTAACCATGACCTAACATGAAAGTGTCAAATATCTTATACCACTGGTGAGAAGATTGCTTTAAGCCATATAACGATTTCTTTAATAGACATACATGATCCTCCTTGCCTTGAATAATAAAACCTTTCTATTGTTGCATGTAGATCTGTTCTTTAAGCTCACCATGAAGAAAAGTTGCCTTGACATCAACCTATTCAAGCTCTAAGTCAAATAGTGCAATCATATCAAGCAACACACAAATGGAGCTATGTCTCACAACAGAGAGAATACTTCATTGAAGTCTATTTCCTCCCATTGGCTAAAACCTTTTGCAACTAAATGTGCTTTGTACCGAGCCGAGTTCAACTCCAAGGGATCCTTCCTTTTCTTGAAGATCCATTTGTAGCCAATGACTTTATGTCCTTTAGGTGGTTTCACTAACTCCAAGTTTGGTTCTTATGAAGAGACTCCATCTTTTCGCTCATCGCAGTAATCCATTGTGTAGACTCTTCACTTGAGATAGCCTCATGGTATGTGGTAGGATCTTCCTGATTCCACATCCTTTACCATTGATAACGTAAAAGAGACTATGTTTGCATGTCATACCTTTGTGGTGGTTTTATTTGCCTCTTTTCTTTGTCTCTAGTGAGGCTATAATGTTGCAACTGTTGTCTTGCATCTACAACATCAATAATATCTTGTTCTTCTTTTTGAATGGGCTAATTAGATGCATCTTCTTCCATATGCTTTGGTGTTTCAGCTTCAAACTCCACCTGCTTGCTAATATCTTGGTCTTTTTCTCATCGCCAACCTCCTTTTTCATATGAAGCATGGATAATTCATTGAACTTGACATCTTTGCTGATTATGAATTTGGATTACTTAGGTTCTGTACACCATAATCTATAACTTTTCACCCCATTTTGATATGAGAAATATACATTCTATTGCCCTTCGCTTAAGCTTTCCATAATCAATATGAGCATATGCAGGACAACGAAAATTCTTAGATTGAGTAATCAGGAGGAGCACCAGACCATACCTCAATAGGAGTCTTCAAATCGATCGTAGTTTATGGAGACCGATTCACCAAATAACAAGCCATATTGATAGCTTCGGCCCAAAATTCTTTTGACAAACCAGCATTAGAGAGCATATAGCGAGCCCTCTTCAAAAGAGTTTTGTTCATACATTCTGCTACTCTATTTTGTTGGGGAGTCTTTCACACAGGACGATGTCTTACTATGACTTCATTTTTGCAGAACTCATTGAACTGACCTTCACAAAACTCCAAACCATTATTTCAAAGGCGCTTGATCTTCTTGCTAGTCTGGTTTTTAATAAGCTTTTTCCATTTCTTGAAAGTATGGAACACATCATTCTTGTGTTTCAGAAAATAAACCCATACCTTCCTTAAGAAATCATCAATGAACGTCAATAAGTATCTAGCACCACCTTTTGAAACAGTGCAGGGCCCCATAAATCAGAGTGGATGTAATCCATTATGCCCTTAGTCCTATGAATAGCGTGAACTTGACTTGGTCTACTTTCCATAGACAGTGTTCACAAAAGTCAGGCTTCTCAATTTTGTGATCACCAAGCAAGCCACACTTGCTCAAAATTGACATTCCAGTTTCACTCATATGCCCTAAATGTATATGCCACAAATAAGTAGTATTTGAATCAGAATTAGATGAAGATGATACTTGAGGCAACACCAACAAATGTACTTCCTTAAAGTAAATAAAGGCCATTGACCAACTTGCCTTTAATCACAATCAGAGCACCTTTGGAGATTTAACTCCACCTTCAACAAAATAGTTATAACCTTGAGAATCGAAGTCGCCAAGAATATAAGATTTTTCTTCAAGTCCGGAATGTACAAACATCAGTCAACGTTCTCACAACTCCATCATGCATCATGATTTGGACGTTCCAATGCCAATGACCTTACAGGGCATATCATTTCCCATAAGGACAACACCACCATATATTGACTGGTAAGATGTAAACGAATCCAGTTTCGACACATGTGGTAGGAATAACCATAATCAAGCATCCAAGTATCACCAATTAAGCTGGTTGATACGGCGAGAACATTATCAATACTTTTAGCAACACTTCCTATTACTTGAATCTTTGTTCTTCTTGTCTTTGAGCCTTGGGCATTCTACTCCCAGTGCCCTTCCTTCTTACAATATCGGCACTTGCCTTTATGATGTTTAGACTTAGATCTAGACTTTCCTCTTGTACTCGATCCAATCTCCTTTGACCTCCCTAGCAACCAAGCCAGATGCAGTGTCATTATGACTCCAGTATCATGCTCCATTTTTTTGTGGCTTAAAGTATTCAACCTCATCAATTTTGAGGCTTTCACGGCCATATATGAGCGTTTCATGAAAGTGCTTGTAGGAAGGAGGTAAAGAACAAAGCAACATCATTGCTTGTTGCTCATTGAAAATGTCTCGTCCATATTTTTCAAATATGTGACGAGTGACGTGAACTCAACTATGTGAGATTGGATTGATGTCCCTTTTGCCATACGGAGCATGTACAGACGTTACAACACATCGAGACGGTTAGCCATCGTCTTAGTCATATATAATGACTCCAACTTGGTCCACGCGATTTGTTTTCTCCTAAATGACCTCTTGCAGCACATCGTCTGTAATGAATAACTGAATAATAGAAAGAGCCTTTTGATTGGCATCTTCCCATTTAGATTCCTTCATTGTCTCTCCTTTTTCCTTGTCAGAAAATGCTACTTTTACACCTTGCTACAAGAATAGCCATCATACGAACCTTCCACATTCCGAAATTAATGCGCCCATCAAACTCGAATATCAAATTTTGCAGTAGACATTTTAAGCAAATTAGCCCAGAACTTTATAAGTGCTCTGATACCAGTTTGTTGTGAAATGGCGGGCCCAAAGGTAGAAAGAGTAGTGCAAAATAAATATACGGAAGCGTAAAGTAAAGATGACACAAAAGGATTAACATGATTCGACTTAAAGCCTACGTCCACGGGTAAAGGTAACAAATAAATATTTCACTATGGAAATATAATGGAGATACAAATGGTAGACACACTCCACTCAACCCAAATCCCAAAATACATCCAAAATATCTCACAATATTTTTCTTATTGGCGTATACTCTCAACTCACAAAAGAGAATAACACATAAGAAACAAATAATTCTACTATATCACTAAAAGGGAGGAGATGATTTGTTATTGTTGTGTGTTCTAATGGACTCCATGGTTTGCTCCTTTATAGAGCCTCGTTGCAAAGCTTTCAAAAGATGGTTGCCATAATAGTTGAAAATCATGCCACCATCCCATGTTCATCAATTAATGCTGTCATTCTATTTTCTTCAGTTGCACCAAAATAATCTTTGACAATTTTACAACCTATAGGCTTAAAGTCAAGCCATCTATATTGACAAAGGTGATGGGCCCATTTCAATTTAATATTTTCTTGGGCCTATCACCTTCTTTATTTTTTTTACTTATATTGTAAATATGTTATACAATAATGTTATACACATATCATTATTCCTTTCCCTTTCTTCGTCCTTATCGGCACCACAGAGAAAGGAACATAAAGGCTACTAATGATATGCCACGACCAAGAGGAAACACAAACGAACACATTTCAAACAAAATTACACAACCTGCTGGTGGAGTTTTTGATGCGTGCACCACCAACTATTTGTCACCGACAAGAACATGAACAATTTTTTTATGGGAGGAATGTGAATTGATTTTATTAGGATTTGATTTAATTTTTTTAATAAACTTGTATTTGTCTTTAGAAATATTAGATGATATGACAATAGAAAAATAAAAAAAAATTATAACATGTGGCTTAAGTTATTTTTGTCATGTCAACAAACTAATCTCGAAGTTGAATAAAATGATTAATTTTGATAATTATTGTTTTAGTTTAAGGATCAAATTAGAATATTTAAAAGTTAGAGATAACTATTTGCAGCTGAATAAAAATTCTGTAACAAAAAAAAAAAAAACTGGATAAAAATTTGAGGGGTGTAAATGCTCTTTCCCCTTAAATATATATACACATATATTTAGCCCTTTCTGAGTAGTAGAGGAAAAGTATTATCTTCTTATTTATTTATTGTTTTACCAAATTTCTTGTTGTGATTATTATTTTAACACAAGCAATTGAAAGAAGGGGTAATCGAAAAAGGGAAAAAATAAAGAGAAGATTGGAGGGCGATTGTAACTAGGGATGAAAATCCTTATAGTTAGATACATGAACCTTTTAATATTATATTTGTCATGATTTTTTGAGGTGATTATTAATAAGGAACGAACGGAGTAGTTTGTTTCATCTTTCTACCCTTCCTCATCTTTCTTCTTCTACGTTGTCACCTGCGTCTCAGCTTCCTTAATAAAGCATGGTAGCAAGGCCATTCTTCTTGTTCGCCTCACACAGCACGTAGTCAAAACACTTCCGAGGAACTAAGTAGAACTATATGTGCATGGCCTTTTCTTTATCTCCAAGGCACCAATTTTTTATATATGATCTAAACACCACTTCTTTCCACATATATCATCAAAGATGATGAAGTAGTCACCACTATATAAAATGCATAAAAAGAAAATAAGGGAGAATCGATCAAAAATTCAGAATTACGCTTGTTCTTTGCCATTCCAATCTGGTCTTCCTAATGTGAACTCCAAGCTTGGGTTCTTGCAATCCAAATTAGAATCTTGAACACTGTTCTTCAGTTGGGTCGAATCACACTCCTGTAGGGTGGGTTGTTTGTTATTATTGTGCTAACATGTTCTTGTGAAAGGGAAACAATAATTGTTAATGAATGAGAGATTAAAAGATGTCATGACATTCAGTAATTAATTGGTACCTGAATGTGATGCCCTCCTGATACTGTTTGTGACAGTATGATCTGTGGTCTGAGACCATCTATGTTAGATGCGGCTTGCTGCCATGGCTCTCTACAACTGATCAATTCCACGAAATTCAAAAGTCCACAAAAAGAACCAAAAAATTGCATTAGTTCCATACCACTATATACTTTTGAAATTAATTATCAGCTATATTGTATAGCTTAACTCTCAAAAGAAAGAAGCGATGGATAACATCAAGTGTTCAAACAAAGAATAAGAAAGGAAAACAATACTCAATAAAGGATTCTAAAAGAACGAAACTACAAAATCAAACTATCAAAAGGATCAGACCGGAGTCACACTGACCGGAGATGTGGGCTTTGAAAAAAAGGGGTAAGGATCAACATCATCAAATGAAGGCCAACTCAATCAGTGGCCCAATAAAGGATGCACTATAAATCCTTCTGCTGATCTAAATTCATGGCATATATAACGGTGTACATGCTTGAAAAGAGTAAAAATAATATGGTAGAAAATGTTGGGAAAAAAAAAAGAATACCTAGACGTACTAGTTTCTACAAATATTTCACCAACTTTCACTCGTCCATCTATCTTTTAACCGAGAAATGCGATCATCAAACTCGAAAATGAGTAGTTACTACAACAGATCGAGATCTTCTAAACGTGATTTCAATGTCTTTTCTTATCAGATATAAGTAACAAAAGGGATAATAAGACTAATAAGAGGCGATGCCTAGTTTAGCAGCTACTATAATCTATTGGTTTTGTGCATCAAGTTTATTGTACGTGCTAATCTTAGCCTTGGCTGAGATTAAGATATCTACAAATTTCTTCTTGTGCTTGCTTATCTTTTAAGTTTTAACTTTTTATACAATTACTTAAAAAAAGAAAAGTATTCATGACGTGACATTACTAACTCAGACTAGCTACCACGTTATTTGAACAAAACAGGTTGTGCGTTCTGGTTTTTCCAGCCTTTGAAAAGTAGAAGCTCTTGTGGTAATGACACTGGGCGCTTTAAATGGAATTTTGCCTTTTATGTTGACTCAAGTATTCAATAAATTAATGTATGCAAAAAAATGCACTGTTTGGTTACAGTTGAGATAAATTTAGAGAATACATATAGCACATTAGTACATGACTGCACTTCTAATTCATATTCATACCAAATACTTCAAAAGTTAATGCAGTATTTAGTTCTAACCAAAAATTTATATATATTCTAATTATATAGTCTTTGAGTATAACAAAATTTGGACCATCCTTCAAAGTTTTATCATAATCATATCCAATGTCAATTTATCTCCTTGAAGTTTAAATCTATCTTCAGCATCACCTTTTGTTTATTTGTTTAATTTTCCTTTTATATAAGTTTATATGCATATGCTGATATGCCTGTATGTGTTTTTTTTTTGGTTTTTATGAATCTACAATTCAAAAATTTTCCCCCAAAAAAGACTGCAGAATTGATTTCACCTAGTTATATTCTAAGTCGTTCAGAGTGTTCCATGAGAATGTATCGAGGCTATTCGTCTGCAACATATCTTCAAGAAATACCATCTTGAGGTGGAACTTCAGGAGCAGAATATGCCCATTTAATTTCCTCCAATACAATATAATATTTATTTCACTATGTGTTGTTAGGTACTGAATAAGAATATTTCAAAGCAGATGGCACTGATAAGAAGGAATTGGTCATTTCGATTTTGTAACACTGTCCTAGTTGGTAGAATAAGAACTACGAATATAGATTTTTGGGTGCGTGATCAATAAGCATCACCAATAGTTAGTACTAGTATGACTTATTATATGCAAAAATGTTATTTGAACATCAAAATATAGATATCTAATGGGGACACCCACTTTTATCACCCTTGAATATTATATGATAGTGATTTCACTTATCTTATTCATCTATCGTATCTAATTGTAATAAAATAGATGCCTTTTATGTTCAAATAAAACTACTCTATTATATATCAAGGGCAGATCTACATGTTGAGGAGTGGGGCAAGTGCCCCCACAAAAACTTTAAAATTTTATAATAATTATATAATTTTATTATTTTTTACTCCCATTGTCTTGTTGAATATGTCTCCATATTAGTTTTAAATGAGACAAAATAATAAGATACAATATATTCCATTTTTTTATACTGATGTCTTATCTTTGCCCCTAGTACTAAAATTTTCTAGATCTGTCACTCTTATATAGATCAAATCCTAAGAAGAGAAGAAAAAGTGCATGCAGCCGCGAGTGCTTTGCTTTTATCCTAATTAACATTTGATTATTTCTTTTAATTAGCTCTTCTTTACTTATGACAAATGTTATTGGTAATTGTAATTTGTTGGTCATCATGTCGCCATAATCTCGAGATTATGTGAAACCAGATTAAGTAAGACTTATATCTCATTTAATGGTTAATGATAATGTGTCAGTATATATTTTACAAATTATGTATCCAGATAACATTACTCTTTATTTATAGAACATCTAGTGCAGTGGTGCAGTTGCAGCCGATACATTTGGTGCAGTTTTCTCACAAAAGTATGACTGAACTAATATTTCTCGCCTTGAACTTGAAGAATAGCATCACTGATATGCAACTGCATCATAAAATTGGCCTAGTAGTATATATCCAAAGCTATTTATCTCAGCCGGAAAAAAGTTCGCCGAGACATAAGAGAAAGAAAACAACCCAACACAAGCAAAGCAAAAGCTGACACAAGAACCTTTTAATTCTTCGTAAAAAAAGAATTAATATATGGTGGACGTACGTGGGTTTGCAGAGATCATCGATACCATGCAAAAGCAAAAGCAAATCAAGCACAGCAATATCGCACAATAATAAGCGCAAACATGTACAATATCTATATACATATAGCTGCAGTTTCCAGACACATAAAGCATGTGGAATTAATTTATGGCCATTGGCCAATACTCAATAACAAGAGAAAGTGGAGTTGTATGAATGGTACCTTGAAGAGTTGGTCCATAGAGTTGTGGTGGGGAAGAGTAGTCCATATCATGTTGCACTGGCCGCCCTCTTTGATCGGGAAATTGCCGGAGACCTCCATGGTCACTGCTGGCGCCCATCGGAGACATGTCATCCTCTCCGGATCCATCTGAATGGCCTGCGAAGCGAAAGCCATGAGTCCAATATGAATATCCAAGATTTTTAGTTCACACAAGCATTCCCTTTTATATATATGTTGTGCATATATTGTATAGAGTAAGATTACTTGGACATCCAACCATAGGTATCTATTGAGACATCCATCTAATTCAATGATAGAAAAAATAAAGGAGTAAAACTAAATAGGGGTCACAAGTTTATTCAATGGGCATAAAATATGTGTCAAATTAATAGGACACACACTTCTAACTGTCAAAAAAAAAAATTTATTGTATTGTATTGTATACATGTATAAGTGCATGCATGAGTCTTAGTGTGACCAATGCTATGTGTAAATTAAAAGGGGACATCAAGAATGGACACCATGATAAACATTGCATTCATTCGGTGGTGATGGATGAAGTCGAAGCTTTGTAGCTATTTATGTGATGTGCTCTCGGATATTTAGTTTTAAACTATAAATAATATACTATTTTAATTTATTTTGGAGTTTAATTTTTATACATCAATAGTGTAAAATACTTTTTATGCTATTATTTGATTAAAATCTTTTATTTTTATGACTTTTCAAATTGTGCATCAAAGAGTTAACAATCATATTGACTGATATGTTAATATATAATTAAATGATTGTGTAAATAAATTTTACATTATAAGTGCATAAAAATTAAATCTTTTATTTTATTTGTTTTTCAAGTTATGTGAATTCCAACTTAGCTTGTTGGATATCTGAAGTCTCTTTGAATGAAAAGCCATTAAAAGGGTATGCGAGGTTCGTTTCGATGTAAGAGACAAGAAAGAAAGGAATAGCTAGGTGCGGTGAAATTAAAAAGGTAATAGTCAAAAAATGCAGAGTCTGAAAAGACCAAGGTAACTCGGCTATAAGTGACATTTTTTCCATTTTTCAAATTATATGGAAAAGAAAAATTGTGTGTGCTCATGGAAAGAAGATAAGGCTGCTAAAAAAAGAAAAAAATGGTTGAAGATTAAGCAATACGAATTACCTGAAGAAGCTGCAGGCTTGTCAGTGGTCTTAACCGTCCGATACATCTGGGAAACAAGTCATATAACAAAACAAGGCATTTTATAAAGGCTTTTTCCCATGCTTGGAAGAAAATTACCATTATTAGCGTGCGTGTGTGTACAAATACATAAATAAAACCATTTTTTTGATAATAATGAAATTAAAAAAATCATAATATAAAAATATGAATCCCATTTGGATCCTTTTTCACTCTCTCTGGCTCTAACACGTACGTTGGCTTCTGGGATTGTCTGGGTTACCTCATTAATCACGAGGTTGATGTTTGATAAGGTTGTAATGAGAAGTGTATTATTGGAAAATGATGACTTTTGTCTGTTCTCTCTCTCTCTCTCTGAGCCGAAGCTGTTCCTTGTCCGGTCGTCTCAGAAGTTAAAGGCCTTCCTACTATGCTTACTCACTCAGTCATCAATTCACTACATACACACTCTTTAAATTCATTCATCCACTATACTCCCACATTCACTGCTTTCTTCATCGGTTACCGTGCCGGAAGGACAGGCTAAACACCGCCCCACATGAACATGAGAGAGAGAGAGAGAGAGAAATTACAGAAGGGATATTCAATTCAAATCAAAACACAAATAGTACCTGCAAATGGCTTTTGACATGAGCTAATGTGAGATCCTTCACATCCATGAGCTCAAGGACTGACTTTGGAGTAGCTCCTAAAATTCACCATCTAAACATATTAGCCAAAAGCCTAAAAAAAGAGAAACAAAAAAAGAAAAAAAAACTCAAGAAAACCCACATAATACACACACTAATTCCTCAACAAAAAGAATAAGAAAGACATGTATCTAACAAATATGAAGAAATTTAGAAAGAATTTGAAGAAATTAAAACATTTTCTTTTATTAAAATTAACCTAATACAAACATGCTCTAAAAAAATATCAAAAGGAAAATCGAAAGGGGTTGAAGAATTAAAAGAAAAAATGAACAAAAATGACAAATTTATTAATTACTTTCATGGCCACCAAGAAGCTCAACAGCATGAACAAATCGAGCATGGAGGGTGCTTGTCCAGCGCATTCTTGGTGCTCTCATGCTCCTCTTTGTGGGAAGCTTAGGCAAGAACCTGGATCTCATCAACCCATGATGAGAAGAGGCCTCATGATGTGAAGTGCCAACAACCCCATATTGTGGTGATGATGAGTGGTGGTGCAACGGATGATGATGAGATTTGAAGGTATCACCACCACAAATCCCATTATTGAACCTTGTGATGCCACTCCCTCCCCTACACCCTCCCTTGGACCCATTATTAGAGTTCAACGCTGACATCATGGATCCAAACCAGGTGAAGGTACTGCAAAGTTATAAGGTGAAGGTGAAGGAGTACTAGAGCAAAGAGAGGAACAAGAAGGGGACAAAGAAGGGTAAGAAGGCATGTGATGGTATAAGCACATCTTGTGGTGGTGATGATGAGTAGTGTCCATGTCCCTAGAATGATCCAATGGCATGAAAGGGAACGAACGGTTGTGATACAGAGGGATACCCTTGATTGGCCTCAAGCCGTCAGATGATACATCTAGCAATGAAACTCCATAGTTTATGTGATTCAAGGGAGTGGTAGTAGTGGTAGTATTAGCTCTATTACTAGTGGCACTATTGTTGTTGTTGTGGTGGTGGTGAAGGTTATTATGGAACTGGGTTCTTTGGCTTTGATAATAAGGGTTGTTGTTGTTGTTGTGTGGTGTTGTTTCCTCCGGAGCTGGTCCTCCTCCTCCTCCAACATTGAAATTCCTTCCCAGAGAGAGCTCAATCTGAGCTTGATGTGAAGAAAAAGAAGGGAAATTATTAGTGGCTGAATTGTGGTGCTGAAAATTGGAAACCTTATTGCAAATCAAAGAAGAAGAGGAGGAAGTGCTTGGGGGGCTTATTTGAAGGGAAAGATCAGGAGCATTTGTTGAGGTTGTCTCAATGAAAATCCCCTCCAAGGGCATCTTTTTTAGGGGCTAGCTAGCTTGATGTTTGCAAAATATATATGTGTGTGTATGTATATATGAGAGAGCTAGCTTAGCTTCTTCACCTTATTAAAATCAGATTTTGATACAAAGGAGAGATATGAAGGAATTAAAGTGCAATATTCACACAATATCCTTGTGAATTTTGTGTTCAGCTCCTTCAATATCTTTTGCTTTTCTTTTATGTCATTCCCCGGAAAAGATGAAAAACTTAAAAGAGAAGAGGGCTTCTTCAAGGGAGGGAGAGAGAAGGGGGTGGAGCAGAAAAAGAGAGGTATAGAGAAAGCTAAGAAGCAAAGGGAAACAAGGAGTATTAGCAAATCTTTACCGAACAAAAAACAAACATGCTCAAGAGATTGTGAATGAATGAATGTGATGAGAGGCAGTAAGAGAAATAAAGGCAGATAGAGAGGAAGAGATAGCTAGGGAACTGTTGTTGAGCAGTGAGGGTGAGGTAGAGGGAATTATTATTATTTTAAATAAGGAAAAAAATGGAAAAAGAAATCAAAGGTATGGGAAGGGAAACAGGTGGATTCGGGTTTTGTTTTCCTCGAGAGTATATCTCGGAAAATGACACTAGAAGAAGAGAAGGAGAAGAAGAAGAAGATACACACACAAAGGCCTTTCCCTCTCCATATGGTCAAAACCCACAAAATTGTACCAAAAAATAGGGTCACTTTGGATTTCCCTTGTGCGTAGTCTACGGGATAAAAAAATATATTAGACAGAGAAGGACACCCTCATGTGTGATTCCTTTTCCCCACTCTCTTCGCTTACCACCATATCTCTTTCTTCAGTGTTTGAATTAAATATATGTATAATAGTATAAATTATATTATATTATATTATTCTCTCTGAAGTAAATAAATCAACGGTGCATCATTTTATCGCTTAAATGGGAATGCCAACTTTCTAGTAATGTTATTCCAATAATTAAAGTGAGTGTTTAAGTGAGACATTTATTTTATTATTATTAAATATAATAAATAGAGGAAACTAATATCACATTTAATGATAATGGAGTGGGTATCTTATTTAGATATTTTTTTTTTGTGTTAGAAATAATATTTTTGACCAAGCTATAGAACCATGCTTTTTTGTTGTTACAATTTTTAAATTCTCAGGGCATATTGGATTTTTATAATGTTCCATGTACTAAAATAAATACAAGAAGAAAACAAACAACATCCGATTGACTTAACTGAGAGAGAGAAAGACCCACGCAAAGGGGGTTTTGTTTGCTTCTCGATGTTTGTGTATATAACCTCCACAGTGTAAAATATATTATAGTATTATATTTAATTAAATCATAACAAAGCGTATAAAGGTCTTTCTTAAAAACATATTAACTAGTACTCTTCCCGTTATGGTATCTATCATTTTAAATTTTTCATACAAATTAAAAAATTTAAAAATATGTTTTTGATAATAATAAAAATAAATTAATTTTTAAAAAAATATTTTTACAATAAAATTACAATCTTATTTATATTTTTTACTCAGCCACTCTTAATAATAAGCATGATTAAAATTAAAAATCAATACTAACAACTTCTCAATAAAATTTACAAATAATTTGAAATGAAAGTCTGGCTCTAGGATAAAAAATAATGAGGATAAATTTTTTAGGATAATTTACCTCAATTTTACCCTCTAATCAAATATGCTTGAAACCACTAAGATTGAGTTAATGGCCAGAGATTTATATAGTTTTTTATAAAATTATATGTTTAAACCTCATTTTCAATGTAAAAAATAAATAAATATGCTCTAGGTAGACAACTATTGTAAAAGGAGGAAAGAAAGCAATAATTAATTTTTACATTTTAAAATTAGGGAGAGGCTATTGTCACTCCATATTGTCTATTGCCACTCCTATTCACTATATATTATTTAAATTTTCCAAAATAGACTTTCATTCTCTCCCACAATTAACTTAATTAATGATTTATTGGTACTTCTAGTTTTTTTTAGATTCAATATTATTAATCCAGATAAAACACTTCGTTACTTTTGCTTTTCGTGGATTTTTATTTTGAGAAAAAGTCAAATTTTTCTCATTATTTTTATAATATACACGTTAAGTTTAGCTTTATACATACAGATGAAAAAAATGATCTCAATTGATTAATACATACAACCTTCTTTTAGTATTTTTATACTTTTCTATTTTAATAAAATGCCATTAGAAATGAAAATAGGTTTAATAATTTTTTTAGTAGAATAATGTATGAATTAAAGAAAATTATTTCTGTTAATAAATTCAAATTTTAATCAATATTCACTGTCATTATAAATTATCACATTATTTAATGAATAATATGAGAATACAATTTGAATTAAATAATTCAAAAATCATAATAAAATTTAAGAGATTGATACCACAAATATTAGTATACTATGTTTATTTAATATTAGATTAAATTAAATAATACTAAATGGTTAAATATTGAATACTATATATACAGGTATGATGACAGAGTATGATGAAAGTGCAATATGAAATATAATATTATTCAGGTTTAGCTAGAATTCTTGAGTTTGGTTATAATGCTGGGTTTGCTTGTATATATATATCTTGAGAAAATAGTTTTCTATGTTGTTTAGGAGTATGATGCACTTGAGGTGAGTCTATTGTATTTTCTCTCAATCTTGGCTGGTTGTGGAGACTTGTTTACCCAATTATCTAAAAAAAATTAAAATACATATCTTTTTCTCATTTCATGTGATATTTATGTAATATTAAATCAAAAAAGAATAAGTATTATTATGTGTAAACTGCCTTTAAGATAAACTTTTTGTAAGATGATTAAGAGAACCAACTTGAGAGACAGTTAATCTATTACATATTTATGTGAAAAGTTGAATTTAAAATTTGTGCTTTACAAGAAAATGAGAAAAAAACAAACTTTTAAACAACATAAAAAAAATATGTAAGCAAAAATAATGAAAAGTAAAAGAAAACTTTAAGAAAAATGTTGACAATAATGTGTTTGAATGAAACTAAAAAAAATTGATAAATTAATTAACAGTTTGATTATAAGGAAAAAAGGAATGATATTTTAGGAAAATAAAATAAACATTAATTAACTGAGAGTGACAATAATAAAATGAGGAGTCCGTCAAAATTATGCGCTTCCCATTTTCTATTGAAATGATTGAAATTAAAAACCATTACCATTGACCATGGTTGAAGGTGGTGTTATGGTATCCAAACCCTAGGCTGAATCAAATTAAAGATAATCATAATCTATTTATAAACAATATGGGATCCTTAACTCCTATATCGGGAACTAAACCACTTTCTTTAATTTGCTGACACCGTAGATGACAAACTTTGCTCTAGCTAGCATATCTCTCAGAGAGTCGACTTTTTAATCAATTAATTAATTAATAAAATTTTTAGGAAGTGTTAGTTAGTGATACAAAGACAGAAATATAGAGATATTGAAGACACAAACCTATTTAGTATTTAGACAAGAATTTTCTATACTCAAAATAGAAAAATATAAAATTTCTGGATCTAAAAAATAATGAAATAGAAACAGAATATGAAAATAAAAATTTAATTTTTTTTTCTTTTAATAATACTTTTATATATATTTTTACTATTTATTTCTCTATTTTCACTTTCTTCATTATTCCTGTATTCCTGTTCCTGTTCTCTACCAGTAGCTTCCTAGGGTACCAGTGCCACCAACTGCAATGTTATCGCAGGGAAACACTAATTCAGAGGCACTGTTTGTGGGGTTCATTAAATGCACAAATTGGGTTTAGTGAAACCGTGAATGCCATTTGGTGCTTAAGCTCTTCCCTTCTTAACCTTTCGTTTTCTCTCTGCCATCTTTTTTGACGCGTTTTGGCAAGAAATGGTCTTTACCCGACATGCACAGCAAAGTAGTTAAATATTTCATTCAAATTGTTCATCGTATAATGGAAGAGATATTAATTGTAACCAGTTTTACAGAGCAAGATCTTGGAGTTACATAAGAACTTGAATCAGACTTTTGTCTCTCCACACAGAGGAATCTTCAGGAACATTTTGTAATAATGAAATTTTATAATATATAATTCACTCCCTTAATGTTTTCCCCACTAGGCTTGCTAGCTACTAATTCGATTCACACTCAAACACCAATAACGCAACTATTTACCAGATTTTTCAAAATGATGCACGTACACAGAAACAAAATCCCCGCAATATTCAGATTTTTCTTATAAGTATATTATTTTTGTTCAAAATCATATGAATCCTCCGATAGGAGAGATGAGTCTTAAAACAATTGCATATTCAAAGCTCAACTCAAAGTCCTCTATTTAAATTAGAACAATTTCGCCAATTGATAATGCCCTCGTCAATTCTATAAGTATCTTTCATTAGCACACCAACCTAAAAAAATGATAAAAATGTGAGTTTCGGAACAACAAGTGGTAATCACTTATCCCAACACAACTCATTACTTCAGCATTCATTTATATATATTTGATTGTGTTAGATTATAAAATTATTTATGTATCCCTATTGTCTTAATTAAACTTTTAGGAGAGATACTTTTATAAGAGGTTGGTTGTTTAAAAGCTAAAAATCATAGTCGGTTAGATATAATACTAACATCAAATCGATTAGGATGTTTTGCTAAACTAGATCATTCTGTCTCTTATCAATCAAATATGAATTCCGTGGTAACTAAATCATCAAATATTTATTGAGTTCTATTCATTATTCTGTCATCAACAAGTATTATGTCATATCATCTCATAAGTTTAGTATATATCTTATCCCCACCAGCAATTAAAATTGAAACTGGCGAGTGAAAATTATTCAAGGGTGATATTCCATACTCTCAAATACATCCATATGGGGAAAAACAACTTAAATAGATAATTCTTTCAAAACTCTATATTAGAATTTTTTCTGTTGTCAAAGGAGCTTTAAACGTACCAGAAAAATTGATTCCTATGTTTGTCGGTGTGTTTGATTGGAGATTAAAAAGGAGGATTGAAATTTTAAGATATAATTTTCATGTATAATTTTATACATAAAATTTTTTTAGGGAATTTTTACTCCTAATAACACACGCTTAAAGTTTTAAATTACTGGTAGAAAGATTGTCACCTTTTAAGTTTTATATTACTGAAAGTGTTATAATGTATCGTTTGATATGTACAAGTAATCTCAATTCACATTATCATGCTTGATATATCATAAGGATTACTAGCTAATATATATTTTTACTAATAAATTAGTAATAATAATAATGCTACTCATTATTAATATTATTAATTATTATTACTAATTATAATTTATTATTATAAGAATTTAAATTAAAAACAATAATGTTAATTATTATGTAAATTCATTATTGATATGAATTAATAATTAAAAATAATTACTAGTATTATTTATAAAATAAATAATTATTATTGATATTAATAATAATTACTAATTATTATTTTTATAATAATTTATTATGATGATAATTAAGAATAATATTGTATAATAATTATAATTATCATATCATAATAATCATTAATTTTAATTATTAACAATGAATTGTTACTAAGACTTTGTGTCTAATGAATTGGTCCCTCTAAAAAAGTTTTCTAAAGAAGTCCATGCCAATTTAAAACGTCGAACAAATTAATTGGTCCATCTTGAAAAAAGGAAAAACTAATCCCTTAAGAATAATGAAAAATGTGGATTGATCCATGTATAAAAGAGCTGATTTGTTTGATATTTTTAATTGATAGGAATTTTTGAGGGGTTTTATTTTTTAAAAAATGGATCAATTTATCCAACGTAAAACTTAAAGGGGAGCAATTTTGGGATTTTGTCTTAATATTATTAGTAAGTGGTGGAGAGCTCTATCTCGATCGTGGGCCACATGAGTTTGCTGGACGAGTCCCAATGAGTGCATGCAGTTTGTATGGATCTTTACCTGGTTGAGGAATGGCGTAAAGCATTGATGGGTTGATTTGTGCCCTTGGTTTTTTAGTTGGTGCAGTCTGAAGTTATATTGCCATCAGTAATCTGGATAGATTTTCCCATAACAAACACCCGCTTATAGAAGGGATTTATTTTAGAGAGAAGTAAAAATGATGGATCTTTGTCATTAAAAAATAAAGGCAGGTTTGATTGTAAAAAAAGAATTATGATCCACTATGTATATTGTTTTTATAAATTTCCTATATTTTGCATTTAATACTATCATTAAGTAACATGCAATTATTATATGACTTATTAACTTGAAGTTATGAGTAATAATAAGTGATTTAACTTGATCTCAAAAAGTATAAACTTGTATTTATTTTTTCCGGTGTAAAAAAAAACTTGTATTTATTTTTTAGGAAAAATTACACTTTATCTAAGGATGGCAAAAAAAAACCCGTTGAAACATGTAACTGGGGATTACTCGCATTAGGGATAGGGATGAAGATGGAGTCCCCATTTATTAAACAAGGCAGGACGGAAAATGAGATCTCCATCCCATAGAAGCCCACTAATTCCTCGTTTATATGAAGTATTTAAATATTCACTTTTATGTATAAAAATATATACCAAGAAAATCTTAACATTCCTTCATTTTTAAATTATCTTTATTAGATTTGTACTATGTATGCAATTCTCGTTTTTAATTTAGATTATGTTGCATTAATAGTATTTATTATTATGGACATCTATACGTCAAATTTCAATGTATTTTTTTTAATTTTTTGGATCTTTTAATAAACCCACGCACACATGTGGTGATTCAACTCTCAGAGAAGAATAATAAGGACATGTGACGGGATATGATGGGAATGGGTGGTAAAATTATAAACGGGGATGGGAAGCTGGGCATATGTCCCCACCTTCATAGATACTCATTATCATCCCTAACTTTATCCTCATAAACTATGAATCATGTGCATTTTAGCCCCTAAAATTTAATTTATAAATATGTGAATCAACAACCTGAACTTTCACAAATGTGCATTTTAGTTAAAGTAAGTATACTATATATCCCTTAAATTGTGAAACGTGTGCAAATTAACTTCTTAATTTTCCTAAATGTGCAACTCAATACCTAAAATTTCTTAAATTTATGATATTTTTATTAACAATTGATTGAATAATTAATAAAATGGTCAATTTACATATTCAAAAAAGATTAGGTATCAAACTATGCATTTGTAAAGCTTAGGATCTAAACTCTAAAGTACACATGACTAGTAACTCAGGGTAATAACATGTTTTTTTTCTTTTTTTTATTTTAAAGCATGTAAATGTAACTATTCAAGTTGTTGATAGTTACATTTTTATGGACTAAATATATATTTAAGGCTTTTTTTGACCTTCAGGATTGGGCAAGGTTTCAAAGATGACGTCAGGACATTTTTTGTCACCATGAGAAAATGGCAAAACTATTTTCGAAAATTGTATCGATAAATTATTTCTTGGTACTACAGCTACACTTTTGCTCTCTTCTAATACTTTTGATTAAAATAAAAAAGGAATTGCAAATCAATCGACTCCTCAAAACAAAGTATGGTAGATAAAACCATTCATCATGTGCCTCCATCTATATGTTTAAATTTTTGGGAGAAGTTATTTCTGACATTGTATATGAGTCACTTTAATTAAGTGGTCAAGGGCTTAATCTTTATTATCCTCTATAATCATAGATTGTCCATGCTTTAAGGCTCAAATTCAAAAGATGCATTCGCATGAAGTGGACATATTAGTTGTAAAACTATTTATGTGTTTTTACTCATCAACTTAAACTTTTGGAATAAATGTAGAAACATAATTATTTTGTGATTCAATTTTTTTTTCAGTAGCATTAGCAAATGAGTAAAAAATATTTGAAAGTACTTATTTACCAAAATAAATATTATTTCTCCTAAAAAAATACATTTAAACGGGTTTATCATGTACAACAACTAAACAAAAATATCAATAATTCTTACTACTATATCTATTTTTTTTTTTTACTATCACACAACTTTGTTTTAAAAGTATTCTAATTAAAAGTCGTTATCACAAAATATTATTGCTCTCCTAAAAAGCACAAGCGGGTTTATTGTGCACAACAATTAAACAAAAATATCAATAATTCTTACTATATCTAATTTTTATTACTATCACATAACTCCATTTTAAAAGTCTTTACAAATTAAAGGTAATTATCATAAAATATTAACAAACTCGTGCAACACACAAGTATTATCTCTAATATGCTTGTATTTTATCATCATAATATTTAAGTTGTTTTTCTTTTTTATCAAAACTTTAGGTCTTACTTTTCTCCCTAGAAATTAAAAGAACCTAAATTCTAACACTGTCTAACGAACCAGAGTTAGGTTTAGTAATAAGCAAGTTACACTCTTTTGTAAAGGGGCAAGGTCCAAACATTTGTCAGAGTCAAAAGGGAAATAGTTTGTTCGGTCTTGAAAAACGTTTTATGTTATTATTTTTTATTTTTAGTTTGTTAAGAATTTAGAAAGAAAATAATGATAATAGAAAATAAAAGAAAGAAGAATTTTTTTTAATAAAAATATTATAGTTAGAAATTCTTCCTAGAAAATTAGGAAAAAGGGGATGATGGGAATATACCATTCGAACACAGAACCTCCTATTCTCAAAAGAACAAGATAATTTTTTATTTTCACAATTTTCTCCACACAATTTTAGATAAAAAGGAAATATATTAAAAAAATGAAATCGACCAGAATCTAACCAACGATCTGTGTTTTAAAAAAAGCTTTTTTATTGATTATTAAAATTTCAATTTATTTGTATTCTATTTTTTATTTTCAAAGTTTAGAAACGAAAAGAGTGAAAACAACTCCATGATGTTGGCGCGTTAATCACACTGAAAAAGGTTTCGAACGATCCATTTATAAATTTATGACCATTCGGCAACTATGTCCTTCGCATCAATTAATCAATTACAGGAAAAACACACTGTACAACTTTGCTCAAGGATCATGGTAAATGGAAACATATAAATGCAATCGGAAAATGAAAAGCAGCAACACATTGAATGTGAGATTCAAATGAGAAACTTTTTGGGTATGTTCCCATTAGTCTTTTTCTTTCTTTTCTAATCACAATTATTGGCTATCTTGTTTCTGTATTCACAACGATAAAAAAATCAATATGGAACACATTGAGTCAACGGTAACAACACAGCTACCAAAGCTAGCAAAGAATAACCACAACGAAATATTGGGATAAATTAGGTCTCAAATTTTGGATCCTGCCACACCTTAAGAGCTCCATAATGTAGGGTGCCACATAAATTTAGGAGTTCACAATTAATTGGGCTCACTACTAGGAACACATGAGATATTGTTGATGGAAGCCACTAAGGATTTACTAAGAAAAATGAGGAAAAATAAATTAGGAATGTGATTACTGAGGGGTATTTCATCAATAAGGTTGGCGCTACTACATGGCGCAGATATTCGCGCGAGACTTGTCTAGGAATATCCCCTCGGTACATTTGGTGTCATATGGCCCTGGTATATGCGTGAGAGGTATTCTTACTGCCTTTTTAGGGTCAGATTAGGCAGGATGCAGGGCCACTCATATCTCACTAGTTATTGTACCTTGTCCAGCTAGATTTCATGGAAAAGCAAAAAACAAAATATGGCGGTAAGAACATCCTCTAAAGCATAATATAGAGCCCTAGCCGCCACTTGTTCTGAGGTCTAATGGTTGCACTTTTGACTTGGTGACTTGCAACATCCTCCTTCTCTCCACACTTCCATCTATTGTGACAATCAATTTGCCATTGACATTGCCAACAACCAGGTTTTTTATGAAAGAACTAAACATATTGAAACTGATTGCCATCTTTTTTTAAGAGAAGATTCAATTCGGACTTGATCATCTCCTTTCCATGCCTACTGTCATCAAACAGTCGACATCTTCACCAAATCAGTCATGTCACAATTGTTTGATCATCATTAGTCCAAGTTGGGAACGTTGGATATACAATCCTCAACTTGCCAGGTGAATAAACTAATACTTAGTTAGCTATGAAATTTAATGATTAGTTAGTTAGTTGTGCTATTGATTAATCAGTTTCGTGTCTATTAATTTTCTATTTTTGTTATTAGTTGGTTTTCTTCCTAGTATGTATATACTCCTTCAAATGGATCTCAAGTGGAAATTCCACATGAATGTCATATGTGAATTTCCACAGGCCCTACCTTGGGTCCCTTAAAAGAGAGTGATCAATGATAAAAATTCACGCATGACGCAATCATAGAGAATTTTAGCTTGAAAGGATCCATTCCCATACTCCTTCATTGCTACCAGTGAACACAACTTTGTACTCTTAATTTCTCTTATCAATACATTTTCATTTAGTTTATTCTCAAATCTTTCTCTACACTCAACAGTGTTCTTGTTTCTTCTTGCTTGCTATCAATGGCTACCCGTTATGAGATTACTGAATTATCTTACTTACTCATAATAAAAATATTTATTTATTTTTACTTTCATCTTTTGTTATATAAATTTTTGTTTAGTACTGCTTTGTAGGGGAAGACTTGGTTGACAACATAGAACACAACCTTTAGAAGATTCCTGCTGAGTTATATTCATGCATTCCTTTTTCTCATTGTGTATCATTGAGTAAAATTATGATTAAGTGTATCATTTTAATGAATAAATATGTTTTGAAACTTCTTATACTTTTAGTCCTCTTTTGTGAGTGTTATTTTCTTGTAGGGACTTCCCATGTTGGTGGATGAGGACTACAGAGATGCATGAAGCTTGTAGCAGTGTTCAATTTGGGAGAATTTGGAAGGTTAAATAGAAGAGTTCTGAAACTCATTATTTGAGCACATTTGCAGAAAATATTGTAATAGAAAATCCGTATCTCTCTATATAGATCAGATTGAGATAAATAAAGATGTTTTAGAAAGATCAAGAAGTGCTTTATAATTTCCATGTTCAGCTCAAAACCCAGTTCTAAGAGTCTCTTGGTGAAAATCAAGTTGCAAGATTGAAGGTTGCTGATGTTCTAATGCTGTCCAGCCTTACTCTCCAATTCATATTTTGCCAATATGCTCTATTGAAGTGATTCTTACAGCATTGGAAAGGTTATTCAAATGGCTATAACTTCTACTTGTAGGTCCAAGAACTAATTCAAACGTTTTGAGACTCAAAATGGGTTTGTAAATATGCAAAGCAGTGTCTACGCAAGTAGTTTGTAAAATAATGTTTTTTTAAAATTATTTTGAGGCCTTTTTTGATACTGTGATGATGTATTATATATACCTACTAAGTCTATTAAAAGGGATCTTCTCCACTTGTTATAGGGTTGCCTCCATTCTTTTTCTACTTTGACTCTCTCTACCTTTTCTCTACTCATTTTTGGTTAGTTCAATCTCCATTTTAACTCCGTTTTGGTTTTTCATTATACTTTTCATCTCTTTGGTTATAATCTTTCATTCATTGAGGAGTAGTTTCTTTACCTAGCACAAGAATTCCAAGAATCCAAGGATTATATTTTCAAACTTTCATTATTTTAATGCAATTTATGGTTCGACTTTTCAATCTTACTTCTTCTCTTTTATATTTTAGTGTTGGTTAATACAATTATATTTTTGAAAGCCAGCTTTTATTATGCTTGTGTTTGCAATTGTGAATGCCATGGATGGTTAGAGTTCCAATTGGGTATAATTTAATTGATAGTGTGAAGCATGTTTATTTAGTAAGATGATTAGAATTAATTCTAATAATAATTATGTTATTGTGATTGACATTTAAGTTAGTGCAAATAGTTGGGGATTGTGATTGTCATTTCTGGTGTTCATTTAATCAAACCCTTAACCAGTTGTGTGATTGTGTGACTTCCAAATAGAATTATATCACTGATTGTATAATTGTGAATTGTGTAATAACGACCTCTTAAATTATTATTATTATTTTGAGTCAGTAATAATATAATTCTAGATCTACAGGAACTCTTTATATAAATAATTTATTTAATTTAATTTTTTTTATTATCTTATTAATTTCTTTCAAATAAAACTCTCAATTGTCAATTGGTTAATAATACTTATTTGTAAAATGACCTATATTATATCATTTATTATATTTTTTAATGTAACTTAATATAAAATAAATTTTAATTTATTTATAAATCGTGATAACCTACATCATTCTCCTCATTCATCGTATCTTAGAAGAGTAATTTTCTTTCTCACATGCATCTCATTTATTGCATGTCAGATTGACAAGAATGTATGTGTGGTGGATAATATGGAATTGCCTGTATATCAATATCAATATCATCATACTTCAAATTCGGCACAGGCTCTGTTCTTTACAGATGATGCTCATCCTTCTCATCAATCACTAACCACTCACAGGGTCCCAGCCATTTACAACACCGACCCCACCTCATAAAAAACCTTTGACCTAAGGTGCAAAACAAGCTGTAATTGATTGGATTGTTTCACATCAAAAGAATTTTATAAAAGCTAATTGCTACTGTTTATAGCTGGAATAATGACCATAGTTTCTTTCATCTACTATTTTTTCCTCTCTTCCGACGACAAAATGAACACAATAGGAGTTTTACTCGATGAGGCAAAGCCAAATTGCATATATGCTTAGCTTATAAATCATCTTTATTTAGTTTCTTCCTTTGATTTGACGTTTAATTAGTTGAATCTTGGCCGCCCAAGAGAATTTGCTTTATTTTATTGATCCTAAAGATTACTAAGAAAATGATGTGATAATGTGATATAATTATTAATTTTTATATAAATAAATTGATTATATTATTTTATTTTATTAAATAATTACTATAACTTTTATAAAGAAGATGTCAATATTTTTTTGGATGTGTAATATTATTCAAGCTACTTATTTGTTTTCCTTCCATTAAATAATTTTGTTTTTGTTTGTACTTTTTCCCAATGTCTCTATATAATCAAAAGTAGCATATTTCCTTTGATTTTTTTTTATTAACAGCATATTTCCTTTGATAATATATACTTTATCACATTAATTTATAATTAAGGTAAAAGGTACCCATAGCTACTAATGCCAAGTAAAATGTGACACATAAATGGTTAATTTTGCGATCTAATTTAAATATATTGACAATGTAAAAAAAATTTATACCTCATTTAGTTAAATTTTCTTATGTATATAAGACATTTTTAAAGTATTGGAGGTGAAAGTGAATCATATTTTATTAACGTAACAAAATGTGATTGAATATTTATGTAAAAAAAATTTGTTGTCAGGACATCAAAATTAAATTCTAATTTTATATTTCCTCCTTACTATTTTTGTCGTGATAGTGATACTTGATATGAATCTCAACTAGATCAATTTTTTTCTCTTAACTGGTAAATAGGTGGAAATAGGAGTCAAGTTAGGCTTTAGTTAAAAGCTAAGCATTTTCAAAATGAAACTTAAGCTTGGGCTTTTCTAATAAAGACCTTTTTCATGCCTTAGACTGATCTTCTTCAAAGCCTAGTTTGGCCTAAAAGCTTATCTAAAGGCCTATTTGGTTATAAAATATTTTTAAAAAATCAAAATATCTATTCTTAAATAAATCAAAATACTACTAAATATATTAAAAATATATATTTTAAAATAGATTAAAACACTTTAGTTAAAAAATATATTTTCAAATAGATTAAAATATTTATAGTATCGTTAGATATTTAAATGATGACGATGATGATGATAATAATAATAATAATAATAATAATAATAATAATAATAATATTAGGCCAAATAGGCTATTTTTATAGCATAACGTCTAACCTTATTAGTTAAAAAGGTTTTTTGAAAATTCTAAGCCTAACTAAACCCTAAACCCTAAATAGACCAAGCCTAACTCCAAATATAGGTTAGGCCATAGGCCCCTTACGCCCTAACCTACTTCCACCCCTGGTAAATGGTAATTGAGGAGGTTGTTTTCAACTTAAAACTAATATTCTTTTATTAAGCTTTAAAATAAAAGAGTTATGTTATTTGTACTCATTATGTGTGAGACGTGTTGACTCACTTCTCATCCACTATTGGATGGGATGTGACTAATTCAAGTTAGGACCATCTTGCATGCATCCAATGGTGAATAAAGTGTAAGTCGACATAATATCCTTTACACAATGAGTACAAATAACATTTTTCAAAATAAAAACAAGTTCAACATACCTTAATTATCCATGATTTAACGTCACAGGGCCTCTCTCCTTAATTACTCTTTTTCCTTGTTTCTTACTTTTTTTATTTTTGTTCATTTAATTTTTTTGGCATGCACCAGCTTCTTTCTTTGATCTCTTCTTTTGGCCCCAACCAATATATCTCTAGGAAGCACATTGATGCGAGTTGTCACTACTCACAATAAATTAAAAATATTGTAATAACTAAATTACACCAAAAATACAGTTAGGGTACAATCCAGATCATCTCACGTGGGAGTGTTTTAATCAATTAAGAGATTTTAGGGGATTTTTTAATGTTACTCAAAGCAAAATTAACCATAGAAAAATATAATTCGAAGAATTACATGCACAAGAATTTTCTCATATTAAGAGTTGTTCAATCATTTATTCAAAAGATAATTTTATGGTGGTGATTACTTTTGCTAATCATGTTTCCACACAACAATTATGCAATTCTGCTTAATGGTTATACGAATGCACTCTCATTAAGAATTTAACTAACACATGAACTAGTGATTCACAATCGTGATTCTATGAACCTATGCTAGTTTAATTATTAGTTACAACAACCTAATTTCTAAATGAAATTAATTCCAATCCTTTGCCTCGCATGCGTATGAACATACAATAAGACAATTCTCTAAATTACAATTGTAATAATTCACACAACCGATATTAAAGAGAAATAATAAAGGGATAGAAAACCAACCACAAATTGTGATTAAAACTAAGAATCTCATGAACAATATTAATCTTCAGTTATCCCTATGTGCGGTAAAGGGATTACTCCTCCATAGGGGAGGATCACAATCATTGTTGAAGAAAAGTGTGAATTACAATCTCAAACGGGAACCAAAACAATGATTGAAAGCTCCTAAAACCTAGAGAGAGAGTAGAGAGAAGGAGGAAGAGAGTGTTCAATGGCTAAAATAAAAAAAGATCAAAAAGTGCCCTCCGAAATTACACCTAAACTATTTATAGTGTAGCAGTAAAATACATTCAAGTGAGTCAAACAACTGCCAAAAGTTACGTCACAATGCTAATGCGAATCACTTATGACCGCTATAACGGTCACATAGTGCTTCAAATATAGGAAATTCCTCACTCTATAGTGGTTGGGAACCGCTATGGCGTCATGGCCCAACTTTGAATCTCCATCTTCTGTCAAAGGCCCTGAGTCCCTTTTCTTGCTTTGGCATGCTAACTTGGGAGTTATTGTTGCCAAACAACACTCACACAAAAGATCAAGACACAGATAACTTCCCAATACAATTATTCATGAACAAAACGGTTCTAATAGCCATGAAATTATTCAATGGTGCATAATGAGGACAGAGTATAAATTCATCCAATTAAGTGCAATTCAAATACAAAATATCTAGAATTAGGATGGAAAATAAATGTATAAATGCAACCCATCATGCATCGCTTCCATTAGCCATCTATTCAAAAGTATTATTAAACCTGAATATCAACCAATGCATCATAGAACATTAATTAAATAGGTAATGGTTAGCTGACACTTAATTTGAAGTACATTTAGGTGACTGTGTAATGCAAGTAATGATTCTTGTAACGGCCATATATGCAACAAAATCTGGCCAAAGTAGTTATAAAACCTATGAAAGCTTTCGAAATGCAATTTTGGAAAGAGCGATGCGTAATAGCGCGAAACAATATTGGTCAACAGGTGAAGAAGGTTACCCTCACCAAGAGAAATGATTAAGGTACTCTGAGAGGAAAAGAATGCATTTGCTTTATTTCATTAAATTAATAATACATCAAATTTGTAGGTGGTTCTTGTTTCTCATTTTTTGGGCATATTTAATATAACAATTAATATATTATTTATTAAATAAAACAGAATAAATATATTCTCTTATTCTCACACCCCTAACAATGTCTCTACTAACCAATCACACACAAAGCTTAGAATGCAATTGGAGGAAAGACAAAAAGCATGACATATCAAAGGCAAAAGGATTATTTTGTACTCTTTTAAAATTTGCACATCATTTCACATCCTACTCTTTATCGTTTTTCTTTAGGGGAGTGGCTCCCATTTGTTTAATGCTACTTTCTATTAATTACTTGCATATTGACTATGGCTAAAATACTCTGAAAGTATTTTAAATAATTAGCTTTTGTTGTTTTATTTTCAATACTAAATTAAAAATTAAAAATTAGAATCTCAATTATCTATTATCACTTTTATTTGTTTTTTATTTGTGATATTTCTAAATGACTTTAATTGAAAATTTATTTTATATTTTATATATATATATATATATATATATATATATATATATATATATATATATATATATATATATTGCTACTAAATTAAGAATTTGTAGAAGTACGCCTTCAAGAGCTTGGTTCAAAAGGCAGTTCGAAAAATCTTTAATAAAAAAAGTGATCACTTGAAATTGGTCTCCAATTTAATTTCACTGTATTAAAACTGATCAGAGATTTAAGAGCTATGTTCTCTATCTTACTGCGTGCTAGAAATTGTATCCATTGTGCACAACATTTGCTACCATTGAAAGTTCAAGCTAAGTGTGAGTGTTGTAATCTCACATCCATTAAAAAGGAACCAAATCAATAGTATATACAAAATGGGAGGTCTTGTATATTTATTGTGTTAATATAATGTCTTGGATCAAGATAGTTGTACTTGATAGAAGCCACAACCGAATTAGCAAGAGAAGTTTCACTTGGATATTCCTGTGTAATGACTTTTTCATTATATATATATATATATATATATATATATATCAAAATTAAATTAAGAATTGTAATTGAGTGATTTGGAAGCCCATTATGTTCTGATTCATTAGCAATTTGAAATGGCATCCTAATGCCGGCTATAGATAATCATGCTATGGCTTATTGAAATAAATCATACACTTTCAGAAAAATTTCTATAAAATGAGTCATACTCACACGGAAATTTGCATGTTGCTTTTACATGTGAAAATTTAAATCAAATCCAGATTTATTTTATCAAAACAAAATTGATCATTCACAAATTTTTAAGGCGTTGTCTTCAATGCACCCAATTTCGAGTATTGTTCACTTTTTGGTGCAACCCGTCTGAAACTTGGGATTACCGTCGAAAAGTTACTGACGAATTTGAATCGGCATTAAATACAGATAGAAATAGGTGTCCGGCGAAAAACAAATGAGAAATAGGGACAGTCCAATCGGTAATTCTGCGTACAATAGTTGGTGCCACACAACTACATACGGAATTACAAATGGAAAATATTAGATTTTCTTTTTTTGAAATATTATAGACGAAAATTTCATTTATTTTATTTTTTCGGAAAGTTGTCTGGAATTTCATTTGTAACATGTTAATTTTTCATTAAATTTATAGACAGACAGTCCTTCTATAATACTATTTATATAATATTAAATTCTAATTATTTAACTACAGATAAGTGTATTCATTTATAATATTTTAAGAATTTATTTTTCATATATGTCATGCATTACAGACAGATAATCCATCTATAATGGGGTTTAATAAAATGATATGTTTCATTAACCCTATAACGTTAATGATATGAAATATATGGTTTAAACCGTGCGGAGCCCCTTTCTTCCTCCCTACTTCTCTCTTTCTCTTCTCTCTCTTCCCTCTCTCTCCTCTGTGCTCCTCTTGCCGCCACGCACTGTTTGGGGTTGCCGCGGCTCCCCAAATCCACTATTTTACAAATCGAAATCGTTATTATGTTCATGGTATTGTTAAACATTTTAATCAGTTTGCTTTTTATATTTGGTCTCTCCATTTTTTTTTTTGCATTTCAATGCTTAAACACTACAAGAAAAATGAGTATTTTCAATGATTCTTAAAAATAAAAGTGTCAATAAAAATATTGTTAAGAAAAGTAATTTTAATATAAAGTGGTCGTAATTAAAAATACTTATAAAATTTTATTGATAATTAATATATTGAAAATACCTCTTTTGGTATTTTTAACATGTACTAATCGATAAAAGTTTATAATTATTTTTAATATTTTATGTAAAAATTATTTTCCTTGATAATAGTTTTATTGACAATTTGATTATATAAAACCGTTAAAAATACTTATTTTTCTTATACTGAAAGTTGTTAATTTAAATGCTCGTAACTTAGATTTCTTAGCATGTTTAGCATTGTAGAGGACACAGTTGAAGCATTATTGGATCTATGGCTAGCTAATCATCACAGATTTGGCAAGTATATTGTCTATCTTTTTCTAAATTTTGTTTTTCTTATAATTTAGAAATAATTAGTGTAGAGGTTTTTTGGAATGTTTAGCATTGCGGAGCAGTCTTTGGAGCTTTGGATTTATTTTTGTTGATCTTGATTGGAGATCAGGTAGGTACATTGCGTATTTTATTTTATTTTTTTGTACATTGATGAAATATTTAGAGATTTAAATTTCGTAAGATAAAGTTGTAAGACGTTGTGGGAAAGGCTTTGCATTCGTTTCCATTGTTTGTTGTGGCTGGGATTATGTGATTTCACGATGGCATGTATTGTGAAGAAATAAAGAGGTGCGCACAAAAACAGTTTTTAAGATTGATTAAAGTGTTGATTTTAATAAATGTATTGATTGAATTGCTATTGTGTAATTATTGGATTAATTGTTGTTCATGTTTTGTCTAAACTTGGTTTGATTGAAATCTAAACATAATATACTTAAGGGAATACTCCAATATTAGGGGAGAGCCTGTCAATTTTTTTTCAATTGATTTATTTTCTTGAAATCTATCTTTAAACATAAGTTGAAATTTGAAAGGATGTTATTTCCTCAATTTGTTTCCTTGAATTCTCTAACATCATTTGGAACTTAAGGATACTCTATTAGGGGAGACTCTGCCATAAAATTTTCAATTAATATGTTAGTAGGAGACTCTTTTCCATTTGTTGTGATTGATAAAGTATTCTGTTTAATTTTTAGATTAAATTAAGTATTGATCAGTGGTGTTCCCTGAAAATTATTCATGGATATATGATAGATTACCCCTATGTCGAAGGAAATTAAACTGAATTCTAAAAGGGTATTGAGGAGTTCAATTTGTTCATCTTGCTTAGCTTGTGCATAGACAAATTTTTGACAAGAAATTATTAAAAACTACTTAATAATTTTTTCATTACAGACAAATTTTAGACAGATATGCAAAAATTTCACAATTTTTTAATTATTATAAACCATTTGTCCGTCTCTAATAATTTTCAAGAAAAAAAAAACTAATTTTTTCACCCTTTTAGTAATAGTATCTAATTGATAACCCATTTGTAAATTATAGATGGGTCAGCAATCCATCTGTAATATTTACCGACACCAAAATAATTGACGTTCCATGCTTGATTGCAATTCTGTCTGTAAAATTATTTTATTCATCGATAAAATCATTGGTGTTCCACAAATTTATAGTAGTGCCTTAAGATCACTAAGTGTGTAGGTGGAGTACTAAATTATTGTGTTGCATTGTATAATCTTTTAAAAATGTGACTGAATGTATTTAAAACTGATCAGATTTTACCTGTATGTGATAACCAATTGATAGGTATACGAAATCATTCAAGTAGTAATCATGGTAAGTGAGTATCATCCCATAAGAATTATTTTTACCATACGACAATTCACTGAAACAATAAAAATAATTTAAAAACAAATAACATAAAAATTAACTATTGTGACATACATAATTAAATCAAGAACAATTTTCAATAACACTGGAGGTTTGGGGTAACACTGATTTTTCTTCTTCAAAAGTAAATATGAACTATCAAACAATTGTGTTTGAAAAGTCAAAATTGAGACTGAATGTTAATTTGTTAATTCTCAATTCCTTGGTATAATTAACTCCATTCTTTCTCTCAAAACCAATCAATTCCTTGAGTTAGTTTTAATAAAAAGAAGGACTAAGAGCAAATTTCCATGGACAAAGTCCACAATCCCCAAATTAAATCTATTCCTAATTAAATTCTGAATATTGTGAAATTGAACCCTAGAGATAATTCATACCCAAACATCCTAATTCAAATATGAATCCAACTAAATTAAATCATAAGAAAACAAACTCATAATAACTTGCATTGAGAAAAAAAGGAACAAACATCAATCCAACAATTCCAACATCAAAGTTCAAAGATCCATTCACAAAATGCCCATATCATATTAGAAACCCCAACTTAGGTAAGAGTCTAGTTACTCATGTTTACAAAACAAGACTAAGAAAGATGGAAAAACTTATTGGAATCCAATATTTGGAGTGGTTGATTCCTCAATCTCTCCTCCTCTTGCTTTCTCTTGGTGTCTCCTCAGTCCTCGTATCTCTGTATATATGTCTGTATCTTTCTAGCCAAGATCCCCTTTTTTGTTTAAAGACACAACATTTCAAGTAGCCACCGCTTAGGCAGTGGCTATCAAAACACAACATCTTTTATCCCAGTGACTCCGGTGACTTTTGACTGCCTAGGCGTTGACAGTTTAGAATATGTGGTTCACAATCAGTTTTCACTGCTTGAGCAGTGATTTTTGGCCGCTCAAGTGGTGACACTCCAAAATGCCTCAAAATGCATCAAGATTATGAAAATGAAACAATTCAAAATTCAGATTACTGACACTTTAAAATACTGTACAGATTTGTACAAAAGGATTAATTTGTTCTCTTCATAATTTGTGAAGGGCTAGTATGAAACTCTAAAATCCACTCTCAAATCCTAAAGAGACTAACTTGTCCCAAGAAACCATTTTGGATATTAAGTCTAAAAAAAATATAATAACGAACCCACTAATGACCAGTTTAGCGCAAATTAAACTAATATAATATTGAACATGCCAGTGGCGATTTTAGTGTTATAATTTATATGTACAGACTACAGTTTTCTCTTTTTTATAACAAATCTCCAATGGAAATTTCAACTGAGCACCATATCTACATAAATTTTCCTATAATCTCAGATTTTAGTATAAAACTTAATAAAATTATCTTCCATGTATAAGCCACCCTTTACACTTATTAAACAACATTAATAGAGTTGATTAATTAGGCCCAAGTGGACAAAAAGTTATGTAGTTTCATAGTCATGACATTCACTCAATATTCCTGATGATAATGTTAATCCAATTCGAAAGTTTGATCGGACGTTAGGCCTAAGACATTTCCTTCTCGTAGGGGAATTAATACTGTAGAGGGGCCCAATTTCCGTTGGCGTTATGTGAAGACTTAATTGATGATAGCATTACATTACATATATGCATGAATGGCTGAAAGAGATCTAAGCAAAGGATGATAGTGAACCATCATGCATTACAAAATGCACATACTTGTTTCCCTCTTTGATATGTTGCATTCATACATAGGGCGATTAGAACAATGTATTGATTATATCCTGACGGTTTTTGGACCTCAAGATATACAGAAACTCATCATAAAGTGATTTCTCCCCTTTTTCTAAAAATATATAAAAAAAAATATCAACCTACCTTAATGAATAGTTCTTTGTCATTACTTATGAACCCATATATTAGTTAGACTACACTATATTATAGTGATTGGATTTGGTTTTCTCAATTTCTCAAAACTTGGCCCCTGCTTAAAGATCTGTCATGAGGCCCCACCATATATCTGTCTCGAGAGACAAGTGGGAACTAGCTGGAGACTCAAGATGAGTGACCATGCAATTTGTTACCTCAACTTCCAACCATGTTGATATGTAACTCAAATAATTATGGATTACATTATTTGAGCAAATGAAGTAGGTGCGACTTTTTTATTTTTTTAGAAAAAAATTTTGGGTGGAAGGATGGTACCTTAGTCTAAGACAGGAAAATCTCTAAACTAAGAAACACTTCAAAATTTACTTTTATCACATCTAAAAAATAAATGAGAGTTAAACCTATAACTGTCAATATGAAACCTTATCAAATATGTGACTTTGAATAAACATCTAGACTTAAATATATTTTTATCTTTGAAAAAAATAATTTCAATCTAAATATTTTTAAAAACTTGGTTTTAATAATTTTTATCACGTATAATTACCAGCTGTTATATAAGATTAAAAGTTTAACATGAATATTTTGTTTATGGAATCCCGATCCAAATAACTTGGCTATAACAATCTTCGGTTAATTAGTTTGAAAAAGATTACCTTTGAATGAAATACAAGGTGGAGTTGCTTGATCATGCTCTTTTTATGCCTAATGTCTCAATTTCATGTGGTTAATTTGTTTTTGTTGTTATCGCAACGGACTCACTACTAGAAACACGTGTGTTATCGATAAACTTTTTTCCGTCTGTATTATCAGTGAAATTATAGATAGAGGCAGATTTTTCGTTGTAATGCTAGAAAATATTGCGCTAGAACTTTATTGTATGTAGGAGAAGGATGTGGAGAGTCGGCAGTTGCATGGATGGAAAAGATGAAAGACAAGGAAAAAGCCATGGAGGCGAGAATAAGAAAGCAGATGAAGAAGAAGATAATGTTTTTATGGAAGAAGATAAGAGCTTGGTGCTTGGCAGACTTGATGATGATGAAGATGGTGGTGATGGGGATGGTGATATTGATGATGATCCTGACTTATCCTGATTGATGTTACTTTTTTTTTTTTGGTTATATGTTGACTTTTTATTTAGTATTATTATTTGTTGACTTTATGTTTGTAGACTTTCTCACATTTACATTTATTTTATATTTTGAATTTAAATTCGTAGCATTTATCATTTATTAAGAATATTTTTTATAATTTATTATTATTAAATATATTTATATATTTATAATTAGCATTAAATAAAAATTAGTTATTAAATAATCATATAAAAAATTAATTACCGAGAATTAATCCGTTGAAAACAAAAAATTAATTAATTAAAAAAATTTAGCAATTATCCGCGGAGTTGATTCATCGGAAACAACAAAGTAATTAAAAATGCCTCATTTACCAATGAAAAAATTCGTTGGTAATTTTTTAGGAATTTTTTTATTGCATTAACGTGGGAAAAACTGCTGATAACGTGTCCAACTGACAAATTTTTTCAACCTATTTCCGATTGATTTTTCAGCCCTTTTCTTTTTGTAAAATCCGTAGATAAGTCCGATAGTAACAATTACCGATAGATTTTTTTCGTCAGTAATATTTTCCGACGAAGCTTTTATCGTGTTTCACAATCCGCTGATAATTTTGTCAGTAATGAAATTTTCTGGTGGGAACCAAAAACATCGGCCGATAGCAGGCATTTTTCTGGTAGTGACTGCTCATGAATTTGCTATCTTCTTCTGCAGAAACTGGTAGTGGCTGGTATGGTTGGTGTTTCTCATGGCAGCAGCGTTACGTCTAATAGACACTATTCTAATTTTTATGGCAATGCCGAAGGAGCTAATAACGGTGACTACTTTTTGTTTGTCCACTGTTAGCGTTAGTGGTTTTTTTTTGTTTCAAGTGTTTCTATGTAACATACAATTCTACTGGTTTTTTGTGATCCTCTTATGTAATGTTTGCTCGCCATCCATTTGGTTGGTTCTATTAAAAATATGAAATAGTTGGATCTCTGCCTGGTGAGTATACTACTGCTGCAATTTGTAACAATGAGGGCTGATGGTGAATTAATTTTATGAAGATTTGAATTTCCATAAAAAAACTTCCTTGAATAGAAGAATATAACTTTTAAACACCAATCATGAATTTGACTCTTCTAAAGTAAGGAGATTAGTAAAGTGTAAAATAAGGGGTTAATCACTCTTGAATCATTCATTAGTGGAATCCACACATGATCAAAATTATTAATCCAATAATGATTAATCCTCACTTTTAGACTAAACCAACATCCTCACTTTAGAGGAGGCAAATCTCCATCCAGAGACTCTAACTTCAACCTTCTGTAGCTCATTTGAAAATTTCAATCCACCATTTGAAACATGATCCCTCTGGCTAAACAGCCTAGGCTAGTGGTTGCCAACAAATGTATGGGTAAAATAAGGATGAATTAGAATGATCAACAGTATAGGAAAGAGATTCAAAAACAAAAAATCATTATCAGTTTGATTTCTTTTTTTTTTTTTTTATATTTTTATTTTTATAATTTGTAAAGAAAATATTGATGCCATGAGAAATGAAAACGGACAAATGAAAGCTAAAACCAAGGATTCTTAGATAACATCCTTTCTAACATTTTCACTTCCGGGATTTCAACTAATAAAGGCGAAATTTTAGATAGGCCCTTCTTTCTTTTCCATCAGTCAACCTCCCTCACCTCACTACTTACCAAAATCAGAACAGGATTGTTACTATTGGCACGATTTGATGAAAATAACCAGCATGGTTTTAAAGATCTGAGATACTCAAAAAAATTATTGGTTGAAATGATGAAAATAATGGAGCACCAAATAAGAGCAAAGGGAGACAGGAATGGCCAGGGATATATGGCAGAAGCCACAATTGACAAATTTGGCATTTACATTTGCAATACCAAATTGGGCTTCGTTGAGCTATTTGTTTCCCTAGCTTCAATTTTCATTGCATTTTTTCTCAATTAGACACCGTACTCCGCATTTTTTCCAATTTGCGTATCCTTGTTTTGTTGCGGGACAATACAACTTATTAGTTACTACACGAAAAATTAAACATACGACTTTCTTGCATAGAGTTAATGTTTCTAATTTTAGTCCCTAATTTTATATTTATAAGTCATTTTATTTTAACACTGCATAATATGAGTCATGTTAATTTTTTAGTTCACTTTTATTTAACATTTTATCAATTAAATGATGATATATAACGTTAAGTAATACTTTGATATATCTTATATCATCTAAAGTATAATTAAATTTAAAATGATTAATTTTGGTGTTTAAAATTATATAAAATAAATAATTTAAATCTCCTTTCTAAGTTATAAAATCAGTTATTTTGTGCAATCTTAAATATCAAAATGAATCATTTAAATTTTATTATACTTTAGATGAGATATGGTATGTTAAGATATCACTTAATAATATTACACATCTTCATTTAATTGGTAAAATGTTAAATAAATTGAATGAAGAGCTGACTTAATCAGAGTTTTACAATGTAAAAGATTAATTTAATTTATTTTAAAAATTAAAAATTATAATAACTTGTGAATATAAAGTTAGGAGCTAAATTAATTATTAACTCTTATGCATATTCCTCCAAACAATACAAAACAAAATATTCACGCATGAGTAAATGGCATTTCTATTAAATAGCCTGTTATTAAAAAAAAAAAGAAAATTGACTTTTAGTAACTAAAATGCTATCAAAATTTTATCACGTCAGCTGGCACAACATTTCATGAAATTGAACTCGTACAATTTAGCAGTGCGCAGCTTAGACACAAAGCCCACTAGCTAGCTGTAGGAGTATTTTTTTTTCTTTCGTAACTGTATATCCATTGTTGACACTGAGAAACCAACAATGTTTTTTGAATTTCACAACACTCCAGACACCATGGGATTGTTTGTTTAATTTTTCAGTTTTTAATTTTTATTTTTAATTTTTTTTCATAAATTTTAAAAATTGAAAATAAAAATGAAAACTAAACAAACATCCCTTAAATCAATGTAACACAGAAAAACACATGAACCCACTATTTCAGTTTTTTTCTCTCCCTGTTGGATGTTTAGGCACTGTTAGTTTGAATTTTTAGATTTTAATTTTTTAAATTTTGTGAAAAAAATATAAAAAATTTAAAAATTATAAATTTTACCTTTCAATTTTAATATTTCTTTCATAAAATTTTAAAAATTATGAAACTCAAAATAAAAATTAAAAACTGAAACAATTAGGTATTCCCAAAAAAAAAAAAAAGATTCAAACATTATTTTTGTTGAGAAACTGACTTGTGGATTGGACATGTGGCGGTCAAAGTGTGAAGCGATGTGTCAATCCGCAAGATATTACATTTTATGTAGCTATACTGTATATAATAATACTAAGAGAACTATTATTTATATATTACAATTAGCATTAAATACAACACCACATTCACATGTTAAGTATAAAATACATTTAACCAAACTCAATATATGTATACCTTGATAGTCAGCCACATTCACATGTAAATATACATGTTTATACGGTGCCTATACTGAGTTAAAAACATCTTCAGAGTACAAAAGTGCCCATGACATCAGGCAGCAAAAGTGGGACAAGTTAAGAGGGAGCCTCTTGTAATAATAAGATCACATACAAAACTTTCAGCACCTAGAGCTACATGTTTCGCCAAGAAGTCAGTAATTGTGTTTCCCCGCCATCATGGAGTTTAACATCAGACATAGGGCGTATGGTTTTAGAAATCAAACAGGCCCTAAGGGCGTTTGGTTTTATACTGCAAATTTGATATTAATCATCAATAGCCTTTTGTAACTTAAAAGAGTAGGAAAAAAAGATGAATTTTTATTTTTTTTAAAATTTTTTTAATGTATTCAATACATTAAAAATGTGAAAAATTGGGTGTGTTTGGTTAGAAAATAATTTTCAGCTTTTATTTTCAGTTTTCAATATTTACTTACAAAATCCTAAACCAAAAAAAAAAAAGAGAACTAAAAATAAAAATTTAAAATATTTTCTAAAACCAAACACATTCTTACTCTTTAAATTCTTAACTCGTATTCTAAGGACATTGGTTAGAAAATTTTTAAATCAATTAGTAGATCTGCTGTAGTAAGAGAGCATCCTATGACTATCACCCTCTAGTTCATATTCTTGCCATCCAATGAGCATCCGATCCTAACCAGCCTCTGGTTACATCTACAACAATTAATTAGACCACTTACAATAGTACCTGCAGAAGTACTATAGAGGGAGTTTAATTTAATTTGCTTCTGTTTCTCAATGCTATAGGGACAATATATATATTTTTCTCATTTATGAAGGAGGTACTGATGGAAAGCAACTGTTGATAGAATGAAAGCATGCATGCTGATTGTATAAGGGGATTGACTTTCTTTATCACGGAGATAATTATACAGAGACACACATTCTGAGGAACATGAACAAAAGAGAAATAAAAGTAACCCGATTTTAAGATTGGTCCCCTCCTACGAGGCACACTGATGATAGTGAAAGAGAGCAATGCGTGACAAACACAATAGTCCAAAATTTAAGAAAAGGAGTACTTTTTTTTTGGCCATGAGTTGTTTGAAGCCACAGATGAGAAGTAACTGCCATAAGAAAGTGACTATGAAAACATTGTGTGAAAGGAAATAAAGACTACTAAACGGATTAATGTTCAAATTAAAAGCAAGGGAAAGAGAACTGAACATGAACGCTGGCAAGTCTAGCTGACTGTGTGTTTAATAGGGAGAGATAGGATTTGAACAACACCCACCTGCTTCCCTTCCTGAGTGTGTTTAGAACTTTACAGCAATAATTGGAGTCATGATGGACATTAGAGTCAAAAAGGAAAACGGAAAACAGAAGTGTTGCCATATCATGACTTGATTAGAGGGAGGAATATATGAGAAAGTTATAGATTCCCAAGAAAAGAAAATAAATTTTTTGATTTTCAAGATCTACCGTCGATAACAGTGACTAATTTATTAAGGGAAGGGATAAATCTGGACAATATCCTATCCATATATACTATTATGAATCAAACTCTTCACAATGTTTAAGGAAACTCAATTAGTTATCAATTGTGTTAAATCTCATGGTTAAAAAAATATTTTATAGTATTCCATATTTGACAACTCAATTATTATATTAGTATTATAGAAAAAATAAAGACAATATAGTAATACATAAAACTAATATGTCGAGTGATTAATAGTATATAACAAAACTTTTCTCTTACTTATCTAATAATTTCTTATAATTGTATATATTTGTCGATTGGGGGATTGGACAAAATTCTAATTGCGTTTTGGTTAGTGTTTTTTTTTTTCTTTCAATAAAAAGGGTCAGAGCCGCAGGAGGAGGAAAGATTTATTTAGATCTTTCTTTTTAAGATTGATGTGAAGCTAGATTCCCGGAGATCATTGTGTGGGAGAAAGAGAGAAAATAAATTAAGATGTGGTTACATTAATAACAATCATTAATAGTATAGAAGTTTAAAGAATGACACATTATTTTTTATTTGAAATTTGGATCCTCTAAAATGAGTATCTCATTTTAGAGAGTTTAATTTGTGTTGGTTAACCTTTAAAAGATTCCAATTAATCTTTAATCATGCATATAATCTTTTTAAGCTTTAAAACTTTTCTATTCTGTTATAACTAGTGTAATATTCAGAGTGTATGGGCATAAATAATAAAACTTGGATCAAAGCATTCATAACTTACCAATTTATTATTATCACATGCTGATAATTACTTCCTTTTAACAATTGTATGTATATGTTATGTTTCACATGCTATTTTTTATGATGATCGATCATCACATAGTATATGTTGGTCACGATATAATTTATTAATTATAATATAATATATTGACTGTCACAAGTGATAATCAATTATTTTCTCTCATTGATTACTACATTATACACATCAATTACAAATTATTTGTGTGTAGTAATTAATAACAACGTAATGTGACGTACTTTTTTTTTTTTCTGCTTCATGTTAAGCAAGTGAATGTTGAGTGATGAGTGTGTCTGTGTACATTCCTTCTTAAAGCTAGCTAGGGTAAGCGAGAGAAAGAATGCATCGGGGAATGAAAGTCTCCGATGATTCTGCTGTACCCTTCCTTTTGACTCCTTCAAAATCAGACTATCAGAAATTAAGATTATTATTATTATAATATATAGTTAAGGAGATATCCTATCCAAGTCACTATGCGCGGTGCAGTATGTATCAAGTTCAATTTCAACGTTCTCGTGCAAATGAACCCACACACAATGTATTATCTATACAGTCCCCAACGGCTGTGCCAACTCCTACTTCTACGTCGTTTTGTTTTGGCCCCACCTCTGTCAAATATCCTAATATAACTGGAAATACTTTTGCTTCTCATTCGCTTTTCCATACTCTCTTGGCCATATTTGAAAAAAGGGTTTACATTTTTATGGATAAATTCTATCTATATATATATATATATATATATATATGAAATTATAGAAATTTTCACTCATTTAGTGTCTGTTTATTTCAACATATTAAGGCTCCAAAATTACTTTTAGTGGAATTAGAATGAGATTGTACAGTAATTCAATGTGTTTGGTAAGTTTTCTCTTTTTACTAAAAGTACTTTTGAAGTAATTGAAAGTGCTTTTGGGAAAAGTATTCTTAAGATATTTTTCATTATAATAAAATTACTTTTGAAATAAAATGTTACTATTATTCTCATATTAATAATTAAAAATAATTTTACTTTTATCCTGTCCAAATAAAAATCATTCCCTTAAACTTACTTGTGATATATTCAAATCAAACACAAATAAATTCTTTTAAAAGTAATTTCTCTAAAAATAATTTTTTTCTAACATCATTCTTTTAAAAGTAACTCTCTCAAAAGGTAAACCAAACAAACCTTTGCTATAGATATGGACAGTTTCTATGTGCGAGTGAATATAGTCTAGGGCCCTTTGCTTATTTTAAAATAACACGAATACGCCTGTAGAAGCTGCTTATAAAAGGAATACGCCAGCTAAGTGCTTTCTCCTTCATTTTCACTTTCCACTTTCCATTTTCACTTTAAGAGAAAGTTTCCAAGTGTTTGAATATGTCAAACTTCCTTTATCACTCACTCTTAATTGATTTGTTCAATTATTAATAACCTTTCAAAATATTCATTTTTATATTTTTTATTTACCACAAAAATTTTAAGGAACACCAAGTTGTTAAGTTTTATTGTTGTTTAACGTTTTAAATTAATATTTTTATTCAAAATACAATATTTCACAAATAAGTAACAAATTTAAACTAAATATATGAAAATGAAAATCTCTTATGAATTATAAATATTTACAAATAAGATAAAAATTTATTTTGATATTTTTTATAAAATAAAATATACATATAAGACTAATTTTATGACCCACATTGTGAATACTAAAAAAACTCATGAAAAATTTACAATTAAGACAAAATTATAAATATTAGATTTTGACACACAATACGTATCCTTATAAGATCCAAACCATAGCTTCTATATTTGTATATTATTGATTTTAATTAGAAATAGAAATATGTTGATTGATTTTAATTTTGAAAATTGATGAATGCTGATTTCAAGTTAGGATTCAATAAATCCTTACAATTCAATAATACGTGAAGGAGGCATACCTTTGATATCTTGCGCTAATCCAAAAGGTGTCAAAGACTCTTAAAAAAATGAACAAACATAGCCCAAACAAGAAAGAGCAAACCTAGCCCATGTCCTAATTCATGAACCTAACAAGCAAGTAATGACAAAAACTTAAGGAAATAAAATTGTGTATCTTATGGCAATATCTTAAGATTCACAAAGGAAAACACACAAAGAGGCATAATTTTAATACGAGGAGTTACAAAACTTAAATGCAACTTACAGCATGCTACTTTCCTAAATGGAGAATCAAAGTGCGATGATATGTTAAAAAAAATGCTTCACAGTTGTGCTTAAAGAAAACAAGCGAAAGAAGGCATGGTTGGATTTTCCTTGGGAACACTAGATGTGGTTCAGATGATTAGTCTTTTGGCTAGGATAAGAAGGAACTTGAACAGGAGGCTATGCAATCGAAGAGGGTAATGATGGACAAAGCCTTGAGGTTCACTTCGCCCTTCATGCTTCACTCTAAAAAGATTAGCTATGTTAGAAATAAACTCATCATTATGCTTATCATCATTAAACTTTGCTTTGGTATTTCACATGTGTACACAGCCCACTTTTTGTTTTATATTATTGATGCAATGACATGGATTGATTTTTTATGCACATGAACAAACCATGAATCTAAATAAATCCCTACACACAACAAAGAACTATAGACAAAACTTGAAATGGTTTGCAATTTCATCATCATAAAATTACCAAAATAAATCAGTATGCTACTTTTGTTTTTGTTTTAAAGCACAAAACTTCTTTTTTCACCTATGCACCCCAAGTGTTTGAATATGTCAAACTTCCCTTATCACATGTTCAATCTCCCTCAATTGCCACATATTTTATCTGTATCTAATTGTGACTACTATATACTTTAGCAATTTTTATTATATAATTACAATAAGACTAATTTTATCATTGTGAATACTAAAAAAACAAACCAAATTAAATAGATCACACAATAGGTACTATAAGATCCAAACCATAGCTTCTAAAATAGTCTAGGAATGGGAGATGAAGCACATTATTGCTACCTTTGATATCTTGCTTGTGTTCCCAACCATATGAATACAAGAAACTCCTTAAGGAAAAGTGTGACCTTAGATTAGACACAATTTTTAATAAGGAGTTACAAAACTTAAATGCAACTAGAGCATGCACTTTTTCCTAAATTCAAAATGATATGTTAAAAAAATGCTTCACATTAAAGAAGGCTAATCGAAGAAGGCATGATTTTCCAACACCAGTCTCTAATAAGAAGGAACTTAATCAGCCTTAACACTCTAAAATAGATTAGCCTCAGAAATACACCTCAAGAAACCATTTCTTACACACACATATATTGACATGACAATGAAACTCAAACCAAATTATAAACCCTCAATTCTTAGAAGATCCATAAATAAATTCAATACAAGCCATCACCATCTTTAAATAAACCCCAAATCCAAATCCCATACTTTCTGTCTAATGGACTTAACTCAACTCCCATAAAACCACAACAAGCAAGTCACAACCATGTTCCCCAAATTTCAGGTTTAGCATAATTTGATGATTCGCCTAATCTAGATCATGAATCATGTACGAAGCTCAATTTTATTACGGGATTGAGTCCTTGTCACAGAGCAAGGACAATAGGATAATACATACTAAAAATTATTAATCTTTGAAATCAACCAGGAAGGGCAAGATAAGGGTAACTTATTAGCTTCAAAATCAATCACGAAAGCTCAAAAATCATAACTATAGCTACAAAATTCGTGATTGAAAAACAATAGATTTCAACCAAAAAAAATAGTAAAAAAAATTTTAGAAAATCAATCAATCTAGGGTTACACCCCAAACACATCAACATAATTCAAAGCCAACACAAACCCAACCCATATGAACTAATTAGCTACAACCCAAAACACCCTTTTGAAAGAGAAGACTAGAAAATCGAAAAGGAAGGAACTTTCGAAAATTGAATCTAACTAAGAGAAGGGTGAAGGGATGGTACAAAGTAACATACCATTTGGGATTCATGTCGTACTTGGCGAAGATCAAAGGAGTAAGTGCGGTGATGGCGCTGGGTAGTGCGCGAAAGGTAAGGTTTGTGCACCGAAGGAGCGACAGTGGAGAACTTGTCGGCAGAAGCGACACCTTCCGCGAGGTTGGGTGACAAGCGAAGGGCGAGGACGCGATGGATGATGGTGAGGGCGTGCGCCGTCGTGAAGTGCACTGAGAGTGAAGGAGGATATGGACGTAGATGGAGAAAATGGGATAGAGAAGGAGGAGAGCGCGGGCCGAGAAGGGCGGGTGTGGCGAGGATGCAGCCATGGCGCTCGCTGATAGGAAAGGAAAGGGGCTAGGTGGAGGAAGGGTTGTGTTGGTTGTGTGAATACGAAAGAATGGGTTTTTCTTTTGTGTGAGTAGGGTAAAATGCTACCAGAACATTAGGGCGGTTACAACTACCGTTATTTTCAATAAAATTATGGCGGTCAACCAAATCGTAATTCACCACATATTACGGTTTCAAAGAACGTCCTAATTTAACAGCCACAATAAACACAATTTTTTGTAGTGTACTCCCTATAATAAAAATTTACATATCATATCAAATCAATTCTAGGAACTCCACAAATGACTATAACCATAATTTCTTAAGTCTATAAAGAGATAAAATACTTTTCCAAAATCAATATCATATCATATCATCTCATATGTCAATTTTTAATAAAGCATAAGCTATCATAAAGGATGTAGTTTTGTTAAAATTACATAACACAACCAAATAATTATTTTTCATTTCTAAATTTCTAAAATATATTTAGAGCTAATTTAACATAAATAAAAATAATTATAGACATAATGTTTACTTACAAACTGGTTCAAAAGCCGAAGATCAACTACCAAATGTCACCAATCCAACGGTTATACTCAAATGCTTTATAACTCTAGGAACAAGATAAATACAATATTAGTGAACTAATAATGCAATTAATTTACACTAATTAGCCTCCACATACTAGAAAACCCCAAATCTATACACTTAGGGTCCCAAACCCCAATCTACTATAAATAACCACATAGAGAGCTCAATAAGATAAATAAAGCAAGATTGTCACTTATCCACTACTCTAGGAGGAATAGTAGAGGTAAAAAATGATTTAAAACTCACCGTTTTAACCAGTTCCTCCACTTAAAGAGAGAAACTGCAAGTGAGAGAGAGAGAGAGAAGGCACGATTTTGATAGTGGTGATGATGATGAGGAGGAGTGATGCGAGTGTCGCCTTCGCAACAAACTAAAAATTTATAAAGTGCCAAGTTGCACAAAAAATGTAGTAGAGGACACAACTCAAGTCGTTCACAAGGAAGTGTTCTAATTGATTCAAGAGATTTGGGGGTTTTAGAAATTGTAGCAACTAAATTAAATTAAGAAATTATAATGAGAAAATTATATGAGAAAATTTCCTTCAGATCAAGAATTGTTCAATCATCGTTCAAAAGATAAATTACGCGGTGGTTACTTTCATTAGTTATGTTATCACACAACAATGATGCAATTCTACTTAGGTTATACAATCGCACTTCCACTAAGGGTTTGGCTAACATATGAACTAGTAATTCACGATCATGATTCTATGAACCTATGTCAGTTTGATTATCAATTACAGGAACCTAATTCCAATCAGAGTTAATTTCAATCCCTAACCAATTGGATGTAATTAAATCAATCGACCAAATACCCCAATGGTATCTAGATTTTGCACACAAACGATGCACAATCAAACAACTCTTAAAAATACAATTACAAAAATCTTCACAATTGATATCAAAAGAGAAAGTAAATAGGAAGAAAAACCAACCATAAATTACAATTAAAATTGGGAACTTCAAAACAATCTCAATCTTCAGTTATCCTTGCACTTGGTAAAGATATTACTCCTCCAGGGGAGTTTCACAACTATTATTGAAAAAAAGCTATAAATTACAATCTCAAACGGAGCCAAAACAAAGATTGGAAACTCCCAAAGCCTAGAGAGAGAGAGTTCTGATAGTAATAATATATGAGTCTTCAAAACCTAAAAGAAAAAATTGCTAAAATCGGGTCCAGTTTGCAAAATTTGCATCTGCTACGCTGCTCGCATATGACCGCCTGGGCGTCTCCAGTGTGAATTTCGACTTCACTCCTCCTCCACCGCCTAGGCGGTCTCATAACTTCCAAGCCTATTTTGGGCCAAAACGTTTGAATTAGCTTTTCGATCTAGAAATAGAAGTTGTAGCTCTTTGAATAATCTTTCTAACGCCACCAAAATTACCTCAATTGGACATCTGTAGCTCCAGATATTGCGAAAATACTAACTGGAGGTCAAGTTGAACAACATCAGAACCTGCAGTGTTCCTGAGTTCTTCTTCCTCTAATGTACTAACCTGGAAGTCCCTATTATCAAACAACACTTCCACAAAGAGGTTAAAAGCACAAAGCACTTCCAAGAAATGATTATGCACCAAAAACAATGTTTATAGCTATGAAATTAACCAATGATACAAATTGAGGACAGAGTGCAAATTCACTAATTTAACATCAATTAAGTACAATTTAAATGCAAAATGTCCAGAGTTAAGAGGAATGAGTACATAAATACAACTCATCAAGGAGGAGGAGGAGGAGGAGATGGTGATAGTAGTTAAGGTGTGTGGAGGTGGTGGTGGTGAGAAAGAGAGATGGGGAAGAGAGGAAAGGAAGAAGAAAAGAAGGAGAAGAAACTCAACAGGAAAGAGAAGAGAAGAGAGAAGAAAGGAAGAGAGAAAAGAAAAGGAAGGGGAGAGAGAAAAGAAAAGAAAGTGGGTTCCACCCACTAAATGTTATGCCAAATAAAATTTATCCAACTTAGCCTATGTTAAACACTAATCTCATTCATTTTATTTTTCACACTAACAATTATTTTAGAGACACAATAAATTTATGGGTTATCACAATTTTCTCACATAGGAAGAGAACTGCCAAGACTGAGGTTGTAAAGTGGAGTAAGCTTTGGGTATATAAAATCGTACGAAGACGTAAGGATCCCATGCATATTACAATTCTCACAAAATATGCTAGGGCCTTCACGTATTCCAAATCAACATGAATACACTAATTAAGGCCTTTGCATTTTCAACTCGTCAGATATGAGTAAATGTCCAATTAGTTTAGATTGGTAAATAATATATTTATGTCTTAAATGGGTAAATTTGCTTGAAACTACGTAAAGATTTTGTCCATGAAAATTTTACTCTTATCTTTACTCATTAACCAAATATACCCATATAGGGCATTTTATATCGATATAAAATTCATAATAATGTTAATTAATTTGATATAAAAGTGGATATTAAAAGTAAAAATCGAAGACAATTATAAAGACTAAGAACATTGTTATACTAAGTGACAGATTCAAAAAACTTAGATGATAAGGGAAAAAATAATACATAAGCATAATAAATTATTTTACATAATTTTTATCTTAGTATAAGGTTAGACATAATAAAATATTGGGGACAATATATACATGTGACTCTATGCATCAATTTAAAATTTTGGAAGAGATATTTTCATGATAGGTAGTATATATGATATTGAATTTTGGTGTCTTCATCTAAATAATATTACTCTAAATGTCTAATGCTTTTACAATAAGATTAGTTATTTTCAATTATAGACAATCTTGCTTGAGTTGGGTCGAATTAAGCAGTTTCCATTTTTAACACAAACACATGCTCAGAAGTTGAAGTCAAAATTTTCTGGGTAGACAACTAGGCATACAAACTGTTTCACGCACTCATGGCTATAAGATTAGGTTTATTAATATAGTTTTGTTTAAAATACATTCACTTATTTATAAATCTAATCATTAATACTACTTTTTTTGATACATTGGCAGCAATGCGATCAATTTGAACCTGAACTTATAACCTCATGCAAACTATACTTAAATTTTTCACCACTAGTCCGCTTCTAGTGACTTACTTATTAATACCTATAAATACGAAGTGTTAGAATAATGTGAATTAAAAAAAATACTCTGCATGTGATGCATACTATTTACACATGCGTGGATGGAGACAGAGCAAAAGAGCTTTCATGATTCCCAAAAGAAGAGAGCAATATGGGAAGGTCGTCCTTGTTCTTTCTCTGCCTGGTCTGATGACACGTAAAATGCTATCATTTTCACCAAAGGAGCAAAGCTCACCTCAACACCACCCATAGCCAAAACTATGGTAATTCCCTTTCCTTTAATTTCCTTTTCCTAAAGCTATGTAGATATATATCTCTCTTCTAGTCTTTTGCATGGGGGAATGTCTTCAATCTGTCTTTTCTTCCATTGTGGTAAAGCAAACTCTTAAACATAACATGCCTATGTAATAGATCATGTAATATATGATATAAAATGTGCTGCCCAACCTCACTTTTAATTTTGGTTATAAGCACATTCTTTCTTTTATTTTTGGTTAAAAAGAACTTGCCTTTGTAATTCCACCATGCCAGGGCATTCCCTTAAGCCAAAAATAATCTCTACCAGAATAAGTTAAAATAAACAAACTGTCCTACAGCTTTGGAAGCATTTTCCTATAATTGTGACAGCTTCTCACTCTCATCACTCGAGAGAACAAACACTTATCTATGCTGGGAAGTACAAATCTGTTGGTATTGGAAATTAATGTATATATAATATCAGGCGGGGAAAGCTATACAACACCTACATGACTAAATTAGTTATGCCTATGAGTACAATCACATAAATGGACAACTAAATAATTTAGCTGCAGCTAATTAAACATTGGATAAATTATGGTAATTAAATTGGCCGAATTGAAAATTAAGAAAGTTACTGAGCTGATCACGTGACATATTTGATATTTTCGGAGTAAAGCAGTGATTTTTTGTCTTTGAGTGTAACAAATTTGGATTAGACCTACTAATAAATGATAATCTTTCCTAAACTTAAGGAGAGCATCTCGGTGATCCTACAGGCGAAAGAGCTTTGAGAACTAGTGCTAAATATAGTATTTTCCTTACCAAAATCAAAGTTTTAGGTTCCCAAAACATTTTATAAAATAACTACAGATGAAAGGGGAGAAATATATAGGCTCTCGTGAATCGGATCATTTTCAGAATGTACCTTGCTTGTCCGGACTACTCAATGGCATGCACTAAAAAGTTGCGATGATAAAAAATAATAATAATAATGTTTGGATTTTAGTCATTAAAAATGCTAGAAAATCAGAATTTAATTTTTATCTGGAATTATTGATTTGTTAGAATAATATGATATATAAGTTGATACATATACATGAATAAGTGGATCATATCATTTGAGAAATACTTTTTTACATAGTGTATGGATAGTTAAAATAAATATAAATTTTAATTATACTTGTATTGAAGACCAATACCATTAAATATAAAATTATCTATGTGTTTATACCAAATAGCTTCATTAACAGGTTTTTAGAAGAGATTATTCATAAAATAGTATACACCTTCTATCATGACTAAATACTCTAAAATTCAATCCTTTTAATTCCCCATTCTACTCAATTGTTCACGCCTCATTCTATCTCAACCAAGCATTTTTCAGCCTCTATTACTTATTCATCTTTTTAGAAGAAGTTACTTGATGATTTCTCTATTTCAAATTGGGGAGTGGTTAAAGTTTACTGTCATCAAACTCTAAATCATTTGATTATAAAAGTTTTGATATTATGTCATAACTCATCTCTCTAAATTTAAGTTTTTGAAAAGAGATACATGATTATTATATATAACTAACAAATATTTCTGAATTCTCTCTAAATTTAACATGAAATTACGTGTGTGTAAATAAATGTTGAATAATTGAGATCACCTGAATGAGTTAACTCACTCAATTAACCTTCCGTTTATGGGTTCAATCTCTGAGGTTTTCTGTTAATAGGCTATACGTTAGGGATTTATCTAATGAGGACACTAATTAAAAAGTTAAAAATATAAAGTTTTACATTGGAAAGTGGAGGTTATTTTTTAAGTATGAGACCCATTAAAAAACTTTAAAACTTGCTCTTTTAGGTATCTTTAACCAGAGTCCTAAAGGTATCGATTAAAAAAATCCATATGTAAGTATTGAATAATATCGTTATTTCATAAATTTATATTGCAGGTCTTTAACTGTTGCCCTTACACTACTACTTGTGCCAAATTTTTTATTTTCTTAATGAATTCATTGAGCTCGGCATTAATTCTCTTCCGTTGCTGCTTTCTAGCAATTCCATTGGACCACGGGGAATTAACTTCATGTTGTACACATTTCGAAGAAAATCTTAGAAAATTAAAGTAATGAGGGGAGGGGGGCAGGGATGTCTGTATAACCAGTGACATTTTTATTGATTTCACATGCCAATTTATTTGTTATACTAATAATATGGATTTGGCCCTTTCTTCCCAATTTTCTCTGGGCTTTATTTGCAGCCTGTCTAATGTAGACAAAAGCGCATATGCCAAGGTTCAATTTCTACGGCTTAAAAGTAGGATTTATCTAACCTAACGATTGTCCTAAGGGTATTAATTACTTATTAAGAAGACAAGTTTTAATATTTTTCATGTAAAGCATTCACTTAAAAAATTTATTTATTTTTTATTTTCTTAATATTATCCATAGATTATTAATTAGTAAAACCCTTAAAAATAAAATAAATAAAGATTGAGATATAGTAGTTACTTCATTTATTCTATATTAATAATCACTTTAAAACAATTTTGATATACTAAAAAATTAATATATTTAATGATAAATATTAATTTTTTAATATATTAAAATTATATAATTTTTCAAACGCAACTATTAAATAAAATGGAGGGAGCATTTAACGTTGCAGGCGAACCATAATTATCATTTCCGTGCAATCGTGATCTCCAAAGTCAAACACCTTGATAGTTGTAAAATTTGTCCATGAAGATTAAGTTGGTGGATGTAACCTATGTAAGTTGTGGCCTACTAGGCTTGCTTTAGCTGTTGTACATGCATTCTAGATACTCGTACATAACATGCAAAATACTAAAAATATTATTTTAATATATAAAAATAAGTCTTCAATTATGATATTCATTCTATCATAATTAGATGTGATAGTAGTCACATTTTTTTCACTCATCTATCACATCCATCATATTTAAAGGTGATGGAGTAGGTATCCTAATTAAACACCCATAATTAAAATAACAATGCTATGTAAAATAAATACAAGGTGATACACATGGTAAAATTTTAAGGAAATTTATTTTAAAGAACTTTGTTAATTATAGTGTTTAATTTTTTGTAGCACTAACTTTTTTTTTTTTTATAAAACTTAAACTCGAAACCTTATTTAAGAAAAACAAAAACTAAAGTATTGGAACAAAATAAATACAGGTGAAAATCATAATTAAATAATGACAAAGATTTGAAAAAACTAGTGATTAACATCACTTACACTCTAAGGCCCTTGAACACCAACATCATTCAAATAATATTTGAGGTGAGGTTCTACTAGTTAACACCACCCACTATCTTTGCTGTGTGCCTGCAATAAAATAATCCAACTTGATTACTCATTGGAATAGCATGTGCCATAATGAAACATGGAAATTTGCCCCAAGTGGCTAAACGACGGTTGGACAAATTGCACTCCCCTCCAAATTGGTTGCTCATGAGCCTTGAATTGGGGCAAGTATAATCAACAATCCATGAATCTGTGATACAAATTGTCGTATCATTTGATGCACATGAATGTATAGCAAATAGGTCATTATCCTTTTGTAACATAAAGGAAAACAAGCAAGAACACATAGAGGGGTTCTTTTCATTTCTCTCTCTCTCTCTTTTAATCCATATTCCATATAAATTTAGATTATAAGAGTATATATCCTCTTTTCAAGAACTACAACCACTGTCCCTATATTTCACCTTGAATACCTGACTAATGACCACCTTCATGCGTGAACTATACAAATTGTGCCTTTTTCCCACAATTCTGGTAGGGTTTATTCCACTGAGCTAAACTGTAAGCAGATAAAACAGTTCATAAGTTTCCTTTCCTTTATCTTATTAACTGTTCTATATGCTTACCCAAAGCATTAACAACATCATATTTGAACAAATTTAATCTCATTCTCACCCTGTAGCAGCATATATGGCTAGGTGCTATATATGCACAAATGTAAAGGGAACAGACTCATTCAGTAACTTTTGAAGAAAGAGAACAAGAGAAAAGAAAAGGGTGAGAAAGACATGTCAAAGTCCACTTTTGTTGTGAGGTGTTAGGAATTGAAGAAAAGGGAACATGGGGTCCAAATTTTCATCCCAATGGACAAGCGAATATAATGAAGGTGAAAGACCACCACCCAAAGAATGTACCTTGCTGCTGTGTGTCCACCACCTACATACCCAACCCAACCACCCACTCTCCCATCAATCACACAATTCCATCCACTACGAACGTACCTCTTTGCTCTTTTATTATTGTAATTATTGCATTGTATATATGCATAATAAGGAGCCCAAGTTAATATAATGACCCCATTATAATATAAGTATATGCTTGTCCCTTTCCAATTTATTATGCTAGTATTTCTAAATAGTCAAAATTAGCAAAAGAAATCAAATGAAAAAAATTTGACAAACTACCCCGAATTAGTCCGTCTGAAATTTTGCACGGATAAATTGATTTTCTTAGAAAAAATATCGAAAGAAGTTCAATTGTTAGATTCTAAAAAATAAATTAATCCTCAAAAATATAAAAAATTCAAATTAATTCTTATATGAATGAACTAATTTATCAGATATTTTTCTTTTAAAAAAGAGTTCATTGATTTTTTTTCTGAGTAAACTAATTTATCTGATACAAAATTTGAGATGAACCAATTCAGGCCTTTCTGTGATAAATTAAAAAAGAATTGCATTGCGAGGAGATGAAAAATGAAGTTATACACACGCGCCCGTAGAAAAAGGGGGGAAAAAAGAAAGAAATAGCGGTAGTGATGAAATGGCTAAATAAACAAGTTGGTAAGGGAAAGTCATAGTCATCACACATTATTACAATTGACACATGGAACAAAGTTGTACGCTTTGAGGTTGACATATGAATGTGTGCATGAGAGAGAGAGGTGGAGGGAGGGGGGAATGAAGTTGAGCAGAAGAAGAGGTGCAGTGGTAATGGAGAGGGTGGTGGTGATTATGGGGTTTGTGATAACTGATAACCCTATCATGGCCCGTTCTTCGAAAAGAGAATAATAAATGCAAAGGGGCAGGAGTAAACAGTACTATTCTGGCATAAACAGAAAAGAGGGTCCTGATGTGAGAGGTGAGGAAATGATTTTGTAATCGATTGCTTTATGATTGATGAACATTGAAAAAGTATGTATATGCATTTTCACAGTGCGATTGAGAGAGAGAGAGTGGGAGAAAAAGTCCTTTTTGAAAAACAAGATAAAAAAAAAAAAGAAACTAAAAAGTGATACTATCTTTATTTTAACTTTCACTTTTTCAACTCTGACATAGTCAAGAAAAGTGATCAGAGGGAAGAGAACTACTTAATTATGAGGGGATGATGACTATATGATCAAGAATGCAGAAACGTGCATGCCTTCCTTGGCGCTAATTGATTAATGCAGTACCCTTTGTACTCCGCTGGTAGAGGGAATTAAGGATTTGTCTGAAAAAAAATAAAAGTAGGTTGTTAGCATTAATTTGAGAACTGTTTTTTCTAAACCCACAGTACTTGAAAATTTAAGGGGAATATCCTATTAGGTCTATTAAAATTTTTATATTAGGTTATTTTATCTTTAAAAAAAATTAATCTTGTAATTCTTTAAGATTAAAAATAATAAATGTATTAGTCCTTCTATTAATTTTTTTTAGTAGACTTACACATATGACAGTATAATGATAAGTGCACTTAAAACCTTAGAGGCAAGTTATGAAACTATTTTGGAATATATTATACTCATTTTAATGCCTAAAATTATACAAAATGAATCATTTTAAACTCTATTCCACTTGAAATAACATATACATAATTTAATATTATGTTAGAAGGTCAATATGCAATTCGATTAGTGTTTAAAGAGTCAAATATATACAGAGTGACTAATGTATCATATTATTAAAACATTGAGGGATCATGGATTTAATTTCAATTTTTGAGGAATTAAATAGCCGTACAAAATTTTCTTGAGAGATTACATGCATGAGTTATTTACTCAAATTTTAACTAATTTGACTCAACTATTATATGCAAAAATTTGAATAAAAATCTATATTAAAATTAATATTGAATTGCTTAAAAATAACAGGTCATGATATGGTTATATTTTTCCATCCCACTACTTGAAAGTCATATAAAAGAAGATATTTGGTTGGATGATAGTCAAGAACTCTTTTGTATTGTTAGTGTATCAAAATTGAACTCTATATTTACAATTAGTTTTTAAATGATTAAATATGATAGTTTTAATATATTAACAGTGTAAAAAAACTTATAAAATCATTCAATCATGTGATATAACATCAGTAAATATATTTAACTCTCATACCACTATACGAAAAGTCATGTAAAATGAGAGACAAGATTAGATGATGGTGTAAAATTCTTTCATACAACCAATACATCAAAATTAAATTTTTATTTCATTCCATAGTTATCTTTGATTAAAAAATATTTTGTTAACTTTTTAACTACATAACATTGTTCTAAGTAAATTGGTGGCATTTCTAGTTAGCTTTTATCCCTAATTTTGTGACTCGAGATATCTGTAGCTAAAAGCTATGGTCTACTAGGCAATGAAAAATGGGAAGACAGAGAGAGAAGAATTGATTTGTTAAATTCTTTTTTCATTATTCTTTATTTTATTTGTTTTGCATTGTGGGCGTGTGTGTGTGCAAATATACTAGTCCATTGCATGCATGTGTGGGTGAGTTAAGATGAGTGGGATGAGGGACTGAGCTTTCACATCAAGTCCCTGAGGAGTGAGGCTGACAATGTCCTTCACGAAAGTCGCTGACTCTATTGTCTGCCCCGCATTCAAAGCGCGCCCTGTTTCAGCATTCATTCTCCAGCTCTTTCTAATTCTATATACCCTATATACTACCCGTCATATACAATATGTATTGAGAAATAATAATTATACTCATTAAGTATGGTTATATCATACCAACTCATAGGGTGTGAATTCTATTTGTATAGGGTCACGTCTAATTCAATGATCGATGAGATGTGAATTATAATATTTCATATTTTATAAGTATAAATAATATTTTTATGAATTATGGATTCTCATTCTCATATGCAGTGCCATAAGCCAATTTTTTTTTTCTTTCTTCATGATTTATGAACTCCTTTGCCTTGACCAGACACCAACCTTTTTATTTTATTTATTTCCTTTCTCGTTTTAGCTTTTCAAAATAATATATAATATATTTGGTTTTTGGTTTGTAAAATTTAAATTATACTAGTTCGTACAAAAATTGTAAATTTTTTTTATCCAAACTGTAATTCAAAAGTTTTCATACGGAAATACCCTCATAATTAACTAACGGAAAATATCGAAAGTATTGCAAATGCATTTAATATTTTGGAAACATAAACAGTATTTAATATTTTTTCTTGATGATTAGGGAAATGTTTGAGGAGGATATAACAAAACTCTTAACTAAGAGCTCAGATTTCATCTTGACTTAATATTAATTTGCGAAATTCTTAAATGTTGTCATTGCTTTCACTAGAACAGAATTGAGGGTTTTAATAAAGGGTTCTAATATTTTTAGCAATACGTTTAAATGTTACTGAAGAGTTTTAATAAAACTTTTTTAATTGATAGATATTACTAGAAGTTACTTCATCCGTTTCAGAATAATTGTTAAAAATTAATATATATATATATATATATATATATATATATATATTAAGGAAAAATGAAAAAATATTTTGATAAATATAGAAAATTATATAAATTGATAAAACTATTCCTGTATAGTCATTATTACTCATCTTGATAAATGTATTGATGAATACTTAACTAACACATTTATATTAAGGGTATAAATGGAAGAAAAAATTAATTCTACCTAGATATTGTAAATGGACAATTGTATTAAAATATGAAAAAGTAAAAAATCAATACTTATGATGAAACGAAAGGAGTAAATATAGTGTAGTAAGCACTAGAAAAAGTAGGAGTCATGTCATATTTTAATCCCCAAGCATTTCATTTTTACATTGTAGCTATGTCAATGATCAGGAGGTGATTAGTCACATTTGTAAGCTTTACACTTGGAGGGAATTAGTTCCTCCTTCTGACGATAAATCTTAGTTCATCCAAAAATTAAAGATGAATTGTCAAGCATTTTACTCGCTATCAAAATTAAACATTTTTTTTTTCTTCAGCAAAACCAGTACTTAATAAATATTTCACAACTTACCTTCAATACCATAAACTCCGGAAGGAAAAAGGTTGAAAGATAATAATGAGGACAATGAAGGTAATTAAAGAACACATAGGGTGGTCTAATTCGTACGTTGGACAAAGACCTAACAATCACACCATAAGCGTTTCAGCCAACAAGTTGACTCATAAGCGTTTCAGCCAACAAGTTGACTCCATAGTCCCTATTACTTTCTACTACAATAAGGTTCGTATTGAATGGAGTGAGATTTGTCCCTGGTAATGGCATGTACCAATTAGGGTTATATCTCTAAATGCCTACACACTCTGATTGTAGTGTTTTCACCCGCACTCCCTCCCTCAGGTTGTTGAAAAATTTAATATCAATTATGACGAACCTCTACCACATGAAGCTACAGGAAGGTACATCAGAACTGAAGAGAATGGCATAAGGAATAAGGTATTTGGCTCGGACTCAAATAGAAAAATGATATGTGTATGATATTTTTATACAATGTACTTATAACATAAGTAAAAAGAAAATAAAATAGTGGGTTCATTTCAATTTTTTATTTCCCTGGACCCATCACCTTGTTTTGTTTTTATTTATGTTGTAAGTATGTTATATAAAAATATTTTACACATATATCATTTCTTGCCTGAAATATTGTTTTAATATCTATGGACTCTAGGGCTTGGGCGTGCCAGAAGGGACCATCCTCATTACAAGGCTATAACTAGCTAGGACTTTGGCTCACAAGTAATCAACTTGTCCAGTCCTTCTCCCTTTTGTAACTCTTTCTGGGTATTTGTCACTTTGTAAATTTATCGAATATTGCATTGTCATCATTAGAATTTAGAACTATACTCTCTTTACTTATGTCATTTCAACCACTGAGCATGCTTGATCAACTAAACAAGTATAATTGTTTTAATATTTTTTAAAAATTTAAGGGGTAAAAAAATCAATAGTTTCTTCCTCGAAATTAATTTTGATCACAAAAAGTAGATGGTGTCATACATATACGCTTTTTTTACATATAGTTTTGTTTTGGTCAACCTCAGTTTCACACATTTTTGTGCTTTTACTTGCTTGCAGTCTTTGTAAAATTTCATTTTTGTATGTGAACTTGTTTGAGCATGAAAGTGAGGGAGCTCAATGGATGCTGATGCAGCGTTCAGATTATCGTTATTTACTTCTCTGCCTTCATATATATGTGTATATATGTTATTTCCGTTGTCGTTTTGTTAAATTGATTTGGGCTGACAGCTTCTTCCTTTATTTTGGACCCCTTTTTTTAATATAGGTTATGGGCTTGGCCTACATACAAACAAAAAAATACAAAATGGTTTGGACTTGAACCTTTTCTCATTGAGTGAATTGGACCATTTTCTGTAGGTTATGGACTTGGCCTACAAGCAAACAGCAAAATGAAACGAGAAAATTGGTTTTGTGCTTGAACCATTTTTTTGTTTCTCAATTCTTTTTACGACCAAAAACATATTAAATTGTTGACAAAACAAAAAACTAGTAATTTAGTAAATAGAGGAAAAGAAAGAGAATAAGAAAATGTAAAACAAGATAATATAAAAACTTATTTGAGTCAAAAGGGATTAAAAGTGAATTTTAACAATCATTGACTTATTCGTATACTCTAATGGTGATTATTGACGAGATTGTCAGTGGAAATTACTTTCTTTCCACCGCTAAGTAGTAAGTACTTAAGAATTTCGACACACTTTTGTTGTTTATAACTTTAATAGCGGTAGATCATGTGACATTATCGATGAATATCCTATAATTGCATCTTCCAACTTGAAAAGCTCTACAGCTTGTTTAGATGTGTTTTTTTTTTTTATATAAAAAAATGATCTTTTTTATTTTTTATTTTTTGTATTTTTTGATATGTTTGGATAATTTTTTTAAATAAAAGCGGGATTACTAAAAAAAGCAAAAAAAAGATATTTTTAAAGAAACTAGAATTTTCATCTTAAATTTTTTTTTATAATATAAAAAATATGTTTGACAATAAATTAAAGTATTTTAATATTATATCTAAATATAAATTAATGTTACTTCCAAACAAAAATTATTTTTTACTTTTTCAAAATATCTTAATTAAAAAAACTAATTAAAAAAAATCTTAAACGAGAAACACGTCCAAACGAGCCCATAGACACGAAATGAAGGACAACTAGTCATCAAGAAGAATCTCCTCCATGGAAGGGCGCACGGTCCAAATCCATTTGCATGATATGATTTGATCACTAAAATGTTACCCTACAACTCAACTGCAAGATAAAACATGGGTATTAATTAAAAATTGCAATAGGACAAAAAGTTTTCTTCGATTTCCTCGGGCAAAAACACATCAACGGGTGATAATAAAACTACTCAAGTTATCCTCTTTCCAACGGCAGCTAAAGCCTTGATAACGCCATGAAAATTGAAGGCAATCATTGAGATCATTGAGATTTGCAGAAATTATTATGCAAAATATAGGACAGAATACTATAGTGACAAATCTATGTAGTCCTACCAAGATAAGACTTAATTATTGTTGTTTTAGTATGATGCAAAATATCAATCACACGCTTCGTGAACCATTCATAGCAGAAACATCATAAGAAAATGTAATACCTGCTATCTTTCCCCATTAACCGTAAGAAACATTTATTTCTTCATGGCCAAAGCCCAAAAATCCAAGTTTTTTTTTTACTTCATCAACTATTTTTATAAAAGCACCCACTCGACATTTCAATCGAGCAATTAGTTAAGTGATAATTTGAAGACCTTATTCACCAATAAAATAATCACCTACTGCCATCTGCAGACAGTTTCACCCAAAAACGAAATCAAGATAAGGACTACTCAGAAGAAACTACAAAGAATTTGAAGTTTGCCCTCCTTGTGATATGACCCATAATTTTATTTTTTGACGAAATCCCATGTAGGCAATTAGAATCGGTTTTGGGGTGCTTTTAGTCTTCCTATTTTGTTGCAATCAAATTCAAGTTTTATACTTCATAGTACTAGGAGCTTATGGTTTATTTCAATGGTTATAACTATTATAACTACAAGCATGATAACCTAATCTACTAATATTCATTTTCCAATAGGATATCTACATGCGATGCAACCCATTAACTGAGATCGTATTAAGTTTGAAAATCCAAACTCACCAAACATACCCTATGGAATTGCTCAGGCAAATGTTTGTTTGAAAGTAAAGTGGCAACCCCAGAATTTAAACCTGATATTGCAAGTAAACTTAGCCTAGGTGGTCAATCTACTTCCACTGTGGCCAGCTACTTTTGTTACTTACGGATTTAAAATTGCATAAGTATGATTCCATTTTAAGCGAGATGCCAAAAGAATTATAGGCATGACCAACTAGAGATGTACGAATCCATAGCAAGCTATAAAACTTCAATTGAACATGGCAAAATGTTCAATAACCTATAAAACACAAGAATGAATATTGGGGTTTGGGTGCCTCTAGGAGGGTTTCTCACATTAATCCCACAAATTCTCCATAAAATGCTGGTCCTACATATTTAGATTAAAGCCTTTTTCACAAAGATGCTCCCATATGCCTCCAAACACTGCAGCATGTCTCTAGCTTTTCAATCCGGCCCCAATTTAGACAACACACTTATCCTTTCTGCTTTCACCAATCAAATCAAGATGCTTACAGAAAACATATAACAGACAAGAACTAAAACTAAAACTAAAACTAGATGTTACCACTGAACTGTTTAGCTGAACCTTGATAATATATAAAGTGCAGTACCGACAACCAAAAATACATTTTGCTACGCAAAGCAAAAAGCTAGAACATGAGTTAGTAGCAGCATCAACATGTATCTAACTTCAGATTACCCATCGCCCTTCAACTTAAAACACTAATAAACACTTTAAACATGGATCACATTTCCCTTTCCTTGAAACTCAGGATCAGTAGCAATTGTTCTTTCCTTGATCCATAGCACCAATCGAGTATGGTTTCATCAATCTAATTCACAATTGAACAGTCTATGCCTCTCTGGTACCATGGTCACTCAAACATAATTCTAACAAAAAAATTAAAAACAACAGCTATGCATTCTTCCACTCTGTACAGTCGGCTATAAAGATTCAATGAATTCTTACATCAGCAGCCTAACACAACACAATGCTTCCCTTATACAGGTTTAGAACCAGCTATGCTAAGCTCTGCAATAAAGCTTAACATAGACAAGAGTAAACTTAAATAAAAAAACATAAGCTTGAAGGAAAATCTTAATTCACCCAAAATTCCTTCCTACAATTGTAATTGAACTACACAACACATCACTATTATGAATTGAAGCATAATTTAATTTCCCATAAAGATACATCTAAATTATCATCATAATAATTAACAACACAACAGCAAAAACCCCTTTCCATTCTCTATCATTTTCCAACATCCTAAAATTAATAAAAGAAAAAAAAACTCTTAAAAATTTAAAAAAAAAATTTCAATTATAGAAACACTTACAAAGCGAAACCCTTCAAGTACTCAGGGTCACGCTTGGCCCTCTCCTGAAACTTCTTGAACCACCGATCCAATATATCCATCGGCACAACAAGCTTCGAACCATCGACGCCGCAGAAACTCTGCATGAAGTTGAACAGATTCTCCCCTACCTTCATCGCCACGCGCTCGATCCTCTGCTCGCCGGCCACATCCAGCGACGGCAGCGCCGCCGCGTCCTCCACTGACACGCCGATCTTCGCCGACAGCGGCTGCGCGTCCGCCGCCGTGAGCTGCAGCTGCTGGCCGGCGACGCCTGGCTCCGGCCACGGCAGGTGGAGGACGGCGGAGGGACGCGCCACCGTGACGGCTCCGCAGAACACGAACGGCGATCCCGGCGACTGGACGTAAACGGCGAGCGCCTTCTCCGGCGGCAGTGTGAAGCCGTTGAGGAGGAAGATGCACATTTCGCGAACCTGGTCGTACGCTTCACCTGCGCACGTTAGAGTAAACCAGTTGGTTTTGGATGACGGTGCTAATGTGCGCGTGGAGTGCGCAGCATAATGATGTTGAAATTTAAAATAAAAAAAGGGAAGTGATATATTTTTTTTTACCGACGAAAGTGTTCATGTCAAGGATCCAGTGGAAGGTGTCGATTTGGGCGAAGGTGGAGATGTCAATTGGGAAGCTGCGGTTTGGGAAAACTACTCCGAACATGTTTTTTTTTTTTGTTCTTCTTTTTTCTCTGTTTATGTTCTGTTCTTTGTTTTCGTTCTCTGTTGTTCTGTTTTGTGTGTGTTGTGTTGTGTGGCAGAAAATTCGAGGGTGACAAATACTGAAGAAGAGATTGGAGTGTTTGGAAAAGGGTTTAGAGGTGGGTTCTGAGAGAGCAGATCAGGGAAAATGGGAAAGGTCTTGCATGGTCCAGAATATTCTGGATTTATATGGGGACAGATGTGTCTTTTCAACTTTTCTGAAATGGTTGCTTCGTGGCTTAACCAGAACTGGTTTTGGTTTTCTATTGAGTTTGTAACGATCGGATAGATTTTCTTAATTTGGTCATGTGGTTTAACGTAAGCTAGTTTGTTTTGTTTACTGTCTTTGTACGGAAAATATAGGAATAATAAAGATATAAATAATAAATATGTATAAAGATATTAATATTAAATTTTTATCTTTCTATTTAATCTTTATATTTTAGAGGTATAGAAATTTTATATTTTTCTTCTTTGAGGTATAGAAATGTTATGTTTTTCTATTCTTATTTCTCTCAACAAATAGATTTATATTTAAGATCTCTTTGTATTTCTGTCCTAAATACACAAACATTACCTAAATGCATCTTAATATTGTACTGTTTGCTATTTTGGATATTGTGTTTTCCATAGATTGAGACAAATTCTATAATGAGTGGCTCACGATGTTATCATATCATATATCATATACTATCTGAACGATTCTGGATAGTTAGGACCAATTTGAAGAATTTTTAGGATGCTAGCTTGGAGTTCTAAGTGCGGTTACCTGTTCTATGTATTTTTGGGTCCAACATACGCATAGAAAAGAAGAGCCCAACAAGAATTGAAGGCAAAAACAAAACAACAAAAGGGCCGAGCTTGCGCATGAAGGGCAAGAAAACCCAAAAGCTAGTATCCAAAAGCTTTGGACTGTTTAGTTTGAGTTTCAGTTTTAGTTTTTATTTTCAATTTTCAGTTTCAGAATTTTATGAAGGAAATATTGAAACTGGAAATGAAACTGAAAGTAGGTACTGTTTGGTGGTAACTTCTTATAGGGAAGGCTGAGTTTGAGACCATATAGTCCTTGAATTACAGCCCTTCAAAAATAGAATGAATAGTGAAGATTAACTAATATTAAAAATAATATTTATATTGAGAATTAAAATAATTTTTCTTACAATTATTTTTACCCATTTACCCTTATGTTACTAGCTCCCCTGTCATAAACCCCTGTGTCCTCAGCACCTCCATCATTACAGGATAGCATCATCAGAGCCACTTACATCAAGAGTGGTTCGATTCATACGCGGTGCACTTTGGCATTAGGCATGCTGCAACATGGTGGTGGTGGTGTTAGAGCATAGTGATGTGGATGGATATGAGTTTCTGATCTTGATGAGTTGATTGGGGCGGCACTGTTGAGGGTGGAGAGGTGCTTAGAGACCTACCCAATTTGAACGATGTTTCTAGATGGGGAACTTGAAGGATTCTCCCTATCGAGAGCCTTGGATCATTATTAGCTTCAAATGCAAAGGTTCCATTTAGTTTTAGACTCTTAATTTAGTGAATTTTACAACTTGAACAGAGGAAAAGTGGAAGCAGATGTCTTTCTAGTTCTGGATGTTAATTCTATGGAAGCATATGCAAACCATTTCATTTCAATGTTACTAGGTAAAAGTATTATGCATTCATGAGAAGAAGCAATTTGAGTTCTCTTAACCCCTTATCATGAAACTAATCGAATTTGCAGGGATGGAATTGCTACGATCGACATAGGGCAGCAACAATGAAATGGGAGGCGGTCACTACAGATCTCCATTTTTTATTTTCAAAATTAATTATTATAGCATAAAATGATGTTTAAACATTCTGTCCAAATATCATTTGATGGATAGAGAAGTGGACAAGGTATTGGGGAGGTGATTTGCGTTCAGGTGAGATCATGGAGGTGCTGGGGAGGGAGGATAGAGGTAAAGGAGAAAGAAGGGTTGTGAGAAAAAAGTAAATGTGGGTAAAAATGTATTTTCAGTCATGATTTTTAATTTTATATTACCTAGATTATGTGATCCCAAACTCATCTTTCCTCACCATAGAACTCACCTCTTTGGTTTGAGTTTTCAAGTGTTCTAGTTTTTGAGATTTTGTGAAGGAAATGCTAAAACTGAAATTTATTATAGGGCTTTTGGTTTGAGTTTCCAATTTCAGTTTTCCAATTTTCTAGAATTTGTGAAGGAAAAAACTAAAATTAGAAAACTATAAATTCCAGTTTCAGAATTTTTAGTTTATTCTTCACAAATTATGAAAAACTAAAAAGTGAAAGCTGAAAACTCAAACCAAATAGTCCTATAGTTTTCAGAATTTTCAGTATTTCTTCACAAAATCTAAAACTGAAAATGAAAACTGAAAACTAGAAAACTCAAACAACTCTAAAATTTGTAGTTTTCAGAATTTTTAGTATTTCTTTCATAAAATCTGAAAAATTAAAAAATTGAAAATAAAAATTGAAAACTAGAAACTCAAACCAAATAGGCTCTTAGGGCCTACTTGGTTTGTACTTTTATTCCTTATTTTTATTTTTTGTATTTTTTATTTTGTAGGATTTTGTGAAAAAATAGTGAAAACAAAATATAATTAGAAAATAGAATTTTATTGCTTTAACCATTTTTACTATTTTCCTCACAAAATCTTAAAAATAGAAAAATACAGGAAACAGAAACATAAGACCATATTTGGTTTGTATTTTGACTTTTTGTTTTCAGTTTTTATAAATTCTGATTTTAGAATTTTATGAAAGAAATAATAAAAAAATAAAATGAAAATAGAAAGTAGGATTTTATTGTTCTTAATATTTTCTTTACAAATCCTAAAAGTAAAAAAATACACAAAATGAAAATAGAAATCAAATAATCTCAACAAAAGACTCTTCGGATTATATCTTTTTTTTAAATTTTTTTATATAAATGTTTTCAATAACATAAAATTTATTTTTTTGGGATATATAATCTATACACAATACAATTCAGAGTTACTCACTACATTGTTGTTTACCCTGTTCACATATCCTCTCCACATTTTACTCATTAAGATGTATTAAAAATTATATTTGTTTACTTTCATCCCACCTTCTACAACTATTGCACGGGGACTAGATTAGATGCATAGGACCGAGAGGGTGTTTAAAATCTTCACACAATACATTTAAAGCATTTTCACTTTCATGCTACTGTTTCCAAACAATCATTACTATTTCCTGTTTTTTCTAATGAAAATAATAAAAAAAGAGAGATTAACCTTTGAAGTAGTATTTTCACTTTCAGCAGGAGCTCGCCAAGGTCAAGCATAAGGTTAGGTCAGCCAAAATCCCCAAAGTGGGACTAGTTTAGGTTAGATGTATATACTTGTTAGACCATCTCCAATGCGGTCCCTTGCTCCTTGGATTGCTGTGAGGGGATAGTCCCTTATGTGGGATGCGCATTGGAGGGGATGGGCAGCAAGGCCCTGTTCCTTGAGCAAGAAATGTCCTTTTTGGGATTGTTAACCAGAGAAGCTGTTGATCAACGGCTAAAATTTTTAAAAATAATTTTTTTATTTATATTTTACTCTATAAATATCAATATTTTCTCAATTTTTTTAACATTTTATTTCTATTCTTTCCAATGTCATTCTACTCTTTTAATAACATAAATTCTACTCTTCCATTTCACAAATTCTACTCAATTTTTTTAGTAAAATGGACCCAAATCAATTCAATTTAAATTATTTTTTAGTTACATGCAAAATTCCAACTACCCTCAAAATCCAAGTGGCCAAAATTCACAACTAATTTCCAATTACCAAACTTCTTCATAAATCCAAACATTCAACATTCCCAGGCTCAAGTTCCTTTTTTTTTTTTCCAAACAATCAAAATTCACAAACATTTCAACTTCTATTTCCTTTGGTCTTCAATCCAGGGTCAAAATACGTAATGTTTCAAGATCAAGATTCAAGGATCTGCTAGTGTTAGGGCTCATCTGACCCATCTCCTCATATGCCCATAGAGATGACTCTAGATTCACAATTTTCAAGTCATGATGGGCTAGATGCTATCGACCTCAATGATGAGGAAATTGAATGTGGTGGGAAAGATTGAAGAGAAATGTGGAAATGAGAAGAGGACAAACTGCTAATAAGTGCATGGTTGTTTTAATTATTCATATGCCAGTTACGTAATGTTTCAATTATGTATATTTTAATTATGTAATTTTTCAATTATGTAGCACTTTTAAAAAAGAATTTAATGTTTTAATATATTAACTTTCAATTTAAAATTTTTTATTTTTAATTTAATTTAAACAATAAATAATAGAAAAATAATATTATTAAAAATATGCAAACCAAAGTTGAGACCTTTCATTGAGTGATCTAAGCCCAGTCCTTTATTTTTATGACGCATTGCAAATGTGATAATTGGTGAGACCAAAATGAGGATCCAACTAGGGACCCAACATTGGAGATGCTCTTAACTCATTGCCAAAGTGAAATTGAAGTATGATGTTCTTTAAAGCCATTGCTAAATCAAATACAAAAGTAATTTAAGTCTTTTTTTCCTGTGTCTTCTGCCAAACTTACAAAAGTCCTGCATATGCTAGAATAGAATGATACTGCAATGTAAGAAATCACTGATGATTATAAAATAGCTTTGTATCTTAGTAATGATGAATAGTAAGTTCATGCAATCTTTGTCAGATACTCTTCTGATGCTGCTAATGAGGATCTTATAATGTTATTTGTATATTTTTTTCGATATGTGCTATTACATGTGAAGTATTATAACAACTCAATAAATTGTACCGTTTTATCTTTGTTACAATGACTATGCTGTTGTATCTTTGGCTTAGCTAAGATTTGTGATAAAAATATCAGGTAGCAATAGTTGATATTTGATTATATATGTGTTTTCCCTATCTTAGATATAATAGATTCATCTTTTATGACTTGAAAATGTCCTCTAACCTGTTATCCTTTACTCATATTTACCTGTTCTATCTCAGTAGACATGCAATAGAATTTTGCATAGTTGTAATCTATCATGTGATAAGTACTAACTACTAGAGAAAATCGGGAAAAGAAAAGAACCCCAAAATATTGATGACAATTCTCAGTTCTATGAGAAAGAGGCTTCTTCCTTAACTTTATTGGGCATTAATGACTTAAGTAAATTAGTTTTGCCATTCTGTTATTGACTTTTATTGTGGCAATTAATCCTTTTTGGCTTTTCTCTACTCTACTTCTATGTTTACCTTTTGTGTGTGTATATTTGTTGCACTACTGTTACTAGGTAAGTTAAAGTTGGGAAAACCTTTCAGGGCATATCAGGGCGGGCACGTAATGAATATATGCTTTGATTATCAAAGCTCCAACAATTAGATTATATGTCTTTTGACTATTTCAACTGTTATGCAAATGTGATTAATCAATCTCATAGGAACATTGATTTGAATTATTAGCTAGGTTAGTGTTTAGATTTAAAGTTTCTACATATGGGATATATAAAGTTCAAGATTTTTAACCCAAATGATAGCAGGAAACAAACTAAAGTAGTAGTTTTCAATTTGACACATGGCCTTGAATTTTTAGATATATGTTAAATCGAATTAAATTAAACTTGCATGTAGTTATGATTTAATATCAGAAACTTTGGCATCATATTTCTTGAACCAAATTCAAAGTTTAAACTACCATAATTTTCTATCCTAGTATTTTCCTTATCTTAGATAAGTACTAGGAGGGAAAGCGAGGCAACAAATGTAAAATACTTGCTTGTGAATTTTTATAATGAAATTTCTAATGAGGTTTTTGAATTTTGGGATTCGGTGAAGTTTATTATGTATTGATTTGCAAGTTCGTTAACTTTCTTTTTCTTTGAAGGCTATCATTTGTGAGTTCACAGCATAAGAAAACTTTCACATAATCTATGGTTGTATATGCATTTATACATAAAAGTTCTCCACTTCGATTTTTTAGCGCATATGAGAATATTGAGAATAATATATCATTTATGATGTGAACCCAATCACTCATAGAAGGCAATTTCTTGAAATTGGTCAATCCAATATCGTTGTTTATGATGATGATGAGATGAACCAAAGTATATGGGAGTTGAAGTGGTCTACATGGGGAGTCAAACAATGTCACATTGGAAAGGGTCGGTATGAATATTTTGTCAAGAATAACCTATATGAAGGTGATGAAATTTGCTTAATGCATAATTGTTCAGATGATACATTCAACATAGTAATTAGAAGAGGATGATAATGGAGTGTAATTTGGTGTGCATATTCATTTTATTTCTTCTTCCCAATTGTTTCGCTTTAGCCATTTTCTTTCATTATTGAGGTTATGTCAAATATCAAACGCCAAATTTGAAGTTTGCTTTTGTTTTTTGCACCTATTATGATACCATTTTATCTTCAAGATTGACTATTTTGTGTTGAAGATGTTAGTTATGGGTCATTGTAATTTACGGCTTAAATTAATGTGTAGTTTGTGTATATGATAATTATGTTGCTTTTGACAAACTAAGAGCAGATGGAGTTGAGCTTTGTGGTTTTTAACATGCTTTTTTTTTCCTGATGTGTTGATTTGCAAAGGATATGTAGGTAACACTAAAAGTTTTTCAAGTGGTCTATAGCAGGTTGATCTTTTCTAGGTTTTGTATTGCTTTGTGCGTGGGATTATCTTTTCCTGCACTAGCCCATATTTTGGTTAAGCCTGGTAAAAAATTGTGTTTCTTTATGGCGTTGGTTTGTATTTTAAAGAGTTTCATATATCTGCTCCTGTGCGTTGCACGGGCAGAAATTCTGGTAGCATGACATTTTATTGACAAAAGAAAATGGCAACTTTTTTTGTTTTTGTTTTTGAAGGTGGAATAAGTTTTTATTTTTTCCTTTTTGCATGAACAAGGATTATTATATTTTCTGACCAAAAAGTTTAAAACGGATTATTATATTATGTATATATATATATATATATATATATATAAATTTATCAATTATATAATATCACATAATTAACGTGGTTAATTTTCACCCCATTGACCATTACTTAAAAAAATCATTCAAATAGAAATATTTGAATGAATGAATAACGATATAAGTTTATCAAAATTTAACTGTACTTATAATGCTTGTTCATGAACAAAAGTGATTATTATAAAACTGTTAGACAAGTAGTAAGTAATTTGGAATTGCGAAGAGTAATGTCTCTCGGAATTATTATAAAAAAGGTTATTATTATATTTCATTCATCCTTGAATAATCACCTAATTATAAATACTCATTATAATTAAAGAAATGATTAATAAAACATCAATGTTACTAAAAAATTAAGAATAATTTACTAAATTTTTATTTTTTTTCAATTCTACCTAAACTTTTATAATGAATAATAATTTTTATATAAAATAAATTTTTAATATAGACAATTATTCCCCGAGAGAGTATTTTACTATTTTATTTGGACTATGAACCGGGCCAGATACAACAGGTTCGGCTTTGCACACACGATATAGGTAAAGGCAAAGCACCGTTTTCTGTTCCCTTTTCGTCCCGAGCTTCACGAGTTATAGCTAGGGGTCTTCATCGCTCAACAAGCTTCTCCACCTCCTTTCAACTATTCCCCTTTTCGCTCTCACCAACTGGTACGTCTTCTTCAGCTCACGTGACTCCTTCCTCACCTTCTTCGTTCCCTTTTCCTCTCGCCAAAATCCCCAATCTCGAGTTTTTGCTAAAAAGGGCTTTTTTTTTTTTTCTGAAATCCCCGAATTTATATGTTTTTTCTGGTTCTACGGTTCTGCACGTACGTGCCCATGACCTTTCTTACTATCTCTGATTTCAATTCGCGTGTTGAAGATGGTCTCAATTAACTAGCTCATTCGTTTCTTATTTTTAATATATATTTATTAGTTTTGATAATTTTTTTTCATAGTAACAATCACGCAATTGTTGGTGCCAATACCACACCTCGGTCTCTCTCTGAGCGGATTTGAGTTCTTAGAAGGTTGTAATTTGTGAAATTTGATCCCCAAAGGGCAAATCTATTGTGTGTAAACCTTTTTCATGTGCTTCTGTTTGATGAGATTTCGGATTTAACGGTAATTAGTTTTGTTGCTTGTGCTTGAAATAAAACTGTAATTTTTTTTCTTCTTTTGCATGTTCAATGCTATATTACTTTGTTCTATGATTTATTACTATTATTATTATTTTTAATTTTCATGATTTTGTATTATCCTCTGATGTAGGAATGGGATTGTGAGTTTGCATCCGTGCTTTTTGAGTTGACTTTTTTTAGGCTTTTGACTGTGGGAGCAATAGTTCAATTTTGTGACCCACCATGGAGATACCGACTTGTGGCAGGCCAATTGATTCCTTGCTAGAGAAAGTCCTTTGCATGAACATTCTGTCATCTGATTACTTCAAGGAGCTCTATCGGTTAAAGACGTACCATGAAGTTATTGATGAGATTTATAATCAAGTTGACCATGTTGAACCATGGATGACAGGAAACTGTCGCGGCCCTTCGACTGCTTTCTGCCTTCTTTACAAGTTCTTTACTATGAAGCTGACTGTCAAACAAATGCATGGGCTATTGAAACACCCGGATTCTCCTTACATTAGAGCGGTATGTAGAGGTACCTCAGAATTTATATAGGACTTTGTTGATTGGTTTTATGTAAAATTGCTGAAAGCATTTTGTATTCATTATGGGGTGTGTCATGGGTTGTTTGTGCATACAATTTTTGTTGGTTTGTGTGTGTGGGTATCCTTTTTTGCGATTTTGTATTAAGTTTAGGAGCTGGTGAATTTCTTGACTCATAATTAGACGTGGATATTGAGGGAAGATGCATGCATGGGACAAATTGAATACTTGGATCCTTGTTTTTATAGTTGAATGAACAAGACAAAGCAATAATGAGTCTACACTATTGTTCTTATGAGGTGCAATGGAATAATGGATGCATCAAGATACCTTCATTTGCATTGCATATATGAGGAAGTCGAGGGATTGATTTCTTTGCACATAACTCCTTTTTTAACCTTTTTAATTGCATTACTTGAGAATTATCTGCAAACCTTTTGGTTTGAGGTATCCCTGTTGTTATAATTGCTATTTGCATTATACATTACATTTCGTTTGTAATTGATATTTGTTATTTTTTTTTTCTGTCTATCACTACTACTCCCTGTCTCTCTCATTCTCCCTTTCCCTCTCCCTCTTCACCTGTGGTTGTGGCAAGCTATCATTCAGCATAAAAAGAAACCCATTTTGTTTCATAAATTACATTTTACATAATACATAATTTTTCTTCTTTGATAAGTTGCTATGTGAAATATGATATATTAAATGATGGTCAGGATTTTAGTTGTCTTTGGGAAGGTTTATGTAATTTACCTCAAAAGAACTAAAGATTTCTTCCATGTAGCAATTCAATTCCATCTCTATGGTTTTACTTCTTGTTTTCAAGATGTTAGGACTGCACTAACTCGCTTTTTCCATGACATTTCAAGTTTTGTTTAATGAAACGGAGAATGGCTTGATTGTATTTTGCTTGGGATCAGAATAAAGAGGCTGTGTTATTTAGTCTTCAGATGATCCACTTTTATTCATTTATTTTTTTTCCCTTTTTAAAGTCTTAGGTATATGGCAACATTCTTATTGGTTCTTTTTTGTTTCTTTTTTCCCTCCTCCCTGTTTATAGGCATATTGATTCTTTATGTTGTTTATAGATTGGATTTCTCTATTTGAGATATATTGCTGATCCAAAGATTCTGTGGAACTGGTTTGAGCCATATGTAAAAGATGAAGAGGTAAGAAGACTTGAATACAATCTTTTTACTGTTGGAAGTCTATCATGCAGTACCATTTATTTAAGTTCTTAAGCTATTATACTTGTTTTTCATAATGTATTCTTATTATTATATTCAATATATATATATATATTCACTTAGGGTGTCTTTGGTTATAGGGTAAAAATGGGGGTTAAATTTTCATGGATGAGCTTCATGTGTTAAATTGCACATGGAGCTCATTCATGAAAACTTACCCCTATTTTTACCCCTCAACCAAACACACCCTTAAAATTAATAGATTATTCCTTCTTTCATTTGTGTGTACTTCTTCCATGCGTCAAATTGGATTTTATCTGCAAAAGTTTCTGATCAACATGCTGGAGCTATGCAAAATTGCAAATAGTATGTCTTGTCAAAACGTTTTGTGCACCAAGTGTTCTCATATGATCTGCTTTTCAACAAATCTGTCAAGACTTTGTTTTTAATTGTGTATTTTCTGCACAGGTGTTTGATTTTTAATGGCATATAGTTACTTGTTTAGGTTTCAGTTGTATTGAATTATCTTGTATTCTTGTGATTCCATTTAAAAGTGCTCCTTTAAGTAATATGTAGATTATTATTATTAATATTAAATTATGATGCTGTGTTTCAGGAATTTTCTCCTGGATCTAGTGGTCGGATGACCACAATGGGTGTGTATGTCCGTGATCTGCTCCTTGGACAGGTTCGTTATCATTAAACCTATCAGGCTGCTATATTTTATATAAGAGTATGCTTCCTGATTTATCCTCTTTGGACTCCTGCCTTTGTTGTAGACAAACAGATGCATTTACATGATAATTAGCAAATTATACCCTAATGTGCCCCTTATTTTGAATTTTTGTTTAATGTAATGTCATACTATGGCAAGTGAAAAAAAATAATCATTTGACTCAAGTATTGACAAGTTAAACTGAGAATTTTCTCTTCAGAGCTCTTCTACCAGTATCCAGGTGCATCACAAGATTGCAAATGCAGGTGTTCCATATCATCCCATAATTTGGAGTAACAGTATGAGGTGCTTTCAGTATCTTTGGACATGAAACTTCAATACCAGTGATTGATGATAAGAATTAGTTCAAAAGAATCTTCCTTTTTCCTTTCATGACATGTTTTTGCTGATTGCATGCTCATGAAGGTTGTCTTATTTATCAATTCACTATGCTCCGATGCACCCAGTACAAAATTTGAGTACTTTTTTGTAGTTGTTTTAGAGTAATCTGCGTGTTATCAATGTTGTCACTTACCGATTAAATTTGATAATGTTCAGTCTCCAATATGGTAGTCCCTCCATAAACTCTGCTCCATTATCTGGATGGAGGGACTTGGTAATTAAGAATTTGACTTTGAGAGATCAAAATGAACAACTTAATTTGTACAAGAACTAATTGATAGCAGCTGAATCTTTCAGGGACTAAAGAAAATTTTCCTTCACACGTATTGTTTTACTCCTCTACCTTTTTCTCCCTATCTTTTACATTTTGTGGTTGAACTGATTCTTGACTTTAATATCATTGTTTTTCTTCTTTTTGATGTATGTCTTTCATATTATTGACTCTGTATTTTCTTTCATCTTTGAATTTTATATTCCAGTTGATTGATTTTAATGATGAAGTACTTTTACTACTGCTTAAGTGCATCCCTCATAGTAGAGGAGATCCAGTTCTCACTTAACTCCTGTGCCAGTTGGGTTCTTCGCTGATGGGATTGGCACACTTTTTTATCTCTTATGCAGCTGTATTTTCTGGTTAACCTGTATGAATTTTATGTTCTCTTAGATCTTAAAGAAAGATATTGGCAGAAGTGAAAATATGAAATCTACAATAGTTTCATTGAATCGGCAATTTCTGTCTACATTCTTGCCTTAATTGTATTGTGTGTGGATGATTTATGCCTTTGTTTATTAGCTATGCTGGTAGATTATTGTGATGACTTTCAAAACTTAATCTGTCTATTTGTCTGTGTATTTGGATTTTGGAATGCTAATTGTTGTTGACTTTCTACTGTGAAGTAGCACTGGGATTTGTGATATGGAAGGGCTTATGATGCCCTTTTTTGAAGGGGAATGTAATGTGAGTTGTGTAATCACAAATCCTTTTCCCATGTAAAGATGGGAGCCTTTTTCTGGGTTTAAGGGAGTTAGCCTGGTGAATGTGGAATTGAAATTGAATGATTTGAACTCTGTATTTTTGGATTCAAATAAAGAATGAACAAGTACAAGAACTACAATATCTGACTGTGTTTGAATGCATGGAAGGATTCTGGAGTGGATTTTAAATGCTTCTAATATGTTGCCCTTTTTGCTTCTCTATTAAATACTTTGTTTAAGGGAGTTTTGTACATTCCACACTTGTTACTTTGTTGGGTATGATATGTGTGGATTGGATTCATAATTGCTTTTTCTAACTTTTTGTCCTCTTGGATTATCTTTTTTGTTGTCCTAAACCTTATCCTGGTAACACAGCACATGAGCACAATTCTGTGGCTTGGGTTAAGTGGTTACTGCCTTTACATGGTAGTCGTCTTTTTTGTGATCTCGATGGTATTTTATGATTTTGAGTACTTAGCATGGTACAAAGTATGCTTTACCATTAGCAGAATCGAATGTTGCAATTCCCAACTTTTATTTCACTTGATTCCATGTGTTTTAACATTTGTTTGAGGAAGGACATTGATGATTCTGTTCTGCTGTTGCAGTATTATTTTGACACACTCTTCCCCGCATCCCTGTTCCTGTAATGCGGCAGGTTGTGTCCAATCTTGAAAAGTTGAAGCTCCCAACTACTCATTCTGGCACAACAGGGGAAACTACTCGTCATGGTTCTGATGACACTGCCCGTCGACCACCTTCCGTGAAAGCTGCCCTCTCAGTGTCTTTTGGTCAGCGTGCACCACATCGTGCTTCCACAAGGGACTCTTCACCTGTACGTCGCACTATTCCTCCTCCTCCTCATGAAAGAAATGGCAACGATGACATAAGAAGATCTCCAAGCAGTCGTCGTAGCCAGAGCCGTGAATATTCTGATAGGGATAAGAACCGAGACCGGTCACGGTCCCGAGACAGGGTTCGGGAACGTGAAAGGGACAGGGATCGAGACTATGAAAGGGACAGGGATCGGGAGCGGGATCGTGGGAGGGACAGGGATAGAGACCGTGATAGGGACAGATATCGTGACGATAGACACGGGGATTGGGATCGAGAGCGAGAGCGAGACCGGGAAAGATATAGGGACCGGGATAGAGACCATGAGCGGGACAGAATCAGGAGGGATAACGAGCGGGAAAAGAGAGAGAGCGGAGTTATGATTATGACAGGAGGTCTAGGTACGCAGAGAGAGAAAGCAGTCGGGATCATGACAATGGTAGTAGGCGCCGTCATAGTAGGAGCAGGAGTCGGAGTAGAAGTAGGAGCAGGAGTCAGAGCTTGCAAGCTGGCACCGCACGGTTTGACTCACATTCAAGTCCACAGAGAGACGGAGGTAAGAAGGCTTCTGCATCCAGTAATCTAGCTAAACTTAAAGATATCTATGGTGATTTAGGTGACAGTAAAGGCGATACCAGCATGGACAGAGTTCCTAAAAGGGATAACGGAGGTGAAGAGGTCATTAGACTTGGTGGGTCTACTTGGAGGTATTGAGTGGGCATCATGGAATGCTGGTATCAGATCTTGCCCATTTATTGCCTTTGGCTCCTGGTTGACTGCAGTTATTATTGAAGAATTCTCTCTGTATCAGCATATATAGATAATGTATACTAAAATTTGTTTCTGGTGCATTGAATTTCATGCTTTGTAATAGCAAGTTTTAGACTAAAGATCACATTCTATGTAGTCCGAAACTATCATGCTTCCATTGATTAGTTGAAACTGAATATTTTACTGCGTCTCCTTAATGCCGCATAATCTTAGTGTTTTTGCACTGCCTTTCGGAGGTTAAATATTGAAGCTAAAATTCTGATGCTATTAGAATATGCTAACCTCAGCACAAATATAAGATGCCATTGATGGACAAGCTACTTTGGCTCAAATTTTAATGTACTTTTGACTTCAGTGCCTTGTTATTTTGCAAACTTTATTACGAAACCTTCGTAAATAAGCATAGAATAGTCAAGAAATCTTCATTGATTTATTGAGCAATGCATGTAAGATATATTAACTTTTTCCTTTGGCTTGATTTTCATTTTCATTTTTCTTAACTCCCTTTGGCTTGATTTTAATCATTCTCTATACCTTTTTGGAAAAGTACATTAACTTTCTTTGAAATTATTTTTTGAAGATTTTTATTCCTCGTTTAACAAACTTTTGCCCACCTCTGAGAGATTTACCTTTACCCAAGAGAATAACAAAACAAACACACAACAAATTAATGAGAGGTAAAGGAGAGGTAGTTTGATATTGCATACTAGTACTAGTGTTTATAGTTGGTAATATATTGAATACCGACGAAAGTCAAGTCAATTAGGATGCAAATCATACATGGCTCAAAGCTTTAAGCTATCAGAAAGTTGAAAGCTATGTCAAAAGCTATTCTTCTATATTTCTATGAGAAAAAAAAAGTTGAGTTACACTACCATCATTCTTCATGTTCTATCACATCTTCTGAATAGCTGATACGAATCTTGGATTCAGTAATTGAGTAAAGCACCTTAATTCCTTACAATTTTCTCCTGTTTTTCTATGGTTAGCCATTAGCAACAAGAGAACTGAGGACATAAGATGCAAAATTTTTCTGTATAACTACAACAAAGGTAAAAAGAAAGCCTCTTGTAGGTGGCAATGGGGTTCTGGCTATTCACACTTGATTGAACGATATATGTGACTGACAAAGAATAAAGCAGCACGGAATCCCACGGTTCCAAGCATGAGAAAGAAACCATAGCAAATGCAAGCCATGTAGCCAAAAAAGAAAGAGGTTTGCATGAAACCAAACATATCTGATCTTGCATAATAGTAATATAGGCAGTACCCATATATCAACAAGCCGGTTGATCCGCCACAAAGGAAGGACCTAAGATTATTCCAAAAATGCAGGAGTTAGAGAATGGAAGGGACATGATTGAGTAAACCATCAAAATATTCCTGAAAATTGGCATCCAACTTTGAATCCATCCCTGAAGTTTTGAAACTCTCTCGAAATCCCTGAAGTTGGCAAAAGTTGATCAAGTTAGTCTTTCAATATTGTAGGACTAACTTCAACTTTTGCCAACTTCAAGGGCTTTAGAGAGGTTTCCAAAGAATGGGGACTACTTTGCAGTTAGATGCCAATTTCAGGGACAAAAGTTATGATTTATTCGGAATAAATTACTTCAATATGCAGCCTAAATCCTGATGGACGAACAAAGAAAACAGTGAGTACACTTGATATTACAACATACATACCTCCACCACCACTCATGGTCCTCAGCAGCAAGCTGAAAGTATGTCAAAGCCACAGTGATGAAAGCAGTGACAATCAAGAGAATGATGAACACAATGAACAAAATGCTGTATATGGTGTAAGTCTGGTGACCCCAAACACTGGCAAATATGTAGTAGAGTTCAATGTAGATGGCACTGAAGGGCAAGAACCCTGCCATAGCCATTTGTGGAAGAGTTCTGCGGTACCAAGGTAGTCGAGGGATCTCCCTAGGATACTTTGTGGTGCGGCAAGGAGCTTGAAACTCTGATCTGCTGTTCCTACCAGCAATCCCACCCAAGACTAGTAAAGGTGAGGTCACAAGGGTCCATATGAGGAAAATAACCACAATTGTTCCAAATGGAAGTGCTGCAGTGGAGTTATAGGCAAGTGCAACAGTATTAAGAAAGCAGAATGTGAAAAATAGAGGTCCAGAGAACAAACTTCCAGTCAATACCAAAATTTTCACCTGGCAAACAACAAACCAAAAACTTCATAAGCATAGTTCTTTTTGGTTTGTGCTTTCAGCAGCACGGTTTCAATTAAGGCAAAGACAACTAGGAAAAGAAACTATGGTAGAGTGATTAAACATGTTTGTTTCATATTAAGTCTGCCAAATCAGAATATTGATTAGTAAATAAAAAGAAACATACTTTAGACTTATAACCAAGAATCTTTTTGATCCATTTGGAGAGTTATGAAGTTTTAATGCCAGAAAATAGACATCATGCTGCTATCTGAAAGGAATTTTGGAAGATCTTCAAATCAACCAAATTCAAGAGTCACGCATAAATAATGAGATGCATAAATGTGGTCACTGAACTAAGTATAAAGAACAAGTCCTAGAATGGTGCACAGGGGCTTATGGTGTCTATGGAGTGAGAATGTACCCAGTTTTTCCCTTCAATCATGTAATAGAAGGATGCTGCATAATAGCCTGCAATACCGGATGTTAGCGCATACATGATAACGAGTGCAGTAAACAAAGCTCCCCTGTTGTATGGATAGAAAACACCAACTAGAGCAAGCATAAAGATGAAGATTGCACTGAAAACAGGATCAAAGGTACATGGTCACAAAACAGCAGAACAATAAAAGGCCAAGACAGGAAACTCCTTTAAAATATAAGTACTTGCTTGAGAGGGTAACTCACAGTGTAAAGAGCTGGGTGCCTATTCCAAGTGCTGCTGCAAACAATGACTTGTATATTGGGTACCTGAACACATCACCATGGATATACTTCCATCCACTCTCCTCCTGGTCATCGACTGCCTCCTCATCATGTGTAAACCTGTCATGTTCGAAACAGTGGATACAACAATCACTATGAATTAAGAGGTTTGAATCCATGAGAGATGACAATGCTGAGATTAGTGACTGAGAATGATTCTTACTTGACAAAATCATTCTTAAGCACACGCATGAGAATCGTGGCAAGGAATCCAGTCAAGAGGAGTACAGTTACACAGGAGTTGATAATAGAAAACCAATGGATTTCCAAGTTAAGTAACATCAATGATGCCTGTGAGTATTTCTCTAGCCTCTTATCAAAGGGAATATCTGTTGGAATCCATTTGACAGAATATGTGAAGTCCACATCTACCTCTCTATCTTCAGTCAGGTCCACGGCTGCTTTCGGATCGTTTTGAACGAAAACATCAATGATGCGATCCTTATTGTAAAGGATCTCATAATGGATGTGGTTGAAAAGATAGACTTTGGCCCCAGTTGTGTCTTCTTGGTCTTCACTTTGAAATCTTCCAAGGAAGCCCCAAATGGGCAAATCATCATAGTACATTTGGAAAAAGTAGTCCTTCAAGACAGCAGCTCGGAATCTAGCAACCTCTTTTATTGTCAGTCTCTTTCTGCAGATACTCTCAGGTTCTCTATCAATTTGGAAGTCCATGTTGTAAGGAGGAACAACTAGTCTATCCCCATTCAAAACTTCACCAAGATCTTCTTTCTTTTCTTCCACATTAGCTGCAACCACCACATTTTGTAATTACAATAGGAGGAGACACAAAGGCAATTGTTGGAAATGGGGAAAGAAAAACTGTACCAGCAAACTAACCTGGTGAGCAAAAGGGAAGATCAAAATATCTGTATGTCTCACTGTGACATGAGAAGTAAAAATAAGAATCAGAAAATGCATAAAGAATTAATAAATTCAGCCTATATTGGAACATTTTTCCTGAAAAACGAAAAAAAAGGAGCCTTTCAGCCCAAAAGCACTTTTTCCCCCTGAAAAAAAGGCTTCAATAAAAGGAATCAAATGAAAATGTTTGCCTTCAAATGGCAGAGAGGTAAGTCTCTAAAAATGTAAAGGTTACCCTGCCTAATAGGTGAAGTGATCACTTGGATTCTTTCTGCATTTCAAGTGAACACTGCCTTCAATTTCAAAATTTGACATTGAAGCAAAGATGACTAGCATTCCAGTTTTTTTGTTTTGCAGTGAAATTGAAAGCATTCATAACTAATATCGCAGCTTCTAAGCCACATTCATTATTTCCCCTTCATCCACGTTGAAGAATTCATTCCATTTGCCAAACAACTAGCTTTCCCTGATCAAAGAGAACCAAAATTCAGCCTATTACTTTTTGACAGGTACCACCATTCTTGCACTAGTTTCAAATCCAAACCATAAGAATGAAGTGGGAACTGAATCTTCATTACACATAAAACCAGAACATCACCAGGGTACTAAAGAGGCAATAAGACACCCAAATTCCAGAGAAAAGAAAATCCAAAACCAAATCTCATTCCTGAAATGGCAACCCCATCATATCAAAACACAGAAAAAAGCCTTTTTTTTTTTATCTTCCTTTTCAGGTGGATTGGGATTGAAGCGTTTTGAAGCATGATGAAATGAATGAATAGGTGAAAATGCGAGAAATCTGACCTGGGATTGTGAAAGGGTCCCACCTTGTTGGCATAAAATGGGACTGAATCTCCTTGTTTGTAACGGTGATCTGATGCATCAGATGTGACATGGCTTATGCAGCAGCACCACAGGATCACAATGCAAGCACCAACCAAACATGCCGTTGACCTTCCCATAAATAATACAACACACAACACAGAACCAGATTTTGAAGAAGACCCCTCAATGCAAAAAAGGCTTATAGCTCTTCTTCTTGTTGTTCCCTTTAAGCCAAGACGAGTGCATGAGAATGAATGGAGGAGGAGAAACAAGGAATTTCCACGTTACTTTCTTCACACCAGAAGAGAATTAACAATAAGAAATGAGTTCAGAAGATTTGAATTCATCCTAGTTGTTATATATATGTGTTTGTGTGTGTGTGTGTGTGGGGTAATGAATGATGGTTGTTTTTAAGGAGTTGAAAAATTGAAGAATGGATCGTCTTCGGCAATGGTGAAAGATGACATGTACGTGTCTAACAAAGGTCGCAGGATGACATCATCATGCCTGGATTCTCTCGCTGTTCCTATACCATATATCTATGCTACTTCTACATTTGTTATCATCTCGATTTGATTAAGGTTCCTCCTAGTTCTGAACACAAGACAAGGGTAGATGTTACAACATCTAATTATTTTTATAAATTAACTTTGATGCACTCACACTTTAAAAATATTTTTTCTGTTTATGCATCCAAAAAAGTATGTTTTTTTCTATCAATGTACCAAACAAATGTTTTTGTTTTTTCATTAAAAAAAATCTTTGACTTTCACACTCACTTTTTTGAAATTCTTAGATAATTTTTATACATTAACAATGTAAAACTCTATTGATTGGCATTATAAAATTACTTTACACTGATGTATAAAAGTTAATTTTTTTTATGAGTCAATGTTATTTTCGTAATAAATGTTTGGGAGTTTATCTAGAATAATTAATCAGTGCGTAACAGCTTACATCTAAAGAAAATATCAGTATTGTAATAATTCCCTTTGATAAAAAAGACGATTCAAAGTAAGAAGTTTGGCAGTCCTTTGTTTTGTGAATGAGTGGAGTTTGGTAATATTGCATTAGTAGTGAGCTTTGAATCCATGGAGAGTATATTTCACACTGTTGACAGTGGAGATAGCGGAAAGAAATAAAGCTTAATTACAATTATAAACGCTAGTAAGCCTTTATTTAGAACGTAGATAAACCAGTAGAGGTTTTCAAACTTCTTTTTTAAAATAATAATAATAATAATAATAATTCCGTTTTTCTAGAAGTACAATGAAGACTAATGTATGTAGTTGAAATTTGGAATTGAAGGCCGTCCACTAAACCGCAACGCCCGATCACTAGGTCAATAGACAATAACACTAGTCTTTGCGGTTGTGTTCTTGTTGGACATGGACCAATTCCTTTGTGAAAATTTACCAACTTGTTTTTCCTTTTTAATATTTCCTTATGTTGAAAAATGGACTAACTTAAAAAAGTTGGCTTGGATTCATCGTCTGAGGCAGGGTCAATTTGGCCCTCTAGATCCCTTCTCTCTCCCATTCTCACTATACTTATTTGAAAATGTATACAATAAGAAAGTGAAACACATGCATGGAGAATAGGAGATTATTAGGAGAGTCAAGAAAAAAAATGGTATGAAATTGTTGCTTCACAAAGAGTAAAAAATTCGCATATTAACTCATTTCATAGACAAACTGTAGAAACAATATCTTTTTTGAGAATTTTTTAATTAAAAAGAAAAGAACCTTTTTGGTTTATTTTGTGGACACTTTCTTAATTAATATGTTTGTAGTTAGAGGTTGGTTGAGAATTGAAATGGAAATGTATAGATCTACACTACACTACAACATTTTTGAGCAACACATTTTACGTAAGTGTTGTTATAGGAGTAAAAATGTTTAATGACGAACTTTAATCCACTCCCACTAATTTTAAAAAGGTTCTATATATTTAAAATTTTGTTAGCTATTCCTATTAAGAACAAAATACAAGAAGACTAATTTGTCTTAGGAAGAGAGAGAGAATAGAGAAAAATCAGCACTGCAAGCTTTTCAAACACAATGCGAAAGAGACCGGCCAGGTCTCCAGAAATTAAAGATAACACTGTACTGATATTCAATAATCAATAATATGTACCAAATTACCAACTCACAATTATAAGACATTCCTAACAAATCAAAGATAAAGATTTTTATTTAATAAAAAATTAAAGATAACAATTCTATATTTATCATACCTTAAAAATGTAAATATCATTCTAAAATAGATAAATACCAATAATATATTAAAAAAATAACTTTGTCGATGAGCTATGGTGCTATTCTAATACCAAAAGTAGGTAACCAATTGGACACACCACTCTCATTCAATACGCAGATGAGTGAATAAATTGGCCACCATCACATCATGAAATGGGTGGGTGTTGGAATAACATTTTTGTTATGACACCTCTATTGATGCTTTTGGCTAGGAAGTTTAAAACTCCCTACAACATCCCACTATAATACTGCAAACCACCTTTAGTCGTTAGTAACTCATTGCATTCTTGAATCGTATATATATATATATATATATAAAGGAAATAGTCCTTTTTAATTTTTTTTGGTGTCTAAAATTTCTATTTTCAAAATACCCTTGATACATAGGGAGTTGGAGAAAGTTACAAAAATAAATGAAAGAAGTTGAAAAAATTGAAAGAAATTACAAAATAAAATGTGAATTGATAGGCACGTAAGTGCATGCCAATTCACTAGTTTTATATAAAATATGAAGCATCACCACCATTATATTCTACTAGCGACTTGTTGGGCATTGTTGTGCTGTCAGCTGCATTTTTTACTTTTTTTGGTATCAACATATTCCTCATTTCCTTAAAAAAAATGATACTTATTGATCCATAGTTTATTTAGAGCAACAAAACTATCAGAAAAATGACAAAAGTGACCATGATAACTTTATCAAAGTAAACGTATGTATACAAACCATTCACATTCGAAATGCAAATAATATAGTTATTGATATTGAAATTAAAGATGGACATGGAGGAGAGACTATTGAAATTATGAATAATATTAACTAAGCACATTGAAATAATTATTAATGTCAATAAATTAATTCATTGAATAAAAATACACTCATAGAAACCAATGCATGGTTTCTTTCTAGTCTTATTTCTTTCAAATTGTGAAGCAAATAACATCCAGATTTATTCATTTTATTATCTTTTAAGGCTTTTTTAAACCTTGAAGATAGAAAACGAAAGATGTCATTCATTAATGAATCAAGTAATAAATAACAATGAAAATAAATAAATTTTTGTTAAAGAAAATAGAAAAGAAGAACTTTATGAGCCAGAGATATCACTTTTTGGCACAAAAACTGAAATTGCAATTCTCTTCTCTCCACTGTACGCTAACTTCTACAAATAATCATGTTGTAGTAAGAAGCAAATGAAATTTAGTTCCTTTTGGTTGGTTAATAAGGCGAGGATGAGAAAACGCTTGAGTATTGTTTACAAATTATTGTTTTTTAGTGAAAAAACTGAATTTGGTGATAGGTAGTAAATATCATTAATTTACAACAGTGACCCCACTAAGAGTTGGTTAACAAATTAATAACAATGACGAAACTGGAAAAGAAATTTGGACACCAAAACACCACAATTCCCTTTATATAGTACCGAATTGAGGCATTTGCGTGCCTATCAATCTAAATTTTTTATTTTTTATTTTTTTCTATTTTTTAACTTATTTCATTTGTTTTTGTAACTTTCTTCAATTCTCTATTCATCAAGGGTATTTTAGAAATAAAAATTTTGGACACCAAATGGATATTCCCTTTATATATAGTATAGACTAGCGACTTATCGGCACTATCCGTCAGCCGCATTATTTATTTGAATATTAATATAATGATATTTAATTTTTTATTTAACGAAACATTATTGAAATTATTGGAAGAATAAAAATGAAGAACGAACCATGTAAAAGAAAAGATAAAAAAGACTAATACATATGCTTAAAACGTTTGGAACAATGAAAGATAAATCCATTCAAAAATCCCTTGCATAGAAATTGAATATAGTCCTCTTAGTGAATCATACAACTTATTCTTGACTATCACTATTATGAAGAATAGTAACAAATAATACTACAAAGACAAATGGCAAGGATAAGTTACATGAACATAATAGAAAAATATAAACCAAAGAAACCAACGCATAATAAATTGATAGTAATGAGAAAATAAAATAAAGAAGATTCGCAATAGGAACAAAACTCACTTTTATCATTCAAAATGCATTAATAAAGCACTCTTCTTCTTTGCCTCACCCATTCTTGTACATTTATTCGCCCTTTTGTTTGATATAAAAACCATAACAGGTCTGCGTGACTGTTGCACTTTGCAACTCGTCTACAAAATCATTTCCAATTTTGGTATTCATTGCCATATACTAATGCGGTTCTCGACTAAGATTACAAACATAGATGATTGGCATTTGTAATTTTAGAGAGGGAAGAAAATGATTTTAAATGGTGCATTCATGATTGGTTACAATTGTAACCGCCAAAGATGTTCAGTTTGTCTTTATTCATTTTTTCTTTTTTTTAGTGTGTGTTATTAATTACATGGGACAAAAGAGGAAAAATAAATTTAGACACCAAATGGGAACAATTCCCTTTATCTATACCAATAGCAAAAGTAATAAATAAATAAATGAATCGCTTACTAGACATGTATCCACGAGGGTTCACATTATGTATATACATGGATGAGGTTTGACTTCAATCCTTGGTCCTAGTGATGGCAATGGAACCTCCACCTTGGGTGTGAATAATAGCATGGGATGCCACTGCTTTTCCTGAAATACTAGATACTTTGGCTGATTTGCGTGGATGATGAGTCACAGAATCTCTCACTCGGTGTGAAATTGCCTTTGATGATGATGGATTCTTAGAATCAGTTTATTTATATCTTTAAGGGTTGTTTCTCCTTCAAATCCTCCAGGCTTCACCTATTGGAATGGATATGTTACATTCTTCTCATGACTAACTTAACAACACCATAAGAGAAGGAACAAAAGGACTATGTAAGTGAACCACTAATTAGTTTAAGGCCGTGTTTAGTTAGGGCAAAAAGACAAGATGAAAAATTTCATGGATGAATTTCATGTGTAAAATTGACTAATTAGGAATTACATAAAAGTGATGTATAAATTTTCATGAATGAACTTTATGTATAAAAATTAGATATGAGAAAGATATGATGGCTTACCAAGAAGTGTTCCGGCTCTATTGGAAGAACGTGCTGATAGTAGTGAATTTACTTCATCATCCAAATGATGAATCTTCTGTCATGAACAAATGGTACCACAGGTTTCAAATACTGTGACAATTCAAACTTTGGTGGAATAACAATTAAGCAATTAATGTAGAGAATATACAGCATTATGTATCATGTAGTATGTAACCTTTTGATGATCCTGAGACTGAGATGATGACAACTTTAGATTCGTGGACTGAACACCCCTGCCAGCAATATTGGCATCTTCGATGTACCCGTTTGTAGATGTCTCAGTTGCTGCAACATACACGCATAAGCAAATTAATTTAAGGGCCTCAAACAAGTTAATGGTGTCACATACTAGTATCATCATTGGAAAATAAGAATGAAGTTCAAGCAAAAAAATTGAAATAGAAAAGGACAAAAATAGTATAATGCATATACCATTACTACGTGACTGGCTTGATTGCGTGACTCCAATCATGGATTCCATAGAAGAAGGACACAAGGCGTTGAGGTGTATGCGTGGCATAGCGGGAAAGCCCTCTCTATATGCAAAGCCAAATTGTTTAACGTATATTATAAACAGAAGTAGTGTATTTGTAGAACTGAAGTTGGAAAACTAACAAAGGATTGATGCTAAGGAGCAAGCTCATACCCTACAAGGATGTAAGTTTGATTCTTTGTGATATAATTAAGACTTTTAGTAGGTGATCTTGTAAGTTTCTTGTAAATACTTATAAAGTTCTAAGCCCTGCCCTAATCTTAATGGAATGATTGTCAGTCACCTAAACTTTTTATATATATATATATATATATAAAGAACTGATGGGATGATTGATTTACTAAATTACCTAGACTTTTATCTATATATATAAAGAATTGAAGTTGGAAATAAGGTTTTTATAATCATTTAGTACCCTTCAAGCTGTCTTATATTCTCGATTATATAGATTTGGATAAAAGATAAACCCCATTAATCATCAACAATGTTATCTTTGTGTAATTATCTTCTTATTTATTTGAATTTGAATTACTGCTATTATAATTACCCTACTAATTATTTGAATATTTAATATTTATAAAGGAAGGGTGTGCTAATTTGAATTGATACATAAAACAATTCAAATTCAATTCAATTCTAATGATTTTAAACACAATCTGAAAGAAAAAGAAAAGAAAGATAACAGATAAGTTTGGTGAACTGAATAAAAATCGAAAAAATTGACCTGAAACAAGTCACTACTAGGTTTGTTCATGAGGACTTGAGATTTAATATCTCCTCATTCTTTTAATCCGAATTATAAAGAATGTTAAACTTATTATTAAGATTTGATATTTTTATCGGGTAAGTGTTTGTTAGGGAAAGTGATATGAAAAGCCTAGCTAATGACAAGTTAGTTACAAATGGTTAGCGGATAGTTATTGCTTAACACTACTCTCTTACTGTTTGTTACTCTGTAACAGATACGTACAGCACAGCACTATACAAACTCAGTAGAATACATGGACTATCATGTGTCTCAACCACCTCCAATGCTATTTGTTATGGGAAAACTGAATTCAGTAAAAAGAGGCATCATGAGCTAAAAGCTCCACTATCTCCCCTGCTTTTTCTTGGATGTGGCTGCTTTGTATACACACTATTTTTTTTTCTTTTCTTTGGATGTTCTTTTATCTATTCAATACAAATGTTTTATACACAAAAACTGACAAATAAAGCAGCAATTATAGAATTATGAAAATTGATATAATATTAGAATTAATGATAATGACTATTACCATTACACTTTATTGTCTAATGAACCATTATAAATTGGGATTAATTTTAATTTACTAATAATATAAAAGAGGTTTACATTGTTATCCAATAATTAAATTTCTTATTTTGTATGACTTTTAAATAATGAAAATAGAAGTTGACCATATTTGATGATGTAATATTAGATGGTTGGATAACTATATAAATTTTTTCTATATTGTTAGTATATTAAAATTAAATCCTTATAAATTTAAATGATAAAATATTTTAACCGAGAGTACAAGGTTCATTTTATAGAAGTAATTTGTCTGTTGATTTTTATATGGATAAGTAATTTACATTATTTTTTTTAGGATTTAATTTAAATAAATTGATAGTCTAAATTTTTTTTAACATACACGTAATTCAATCAAATTATTTTATATGTATGATTTTTAAAATAGTGAAATAAGAGTCAAACTTGTTTTTACAGATTTAGAAATATGTTAACTAGATAATTTTGTAAAAATAATATCTTTATTTTAGTTGTTAAAATTTCTTATTATCTTTCTAATTAGATAACATTAATAAAAAAAGTAGTTAGGTATTTCTTTCCTGGTCGGAGCCTACGTATTCCGAAGTCCTGAAATTTGTTACTGTAGATTAGAGATGAGAGATGAGAGAGAGAGAGAGAGAGTACTAGATTTCACGTAACAGATGAAACTTGTATCAAGGACAAACACGAGAAGTCCAGAATTGAGTAATGAACCGAACTGGCCCACTTTCATTGGATGGGTACAAATTAAAGCCATGCCAAATAGTTTTCATTTTCGTTCAAAAAATAAGTGCAGTTTTAATTTATTAAAAATTGTAAGCCAATTATCCAATAATTTGACAAATAGTTAAAAGGCTACTAAAAATGAAAAGGCTACTCTAAATTATTATTAAACTATTTTTTGCTCTGATAAAATTGAGAATAAAAAGACAATTTTTTTGGTAGATAATAAAAAGACAATTTGCCATTGGAAGACAATTTTTTTAAAAAAATGTAAAAATAAAGTGAGAGTGGGATTAATGATAGAGTGGAAAGAGAAGCAATTAATTAGGATAAAACAAAATTATCAAATTTATCTATGTTATAGATCTTGTCCATGAAGAAGAGAGTTGATCCATAGAACAGTGATCTATTATCAAATGTAAAGAAGATCAATTTTGAACAACTAAAAAGCATAAGTGCAAGACAACTTGCTGAAAGTTCTTCAATTTTTAGCTTCCTTATTTGTGTTACTTTTGCATAGTAGAGTTTAGAAGCACCAGGATGCTACCCTCTCTTTATTCTTAGCACCTGTTTTTCTAAAAGTAAGAACAACGACTGGTTTTCAGAACTGATTATGTTCGTTTCATTAATAGTAATGCCTCTTCGTAAGCTAATAAATTAAGGGTGTCTTTATTTCAAATTTTAGAAAAAGTTATTATAAAAATTAAATTTTATATATAATTAAAAAATTTGAAAATTTTTTTTAGAAGCAATTTTTTTTAGCTTCTATTAAAAAAATTAAAAATTATTTTTTTTAAAGATTTTAGTTAATTTTAAAAATTATTTAAATATATTAAAAATAATTTTTAACTCTCAAAATTCAAAACAAACACACCTAAAAGAAACAAGTTGAAGCTATTCTTTCACAAAAGACGTGAAGGCGCAGGAACAAGACAAGGTACTCCGCGTACCTACACTTGTGTTTCCTCTGATTGGTAACGCAAAGGTACACTGTGTCTGTCCTTGTCGACTGAAAAATTCTAAATACCGTTACCATCACAGAGAACAGTGTTCTCATGTATTATTCATTAATACAAGACATTAACTAAATAGAATTTAATTTTTATACATCCACATAATAATATATTTTTATATAGTTATTTAATTTATTTTATTATATTAATTATAATAATTTACTTGTCTATTTATTAATTAAAAAATCATATAAATAAAATATTTTAATTAGATAATAATATAAAAAATATTTTATACCATCAATATATCAAAATTAACTCTTAAAAATATATTAAAAGAAGATAATTAATATAGTAACCACAAAATTGATGCATGGGCCAATGAGGGTGGGTAATATTAGCTAAGATTTACCTCATATTTCGCAAAGTTATGTGTTCAAATCACTGTCATATATAATCTTTACAAAAAAATTTCAAAGATATTAAGAGGTCTTTCTTAACCTTGATGGATATCATGCTTACTTCACCTAAACTTTTTTTTTTCTAAAAAAATAACATAGTATAAAGTAAAAGTTTCCTATTAATGAGTTTAATAATTTGTTGTCACCTTTATGCCGTGTTCCAACCCACACGCTTTCGTCTTATTTTCCCTTTTTTCAAACAATAGACTTATCTTTATGGAATAAAGCAAACTCGTCTCGTACCTTTCTTCTCCTCACACCCTCTCTATATGTACCCACTTTCTCTGGCGCTTTCAAGAACATTCTTCACCTGATTTTGTATAATTGTATTCCAAAACCATTAGCTAACCCGCCAAATTAACAATACCCCCCTGAGCACACAAAACCAGCTATATATAAGAAGCAACACGACCCTTCATTTGTTGCCAGCATCATCATCATATTCACCAATTAATTTCAAAGATGGCAAAGGCACGCACTGTTGGAATAGCCATGGACTTCTCTCCTACCAGCAAATTAGCCCTTAGATGGGCCGTTGATAATCTCATCAACAAAGGTGATCAAATCATCTTGATCAACGTTCAGCCTCCCAAAGCTGATCACACCAGAAAGGAGCTCTTTGAGGACACCGGTTCACGTTAGTGCTTTTTTGTTTTCCCCTTTTTCCTATAGATATACATAAATATGTTACATACTAATATATATTTAGTACTATGTTATTGAGTTTAATTTTAATATATTGGTAATACACTATTATCCAATCAAATATCTCTATTGCATTATATTTTAAGTTCAGCATATAAAAATTAAATCCGTGTTATATTGGTTTTTATCAGTATGATAAGTTGTGCATGACATTTTTGTGTTTTGTTTCGTTGATGGGCTTTGCAGCTTTGGTGCCTCTGGACGAATTCAGGGAGATGAATTTTGCAAAGCAATATGGGATTGCTAGGGATGCTGAAGTCATAGATATCCTTGACACACTCTCAAGGACCAAAGGGGTATTTATTATATATGTTGTTTCTTTCCGTTGTTTTAAGAAGGAACTAAGAAAACATGGTGTAATTAAAATAAAATATGGTTAATCTCTGTGTGTGGGCTTTGTTTTCTATTGATGTTTTTAAACAGGTTAAGGCAGTGTTTAAGGTGTACTGGGAGATCCAAGGGAGAAGTTGTGCAGTGCTGTGGACGATCTTCACTTGGATTCCTTGGTTATTGGAAGCAGGGGTTTAGGTCCCATTAAAAGGTAACAACACCCTTGCTAAAATTTTACCACAAAAAATTTGTAACTGTTATAAAATAATCGACAAAGAGAGAAGTGATCAGGAGATGAGAGAGTCTTTTTCTTTTAGTGTATATTACAATATCACTTTAGATTTATATTTATAGAACTTGAATACAATTAAATTGTAACGACAATAAATGAGATTTAATTAATTATTAAAAAACGTAACGGACATTCATAAAAAAATTTTATTTATAACACTCTCATAGATGTTCGTGGGATAAATAATATGTCTTATTAAAAATCTTACTAAAAACGTAGGATATCCATGATTTACTATTTTCATTTTCTATTTAGTGTTTATTTGAACAAACTAGTAAAATAGATTAACTTTTTTATTGTATCAATTTGACTTTATTAGAAAATGAAGGTAATAACTAATTAACTTTGACTATTTTAATTTGCGGAATTTGAGATAATTTGTTTTGTTTAATGTGTGAATTCAAAGAGAAGATTTAAACAAGTGATTTTATTTTTTCCTTCAGGGTGTTGTTGGGCAGTGTAAGCAAGTATGTGGTGACAAATGCTTCTTGTCCTGTCACAGTGGTTAAGGGAAGCCAATCTTCCAATTCCAGGCATTAATATGGTTGTGATTAATCATGGCTTGCGTCTATATGAAGAAAATCAAGAAGTTTGATTGAAAGGTGCACATGTACAGGGTCATGAATCATCATAGATGTGATGCGACGAAAGTATTGTTTTTGTACCCTTTAAAATGCTTTGGCTTTAGTAATTGCTGATTTGTTTTTTCTGTATTTTAGTAGTAGGGTACTAGTATTAGTAACCATCATTGCTATATCTTTGATGGCTACATTTCTCCTAATGATGAGTAGGTATGTGTCGTGTTTCTATTAAATAAACTCGGAGTTTGGATTGGAATTGAATTGAATCAAACATTTGTAGGCAAATTCCTGGTGGAAAAAGGAGTTCGAGTTCAGGTGATCATGAATATTATTATAATGAGATTAAAATGTTAAATTACTCTTTTATTCTTGTTTTTCTTTATTTCAATATTTGAATTGTTTTTCCAAGTACTCTCACTCTTGCAACCCTCTTTCAGAAATGGTGATGATTGCTGCCCTACATACTTCCAAGAATATCAAGATGTTTTTCATTTTACACAGCTATTAAACTTTGTCTTGCCAATGTATCATCACAACCATAAACCAGAAAAAAAAAAATACAAAGGAGAACCATTTGTTAGTAGATCTTGAACTGGGCGAGGGTCTGGCCGGGGCGAAGCCGCCGACACTGTAGCAATGGAGGCGGTCGGAGCAATCACTGGTGAAGCGTGAAGAATAGTTCTGTTTCTGCAAATGTTAGCGATGGGGCCATCCGTCTCGCAAAAACAAGTGAAAGTGCTAAGATCAATAATTGAGCTGATTTTGTTGAGAGTGGTAAGAGCAGTATTCGCAAAGGAAGTACAAGCAATGGGTGAGTGGGTGGAGGGTGAAGCCACAGCCGGAGGTGAGGACGAGGTGGCCGGCGTTGGGCTAGATGGCGGGCCAGACAGTGTACTTGCAATTGTTGTAGAGGGAGAGTAAGAGGGAGTGGGAAGGTGTGAGGAGTGTGGTGAGTAGGAGGACTGATGCTAAGGGAAGAGAGTGAGTGAGAGAAGAAGAAAAAGAGGAGGGGAGGGAGCCATTGGTAATGATATGTCAACTGTTTTTTATGATTGACATAAAGGGTAAAAAGGATAAATCAATAAAAAAAGTACTATTTATAAGTATTAAATTATAAATACATATTTTATTATTTAAATGAGCACGATAGATACCAACCATTAGGTTTGAATTTTAGTGAACTAAATTTAGTAATTATCTGGCCCAAACTCCATTCTTGCCACCACAGAACTCGCCACATTTGTATGCTAGGTTTGGTTACAACAAAATATGAGAATTCATCACCAAGAGTGTCACACATAGTGAGATCGTTGATGAACTTCATAAATTAGATGAACTTGATCATCAATGTTTTTTATATGACAAATATTATTTCTACATATAAATTAGAGAATTTGGGGACATATATAAATAAAAAAATAGTCCGTATATCACTGTTTTTTCTTTTTGACATTCATTGTTTTTAATTTCTTTCAATATATATTTTTAAATATCTATTTTATATGTACAAATAAAGAGATTCTAAACGCTCAAATAGATTCAATACGAATGCAAGTGCACAAATTTTAAGAAAAATTCAAAAACAAGATAATATATTTATTTTATTTTATTTAATAAATAATATATTAGTTAATATATTAAATATGTATAAAAAATTTAAAATAATAATAACTCATAAAAATAATATATTATTTATTAAATAAAACAGAGTATATATATTCTTTTACTCAAACGCAACTAAGTATTTCTCAAGTTTTGCGGCTATCACATACAAGACCCAACGGAAATCAGGGAGATGAGGTAGTTTTAGGAGAGAAAATGCCAACTTTCACCAATTACATCGTTCCGTCCCGTTTATACGAAAACTTTAACGTATCATCAAAGTACCTTCCAACAACAACATTTGTCATTTGCCAAAAAGAAACCCCTAGAAAGGAAAAAAAAAAAAAAAAAAGAGAGAAATATGAGCTGAAAAAAATTAGCTGAATGTTTATTGTCATTTTTGGTGTTTTTCAGTTTTTGGTGGTTAAGGGAGTTTTTCTTTGATCAACATTTTCTTGTGGTCTTTTTATTTTATTTTATTTTTTTTTATTTTGGGTCGAAGCAGATACCTGATTGGGCGACAGTGCTTGCAAGTAGGAACTAAAAGGGTTTGGTCCACGCTTAAAAACAGCCCGATTCTGAGTAGGTTGGATTGGCTTAATTTGTTGTTGGTGAGACATGCTTAGGTCTACAATGATGGGCTATAGTGGCACTAGTGACATAGCTATTACATCACTAACTTGCAATAACTTTACAATTTTCTCCGACATTTTATGAAGGGGACACTGATTTAACTACCTAGAAAAGACTCAGATTTTACATTTATTTTGTCCAAATCTCAAATTAAATATGGATTTATAAATTTTTTTTCTTCTTGAAATGAATAATTTAAAAGGCAGAAAGTATATTTAAATCAAGAAAATATGTGCAAGTGCTATTATTTTAATTTGATAATTTAAAGATATTGAAGTGAGTAAATTGATCTAAATTTTTTAAAGTTAAAAGCCACTCAACTTTTATTTACTTTATTAGCCTCTTTCCCTTTCCACTTTTGAAGTCTGCAAATTATGAGTACGTTTTTCTTTATATTTTTTTTATAAAATAATTAAAAATTAAATCATATATATATAACTGAAAAAATTGAAAATTATTTTTTAAAATTTTGATTATTTAAAATATATAAATATACAAAAAATTATTTTTTAATGTGAAAAAATTGTTTCTCACCAAAAAAAAAATCTCATTCAAACACCTACTATGATCATAAAAATAAAATTGCATTTAAGTGTGAAATAAGACTAAAACCCTAATTTAATCCTTCATATTTATCGAGGGATAAATTAGTCTTAATTTGGAAAGTTTTATTGTGATCTCTTAAATTTCAGAAATGAGGACAAATTAGTATTTTAGATTTAAAAAAATCATCATGGTTCTCAAATTTCAGAAATAGGACAAATTAGTTCCTTTGTCAATTACCATTAGAGGCCATTAACGAAAATATCCATGTGTCCTGTTAATTATCCTATTAACTTGCTTACATATACGTTATTTTTCATAAAGGTTCTAACTTGCCTCATAGTGAGTATTCAGAAAGAAAGTATTGCACGTTGTCCATGTTTTTTGAGAGGAGAAATACAAAAACTTTAAGAAATTTTTCTTATGGAAGTAAAAAGAAAGGAAAGAACTTTAGAAACATTTGTTTTCTACAAAATAAAAGACAAAGTAAAGTCAAAATATTTTCTTTGAAGAGATATGCTGAGAAAAAGATGAAGAATAGGTTAAACGATCTCATTTAGAGGAGTGAGAAAGTTAGAACCTAGGTAAGTTAATAGGACACTTTGACATTTTCACTAATGGCTCATACGACAATTTTGATGAGGAATTAACATGTTCCCATTTCTAAAATTTGAACTATCACGATTGAACTTTTCAAATCTAAGGGATTAATTTATTCCCTATTATAAATCTAAAGAACTAAATTGAGATTTTAGTCGTTAAAAAAATAGTATCAAGGATAGTGTGAGTTATTTAGCATTGATCCCATTTTGGTTTTCATTAAATTGGACTAAAACACCAACTCCTTTTGTTTTCATTTTGCAATTTGGTACCTATTTTCAATTCTATACTACTTTCATAAGATCTTTCATGCTATGAAGCAGGACTCTCGCTTAATGCTAAGTAGACACATTCAAGATTAGATCATCAGTCTCTTTCTTCTTTTTTTTGGTTACAGATGAAACACAAACAAGCAAAAATGTCAAAGGGCACTAACAATGCAAGAACCAACACTAACCACGCAAATACCTACTCCTTAAAGTATCCTCACAAAGTGAAGCAATAAGATGGGAGAGGGAGTTTGCCAAAACCTAATAAGATCATCATTAGCATTACCCATCTTAGCCATTCCATCAACATAGGAATTGATTTCACATACCCCATGAGACAGGCATACTACCAATCCCTTTTCAAGAGATGAGACACCTCCGTGAGAACAGGAGCACAAGTATGGTGCTTAGTCCAAGAGTTAGATGTAAGTAAAGTGACGGCATGAAGTGAGTCATTTTCACACCACACTAAATGATACCCTTTCCTACACTCTGGCAAGGCCAACTCTAATCGCAATAAACTTTGCGAGTAAAACATAATGTTCCCCAAGAAAACCAAAAAATCCCTCGATCCAAGTCTCACTGGAGTCTTATAGGACCCTCAATTCCGTATGCTCCGCATCAGGAACCCAAAGAACGAAGCCATCAATGTTCAGCTTTACTTCCTCCTCCTCCTTACCCAGTGTACCACACGGAAACCATAGTGCAACGCGAGATGACAGGTGCATTGGATGGAATGGATGTTTGCAACTAGCAATGCTAACACCTTATCCACCCTCCACAAGGACGACTCAAAAATTTGTTTATTACGCTCAGTACCAAACCCACCATAACATTATTGCAAAGGAAGATTTAAGGAAAATCTCAAGTGCGCATGTACCCAATCAAGCAAAGGAAGGGTGAAGAAGTAGAGATCCTCGCCAAAGCCCAGTTTAAGCCAAATAGGTCTGGATTGACAACAATCACCTGGACAATGAAGAAGATCCTCCTCCATAAGACCACATATGACATAATCTGGTGAAGGAGTAATATGCATTTTAAACCTAAATTTGGCAGGAGAGCGGAGTGATATAGCTGCCAAATCAAAAACTTGAACTTCTGAAACCAGCGTTTCCAAATCCACATCCAAAACCCTCCAACCTCCTCAGAAGCACAATCCTGAAGTAATCATCGATAACGTTTGCAGGAGAATAATCACCGCTTTCAACCAAGCCATGCCAAGCCGTATTACACTCACCCAACATGGTAAAGAATGATTACCAAAAAGTAACGAGTTTCTTCAGTAAAGGAGTATTCAATATATTAAAATGTCATTGGCTATCCCACCAAAGCCTGAAACCCGTGTTAAAAACTTAAAAACTAAGTGCAAAAAATATTAAACTTGTTCTGAAAACTTGTAAACCAAGTGCAAAATAGTTGTAAACCCGTGTTGAAAACTTGTAATTTAAGTACAAAAAACTTATAAACTCGTGGTGAAACTTGTAAACTAAGAATAGAAAACTTTAAGTGCTTAAAACTTATAAACCGTGAAAAAACTTATAAACTATAGCTGAAAGTTTATTGTAAACCTGTGTTTAAACTTGTAAACATAATGCAAAAAACTTGTAAACTAAGCGCACAAAACATGTTAACCAATGACAAAAATCAATGGAAAATTTTTTTCGCTAATATCTTGTAAACCATTTTCACAATATTTAGAATCAAATTTCAAATATTTATAACCACTTCAAAACTTTATAGCATCACTTTGTGAAAACTTAGTTTACAAAACTTATTTGCACTTGGTTTGTAAATATTAAGCATAGGTTTACAAGTTTTTTTCCATTTGTTTCTAAGTTATTTGCACTTGGTTTATAAGTTTTAAGCAATACTTAGTTTTACAAGTTTTTGCACTTGATTTACAAGACTTATAAACTTGTATTTAAAACTTATAAACATAGTGCAAAAAACTTGTAAATCAACGGTAAAAAACTTATAAACCAATGGCAAAACCCTCTCCCAATTACATTATATTGTAGATCATGTTTATATTATTTAGCCTCAAATTCTAACTATTTACAACAGTTTCAGAACTTTGAGGATCCACTTTGTGCAAGAAACTTGGTTTATGTTTACAAGTTTGTTCAATAACCACTTTGTAAGTCTTAAGTAAGGGTTTATAAGTTTAATTCCTTGGTTTACAAGCTTTTTACGCTTGGTTTACATGTTTTAAGCAATGCTCTATTTTACAAATTATTTGTACTTTGCTTACAAGACTTGTAAACTCGTCCTTAAAACTTGTAAATATAGTGCAAAAAACTTGTAAACCAATTACAACAAGCTTGTAAACCGTTTTTTAGCATCATTTTATGAGTTTTAGAGTCATTCTATAGGTTTATTAAATAATAAATCATTCATTCTTTGTTCAACAATCAAACTTACCTCAAACTGTGCAAATAAATAAGGAACTCATGAACACAAACATCACAAACACATCGAAGAGAGACAAGAAGTGAAAATGGAACCCACATACCTTAAGATTGTTACAGAAAAATTGAAACAGATGTATGTTTGTTGTTGTTAATCTTCTTCTATGTGACTGAGAGAAAAGAGAGCGAAAGTTAAGAGCGGGAAATGAAAGAGAGTGAGAGAGAGAGAAAGATAAATGACATTTTTATATCTATTTTATATTGATACTACTATTTTTGTCTTTTTCTTCATTTTTACTAGGTGTAAGGTGTAAGCACTGTTTTGGTATTCACGTATCATTACTCTTACAAAATTAACATCCCATAATCAGTAACACATTGAGCCTAGTCTTCTTAACACATTGAGCCTAGTCTTCTTCTTAAATTCAAATCTATTATTTATTAAGGTTCTGCTGAAAACTATGAAATTGAGCATCAATTTTTTAAGCAGACAAACCCCATTGATGGTCCAACTTGTTCCTTTTCTCTCTTGGGTACACGTCGGCCCTTTATTATGGGAGAAACTTCCTTAACTGACCGACACAAACAACAAACAAGCTAAAGCTAATATTTTAAGCCCCGTTATCGTTGTGTCTTTTAAAAGTAACTTCACATCAAGCATGCAATCACAAATGCATTTCAGAAGCAAAAGTGAAAGCATCCATCATTTGGCTTCATTAACATGGGTTTTAATCATGGTTGGGTGGGATCTCGACAACACGATTTTTCAGATTAATCAAAGTGGTTGAAACCATTGGCGGTCCAAATTAATATTAGTTGTTGAATGTGGCCATGGCATGAGACTCAATGTCTGGTTACGTTCTCTAATTATCACAACTTAATAGTTGTCAAACACTGCTCATGAACCGACAGAAGTAATTATATTTTCTACAGTTATTTCATTTTGATGCATGACTAATGTAACACCTTTGATTACATATATTTGCAATCAATTAGTTATAGTTTAAAAAACAGAAAGGACTGCATACGAAAAAAAAATTAGAAAGGACTATTAACTAAAAAGGGAAAGGACTAAATATTAATGCACAGACAACTAAACAAAGATGTACAAAAATCCAATAACAAACGGTGATTTGGTGACAAAAGGAAGGAAGAGTTACAAAGAATGCTGAATGTGGTACTGATATGTTTTTGTTTTTTTTCTTTTTCTTTTTTGGTGGTGGTGGTGTGTGTGGGTGGTTCTCGTCAAAACTGAATTTGGCAGAGATAATTATATCAGCCAGTAATTTACGAGTCAAGAGCCCAATAGTGAGGATCATGGAGCCTAATACAGAGATAGAAAGCCTCGCGACCCGTTATAATCTTAACTCAAAATTAATATGTCCCATTTATCCAATTTCCCTGTATTTTTTGTTTTAATTATTTTGTAGGTTCTATTATTTCATTCAATTTTTAATTAAGTTCCTATAACTTAAAAATTTATAATTAAGTTTTTATATTATTAAAATATTTTCAATGAAGTCCCTACAATTTTACAATTTGTGATCATGTCCCTATACAATAATACAAAATTTTTTAGGTTTAATTATATTTCAAGTCCCTATAATTTCATTCAATTTCCAATCAAGTCCCTATAATTTAAAAGTTTTTAATTAGATTCCTATTTTTTTAAAAAAAAATAATTGAGTCACTACGTTAACCATTACAAAAACATTTCTAGCAATGCTATGGTACATTTAATGAAGTCAGGTGTATCATAAAACTCATTGATCTAAATCATTCAATATATGTAGAATAGAAATCTATGGCTCTAAATAGCATATATATCAATACACTCTTTTAATATAGTTTATACAAAAATTACACATTAAAATATTATAAAATTACAACAAAGCCAAGGCTTTCAATTCCCCTTCATCATCATCATTATCATCATCTTCTTCTTCTTTTTCTTCTTCTTCTACTTCCGCCCCCTCTCCCACTACCGCGCCACCCACCTCTACCCCCTTGTCGCCGTCACCATCCTCGAGAAGATCGAAGAGCTGGCACCAGATCTCCGCCTACCCCTCTCTCATTCACGCTCCCTTTCTCTCTCTGCCTTTGCACTTTCCCTGCGTGCCGTGCGCATCACCGCCCATCTCGCCTGTCATCACACGCCGGTCGCAGGTCACGCCACGGCTCTTCTGCCGGCTTCCCAGCTTCATCTGCCGCAGCCCGTCACCCCGCTCCGCGACCGCCACCAAGATCCCAAGCTTCTCCCCAAGCATTTCCTTTTATGATTCATAGAACAAACCAATGTTAACGTCAAATGTTGTGTCTATCTAATGCATGTCTAATTCTTTAGTGTTACTTTATGGTTTGGTCGATAGTTCAAAGTTGTGCTCCCTATTATCATTTCAGGTTGAAATCCTTAAACATTTGCAAAGAGAAGCATTCTTTGATATGATCTTATGAAACTTAGAGATAGACAAGAAAAGGTTGAGAAATTGCTTTCCTTCTGGAGAACAGGCGTTAGCTCGAAGTTCATTTTTGAAACCACCTTTGGCAGAAGAATACTCTTTATGCAGAGTTTATGGCTAGTTAAAAAGGAAGGAGCATCGTGATGATGTCTTTGAAATGCCGCTTTCTCCACGAAAACTCAATTATACAGCAAATGTTAATGATTTGTTATCTCTTATGGCAATCCCAATAGGAGCTAAATGTGGAGATTTTGGAATTGATTTTAATTCTTTTGGCCAAGTACTATTTGATTCATTTATGGTTTGGGTAGGGTGGGTATGGTTGTTTTGGTGGTGGGGATGGAAGATGGATAATGTAGAAGGAGATGGAGATAGATAGGGATTGAATATACTAGGAATATTGTATTTTTTGCAACAGTTATTACTTATAGGGATTTGATTGAAAAATTTTATACAATATAGGGACCTAATTAAAACCTTTTAAATTATAGGAACCTTATTAGAAATTGAGTGAAATTATAGGGACCTGGAGTATAATTAAACCAATTTTTTTAATTAAGTCCGTATATTATACAAAATTTTTCAATCCCACCAATACTAGAGAAATCAACAATTTATCATTCATATTTATCATTCAAAAGTATCTCATTCTAGTATCTTCTTGTGATCTATGCATAATATTTCATTTAATCTGATGTTTGTATAATGGTGAATAGAGATGGGGACTTGATTGAAACAAATATATTCTTTTTCACAATTTAAAATGTAGGACAAGTTAATTTTAACTCATATTTAGGTGGACTTATTTGTTCCATTTGTATTTTTATTAGAAACTAATTTGAACTATTTTATAAAACATTATTAATAATCTGCCATGTAAATCCTTCAAACATATACTAAATAGAGAATTTTTTTATTATTGTGAGGAATGACAAAATATTTTTTCTTAAGGAACTAATTTGTTTTGTCCAACAACTAAATTAGGATTTACTTTTAGGATATGTTTGGTTAGGGAGTAAAAATGAGGGTACATTTTTTATGGTTGAGCTTTATGTATTGTTTTACATATAGAACTTAATCAAGGAAAACTTACCTCCATTTTTACCTTCCAACCAAACACACCCTTAGGGTGTTTGATTAGAGGTAAAAATGGAGAATAAATTTTTATGGATGAGTTGCATGTATAATTTTAAATATGAAATTTATTTATGAAAATTTACCCTTTATTTTTACCCTAACCAAACACACACTTAATTTTGATTTTCTTCAAAACTATCCTCATTAATTAATTACGAATATATTAATTAATAAATATAATTGAGTAAAATTGCAAATAATTATTATGAGAATTTATTTAAAAACTTAAAAATAAGTGTAAAAAGATGAGCATATCAAGCCTTTTTAACTTTGAAAAGTTTTCTTGATTATATTTTGCTCTATTAAATTTATTCAAACTTCTGAAAAACATATCAAGGCGCACACGAGTGATTTCCAATCCAAGTATCCAAAATTTTATACTTTGTGTGGATCAGAACATGTATCATCCTTCAAGGCCACACAATAAGAATGAGCAAAATTGAAAATCCTTAAATTGTAAGAGAAATGCAGTGAAGCTGCCAAACATGCATGTGCGTGCGTGCCCACATGAACCATCCATCCCAATTTTACAGGCAATGATGATGATGATTTAACACCTCCTAGTTCCAGCGATGCTCCTCGTACTATATGGGACCCTTTGTGAGATGTGGCCGTTGGCAGCATTTCCAGTTTTCAGCCACCAAAATCATGCATGCTATGGAGTAATAGTAGTCAAGCCTCTTACACAATGTTGCCTTGAAAAAGATGCAGCCATAACAGTCTGGAATGATGAAATTTATCTGATTTATCCTATCCTCCATAATTAGAACTCTTGGACATGTAAACGGCCTTGATTTAGTATTGCTATTTAAGAGGGTGCTTCTATTTATTATAAAAAAAACATAAACCATTTTTCTTTTTGTTTGGTAAACAGGAAAGTTAATGTGTTTTTATTCATGACTTATAAAAATCAATGATTTTTTTTTTTATAACATATCATATGATACTTTTTAGAACTGAATTATATAGAAGCAGAGCCAAATGCTTTTTGTTAGAAGGATACATACTGTAATGAATTGAATTCTTAATTAATGCTTAAGAATCCAGTTAACTATTTATTGTGGCTCTCATGGTTATAATCTATTGTTTATTATAATATTTAAACAGCTAACTAAATAAAGAATTCATAAAAATTAACTAAATAAAAATTATAGATGTGGCCAATAATAAAAAAAAATTAAGAAAGTTATAAGAAAAATGAGGGTCGTTGCACCCCGAGATATATGAGGGACCCGCAGGCTAATGACGCTTATGTTTTATGAAACTTAAAAAACTAATATGTCCTAATTTTCTTTAACGACAATAAAAAAATTACTTGATCTCTTTAATATGATTTTGTAACGTAATACGATTACAAATGAAATAAAAGTGTGTGAATTGATGAAATTGTAATTGAGATCAAGTTAAACAAAATAAGTTATCAAATAATTGTAATTGTAACATAGAATTTCAATAAAAATAAAAAATTACTTGATCTCTTTCCTGGAATTGGCATTGTAATTTCAATTTCAATTCTCAGCTGAATTATGTGGCACTTCACTAAATGCTTCACTTGGTTCATGGTTAAAGCCCTTCCGGTCTGAACTCTTCACACACTCTGCAATATTTACTTGGCGGCATTTCACTTGAACACAGTCAATCCCTCCATTGGTCAAAACTCAATGTAGATAGCCCTTCGGTTGGTCAACTCTTAATGAAAGCACCAATTGTAGGGAGAATCACACCTCAAAAGCTAGCTAATGGAATGGAAGAGTCCAAGTTTTCATAAGACTTCTCTTCCAAGCTGGTTCTACAATTTGATTTCAATACGTTAGGAATCTAAAATATTTTACATCATCAATTATCAATTAATTATATATCAATATTATATAACTTTAGGTAAATATTACAACAAGCAACTTTACTCTTAATTATGTATCAAGATACATAATTAATTGATCGAATAGAAAAATTACAGCAAATGTTTATTCAAATTAAATTCTGTCAAGATACATTATTTGTTCGTCTATGCAATCAAAGGGATCGGAGAAAGAAATTTGAGAATTATGCCTCATGTAATAATAATCGAAATCCATGTAACAGTGATTGTGGACAATTATGCACGATGTCATTCATGGAGGTTGGTGCAAACTAAAATCAGTGATCTCTGAAGAGAGATTGGCTTGCTTTGTGGATTGGTGAGGTGGGCTTTCAGAAGAAGTAACCCGATTGTCAAAAAAGGGGATAGAGTTTGAGTAGAAGCTTGGTAAAGTATGGAGACTAAAAAGTTGGCTCCTCCTACGTACCTTTCTGAGTTGTTGTGGTGGAAAGAGCATCTTATCTACATAACAGCATGAACAATGATATATATATTGAAAATTAGCCTCTCACCTCTTCTAATACAATAATTTATTATAACGGACCGTTTGTCTCATGTTATTATTAAATTGTGCGAAGCAACATTGCGTGTGCATCAATTCTCAATGCAACATTTATGCATGTTTAATTTCCATTGTCCACCATCTCAAACTAGCGCCCCTAGAGCAACTTTTTCCGGTATGCTGCTTTGTTCTAAACTTGCTTTCTTTTGCCAAATTTTTTTAGTGCCAAAGCTTTCTTCAAACCTCTACTATATATTAACTTTGTGATAGTGTAAAATAACATATATCCTTGTCAAACTTAAATGAAGACATCATTTCCAACGAAAAGGAATTGCTAAGGAAAGAAAAGTAACACCAAAGGAAAAAAAGATTAAATCTTTTTCCTCACTTTATTCCTTTCTAGTTGGATGGTATTTGATAACAAGAATCTGGGCAACAGTCAAGTGCAAGCTATATACTAAAGCTGCAGTGAAAGCTACCTATCGAATATAAAATTAATGATGGTTTTATAATCGATTGATTGATGTTTGAAAATATGGAAGAAGATTTTGTAATCTATATGCATGTAAGTTATAATTGTTGCCAACTCGATGGCATGATATAGTTGGTTCACAATGTTTTGTGGAACCTTACTGGATATTTTGACTTCTTGTGGCTTGTTTTTTCCATCTAAGAAATTTACATATATAAACTTGCCCTCCCGCATATGAATGACAATAAGTTTTTCTCAGTGATTCTACATTTTTATATTCTATAATTAATTAACCTTTTGTTAATTGGCTGCTCAGTGTATTTTTTCAGTGCGGTTCCAATTTTAAATTTTAAATTTTATAGTTTATCCCCTTCAATTTTAACTCATATATATGTATTTTATCTCTTAAGATTTTAAAAGGTGCTAAGTATTCCATTAGAATTAATGAATGAGGTATAGAATACCTTCCTTCTTCAAATGTCATTTAAATAATTAGTATCATTATGTCTAAAGTGCTTATAAGTGGTAGATGATTATTGTTCATCCTCTTTCTAAAGCAAACTTGGATTATTGCTATCTGAATCTCATTATCACAACTCCAAACTAAATTACCTATTACTTTATCTTGAATCATAGACAAACTTTTACAAGCAATCACAATAATTGAAATTGATACAATAACCATTTTCCATTAAATTTTTAAAAAAGTAGGCACACATTCAGATTTGAGTCTCTAGAAATAAGATGAAAGGATAGGGGCCACCATCGCCATCCTTCTCTAAGCATAGAGCCCCACAACCCCAATCCCTTTTTCCCTTTCACTCTTCAGACCCCTCACTCCCTCCTCCTCTATGCCCCTTCCCCCTTCCCCTCTTATCTGTTGTGGACGCCTATCAGTTGCCAAGGCAATCACCTTCTAACTGAAGACCACGACAGTGTGGAGATTGACAGACGAGGAGTAGTTTTTTTGGGAGGATGGAGATTTTTTCTTCCCTCATTTCCCCTACCCTAGCCTTCCCTTTCCATACCTCTCCTCTTCCATCCACCCCTTTTCCTCCATCTTCTCCATCCTATGGTCGTTTTGTTCATTGAACCCCTTTCCATATCTGCTTTTTTTTCTTTTCGGGTGGCTGTCGCAAAGGTGGTTCTTTGCGATGATGGCGAAGCCGTGGTGTTCAATTGACAGTGAGTATGCGTTTAACCACAACTACACGAGTTGCTCAAATAATAAAGTGATGAACTACGTGAGTATTGTCTCCATATGGACTGTATAACTATGCACTATCGATCAATTAAACTATTGTGTTCGGGCTTAAGAGATAAAATCAATTGATATTTAATTAAAAGACAAGAATGAAAATTAAATTGATCAATTGAACTAAGAAAATTACTATCACACTAAGGCTTCAAGAGATAAGCAATAATTTAAAGGCCTAGGAGCCCTCCTTCGCCCTCTATTTCACTTATATGGATTCCAACAATTATCAACAAGTTGAGTTTATTAACATGTCTATTTCAGTTAAAAACCTATGTTTAGGTCAATTAGTCGTATCTTCTTCATTTTAAACACTAAGTATGATTGTGAATTAGCATTAATTTAACCTATATTAAGAATGTTTATCAAGTATTTGTTATGCAAGACCATGGGTATATGTTTTCATTCATTAACTAGTCAACAAACCTAAGCCAATTCAGTGTAACTGAACAAGTATTTGCACAACTATATGGTCTAATTTCCATATCCCTATGTTTAGTTAAAGAATCACCCTAATAAACTTCGATGGTGGCCAACCATAAAAGAGCATTAACATAGGGATGAGTAAATAAAATCAAACTTATTACTCAAGCAAATTTACAAGTATCCAAGATCCATAGAGGAGTCCAAAAAAAAATCTTTAATTACAAGTTTAGCTATCAATTAAAAATAAAAAACAAATAATTAACTAGTTCAAGACTCATAATAAAAATCAAAGAGCAAAGGTAGAGAAGAAAGAGATGAACAAATTGTGATAATATGATAGGTGCTTATCTCCTTTCAAGCCTTTGATCATTAATATCCAAGAAGAGTCTCTTCCTAGTGTTAAACCCAAGGTATTCGTTTAGTTTCATTTTTATTTTTCTAGGATTTTAGATTTTGTGAAAGAAATATTGAAAATTTTGAAACTATAAATTTTAATTTTCATTTTTAATTTTCAGGATTTTTTCATAAAATCCTTAAAACTAAAATAAAAATTAAAAATTGAAAACTAAACAAAAATATATAAATTTCTCAAATAGTCAATCAGTGAATAACAAAAATAAGAAAAGAAAAAACTGTTGTCTGTTTTAGTTACAGTGGGTGATACAAAATTGCTCTTTTATGAGATTAGTGACATCCACATTCATGGTCAAGCGCAACTGGACACCATTATTTATGGAGCTCTTCCTTGATTCTGTCAATTAAGACCGACATTTGCAGTTGCAACATGGGTTTCGGTGCAAATTTAATAACAGTTCATGATGCCAGTTTCTGTCCACAAATTGGCTCTATATTTTTCAACATAACTGGGTGATCAAATATATGAAATTACTCAATGTTGGGCAAATAGTTTTAGAATAAATCCACTTTGCCAAATTACACTTTTTTAAAAAATGGATAAAATAAAGTCCAAATATTACCCATACGGCATAGCACGTGTGAGGCTCACAGTGCCTTATTGAATGAGGAACAAGGATGTGTTACCCATCCCCTGACCTTATAGTTAACTGGCATGCGAATATTTACATAAAAAAAAATAAAATAATAAGACGCAGAAAAAGGGTAGATTTATCGGCGAGTGCACATGTGCGTGACCGATACAGCCCTTGACTTGGAGGCAAGAATTTGTCTCCCAGTTGAATGAATTTAGACGCAAAGCCACACTTTAAGTTCACACTATATTAGCTTAGTCATCTTAAGCTAAGCTGAGCTCTTTTTTCTTTTTTAAGACTATGACTTATATCTTACAACAATGATTATTAATTATCGTACCCAGAAGTCACTAGAACTTTATAATCCGATCAAAACCTTGACATTCGTAGCCATGTATACATGAATAATGGTTAGGATCAATTGTTGATTTGCAGCTTCTCATACTAACCTTTCTTAAAATCACATGACTTTAAATTTTTTTGAATACTCTAAGATTGCATATAAGAGTCATTTTAATCTCTAAAATTTAAAATTTGATTAATTAATTTCTTATTTTATAATAATGAATCACATTAATCTTTCAAATAAAAAATATTCATATCAATCCCTTAACAATACATTATTCAATTAAATTAATCCTTGAAAATAATAATTCTAATTCCAATTAATTAATCCATATTATAAAACCAAAATTCGTAATTTGCTAGAATTTGTCCTTCGGAAACTAATATGATTCATAATTATAAAATCAAAACTAATTAATCTAATTTTAAATTTTAGATACCAAAATCAACTCATCATATATGCGATTTAAAACCGAAGAAAATGAGTATCTCATTCTCTATTCCTAAAACCAATTTCAAATGACAGAAAAACCAAGAATGCGTATAGAGCCAATTAATTCAATATAAACCTACAAAATAACTTAATGCACATGACACCATAGCGCTAATAAGAACAAGAAAAATGGAAGCACCATATTGGAGTATTATTTTATGCTTATAGATTATGAAGATATCATATTAATTCATACTCTATTTATTATTGAATAAAGTGTGTAATCTATTTAAATGAAATTCATTTTCATCTAATAATAAATGAGATGTGAATTGAAGAATTTATTGGTGTAAGCATAAATAACAGAACTGTTATTTTACTCCAATGTACGAAGTGTATAAATAAACAAGTAGTAGTATTTGCTACTCTTGCCATCATAAACGTTGCGAGACAAGGTACACGTGGCGCCATGTCGACCCACCTGTCACCTTCACTCCCTCTTCGGATTCTCTGCCACTTCATCCCATCGCTTGTTGTCTTGTTCGGCTTAGTTTAGTTTAGTTTCTGCAAAACAAGCACACAATAATAAGCAACAACACACTCTCTCTCTCTCTCTCTCTACCCGTGAAGAAGCATTCACAACGCTTCTTCCCTCTTCCTTCACTTTCACTAAACCAAACGAAAACAAAAACAAAAAATCACAAACTCACACACTCACCAATTGGGGAAAAAGAAGAAGGAAAAACCAACTCTCCAATTTTCTTCTTTTTTTCTTTCAATGCCGCTACTTTCTTCCTTCTTCACATTCTTCTTCTTCTTCAATGCCGTTACAGTTACCGTTATCGTAACAGCAACAACGGAATTCGACTTCGGAACGTTAACGTTGAGCAGCCTGAAGCTGCTCGGCGACGCCCACTTGAACAACGGGACCGTGAGCCTCACGCGCGACCTCGCCGTCCCTACTTCCGGCTCCGGAAGGGCCCTATATTCCGTCCGATCAGATTCCGGCAACCGGGGACCAATTCTCCGGCGAGCTTCCGCACCTTCTTCTCATTCTCCGTCACAAACCTCAACCCTTCCTCCATCGGCGGCGGCCTCGCCTTCCTCCTCTCCCCGACGACGACTCCCTCGGCGCTGCCGGCGGCAGCCTCGGCCTCGCCGGAGACGCCGCATTCGTCGCCGTCGAATTCGACACGCTGATGGACCTCGAATTCAAGGACATTAACGGTAACCACGTTGGCGTGGACCTCAACACCATGGTTTCTACTCAGAGCTTCGATTTGGATTCCATTGATGTTGATCTCAAGAGCGGTGACACCGTGAACGCGTGGATCGAGTTCGATGGAACGACAAAGGGGTTGAGCGTTTGGGTCTCGTACTCGAATCTGAAACCAAAAGACCCGATTTTGACTATGAATCTCGATGCTGATAAGTATTTCAATGATTTCATGTATGTGGGGTTCTCTGGTTCTACACAAGGAAGCACAGAGATTCACAGTGTGGAATGGTGGAGTTTCAGCTCTTCTTTTGACTCTTCGGCGGCGGTGACTGAGGCGTCTCCGCCGCCGCCGCCGGCGGTTGCTCTGATGAACCCCGGTGCTAATTCTGTTGGGTCGCCGCCACCTTCTCTTGGGCCTTCTTCAGAACAGAAAGAGAGTAAGTCTTCTTCTTGTCACAATGGTTTGTGTAAGGAAGGTTTGGGTGCTGTTGCTGGTGTTGTAACTGCTGGTGCTTTTGTTCTTGCTCTGTTTGCTGGTGCTTTGATTTGGGTTTATTCCAAGAAGTTCAAGCGTGTTAAGAAGTGTGATTCTCTTGGCTCTGAGATCATCAAGATGCCTAAGCAGTTTAGCTATAAGGAGCTTAGGGCTGCTACTAAGTGCTTCAATGCTAATAGGATCATTGGTCATGGTGCTTTTGGTACTGTGTATAAGGGGATTTTGCCTGAGAATGGTGACATTGTTGCGGTTAAGAGGTGCAGTCATAGTAGTCAGGGTAAGAATGAGTTCTTGTCTGAGTTGTCCATAATTGGAACCCTTAGGCACAGGAATCTTGTTAGGCTTCAGGGTTGGTGCCATGAAAAAGGTGAGATTTTGTTGGTTTATGACTTGATGCCCAATGGGAGTTTAGATAAGGCTTTGTTTGAGGCCAGGACGCCTCTACCTTGGCCTCATAGGTGCAAGATTTTGTTTGGCGTTGCATCGGCATTGGCCTACTTGCATCAGGAATGTGAGAATCAGGTGATTCATAGGGATATTAAGACTAGTAACATAATGTTGGATGAAGGGTTCAATGCTAGGTTGGGGGATTTTGGTTTGGCAAGGCAGACTGAGCATGACAAGTCTCCGGATGCCACAGTGGCGGCCGGAACGATGGGGTACCTTGCGCCTGAGTATCTCCTCACAGGTAAAGCTACTGAGAAGACTGATGTGTTCAGTTACGGCGCTGTTGTCCTTGAGGTGGCTAGTGGGAGAAGGCCTATAGAGAAAGATGCCAATGCGGCTGGTAAAGTTGGGGTTAGCAGCAATTTGGTGGAATGGGTTTGGAGTTTGCACAGGGAAGGAAGGTTGCTAATGGCGGCTGATCCAAGGCTTGAGGGTGAGTTCGATGAGGGCGAGATGAGGAGGGTGCTCTTGGTTGGGCTAGCTTGCTCCCACCCGGACCCATTGGCTAGGCCTACTATGAGGAATGTGGTTCAGATGCTGGTTGGTGAGGCTGAAGTGCCTATTGTCCCAAGAACCAAGCCATCTACAGGTTTGAGTACCTCACACTCTCACCTCTTACTGAGCTTGCAAGATAGTGTATCTGACTGTGATGGAATAATCACCATTTCTACCTCCTCATCAGAGATCAGCTTCAATCTTGGAGATATAGTCTGATGATCATGGAAATCTTTGGCTGGGGGACCATGCCATTGTTAATTATTGACTCAATAGTGTAAATAGAGAAAGAGAGAGAGACATGTATTCATTTGTTCATCTATGTAAATGACAATAACATGCAATTAAGGAGCCTTGAGAAAGGAGTTTTGGGCTTTATGCAATTTCTGCCTCTACTGCTCATAATCCATGGCAGAGTGCTCCTGCTGGCGTACACATTTTTGCACAAGTTAATTGAAGTAGCTCATCTCGTTCTGCGGCTCAATGCAAGATGCTGGTGACTTGGTGTGGATTGTGGAATGTTATAGGCAATCTAGGGAAAGGTTAAGGAACCTTACGTACATTATTGTTCATGTTCTAATTGATGCCCATTTGTACTGGGCAAGTTGGAATTAAGTAACTGATGCTAAACAACTTTTCTTTGGGCAATTTGATTTAAGTTACCATGGTATAATAAAGATAGAAATTTATCTGAAGCCTTCTCCTTTGACCTCTCTACATGCGAATCCAGGTTTTGTATCTTCCACTAAGAAAATATATGGATATATAATTTTTTTTTTTCATTTTCTGTTTCTGTATATATGCATTCTTTGCATTACAGTCTTTTTTTTGTAACATTGATAGTTCTAAACTTCTAATTTTGTATCTCAAGGTTTTGCTCTAGCTCCTTCTTTCTTCAATTATTTGAATTAATTTGAGCTTCTAATGGCTCAGTTTCTCGTGTGGATTTCATTTATTGACATTTATATCATCTGATGAGTTAACCCTGAGTAATCCTATCTCCTATCCCAGGTCATGTCTATTGCATCAGTCTAATCTGAACTGCTGCTACACGTGACAAGCTAGAGTGAGGAAACATCATCTGATTTTAATCTCAGCAAAGCAATTTTTCCATCAATGAGATCACTTTTAATGGTTTGTTTATAGACATCTAGGACAATATGTAGCTCACTCTCCTAATGCAACAAGAAGACTCGGTTGTTGTTGTTATAGCAGTAGTATTTGTTTTCTTTTATTTTTTTATTTTTTGCCTAAGACCGCAAAATGTTCTCTCTGTTTCAATGGAGAGAGACAAGAGTGAGTGGATAACTTTTTCAGTGGGTGGACTTCCTTACGGCATTTGTTAATTCTTTATGGTTAAGGACATCATGAGCAGCAAAGTGTTTAGTGTATTACTGGCCAGTGTCTGTAGATTGATTATGAATTCTTTTGGAGTTTCAAGTGTGAAAGGTAAAGTCTTATATTGATTGAGAATAAATTAAGTGAAGAACATATAAGATAGGAAGACCTATAGATTCATTATAAGTTTTTTGGTCAAAATATAGTGTCTAGTCTGCTTGTGTGATTTTCTCATTTAACTCGTTGTTTGGATCTTCCCCAGTTGGGGATCTGATTATCTAGCCATCGGCTTCTGTTTCTGAGGATAGCTGTTGATAGGAATTTAACTCATAGGCTTTAGTCTTCTTCTTTCTTGCAATTCCTTTACGGTGCCATTAGAACTTTATTGTAGATAATTGTACGTGACGTGAGTATTGTCCTCTTGGCTCATTAAACACATCATATTGATGTTCAATAAGCTTCAAATCAGTTAGGTAATCTCTATCAAAAAAATAAAAAAGTCAGTTAGGTAATATGTGGTCCTTTTTTGGTTCCTTTGTATTGACAGCTAATCTTGAAATCTCAAGTAGGGTGGCCTTGTATAGGCCTACGTCTTTGATTTAATGACAAGACAAAGTGGACACTAGAGTAGGTAAAATGTCATAAGCAATTCTTCACTTCGTTTGGAACTCAAATATATCGGCGGATCAGTTTTATGCTAAGTTCTTATTTTAGATTCATCATGAACTTGTTATTATTAGTTATTAGATTAAATTATTCAATAAAAATAATAATAATTTAATGGTTAATAATATAAGATTTATAATAGATCTCAAAATAAAATATTGAGATCCACCTTATAATTTGTCTATTTGACATGTGACTCATTTATTCAGCAATCATGAACACGAACACCTACTTCCCTGGTCCTCACATTGACAATTCTACCTTGGTGGATCTCTCAGATCAAAATGTTGTAACACCTAGACTATAAATTGGGCCAAATGAACATATATCTATTCAAGAGGATGTTATCATAGGCTATCTTATACACATTCAGATATATACCATCCCTTTTTTTACCATTTCTTAAATTCATATCTTTGTGTTTTTTTTTCCTAAGAAAGCAAATACAAGTGGTTTTAGTCATGGGACAAGTCACTTCTTTGTTGGAAATGCTACTGTTGACAATATGGGGGTTACCATCAAGATTTTGTTACAAGTTGAAATTCCACTGTTCTTCATAATAACTTGTCCACTACATGAGTTCACAGTTACTGTTCTTGGTGATCTAGCTTGAATTCCAGGAATTCTTCAGGTTTGTGCTTGATGAATTGAATATGGTAGCTTGAAGTAATTACTTTGTTCAAGGCCATTGCGTGTAGTGTAGTTTAGATCAAGAGGTTACTAAGTCATCATTTTGCCAATTTTCCCCAAAATCAGCACCGTAAAATAAGCATGATGATTATTTGTGCAATGAATTTTAATGTTGACGGCTAACTGCATTTAAGCTAAAGAACAATGGAATGAGAATATCAGATGTTATATATACGTTCAAAAGAAGTTTATATAATTCAACCAGCTAGAAATAGAGTCTAAACCGTGGTGAATTGCAAATGATGAGTTTTTTTGTTTTAATTTTTTTTATCTTTTTTAACAAATCTTAATTGTGTGTATCTTAATTGTTTTCCTAGAAAATAAAAACGAGTACTTGAAGCATTTCTTATTATAAAATTTATAATTGTTTAAAGCATATGTGACACACAATAATCCAAGCCGAGATTACCTTTAGGGGGCGTGTGGTTCGTGAAATGTTTTATCATCCTGAAACCAAACATAAGAACAGGTCATTTCAAAATTATTTTCCTAATAGTGTTCTTGAGAATCCTATTAAATGAATGTAAAATCATGCATGAACCATACGTTTCATTAAAGCTTATAGTATATGTTACTCAAATAACATTGCTCTAGTGACCAAGAAAACTAGGATGCGAGCTCAACACTAAGACTATATTGGGAGGATAAAAATGAGGATAAGTTTTTTTGATTGAATTTTATATGTAAAATTACATATAAAATTAAATAATGAAAAGTTACTCATATTTTTACTCCTCAACTAAACATACTATTATCATGTGCCCTTTGATTCACGTCACAATTTATTCTGGTTCTTCAATATGTACATTTGCTACTAAAAGCCCTATAACTCATGAACGCACCCAAATATATTTACAATTGAGGCAAATTCTGCAATACTCCTTGCCAAGTATCGCGTGTCATACTCCTTGTAATTTCAACCGTTCATCTTGATATCAGCGGCTGAGATTACATGTGGAACATCTCTATAGCACACTGATTGCTGGTGAACAATAGAAGCATCCCTCTCTCCCATTCTTTCTCTCTCTCTTTTCCAACTTTCACTTGGCGCCACTATCGGCGGCGAGCTCACTACAACAGGCCGCGAATGTCGCTGCCTTCCCACCACCTCGAGCCCCTCGAGTCCGCCACCTCTCAAATCCCCCATCCCTAAATACATACCCCTTCCCAACAAATCCCAATAACAAACACCACCAACCCCGCCATGAAGCTCCACTCACCCGCGACGGCCCCATGACCTGCGATTCATCGTCTTCGGCTAATCCAACGTCCAATCGGAGTTCCCGTCGAGGTTCACGGAGAGTGGAGACCCCAAAAGTGAAGCACACGTCCCCGCCATTAGGGGTTGTTGTTCTTACCCTTGGGGCCGGCCACCATGCCACGGAAATAATAATAATAATAATAATAAAAAGAACGTATGCGTGTGTGAGGGTGGCTCTATTTTTTTTTTTTTGGAAGGGGTGTCCAAACTAACATTGTAGGTGGTGACAACTGGCTAGGAGTAATTGAATGAAGGGGTGGGATTGGCCACTGAGGCAGCTTAGCGAGGGTGGTGCATCTATGGTCTAGCAGGAACAAATTTTAATGTGATTCAAGTGTGTGGTGGTCCCTCCCAACTTTAGAAAGAGCACCACAACCTTCGCCACACTTGAAATCTGAACTCCTAAGAGGAAAGACTTTTCCTCTCTGCGGCTGGCCTGTTTGTTCACCAAATCATGTTTGCTGGGCTTTTTGCTCAATTAATGTCCAACTTGGGTGTTTGAAACATTTACATAATTGATATTACTTTATCTCTTTTAAAATATATGTCAATTTAAGATAAATATAGATTTTAAAAAAAATAATAAATAATATTAGTAATTGATTAAAATATAGTAAATGAATTGATACATTTTTACATATTAGTTAATATAGTACAATATTCAAAGCTAATATTAAATAAAATGCTTTGAACATGTGAAATTAACTAGGAATATTATTGGAAGAAAAAATTATTACTTTATTAAAATATAAAATTGATAGATATTTTAAAATATGAAATTACCTAAAAGTTGAAATATTCTGAAAGGGATGAAATAATATTTATCTTCCAATTTGAGAGGAAGTACTTGGAGGTATAGACAGAAAGATTATTTGACAAATAATGGTTAATAATTGTCGGTCGTAGAGTTAGTTAGGTCATAAACCTTTAGAATAGTTGTAGTTAATCTGCCTGATGTATATATACTCTTCTCATTGAGTTAATCAATGATTTTGCATTTCATCACATTGAAAGACTGTTATTAGGGGATACCATAAAACTAATTTTAAAACAATGAAGTACTCATTCTTTAAATATATTGTTAATACTTTTTATATATTGCATAAAAGAAAGTTATTAATCAAAATCATTCAAACTTTATAATCTTAATTATAAAGTTAAAAATATAAATAAAATGAAATGAAAAGAACTCCTGCAATTAAAGTCGTCGATACTATTTTTGAGTCTTTAACAAGGTATCTCTAAATATTACTGTCATACCGTGAGACTTACAAGATTCTCTCAGTAGTTTTATTTTTTTGTCGGACTATTGATGAAAGTTTATAATGTCAAACTATACATAACAATAACTTTTCCTAGGACCATAGTAAAGTTCGAAAGAAAGCTCACCCCATAACCTCCATCTGCTTGATTCAAAGCGGAGTCTTAGTAACCTCCTTATCACAAAAAAGCGGAGTCTTAGTACGTGAAACAGTAAAAATAATAGACATCAAATTATTGAAACCCAATAGAAAGATGAGTATAGCTTTAAACAAAATCTTAAGAATAATACGAGACAGAAAATTTGAACAAGTTTTTAGGGAAGCTAAGAATAACTTGCACACGAGAAAATAAAATAAATCCTACTAAAAATTCTCTATGTATTTAATACATGTAGGTTCCCTGTCAATCAAAAACTAGCAAGAGTTGAAAATTGGCTTCACTCACTCAAATATACTCCCTAATTCATATATTAAAAAAAAAGACATAAACTCACCCTTCCAATACGGTTATTACATTGATATGATAATCAAAATTATCTAAGCTCAAGGCTCTAGCAAACACCATTCATCTTCTCATTCATCCTCTTCCTCTCCATCACAAACTTCTTCCAAACAGTAGTGATCTCCCTCTGTGTCTCCAAGCACTCTTCTTAGCAACCATCACTTTGCCATTATCCTTCACACCTTCTTCTCCAGTAACGGTTATGGTGGTGCTACTCACCACCTTAGCAGGTAGCAAATCAAGCTCGTGAACAACTTTTTGGACATCAATGACAAGGCGCTCGGCAAGGGTGCGTGAGAAGTCTTCCTGATGACGACACGAAGCACGGTCACGTGTTGTGCATCTGGGGGCATGGTGTATGCTGGCACTATCCAACCAAAGCGCCTCAGCATGTCGGAGATTTGAAACTCGTCAAAGTGGTTGTGGTCCTTCAATGTGAAAGCCACTAATGGCACACCATCGTCTTTGGAAACGATGTTGAAGCGACCCGTTTTCTGAGTCCTTCCTTGAGCACTATCATGTTATCTCTGCAATTTTCCATGACATTTCTATATCCCTACATACCCAATTAAAACAAAGGAATTATATATGAGTAATATTACATATCTAAAAAAATTTAAAAGAATCTTTGATAGAAATCACGATGATTATTGGATGAAATAAAGTGGTATGACAGAATTCATCTAAAGATTAATAATTGTAACATATTATTTTGGATACAAAATTCTAAAAAGTTTATGATTATTGTATAGTATTTCCCATTATATATATATATGTATTAAATCATTATGTTATGACTATGAAGTATTATATTGATTTTGAACTTTGAAGTGAATATACCTGACTTTCTAATTTTAAAAGAAGTACAACTTAAACAAGCCTTGTCCTAATGAATAAAAAATTATGTGCTCTAAAGAACAAACAATTGTTATTGCTTTAATCGATTGGTTGTATGTCACATTAATTTCTGATGATGATGGAGATAAAGATGGTTCTTGAGAATAAGTGATTGGAAAATAAAGACAAATGGCGTAACAAGCAATCAATAGATTTGAACAAAAACAATAATTGGCTCTTAGACGATATAAATTTATGTTTTTTTTTTATAGTTTTATAAGTGTGTGAATAGGAAGGGTAGAATAACACAACATAAATCATTAATGGATGTCTTAATACCTCATAACCCAAACGAATTAGTTGGTAATACTGAGCAATGACTTGGCTGGAACCTGCATTGCATATTGCATGAAAGAAATCAGTATGATCAAGCATATGAACCAATAAATTAAATGGCACAAAGTTAAAATAGTTCAGCTCAGTTTTAGCTAGTTTGAAGTTTAGACCAATTGATGAGTAGTGTCAATTATATATTACCTTTGGAGAAGTTGAGGGTAAATGTGGGTTGATCAGCTCCAAGATAGTTGATATGGAAGATGAGTTCCTCAGGAAGGTCTTCCTTGCTTCTCCAGATGACCCAACCAATACCAGCATAGACTAGACCATACTTGTGCCCACTAACATTGATGCTCTTCACTAATGGTAACCTGAAGTCCCACTCAAGCTCTGGATAAATAAATGGCGCTATGAATCCACCGCTAGCTGCATCCACATGAATTGGAGTGTCCCATCTAATAATAAAGGATTTTTTTCACATGTCAATTCAAGTCTTAAATTTAGTTGGAGAATAAGTAGTTAACCCTCCAATCGATGTTTGCAACACCCATTAAGGATGTATTTAGTTGAAGAATAAAAATAAGGATAAAAATTCCATGAATTAATTCCATGAGTAAGTTTACACATGATATTCATCCATAACAATTTCACCCTCATTTTTATTTTCTAATCAAATGCATCCTTACAGAGAGAGAGAGAGAGAGAGGAAAGATCTATATATACCCAGTTTCCTTATTCTTTTCAATTAGAAGATCATTTAAGCGCTTGACATCTTCAAATTCTCCATTAAGTGTGGAACCAAGGATGGCAGCAACACAAATTGTGTTCTCATCCACCATCTCCACGGCCTTCTCAGGGTCCATTACATAGTATCCATCACTCAACTTAACCTCTTTCAGTTCCACCTCGAAGTACCTTGCAAATTTCTCCCAGCAAACCTTTCACAAGACCAAAATTCAACTTGATCAATGACTAAATACTACAAAAATTAGTAGTAGAATTTTCATAAGCAATTATCAACATCATGTTTGAGTGTAAAACAACTTTACATTACCCGCGAATAAAATTTTAAGAAATTATCAAATTATAGTGGATAATTATCATGGTGTATAGTTATCAGCTCTAATTTAGTAATTTTGTGACATTGTATTGTCCGAAAATTTAAAATTGTTTTATAATGATAATGCATAGAAATTAATCTTTATATTATGTGGTTAGATTTTTTTTTTTGTCATGACCCAAAATATAAGGGTGACAAATAGATTGAACCCGTCAACCTATCAACTTTTTAGGGAATGCGTGGGTTGACACTTCCAACACAAATTACTATGGTAACTTTTCAGGTTTATGCCAACCCATCATATGTTGAGATCGGTTAGCAATATAGCTACAAATATAATAAAAAATGAATTGGCTCGTGAATTTGTTATTTTTAGGTAAGAAAGATTAATATTTTTAACCAAATAATAAAACGGGTCAACTCATCCCACCTGTCCTGTCCCATTTGCCACCCCTAGAGAAATGTAACCAAAATGTATTTATTTATACCTGAACATTGGCACCAGTGACAATGTTGGGTTTGTCATAAGGCTTCCCTTCTTGTTTCCTTTTGTTCTGCCACTTCCTTTTGAAAGCCAATCCAGCCAACATTATGGCCTCCGACGAGCCAACCGTGCCAACACCAACTGCAGCTTCTGACTCTCCAAGGGGTGCATTGAAAAGATGAGCTATCATGTTAACACACCGATTCTGCAGAATGCATAGACATTAGACAAGTCAAAATGGTATTGTCAGATCAAATACACAGGGCGCAAATCAATTTTACAATAAATGTCTCCGGGCCTTATATCTTGTAACTGTATGATGAAATTCATTTTAATTTTGTGCTACAAAAGACTCATGAAATTTAATTGATTTTGCTGATGGATTCAATTTCTGGATCAAGCTATCTATAGTTTTAATTATCAAACAACTTAAAATGTGTGGAATATAAACCATTAAACCATCTCATATACAATCGAAGATTCACAATACCACGCAGGCATAGAACCTAAATATATAGATAGGGAATAATGAACTGCCTATATTTTGGGAGGAGGTTCTAAAATTTAACATGATTTAATCTTTTTTCAGTTGATGCCAAGGATGCACCCAAATAATCACAATAATTTGTACTCCACGCATATGATGTGACTATTAACAATTGATGGAATAATTTTCACGAAATAAATAGTAAGAAATTAAAAAGGTATATTTATTATTATTATTTATCAGCTTTAATTTACAAGCAGTTATATGGAGAAAGGAAAAGGAAAACTGCCCCACGGATGTCATCTCAATGTTATCCTTACCTAGTGTGTTCGTATAGAAAGTGCAATTAAGAATTTATTTTTTCACATTTTTCTTTCGTTAGGAAGATGACATTCACAATGTAATATTGTTTTTGGTTCCAATCTCATCATGAATTAGGTTAAGTTCCATTATATGCTAGTGGAGTCTAGGAGACTCTCACTATAGGCTTAATTGGGGGAGGAATAATGAAAAGAAAGGGATTTATCATCTCCCATCAAAACTGGGGGCGCTACAATATTTCCTTTTTTTTTTTTTGTCTAATTGTTGTTATTTTAGATCTCTCGTCTCATTATTTTTAAGGTAATTATATCATTTTATTGTCAGAATAAATTATTTTCTTTTTATTTAATCTTTTTTAGTTTTTTTTTTCAATGGTCGAAATCTATTTTGAATTTTTTTTATTAAGTTTTCCTGGCTCCAAATTAACAAGTCGGTCCCAACTGCCAGAACAAAAGATTAGCCCCTAATGTACTTTAATTGGACAACAGGACTTTATGGTTGCTTGCCATTGACTAAGGCACGCATCATAAGTTTATGGGGCCCCCAATTGAAAGGTCACATGGCTGTGTAACATCATTAAACAAACAATAAAAGCTCATGACCAAAAAAGAAACGAATAATAGAAGCTAACCCTACAGATGAGTTGTTGACCTAAAAAAGAAAAAATTACAGATGACAAATAAAAAGTTATAAAAAGATAAAATGGAATTTAAATCAATAAAGCATATGCGGTGTAAAAAAATCAATAAAGCATACATTTTTTTTTTCATTTTTAAGTTGACAGGTTAAAAAATTGAAAATAAATTGTACTTGGATTTCGCAAATGAGCCATGTTATAGTTCTCGAGCTGGGTGATCACAACCTTTAGACTACAATTTTCCATGGCATGGGAAGGTAAAATTAGGGATATGGTTAGCACTTCTTTGCTCTGTTCCCTGACCGCTGCTCTCGCTTTTAGTCATACGAAAATATATACTATAATACCTAAGGGTTTTGGTAACAGGTGGTAAAGGATACCAAAAAGACTAAGCTTTGTTTGGCAAAGGAAAAAATAAAGAGGAAAGAAAGGGAGGGGAAAGAAATGGAGAGGAAAGAAGTTGAGTGGATTTTTAATTTCCTTAAGAATATTTGGATGAAAGGAAAATAAAAAGGAAGGATATAGAAGAAAAATAATTTTTTTTGTTTGCTTGAAAGAAAAAGTTAAAGAAAAGAAAGAAATGATATCAAATGACATCTTTGTTCTGTATTTTTATTTTATATAATAATTTTATTCAATAAAATCAAATAGAAAATTTAACAATTTTTTAATATAACAAATCTAAAATAATATCAATCTAATAATTAAGAACAATATAATAAAAACAACTCATTTCAAATTACTTAAAATAAAAAGATTATCACCATGGGCGGTGAATTTGGCGGTCTCTTCTCATGCTCGAAACAAAATATTGGTCATCAATGGAATATGATTGCTAGTTAGGTGTTTTTACTGTTGAAATCAAATTAGGTTGGCTTTGCAAATGCTGGTCTAATGAGAACCAACTCATGAATATCAACTGAAGCTTTGACCATGTGCCTCAGAGTGAGACACATATACACCCTATAGCTGCAGTGACGGAGAGCAAACGGCATGCTTCATATGAGAGCATGACTAGTTTTGAAAGACAGAAGTATCACCCGTTCTTCCACACATTTTTCCATCCACATGAGGGAAGAAAAATTTTGGATGGGTCCACACCCATTTTAATACTGTGCAACATTTCCTTTCTCAATTTGTTTGCATTAGACAATGAAAAATTACTTTCTTCCCTCCACTCTCAATCCTTCCTTTCAATTTTCTTTCAACAAATAGGGCTTAAAAGAGTAAGTTTTAAGATTTTTGAGTGATTTCGCATAAAAGTTTTCTTTCTCGAGACAAATCCTTCATTTTTTAATTCCTTAACTATGGGTTAAATAAACCCTATAAGTTTTTTTTATACTTTAAATTATATTAATCACAATAAGAATTAAATCTAGAACCTCATGCATGTTATCCAAACTACTTATCATTAGACCAATCATAGTGGCTTAAATAAACTCTATAATTAAATATAGGTTTTGGAGTTTTTAATAAAAAATATTTAATATACCATATTTTCTTACAATAACTTTATATTTATAATGTATAGAGGTATATGAAGATAAAACGAGTGTGAGCTCATCTACTTCTATACACTAAAGTTGTAAAATAATACTATACACCAAATATTTTCTCATTTTAATATTCACACTGTTTAATTTGTTATATACGAAAAACATTCATCAAAACTTTAGTCAAAAGAAGGAAACTTCATCTGCAACAGAAGAAAATGAAAGAAGAAGAGGTGGAAAAATGCGCAAAACGGTGTTGAATCAATTTCCCGCATGCATAGGCGCGGAACGCGGCTTTATTGGAGAGCCATAATCAGGATAGACTATTCTTAATTTCTTTTGTCATTTAATATTGATGTTCAACGTAAAATATCCTATATTTATATTTAGATTTTTCAGATCAGTGTTCTGGAAAAGCCTTTATATGTTGGGAGTTTCTCTGATGGGCCAAATTTTTTAAGGCCGATACTTTATAAGGTTTAGTGGCTATGATTAAACCATGTGTGCAATTTTATTTATATATATATATATTTGAAAATATATAGTGTAATTTATAGTTGAATACTAATCATTCATTGGTGATGTATATTAGTATCCTTAAAACTATATGGGGGGCAAAGGGATCTCCATATTTAATGATTTATATTATTTAATAAAATTAACACTTTTGTATAAAAGAAAAATGTGGCACTTTAATTACGTGATAAAATAGGTAAATATCAATTTATTAAGGATTTAATTTGGATATCGAAAAACTTATATTATCGTCCAATATTAAACCCATTCATTAAATAAGTTATCGGCACATTTTTATGAAGCCAATCTTTTTGCTGTTAGTTTTAGGTAATACACAAATTGAAATGCAAGAGATTTAGTATCAACCTAGCAGTTATGGTTCTTATCAAAATTTATTACTTCATTAAATTAATAAACTTGTTACAATTAAAAATAACCTTATAAAATAACAAAAATAATTTATAAAATTTGAAATTAAAGACTTGAAAAGTTAAATTAGACCATGAATATATGCAAATATATATTATGTGCTTTTTAATTTATAATTATATATTTATCAGCAAAAAAGCAAGTAATATAGTCGTACGTATGACTGAATTTAAGCATATTGTCTAATTTCTTGACTATTTTATTTAACAAAGTCCCAGTCGACGTACATAAACAGAAAGAGGAAAGTTCCGGTCTAGCTTTGGTAGGAAGAAAAGAATAATTTATCATTCAACCAGTCAAATTACTAAATTAACGTGCAAATCCGATGTGGCTTATATTAAAGAAAAAAAATAACTGCTTAAGTAAGTCTGTTTTGAAATTTTCTAAGAAAAAAGGTCTGTTTTAATTAAAATTAAAAGAGTAAAAAGTTTATTTATTTACTTTCAGTCATTTAATGAGCTATAATCACAACGTAGTATTTTATTAATTTAAGAATAAGCACCCTTTCTTTTTCAAAGAATAACCACAAACTCATTCAAACCTTAACAAAAATAGACAGATAGCACTAGAGAAGAGTATAGGCAGGAGAGGTAGAACTGATGAACAAGTGGCATCTTAGCGACCTTTCCTATGAAACTCCTGTTTCGTAATTATGGATGAGTATTTAACTATACATATAACTAGACGAGATGCATGGATAATTGCGATATATTATATATTTATATTAAAAAAAATTGTATTTGATGTTAAAATTGAATTTGATGCACAGATAACATATCTGCTATTTTTAGTCGTCCCTGCCAATCGGGCTAGTTTATAATAATAATACTCTATGTTAGCAAGAATTAAAGTCATAAAAAAAAGTCATCAAAAGTGACATTTACCTAATCCCAAAGGACAAATATAATTCATTATACAAAAAGTATGAATAATTATTATTAATAATGATAATAATGTTGGTGTATGTGGGACTTGCCTGGAGCTCAGTGGTGACAGGGTACTCGTCCATGTCGACGTAGTTCTTGTTAATGGCAGCCATGATGAGCTTGTCACACTCAGGCTCCATCCACGTTGTCACGAACGAGGCAAGATTCAGCCTAGGGTTTCCATCAAGCATCAACTCATCGTTTATGATCTGGTATGCCGCTTCCTTAGGGATCGATTCTTCCGGCATCTTAAATCTGCACTCATCATCAACCATATATACACATAGAAAATGTCAAAATGTATATATGAATTATTGGATACATGTAATTATGTATATGAACATGAACATGATCATCTTATATATATATATGCGAATTGATTACCTGGGAAGGGAGACGCGGACATAGCGCGAGGCAAAGGTTGAGTGGACGGAAACATCGGTCTGGGAGGCGGTTTTGGAGAGAACCATGATTGAATTGGAGATCTGATCGAGAGGTGTTTGATTTGATTATAACTAAAGTTAGAGAACAGAGAGATGAAGAAATGATAGGGTGTGTGAGTTGATCAGTTTTGGAATGGGGGTAGCTTGTCTGAGGAGAGGACACACTTCAATAAATAGAGTGGTGATCGATGCATGGTACGTAATAGTGCCATCTGTAAGGAAGGATCGACTTTATGAATGAAAATTACTAATCAAACACAAGAAAATTAGGATACATTTTGTTTGAATTTTTAGTTTTTTTAAAATTTATGAGGGAAAAATTAAAAATTTTAAAAATTTGGTTAAAATTTTTAATTTTTTTTTATAAATTTTGAAAAATTAAAATAAAAACTGAAAATTCAAATCAAACAGAGTCATGTCCTAGCTACTACACGTTTCTTTTCGAGAAACTAAACACGGTTTCCTCCCTTTCGTTTTTGTCTTTTTCTTTTTCTTTTTACTTCATGATCTATGATCAAGTCTTGGAGTGTATTCTTTTTCCATTTTTAGTTAACCAACAATATTGTAGATTTAATAGAAATTCAGGTTCCTATTGTATGTTTGGTTTAAATGATTTTGATAATTATTCATTTTAAATACGATTGCATTTGGTAAAGAGGGTGACATTTGTGGTGTATAATAAAGAGAAGGCAAATAGAGAAATAGAATACTTAAAATGAAGAATATATGTGCTACACGCCGCGTAAAGTTGAAATTATAGAGGATTGTTGATTTGTGGTAGAGAGGATTTTCATTTTTTTTTTTTTCACATATATCTATCCAGAGCAATTATATTTGAGTATTTGATATCTCAATAAAACCACCACTGACAGATATAGAAATTTTAGATAATGAAAACAAAAAAATATATAAATATAATAAAAATTTTCAAATAATTTTTATATTAATTTAGGGACAAACTTAAAAAAATAATAAGGACAAACTATATATATATATATCTAAGAAAAATTTCAAACTTTAGTTAAGTATGAGCCCCATACACAATTCACGACACTCTCCAATCAATCAATATTTGTATACATTGGGCTTGAATTCGGAAGAGGTAGTTAAGGGAAAGGAGTATTAGTCAAACCGAACTATCGTGAAGTTTTGGATGCCACTTTTGTGGCTACCCGTCATAAAGCACAATGCGCGTCAAAATAAGTTAGTACAACAAAAGGTCAAGAATCATATTTAAGTAGCAAGTCGGCAATGCACGGTGCTTAATTTTGAAAAATTGTCAGAGAGGGAACATGTAGTTTGCATATGATTCTAGAAAATTTAAGAGGTGCGAGGAAGGCATAAATTCCATTCTCATTAGTAAAATTTACTTTGCTCTGAAGCAAACAAGAATGTTTAAGAGAATAAAAGTAAGAGAGACGCATATCATTTTGTTCTTCTATTTCCTTCTTAGAAACATGATATTCCTTGGGCCTTTGGATTTTTAAAATACATGACAGTGAAATCAGAGCAATGGCGAAGTTCGTGCTGCATCCAGACCACACAAAAAGAAAAGGTCGTGCTGCATAAGCCATATGCTTTCAAACAAAGAGACACATGTTCTGTTCATACCAGTATCTTCCTCCTTAAATAATTGTCAAATTTTAAATATCTATTGAAATTAAGTAAATAATTAAAAAAATATTAATGTTAAAAAAAGTTAAGGATAATTTATTAAATTGTCTTCCTTCCATTAATTTTTCTCTTATCAATTATTAATTAGTCAATAATATTTAATTTAGAAAGAATAATTAATACTATTTAAATTTTTTAAGTAGATAATTAGGTGAATTACATTTTCTTCTCTTGAAATTTGTTAAAATTCAACCTACCTCTCATCTAATTGTTCAATCTACATTGACCTTTCCTAATTTATCCATATTTAAATTGAATTACAAAAATGCCCCAGCCCCTTCCTCTCTTATCTCTCCATTTCCTCCGTTTCATGAAACTTCACATCCACCACGCCACCACCTGTCTCCTTCATGCCACCCCTCAGCATTGACGCAAGCAATAAAACCAAACCACAAAATCCCTCCCAAATAGATTGAATCTTCAAAGGAAAAAAAAGCAGCAAAACAGAGAAAAAGAAAAGTATACAACACACGGAAGGAAAATCATTCAATTAGGCATTTGGGGTTTGAAAGCATAAAATAGACAAAGGTAGCCTGGGTCTTGTTACTGTAGGCAACAATGATAGTGAGGGATGGCGACACCAGCGCTAGAGGTAGAAGGAAGGGGACCAGGGGTGCCATGTTAAAATCTACATATTTATTGTATAATTATATATATATTTTATATTATATATTCTAAAATTTGATCATCTTTATAATAGTATACATAATAAATAATAAAATCTTTTGATATAGTAGACATATGATATAAAAGTATGAAACGTATAAATATTTTAGAATATATTTTTTAAGATTTTTCTCTTATTAATTTATTTTATCCACTTAGTGAAATTTTTACTTACTGTTTGTTATTTATGATACTCTATTTTGATGTTAAATAATATATTGATACACATATATTTTATGTTGATCTTAGCTAAAAGATGTTTAAGAACAAAATTATTGACTCTTTTGCTAAGAGAAAGAGAGAATAAATAATGAAATAAACCCTAATTTATCAATAATTTGTATGAAAAATACTATATAGTAACTCATTTTATACTTTCTATACAACAATTTATTTTATTTTATATTATTTATGTTAACTAATTTGGCTCTCCTCTTCCAAAATTTCTGACTTCGCACTTGTCGTGCTAATATGAGCAATGGTTGTGGTTGAGATCATGGTGTCGATGGAGGCTAGTTCAACGGTAGTGAAGGCATCTAGAGCTGTTGACACGGAGTTTCATGGTGAAGGGTAGAGAATATGGTGTTCGGGTGGTCAGGTATAGACGATGGCGTATGGATGTCAAACTTGTGTGGTGTGCTGATGAGTGGGCTTTATTCGATGCATGGCGGATGTTAACAAGTCAGGGCACAGCTTTGATGCCACAGAGGAGGCTGGGCACAACGATTTGTGGTACGACAAGGTAGACAACAATCTGAAGCAGCAAAGCTCATGGTAGCAAAAGCGCATGGCAATGGTAGCTAATGGGGTTGCTAAGCTCAAGGTGGTGTGGTTGGGCTTGGTTCTGGCTTTCTCTATTTGTGTTTAAATGTTTGCACAAAAGAAGCCCTAAGTTGATGTCTCTAGGAGGTTGTTGAAGCGATGGAGGTGAATTTCATAGGATCAAGAGGAAATGGAGAGATGAGGAAGGAAGAGTGGGGGTATTTTTGGTAATTTATCCCAAAAATTGATAAATAATAAGGAGAACTTAATGTAGGATGGACAACTAGAGAAGATGTAGTTAAATTTTAACAAACCTCAAGGAAAGTGAATGTAATTTGCCCTAATTATTTTTATAAAAAAGATGTCTTTGCAATGGACAATTATTCAAGTATATTGAGAGAAATTGTGTTATTTAAACTCGTTTAATTTGATATATCATGTTAACTCATCCATTATTTATCATTGACAACGACCACAAAATATTTAAAATAAAAAGCATATCATTTCAATGGTAAACTATGAATGAATCGAAACAATATGCTAAATGAAATGAGTAAATTGATATTTTTTTCAATGAAGAAAGGGTTGCTTTATCTTAAGATCAGGTGTAACAACCATCAAATAAGTCAATAGAAAAAAAAAAGGGGCTCAAGAGCACATTCTAAGGTCTAGAAACTAGAATTGTATAATTTTCAAATTCAAAGGAAGACTAAGTATTCAAGATGCTTTTTCAATTACCATATATATGATGAGTGAAGGAATATTCGTGCAACTTTATTTATTTTGTCCTTTTGGGAAAAGGAAATTCAGTAGTGAATTTGACAAGGAAAACGGGGATAAATAGGTTATGGATATGGTATGGAAACAATGGGCAGTTTGGAACAATTTTTGTGTTATTGTTTTTTAAAACTATTTTAAAAATCAAGTTTAAAAACAGTTTTTAAAAATTAAAGTTTGAGAATCTATTTAGATAAGTTTTTCAAGGAATCATAAATCCCCATTTCCCCAAAATCAATGTAACTCACCAAAGAAAAGGAACAAAGGGTTGAAACTATGGAGGCGGTCCGAGGTCCTATGCGAGGGGCTCTGTGGTGGCCGGTGATGGGTGGATCGTGATCCTGAAGTCGCAAAGTCGTGATTGAACCTTGCAAAGCATATCGAGCAAAATCGAAGCTGGAGTGGACAAAAAGAGGTGGTGGTCAACCGGTCCTAGCAAAGGGCCGCTCGCGATGGTACCAGAGCTAGGTGAATCGCCACGATCGGTCTTATGCGAAGCCGCTGGTCCTATGCAAGCAAATCGAAGCTGAAGGGACAAAAGGAATGGTGGTCAATCGATCCTAGTCGCGGTGCGTCGGTGCTTAAGAGATGGGACAAGATTTTGTTTTCGTTTTGTAAAACACCTAAAAGTTGTTTTCTATTTTCAGTTTTTAAAAGTCAAAAAGTGTTTTTTAATTTTTAAAACTAACATTAAGAAAACAAGTTATCAAACAACTTATTTGAGTTTTTTGTTTTTAAAAATCAAAAACTATTTTAAAAAATACATTCCAACGGCCCAAATATTCTTCATAAACAAATGATGTATTGCAAAGGGAACATTCCCCCTCAAGCGGAAGTGGAGTAGTCTAGTGGTGCATGGCCTCGCCGGCTTGGTCAACAAAAAAGTTCTCTCTTAACTTTGCATGCTTGATTGAGGAATAAAAATATGAGTACATTTTTCATGGATAAAGTTTGTGTAATTTATCCATAAAAATTTACACCCTATTTTTATCCTCTAACCAAACGCACTTAAGAGTAAATATCAATTCAATCCTTCAAGAATATTATGTTAGACAATTTAGTCTCCCAAGGAAATAAATCCCAATAATGGTCCCTCAAGAATTGAAACATAGAACAAATTAGTCTCTCAATTAACTCTCCATTAATATAATGACACACATGGTGCGTTACAACATTGATGTGTCATATGAATTACACATTAACATCCAAACAACATCATTTTGGAAGGATTTAAGAATCACTTTCTGTATTCAAGAAATTACTTCCCTTACATCATGTAGTTATAAGTTTTTGGAAAAAATAAACATTGAAATATTGTCGTATTGCTCAAGAGGCGTGAGGTCTGATTCTCACATATAATATGATGTGCTACATAATTGAATTAACATGCCACACTTGGCATTTTAAGGTTTAATGGATAGATTTTAGAGGACTAACTCTCTTAACTTCAAATTCCTGAGGGACCACAAAATTTTTTTCTTATAACCAAATTATCCGGTGTAATATTCCTAAGGACCGAGTTGGGTGCTTTGGTAAAGAAGAGAAGTACAACACAACTAGGAAGCTAAATCACGCAGAAGAGCATTGAGTTGGGTGTTTACTCTGACTTTAAGAAATTCTTAAATGATTTCAAAATTAAAAATATTATTTTATATTTCTTAATACTTGACGTGTTAATTTTTATATTAAAATTTAGTTCACATAAAAATAATTTTCAATAACTAATTAATTTGTCTGATACTATTACAGCAAATGGTTTTTATTTTTGGGTCAGAACGGCAAACGGGTTTAAATGAGTGAACGAAGGCTTAAGCCAAACTTTACTCCATGCCATTACACGGTCTGAACTGTGGAGACAAGTCAAGTTCAGCACACTCTGCTGTTTCCTGGTTTTGAAACTGGAAATGTTCAAATTAGACTTTCCAACAAACTTCCAGATCTAAGAAACCCATTTGTCATCTTTTTATATTTTCTCTCTTTTGGATCGACGCATTGTTGTTAACAGACAACATAATAAACAAAACGTGCTTTCCCTCAGACAAAATAAAATATCTCTCATGGGAATTTAGAAGTTCCAATGACTATTTTGAAACGAAATGACTTATATTTAGACATAATATTTATATTGAAGTAATTTCTTTCAGATGACCAAATTACAAGTTTTAAAAAATATCTGCTTTTTGCTTTATTAGAATATCATCCACACATATTAAAGAAAATTAAAAAAAATACTTGTTTTAATGAGATTGATCATTATGGGATCTAGTGGCCACAAGGGCGGTGATGTTGGTGGAGCTTGATCGCATATGGGATCTGATTGGTGTTGGATTGAGGACAAGATTTTTTTCATTTGGGTCCCTGGGGTTAGTTTTAGATGAATCAATTTCAAAAGTCCCCACATGCAATTTTATAATCGAACGCTACATCATTGCCCATGTGGGCCAGTATTGAATAAGCGGTCTAATGAGCTGGCATTATGAAAGGACAACGATCTCTTTAATTTCAATTTTCAATTTTAATTTTTTAGATTTTATTAAAAAAATATAGAAAATTATGAAAATTTTATTTTTTGTGGCTTGAAAAGATGGCCTAAAATATAAGTACTCTTTTTAATTGTAGGCTTCTATAAAATAGAAGGCTATGAATTAACATCTCTATGTCATTGATTGCATGGATGGCTACAGGATTTTTTTTTGTTGTCGATAAATTGAAGTTTTCTTTTATTTTGTAAATCCATCTCAAACATAACATATTTTCTCATTGAAAAGTTTGTTTTTCCTTCTCTTTTATTTTCATTTGGTTGAGAGTTTTGAATGTATACACAATACTTATGAGATGTATTTATGTTTGGGATCCTGAGAAGTATATAAACTTCTTTTGTGTTTTCCATTATATTTTTATATGTCAACTATAAAAAGTTGCTTTGACCACTGAACATAGACTATAAGTTGGCATTCTTTTAATTTTTAAATCATTTGAATTTTGAAAGGATTTAGATGGAAATCAATTAATTTTAAAACTTGTATACAAATCAAATTATTTCATTTCTTATTTTAATCATTCCACACACACTCTATTGAATTGTAGTTTAAGTAGTTAATCTATCTAATGTATATATTCCAGATAAATGTTATATCCTCCTAATAAATCCTCCTCAACATCCCATAATTACTAAATGAGGTAAAAAAAGGTATATATAATCAATAATGTTTTGGAATCTTAAATAGTAATCAATTACTTTTTATTTAGCAATTAAGAGGATATTTAGGAGGATAAACCATTTCTCATAATTATATACTCTTCTCATTAAGTTAATCAATCACCTTGCATTTCATCACATTAAAAGATTGTTATTAGGAGGATACCATAGAACTAATTTTAAGACAATGAAGTACTCATTCTATAAATATATATTTTAACATTTTTTTTATGTATTCCAGTAAAAGAAAGTTATTAATCAATATCATTCAATCTTTATAATCTTATATAACATTAAAAATATAAATAAAATAAAAATGATAACAATACATGCAATTAAAGTCGTCAATATTACTTTTGAGTCTTTGACAAGGTATCTCCATAAATATAACCGTGAGACTTAAACATCCTTTTATTAATTTTTTGGTCAGACGACTATTGATGAAAGTTTATAATGTCAAACTACACATAACAATAACTTTTCCTAGGACCGAAGCAAAGTTCGAAAGAAAGCTTACCCCATAAGCTCCATTTGCATATTTAGAGCCGAGTCTTAGTAAGTGAAAGCGTAAAAATAATAGACATCAAATTATTGAAACCCAATAGAAAGATGAGTATAGCTTTAAACAAAATCTTAAGAAAAATAAGAGACAGAAAATTTGATAAGTTTTTGGGAAAGCTAAGAATAACTTGCACACGAGAAAATAAAATAAATCCTACTAAGACTACTCTATATGCATTAAATACATATAAAACTATTGGGCAGCAAAAATAAAAGAATTACAAACAAAATAAGCACACAAAAGTTAACTTGGTTACATTCACAACTTCATAAATCCATCCAAAATCTTTCACTATATGCAACTTTTAAATGATTAGCTACATACTATCCTTACAAATATTTGATTACATGGACGGCTCCTAAAAACCATTCATACAAAAGATTACTCTCACTCTTGGACAATGACTAATGCCAACAACCAAATGACATATTTATAGGCCAACATTCTTGCAAAATTTTCACTTCTTCTCGATGTGGGACTTTGGGTTAAATCCCAATAAATCCTCCTTTTAATCCAAAGTCATACTCCCTTCACTTATATCACTGATGCACATAAAATATGCTGATTGGCTACCACATTGCAAAGAAAACTTTCGATACAAATTATCTTCACTTGCATCATTGTTACTCATGGAATTGTCACGACCTTATTTGGACACATGAATGACACGTGAGATACCTCATTCCCATGTAAGCTCGTGACCTGCGATGCTCTATATGCATAGTTAATTACAATTAGTTTAAAACGTAATTTCATTTTCTACATACAAATCACCTGTTATTAAGCCATAGAATCAAGATCAAATCTCATAATCTGTCTCTAAAGTTCGAAGTTATAGTAACAACATAGTATATAAAGTTGGTTTATACAAAATAGCCAAAGGTAAAGTTTCATAAATATAGGTCAAGATAACATCATAATATGTACGAACTCTATAACATGCTCTACGATCAGATCTTGCAATAATATTGGAGTACTTCTAGAAATAAACAACAAACACTTCACCCCTGAAAGCTCACCATTGAAACTCTAGTGCTACTAAGATGATGTCGGCTGGGAAACCCAGCGGCTTCTATCTGTAAATAGAGGAAGGAAGAGAAAGGTGAGTTTCGCTATCAAAACTCAGTGAGTGAATCCCCATTTGCAACCCCTCTTCATGAGACGTCAAAGAACAATGCATAAGTTCATAATAACATTATAACAATTCTAAAACATTTCATATATACATATATATAATCAAAATCATGATTTTCCATAAATCAGATCAATAATACTCTAATAGAGAAACAGGAATCTATACTCTATGATCTATCAGGGATCTAACGTGGACACCTATATAGGTTCCATTCTCTCTATAAGATTGTCCTAAGGGCAACTTGGTACCAAGGTTAACGATCATGCAACGTTAACTCGCCTCCTATTTCTCTATAATTACGTTTAAACTAGTTTATTCATAACTCAAGTAAATCTGAAACCTTTTAAATCTCTAAGTACTCTGAGAGCTCTGAATCCATGTAACTCTAACACTGACCTTAGCATAACTATGACTATGAAATTGTGTCCAACGGATCACCCTCTGGAGACATTGTGATTTCAGGTCCAATATGTATCCAATGTCCTAAGTCATATGAAGATTCGTGCTCTAAAATCCTTTTATATTTGAGTTTATAAATCAATTCTCAACAACATTCTTTCATAAGCTTGAAAATTCTAAAATCATAATAACATTCCTGAAAATCTCAAGGCTCTCCAATAATCACTTGCATAATCCATATTCAACATAAAACAAATATTTTAATAATCATAAATTTCTAATAATCACAATTAAAACCAACTCTAAATAGAATCATTTTATCAATAATGGTCCTATGAGTTTTCTAAAACATAGTTCATGCTAATTTAAAAACCAGTTTCATAAATAAACAAAAGTATCAAATCTTGTGCCATAATCTTTAAAAATCATACTTTAAGTCATAATTTCATGAAAATAGCTCTAATGGATAACATAGAGATCACAAGTGCAAACTCACTCACTTAGTGGGGTGAACAATGAGGATCTATCCTGACGGAGCTCCTTGGAGCAAGAGCAATCCTGATATCTAACATAGGAGTCATAGTACTCTATATTAACTTCTAGAAATCACTAGATAACTCATATCTGACTCTAATACTAAGGAGGAACATCACCTCTTGGATAACATGGAGAAATAGCAAGACCAACCTCAAGAACAAAGGGGAAATGGAAGAAAATGAGTGGAAATATCAAAATCTCTTACGTTTCAGCTTTGGAAAGGAAATATTGGAGTTAGATTGAGTGAGAAAGGGTAGGAAAACAAGTTCTTCATGTTTGGGGGGTGAGGGTCGTGTTTCATGTTCTGAAACCCGAAATATGGGTTTTTAATAAAATTTTCAGCGCTAGCGCTCACGGAGCACCTGATTTTTCCTACATAGACCGTCTTACTATTCCTTAGCGCTACAATGCTCATCTCCATAATGATTTTTCTCCCAACTTTGAGCTATAATTCAAGTCCTGGTATGTATTGGACTGGATTATCTCAATATTCACTTATTTATATTTATATGTCTATATTAACTTTAAAACATAAATATAAATACAAAATACCCCCATTTGGATTGAAATAAAATATCAGGGAAATTAAAATCCCAACAAATCAAAATCCAAATTTTGGGTTTTAGTTCAAATCTGGAATTCTTGTGATTTTATAAACTTGTGGACTAAAAATGAAATGTTTAAATGTTTTATAAAATTTATTAAAAATCGTTCTTTAACTTGTTTTTCTTGTGGGAACAATTACCGGACTTTTTGGTTCCAAGAAAATGGTTCTATTATATAGCCCTCCAAAGGCATGTAAGATCCAGACTTAGTGAAATTTAGAATCTGAAACGCAGATGACTAGATAAGGGTAACTAGCACCTTTCTGGTTCAAAAAAAAATTTCTAACCTTTTTATTCAAAACTAGGTATTAGGAACACATCACCTGACCTCTACATTGCCATGAAAACTTTCGACACAAATCTAAATCAATGGCTCTGATACCACTTATTGGGCAAGAAGCAAAAAAAATACAAACAAATAGGCAATCCAAAATCTTTCACTACATGCAACTTTTGAATGGCTAAAATTGTAAATTATCCTTACAAATCTTTCATTACATGGACAACTCCTAAAAACTATCTATACAATGGATCACTCTTACTCTTGAAGGACGACTAACCAACAACCAAAGGTCATAAACTCTTGCAAAACTTTCACTTCTTTTCGATGTGAGACTTTGGGTTAAATCCCAATTGAAATATATATGTAGGTTCCCCCGTCAATCAAAAACTAGCAAGAGTAGAAAATAGCTTCATTCGCTCAAATATATTTCCCTAGTTAATATATTTAAAAAAAACACAAACTCGCTCTTCCAATATGGTTATTACATTTATATGATCTTTAAAATTATCTAAGCTTAAGGCTCTAGCAAACACCATTTCTTCTCATTCATCCTCTTCCTCTCCACCACAAACTTCTTCCAGCAGGAGTGATTTCCCTCTGTGTCTCTAGAGCACTCTTCTTAGCAACCACCACCTTGCTATTATTCTTTACACCTTCTTGTCCGTTACTATTACGTGGTGTTGCTCACCACCTTAGCAGGAAACAAATCAAGCTCGTGAACGACTTTCTGGACATCAAGGACAAGGCGCTCGGCAAAGGTGCGTGAGAAGTCTTCCCTAATAACAACACGAAGCACGGTCACATGTTGTGCATCTGGGGGCATGGTGTATGCTGGCACTATCCAACCAAAGCGCCTTAGCATGTCGGAGATTTGGAACTCGTCAAAGTGGTTGTGGTCCTTCAATGTGAAGGCCACCAATGGTACACCTTCATCTTTGGATATGATGTTGAAGCGGCCCATCTTTTCGAGTCCTTCCTTGAGTACTATCATGTTATCTCTACAATTTTCCATGACATTTCTATATCCCTACAGACCCAATAAAGACAAAGCAATTATATATGAGTAATGTTATACATTTAGAAAAATATAAAAGAATCTTTGATGGAAATCACGATAATTGCTGGATGAAATAATAAAGTGATATGACCTATTAGTTTATCTAAAGGTTAATAATTGTAACATATTATTTAATTTCGATACAAAATTCTGGTAAAGTTTATGATTATTGTATAGTATTTCCCATCATACATACATACATATATATATATATATATATATATATATCATTATGTTATGATTATGAAGTATTTAATGATTTTGAAGTGAATATACCTGACTTTCTAATTTTAAAACAAGTACAACTTAAACAAGCCTTGTCCTAATGAAAAAATAAAATAAAATTATGTGCTCTAAAGAACGAACAATGTTATTGCTTTAATCTATTAGCTGTATGTCACATTAATTTATGATGATGATGGAGATAAAGATGGTTCTTGAGAATAAGTGATTGGAAAAATAAAGACAAATGACCCATGTGACAAGCAATCAATAGATTATTAAAACAAAAACAATAATAGACTCTTAGACGATATAAATTTCTTTTTTTTTTTTCGTTATATAATTGCATGAATAGAGAGGGTGGAATAACACAACGTAAATCATTAATGGATGTCTTAATACCTCATAACCCAAACGAATTAGTTGATAATACTGAGCAATGACCTGGCTAGAACCTGCATTGCATATTGCATGAAAGAAATCAGTATGATCAAGCATATGAACCAATAAATTAAATGACACAAATTTAAAATAATTCAGCTCAGTTTTAGCTAGTTTGAAGTTGTGACCAATTGATGAGTAGTGTGTCAATTATATATTACCTTTGGAGAAGTTGAGGGTAAAGGTGGGTTGATCAGCTCCAAGATAGTTGATATGGAAGATGAGTTCCTCAGGAAGGTCTTCCTTGCTTCTCCAGATGACCCAACCAATACCAGCATAGACTAGACCATACTTGTGCCCACTAACATTGATGCTCTTCACTAATGGTAACCTGAAGTCCCACTCAAGCTCTGGATAAATAAATGGCGCTATGAATCCACCACTAGCTGCATCCACATGAATTGGAGTGTCCCATCTAATAATAAAGGATTTTTCACATGTCAATTCAAGTCTAAAATTTATACAAACTATACCAAATATTTGCTGCCTAGTGTCCTAAAAGCAATTGTTAAATATACTAAAATGAATAATTAAGTATCAAAATTTAGGTGTGGGTACTATATTTTGAGAATATATTAAGGTCTATTTGGTTTGAATTTTCAGTTTTCAGTTTTAAGGATTTTGTAAAAAAAATTGAAAATTTTAAAAACTACAAATTTCAATTTTCAGTTTCATTTACAAGTTTTCAGGATTTCCTTCATAAAATCTTTAAAATTGAAAAATTGAAAACCTAAACCAAACATACCCTAAGTGACTATTTGGTTTAAGTTTCCAATTTTCAGTTTTTCAGAATTTCCAAATTTTGTGAAGAAAAGACTAAAAATTCTAAAAATTACAAATTCCAGTTTTTAATTTTCATTTTTAGTTTTCAGGATTTCTTCACAAAATCCTGAAAACTAAAAAATTAGAACTGAAAACAACCCTAAATACTCCAATTTTTCATGTGAAAATTTCACTTTGTATTTCTTAATTATTGTTATAAGGAAACTGGTTAGATAAACCCATAATTGAAAAGTACAAAGTTAAGCGTCCGATCAATGTTTGCAACAACACACTAAGAGAGAGAGAGATCTATATATACCCCGTTTCCTTATTCTTTTCAATTAGGAGATCATTTAAGCACTTGACGTCTTCAAATTCTCCATTTAGTGTGGAACCAAGGATGGCAGCAACACAAATTGTGTTCTCATCCACCATCTCCACGGCCTTTACAGGGTCCATTACATAATATCCTTCACGCAGCTTGACCTCTTTCAGTTCCACCTCGAAGTACCTTGCAAATTTCTCCCAGCAAACCTTTCACAGGACCAAAATTTAACTTGATCAATGACTAAATATTGCAAAAACTAGTATTAGAATTTTCAGAAACAATATTATCAGCATCATGTTTTAAGTATAAAACAATTTTACTTTATCAACAAACAAAATTTCAAGAAATTATCAAATTATAATAGGTACGTAATTATCATGATGAGTAGTTACCAACTTTAATTTAGCAATTTATTGACATTCTATTGACTGAGGGTCTAAATTTGTTTTACAATATTAATGCATAACCTCTATATTATGTGCCACTGAAAATGACTGAACAAAAATGCATTTATTTATGCCTGAACATTGGCACCAGTGACAATGTTGGGTTTGTCATAAGGCTTCCCTTCCTGTTTCCTTTTGTTCTGCCACTTCCTTTTGAAAGCCAATCCAGCCAACATTATGGCCTCTGATGAGCCAACAGTGCCAACACCAACTGCAGCTTCTGACTCTCCAAGGGGTGCATTGAAAAGATGAGCTATCATGTTAACACACCGATTCTGAATGCATAGACAAGTCAAAATGGATATTGTCAGACCAAATACAAGAGTGCGCAAATCAACTTTGCAATAAATGTCACCGGGCCTATACTGCAGCTATGATGAAATTCATTTTTATTTTGTGCTACAAAGGGAGTCATGAAATTTTGTTGATTTTGCTGGATCCAATTTCTGGATCAAGCTATCTATAGTCTTAATTATCAAACAACCTAAAATGTGTAGAATATAAACCATTAAACCATCTCATATATGATCCAAGATTCACAATACCACGCAGGCATAGAACCTAAATATATAGACAGGGAATAATGAACTGCCTATATTTTGGGAGGAGGTTCTAAAATTTAACATGATTTAATTTTGCATAAATTTGTACCGTTAGTAAGAAAAGCAGGGGCCGAACAAGACCACATGAAAACAAAAAGAAAAATTAACAATAAAAACTTGCACATAATTTAAGTAAAATTTTAATACGACCGTAGTTCCTCCAATACCCCGTATGCTTTTACATCCTCTGACTTGCGCCAAGGATGCACCCCAGATAATCACAATAATTTTACTCCACACATTTGATGTGACTAACTAACTGATGGTAATTTTTTAAGGGAGGAAATACTAGGAAATTGAAAAGGTATATTTATCAGCTTTAATTTAAAAGCAGTCATATGGACAAAGGAAAAGGAAAATTGCCCCACGGATGTCATCTCAATGTTATCCTTACCTAATGTGTTCGTATAGAAAGGGAAATTAAAATTTTCATTTTTCACATTTTTCTTTGGTTAAGAAGATGACATTCACAATATAACCTTGTTTTTGGTTCCAGTCCCATTATATACTAGTGGAGTCTAGGAGAGACTCACTATAGGCCTCGAGGAGGAAGAAGGAAAAGAAAGGGATTTATCATCACCTCCCATCAAAACTGGGAGAAGTACAATTTTTTTTCCTCTATTTGTTGCTATTTTAGATCTCCCGTCTCATTATTTTTAAGGTAATTACATCCTTTTATTGACAGAATAAATTATTTTCTTTTTATTTAATCTATTTTTAGCTTTTTTTAATGGTCGAAATCTATCCTTTATATATATATATATATATATATATACACACACACAGTCGAAATCTATCTTGAATCTTTGATTAAGTTTTCCTGACTCCAAATTAACAAGTCGGTCCCAACTGTCAGAACAAAAGATCAGCCCAAATGGCCTAATGAACTTTAACTGGGCAACAGGACTTTATGGCTGCTTGCCATTGACCAAGGCACGCCATCTTAAGTATATGAAAGGTCACATGGCTGTGTAACATCAATTGCATTTGTCCAACAAATAATAAAAGCTCATGACCAAAAAACAAACAAATAATAAAAGCTAACCCTACAGATGACTAATAAAAAAGTATAAAATGATAATATGAATAGTTATTATTATTAATAATGATGATGATGTTGGTGTGTGTGGGACTTGCCTGGAGCTCAGTGGTGACAGGGTACTCGTCCATGTCGACGTAGTTCTTGTTAATGGCGGCCATGATGAGCTTGTCACACTCAGGCTCCATCCACGTTGTCACGAACGATGCAAGATTCAGCCTAGGGTTTCCATCAAGCATCAACTCATCGTTTATGATCTGGTACGCCGCTTCCTTCGGGATCGATTCTTCCAGCATCTTAAACCTGCACTCATCATCATCATTATATTAATAACCATATATATACACACAGAAAATGTTGTCAAAATGCATATGTATAATTGTATACATGTAATTATGTATATGAACGTGGACATGATCATAATATATATATATATATATATATATATAAATAGTTACCTAGGAAGGGAGGCGCGGACATAGCGTGAGGCAAATGTTGAGTGGACGGAGACATCGGTTTGGGAGGCGGTTTTGGAGAGAACCATGATTGTATTGGAGATCAGAGAGTTGTTTAATTTGATTATAACTGAAGCTAGAGAATAGAGAGATGAAGAAATGATAGAGTGTGATGAGTTGATCAGTTTTGGGAATTGGGGGTAGCTAGTGTGAGGAGAGGACCCATTAGAGGACTTCAATAAATAGAGTGGTGACCGATGCATGGCAATATAATAGTGCCATGTGTAAGGAGGGAATTAATGAAAATTAATAATCGAACACAAGAAAATTAGATGCTAGCTACTACGCGTTTCTTTTCGAGAAACCAACAAACACGGTTTCTTACCTTTTGTTTTTGTCTTGTTCTTTTTCATTTTTACATCATGATCTAGTTTTGGAGTTGATTCTTTTTCGCTTTTTAGCTAAACACACAAACATTGTGGATTTAATTGAAATTCAGGTTCCTGTTGTATGTTTAGTTTAAATTTTTGTGGTGTATAATAAAGAGAAATAGAATACTGAAAGTGAATAACAAGTAATTTGAAGGATGCCAGTATGCTGAATGCCGAGTAAAGTTGAAATTAGAGAGGATTTTCCTTTTTTTTCTTTTCTTTTTTTATATCTATGGAAATAATCATATTCGAGTATTTGAAATCCTATAACTAGTTTTTCTATACCCATGGCTCATAACTAAAACTGCTGATTAAAGGGAAATAACATTTAGCCACTTCAATCAACATATTGGTTAAACAATTTCAAGATTTTTAATTATTATGAAGTTTTGATCAATGTCACTTTTGTGGCTACCGGTCATAAAGCACAACACACGTCAAAATAAGTAAGAAGTAGAGAATCATATTTAAGTGGCAAAGTCGGTGATGCAAAAGGTTCTTGATTTTGAAATATTGCTAGAGAGGGGACATATATTCTGCATATGACTCTAGAAAAAGAAGTGCGAGGAAGGTATAAATTCAATTCCCATTTGCAAAATTAAACTCTTGTTATGAAGCAAATAAAAAAGTTAAGAGAATAAAATAGCCACATGCTTTCAAACAAAGAGACAAATGTTCTTTTGATCTCTGTTTTTAAATAATTATTTAATTTTAAATACTTAATAGAATTAAAAAAATAATTAAAAAATATTAATATTAGAAAAAGTTAAAACTAATTTACTAGATTATCATTTCTCTGCTTTTTTTTTTTTTGAAAATTAGATGTCTTCCTCCATTAATTTATGTCTCCTCCATGACTAATAAGTCATATTATTTGACAAAGATATTACTAAAAATAAATAATTAATACTGCTTAAATTTTTTAAATTGACAATTATGTTTAGACACAATTTTTTTAAATGGACAATTATTTAACGACGGAGGAAGTATATTAGAAAGAAGTTGTATTATTTGAACTCATTTAATTTGATATATCATGTCATCTCATTCATTATTTATCATTGTCAATGATCACAATATTTAAAATAAAAAACATATCATTTCAATGGTAAACCATGAATGAACCAATAGGGTGCTGAATGAAACGAGTACACGTGATATTTATTTTCAATGAGGAAAAGGGTTGCTCTATCTTATGAGCAGGTGTAAAAACAACCATCAATAAGTCAATATTAAAAAAAAGTAGGGCTCAAGAGCACGTTCTGAGGTCTAGACTTGTATAATTTTCAAATTCAAAGGAAGAAAAAATTAAGTATTCAATACGATTTTTCAATTACCATATATATGAGTGAAGGAATATTCTTACATTTTATTTAGTAAACAACCTCTTTTATCCTAGTATTTTTATTTTGATATTAATTTAGTTCTAACAAATTTTTTGACGTCAATTGGATCATTTTGTTGGTTCTCAACTGTAAATAAATGACTAAATTAATGTCAAATAAAAAATAGTATGACTAAATTAATATTGAAATTAAAAGTATTATGACTAAATTGATGTCAAAACCTTAGTTAGAATCAAATTGATGTCAAAATTATAAATTTTAAGACTAAATTGATATAAAAAATTTTGTTAGGACTAAATTAACGTGAAATTAAAAATGTTAGGATAAAAAATATTGTTTATTTTTTGCCCTTTTGTGCAAAGGAAATTCAGTAGAGAATTTGAGAAGGAAAACAGGAATAAATAGGTTATGCATATGGTCTGGAAACAAATTGTTAGCTAGTAACACAAATATTCTTCATGAACAAATGATGGACTGCAAAGGGTACATCCAAGAAGAAGTGGCGTCCAGTGCATGGCCCCACAGCCGGGCTTGGTCAACAAAAAAGCCATTGATATTCTCTTTTAACTAGATAAATGATAAATAAAAGAAGAAAACTCTTTTTCCTTTTCAAAAGTAGAATTCGATAAATTATGATTAATATAACTAAAAGCATGAATAAAGTTAGGATCATTATAGCGGTTCCTTCTGATCATAGAAAACGTCCAAAAAAACCTGCTACGGAACTACCGATAAGGGGCAAGAATACGACATGGGTGCTTTTTTCTTATGTCAATAGGTATGTGCTGACCTGCGCGGTTGTTCATATTTCATTTTCTTCAATCAAAGGCGCATGCACTAGGTTACTTACAGTACGGAATCTCAATGAGTCGTCCAGGAGCACTTCGTTAGATTTTCTTTATACTCAACATATTAAATTTTAGATTAAAATTAAGCTGAAATAAAATAATTTTCAGCAACTAATTTGTCTGATACCATTGCAGTTACAGCAAACGGTTTTTTTTTTTTTTGTCAGAACAGCAAACGGTTTTGAATTAGTGAATGAAGTCTTAAGCCTAACCTTACTCCATGCCATCACAAGGTGTGAACTGTGGAGACAAGTCAACCTCAGCATACAGTGTGCACACCTGCTACTTCCTGATTTTGAAACTGGAAATTTTCATATTAGACTTTCCAACAACCTTCCAGATATCTAAGAAATTATTTTGTCATGTTTTTATATTTTTCACTCTTTTCGATCGACACAATGTTGTTGTAACAAACAACATAATGAGCAAAAAGTGCTTTCCCTCAAACAAAATAAAACATCTCATGTGAATTTAGAAGTTCCAGTAACTATTTTGAAAAGAAATAACTTATATTTAGATGTAATATTGAAGTCATTTCTTTTAGATGATCAAATTACAACTTTTTAAAAGATTCATGTGTATTTTGATATACATAATACACGTGGCAAATTTTTAGAGGCAAATAAATTAATAATACAGCACGCAATTACTACTTGTCTTTTGGCAAATAATTATGACAGTTTAGGAAGTTAGTAAAGACGTGTCAAGAGCGAATAGGTTAGAGAAAGAGAGAAGCATCTTAGAAGGATATAATTAAAAAAAAAACAATTTGCACTGAAAAAGTAATTATTCTTTCCAACACCACTTTAACAAGAATCATCCACACATGTTGAAATTTTTTTTAAAAAAAAAATACTTGTTTGGGATCGGGCAGCCGCGAAGGCGATGATGTAGGTGGAGCTTGATCAGATGTGATATGTTTGGTGTTGGATTGAAGACAAGATTTTTTTTATTTGGGTCCCGAGGGTTAGGTTTAAGAAGAATAAATTTCATGGGTCCCTATATGCAATTTTATAAAGAGACGCTACATCATTGCTCATGTGAGCCCACTAATGAATCAGTGGTCTAATGAGGAGCTGGCAATTATGAAAGGGTAAAATACCCTCTATTTTATCTAAGTACCATAGAAACCACCTTAATACATGTATGTGAGTTTGAGTTTTGAAGAGGAAGAAAAAAAAGAAAAACTTGTAATATAATTTTACATTACAAATTCTACACTCCTCTCTCTTTCCCTCTAAAATCAAAATTCACAAACACACTCTTATAAATTTCAAGATCAAATCTAACCCAAGAAACTTTATGAAAAGTAATTGCATATTCATTTATGTAATTCATACACCTGAAAAATAAGTCCATTTTCAGTTTCCGAATTCAGCACTTAAAAATTGGTTATCAGGTTCCATAAGCACAAACGGGAAATTCGTTAATGAACTCACAAGCATGAAGTTTGATATTTATAGATTGAGAAATGCTAGATAATCAGTTTTTTTTTCTTTTATTTATCAGGAATTAAGTGTCAGGATGATGACATAAGTGGTTGGTTTTGGATAAATAAGTGAATTCTGATATTACATTTCATTCGTCCACCACTATAAATTATATAAAAAAGTTCTGATTACAATATTCCAACCATGTAACATTGCTATTACATATTAACATTGTACTTTGAAAACCTAAGAATTGTTAGCAGCCCCGCGTAATTATTTCTGGCAATTCACAGACTGCCAAATTGTTAAGGTATAGTATACCGTCTCAAGGACCCCGCGCTTTAGACAAAGAATTCAATGTTTAAGATAATGCATTAGGACGGATCCATAAAAGAAGAAAAACAGAATGCACCAGAAGGCTCCAAAAGTCACCACTGACCTTGCTATAAACGTAATTCATAATATCTTTTACCTTTTGGCGCCAAAGGATACCGTCAATGGCCCCTAATAAAGAGAATAAAAGATAAACAGTTAGCTCAAACTTGAGTGGATACTTATAAATCAAGTTATAAGTAAAAAAAGTCTCACTCACCTATAAAGACCTTTATTAGGATGTGAAGATATTTTAGCGTTGCTATGGAACTAAAACACGCAGCTTCCACAGCACAATCTGGAAGCATAAAAGGCAAAATAAGAGGGAAAATTTATTCTGTAAGCTCTTGCTTTCTTTTCTCTATACTATGTCTTTAGCAGCAGCTGACTGTGTAGATGACAATTAAGAAAAGTTTTCATGTAGATTTTAAGAAACGATAACGAAACTTACAAAAGTTAGTGGGACTTTTACATGATTCACCATCCAACTTTGGACAGAGGAGACCATGCACAGCATATTTGGTGTAAGTTAGCAACCGGGTGACTCGTGAGACATCCATCTTTCTAATAATAGACCTTAGCAGTCCGCTAGAATGAAAAAGAAGATGTAGTAAGCAAATCAAGAAACAAAAATTTTCAGCATCTGAGATGAACTCTTTTTCTTACTCTACGCGCATTATAGCAATAAAATCTGGGGCAGGGAGTCCATGAATGAAGATAAATCATCAAATAAAAGAGACTTCAACTCGTTTCTCATAGCCTCTTTTTCTGCAGTTGATATTCCAAAAGCGTGTTTGCTGCAGCTCAAATGAAAATGTTCTATCATAAATTTTTTTTTTTTTTGCAAGAAAAAAAATTAGGAGGAAAGACAACAAAGTATAAGAGAATAAGATATGCTTCCAAGAAAACACCATAAAAGCAAAAGACAATAGAGATGAAACAAACTGGTTAACGCAACAAAGTTCTTTCATCTTTCCGCATATATCTGTCCATACTCCATACCACTGCCCGCTCCCACAAAAAAATAAAATAAAATAAAATAAATAAAACCCTGCTAGATGTGCCATATTGCCATTCATCAAACACCCTAAAACATGCTATGGGCCATACCAAACAGTAAAGAGAAGCGAAGAGCACAATCTGATATCCTTATTTTCATATTTAGCGACTGTTTTGGGGATTATAGTTACATTTGGATGCAACTACAGTGATATTTGTAGTAATCATTTCATGCACGGTTTGTGCTTTCCGATAACCATAACAAACTTCAACTCATCCGGTTTTCATCTTCGTATTTATATTTCTGCATCATTTTATTTGTCTATATTGTTCTGCACCACTAACATCACCCTTTAATGACAACATTTCATTCAAGTGTTCAACAAGCATATTAAGATACGGAGCTTAATTTGAACACCTTTACAATTTGGCTTAAGACAATCACCAGACGGGTTCTTAGATTTTTTCTGGCCCGTGGTTCCACAATGATAGCAGTCTTTAGACAGCCACATGATTAGTCTTTTACTTTTTATCACTAAAAATTTGTTAAACACAATACGTATACAGAACATGACATCCACACAATACATTGATCTCATCACACCAATTGCAGTGGTTTGTGCTTCACGGCTGTAAATTGTAATTTGACATTCACCAATAAGTGAAAGCCATAATAAAGAACTATAATCTTCAAAATGAACTTTCTTCAATATGCAAACTAAAAGCATTTATGTGCATCAACTAACAGAATGTTAATTGGGATCACCTTTCAATAGTTGTTCCAGTGAAAATGATGGGCAAATATCTAGAATACTTCCCAGCACCAAATCGCTCACCAAGGCACATTGTTTTCTTAAAGTCCTTGAGAATCAAAGCTTCCCACAACTGACAGAAGTCTTTTCTGAATTCTTCATCCAACTCCCAGTAGATTGCATGATCTAGAAGAACTGCATAATGATTCCAAAAGAGGTAAAATGGTCAAAATTCAATTCTTCCAGCCTTCTAAGTTTCAATTAGAATCAAATAAGAGAAACAATTATACCAAATTCACAATTACGTACCCAAAGAGAAACCATTGCAACCTTCCGGAGAAACTAGTATATTACCAGGGTGTGGATCACCATGTACGTAACCGTGCACAAATATCATTTCAGCAAACAGTTCAACCAGTGATTTTGCTACCTTCAGTACCAGGTTTAGAATGCATCAGTTGAAGCAAGTTAGTACTTAGCACAACAAATGTACGACAAACTGAATGAAACTTCCAAGGTCAATATTTATCTGATTGGGTAAAGCAATCATTAACCAATTGCAAAGGTTAGACCACAATGAGAGCCTAATACATCGACAGTATAGAACATGAAAACACAATTTACATGAGTTCACCATAGTTGTGATGAGTCAACCTTTTCTGGATCTACTCCAATCTGATTCAGAAAGTCCAAGTCATCAATCTGAAATGTAGTAAGCTTCCTATTAATAGAATGCAATATACAGAAATACAAAGCATATTACAGCTAGAATAGCATAACTACGAGCAAGCTGGAGTATTACAATATAAATTGATCACACAACACTGACTTTGTTATGTAATATTTCACGAATTAATGGTTTCAGAACTATGAGAATATTTCACTGGGACCCACACAAGTTTGTGCTAATTGAGCAGAATGTCATAAAACTTCAATCATGCAGTTATGTAACTGTTCAAAGCAAAAATCCTCTCCGCAATGAGGTGTAATGAGGAAGATATTTCAGATCATGAGCACAACTATTTGCATAAGCAGTTGAGTTCAGATTTCCATTTCGTTTCCTTCTTTCTGTCAGCCAGTCCCTTTTTATTGTCTCTTTTTATTGTAGAAGTCCTATATTAGAACTAATGCAATGACAGTTCGCTCCTAAAATAGCTTATTGGCATGATTGATAAAGCATACCTTACGTCCTGTATAAAACTGCATTGTTAGGACTTGCCTTGTTGTCAACTCCTGCACACATTAATATCATGCTATGTTAGTAAGTAGTACAATAAATTCTAAATAGATAATCCATTGAAATGAAAATGATGTCAATTATCATACCCAGAATACATGAGGAATCCTGACCAATTTGTTGTTTCTCAAGTTTTTGGCTGCTCTCTCAGAATTCCTTGCCTCCTGAACAAAATCTGCAGGGAATTAGTCAGGCTGTATACCTCATTCATTCAGTAATCTCAAATAATGACTCAGAAGGCTAACTTATAAACTGCTACAAATAAATGCAAACATAACTTTACAGAGCATTGGTAAATACACTCTAGTCTCCTCTACATACATATACAAACATTCTTTCAAAACATTACTTGGAACAATGAAGTGGTCATGCGTTAACAGTAAGAAATTATACTTAAAAAAGAAATCATAATTTACACTTTCATTCAATAGCCTTATTTTACAACAATAACCACTAAGCCTTTTTCCACTAAGTGAGATTAGCAACATGGGTCAGAGCCCATTTATTTACAACAGAGTGAAAAAGCGTACAACCCACCCTCTTATTCTTTCGAGAGAAAAGTAACTAGGAAAGGAAGACTGCCTGGCTAGATTCATTTTTGGGGGAGGGAATGGTAGAGGAAGAAGAATTAATAAAGGGAAATGAATACAGACAAGAATCTGAAGAAACAATTTACTAGAATACCTTCCAGTCATTAATCTAATATGTCGTAATGTCACACATAAAGAAAAATGTAACAAAAACAATGATAGAATACCAACAGTTTAAGCATTTTTACTAGGCATTCCTACTGACCAAGTTCTGAAGACATGGAGTTGGAAAAAGCTGATGGTAGCCACTCAAGCTTGTATTCTGGGTATAACTGCAACCAAGGGAAACAATCTTAAAAGTAAAGAAACAACAGAAGCTAAGGAGTTTATAATACTACTTGTATGAAAATCTAAGAGTGTAAGAGATGATACAGACAGCACATAATTCAACTTCAACCAGCAATGAGATGATGAATTGATGAAAATATTTTAATCTCAAGACAATTCAAATTACTTGCTAAATTCATCTTTGGATTGATCAATAATGAATCTTTGGATTATCACATTGAAATGATTCAGCTCTCACATCATATTATATTAATCAATTTCCTTTTGGTTCCAAACTCTGTTGTTTCTTATCCTATTTTCCATCAACAACCAACACTGTATAACGACCACCATTCCAGACAAATAGAAACATCTAAGTCATAATTAGGCACAGCATAAATGTTTAATATATTTCATTAAATAAGAGCTGCCAAAAGTCAGAGAATACCCATGTAATAGCTTTTGATAGGAAATGCATTGTTCTTGTGTCAAAAATCATTTGTTGTTGTACCCAAGGATATTGCACCTATGTTTCAGAGAATAAAATTAGTTTACTATACAAGAAGTGTTTTTCCAAATGTAACTTACCTTAATTTAAAGTATGTATTAGCAAAGCATGACATGGAGGCAACTGACAGATTTTCTCACTTAATGTCAGAAATATAAATTTTTTAGCATTTTCCAGTCCATAACATTATGCAAGCTCATATGATCAGTGATCTCACACACTAGACAATATAGGATTATGAATGAATGCATTAGAGAGAAAGTTGAGGCAGCACTTATTGTGGAAGGATCGAAATGATGCTATAGTTTCTAACCTAAAGGCATAATTTTATGATGAAAAGCAAGATGCTCAGTTCAAATGGCTTACTTCTTACAGAAGAAGCATTTCAGTAATTACAGTCAAGAAAAAATGCCACGATTCATTGTTGAAAATGCATAATATCCATTTCATTAGATTAACTTTTTATCAGGAAACCACTAACACCCACAGACAAACCTTGATTGCTACTTCATGATCACTTTTCAGCACCACATGGTGAACTTGAGCAATAGACGCAGCAGCTATAGGTTGTTCGTCAATTGACAAAAACCTGGAATTCACATAAATACAAAAGTTTTGTGGGGTGTCCATAACCGGTCTCAATGGCAGTGTGGCAGGGCCAATTCAAGGTATAAATCAGGCTTGTGCACTGTATACTCTATAAACCCAAAAGGCACTTGCGTGAAGAGGTATATTGTATAAAATGATTTATGAACCTCCACTTAAAAGCTTAATCCTTTTTAGGTGTACATGGTTTGTGAAATCAAATGCAGTTGGCAAGGGCAACTTACATCTCAGAGAAATCCGGTCCCAAATTATCCTTTAACACTCCCTTGATAACTTTAAAAGGAAGAGGAGCAACCTATATGTCATTAAGATACCAACTTAGCAAATAAACCAACCAAAACAAAATAAAATTTAAACCTAAACAGCATGTCTTGGGCTAAACCTGGTCCTGCAATGCAGACAGAGTTGATGAGTACTCTTTCGGAAGCACCCGCTGAGAGGCAACAAACTGCCCAGCCTTCACATAAAACCCTTTGTTGGCTTCACATAACTTCAAAAACCTCTTGGCTGATCGTAGATGAACCTAATCACCCAAAACAGCAACATCTCAAATCCACAGCAGAAAATGTTGGTTTACTTTCTGTTTTTAATATTAATTACAAAAAATATCACTTTACTCTCTATGGATTTAATTTTGATGCACTAACAATATAAAAAAGTTTTTCACTCATCCAATCATTTAATACTATATTAGCAAAGATGTTTAACTTCTATTCCCATGACTTTTCTTGAAAATATTGAAAAGTCACGAGAATGGAGAGATTTAAGTAGAATACAGTGTAAAAGAGTTTTACTCGGTGCATTAGAATTAAGCTCCCTTTTTTTATTTTGTTCACAATTTTTAAGATTGTTTGAAAGAAAATTCCAATACAGAATTTTGAAAACAATAAACAGTATTTCTCACGTTAAGTAATATCTCACTTTAGAAGAGTCTTTTTTTTATATAATTAACAATAAAATCATATCAAACGAAAATAACCCAGAAAAAAAAATTCAAACAGCTCCTAACCTATTCTCATATTCTGAGAAACAGCGATTTGCTTGCATACTGAGACGCATGAAATGAAATTGACCAGAATGAAATTAAAAAAATTCAAATTCAATGATAAATTCGTTCTCAGTTATTGAAAACACAGAGAAAACTTAAAACAGAGAGAGATGGCGGAAACCTCTGAAATCGTTTGACGGTACTGATCGGAATCCTTCCGAAGGCCGCGCAACGAGAGTTCGTAGTCAGCAACAGTGGAAGCCACCTGAAAAAAGAAAAAAATCGAAGATCGGAAAAAACGAAGAGGCACGTGATGAAGATTTGAGAAATTGAATTGAAGTCCATACGAGCTGAGAGAGTTTAGAAGAAAGAAATCGAAAGCTGTGGAAGTGGAAAAAATGGAAAAGAATAATCGAACCGCGGAGACGGCGCGTGCGGTGCGGACGAGGCCGTGGATCTCCGCTCCGATTTTTCGGCGGAGAATGAGGATGGGAGAGGGGAGAGCCCTTCGGAGTTGGCAGCGTGTGCGGCGGCAGCGGCGCTGGTGACGGTTCCGGCGGCGGCGGTGGTTAGGAGGAGAAGGGTGGCTCTGCGTTTGGCGGGAAAGTTGAAGGGTTTAGGCGTCATCTTAAGTGGTTCCAGAGATGTTTGTCCCCTGTAGAAAAACGTTACTGGTATTTATAGTGTAATGTATGTGAATTCACAATCTATTTATTATTGGATGATTGATCACTTGAATATCATAAATGTGAATTACACTATATTCCATACAAAATAAATATAAATAACATAACTCCATATATGCCTTGGGAGTGAGATGATCATTTTACCCTTAGCTAGTTAGCTTTATAGCTTATTATTTCCTCCTTCCTCCTTCCATGTCTAACAAGTGATGCACATTCCATCATCAGAGCCATGCCAATCTCCACCCTCACCAACTAGCCATTGCAGCTTGCCATTCATGAACCTGTTGTGTGGAAACAATATTTCTCAACCATCTATTAGTGAATGTAGATGTTTGTGAACATGGAAGTCAGTCAGAGACTAAAGAGGATTAATCTCGGGAAAAGATTAAGGTTTAATGGTGACATGAAATTATTCAATTTTTTCTGCTAATGCTTAAAAGAGGTTTTTCTCTTTTGGGGCTTGATTTGATTGCATAAAATGAATTTTAGTGATCTGGTTTTTTAGTAAAACGAATGATGTTGTGTATTAGCTGGCTTTTCAAACTAGAGTATAATCAGTGATTCGCAAGGGGCTAGTCAATGTAGATCATTAGTTGATGAGGAAAGAAAATTGTTTTTATGTGTTGGTTTTGGAATTTAAGGAAGTAAAGAATGGTTTGAATTAGTTGTTTCTTATGGTTCTTCAATTAAATATAGTATACTAACTATTTAGAGTACTAGTGTTTTGCACGGGTCTCAAGTAAGTGAAATTCTTTATAAAAATATTATTTGAAAATATTATTTTAAATTAATAATATACATCACATATTATACAAATTTAATAAAAAATACTATAACTAAAGATGAGAGAAAATAGGTATAATATTGAATAAATCTTTCATAAATTTGAGATAAAAAAATTGTGTAAAAACGCTTTATCATTCATATTATTAGACAAAAAAATTCACACCAAAGTTTAGATTATAAAAAATATTATAGCATGACATCTAAAAATTAATTTAAATGTATCGTTATAATCTAAATGAATCATCAGGTGGAGTTCTTCAACAACTGAAAAGGTTTGAGGATTGCTTATGTCAAAATTAAGTGTATGTTAAATATGATGTATTAAACTTGATAAGACAAATTAATGCAATAAATTATTAATTTACTGTTTGATAGTTCATTATATAGATTTTATATTTTGTACATTGAAAATATAAATTTATTATTTTATTATTATACCGTGTGATAAGAGAGATAAGGAAAAAAATATGAAAATATATACAAAAGAAAGTATTATATATTTATTAATTTATATTCCGTTAAAATAAAATGGTTATTGTAAATTATATGAAGCTATAAATTTTAAATTTTATAGGACCACATCATTGTTTATGTGTTTTGTACAAAAGCTCCCGAGCTACATAGAAACAATGTAAAAAATAATTATAGTTATTATCATAATTTTAGCAATAATAATAATAATTCAGTCAAGTTTTCATGTTACAATTGAATACGATTTAGATAACGTTATTTACTTATAAATGTATAGCATAGAATAATTAAGTGAAATTATTAATTTAATTATATTTTAGATAGTTGTCAAAGTCTTGCTTGTAAGTATAGTTACTAGGTGAAAGTAAATTCTAAACCCTAAACTAAAAAAGTAAAATAATACAATACTCAACCAAACTTTATATTTCAAAAACATAGAATAAAAATGTATTGTTCCATTGTCTCAAAATATTTTCAACATATAAAAGAGAGGAGAAAACTAAAAATACTAATTTAAATCCAATTCAACCCAATTTAAACTGTTGAATGAATCCAATTCAAATAAAAAATCAATGCAAAATTTGGATTGAATTGATCTTATTTTTTACAAACCACTTGGATTGATTTTTCATATCTAATTTTCAAAACTGGTTCAATATAATCCTTTGCATGGTGTTATATATAAGATATTTCTTTTCCTAATTTTATACTTTTAGTAAATAAATTTGTAATATTCATACTATTAATAAAAGATATTGTGATGAGTAATCACCTTTCAATGTCTTCTCATTATATTAATTTTTTTGTTTCATATATATAAGTAGTGTAACCACCCATTATCTTATTTTTCTCTTTTTCTAGTGTTTTCTCTTTTTTATTTTTATATAACCTACTTTTCTTTAACCCTTTGCTTGTTTCAATAGACAAAAAAGAAAGAAAGAAAAAAATCTATTTGCAAAAGGAATATATAAATTAGAAAAAACATTAATGGCTATTAAATAACAATATCAAGTAATTTTACACTATCAATATATAAATGGATTGTTTTTATTTATTTGTTTATTTTATTAACTTAAATTACGTATGCTTTATAATATTTAAAGTAAAAGTTTTATTTTGTCAAAAAATCCAAACTAATACAATTCAAACCCTAATTAATTATATATATTTTTTGGATCGGATTGTGTATCATTCAAGACCAAATTCGATCCAAATAGCAGCATGAACACTCTTAGCACTAAAAATGTAAAATCATTTTACATTATCAACCAATTAAAACTTGACATATCAATACATTGTATCAATACATAAAAATTAAACTCTAATTATACTATATTACTAGTTTATTACCCATACAATGCACAAGATTTTACATTTAGAAATAATAAGAACTTGATTAAGTAAATTGAAATGTATTAATTTTATACAATTTTGTTGTGCAAATAATTTATCAGAACAAATTAACTGAGGGGCTGTGCATATTTGTTATTGACCATGGAACCTATAAATTTGTGGTCCATTTGGCATGCCCGATAGGAATTAGTCTTAGTATAATACATAATAGGATAAGACCTAATAGTATAAAATTTTATAGACTTTTAAAACTATAAAGTGTTTGATATATTATACATAATATAAAAGAGTATATTTTATATTATATAATATATGAGTTTAATTTTTATATACTAACAATGTAAAATCTTTTTGCATTGTCATTCAATCATATGTTGCTATATTTGTAAAATAGTTAAGTCTCATACCCACTACCTAAAAAGTCATTAAAATAAAATAATTTGATTGGATGACAGTTGAACGTTTTATATTGATAGTATATAAAAATTAAACTCATAATATATTATTATCCCCTCTTTATAGATAATTCTAATTATAGGCAAATATTTAACAAAAATACAATGGCGCTGAAATAATAAATTTTATTAATTACAAGCGACCTTCTGGGCATTATTGTGTCCATCAAACTGCATTTTTATTTTTTGGTATCAGTGTATTAAATAAAGTTATAAATCTATAATTGTAAATTTTGTATTAATAGGTAGAAATTATTACGAAAGAAAATGATACAATCTCTCTCTAACTAATTTGAACATATTGAAAAAAAAGCATGTGTTAATGTTAAATTTGGGGACATCTCTGGTAGACGAAGGTTTTCATTTTGAGGGGTGTTAATGTTAATTTTGTGTTTTAAACAATTTTGGACTTTTGTTTTGACGGTATCTTAATTTTTTGTTTATTGATGACTTAACATTCTACGAAGAACTACCAATTTGGATAGCATGGCTGCTCGGCTTTGAAGGAGGAAATGGCCTTCTTCAGCATCCAGCCTCCAAATATGACTACAACTTACAAGCGGATGGCCAGAGATGTTCAGGTGGAGCGTTATGAGTAAATACAAATTTAGTGGAGCACCAAATTGCAATATCACTGAATTTTTGGAGTTTTGATGGAAACATTCCTTTACTAACGCAACTCCATTTGTTTGATCAGAACCATTCTATGACCCCAAATTATTTTGGACCATCTACTCGGTCACCCTTGAAGAGGTAAAAGGGCCATTCGTCGTGAACTCGAAAGTTTAAAATTTGGTAGACTTCATAAATCTTTTAATTTAGACATCATTTTTAAGAGGACATAAAAAGCAGGGTTTTAGAAAAAACTTAGCCAATAAAATAAAGAAAAATGTTCATTTCTTGTCGATTATCAAGATTAACAAAGAAAACAAACTGAATGTATTATTAGAATGTGAAAATTGTAATACACGATATTAGAGGGGGTTTATATATACAATGATGTAACTAACTTTGTCTAACAGCTCATCATTAAGTTTAACTAACTACTAACAGACTTAACTGATATATATAATTGATCCTAACTACATGACTTATTATCGATGCAAAAATTATCAATATCATTACTTCTCGCTCTCATGAAAAATACCTTACCAGTTACCATGGTATCCATGCAATGTAATGTGATTTCAAGGAGGACACTTTAGACTCGAAACATTATTGTTATGTCTTCGTTTTGCATTCTCGTCAATTCATATTCAATGACGAAATAATTTCTTCACTTAATTTAATAACTAACAATGCATGCGTCGTATGCAGAAAATAACTCGAACATGGAAAGTAAAATCAGCATGAACATAACAAAATCCATTTCAAACTTAAAAGGGATTGGTTCAAAATTACAAATGAAAAATCGGTTCAAACAATGCGGGGAAAGAAACAATTCAGTTCCAACGACCGATCCTATTTTTCCCCTCCTTATTTTTTCTTCTGAAGAGAGTATTCGATCTCTTTTCAGCCTTGTCCTTTCTTGCCTGCCTGAAATTGCAACCAAAAAGAAAACACAAAAAGGCCCTTTAGATATAGACAGTGCTTTGGTATGTGATATGGTTATTTCCATGCACATTATCATCGTCCCTTAACAAAAGAACATATGATCTATTTTCGTGTGCTCGAATATGAAGGGAACCAAGTGGAAGTCTATACCTAAAATCAAGCCTAAGCAGAAAGCCTTGCTCTCAGCTCGTCTGCCACACTGTCGATGAACTCCTCTGTGTTCAAATATTGCTCCCTTGAAAGCCTGTTTGCAAGAATTACACAATAAAACATGTGATCATTACTGATGTCAAATAGAAATGCTAATGTGTTCGACCAATGCTGTAACATTGTAATAGACAAGTATCGTACTTTGATCCATGAATAATAAGTGCCAAATCCTTGGTCATCTTCCCAGACTCCACTGCTCCAATGCAAGCTGCCTCTAGTTTTTGAGTGAAATCCAAGAGTTTGGCATTGTCATCCAGTTTTGCCCTGTCACATTCAGACATTTTAATTACCTGGTCTCACCAAATATTGTATGCGTAAAGTTTATAACACATTGGGGGCAAGCTTAGCAGTTGACAATACAAATTAAATCGTTATGTACCTGTGGGCTAGCCCTCTCGTCCAAGCAAAGATGGACGCTATGCTGTTTGTGCTGGTTTCCCCTCCTTTCTGATGAACCCTAAAATGACGGGTAACTGTGCCATGGGCTGCTTCTGCTTCAATAGTCTTTCCATCCGGGCAAACCTGAACCCATTGCATAATGTAGTTAGTATTGGCAGGCAGAGACCAAAAACACTCAAGGCATGCCCCAATGCAGAACTCTCATGGTGGAACTTCAATATTTGTTGTCAAGAAAAATATTAAACTTGATCTAATGAATAAATAGATCTTCTATAAGAAATTGGTTGATTTAATTCTAAACAACCACCTACGGCAACCGAGGGGAGGGGGAAGGTGGGGAGCATTTCCAATATATATGTATAAGAATAAAATATCCCACACATTGTGTACAGGGGCTTAGAATGACACCTACCAATACAGATGTCATCAAACCCAATGATCCAAAACCTAAAACAATGAGATTAGGTATACGTTAAAGGGGAAAATAAACCAAAGCATCAAAATCAACCAGAAGAAAATGATCAATAAATAAGCAAATTAGACAAACCTTGAGCTAAGAAATCACTTTGGACGTCTCCATCATAGTTTTTGCATGCCCATACATAACCTCCTTCACTCTTGAGTGCATATGCGACCATATCATCAATGAGCCGATGCTCATACCTTCCAAACCCATCAGAGGAATGTAAAAAATAAAATAATATGAACCTATTTTTATCTCCCAAAACTAAAGTACTCATTCACTCACCATATACCAGCAGCCTCAAACTTTGATTTCCAGCTTGCCTCATAAACTTCTTGAAATATGTCCTTGAATCTTCAGCCAACAAATGAATATATTGAACAGGATTAAGATAAATGTAGCAAAGTTTTCTAAATAATAACTAATACTATTAATTTGCATACCTTCCATCATATTTCTTCAGAATAGTGTTTTTGGTGCTAAGATAAAGAGGCCATTTTTTCTCATAAGCATGTTCCATTGAAGCCTCAGCAAAAGCACGGATAGACTGCATCACATGCCAAGTAAGAAATAGAAGTTCAGTAACAAGTAGACACTACTGAAATTTATCCAACCAAACTGATAGAAGACACTGCAATATCAACCTCATCAGTGTTGTACATAGCCAATGAAACACCTCCTTCACCAGTGAAGTTAAAAACCTCTAATTCAGTCTTCTCACCTTGGCCTTCTGGAACTACAAGAACAGGTAATAATCATAAAAGTGATCTTTAGTTACCACCAAATATAATAATGAAAAACTAAATTTGTAAGAAGGGACAACATGGTTGAGCCCATGACAACTTAGGAAGTTTGCGTATAATCTCAATAAGCTGTCCAAAAGAAAGTAAGAAGTAATACCGAACACCAGCTTCAATTTCCCAGCTCCTTTAATAACTGTGTCAGTGGCCCTATATTGATCACCAAAAGCATGTCTTCCAATACATATTGGCTTCGTCCAACCTGGCAATGTTGAGATATTAACACACCTCCAGTCATCAATGAGTAATTAAAACCCCCCAAAAAAATATCGACATAAGTACCAGGAACAAGGCGAGGGAGGTTCTTGCAAAGAATTGGTTCTCTGAAGACAGTCCCTGAAAATTTTTCCATGAACAACCAATAAGAAGCCAAATATATTCTCACTCATCTGCCACTAATTGGCCACTGATGCACGGACTATAAATATATAAATGATTCCACAATTAACATATGACAAACAATAATCAATCAAACTAAGATACCGTTCAAAATGTTCCTGATTGTCCCATTCGGACTCTTCCACATTTGCTTCAGGCCAAACTCCTTCACACGAGCTTCATCTGTCAAATCATAACACTAGTATAAACTCTGCCAACATTTAGTACCAACTGGAGTGTATGTCTTTACACAAGCACAGATGAAGGTGAAAAATTCAATTAAGATCTGACTACCGTACCTGGAGTAATAGTTGCACACTTGATTGCTACATTATACCTACATAGTATTGCAACCATTAGAGAAACAAGGACAACAAAAATACAAAAGCACAAGTATGTAATAAGCATTAAACCTCTCTAAATTCAAAAATTATATATGATATATTTTGTAACCAAAACACAACAAACATGAAAAATACAATATAGATGGGGAAAAAGATCCACATGATCAGCATATATCATATAATAACATACTTAAGAGTTGCTTCTGCACTCTCAACTGTAACTTTATCATCAGTCTGGTCACGGTAAGGAAGGCCCAAGTCAAAATACTTGATGTCCAACTCCAAGAAGGGCAAAATGAGCTATTCCAAAGGAGAATAAAATAAATGTCAGTATTATAAGCACTTTTTATGAGCAAATATCCACATGATGATCACATGAAAAGCATGATGATAATTAATCACCTTATCCTTGATTGACTTCCAGATAACTCGGGTCATTTCATCTCCTGCAATGCAGTACCAAGAATGTCAAGAAGAGATACACATATTTGGGTTGCTCTAATTGATATCCATAATCATCCAAGAAGTGAAATATGACAGAAATTGATAAATCTAGTACATTAGTATCCCTCCCATAATCTAGGCAATTTTTTTTTAAAAAAATGGCAAATTACACTTATCTCCTCATGAAATTTGATGAAATTCATTCAACTCACCTCTATTTGTTTGAGTGACATTCCCATGAAGGGAAAGACATGTAATGATTTCAAAAACCAACGGACCTCCACAACAAATTTTACAAATAGAGAGGAGCTAAAGTGAATTTCACTAAATTTGAGGGAGGTAAATATAATTTGACCTTAAAAATATGAGTAGACAATATCAAAACCTCATAAAATCCACTAACTCTTCAAATGGCAATCAGCTTCCACAGAACAATGATTAGCATCAAATTCAACTGTTCAGAATCTTTGGGATCATTTCAATTTTACATTTTTTTTACTATTTTTATTTTTTTACAAATAAATAAATCATATCATTGTCATGTATTGACCGAGCTCCACCCATCGCTATTTTCTACGACAAGCTAACAGATCAAATCTGTTAGAAATAAAAATATATATACACACAATATATAAGAAATGATTCCATGAAATAGTTTTGCGTAGTCGTATATTCAAATAATCCCTGATACCACCAAAAAAAAAGAAAAAAAAAATACAACAACAACTTTTACTATATATGACTTTGGGAGACAGAAATATCCAAATAATGAAAGAACAGAACAAAGAGTGGTCCACAAAAAAATATCAGAGCCCGAAAAGTATCTAACTCGAGCAAATTAGATGAAAATAGCACATAAAAATATATCGATATTAAAAACACATACATGCAAGACAAAATTAAAAGAAACAAAAACAAAAAATGAAATCGAAAGAGAACAAGAAATAAAAAGCCCGAGAACAGATCAGATCGGATCACGAAGAGATAAATTAATACGGACCGTCCATCTCGACGATGGGGTTGGCGACTTTGATCTTCTGGAATGCCATGCTTTGTGTTTTCCGATCTGAGACGGTGGGAAGGGAATGGACTATGGAGTGTTAGGTGAAAACTCAGAAAATGAGGAGCCAGCCACAGAGAGAAAGAGAGTGCGTGAGAGAGAGAGAGTATTTATCGTGGCTCAGTGGAACAAGTAATGAGTATTGAATATTCACCCAACGTACCCATAATTATGTCATATTCACCAGCTTACCCATAATTGTATTGTTGACATTTATTGATTTTTCTTTTTATATCTACTGGTGAATATACTTTACCCTCCGAATGTCTTTGAATTACGCCCTTGTCACAAGCCCACACCCACCTTTTCTTAGTTAATGTTTTTATTTTTTTTAGAGTTTAATTTTACTATATTAATAATATAAAATTTTATATAATTATCTAATTATATTTTATTATATTAATAAAATATAATTGTTTTTCATTCTATTAAATTTTATATATCAGAATTTAATTAGATAGTAATATAAAAAAAAATTTATTCTGTTAATATATTTAGTTAAATTTTTTTATTAATTTTAAAAAATAATTTTTAATTTTTATTTCTTGTCTTTGGTTGGTTTCAAATTTTATTAGTCGTTTTACAAAATAATAAAATAAGTTTGTAATGTATCCTCCGTGAATAGTGTAGTATGGTCAGTCATGATGTCTTGTCAGCTTATTGGTCGGCCAGCCAGTGGCTAACAATGTCACGACTCACACGGTTCAGCTGCCAATGCCATCAGAGTCCTTACCAACCTGCCCTCCAAGGACCCATTACCCATAAAGTTAGCAGTTGCTTTCATAAGCCTGTTCCAAATGTCAAATTAATACTTTTTCTCCTTTAAAATATGCATCAATTTAAAATAAATACAGATATTCAAAAAATAACAAGTAATATTACTAATTAAATAAAATATAATAAATAGATTAATATATCTCTGTATATCAATTAATATGACACAATATTCAAAGCTAATGTTAAATGTAATGCTTTGAAAAATATGAAATTAATTAAAGACAGTATTGGAAGAAAAAATTAATGTTTTGTTAAAATATAAAATTAATAAATATTTTAAAATATGAAGTTATCTGAAAGTTGATAGATATTTAAAAAAAGATTGAATATTTTCTTTTTCTTTTCACATTCACGTCCAAAGAATAGGTGTTCAATTTGATAAACATTTTAGCATCTTTGCATTGACTTGTGAACCCACTCATTTCTATCTATATACTTTTTTTTCCTAGTTGAATTTGATGAATGTCGAAATGAACAATAGAATGTGGGAATAATATTGCTCCTGTCAAATGATCGTAATCCCATGTGTCATCATGTCTTGCTCTTTCTATATGCCCATAACAATATTGGTATTGTTTAACAAAAATGGAAGAACAAGAAAATGAAGCCTAAGGAAAAGAAAAGGAAGAAGCAATTATTGAAAGAAAAAAAAACAAAGAAAAAGAACAGGACGAAGCATTTTTATATTTTAGAAACAAAAGTCTAAGCTAATCTAATTTTTCTTCAAGAAAGTCATGGGCACAGGGGTTTGGTTTGACAATTATTGTAGAACTGTAATTTATGCATATTGCATATAAAGTGTTAACGTGATATTTTATATACATAGTACCCGTTCAACAACAATAATAATAGCACTATCGGGGATTATTTCAAATATCAAAGACGTTTATGTCTGTTGGTTTAAGGACATTCTCATCCAATCCACTTGCTCTTTTTCTGAATGGTAAAAAGTCAGCACTACTAATATTGTTATTTATTTGGTCGGGTATCTGTGATTGGCATAAGGTACTTTTGAAAGTTCTAAGATAGAGAAATGGTGTGGTAGTATCTTTAGATATTTACGAAAAAAATTCCTCAAAAGCAAACATGCCTTGAAAGTGCCAGAGTGAAGGTCTACATTTTTAGATCTCTTAGCAAGGTGAACGCTACGATAAATAAGATGAAGGGTAGTATACCACACACCAAGTATTTAGACACATTTATATAGTTTGGCCAAATACATTTAAAAATATGGTAAATGAATTTAATATTTTTTAAATGTGGCTAAGTGGCTAATAGGTGATATACAATACTTCATCTAGTATATCATAGACAAAACCTTTGGAAAATTATGTTTACAGTTTGATATTAATTTAAGATTCGATACTCATTTACTTTCCCACATTATAAACATATTTACTTAAGAGGAGCTTTATTCAATTTGTAGGATATGATTTTTCAACTCATCTTCCCTGTTAAGAGTGTCAATCGGCTAGAGATGCAGTGGCGTGATTCTGTTGTTGGTGGTGAAACTAATATGTTATTATTAAGCTCCGTTTAAACTTAAATTGATTGCTGCAGCTTCTGATACGGTTTCTTTCATGAGGGATTCCCCTTTCATTATCATCAACAGGGTTAGCCCCAAAAACCATCAGGACTGTCATATTTATGAACTAACCCTATATTATGATGATGAAGAAAGATTCAGGTACGTAAAGAGGTATTTGGAGTGAAAGGGATTAGATGCGGCCTTAGTGATTTAGTAGTAGTTCCACTAATCAAAATGGTATTTAGTTCTTAACCAAAAAAAACAGTATTTAGTTCAGCTGATATGCTGCAAAGTCTTGCATGAGCTTTATTGGTGGTGAATTTATTGGAACTACACGGAAGGATAATTTTCTTTTACTTATTTTTGTTTCAGGCTTGAAATAAATGGATTGCCATGAGACAGTTACATTTATCAAATAATGCTCTTCAGGGTATCAGATTCACAAACTACAAACACTAGACAACATTTCAGAATATTTGACACCTCTAAAGTGACATCTCATCTGCCCTCATAATAAGTTGCAAAATCTTTGTTTCTTAGTGCAGCAAACAGAAGTCAACATCTGATTTATGCGTTTCAGATCACTTTCCAATCACTTTCTACAACATAATCAAAATGGACAGGTAAAATGTTCATCTGCAAGCAACATAGCTTACCATAAGCTTCCGGACATTAAGCTTGTTAATCCAGTGTGCTAGTAGTAAACACAAATGTTATACAAATGTACTTGACAATGTTATGGCTCAACAGGACCACTCTTATTTGAATGACTGTAAAATCTATCAAATCCTCCGAAAAACACAAGCAATTATGAATATACATATATTGATGCAATTAGCTTCCATATGTTAAACAGGGGCAAGTATCCTATTGCATTTTTCAAGGAAGATTTGCATTTTGGCAACATGCTATGTCTGAAATTCAGGGTTCTAGGCTTCAAGCTAATACCAGTTCACATAAACTTTTCAACCATCAGAATATACACAGTAGTTATACTCACAAGATCAACACTTGGAGCTTAGACCAAGGGATTTTTTTTTTTTTTTTGGATAAAAGAAGTGGTTTCATTAATCAAAAGAGAAGAATAATACATAGAGCATAGAGGACAAGAGATCTTCAATACAAAAAGAATAAACATAAGAAGCCATCAAAAGATCAAAGCTTTCCAATCTCATAGCATATCAGAGACGGAAATCCCTCTAAAAAGGCCATGTGCCTTACAACAAGTGTATGTTAGACGTCTAATATTATCCTACAAAACCTGCTTGTTTGATGCTTGCTGTTATAGACCAAGGGAATAATTCTCAAAGTAAAGAACACAGCGAGAGTGGTCCAAAACCATTTTCCTAAAGGACGTAAGAATGATCAAATACTTGGCTCCATCCTTATATGTTGACTTTCTCTCTTTAATTTTGACAACAATCAACCTTAAGTAAATACATAATCTTCATTAGAAATCTAATATCCCGTGAAACCTGCTTTGTCTAAATGCTTGCCATTATAGACCAAGGGAATCATTCTCATTTACTAAAGAACACAGTGAGAGTGGTCCAAAACCATTTTCCTAAACGGCATAAGAATGCTCAAATACTTGGCTCCATCCTTATATGTTGTCTGTTGACGTTTGACAACTATCAACATTAAGTAAATACATAATCTTGGTCACGGACTCATAGTTTGAATAAACACAAAACAGACTGAAATTGGAGTGTAGACTGTGAGCGAAGAAGTAGCCTTACACATGATAGTCTCATTACATGAGTATGGAATAGTAATCTCTGCCTCCTACTAGTTCTCAGATAGATGTTTGTCCAGGAATGCTTTAGCCAGATTGCTGAAGCTCACACTGACTTGTTCAGCTGCTGCATACCTCTTGATGACATCAACAACTTCAGGCTTTAAAATCTCTTCCTTGTTAGATTCATTACAGACATAATAAAGTGCCCCGAGTGCATAATTCACCTGATACGGTAAATGCTTGGTTATTCATCAAATCACAATTGGATCTTTAGAAGGAAATTAAGAATCTAAAGATCAATGCAAAGATACATGATTTACTCTGCAATTGCCAGGAGCAATTTCAGAATGAAATATTAGTAAAGCTAGTTTGGTGATGACACGGGTATACACTATAGGAGTAACAGAAAGTTCTAGGAATCAGAAATAGAAACCAGAAAATTGAACTTGTTTAGATGATCATGTTTTAGATGATTAAATCTCCTATGAAAAAGTCATACAAAGTTATTTCTTCTTACAAATAGAAGACATTAAGAACCTAAACTTAGAGATGAAGTAACAAGTACGAATCATGCTTTCATATAACACAAACTTGGGAAGAAATTGTGTCAAAAAGCAATACTAAGAGCAAGTTTCTTATCCTTACAGTGTTCCTAACAGGGCTTGATAAACATTGAATGATAAGTGGTATCCCGGCACACTTAGTTACAATTGCAGCATTCACCGGATCTGCTAAAACAATTGCAAGTTCTTTTCATCAATTAGAAATGCTGATATGAAATAAAAAATGTAAAACAGCAAGAATTGCAGCTCTTTACCAGCACAAGAATTGCAGATCCCTCCAATGCCAAATTCGACAAGCTTTTCATTGGGTTCAGTTATGCAGTCTAGGAAAAGTTCCAAAACATTAAGCTGCTCAAGTATCAAAATGAATGAATAGTTACAAGGTTAACAAATGTTATGTAAGGGCTTTTAACAATTTTAGTTCATCATATCACATGCAATTTAAATGAAGGCTCCATACCTGACGCAAAAAGTTATAATTGTAAGGATCATAAGCGAAATTGGCCAAATTCGCCAAAATCTTCTCCTTTGTTTCTTAGGAAAAAAAAAAGAATTCAGAAACCTAGGAGACTGTAGTGTCATGGATAAATTTGCTTGAAAGAGTGTTCCAGACATAATTTACGGACACAAATTTCAAAATAAAAAAAAAATAGCATACCATCTTCAGTTGTGTTCTGGAACTGAATCACCAGTTCCTGAAACAAACGTCGGTTATCATTGCAACAAAATTAGATTATCGGGATACAAATAAAATAAAATGTTGTCATTATTGTTGATACAATTAAAGTTGATAATAAATTATTAAAAAATGGAGAAAAAGAAGAAGGGTTCTGAACCTGAAGGTATTGAAATCTGGGAGTTCCGTATTTTCCAGTTCGCTCTTGTTGTCTCTGGTCATTGGTGAACATCTATGCTATCCTCTTCTTCTTCTCCTCCTCCTACTCATTTGTGGTTATCAAATAATATAAAATTAACAACCACGCAAACCGAGGAAAATTCCACAAAAAAAGAGGAAAACAATCAACTCGTCGTTGCTATGGCTAGGGCGTGCCGAGGCACAGGCGGTGATGGTGTGTTTATCGACGTCGCGGTAAATATTGAAGAACAACAGCAGCGGATCGGTGGCGGAGCAGTTTGCCGCAGCAGCGGTGGTGGAGTAGTTTGCAGCAGCGACAACGGCGAACAAGTGAGAATAGCTATTAGAGAGGAGTGGCCTTGCGTGGGCGCGTAGGTAGCCAGTGAAATGGGCCTGAGCACTTTTTTCTTTTTAAGTAAATATCCAACCTAGTCCCAAGACCTAAAATTTAAAGTTTAAATTGTGCTTCGTTAAGATTTTAATTATGAATTTAATTGCATATATTAATAGTGTAAAAAAAATTTACATAATTATCTAATCATATATTCTTATATAAGTTATGATAGTTACCTTTTATACTTACTAGTTGAAAGTCATCCAAACAAAATATTTTTACTAGATGACAATATAAAATAGTTTACAATAACAATTATCAAAATTAAACTCTCTAGTCATAGGACAAGTGGTCCCTTTATGTGGTTGATACTTGATATATTAACGAAATTGCATGTGACCAATTATCGCAATGATAGGAGATGTTAAGTGACGTGCACAAACAAAAACGACATTGTACATGGAAAAAAACCTTAAGTGAAAAATCTTCAAGTCTATTTTTAATTTTAATCTTCATTTTTCAATTTTTTAATTTTCAGTAATTTATGAAGAGAAAACTGAAACTAAAATAAAAACTGAAAAGTGAAAATTGTAGTTTCAAAATTTTTAGGATTTTCTTTACAAAATCTGAAAGTTTAAAACTAAAAATGAAAATTAAAAGCGAAACCAAATAAGCCCTTCACTTTTTCCCACGTCCATAAGACTATCGTTTTGGGAGTGCAAAATTTTCAAAATGGCATCATTTTGATTGTAGTCAATGTTTTAATGACATATAATCATTTTATAAAGCACATGTGTGAATGCACTATTAGAGAATTAACGGAAGAACTAACGTGTTCATTACTTCCAATCTTGACAGACCACGGATTTAATTTTTTTCTTAGAGGACTAAATTGTTGAAGCAAAAATCTTGGGATTGAATTGGTGTTCATTCTAATTATTTATTTATTTATTGCAAAACCTCCAAATCAATCCATTAAAGTTTACACAGGAAAAATTAATCCCATTAAGAAAAAAAATCAGACAAATTAGTTCCTAAAAAAATCTCCGCCAATTGAAAACACTAGATAAATTAGTCCCTTTGACAATGACCAATTTGTTCAACACAATTCAAGCAGGAGCAATTTGGAGTTTTTTTTTTCAAATTTCTTTTTTTTTCCCTTAAAATTCAAATAATGTTTGGGCTACTTGAGGTGGATCTAGAGGTGTAAATGGGTTGGTTTATATTGGAATTGAGGGAAAAATAAATCTTAACCAATCCCTTTTTAATTTGTTCGGGTTAATTTTTTTTTTCCCACTCAATTTGAACCAAACCAATCTGATTAACTTCAAGTTGGTTTGGATCGGATTATTAAATTTACTTATTTAATTTTTTTTGTCAAATTTTTCCTTAAAACATTCAATAAACAATGCTATAATTATATTTTTATCTTTTTAATAATTCAACAAAGAGGCTTGACCCCAACAAATTTAACCAGCAAGGAAACAAAAGCAAACAAACACTGAACTAATGTTTCACCTTATCAAAAATGAAACATTGCCACAACCTTAGAGTATGTTTGGATTTATGGAACTTAGTAGACAGGGGCGGAAGCAAATAAAATGGAGTGAAGCGAAGGAGAATAATTACGCTACTCATTGTTTGGATATGTCAATGAAATGGATTGGAGATTACAAACTTTTTATTTCTATAATACAATTATGTAATATTAATAATAGGAGAAATTAGTAATTTATTAAAAAAAAAACAATTCATTCCATCAGATTTTGCCCAATTTGAGGGAAAAGAAATAGAAGAAGATAGTGGAATTGGATGAACAATCTCCATCCATCTCCATTCCACTCCACCCAATTTAAACATATTCAAACAATGAAATTACTTAAAATTTCACTCCACTCACTGCATTCCATCCACGTCCCTTAATCCAAACATATCCTTACAGGCACAAATACGATTTCAGTTTAAGCATCACCAAAAGGAAACTTTGGAGCCCAACCATTGCAATAACCTATACAACATAGCCGCAGTGCATGAGTAATTAATGAATCACCATCAACAAGACACCAAGGAAGCTTGTAGAAAACTCCAGCCCAAAATATCAAATAATTATAAGACTCTAAAACATTCAATAATTCCAAGTACAGAACATTAAACAACACAATTCAATAATTCATAGTACTACATGACTACATGTCCATAAAGCTTCAAAACACAAATTATAAATTCAAATATTCAAGACACTCAAAGGAGAGATAAATTGCAAGTCACTAGGTGCTATTGGAGTTGAATTATTCCCAATTTGAGTTGAGCAACGGCAATGAATCACCAATCATTGAAAGAAGGAAGAAAAAAAGATCGAAGAAGAGAGTGATCACCGTTGGTTGTGTCTTCGGAGGTTGACTTGTTTGGTTATGAAGACAGGGAACTGAGAGAAGACAGGATGTGCTCGTCGGTGGTGGGTCACCGTCGTGGGCCGTCGCGAAAAGTGGCTCCTCCGGTCACAACGTCACTTAAAAAACTGAGATTTATAGTTCTGGACGGTCGCGGCTTCGAAGGATGGCAGACTGGTGGCGACGGAAGCTTCGAGGGGATGGTAGGCCGGCGGCGCGATTTCTGCTTATTGGTTCCAGAGTCACCAATACAAACGCTACATTAAAGTTTCTGTTCAGAGGCGATCATATGGTGATGATATTTTTTGAAGTTATATCATTTTGTTATTCTTATCCAAACATTTAATACGTTTTGTAAACCTTCTTCTATACTAACTTTGCTGTTTTCTTTGGTAGCATGTACAAGTTGGGTTGAACACCAGAGGTGACCATTCGTGGTTGATGCAGAATGAACTGAAAATCATCATACCATCCAACATTGGCAATGAAAGCTGGATTGATAATTTTAATTTTCTTTCTATTTTAACTTTACTGAATAAGATAGTATTTTTCATTCCCATCCATTGATGTAGAACTCTCGTGTCAGTCATGTAGTGCCTAACAAATAAGACGTTCACTTCTAATCATTCAACTTAATGAAAATTTATCATTTATTCTATGAGTATTCGAATTCAATTAACATAATGTGATTAATTAAGTTACTTTTTAAAATTTTTATTGCAGAAATGTAAATTCTATTTATTAATTTATTTCAATTAAATTGTATAAAATAAACCAATATCAATTCATTAATAATTGAATCAGATAAAGTTGATCATTTGTCACCATAGAATCAGATTTTACGGAATTGAGTCCTCCACCAACAAAAGATTGCACACAATTGAGTAGATATAGTTAAATATATGATTAACCAGTTGCCAGTCATTTGTATCTGAAGATAATAAAAAATAGTTTATTGATCATTACCAAGAATAAATAATAATTTATTTAAATATATCTTATATAAAATTGAGTATATAAATTTATTTTAAAAATAAGTAAATAGTTTAATAATTAAATAAATAGATAAAATATAAATTTATCATTCTATTTTTTTATCTTATTTTAAATATAATGTTTATAAGGTTAAAAAAATCTTGATAAATGATCTATAACTAATAATAAAGAGTCTATTTTATTAAAATTTTATACATTTTGAAAGTTATAATTGTTGAATAATAAGAAAGTAAGTGGATAATTTATTATATCATTATCTATTTATAAGATGACAATAAGTATTGATAAAAAAGAACATGTATCACACCTCCCATCGCTATTTAGAATTTTGCTTACATCTCATTCGTCATGGTCCCATTCCAATTCCCTAGGGATTTAAATACCTACGAGTATTCAAGGGTTCATTTAAAAATTTCAAAGAGGAAACTTTAAAAATATTTTACAATTTGAAACATAAATATTATAATAACAAATCCAATTAAGAGTTAAATATATTTTATTCCTTAAACTTTAAGTCATGTAATTTATTTTTTAATTTTTTAAAATATATATCATAACACCTTAAATTTTTTAAAAAAAAAACCTTATACTTTTCAAATAGTGCAAAACTTTTCAACTGATCAACCATTCACTTAGCCCACAATCCCTCATTCCATGAGCGTTCATAGCATATTGAGCTGGACTGCCACCTTATTAGAGAAAAGATCAACTCTGGGCTGATTCATCTGTTGCTAGTCTCAACCCATGATCAGCTGGCCGACATATTCACTAGGCCCTTGCATAGTTGCATCCCTCTCCATTTCGGTCCATCATGTCCAAGCTGGGCGTGCTCGATCTGCACTCCCCACTCCAGCTTGTGGGGGTAACAGCCCAGGCCCAATATAATAACGAAGAACCGAGCCCAATTTTTATTGCACTCGTCAATGAGCTGGAACCAATTCAGTTATATTTGGTCAGGAATTAGTTCTTATAGCTGTCATCTATCTACCTCTATTCGGTGTATATAAACCAGCCTAGCGGCTTAATCAATAACGATCAGATTCATTTCATTCATTCCTTGTTATTAGTGTTTGGGCTTAAGGACACCATTCTTAAAATGGGTAATCATGGGGTGGGTATGAATGGTTTGGGGGTGGTGGAACAGGTTCGGGTGTGTGCAAGGTAGATGAGATATGCAGAGATATCCAAAAGTGCGGAGTTTGAGCTACTTGGAAGGGCAGTGAAGCGAGATTTCCATGGGTGGGTGTCTGGTTGATGAGGTATGCGGTAGTTTGAAAAGCATTAGACCAAAACAAGATAGGCAGAGATATGTGATGGAGCAAACAACAGCCAAGTTTCTCTAAGCGTATTTTACATATGAAACTAATTCATATAATTTTTACCCCACTTTTATCCCTTAACCAAACACACGTATGTCAATATTTACGTTAAAGGTAGATTGTTCTGTTCAAGAGTGTGAGGAGGAGTTGTAAAATGAGAAATTTCATGAGTTTGTAAAACACAGCGCAATCTTAAATATTCACCACCATTATTGGAATAATTTGCGTTCAATTGATTTTCGACAAGGGATTTATTAAGAATTGGAAAAAATTAAGAAACATCGGGATTAATTTTAATTAGATAAATCCAAACATAATCTGAAATGTGATCAATGAAAATAACATGACATAATAAAAATGTTCATTTATTGATTAAGTGGGTGCAGGTGATCACTGCCAAGAGAAGAGTGAATCCTAAGTATACTAGGTCGTAATAATAGAGTAAAAGAGAGGGTTGTCGTACCACAGGATAATTCAAATACCGATTCTAGCTAATTAGATAACAAGTTGAATAATTGAAAAGAGATAATATCAAAAGGAATAAAGGCTAAAATCTAAAACAATGAAAAAGGGATTTGAGAATTGATGGAATAAAATGTTAGGGTGATTTACTTCAACTATATGTGAATAACATACAACATGAACATCAATATGCCTTCTCCAAATTCAATTAAGTGATGGTAGGATCCCTATGTTCATTAAAAGTCTTTCTTAAGATCATCTAATGCTACTCAATTAGAGTTAAACACCTAATCTCTTAGCATGCTTAATTCCAACTAAGTGGTTTAATTCTCAAGTCTTAAATACCACATGACTCATGTTTGCCTATCTCTAGATGTCCTTAAATTCATGGTATTGCATTTATAGGCATGACTCTTACTCTTTTTCTCAAATTTGTAATAACCTCTATAATCCTAAATTGGCGATCAAGCAATTCAAGATAAATAAACTCAAATGTAATACTCATCATCAAATGAGAACAAGACATAAATTCATTCACACTAGTATATTATCAAACACATAGCCTCCATAAATCACCCTAAGCAAAGAGAGTTTAGTTACAAGTTATGGAAGACAAAATAAAATCAACATCAATGAAAAAGAGATGGAAATACGCCATTAATAGGAAAATACTCAAAGAGTTGAAGAACAATCCCAAGAGATGTCTCCTTCTCAAGTGCTTAAGCTTCAATCCCCTTTCTCTCCAAGCTCTAGCCTCTCCTTTCCCCCATTTCGTGCTTTTTGCCCTCACTTCCTACTCCAATGTGTTTTTGTATCAATTATGGGCTGCAAAAGTCAGGAGTGAGGCCCAATCCACATGGAGGTTCGTGCACTCGTGGCTATAGCTACATTGGAGCATAGCTTAAGTGAAAATATGAGAAATCTAATAGCAACCCACGCTGTAACATGGCTTCAGTTTCTGGACCCATGCTCCAGGCATGGATTTCTAACTTCCCTTTAGCTCCAATTCTTGCTCTTATGCACTCCTAGGTCAAATGCTTTCCTAATCCTTCTTCCAAAAAGTTACAAAACCCATGGAAAACACAATTATAATGTAAGGTTAAATGTGAGTGTAGTCATACAAGAATTTGAACTAATTGATGTGAAAAAAGACAACTAAGAAAACTAAAACAAACTATGAACAAATTAAATGTCTCAAGAAAACTAAAGAAAAACATAACTCCTAAGAGAGTTATTAGTAGGATCGATAGATATGAATAAATTATTTGAGAGGACAATCACTAGACAAAGTATAAGATTTGTTTTGTATAATTGATTATTTGAAAATTAATATCATGTTTAGATGTATTAACTTAATAAGTAACCATCAGTGGTGTGTTTTGTTTAAATGATATGAAAATAATTGGTTTTGTAGGTTAAGATTCTTAAATAACTAATTTTACTTATGATTAATTGAAAGCTTAAAAAGTATGTTCACTTATAACTGGACTTGAGATTTAAAGTTAGTTTTTCTTTAAATTCATTCAAACGTTGTACTCAAACATGTGAAATCGTTTCAAAATAAATTTTTTTGGAAAAAAAAAACTATTTCTTGCTTTCTCACACATACACTTAACATATGTCAAATTATTACACCACTTTCTTTTTATTGCACAATAAACAATGCATACGAGGGAGGTTAGTATCTCCAAGCAAATAGAGAAAAGTCTGGATAAATTTTACCAAATCTCATAGATGGTTAGTGTAATTTGCCCAACTAAATTTTTTTTTTACAATGTGTGTAATTTTAATACATTGACAAGATGCCAGGGTACAATTTTTTTACACAATAATTCAATCATATATTGTCACATTATCAAAATAAAGTTATTGTTTCTTATCCCACTATTTCAAAATTCATGAGGATAAAATAATTTAATTGGATGACAATATTTAAATTAAACCCTTTAACAACATGGAGAAACTAGTGTGTGTAATCATGCATTGCACGGTGTGAATAATGTGAATATAGTTATATAATAATTGATTATTAAGAGTTTATATATTATATATGAGAAAGAATCCGTTTATATTGGTGTAAGACTTGTTATATATCTTACACCTTTGATAACTTTTTATTCAAGATTTTTTTTTTCCTTTAGATTGAAAGTTTATATGCTATATATAGATCATCTCTATAAAATTTTACATTAATTCGAAATTGTTTGATACATTTTTTTTATACATATAAATCAAAGTAATAAACACCTTATAAATATATGTAAATAAGAACTATTTAACCACAACCTTATAGGTGTCTAATTTATTTTAAGTTTAGCATAGACAAATTAATATAATATGTAGCTATAATTCAATGGTTAGATTGATAAAAACTATATTTTATTAAAAGTTATTAAAAGTGTAAGCGTATCAAATCTTACACCAATGTCAATGAAACCTTACTATACAAGTATAACAAAAAAAATTATATTATAAAAAATCATTTTATTTTAATAGGGTAAAATAGTTATATAGGATAGCTTGAAATAATGAAAAACTAAAAAAGATGTAAAATGAAAAATGAATATATTAAATGAAAAGTATAATTTTCAAATTTTAATTTGGGAAAAATATAGGATTTTAAAAGAGTTTTATAGAAATTTATTATGCATTAACAACTTATTATAAAATTATAAACTAAAAGATAAAGTAACTCATTTTCCTTCTCATTTCTTTTATGATAGAAAAGCAATAAATTAATTTTAAGAAAAATTCAACCAAACAAATTCCTTATAATAACACATTAATAAGAGTTTAATTTGATTTGTAAATATAACTACTTTTAACTTTTAAATGACAACGGAATAAGTCAATAAATAAAAATTATTATTTCTTCCTCCCTTATCTTTAGCCTTATAATAAAGTAATTTTTCAAATTAGATAAACTTTCTAAATTAAAACAATTAAGATTTTAATACCTTTATCAAATTTAATAGCCTTAAAAAAATACGCAACAACATTGTTGTTTGGCTCTCTAATTGTAGCCACTCCATGGCAAGTGTCATAGTATGAGTAACAATAGATTTCAAAATTTGATATGGAAAAAATTACTAAGCATTTATTACATAATGAACTTTGCAAAAGAAATTTTTTTTATTCAAACTCTTCTATCCAAAATATGTTAAGACTTAATTCCTAATGTAGGAGGTTTTCTTGAAGATAAATAGTTGTTCTTAAAGTTAGAGGTAGACCAGGTACAATGATTAAAAAGACTAGAAATTATAGATATAATTTAAAATAAATTCAAGTTTAAAAGTTGAAATGAGATTCATAAGGGAAAATTACACTAACCTCCATTAAGATTTAATGAAATTCACCTCGACATCCCTTTATTTATCTAGATGACATACTCTCTTGAATACACTATTTATTGTGTGATATAAGACACATTAGTGTAATGATTTTACAAGGTTAGAAAGGTCAGTATAATGATTTCATAAATTAAGACCAATAAGCAAATTTTATAAATAAAGGGAAACGAAATAAATTTCACAAAACCTAAGAGAATAATGTAATTTTTCCTATTCATAATGTTTTCAAGATTCTACTTGAAAATGTGAAAGATTTTGTCAATTTTTTAACCCTCGAAATAATTCATTTATTTAAATTAAGTTTTTATATATAATAAAGAATAAATAAGTTGATCAGTTCTTTAAATAAAATTAATTTAATATAGGAGGGAATAAATAATGTAAATGTAATCTGGTATATATTGAAAAGTTTTTGCTATAATAAAGGCTATTAAGTTAGCAGAGTGAGAAGATAATAGAGTGAAAAGATAATCCGGTAAATTAAGCGAAGTGAAAAGATATTCAAATTCATTTTCAATAACTTTCTTTTTAGGTAAAAATAGGATTAGAATTTGGAGGAAAGCATAATTAAGTTTCCAAATGTCATTATCTCATTAAACTTTCTTGTTAATAGTTCTTAAATATTAATAGCATAGATATTCTTTTAAATATAAGGATAAAATCAAATTCATATAAGAATTCAAAATTAATCTTTTTCACGTTACCAAAAAACACAAAATCAGTCTATTTCATTAATATAAATTAAGTTAATAAGTAATGTGTGAGATCATCACATGCATGACTTAGGGTGAGTTTGATAATACTCTTTAACTGTATGCTCTTATAAAGATCATCACATGACTTACTAGTACTTTTTTCATAAATTAAATAGATTATACGTTTACAAATAGAATTTAATTTTGATGTGTTTATATTTTTCATAGTCATCTAATCAAATATTTCTTTTTATATGGCTTTTAAAGTAGAGGGGTGAAAATTCCATTTTATGATTGAATAGAGGGATGTACACACAATTAAGAAGGTGTGAAACTTTCTTGATAATTATATAGTTGCACATATTTTTGCCTCTAATATTTTATTAAATTTGATCTTACATGAGATAAAATAATAGAGTATAGTTCAATCCCTTTACCCGGTAATCAAATTTTTTTGAATCTGTCACTAATTGGATAACTATACAAAGTTTTTTTTTTAATATTGTCAATGTATTAAAATTAAATCTTAAAAATTTATTTATCAAAAGAAAATGCATTTAGTTCTTACTTATTAGTACTAAAAAATAATGCCAATTCAATTCTTACCAAGTAATGCTCAAATTCTAATTGACTGTCCTTTTAACCGTTCATCGTGATATTGCTTCAAGTTAGTTTATGTATTAAATTTGTTAAATGTTTTAAAAATAATTCATTGGACCAATGTATGAATAAAAAGTAGTAATTACTTTAAATGTTGGGATGAGATAATAAAAAATCATTTTTTTAAATAAACATCATAACAAGACTTTAAGGCTTATATTGAATGTTGCTTACATGAATCTACGGTAATTTTTTTTTTTTAAATTCAAGACAATTTGTAATTCAATAATGCTGATAGTACAAATTCGTGTAGTACAAATTCAATTATAAATAATTTGTACCACTGATTTTCCATTCAATCTTCTATTTATGACTTTTACTCCATTAAAAAATAGAATGACCAATCATTTTTTTAACTATTCGTACACTTACCCAAAAAATTAAAAAACTGTTCATACCTTAATCCTCATTCAAGCTCCTTATAAATTCAGTTCAGTTTTCAAATGTTGATGTATTGCTTCTCATGTTTATTGAGATCAAGAAAGTGTCCATTCTTCTATCACTAGTAGAAACCTTTCAGGGTTTCAATCACCTTCTACCTACAAAATGCAATGGTGAGTGGAGAGGAATCTTAGAAGACATGATCCTTTCTTCCCAAATATTGGTTTCTAGCCCAACCAGCATAAGGCAATTGAATATCAAATTTGGCTAATACAAAATTGCACCTTTGCCATTGATTTTCCTTTCCTATTCAATTGCCTTATTGCGGTTTGGCTGGAAGTAAATATTTGGCATCCCAAAATATGTCAAACTCATCAGAATGATATAAAGGTTAGAACTTCTCTCTCATAAATGGAATCTATTACTTTACTTTTCTATATAATATGATTTCAATATGTTCTGCATTTTCACCCGCTTGTCTCTTTAACTCTTTGGTTGGTGAATTTGTTTCTTTAACTTTTGAAACATAAAATTTCCTTCAACGACACTATTTTATACTGAGAAGAACAAAAAAGTCTTCTCAACATTGGTAGGATCTATGGGTATTTTGGGTAGATCAAGTTTTAAATTAAATTCTTATAGCAAATCATACCCCTTTTAATGTGATTTACTTTTGGATCTTTCAAAAGAATCACTACAAGATCTGTGGGATCCTGACAAGATTTTTGACTAGTGCGTATGTGTCGATAACTGATGGTTTTCCGACCACACTTTTTTATTATTTACTTTTCATAATAATAATAATAGAGGACAACGGTCAGTAACACTTGTTGGTAGTGGATGGCGCCACTGTGCGCCATATGGCACGCACAATATTCTAATCATGGGTTTACCAATTGATAGGTTAATAATTTAGAGTCCGTCAAACAACCCATTGGTACATGCAAGCACGCCATGTGGCGCACTATTTAACTCATTTTCTGGAGGTAAGAAGTAAATTAAATTATTTATTTTTTAAAATTCTTTACCTTATCGATGGGTTTTTTTTATTAAATTCATTTTTATTTTTTATTACAATTACCATCGGTGTATCAACGGTTTTATTTAATTATTTTTTGTTTTTTAATAAACTATTTCTTTTTTTCTTACAATTACCATTGGGCATACCAATGGGTTTGTGTTAAATTAATATTTATTTTTTAATAATTTTTTATTTTTATTTTAATTACCAATAGGTTTTTGAATTTTTGAGACGTTGACATGTGTCTCTTGTGATTTTCATACCCATCAATAAATATTGGAATGAAAACGCACCATTTCATTTTCACCCGTTAATAACCCGCAATAATTTGAAGCATGCTCCTTCCCCATTTCTACAACTTCTCTCTCTCTCTTCCCTCTCTCCCCCCCCCCCAGCATGACCCTTCTTTGTCCTCATTCGCCGTCGGAGAGCTTCGTTCATAAAACCAAGGTCATTACAATCTATGTAGAACATTTTAACCGGTTTTTTTTTTATTTGGCTTAGTTTTTCTATTCATTTTCGTTGTCCAAAGTGTTATTTTTTAATGCATTTGAGATTAATTATTGTTGCTATTTTATTAATGTAAAAGTAGTATATTGGAGGGTGGCGATGACAGTGTTGACATTGAGAGCTTTGATTTGCCTTTTTTTTTTTAATTTTATTGTGTGTTTTCTATACATCAATACTTATAAGTGTGTAAAATTAAATATTTATTCATATTGGATTTGATTGCATGGAGCTTTTCATTCTTTGTTTCATACACTGAACTCTAGGTTAGTAGCAAAATTCTTGTTATTTATATGCTTTAATATGTATGTAGGATAGAGACTTATGATTTTTATGATAGAAATGAGAATTGCATGATTGAGAGGAATGGTATAGAGGTTTTTCTCTGATTTATTTGCATTGTTTGTTGTGAGATTATTTGTATGAACATAGATTGCATGATATGCATGTAACAAGGAGCAAGTATAATATTAACAAATTTCAGATGTTACCTAATTTACCCTATAAACTATGTTTATAAAATTTTACATTAATATGAAATCATGTAATATACTTCTTAAATATACCATACTAACGTCATATGGTCCAAATAGTCTCGCATCTCTACAAATAAATACCAAAAACAATACTCTTTGTCAGAAAAAAAAAAAGCCATTACGAGGGTCACAGAATTGTAAAACACATCCAACGGCCCAATTAAAGGACCAGTTCTGGATTTGTGAAATATTTGTTTGCACGATTTTTTTTTCACAAATATCTAACAATTTCGGAGAACATAGGACCACCGGACAGTAATTGTTGTAAGTTTGAATTCCCATACTAAATGTTATGACACAAAATTTAGAATGCTAAGCCTTGCAGAAAACCTTTATATCTCTCTCTGTGATATATATAATAGCATTTTTCATTTTAAAAATGTGGTTGGAACATAAGTAAAAAGAGAATAAGATATGTTTTATTTTGTACGTATAAGATTAGGCTACCACCACAAGCATAATCTTCTTTTTCTCCCGCATGTATTCTCCTGTCGTATATTAGCATGTTTGATCATTATTAAGAGAAAATAGATACCTGTTACTCCAACCGTTACGTGTTGGTCAATCAAATCAACTCGTTAATTAATTACGTATCATCAAAAGAATAATAATTTAATTAATATAATAAAAAATTAAAGTTATCTATTGCATCCTAAACCTTTTTCTATATATATATATATATATATATATATGGGTATACTGACTTTTCTCGAGGTATCAAGAATTTATACTACCCATTTGTTTAAAAAATTTACATTCCACCCTATTTCACTAAGGGTGTGTTTGGTGTTTTTCTTTTATAATTTATTTTTTATAAATTATATGATAAAAATAATTATAAAATAAATAATAAATTTAATTTCTATGCACTAATTATATAAAATAAAATATTTATAGATAATTTTTACCAAATTTGACACTTTTTGTAAATTATTATCGATTCATGGTGAACAATAATTGTTTTTATTAAAAAATTATTAATAATAATTTTAAATAAATAAATATAAAAATTAAATAAAAATTTATTGTAATATTAAAATATATAAATAAAGATTAATTATTTTAAAAAATAAATAATATGTGGTAAATAATATTAGTAATAAATAATATTAGTATAAAATATAATTATATGAATGAGATTCAAAATATTAAAAAATAATTTTTATAAATAAATAATTTAATTATCACAGTTAATAGTTAGTTATATAATATGATTCGACACTATTTTAAATTTTTATTAATTTGAAGTGTACAATCTGATTTTACACTACACACTAATAAAAATTTAATAAATTATCAAATTATGGTTTGTAGTTACCATAATAGCAGTTACCTAGTATGATTTAACATTTTTTAAATTATTATTGCTTGATATATTTTACAATTATTATTTTTATGAATTTAATTTTGATACATTGATAATGTAAATTTTTTTTACATTATTATCTAATTAATTATTTCATTTAAATAACTTTTCAAACAATAGATATAGGATTAAATTACTTTAGCTATGAGACAATATATGCTTGAATACATTGTAAAACTCATTTATACTATTATTACATCAAAATTAAATTTATTAAAATAATAATTATAAAATGAATTAATCAAATGTAAATAAAAAATAAACATTCAATAGAAATGCTTATTATTAATTTTTTAATTAAAATAATTATTATTATATAATTCTTAATATTAGTTATGAATTTAATTTCTATAAAATGATAGTATAAAATAATTTTGATCGTAAATTAATAAAAATTCAAGAAAGTTTCAAATTCCATAAAAAATTATTTGCTAATATTTTATTTTATACTATAAGTATATATAAATTAAATTTAATACTTATTTTATAATTAATTTTATTATTTGGTATATAATTTATAAAAAAAATTATAAAATAAAATGCACTAAATATACCCTTAATAAAATGGGATGGAGTGTAAATTTTTCAAAATAAATAATGAGATCATTTAATAATATTTAAAGAAAATAAGTATAATTTACCTTATATATTTATTTACCCAAAAAAATATATAAAAGAAAAATCCAAGTTAGATCTGCTTTCAATAATGGAGCCGACACCTCTGGACTGAAGTAGAAGCTGATTGACGTACATATGTTTTGTCTGGTCTACATCCTCAATCCAACCAAACAATGGCTCGAGGGTTATACCATGGAGTTGAATATCCTGGCCAAAACATATTGGCCCTCGCTCCCATGTTCGATTTCAACGCAGACACCAACCTTCCACGTTCTCCTACACCTGCCCCTGTCCAATGCGGCAATATCCCATTAAAGTTTTGAAATGTCTTTTTTTTCCATCAAGTTTTTTATAAGAATTTAATTTGTAAATCATCTTAAGGCATCATTCAGTATAAAAGAAGAGAAAAAAAATGAAAAATTATGTGCATACTTCATAGTTATAAAAGCTATTTTATTCTTTTGATAATTTAGAAAATTATTAAGTTGATGTTTAAGAATTTTTTATCTTTATTAATTGAGTTTAAATTGTTAATTATTGTGAAATATATATGTATATAAAACGTCTAAGTCTGCATGTCAAAGTCAGCATACATAAAATGAAAGCGCAGCATATCAAAATTAAATTCCTTCTTGATTGATGGTGTCGGGTATGAAATGCAATCTACTGGTATGATGCAAATTAAAGAAATAAGAAAAAGCCGCACAAAAAGTTCTGGCCACAAAACCCTGAGGATTTTCGAAACAGCAAAAAAGAAAATTGAAAAATAGAAGATAAAAACGAGTGGTGTGGAATGATGTCTATCCATATTTGAGTGTACACGTGGCTGTGTTTTTTCTCTTTTCATAGTGGGGCGGCAAGTGGCGTTGACGTGGCGAAAAGCGCAAGGGGAGAAAGTGATGCCCTCTCTCTATTTTCTCTCCATTTTGCCCTCTATGATCCACAACTCTTGGCCTACCACCACTTGCCTCTCTCTCAGTCATTCTTACTTGCTTATTTTTTTAGAGACTCGAAGATATTTAACCCTTTTTCTCCTTCTCACAAATATCCGAGGCCATCCACCGAGGCATGCTAGAAAAATGAGAAAGAGAGAAAATTTTGTAACACTTAGCCAGCATTTGATTGAGGTAGGATATACAAGCATAATAGAGATAAAGATATAAATAATAAATATATATAATAATATTATTAAAAAAAAATATTTAAATTTATGTCTTCATATCTTATTTTTATATTTTAGAATATAAAAATTTTATGATTTTTATATTTTAGAAATAGAAATTTTTTTTTATCTTTTATTTTTTTTCTCCTTCTAGACACATTTATGTTTCCATTATCCTTATATTTTGTGTTCTGTCCCACAATCTAAATGGTACCTTAAATATTCTTTTTAGTCTTAATCATTAAGCTATCAACATTATGAGACTGTGAAGCCACTTTTAATTTTATTATTATTCATTTGTATAATGTACATAATATTGGCATCGCTATCTTCATTGCTCCTCACCTGTTGCTGCATAGCTGTTTGATGGCATCACTTCCTATTCGCTCATTTGCTACTGACACCTGTCACTAATCTGTTCCCCTTGGAAATTTTCAGGTCCTTCTCTTCCTTGGATTGAAGTTTTTTTGTTTGACCTAAGTTTTTTAAAATTTTTTTTCCCAAAAGACATATATTTTATTTTGAATTTTTCATATAGAAATTTAAGTAGGTTGGACATCAATCATCGATCGTATCTTTAAAGTCTGGACAGGGCTTGCAAGCTCAAGCCGTTCTTTCCTCCTATGGAAGGAAAATAATGTGTTTGATTAGAGATAAAGCTGGGATAAAATTTTTATTGATAAATTATATATATAAAAATATATATGAAATTTATTTATAGAAATTATATTCTCACTTTTTATCTTAATCAAACATACCCATATTTTATATTTTCGCAATACAAGCTCAACAAACGCTTGCAAGTAATCCACAAAATTGCTTATCAACAAGGTTTTATCATCAATAACAGTAATTAACTTAATTCTTATAAGATAAGATATGAACCTTTGATCTAAACCTAATTTTAATATGTAAATCAAACTATATAATTAATATTTAGGTGTAAATATAAGGACGTAAGCTAATATTTAGTTGTAATTAATATGTAAATATTTAGGGTTTAGGGTTCATGAGGGCTAAACATGTACAAGCCCAAAAAATTATCTACTCTAAAATAGTTGTGCTTAATTTATATTTATATATTTATAACTATGGTTCATTTTTGTGTAACAGTAATATTAATTTAATTTATTCATAAATCTTTCTATTTTTCTTAGGACCGAAAGGGAAAAGATTAAATCAGGTTGCTTGATTTGTTTCAAGATCTCCAAAGTACAACTTTCGTTCTATCAATAAATAAATAAATAAAAATAAATTTCGTTGAGTCGGAATATAAAATTAATTAACTTCACATTCGTATACAATTATTTCAGATAGAAATTGTTAATGAATTTAACCGCAAAGAGTTGTTATCTTTTTACTCTTTTTTTCAACAGAGTTGGACATAAATAATAAATAATCAAATACTAATATAACTTTGTTACATGAATATAGAGTCCTTTATTGACTTAAAACTGTAAGCTTAATTCATATTTTAAAGGTTCAAACACATCAAACATTATAATACTGCTTAATTCGAAAGAGAAAAATAGCTCACGTCTAGTCAAACTTATGGTATTTTCAAAATTTGAATAATAGATTATTATTAAAAGGTCGACAAAGCCAAAGTCAAAATTTGCTACGAAGATGGTAAGGGAAAGAAAACTAAAGTAAAGTAAAACAACATTCTATTTCATATTATTTAATCATTTCATTCAAAAAAGTGTGAACAATATAAAATTATATACATTAAGAAATTATAATTATTTTATGGTGCAGTTAGATATGCTAATATAACTTATTGTAAAACAACTAAAAACTATTCCAAAATTTTCACTAATATATAACCCTCTAATATGACTCATTAAAATATGAAAATGATGTAACACTCTCTAGAATGTAATTTTTCACTCAACATAATAGTATTAAAAAAGGTGTTTGCTTCTATACTTTCAATAATTGAGTAGTATCAAAACATGTTCTAATATGTCAAATTTTTATTGATCTTATGATCTGTATAAGCATCCAGTCAATATGCAGTCAACACTTTTAAACATTGAGACATATGATCTTCTTTATTTCTATTTTATTCATAATGGTCATTTTACAAATATACATATTCAGTAAAATTTCAATTCATACCTAAATTTCAATTTCAGTTCATACACTTTTAAGTTAGTCTAGTGGCAAGTGCACACACCTTACTCCTCTTAGGATAAGGTTCGAACCCACACATGGATATTAACTTGGGTGTGGTTAGTTTAAGCGACCCTTACCCTTAATCAAATGTCATGATTCCATTCCTAACATAAGAAACCTTAAATCTCAGGGTTTGTCCCATCCTTCGAGACGCCTATAAATCAGAGTGGATTAATCACCATGTTCAACGATAGATACCCTTGATCATGAACCAGAAAAAAAAAAAAAACTAAAATCCCTAATTTCTTCTAAGAGTCCATCTTCCACCACGTCAAAACCACCACCTCAACCTTCCCCTCCATCATTACCACAACCATCACACTCGACTCCTTCAATCCTTTCATTAGTTAACCTTGAAATAAATGCTAAATATATTTCCATTCAACCAGAAAGCTCAACTTATCTGTAATGGTGAATTTTATTTGAATTTGGTTTGATAAGAGGTCAAATAGTTTAAATGGTGTGATACTTTTCAATTTCAAAAATATCATTAAAGAATATTATGACCAAAATTAAATCCACAAAGACTTCTACCATAGATTCGTATGCAGTTCCAAAACATTCAGCTTATTAACATACGCAACGCTCTTGGTAAAATCCCAAAGATCGAATGAATTGGCGCACCACACAACGAGCCTGTACATATATATTCTGTTCTTATTTCTCTATAAACAATATAACCACACACACACATATATCTTTGATATTCTATACACACTGATCCAAATTCTGATTACAAATTTTGTATTTTTTCAGAACATATACAAAAGTAACTATGATAATCACATATAACAATCAGGTACAAAGGCGCTAAGCAATATAATGCTTGCTACAGAACTGATAATTAATCAGCTTGCATGTATTATTACGCTTGAAAAAGGTCAAGTGCGGTGATGGTGGTGGAGAGGGAGGTTGAGGTGGTGGCCGGGACAGTAGTAGAGGTTGGATCCCAGAACAAATTAGGGATTTTAGTTTAGAAATGAATCGAAAATTTTACTAAATTTGTGTATAATTAAAATGATAATTGAGAATAAAGTAAAAATAAAAAATTATAAGTTTCAATATTTAAAAGTGCTGACAAGATTTTTAGTGCACGTTTTTATATAAACCATAAGTCCAATAAAAATTTAACACATTAGGACATGTTTTGCTTCTATTCAGTTGTTAAAAGTATGGAAGCAAGCACTATTGAAAAGTAGAGTTATGATATTTATATTTATTGTGTGTGAACGTCATTTTGATTCACTTATCATTCATTATCAAATGAGATAATCCATTTAAGGAAAATATACTTATCTAATAATAGATAAAATATGAATCGATATAATATTTCATATACCATAAATATAAATAATATTTTTTTAAAAATATGTACCAAAAATAAAACCGAGTACTAGGAGAATATTTATACCAAAACCATAAAAAATGGCATTTATCTGAATGGGAGCTGGGGAAAACAATAACCACGCATTAATCACAAACTAGACGCTGTGCTGGCAAAAGTGCATTAGTCGCAGCCGCGAGTGGCGTCCGTGACCGAAATTATCCACAATGCTTGCTGCGTATTAGTTCTCGACTTCTCTTCTCGCCCACCCGATTAGAAAATACAAAGAAAATTAAAATAATAATTATTATTATAATTAAAAAAAAAATTAAAGCGAGGAACAGACACGAGAGCCGAACGCCACGTGTATAGGGCCTCTTTCGACGAGAGCCACAAGATGCCATCTACTTCCCGGGATTTCGAAAAAATTAATATTTTTAGGTTACAAAAAGAAACATTAATTTTTGGACGACAAAACAAAAAAATTCAACATCTGACGTGGCACCACCTCGTTGCCCCTTTTCTTTCTTTTTAGTCTCTTTCCCACTTGCACTTTTCTATCTATCTCCACTTTCTTCTTCTTCTTCTTCTTACTTGTTCACTTTGTTGGTTCTGCAATTTTGAGCTGAGAATTTAGAATTGGGTGAGCAGAAAAGAAAAAAAAAGAAGTCTTTTTTTTTTTGGTATGATGTTCTTGGTGTTTTGGAGGAACAAGAGAAGCCCATTTATTATGTATAGAAGTTGTTGATTCTTGTGGAGAAGGGTGAAGAATTTTTTTTTGTGATTTTGTTTGTGAGTGTTCAAACTATTGTTCAGGAAGTTGTACAAAGAAAGACATAAAAGTGTCCTATTTGGTGTTCTGAGAAAGTTTGGAGCTGTTGAGAGGGACTGGAAGATCTTGATCACTCGGTTCTGCGTCCATGGCCATTCAAATTCAAGTATGTGAAAATACGAGTTTCTCCTCTGTTTTTTCTTCCCTTCTATTTGATTGTGTAATATGTACTCAGTTTTGTGAAGGAACTAAGCTTGTGTGTGTATGATTGTATATATTGTTGGTTTGATCTGATTTCAAGCTAAATATTTCCATTAGAGTAGGATTGTATGGATATGTAATATGTTTGGTCCTATTTTGTATTGAAATGATGGAAAAGGATTGAAGTGTAAATTCATTTATTGTGATTTGGTTTACCCTTATCAAATTGCAAATATGCATAGATTTCTGTTTAATTTACACTCCAAAAAATGAAAGGAATTTTTGAATACTTCAGTTCTGTTGGCAATTTTCAATATCTTATTAATGAAAGTAGGGTTCATTTCAATGGAGGAATTGTGATTAATATATTAATATATATTAATTGGCATTTTCTGCTTACCTTTTTTGTGGAATGAATGGTTCAATTGAAAATGAATGATTGGTTGGTGGGATACATCGTTTCTGGTTATGATTCAACTCCAGTATGTTGGAGTTTTTTTAAGAATTTTTTAATCAAAAGATATGAACAAAAAAAATTAAATATAAAACCAGATGAAAATTGAGATAATCAAATAAACTTTTTTTCCTCAAAAAGTTAATTTTAGTTTTGTTTTGTAAGTTACCAAAAGTAGTTTCTTATGAAAAAAACACTTTCTAGAGTTATATCATAAAAGGATTATTCCCTGTTTTAAGCTCAAACATATGTACTTTAATAATTTTAGTCTAGTTGACTTTTCTACTATAAGAAATATTTAAATTGGCCTTGATTTTTACATTATATTCATTTGCTATTTGAATATGATGTAGGATCAAAGCGGAGTTACTAGATCACAGGGTGCTCATACACTAGGAAATGGAGCATCTTTTATTTCTGGAGCGCATTCTGTTTCGTGTATACGGCTAAATGATCAGTTTTCTTGCGGAAATGACTATTCCCCAAAGGTTTGCTCTGGTTTCTTTTGTGTTTATGGAATTTTATGAACTTTGATTCTCACATATGTGTCACTGTGACCTCTGTTTTAATCAATTTTCTATTTACTTTAACAGGTGAGGAAACCATATACTATCACAAAGCAGAGAGAGAGATGGACTGATGAAGAACACAAGAAGTTCCTTGAATCTTTAAAGCTGTATGGGCGGGCCTGGCGACGGATTGAAGGTATAATTAATTCTGAACTTCCATATCTTTGGCAAGTATGTCCTAGAATCTTCATGGCATACTTGTCTAAGACATATGACGACCAAGCCTTGAGGTCAGCTACATAGATCAGACAACAACGTGATGAGAGGTGTTGTTTGGTTCATGTAGTTTACTCACTTGGTGGACCATGGCTCAGTTGTTTTATATCTTAGGCAAGGAAGCTGTGAAGATTCTAGCAAAAGAATATAATAGAGTAAGTGAAGATGTATAGTTGTGGTTGTTCTAAGTTTTTGGATACTTTATTTCCACCACAGAACATGTTGGCACAAAGACTGCTGTTCAGATTCGAAGTCATGCTCAGAAGTTTTTTTCTAAGGTTTACTGTTCTTTTCCAGTATCCATGTTTTTTGGTATAAAAGGCATGTATTATACCCTGGGAGATGCAAAGTGCAACCTCCTTGAGGTTGAAAATTCCGTGTTGAATTCACTCTAACTCCTTTTCTTAACTTCATGGCAGGTTGTTCGAGACTCTAGTGGGAACAGTACAAGTTTGGTGGAGCCAATTGAGATTCCACCTCCACGACCAAAGCGAAAGCCGATGCATCCTTACCCTCGTAAACTAGTAGACATCCCCAATAGGGAAATTTCTAACCCAGAGCAGTCATTGAGGTCTAATTCTCTCAAGTCATCAGATTTTGATCAAGAAAACAAATCACCCAAGTCAGTATTATCTGCAGTCATTTCAGAGACCCTTGGTTCCTCGGATTCAGATACACCAACTGGAAGTTTATCCCCCGTATCATCCATTAGTGGGGTCCATAATAGTAGTTTTGCAATTGCTGAACACAAAACATCGTTTGAGGACTACAAGTCCCCACCACCATTTGGACTGAATCCTGGTTCTGCTCATGATGAGCGCCCTCTTGTGGTATTTCCTAAGTCATTTCATTTCATTGATTACAATATCATTGCTAGAATAGTTTTGAGAAGATGTATTGATGTATGATTTTCTAATTCTTATGTTTGATCTCTTATGTCCAGAAACTCGAGCATTTTCACAAAGAAAGTGTTTCTACCAAAGATGACGCAGCAGAAGAATCATCTGGTCGCACTCTCAAACTTTTCGGCACAACTCTAATGTTAACAGATACCTGCAGACCATCTTCTCCAATCTTGGAGGTATGCAAACCAATACCTGCTGCCATGAATCTTATGCAACTTCAGAGTAGAAATTCAGATGTTGCTGAAGGTCCTGCAACTGATGTACCTTGGTGGACTCTTTCTCACAATAGACCATTCATGCCACTGCACAAGGAGCCTGAGGGAAAGCATCTAGATTCTAATTGCGGTGAGTTTGAAAGCAAAGAAGTTCAAAAGGAAGGATCATGGAGCGGTTCGAACACTAGTTCGGTTAGTGATGGAGAGAACAATTTTGAAAAACCAGATGATCAAGCCAAAAGTCATGTGCGTTGCCATCACCTTGGCCACACTACACCAAGTGAAACATCAACGATATCTGAGCTAAGAATAAGACCTAAAACCTGTGGAAAAGGGTTTGTACCGTACAAAAGGTGCATGTCAGATAGAGAAAACCATCACCACTCATCAGTAACAGGTGAGAAGAGGGAAGAGCAACGTATCAGGCTTTCCTTATAGGACCCTTCCAAATGGACTTCTCTTCCAAGCAGTTTCCCTTTCTGCATATATATTTGCTGCTTCTGTTGCTGGATGACTTGTTATGAGGAAGAAAGAAAAAGGGAACTGAAAATTTTGACATTTCTACTGCACTGCAACTTCTCCAGCTGTTATATATAACTTCATGACTCTCTTGTTTTTTGTTGAACCATGGCCTGTAGTAGGCTTTTGTATTTTAGATTCTTTCTTCCAGGTTTACCTGTGAATTATCTAGAGCCTTTGTTGTTAGCATTTTGTGCTTACTAGATGTCAAGTGTAAGTTACATACTTGTGCAATAATTATTAGTGTGCTTGTTCATGTACATCATATTTAATGAGATATACCTTGATGGAATCACTTGCCGCCGGCTCTTTTTTTATTTATTTATTTTAATAAATTTATGTTGAGCAAGTAGATCCATTGGCCTAATATTTTCATGATTAAAACAGTGTTGGGCCCTTTGCAGAAGATAAAACCCGAGAGGAGTGTAGTAATTCACAAGTTGTGAAGAATTTAGAAAATTTAGATGATGGGATAAAAATAATACATAAATATAACAAAATATTTCACATGTGGGGTCAACCATTACATTTTGTGCATAAATCCGTCCCTGCTAAGAAACAGTTATGAAAATTGAACAAAGTATGGTTAGCAAATGGTTGAAATGAATAAATAGCAGCACCATAGTAATATATTTGAACTAGGATCAGTCAGATTGGTTTACCCAAGAAACAACTATTTTTTCTTCCTCCTTTTCTTTTAATTCTCTTTTCTTATGTTTTGTTTGGGGAAGGAGGGATGTTGGGTTCTGATTATTAGTGTCTTTGTTATATTTGTGCCCCAGGAATGTTGTAATTGTGATCCAGATTTTTAAAATGAACTAAATGCAGTTCTTTTAAAGTCAATTATTATCAGCATCAGTTTACTTATGATTGCTACTATATTGTACTCAAATATACACTTTATGAAGTATTTACTTGTTTCTTAAGTTTCTTTATATGTGCGTCATATGTACTTTAACTCCTTTTTCTATTTTGCTTTGCCATCTTTATTCTTTCTCCGTTAGTAGTGGCACCCTTAAGCTGATTCTGTATAGCTAGAACTAAATTGCTCTAAGCCTCTAACTCTTTAAGAAAAATAAAAAACGAAATTGGAGGGCTAAGCTAAGATAGTGCAGCAAAGGGGGACCCGTCTAAGCTGTGGCCTATAAGGAATTGTAGGCTCTCAAATGCATCTGATGTGGCTTATGCCACTGCAAAAGTAACTTGTGTCCAACATCATTTCCACAATTATTACTGCCTTACTAGTCAGGTGTACTTAGTCAAAGACTTTTTATCTCTTCTTGCCATGTAGTACATGAACTATAATGTAAAAGGAAGAGTGTCTATCCTGGTTGAGTTAAAATTTGGTGGCTGACTAAACAAGTAACCCTTTGTGCATACGTGAAATGATTGCAACTGAATTTATATAAAAATTTTGTATATGTAAATTTAATAATAAAGAAAAGATTTTTTGTCTGAATATAATTTTCTTTTGTTCGTAATTTTTTTATGTTAGAAAGTTTTATATTCTTTAAACAGCCCCCTTAGTTGGGCCATTTCATGAAGAAAATTATACTTTAATGGGGCCTACTCCTGATTGCACCCGAGACTAAAATTGGGCCTTGAACCTTTAAGCTGTCTACGCAAGGTCACAGGCATTAACAAAAAGGGTCTGACAAAGAAAAAGTAATTTCAACGACCAAAATATATAAGGGTATTTTCGAATTTCAAGAAAAAAAAAAGTGAGGTAATTTCAATTTCATGGTGATATCTGGAAGGCGATAGATAATTCGCACCATAATTTTTTGCTTTTGTAAATCATGCTTGGTCTATTGGTTGGAATTTTACTTCATATATACGAGACTTTTGCATCCAGTACTTAACCGCACACCAACAGTTAAATAAATGTATGCTACTGAGTAGACACTCAACTTTAAGTTAAAGACACAAACCTTTCTTTCCAAGGAAATATTACATAATGAAAAATAAAAATCTCTTGCTAGAATCAGCTGGAATCATTATTGGTATCGCATCAAATTATTTTTTTGGCCATATGTAGCATTACTCCTACTCTATTTTCAAGTGTAGTATTCCTCTCATTTTTACAGCTGTCTTTATCTCATACAGATAAAGAAGAAATCAGTGGTCAGTTCAACCATGAAATATGATTTTTCTAGTATTCCTCTCATCTTTTGCGTTTTGATCCTATAAATATGACTATTTCTATTTTATAATATAGTTTTTTTTTAAACTTAATTAATAGTATACTCAAAAGAAAGACAAAACTTCTAAGGTAACTCCGACCAAAAAAAAAACTTTTGAGCTACTAAGCCTACTATTCATTTTGGTCCCTTCGATCCTTAGTTCTTATATACGCGAGCCACTTTGTTTTATACGTGATTCACATGACACATTTACAAAATCACATACTAGGTAATCGAATTTTAAACTTCTAAGGGAACAAAAGTGACTAATTATATACGTGATTCACATGACACATCTACAAAATCACATACTAAGTAATCGAATTTTAAACTTCTAAGGGAACAAAAGTGACTAATTATGTAATTCCGAGACCAAATTAACATTAACTCTAATTTTATCGAGCTGAGCCTGTTTACTTTTAGAGAGCCTGAAAAATCAACAAGAACAAAGAGAAGGTAATGATGGAGTTGAGTGTGAAAAAGAACAACGTTAAAGAAAGGCAAAGGGAAAAAGAAAAAGAAAAAAAAAACCTGTAAAAGCACACAGCACCCTTGTCGGTTGCAAATAAAGTAACCCAAAACAAAAAACAAAATATCAATCACTATCCCCTTCATATCTGGTTCCCCTTCTTCTTCTTCCCTCTCACAGTTCAGTTCACACTGAAACTGTGAAACAAACCCCCCCAAAAACGAAAATGTCACTCATTACACTCTCCACCCTAATCATCATCATCACTCTGTTCACACTCTCCTCAACAACCACCTCACACTACTCTTCTTCCTCTTCGCAACCACCTTCTTCTTCCTCCTCTTCGGCATCTTCCTCTCTCTCCGAGTGGCGATCCGCGCACGCCACCTACTACGCCGCCGCGGATCCCCGCGACGCCGTGGGCGGCGCGTGCGGTTACGGGGACCTCGTGAAGGCAGGCTACGGCATGGCAACTGTCGGCCTCAGCGAGTCGCTGTTCGAGAGGGGCCAGATCTGCGGCGCGTGCTTCGAGCTGAGGTGCGTTGAGGACCTCCGGTGGTGCATTCCGGGGACTTCGATCATCGTCACGGCGACGAACTTCTGTGCGCCGAATTACGGTTTCGCTAACGACGGCGGAGGGCACTGTAACCCGCCGAACAAGCACTTCGTCCTTCCGATTGAGGCGTTTGAGAAGATCGCTATTTGGAAGGCTGGGAACATGCCGGTGCAGTACCGAAGGTAGACCTGCGAACTGCTCTATCGTTTTCGCTCTCTCTCTTTCTCATGGTTTTGTTTTTGTTTGTTTGTTTTTGGCTGTGTTCTTGCGGTTTCGAAGTGTTGGTGGTGATGGAATGGAACGATTGATATTAGGAATGGATTTAGAAGAGTGATTTGTGCAATTAATTACATGTGTTAAATGGACTAAGCGAGTGATGTATGAATCCAAATACGCTTCGTTGTGTTAAGATTTTGAGTGAGAGGGAAAATATTTCATATTCTATAGTGTTGGAGATCTTTCCAGATTTTGTGCACTTTGGGACCGCTCTATTAGAAAATTGAAATGAATGATTGCACGATAGGTATGTCTGGTAGGTGATTGAGCTAGAGAGAGAGTTAGTTTTCCTTGTCCTTTTAGGGTGAGTGAAATTTCGGGTGAAAGAATGGCAGTCACTGACCATATACAAAAGAACTTACATTTACCTTATCCCAAGGAGACGAGTAGAGGTTCAAACTTATGACTATGAGACCCTGTCATACTCTACTTAGTCAATCGCTCAAGGTTAGAGAGAGAGAGAGCGAGAGTTAATATAGACATGCTAGCTGGTACTGAACAAGTTGTTTTGATGAATTTTTAACAGTTTTTTTTTTTCATGTTAATTAGAGTTGAGTTGCTACTATGTTTGGATTGATGGACTTGGGTGGAATAGAGCAGAGTGGTATTTTAACTTGATCCATTGTTTGATTTTGAAATTTGGATGGAATGAAGCGGAGATGGATGGAATCCATTCTATCAAATTCCATCCATTCTTCTCAATTTTCTTCCCCACCCATCCCCCAAAAATTGGGCGAAACGAAATGGAATGGAAAACAGAACGGAGTAATTATTCTGTTCTGCTTCATCCAACTCCATCTATCCAAACATATCCTTAGTGTTAGTAATGTTTGTCTGCGGTTTTAGTTCTCAGATTTCAGGATGCAGGTTTGGAATCTTGAGTACTAGCTGCACTGAAGAGGATTAATGATTCATTGGATGGCTAATGCCAATTCCCATTTTTAACGGGATCAATTGTGCATTGCTCTATTTTTTAGGACATCTGAAGAGCTTAACTCGTGAAAAGAAATGTCAAAGCTTCTTAATTGGTGTGCCTAAAAATCTTGCTATTTCAAAATTTCCCTCACGTGTATTAAATATTCTATAGATGTTGTGAAAATTATACCTCATGCTATTGCGAATGAAATTCTGAATTAAGAAGATCTTTAGGTTAATTGTTCGAAGGATATAACAACAGTCAATTGAGAACAAATGTTCTGAAAAAATATTTGCTTTTTCCCTCAATATAAATGTGGTATGCTTGGAACTATGCTAATTAGAATGGCACGCTACATACACCTCTCCTCCCGGCACTGTTAGTAGTAGTACTGTCATGTCTATATAACACGTTATTGCTCTGGAAAATTCTTGTTGATAAAGAAACGGGAACGGTATATGGTTTTGTTAATTAACTTCATGAAATAGGAGGAATAGTGGAATACATGGGTTTTGTTCAAAGTAGCTAATAAAGGAACCTGTAATGCAGAAGGTAAATCGCTCCACAAGTGTCCTAATTTTAAATCACTTACTTCTGGTAGGAAGGAATGAACAAATTTTGCTTGGAAACTTGATTGTTCCATTCTTTACTGCTATATATTTTGAATGTCATGTTCTCTTATGGTGCAGGATACAGTGCAGAAGGGAAGGAGGGATCCGATTTACAGTCACTGGTTCTGGCATCTTCATTTCAGTGCTGATCAGCAATGTTGCTGGTCATGGAGACATAGTCGGGGTGAAGGTTAAGGGCTCGAGAACTGGTTGGCTTCCGATGGGTCGGAATTGGGGCCAAAACTGGCATGTAAATGCGTTACTACAGAATCAACCTCTTTCTTTTGAGGTCACTGGTAGTGATGGGAAAACAGTTACATCCTACAATGTCGCTCCCAAGGATTGGAGCTTTGGACAAACCTTTGAAGGCAAGCAATTTGAGCCTTAAAAAGCATAACGAAGAAAACCTGTTTAAAGGGACCATTCTCCTTCCCTTTCCCAGTGTCAAATTTTTTTTCACCCTAATAGGGATAGAAGCTGTACGTACCGATGGTTTTTCTTTTACATCTTAATTCTTTTTGGTTTTGTAGAAGACTGTAGATAGCAAATGATTTAGTGGTTTGCGAGATTGCCAATGTCACGGTGTACCTTTCTATATTTACTATCTTAGGAGGTTTTTGTAAACAAAGAAGGCTTAAGCATGTAAATGCTGTGAGGCTCTTGTTAAGATGTATCATCCTACTAACTTAATTTACAAGTTGTCTTCAATATTACTTCATCATCTTTAACGGTTTGTCTTCAACATTACTTCATCATATTTAGCGGTTTATGGACAACCCATGTCATTATATTTCGGTACAATAGAGAGATATTCATTGAAACAGTAATGAGAATCCTTGACATGCATTTCTGCAGAAATTTTTGGTTCAAGTTTTGGATGATTTTGGTGGTGGGCTATTTCTATGATCTCAATTCTCAAAGCTTTTCTTTTTATTATTATTTATAGCAAGTCAGCTGTTACTGCTTATTAATTTTTCCAATCTGCCTCACTGCTTAACTCAGACACATGCTTTAATTTTCCTTTCTCTCAGCAACAAATAAATCTCCTGAGCTTGCTATATTGAATACCCATCTAACTATCCTATTCAGATTGAATGTTCAGTTTGCTTTCCGGTATTAAACTGATTCTTGGAGCACCTGGAATGGATTGAGGTCTAGATCCGACCGATAAAGGCTTGTTACGTTCAGAATAGACAAATGAATGATCATTCTTCTCTGGAGTTTTAACAGATAATTTCATCAATTGATAAGCATACACTCACTCAGGCAAGCGATATATAATGTATAGTGATTAGTGAAATGTGGATGCTTGATTAAACTCCTACCTTAAACGTGCAGCAATTAAGCCCAGAGATGTGCTATTCATGTCAACAAAAGGAAAAAACATGCTTCCTAGTGATTATAGTAAACCATGAGAAAACAATGATTTCATGGTTGTTCTCATTGCTCCTTAATTAATCGGCAACAAATTAAACATCATACAAATAAGCCAGATAAGAAAGAAACAAAAAGAAATTATCATACCACATCATGCAACTACATTCTAGTTGCAGCACAAAGGATACTCATGAGGCTAATTAGAAATAAATCCCACCTATATTATGGTTAAAAGCATGTAGGAATTGTTTGTACACAAATTTGAGTTTCTAACTTTGACTAATTGATGAGCTGTTAGCATACATTGGAACAAGGGAAAGAAAAAAGAAAAAAAAGAATTTCAAATGTGATTTGTTATAACCAATAACTCTAAAACTAATTGAATCAAAGGCTCTGAACAAACCTAGTAAAAATTTTGCAAGCTATAATGGAAGAACTTAACTTCTATTAATCAAAATCGTTGAAGTATCCTACCGTATAAGTCCCACTAGAGTGGGGAAGATGAGCAACATCTAACAGGGAAAACCAAAACCAATGCTACACAGACTTCAGAGCTTCTGATTAGATTCAATAAGCAAAGCATTCAACAAGATATGAACCCCAGCATCATAAACCACTCCATCGTAATGCATCCCATCATCTGTACACTTGATCCCACAATTCCAACTCAATGACCCCATATCCACCAATTGAAATGGTCCACCAAACTGCCTCAAAATGTTGCTCTTCTTAAGCTCTCTTTCATACTCACCCATCACTAGATCAGTCATCTTGTCCTTCTTCTCCTGTGTATTCAACATGGAGTTCAGCAATGTAGGCATACCGAGCCAAAACAAATGCAGGGATCTGACCGAGACCGAGCCGGTTGCCGGCCCATCGGCGCCGAATTCCGGCGAGATAGGCAAAAGTGAAGTCACCGAACTCCTCAATATGCCCAACTCAACACCATAATCTGAAGCATTGGTGATGTGCAGCATGTGCCACAAGCCAGAACCCATCACCAAGAGATCAGGGTACACGTGATCATCATGCTTTAACTCCATAACCAACTTGGTCAAATTGGCTGCATAAGGAGCCCAAATGAAGTCCAATTTCATCCCAATCTCATCAACCACAACATGGTAATTACTATGCCTCATGAACAAAGACCCTTTAACAGATTCCATGTGCTCAGAATCCAAAACCAATCCAAGCAAAGACAATGTAAACATTCTAGCTTGTGAATCCCCAGCAACCATGACCCAAGACCCATTAAGCAAATCAGACACGTGGTGCTTTTTCAGCCTCTGGAACTCACAGGAATCAACAGAACTTGATCTCCTCCAAGACCAAGACTTACTATAATTCAAAGAGTTCTTACTAACCAAAGGGTCAAAGACCATGCTTGGCTTAACCTCCCATTCAATTTCGTGAAGCAAGGAGACACAAGAACCACGATCATCACCCACAACAACAACACCATTACCATTATTATTATTAGAGGAAGAAGAAGAACCTGAAGAGTAGAAATCAGATACTGAAGGGAAATAAGGGGTGAGGTGAACACCAACTGCAAGAGTGATGAACAGTGCTCCACTGAAGAAGAGGACCTTGTTGCGGCTAAGGTGCCAACCAGCCATACCCATAGGGACAAACAACACAACACAAGCTGCCAATAAACCCAACTGCACTGCCCCTAACATTGCCCCCTTCTTCTTCTTCTTTAGATCCCCCTTTGAAAATTCACATCTATTTATGGTTTCTCTGCATCAAGAAAACCATTGGGTTGCAAAAAAGATTTTTTTTTTTTTTGTGGTGTCTTTGAGAGAAGGGTATTGATGGGGTTGAAAATTTTTATGCAACCCGTGATGGAAAACGAAGTGGAAATCCGAGATCTGAAGAAAGAACGAAACTTTTCTGCACACAGAGGAGAAAAAGGGGTGAGGGTGAAAGTTGGTGGGGTGATTTAATGGCTTGTGAATGAAGGTTTAAAACGTTTTTCTTTTTTTGGGGCGGTTTTTGAAATGGTGGTGATGGGAACGTGATAACAGCAGAAGGAGGAGGATTCAATTCAAAATCGATATTGAAAAAAACGTGAGCATGGATGATAGATGGATGAAATGAAGCAAAAGGATCGGTTTTGGTTTTACAGCAGCATCGGATTCAAGAGAGCCGGTGCCAATGACTGTGAATGTTTTGTGTCGTTTTTTTCCCCCATCTTCTAGTGTTTTTATTTTTGGTCCTAGCTTACGTTGTGGATTTTTCTGATTTTTTATTTTGGTGACCACCAAGTGAAGTGAGTGGGCTTGTAGCATTGCCAGTTGCCACCGCCAGACGCCGGTACCATTAAGCATTCATTCATTCATTCAAGATGTGTATTAAACCATCAAGTGATTAAACAAAAATTAAGGTGGTTATAAAAGTATTAATTAATTAAAGAATAATTAACATGCGTATTAAATTAGGATGTGGATTTTAAACTAGATGTTAAATTTGGACCGGAATAAAGAGTGATAAATTTTCAAGAATTTCATTTTGGTAAATTGGTTATATATATATTTTTAACATTGTTATCTAATAAAATTTTATTTATTTATATGAATTTTCAATTAGTAAATATAAAAATTAATTATATTATTTTTAGTTAAGATATTAGGGGATATGGTGTGGAAATAGAGTTAAACTCACAACCTTCTATGACTTATCAAGACATATAGGAGTTTACCACTAAATTGTGAACTCATTTGCATTAAGTGAATTTAGTAATGAAATAATATATGATCATATAATAACATGAAAATATATTATTAATTTATTAAAATTAAATTATTCTTTTATTGCTAATGAATTACCATTGATTGGTTATTGTAAGGAGTAGAGTGGTTTGATAGAAGTATATAATCCCAACTGATACCAAAAAGAAAAAAACACAATTTTTTTTTTCACAATAGAGTTATTAAAATGAGGTGACATTTTATTAACTTTTAAATGAATGAGTGGATTTACCATTTCAACTCATTAAACTACTGCTTTTACCTAGAAATTCAACAAGAGAGAAGGTTCCTCCAAGTGCCCTTGCGAGCAATGAGAAGGGACACCTATAAAGACACTTCAATGACTAAATGAGCAATGGGTCTAGACATGGAGATTTTAAGGTAGGAATTATGAGTTAGATCATACTTGAGGGGCTTTAGGGCCCTTTATATAGTGAGGTTCCCTATGGATAAATCTATAAAGGATCTTCCTTGTGTTCCTTGAATAAGGAAATTCATGTAAGATTTAGTAGGGGCATATATGCATATTTGCATGAAACATGTTCTCGATTTATGTTATGGTAAGATTGTAAAAATATTTTTAGATTGCACCTAGTGTGTAGAGAATCTAGGCTAAATTAGTGGAGGATCCGCAAGAGGATTTCATGCCATGTGGTTGACGTATGAGACCCTCTGAGCTCACAGGGACTGGCTGAGGTCTTTGGCCTGTATCTCTAGTCTAATACATAAACCTCAAGCTTTGTCATAGGCCAAGTTGTTGATATTGAGGTTTTAACATTGAGGCTTATGTACTGAGGACTATGTGCCAAGCTCAAATACCTGAAGTCTAGTGCACAACTTTAGTGCGTCCTTTCATTTGCTGAGTGATTGTTTTGGAGATCGTGCTGTGACACCTAACACACTTTAAATGATGAGTAGCCATTTCAACATTTAAGTGGCAATCATGGCTAAATCATGGGCCATTGGATCAAAGTGGCTAGCCCCTAGCCGTTGGATGACATATGCAGCTTAGATTCGTCTTCAAGTGGAAGGAAACAGTCTCAACCATTGGATAAGGTCGAAGGAGTTAAAATTCGTTTGAATCAAAATGAGACGCTAATTTCGTTTGTCTTTTGCATTTTCTTGCTCCTTCGTCTTCTCCAATGCTAAAACTAACATCCAGATTCAAGCTTCATGTTTTGTTTTCTATAATTTTCAATCGTTAAGTTTGATTTCTCTACTTCTCATTTACTAGCTTTGTGATTTTCACACTTGAAACCTTAGGTTAGATGATGTTGTTTCTCCCTTGGTTTTCTTTCTATTTTGTGGGTTTCTACTGTGTTTCCTTCTTTCCTAAGCCTTATTTCCTATACTTTGTTTAGGTATTGATCTATGCCTAAAGGAAATGACACATCTTCTTCAAGAAAAGGAAAGTCGTTTGGCTAGAGAGTGCTCCAGGTTTTGTCATTTGGGTAAGAAGATAAGATTGAGTGTGTCACACCTGTGCCCTTATTAATAAGGTGTGCCATTATAGGGAGGGGACTAGGACGACTTCATCTTTATGTACACCGACTTCTTTGAGAAGTTACATATTAGGGTTCCTTTACTCTTTTCAAGGAGTGGTGCCTGAACAAAGTGAATGTGATTCCCTCTCAGCTACATCCAATAGTTAGGCCTTCATTTGATCAGGACTCTTCCAGGTGCTCAACCACAAGCCCATTGTTGGAGTTTTCTTTTATTTTTTTCCAAGTGAATAGGGTGGATAAGGGGACTTAGATGCCCTTCAATTGAATCCCCAAGAAGAAGCTTCTGGCCCTATTGACATCTAACTTTAAGAGGTTCAAGGATAAGTTTTCGAAGATAAGATCAATGGAGTTTGAGTACCTTTTCTTCTTAGATAAGAGCAACTTAGAAGATTCCCTCTGGATTGGTAGCACAATCCATGCCAAATTCTAATGGTGGAGTATAGTTCTCTCTTTGGATGACCAAATAGTGATCGACTATCAAGAAGAAAGGGTGAGCTTGAGCTCCCTTTTCTTTAATGGTATCCTCCTGAAGTAAGGGTCAAATAAGGAGAAGGTTCTCAAGCATATACATAGTTTTTAGTTCCTTTTTATTGCTGATGATAACTTGTGTTGTTTATGCTTAATTATGGTATTGATGTTGTGTTCTTTTGCTTTTTTGTAGCTAAGATGACCCCTAAACTTTCTAAAAGGGATTTAGCAACCTTTGTGGCCAAGAGAAGGGGTGTTGCCCAAGCTTAACCGCATTTTCCAAGTACTGGGTTGAGTTTTAGGATCCAATTGGGTCCTACCAGTCATGACGAGTTGTAAACAGCCAAGGTTGACCTCGCAAAGGAGCTCCAAGGTACTCCTCGACCTCTCCATTAGCGAATGATAGGGCTTAGGTGAAAGACTTCCTAGAGATCATTTTTCCTTTCAGCCTATGAAACCTTAACTTTCCATTCCTAGAATTCATTGACCAATAGTTAGCCATGCTGAGGACCTAGTAATGGTGAAGAGGGTTAGACTCCTTAGTCTCTACTGTCATTTTGAGATCTAGGAACTTCAGTCTACGATGCTGGCTTGGTTCATTAAGAAGGGGTAAGGGAGGTTGAGCTCAAAGGTCGAGTTGTTGAGATTAGAGGTGGCCGACCTTTAGAGGCAGAAGCAAAAGTAGGAGGACAAGCTTAAAGGTGAAAATTAGAATCTGATCTATGCCCATCGCAATCTTTAAGAGAATGTGAACGGTTTGACCGCCTAGGCCAAGCTGGATGGCGAGCTACCCGAGTTGTAGAAAAATGAGGTCGAGGAGACGATCCAACGCTTGAGCAAAGACATCGATGCCTTGATCTGGAGGTGCTTGACTAGAATCTAGCCAATTTTGAGAAGGGGCTTGCACATGTTTGATGTCTTCATAAGGAGATTGACCTTTCCCAGTGTGGGGTTTTCAAACATGTTGTTGAAGGCCAGCGGTGAGAGCTCTTCCTTCGGATGAGGTCGATGGAACTGAGAGCCAAACGAGGAGGTTGATGAAGGTGGACCAAGGTGAATGTGGTCTCGGACTAGGTCAAGGAGGTGCCACCTTGCAAACTCGTTCTTCGATGATATTGAAGACTTAGACCCTGAGCTTAGTTCACTTACTTTTTCGCTTATTTTATTTTATTGTCCAGATAACGTATAAACAATTTTATTTTGTAAATTAGGCCTGTGGTACCCCAATTTACCTTGTTATTTCTTATTTTATTTGTTGGCGAGCTTGCTTTATATTTCTTCGCATTTTATTTTCCAAGTTATCATCGACTAGTAATACTTAGTATATTTGAGTTCGCTTAGTTTAGGTAATCATTGACTAGGGCACAAGTGAGGTTGGTCATTGACTTAATTTGTTTGATTTGTCTAGCCTAGACATGTCAAAACTGCGCCCCGGTTCGCCAAACCGCCATTTTTAGCAGGCTGGGCTATCTTTAAGCCCGCCAAACCCACCCTCTTAACCCCGAGTTTTGGTGGGTTGGGCGGGCTTGGCCGTGGGCCAAGCTTTTTTTTTTGAAAAATTTAATATTTTTTTATAAGCATGTAAAAAAAATGGCCTTTATAATGGACACCATGAGACAAGCCTAGCCCCCAAAGACCTACCCAAGGCCTAAACAAGAGAAAGCACACGGACGGACACACGGATTGGACATTTCACAATTGACAATTCACATTAGTAAATAGAATACAATCACTAATACATAGTGTGAGTGTGAGACATTGACTCAATGAGGAAAAAGTTTTAGAATGTTTTTTTTTTGGGGAAAAAAATAGCAAGTCACGACAGGAATATATATTAAGAAGTTTTTTTTTCAATATTTTACAATTTTGGCGGCACCGCCAACCCGCTAGCCCAGCCAGCCTATCCTAAATGGGCCAACTTTCAGCCAATTTTATTTTGCGGGTTTCGGCGGGCTTTTGGGGTGGGCCTAACGGGTCAGCCGACTTGTTTTGACACCTCTAGTCTAGCCATTTCTATACGACCTAGACTTTGGTGTATCTAGGTTGCTAGGGTTGCCAAGCAGCGAGCCGCCCCATTTAGGCTCGTAAAATAAACGAGGCTAAACTAGTAGTCCGTTACTCACAATCCAAAATATTATAGGTTGGCTTGTTTAAGGTCAGAATGACCCAAACTAGCCCTTTTTTTTAACTAAAAACTTGTGTGACTCCTTTTCCCTAAACAGAGTGATTGCGGCATAATACACATACTAAGGTAGAGGATTAGAGCAATTGTGTGCATGTGCGTGTAAAGCAATAAAAAAATCAATGGAAAAAGTTTGCAAATTTAACAACAAAGAAGAACATCTGTGGTTTCTCTTTTTCTCTAGTAGAACAAATACATACCCTTCTGATCTAAACCTAAATTTCTATCATTGTAAGCTTCCATCTTCTTCTTCTTCTTCTTTCCCATTTGAGGGTTTCTTGCAAATGGGTTTCATGTCTTCAGTTGCTTCATGTTTTGACCATTCTTTTTTAGCGGCTTGGTTTTTGCGGATAAGGATTAGGTCCTGTGCTTGGGACTAGGTGGAGATGGCAGCGATGGCAATGACACGCTGTAGTGGGAGGCCAGGAAGGCACAACGTGGCTAGCTTCAAACTCGAAACACTAAAAACCAAACCCAAACCCCACCAGACTATTGCTTGCTCTCTTTCAATCTCTCTCTATCTCCTTTACTCTCTTTAGTGGTATGAAAGATTGAAAACCATAGTCCCGCCTCTCTAACTCTCTAGTCTTGGTTTGAGACTTTGTTGAGAAATGTGGGTTTTTTTTAATTACCTTCTATAGTTTAAAATTTTATAATTAAGTCCTTATATTTTACCAAAATTTTTAATCAAGTTCTTCTAGTTTAATAATTTGTCATCAAGTCCCTATATTATAAAAAAATTTCAATTAAGACCCTACAACATAAAAATTTTGTAATCAAGTTCTTATAGTTTTGTATAGTATAAGGATTCAATTGAAATTTTTTTATGTAATATATGGACTTGATTGAAGACTTTTAAACAATGTAGGGACTTGTTTACAAATTTTTAAACTATAGAAACTTGATTAATTTTTTTTATATAATATAGAGACTTAATTATAAACTTTTAAACTATAAGAATTTAATTAAAAATTGAGTAAAACTATATAGACATAGAATAATTAAACCAATTGATTATTACACCTGTTATTTTTTTTTGGGTATATCGAAAATTTGGTTATGACCTCATGATAATAATATAGACAAATATACATAGGCATATTTAAGAAATAAGTTTAATTTTGATATATTAATATTATAATTTTTTTTATATTTATATTCAATTAAATTTTTTTATTTATATGACTTTTTAAGTAATAAGTGTAAAATTCAATTTCCTTTGCTAATATAGTAATACATAGGGGTGTTTAGATGTGTTTAGATGAGAGTTTTTGGTCAAAATCACATTTTCACCCAAAAAAAAAATTCACTTTTCATACATTTATATATAGTTTTAAATAATCATAATCTCAAAAAAATCATTTTTCTTTAAAAATTCACTTTTAAATTCTTGTCAAACATATATAAAATTTAAATTTCATAGCCATTTCTTTTTTAAAATGTGAAATAAATGCACCAATAATTGGACAATGCATGTGGTTTAAAAACAAATAATAATAATAATAATAATAATAATAATTAGTGGATGATGCATAAAACTAAGTTAATAATAATAATAATAACAGCAGAGAAAACAAGAAAGAGAAGCAAAGTGAGCGACTTCGTCAAGGGTAGGAGGAGGGGCGAAGTCTGAAGTGTATTGAAGACTACACAGAGAGAGAGAGAGAGAGTGGCGTGTGGGCGATCTGGAAGAGATGAGTGCGAGTGCGAGTGCAAGTGAAGCGCAGAAGTACGTGTGGGAAGGCGCCATTCCTCTTCAGATTCATCTCCACGAATCCCAAGTCACCACTCTCCCTCCTCCCCCACCCGCCCTCGTACTCTCTCTCTCTCTCTCTCTCTCTCTCTCTCCCCCTTTTTCCAATTTCATTCAACTTTACTACTGCACTCTTACCTCTTCATCTTCAATTTATGGAGCTTTCGATCTCAACTTGAAACTCTTTGTTGCGCTGCTATTGCTTTGATTATTATATTTAACTGTTTTATTACTGGAATTTAAATTGAACTTCCGTGTGATCTATTATAAACATAACATGCCTTATTCAATTGGTTGGTTTTTCAGGTGTTGGCTCCTCGGTTAGGGTACTTGCCCCTGCTGATTTCTCAATTGAAGCCTCACTTCAGCAGCACGCTTCCCCCTGGACTTGATGCCATTTGGTTTGAGTACAAAGGACTCCCTCTCAAATGGTAAGATGCTGTAATCATCACCATCATCATCATCATCATTATTATTATTATTATTTGGTTTGAGCATGGCTCCGCGAAAATGTTGTTGTCTTGTGATATGGAGGTCACGGACTATTATTATTATTATTGTTGTTGTTGTTGTTGTTGTTATTATTATGATTTACTTTCTCGTATTGCTGCTTTATAGGTGCATAGATATTTTAGAAGGACATGGCATTGTTCTAGGATCAGAGGTGTAAGAATGAATAGTTACCTTTTCATCAATACTTGTGTTGTAGCTATTTACGCTTGACCCTCAAAAACCTCTCCCAAATCCCAATCCAATTGATGGTTTATGCGGCGATCTTTGTTTTTAAAATGTTTTGGTGTTGCCTTTGTCTGACTGCTGCAACATGTGGTTGGAGTTATCCATACTACCTTCTCATTTTTTTTTCTTCAATTTTCACGATATAAGAAAAACAAAAGCTGCAGCAAGTTAGCGGCAACAATTTTTCCTCATAGTACGTTAAAACTTTTAACCTTTAAAGTTCTGATGTTTTTCATGTTTCATAAAGGTATATACCAACCGGAGTTCTTTTCGATCTTCTGTGTGTGGAGCCAGAAAGGCCGTGGAATTTAACGGTAAGAACTTTCTAAGTTTATCTGGGTTTCCTCTTTGGTTAATTTTGATTGAGCATTATGTTTTAAAATGAAGTCTTCAATGAAATTCGAGGCGTAAGAAAAATATCAGTGAAATTTTCACCTTTTTTGTGCTGTTTCTTATCCACTTTGCTTTACTGGAATTTGACCATAAACCATTTAGATATCAAATTATCAATAGCATGAACTGGCTTTAAATCCGATATATTACACGTATAACTTAAAGATTCTGTTCCATGATCTGAATATCTGATAAATATAGTTTTATATGGGTATATCCTATTGAGGCTGCCTTTTGAATTTCTTCCCACTCCTCTTTATCTACCTGATATTGTGCTTTCCTCATCAGAAATATATTTTTGAACTATTATAATGAAAATGCTTGAATTGTGCGGAGGCAAATCAAATTTTAAAAGTAAGATTACCTAAAAATCACTGTTAAAATTCCTAAGGGCCCTAGTGTGAAGATTGAGATTGCTTTACTCCAAATATTTTCATGTCCCTTATGGAAACCCTTGTCCCACATGAACCAAGCTATATAGCTATATTCAATCTCTGTTCCCTCTGATTTGCAGGTACACTTTAGAGGATATCCTAGTAATTTATTGCTTCCATGTGAAGGTGAAGACAGCGTGAAGTGGAGCTTTATTAACTCACTGAAAGAGGTTAGTTGTGTGATTGCGAGTGCTTATTTGATTGATAAGAAGATACCTTTTTCCTGTTCACCTTTTGAGGGGAGATGCCTATGTGCTACAACATATGCATTTATAGTATTTTCTTTTGTGAATCTTTAAATAGATCTTACTTGAGTCATTTATGTGGTTTTTTGCAATAGGATGGTGTAGAATTATGCTGTCCAGTGCTAGGCTAATGGTTTTGGATGGATAATAGTAGTTAAAATTCCTTAATTGAAGGCTTATTAAGGGTGTGTTACTGTAACAGTGGTTTGCTAGGAGCACAATGATGCTTATGGACCAAATTAGATCTCAGCGAAGAAGTGATCATTGTATTCAACTTTATTTTATTTTATTTCAGAAAAATTAAGTGTTGTGAAAATTTATGATGTTATTCCAATTGCAATATTTGGGAGATGTTAAAGCTCTTATTTCCGCCCCTTAACTGATTTTTGCTTTTACTGTAGGCTGCATATGTAATAAATGGGAATTGCAAGAATGTCATGAACATGTCTCAACCTGATCAGGTGGAGCTCTGGCACTCTGTTTTAAATGGTATGTCTGCTAATTGCTTGATATTAAAGCAGTTAGCTGACTTTGTAAACTTCTACTAGTTAAAAGCTGTCATCCACGTGTTTGAGGAGGAGGATTGGATTTTTACTTAATTTCAATGAAGTAGATATAACAGCAACTATTTCTAAAATGAAGTGATTGCCCTGACCCTAGTGTTTAAAAATGACACTAAAAAATCAATGAGTCATGTATGTAGGCCGCCAGTATAGCTAATGGAAGGCTATGCTGGGGGGTCAATATGTTTACCATGGTTGTTGATAAATTTCTATCATGAAGTTTGTTCCTTGCTTGAGAGACAGCTTCATGCTTGTTCTATAAATAGCTATTTAGAAGGAATACTGGTTATTGTTTATACCCTTATCCTATCAATGGGTAGCCGGATGCACACGTACTCCCTTCATTTTGTTGTGGCAAATGAGGCAGGGCAACCCAAGCTTTGTAATGTTTAGGATAGGGTCTGGTATTTTATGGGTTTAGGATAGAATTGAACCCAAGTGTATTTGAGTTGTGTTTGTTTGCAGATATTCAAGGTTGAGTTTAGTCAAGCTTGGCTCGATTGCAAACCCGAGTTCCTTGTCTCAAATATTTGCATCTTTATCTACATAGAAATAAGTCTAACGGTTAAAAATTGTAGGTTCATTTTTTTTTTTTTTTAGTAGTCCAAGGACTTAAGGTGGGAAATACAAGGACCTTTCTCATAATAGAAACAACTATTTGCCAAAACCAAATAATGGATGCATTGATTTTCCATTTATATAGCTATCTGTGGCACATCACTTGATTTGAGAGCAGATTTGGTATCTTGCATCTATTTGGTGCAAAGCTCATGATCTTTTCTCATGGGTTTCTCTAAATGATTTGTTGAGAGATTGGAAAACTTTGGTAAATTGATTGTTGCCTTAATGCTTCCTGTCTGTTTTCTGTTCTCCTTTTTGGTTTGGAAGGATTCTTTATCCTCCCCACTTTCTGTAATGTTATCTGTCTCAATAAAATTCTTCTTCTGTATGAAAAAAATGCTTTCTGTTTAGATTAAAAAAATTATTCAAAGTCACACACTTATATTTTCCAAGCACTAGTTGCACAATATATAATCAATCACAAAGCTGACTGAACACTATTTGGCCAAAAGTTTCATAATTTCATATAAGATAAGGTTGTCAAAATATAATATTACACTGAAATACACAAATCATAATGTCTATACAAGCCATTGAATGGAGAATTTCTTAGTTGTTCTCTTACCTTGGAGTTGTGACAACACTCATTTGCATAGCAGGTAATTTGGAATCTTATCGACGGGTGTCATCTAAGCTTAAGCTTGGAACTTTTGAAGATGAATATACTGAAAATATCAGTTCAGTCTCAACTGCATCTCCCCAAAGTACCGCGGAGACAGATGCTGCTGGACCAGTGAAGAGTGGTGAGCAATATCAACTAATTTTTTAGTCAATCTGGCTTGCTGTTTTCCCCTATTATGTTGCATTCTTATGCTCCCTGTCCTTTCTTTTTGGAAATATTTTCTTTATCCCAAAAGAACAACTCACAATATTTTCGAGTTTTAAATTCCTATGGCAAGGAGCCTCTTTCCTCCTTAAGGATCTTGGAAAGAATAACAAGCACGTTAAAGTTTAAACCAATTTGAAATCTATAATTTTTTTTTTTTGATGAAAAATCTTTTATATTCTATGATCAATTGGCTGTTCAAGCCAAAACCTAAAAAGAAAGCCTTATGCAAAGAAAAGGAAAAAGATGTATTACTGTCACATTCATAATAAACTTATTTTTTTGTTAACATCTGCTGTCTGTTGTTAGGTAGAATTCCTGTTCGTTTATACGTGTGGACTGTCACTGAGGAGTATGATGATTTAGAAGATGCACCTCAAATTGATAATGGGACAAGGTCTCATATATCAATCGACCTGTTGAGATTCTCAAGGAAGATGGTAAGCCATGTCTTGTAGACAATCCTCCTATTGGAATCTTCAGTTTGATTATCTCCAATGTTTATCTTATTATTTTTTCCTTCTGTGGGAAGTTGCGTAAGATACAGGTTTTCATTCATTTTGTCCATAATGTATGGTGACCAGTGGTGGCTTGCAAAAGATTAGCCATAGTTGAATAAATGATGGAGTGGAGGCCAATGGGAGAAAAAGGCAGCCATGTTAGAAAACTAAAATTTTGATTAACTCGTGGAAAGTAAATAAAAAGAGTACTAGTTTATATCCATAACAATATCCATAATGATAAGTTTTTCTTGTCAAGAAAATTAAGTCATCAAAAAGGACAATGTAACTACACGTTGCAAACTCACATAAGTAAACTAAAATGGAAAGAACATGAAGCTCAGGATCAGCCTGCTTACTGTACCCTCAAGAATTGAGCAGGAAAAAAAAACTAGGAATACAGATTGGAGAAAAAACGGAGTTAGGTAGGAGCAAAAAAAATTGAGACATGTAGCAGAAAAATGAATAAAAAAATGAATTAGCTGAAACAGAAGAGGATAACCTGGAAAAATGAAAGCATAAAATAATCGCTATAAAACTTCATGGGGAAAATTGAGAGCCGTGCAGCAGGAAAATTGAGTATATGTTGTCATTACTATTTAAAAGTGGAGCCGCTTTTTTGTTTTTTTCCTGGTGCTCAATTTATTCCTGCTGCACCCATGTTGATCACTGGAAGCTACACATAAAATGAGCCTGTTCTTTTTAAAGTGAATTACTATTGGGAAAATTGCTCCTTTTGAAAATACAATATGAACAATTTGCTTGATTAAAAGGAGGTTTATTGTCAGTGGAGCTAACTCCACTTTATTGTCAGTTTGAATAATCGAATGGAGGTTTATTGTCAGTGGAGCTAACTCCACTTTAGACAAAGGAATCTGGTTACAAGAGAAACAGTTTGCACTAAAATCTTCATGTCACACTATGATCCCAGGCCCATCAACTAAAGAAACACTACAGACTTCTATTTGCAATCATGCATGCCATCACATCCGGTTTTGACTTTTGATAATATATTAACATTATAGCTGCTGTCATGATTGTAATATTTACATTCTTATCATACGAACTTACATATTATTAATAAGTGATTTCTGTTTTTAGATAATAGTTAAGTAATGTTATGCTTCACATATAGCACTAGTGGTGCAGATGCATTGTCAATTGCTACTCCACTATTCCTGTTTAAATTTTTTGCATTGCAATTAATAAATATCATTATTTAATGGCATCATCTTTACTTTCCTACAATTTAACTGATATCATACATGTCTGTCATATCGATTTGGTGCAGGTAAGTACTTAAGCTTAAATGATGCGATCAAAAGCCTTCTGCCTGAGTTTTTTCCAGGAAGTTCCTTTGATACTGAAGGAGACACAAGCACCAACCAAAGTACAGGAGAAGAGGGAGAAAATTCATGCGATCCTGTGCCTTCTTCCCAACCTCTTGAGAATGCCGAAATCAAGCTTGTACGCATTCAAGGAATAGAACCAAATTTGGAGATACCATTTTCTTGGGTTGTTAACAACTTAATGAATCCTGAGTATTTTCTTCATATCTGTGTCTGCTTGAAAGTTTCAGAAGCCAATGCTGTGCAATAGTTTTAAACTTAGTCGTGCTAGGAATACATTTTACTGGGAAACTCAAAAGATGCAATTCTTTTGTACATAAATGTACAGAACGGTTTCAAATTATATTCATTTCACAATTCATTTGCTGCTTTCCACTTCAAAGTGTAATATATGTTGACAGAGAATTTTCTTTCCCTTTACAATCAATGGTTATAGTTTCCAGCATAAATTGACCATATTCCAATTTTGGTATTTCCTTTCCATCACTGAATTGGTTGAAAGGGCTGTTCTGAGCAAAATTTCGGTTTTGTATGTCTGGTGCTGTGAGTATGCATGCCAAGAGTATCTTAAAGTGTTGATCAATTAGCAAACCTAATATACCTAGTTCCAGGTTTAACACTCATTCATCCTAAGTTGTTCTAGATAAGATGCAATTCGGTTCATCATCTGGTATGATGTTTGAGGTACGCTCTATTTTCAAGTGGCAAGCCATATCCAAAATCTTTGGGGAGAACCAACTGTCTGGACGCGGATAAGTATGCCTATGAATTTGGCCTTAATACCAATGACTCCTTGTTTTTTTGTTCGTTTGAATTTCATCGTCAAGATTGAATCGCTTAGCTGTGTTGAATTAACAGCACAAAATGGAAATGCATCATAGGTTGGCTGCATTTAAAATTTTCTGGTAATAGCATAGCCTCATTCATTGTTATTTGAAGCTTCAAAGTTTATGTTGATGCATAAAGAAATGGTGGCATTTACAATGTGCCGGTTAGAATGGGAACATTGAATGTTCTTTTTAATTCTAACCATGGATTTAACACAAAATTAGATCCAGTGGTTGATATTGATAAAAATTTATTATAGTAGTCTAGATAATGTTCAGAGTATGGATAGTCTTTAGGTGATCCAAGTACAGGCTAATAATAATAAAAAAATTATATAGAGGCAAAATTACGTAAATGTCTTGGCCATCACCATTTTACTCTTCCTCTCTCAAGCCACCGCCATCAAGTGGTGGAGCTTCACCTCTCCACCGTCACCCTCTTCGGTGAGTTTAAAGAATCTCACTTTCTTCACAAACAACATATCATTGTCACTAACCTTATGACCAATGTCCTGTTCCTTGATCCCCTCACTTGCCATCATGAAACTGTAGACAATATCCAAGAATTTATGGGACAAGGTGCAATTCATGAAGCAGACAGGGATGAGTTACAGCAGTTGTAAAAAATGGCTACACCATTTTCCCGCGACGGCGAGCTTCGATTCCGCCACCGACGACTGCACACCTTGGATCTGGACTCGCAAGGTTGAAGGGGGATGTTGTGGGTGGGGTAGGTGGGGGTGGAGGAGGAAGGTGATGGTGATGACGGAGTTGATCGTTGTGTAAAAGTTGCAGAGTTGGTAAGATGGTGGTGGAGGAGGAAGGTGGTGGCGGTGGTTGTAACTGAGTTTTGATTTAACATGAAGGGCAAAATAGTATTTTTATATTTATAAAAAAAAAAAACAAAAGGCGAAAACATGTTGGAGAAGATTTTTCTACAGGAACATTCAATGTTTCATTTTTAATGGGCACACTCTAAACACGACCTAAAGAAATGCATGCGAGTCTTAATAGCAAACGGAGACTTCACAAACTTATAACCAAATTCTATTTCACTTATAAATTCTAAGAAGTTTTAGGTTGAGGATAAGGTATACATTTTGGTTTCATCGTCACTCAATAAGAACAAATGGATGCTCCAAATTGGCCGGCCATTTAATATGTCTTCTCCATTCCATGTCAAACTTCATTGGAAGCACAGACGAAGGTTCGGAATGTGCGGTTGGATAAGCTTTTCTAAAGATTTTGATGACAAGTGTTGTAAAAACACTGGTCAAGAAATCAAAAAGTAGAAGATTTTTAATTGAAGTAAAATTTGAGTCTTCAATGCATTGAATGGGCTTTAGAAACAATCAAAATGTTTCTTCTTTGTTCTTTTTGAGAGCAGCTATTAATAGCCCCTCCCTTTTATCTATCTCCCTTTTTTAGAAGAAGCAATAAAAAAAAAGATTTTCACAAAATAAAAGATTATAGAAACACAAAAAATTGAAAAAAAATATTAATATTATTACAAATGAGTTAAAATAACAATTATTATTTCAATTACATGAAAAAAAGAAAAGAATAGTTAAGGACAATCAAATAAAATTGTATTAATTTAAAAGTGAAGATAGACAAAAGGGGGTAGCAATAGCCACTCTCATCTTTTTATTCCTTATGCAATATCCTAAGACATTTGTAGATGTATAATAGCATATGAAAAAAAGTCGATTATTTCTAAAACAATCAGTTGCGAAACATGCATTGAAACCAAAACACATAAATTGACACATACAATATTGTAGTAGCATTGTGAGGGACTAAACAAAGCACACCTCCTAGGTATCGTCGACATCGAAGATTGCTTCTAAAACTATTCTATAAATAAGAACTTCTCTCACATTTTCCAACCATCACAGAAAGGATAATAAGCCAAAAAGGTAAGACATCAAGCTCTTCAAAGTTAACATGCCAGATGGAGACAAAGTTCATCTTTTGGAGTTTTGGGCAAGCCCATATTCTGGGAGAGTAAAGATTGCCTTGGAAGAGAAACGGGTGCACTATGTGGATAGTCAAGAGGATTTGTTTGGTTGCAAGAGTGAGCTTCTGCTAAATGCAAATCCTATTCATCAGAAAGTTCCTGTGTTATTACATAATGACAAGCCTATCCTCGAGTCTGCTATCATTGTTTCCTACATTGATGAACTCTGGCTTTCGAAACCACTGCTTCCAACTTGTGCATATGCTCGTGCCCAAGCCAGATTCTGGACTGACTTCATTGACAAAAAGGTATGTTGCTTCGTTCTCAATGTGTAAAAGCTAGCTACCATCATATTTTGACTCATGTTATTTGTTCATCCAAATTCAACACGGGTGTGTAAAAGTAGGAAGAAATTTTTAATGGATGAGCACCTTGTATAATTTTATACATTAAGCTCATATATTAAAATTTTCATCTCATATTTACTATCATACCAAACATATGATAAATATTACATTTATAGGGGTGGAGGGTCATATGGCCACCCGTGAAATTTTTATTTTTTTATATATTTATATATTTATATATATGTTTGGTCCTCTAAAATTTTTATATATTAACTAGAAAAATTAATAGAACAATATATCACTTATTTTAGAAGAAATTAAATAAGTTCAATATCCTAATAATTCAATTTTATCATTGACTATGGTTTTGTTTTTTGATTGTTTATTGTTATCTAAATTAGAAAATACAATTTAAATATTTTAGGTTAATTAATTCTTATAAATCTTTTAATTAGTTAGATATTTAAATATTGTAATAGAAAATATATTGTGTATATATGTGTTTCTTGAGTTTTGATTGAAATGTATATTTAAATCTAGAGTAAATCCCTATTCGGTCATTTGACAAAAACAGTGGTCCTTCAAGTTTAAAAAAAATTGTGATCTCTCATAATTTAAAATATAGAACAAATTAGTTAGTATTTTTGAACTATTAATAGAACAAATTGATCGTTAATGACTTAAAATATGCCAAATTAATTGCTAATAAAAATATAAATAGGATAAATAAATTTATCAAAATATTAATAATAGAACTAATTTGTCCTATATTTTTTATTGTAGGGATAATGAAATATTTTCTTTGAAAACCAATTTATTTAGTGTTATTTTTGTTAGAGACCAACTTGAATTTTATTTTATATATATATATATTGTGACTTTCTTTTAAAATTTTTATATTAAGCAAATATTAGAAGATATATTATTATTTTTTATATGTATATTTTAGTATTGACCTTCCCCTAAAATTAGTGTCTAGCTCTGCCCCAGTACACCTCCTACGTGTAATCATATACCATATTTATGTATCCTGGTTTGATGCATGCATATATCAATACTAACACATCTATACAACAGTATGAGTTCAGAAAACATTTTCCTTATTATTTAGGGCAAAGCTAAATCTAGGGGATCTTTTTACCCCCTTAGACTATTATGTTCAAATTCCTGTAAATTTTGAATTTAGGCTCACTATTCTTACTTCAACTGAGGATGATCTGCTTTTTGGATTTGGTTGCTTGTTAGTGTAAAATATCCTTTAGATACTAAACTGTCGGCAATAAACTCTTAATAAGAAGTTGAAGGGAAGTTTCTCACATGATGGGCTCGTCTTATTAAAATTCTGAGAGAAGTAATTCTTTAAAAGTATCAACAAAATTAGTAAAAGTAGAAAAATTGTATACATTTGGATGTCATTGTAGAAGTACTTTTTTAGATAAAATTACAATTAAGGATATAATTTATAATTTAAATAGGACAAATAGTAAGATTTATTTAATGGAAGGTTATTTTCTCATTTCGTAAAATTTTTTAGGATACATTAGTAATTTGATTAATTTCAATAAATGACCAATAACATTTTCTTTCTTCTATTGCTTCTAGAAGCATGTCCTTATCTACTTTTAAAAAGTAGAATTTTTTTTTGTTTTTCCTTCTATTTCTTTTAAAAAGCACAAACAAATTTGCAACTAAATCCTAAAAGTACTTTTTCTATTTTTTTTTGAAAAAAGTACTTTTTTTCTCCCTAGAATTTTAGCCAAACAAGCTCGATATTTGTTATTTATAATTCTTATATTTTGTAAAATAAATTTTTCTCACTATTGATTATCAACAACTTTTCTTCAAAACGTATCCTCATTTTAGAAACTCTAAATCCCATGAGTTTGGTGATTTATTGTGATATAAAATTTTGTCATCTTTAGTTATTTTGGCACATATCACATTGAAATGACACAAAAGGTTGCCTTAGGATACCCTTACCTATATATAAATCAAAACATTATTATGCAGATGTATGCATGCATATATGATATTGGATGGTTGCTTGTGTTGGAAGGTATTTGAGATCGGCAAGGGCATCTGGACTAGCAATGGAGAAGAGAGAGAGATGGCCACAAGGGACTTCATTGAAGTCTTAAAGCATCTAGAAGAAGCCCTTGGTGAAAAGGACTACTTTGGTGGTGATGCATTTGGTTATTTGGACGTTATAGCTATTCCTCACACTACATGGTTTTTGACATGTGAGAGGTTTGGGGGCTTCAAAGTTGAAGACCATTGCCCCAAACTCTCAGCTTGGATTAAGAGGTGCTTGAAAAGACAATCTGTTGATAAGGCTCTGCCTGACCCAGAAAGGGTCTACCAGTTAGTAGTTTATATGAGGAGGATGGAAGGACTTGATTAATGAATGAAAGAAAAATAAGCATGCATGCCTGATCTATGGCTCATAGCAGTGGGTGGTACTTGTTTCATGGTTGGGCTTTTTCAGTTCTCACTCGCTAGAGGACTAGAAATTGGAATAAGATAAAAGAAGAAATAATAACGATATAACCCCTTGGATTTCTATTGCTTTTCATCTTTTATCTTTTGAATTCTAAAATATATTTTTGGTTTCACAAAATGCCTTATCCCATAAGTGAGACTAATCTTTAAACATAATAGCCGTTGAAGAAGATATCTCCTAATAATATTTTTTTTCATACACATGAATTCTAAATTTGAATCCAATATCTCAAACTTAAAGAACCCAAGCATCCTTCACTCAAACCAACACATCTATCTTGAATTTTGAAATATATAGCTCCTTATTCTCTTATCAATAAAGTTTGAAAGAGTAGCGGTTTCTAATTTTAATCACCTCCAAAAAAAAATGATGGGCACTCTCTAGAAATCAAAATTCCCTCCACTAGGATGGCATTTCCTAGTTATATTCTAAGGACCTGCAATGGCATCGTGTTTTAACAGATAGGTTTGTGAGATTGAAGGGAAATAAAGAAGAAAAATCAATCAAGGTATCCCAGTTCTTGTTATTGTTTTTAGGTCTGATCCCAACCCTAATCAAATGCTTTTTCTTTTATGCAATCATCACCTACCACTTGTTTCATTTTGTCAAAAATTTATTTGGGTCATGACTCATTCTTCAAAAAATTTTTGGGTCTGTTCCCAGCCAAAAACCCAAAAACTTTAAAGTACGTACTAACTTGGTATTTAATTTCTGTGTCCTTTTTGGTTAGCTGGCTTTTTTTTTTTTTTGTGTCTGTGAGAAATGAGAATTAGATTTTAGTAGGTTGGATGTTATTTTCTACTTCCAATGGGTGCAGAGTTCAGAGCTTGCAAGCCCTTGGGCCTAGCTGCTGGCTACTCAGCCATGAGAGTAACTAAGACCAGTTGTTGGCTTACATCTGGGCTTCATTGTTAGGTAGTTAGATTCAATCGTACACCCACTTAATTAGATCAACATATAAGAATTGAATGTGCAATAGAAAAAGAAGTGCTTATTTTTCTAAAGTTTGGAGACAAAATTAGAAAAAGCAATGAATTTGCTACCTGTGAAGTCGAACGCCTTTTTCAGCAGCTTAAATTAGGTTAGAGCTTTACTCTTTCTCTAATTTTCTTCAACCATACAAATCAAATTATACAATTATTTCTTTTTTCGCTATTTTGCATCGGAAGCTTTTGATCCATGTGGGGCCTTCAGTATGCCTAGGTATTTTTTAGCATTCAGATTTCAAGCTGAAAAAGATATGCATAATGAGCTTCCTTTCGGCAAACAATATACTTTACATACATGAATACGTTATTTTGAAAATTAAAATATATGGAAGTAAATATTATAGTTTATAATATACGAATATAACAATAAAAATGAGCCAAACAATATACTTAATCATTACACATGCGTTCAAATGGAGTGCATTCTCATTATGTGGGAGAATATATATACACCGACTTCCCTTGTTGTCCTCACATATAAACCATTAATGATTGCCGACTTTTCAAGACAAATTTCAATATTCATATTTGTTCTATATTTTAATATAAATATAATATATGATAGTATTATGTGGCATTGGTTGATCTATATAGTTGACCCCATTTAGTGAGTAATGCATAGTTATTGTTATTATATTTGTTCTATATTGTTTTTAACATATCCTTCTCAAATTGGATATGAAATTAATTAAGAACTTTCCTTACAAATAGTCCTTGATTAAGTCCCTAATAAGATTATTATATACTTGAAAAGTATTTGAAAAATTGGTTTAAGTATGTTTTGCATTGCATGGGTTATTGATAATGTTATATATGATTTTGACCTCCAAATTTGGTTGTGTTTTGGACCTCAAATTGCTCATCGTACAATGTAAGCGCGATACTTTTACAAAATTATTTTTTTCTTAATTAATTATTTCCCAATGCTAATGCTCAAAAGAGGGGTGTTTAAACTTATTCTTAGTCAGCAATATTATTCACATCAATTTTGAATACCATAGTTAAGAAGCGAATACTAATTAGGATATTACAAAGTTACTTTTATGCATGAAGGACAAAGGATATATACCGTTGTGAGTTGTGACTCTTTTTTTTAACAACAAAGTCCTCTCCATATATATAAGCGAAGTAACATTATGTTATAATTAGTAAGAAGCCTATTAATTATCATTGCTCAATATATTTTGAGAAAGGTATTCAGAATAAAAAAATTTATATTATTATTTAATCATATATTTTTGTTTGTAAGACCTTTAAAATAATAGTTAATTAAATTAAATATTTTTATTGAGATAACAATATATAATTACATATCTATATAAAGATTTTTTTATGCTAATGTTGCATTAAAATTAAATTCATACATATTTGAGAAATTGTCATTTTTTAATAGGAATGTTGGTGCAAATTAAACCCATAACAGGTGTGTGTATATCTTAGTAAGGCTCGCAATAACCATACCTTATATACTAAAACATGCAAATTGAGCCCACAATTAGTGATTGAATTTCATATATTATTGTTTCTTTGCGCTATTAAAGAGATGGAAAATAAAATCGAAAGGAACATGCATGTTTAACAATGGACGAGGAGACTAGGAAGAAAAAGCAAAAGAAGCATAAACTCATAAAGGAGAAAAGCACCAAAAGATGGATTCATGAAAGGGAAAGCATGAGAGAGAGAGAGAGAGAGAGAGAGAGGAACTTTGACATGGATGGGAAAAGCATGAGATAGCTTACAAGTGATCCTGCCATGCCACGTGGATGACTTAATTGGTTCACGTGGCAAAAGCGGGGTCCCACATGGGTCCCGCTTTGGAATTAGCTGCACATGCCACCAATCAGTTTGCTCTTTTTGTTTTCAATTTCTGTTCTCTTCCGGTTGGATGATCAGTTCCATGCAAAAGGATCAGTGATGTTAATTATAGAAATGATGAATCAGAAATTTTAAGTGCAGCCCTTAATTATTTTTACCTTATAGACGTGAGGATACAAAAAACATTTTCATGTAATCTTGTATAAATATATATAGTTAAAAGAACACTTTTAAAGCATATATATACAGAGTCAGTTTCTTGAGTTGCTAGGGAATGGGGATGGAGGAGTCATCAAATCAAATGCCATACAAACTCGATCATAATTGTATTTCGTTTGCGTATTAAAAGTGTTTACATAAAATATTTTCTCGGACATGGAAGGGATGGACTACCAATTAGTTGGACAGTTGAGCAGTAGCAGATAAGAATCGAGGTAGAATAGATGATGAATAAGAATTAACGTAACTAAGAAAATTCAATGACAAAAAGTTGAAAAGAATTAACTTTAAGCAGCTCATCCTGCTCCCGATTTAATCGTATTTAGATGTCTTGTGATTTCATTTTGATGTTGTGATGTTTATCGTTTTCTAGTTTTTTCTTTGAATTCTAGATTTAACCTGCGTAACTCTTTGTGAGAATTTAAAGCCTTATAAAAAAAAAAGTTTAAAGAGAAAAACATATGAAAGTTTCATTTCTTTTGCATGTATATATGATGCAAGATGATCATAAATTCTTCATACACTAATACAAAAACACACTCATGATGTAACAACGTTGATCATGTTCTTGTAGTCAATAGAATAATTAACTTTCTTTTTCTATCCATTAATAGGATATCATAATTCAAATGAAAATAACAGTCGATGCTTGAAACTTAAGTTCAAAGTTCTCACTAATACAACCAAACATCCACCTTAAAGGAAAAAAAATGATGATGAGCGACTAGATAAAGCTCAAAGAGAATGAATGACAACAAAAGAAATGTGAAAGGACCGTTTCTTCAGTTAGGAAACAGCCGCCAATGTTGGTTTTGCATCAGTTTCCTCACGTTAATGTTAGATCCTTCTTCCAAAGAATAGGGGTTTGCCACATGGGATAGGTCCAGAATCCAAGAAAGAACAAACAAGAAGCATAGGATCAAATGGGTTGATCATAAGGGAATATATAACATACTATTATATTAATTGATAAAAAAAATAGTAATAGATAGGCATTTAAATCAAGGCTTGATAGCAAAGATAACATGAATCCATCCATTTGATCAAAAAAACAAATGAAAAGTACTTAAAAGAGAAAAAAAGAGAAAGGTGGGATAAATGACACAGCCCAACCATCTTACTTTTTTTTTACCTTCCAATCTTCTCTCTCCTCTCTTTTTGTCCTCTTTATCAAAACCCCAAGCAAACCCCACATTCCACCCCTCTCTCCTCTTTTGCCTCTTATCATTGAATTCTCTCATCTCTGATCTTCTTAGTCTCTCCCACCTTCTGCCTTTGGAACTTCTTCTTCCCTAATTGAGGTCTCTCTCTTTCTCCCTCTCCCTATTACAATAAACAAAATATGATGCTTATATAGTACTATAACAAAGTTTATGTTTGTTTTAATTTGCAAATATTATGGTTCTTTTCAACTGAATTATGCATGGCATGGTTTGCTTTGTATATATTGTTTAATTGGTGATCTTAATTAATTATCACTTGGAATTGAACCTTTGCGAAATGTGTATTTTTTCAGCCACGTGGCAGGTTGCTGCTCAGTGATTCTATATTTTTTGATAAGGGAAGAAGGAGGTCCAAAGTTAATTAGGCCATTCAGATTAAGATATAGCATATGGCAGTTTCATTGCCCCCAGGTTTCAGGTTCCACCCCACCGACGAAGAACTTGTTGCTTATTACCTCAAAAGGAAGATCAATGGGCGTAACATTGAGTTGGAAATCATCGCTGAAGTTGATCTCTACAAGTGTGAACCATGGGACTTGCCAGGTAATTCAATACACACAAAACAAACATATACAACAATTTTTGTTCTGCATGCATATATATATATATTGCTCATACTATGTTTTTTTCTTTTGAGCAACTTTCTTTTTTATTGCTGTGAAATAAAGGAAGAAAATTTTCCAAATGGTTGCATATAAGTTATTTGCTTTTAAAATTCTATATTATTGCAATAGACATGTACACACTATATATATATATATATATATATATATATATATATCCATGTCTAACGTTTAACATCATGAAGAGAAGTTTTAACCAACAATTTATTTTTGTTTTTTTTTTAAAAAAAAATCAATTACTTGGTAAGCCATTTTTTGGTGCAGTAAATTGTAAACCATTAATCGTTGATGATTTTGTAGATCGTGATAGAACCCAATAAAAGTATCTTAAAAAATGTGGAGGCCTACTTCTTTGCAGACGTGATTTGCTTCTGATCTTTATTCAGTGATGATGAAACACATGCTTGCTTTCTTGGTCAAGTATATTTTTCTACTTTAACATAAAATATCTCATCTGTGATTTGGGTAAATCTATTCATATATATAGTGGAAAGGATTGTACTTACGATTTCTATTGAGGATGGTCCCATCACCTTTATGGTTCCTCTTGTGAACGTCAAGATTAGTATTGAGACAATAGTCAGATTCCCAAGTCAAAAAGCATAAAAAAAAAAAAAGGGAATAGGATTGCATTGTCTACAAGAAATATACAATTATTCATTACTCCCATGCAATCTACACTTTGAATTTCTTATTCTCCTATTTTCATTTCCTTGTCGTGGCTCATATGCTTTATCAACTAACGAGTTAAACATGAAAAATTGTGACTTGATGAAAACCATGAAGTATATATATATGGGAGAAATTTAATTAGTCTTTGCTATTTTTGCATAGCTTATATATGTTAATCTTCAGCTTTTCGAGCATTCATGTCATTTACTTTAATTTAAGTGCTTGTAAAACTACTGTAATCCATATTGATCGTGAAAATATGTGCATAACCAATTTGAAGTATTTTTTTTTTTGCAGGGAAGTCTTTGTTACCGGGAAACGATTTAGAGTGGTATTTCTTTAGTCCACGTGATAGAAAGTACCCAAATGGATCAAGAACCAATCGTGCAACCAAATCTGGGTATTGGAAGGCCACAGGAAAGGATCGGAAAGTGAACTCCCAATCTCGTTCAGTTGGTATGAAGAAAACCCTAGTTTATTATCGTGGAAGGGCACCTCATGGCTGTCGCTCAGATTGGATTATGCATGAATATCGTCTTGATGAAAGAGAATGTGAAACCGCCTCAGGCTTGCAGGTTCACCTCTTTTCTAGTTTTTTGTGAGTTTATTTTGAGAAATTTTTATATATTCATTAAGCACTAGGCAAATATATTCTACTCAATAATAAAGTGACATCTTAAGTAAAATGTAAATTAAAAAAGAATTTTAATTTAAATATCACTCTATCATTAAATATGACCAAATATATAAGAATTTCTCCTTTTTATCTTATTGTACTCTTTTGTTTCCATGCCATTTCCACTTTTTTTTAATAACCCTTTATAGCTTTTTGCTTTATTCATAATAGAGTTTTGGTTATTAATTTCTTCCCACATAATTGTAAATATATCTTTCTTTATCATATAATAATATTATAACATCAAGAAAGACAAATATATTCTTAGATGATACTGATCCATATTCTATAAAAATATTCAAATAGATTTAGAGCGTGCATTTCATTTGGTTTAAGTTATACTTATGATATACCAAACCATGGAGATCATGTTTATCTATAGGCTTACTTTTTTGGCCCTATATGCCACATTGCCACTAATTACTACCGTGATTCTTATTTTTATTTGGGAAAATATATAATTTCAGGATGCATATGCACTTTGTCGTGTGTTCAAGAAGACTGCAGTGATTGCTCCAAAAGTTGGGGAACGCTATGTTACCAGCCATGCGTTACCGATTACAAGCGATCAGTCATCAAGCATTGAGCTATACTCTGAAGGAAGGGGCGAAGATTTAGACAGCTCAAATTATTTGGCGCCGATGGATACTTGCTCACCCCTCAACATGGTAAATGACACTTCTCTCAATGTCAATGGCGGGACAAGGGATCATGGGAAATGGTCACAACAGTACTTATCAGAAGACCCATTATTCAGCCTTCCAACTTCTTCATTTTCTAATTATGGAGCCATTACATACCCTCCATCCAAGGTACACGAAAATTTCATTTTACCAATATTTTAATAGAAAGTTAAATTCACAAGTGTTGTAATTTGAATACAATTTTAGTTGGTTTTCTTCTAGGGAAAAAAACTTAATGGTACAAATATTTTTCGTCACTAGCTTTTAATACGAATGTATTTGATTGGTTGATTGTTTTCAGTTGATGTTCTCTTTATTATCTTTTAGCCCATGTTTTTCATTAAATTCTCTATTTTATAATTATTCTTTTAAATTTGGATATTTCCTTGCATGACATTTGACAAATCTTATCTCTCTATTCACCTTTAAAGTTTACAAAACTATATATTAATTCAATACTTAAAGTAGGTGTCTCATTGAGACAATCATTTTATCATCATTGGATGTGATGGTGTCCTACTTATTTCATCCACTCATCACGTCTAATAACAAAAATAGGTATCTTAATGTCACATTTACTTTTAAATATTGAAATAACATTATTCTTAAAATATGATAAGTTTAAAATCTTGATCTATGACATTTGTAATGGGAGAGACCTTTCACATTAAATACAATTTTAGAAATTCAAGAATATTTAGGCACTATTTGATTTTTATTTTCACTTTTTGTGTTTTTTTTCCTATGATTTTCTAAAAAAAATTGAAAATAGTAAAAATTAAACAATAAATTCATGTTTTTCATTTTCACTATTTCTATTGTAAGAAATAGACAAAGAAAATACAGAAAATAAAAATAAAAAATAGAAACAGAAATCAAATGTATTATAATTTTTTGTCATCTCCTATAACTTTAAGCCTAATAATAATAAGCATTTGACTCAATTAATAATCTTCTTCCCCACACATGATTTGATGTGCAGGTGGATATAGCACTAGAGTGTGCAAGGATGCAGCATAGGTTTGCCATGCCTCCATTGGAGGTAGAGGACTTCCCTCATGTTGGAACCTCTGAGCTGAAGATGACACAAGCCTCCGGTGCCATGCAAGGAATTAGCAGAAATGAAACTGATATCTTGCAGGAAATTATTTCAGTTGCTCATGCTTCTCAGGAACTGATAAATCAGTCTAGCTACTCATCTTCACAGGCATGGGGTGGCGATCATGAAAATTGTGCACCGCGTGAAGATGATTTCACTTTCATGGTTGGCACTAACTACAACAACAATTCAAATGATATGAGCTCCATGAGATATGTTGACAGAACGTGGAAGGATCCAAACACTAATAGATCCATAGAGATCGGAGATCTGGGTGAAGAATTCAAGGGAGAGAGGATGGTAGAAAATTTAAGATGGGTTGGCATGTCAAGAAAAGATTTGGAAAAGGTATCATAATATTTTTTTTTTTAGGTTTCACATTTTACATAAGAATTAACTAGATCGTTTAAGATTATTATTTCAATGTTAAGACTAAACCCATTATTGGCTTTAGGTAATGATGACCCAAAATGAATTTTATATACTAACAGGGTAAATCATGGTTTTAAATTGCAATCCACAACTACAATTGGTCGAAATATTGTTACAGTACTCTCTGCAAACTTATCACAGTAGCAATTAAAACTGCATTGACAGTATTTTTCTATAATTTTTTGAATTGCAGTTACATTGCAATTTAAGTTTTAAAACCATCCAGCAAAATGTAAATATATATGTCACATAGATAAGAGTACTAGTATTGCCACGTACCCTTAAAATATTAGTTGATAAATTGATAATCATTATTTTTTTATTGTTTGTACAATTGCACAGAACTTTACCGAAGAACAAAAGATTGTTCCAATCGAGGATATTTCAAGCTTCCAAACAAATAGAGAAGAAAATGAGGTGCAAGGTATTAAAATTCCGATACATGACTGTTTTTTATTTCAATTTTTTTTGGTAAATGATCATCGTCATGTAAGCTCGTATTCTTTTCGTTAATTGTAAAACTAACAGTTTTTGTTTGCAGCAGAATCTGAGCAACACAATAGCAACAAGGAACTCAATGACACTGACATCAACGATTTCTCTTTAGGCTTCATCAATGATGATGACCCTAATAATGAGAACTTCATAGAAGATGGTAACATGGATGATTACTCGAGTTCTCCAAGCTTTGAGGTCGTTGAGGAAATAAGGGTCAGTCATGGAATGTTTGTTTCAACTCGTCAAGTAGCCGAGACATTCTTCCACCAAATAGTTCCTTCACAAACCGTTCAAGTTCACCTGAATCCAGTGATATCAAGCAATCATCATTGTTCTATAGAGAATGCAGAGACACTAATGATGATAATAGAGAATCAAGGGTCTAATTTCTATGGTAAGTTTAAGGCCTGTGTGATGGGGAAGCTAATAATGAAGCCATCAAAGACAATAGCAAGTGCCATTGTGTTCATCTTTGCAGTTCTATTGATGCATTGTGCTTATTTGAAGGAAGAAGTGGGAATTTGGAACAAAAGGTGCTGCATTGATGCCAGCATGAAGAGAATGAGACAATCATCTAAGATAATCAGTTGGAATAATGAGTCAGAAAAGGTTTGGTTTGTTGGTGTCAAAAGTGAGAAAGGGTTTAGCGCAGTCTTGAAGAAAATAGGCATTTTCCTCACCATATCTTTGGCTCTTTGTACCATGTGGGCTAACCACATTATAGTTAACCCTTGATTATTCTAGAATTCATTATTTTTGTCTCTAGCTTAAGGAATTAGCTTGAGGAGGCTCAAATCGGGCTTCTCCAAATTAAGTAGGAGGCTGATGTATCCATATACTTATTATATATTTTACTTTGACACATGTTACCTGATTAATACTAAATTGTAATAATCATCAATAGAATATGTTATACCTTTAGTTTTCTTTTTCTATTTAAGTTGAAATATAGTGGAGAGCAAGCAATTCGAAACTTCAAAAATTTTCTACTCATGGAAGTTTAGATCAAACTCTCACCATCACAAGTTCCTTAATTGGCTTCCGTTCGGGCAATGCTGCATTTTAAGTTATTATTTGAATCTCTTCTAATTTTCAATCAAGGAGTACGTACAAATGCAAAAAATAAATAAATAAAAAAAATCGCTCACTTAAGTTTGAATGATGAATATTGGTTAAGTAAATCACTAATACATTGGTAACTGCAAAGTTTAAAGAGTTTAGTTTTGATAAATTAATAATATAAAAAGTCTTTATATTGTTATTTAATTTGATCAAATCTTTTTATTTAAATGTCATTGTAAATGGTGGATGTGAGCTTTAGTCATATTTACTAATATGAATGGTTAATTAAATGATAGTGTTTGACTCCTTTTACATTGTTGCATCAAATTTAAATCCAAATTTAAACTCTTAACTTTAATTTGTAAATAAAGTTTATCTAAATTTGTCCAAAAAGGATTATCTAAATTCCTAGTTTATTTTCACTTCAATCAATTGATTTTGGATTTAAAACTACAAATTTTTATTTTTCAATTGCAAATAAGTATATTTAAATTGCTGTTTTATAATTCTAGAAAGAAAAGAACAAATTAAAACAAAACAAATTGTTGCGGTACTAACCAAGTACGGGATATATGGAGGTGGACTGATTTTAACATAATTCATTTACATTGTTTACCAATCTGGTACAGCCCAATTGTTCTTAGCTTATCGGGGATCAAGTTAGTTTGCGATCATATGAATAATTCTTGGATAGATACAAGTGTAACAACTCAAATTTAGACCTATTATATAAAAGTTGGTAGAACCTGCTTATGAGAGATCACCGTGGCTTAAATAAGGCAAATCAAATTCACTTTTTTAAATGCATCTAAATATGAGTTGTTAAACTTGTGTTCATACTTTGAAGGGAGTGAAAACTTCTGTCATATAAGAATATCTCAACTATATGTCGTTATACTTATATTCATTTATCATAAAATTAACTTGAACTAGGAGTGTTCATAATCCATGACCTGTAACTTATTGGGTCAGATTTGGATCCTCTTTAATCTTAATACTTTTCAACTGGATTTGAGTTGGTCTAAACAATTTGAAGTCAAATGAATTTTTTGAAATTATACTTTTTATATATAATAATTAGTGATAGATTATAATATTTTATACTTTGCTTAATATATTTTAGATAACCCAATATTATTTTTATATTGATATAATTTGTTTGAAGAATGTATTACAAAGTATGGTTAAGAGTTTTATCTTGTTTTGAGAAATTGTTTGTAATATGAAAAGTAATTTTCTACCGGTCACACATGTAACAGTAACTAGTTATTTAGGGATGATATCCGTTTTCTTATGTTCTTTCTCTTCTTTTACTTTCACTTGGCTTCTGTTTAGGTAGCTAGCAGCTTCTGTATATTTTCTCAAGAAATGACCTAGTACCAAATAACATTTGTTTTAATTTTTTATTGAATTGATAGATGTCATCCAAGTTTTTTAATCTTTCTCTTTTTTTCTTGTTAAACAAAGAAGCTATGAATCATGAATGAATTCTTTTTATTGATTGCATTTTATTGATTGCATAAAACAGTTGCCATTTTCCCACAATTACAGTCTTTTTTTACATAATTAATGACAACAAAAAAAAGAACAAAGAAAATAAGTATAAGAAGGTATATACAGAAGAGAAAGATAAATATCCAGCGTGACAAGATGCATCCAAGGAATTGACCTGCTTTGTATTAGAGGCCACTAAGCTCCAAATAACCTGAAAGGAAGCAAGTATTTAATTCTTGAGTAAGTTGTTATCACAGCTAAAAATCATGAATTAGTCCATAGGAGTAGATAAAAAGTAATCTAACCTTTGCAATCTAGATTGTGAACGTTTTGTGCTGCAAACCAAAAACAAAGGGCAAAGATGAAAAGATGATAGCTTGGATCATATGGCAAACAATTTTCTTAACTGCATATAAATGTATGTTAACAAAGAAACAAAGAAAGAAGTAGCAATTTGAAGAGTATCAGTGTGCTAAATATATAAACCCCATAAGGGGGAAACTCTAATGAACTTATTCTAAATTTAATTAAGTTCAATTTTTTGTCCTCAGAAAGATGAAAACTGAAAAATGATTTATTGGTTGAGTGACATACTTGGAGCCCTGTTGTTTGAGACTAGGTTGCTTGCCAACTGGTTGTTGAGGTTCATCACTTGGAATATGCACAGTCTTCACCTGTAATAGTGACATTTCACAAGTGTCAACATTTTCAGAAACTCATTATGCAAATGATGGATAATAGGAGTATGTGTAATATATTCTAACAATGTCTCTAAAAGCCAAATATTGACTTACCAAATTTTTTAATATGAGATTATAGAACATCTGGATGTATCTTTGCTTTGCCTCTTTTTGCTCCTTATTCACTTCCCTCCAAAAGGTATAAATGTTTCCCATGTTCACCAACTTGTTCGCATAGATCTTCCAGGTATAGCTATCAAAGAAAGCCATGGAGTTTGAAATTTAAATTGTGGCTTATGCACAAGAAAGGAGAATGCTGCTGTATGCAACATAGGTTTGTGATATACATGTTAACTAATAACTAATAATTGTACTAGTTTGAAGCTTTGAAATTGTGATGGTTTGTTGTTTACCATTCATTTATGCGCTGCAATCCAGCAGCAGAAACCATGTTCCAGTGTGCTGTATCTGCTTTGCATTTTTCAAAGAAGTCAGCAATTTTGTTGCTTGATTCATCTCCATTGAGTGGATCAATATGAAATCCTGAAACCCCATCAACAATAATTTCTGCTGGACCTCCTTGGTTGGTAGCAAAAGTTGGCAAACCACAGTTCATTGCTTCAATAACAGTTAGGCCAAATGCTTCATACAAAGCAGGCTGCACAAAGGCTCCCTTTGTATCAGCAATGCAGCGGTATAGCTCTCCGTTGCGATATCGATTACTCTGTGCAGCAATCCACCTGAATTGACCCTTGAGTTGGTACTTCTCAATCAATTCATGCATCTTTCTTATTTCTGCCATTTCCTCCCTATCTTTTGACTTAGAGGGGTCAAAGAAGCCCCCAACTATGACAAGGTTCACCAAGCTTCTCAGCCTCTTGTTCTTGGCATACCACTCAACCAACCCGGTTAAGTTCTTCACAACATCAAACCTTGCCATTGAGAAGATGATTGGTTTCCTCCTATCTGCCAGATGTCCACTGTTTCCATAATAATTTCAGAAGTGAAAGTTGGTCATTAGGAAGGATATCATCATTCATAATTGAATGTTACCTATGAAATAGTAGCAAATAAACCACTTACATATGCTCATTGTTATCCACTTTACTATACAGCAGGTCTTCAATGGCAGGGTGAAATTGAGCAAGTCTTTTGTCTTTCTCTGTATAAGGGAAATAGATAGATTGGTCGGCGCCAGGTGCGGCTATGTTGAACTTGGGATCAAACACATTTATCCCCGAAACAACCTGCAGAGCCCTGGAAGGGTAAATGCAGCATGGCTTTCATATTGACCAGGTCTGTCTTTGCTAAAAATAAACTTTCAAAATTCAGTTTTCGCTTTTTGGTACTGTCTTTGTCGCAACCGGATCGCGACGGACGGCGGAAAATTTATTTAAAAATTTGGGAGTCGCCACCAAGTTTATTTGAGTTGGGAAAAACATGGAAAAACCCATTTATTAAAAAGTGGTCTTTGAAATCAGATTTGAGTTCGGAGTCGGTTATGCATAGGGAAGGGTAAGAATTTACGCACCTATACACCCGTCTTCGACGGTACCTTTCATTAATTGTGCAAATTAAATAATAACCATTTTCTAAATAAATAAATAGGTGAATAACAGAAAAACATATTTACAATTTAAACAAAACAATTTAAGGAAAATTAATTTTGACTTGACAGGGGGCGCCCCTCCACGTACCCTCGGTGCAATGAGAAACTCAAAGTCACGTAGTTCTGGAGAAAATGTTTGTGTTTAACGGATTTTAATTAAAAGAGAATAGAACGAAAGTGTGTTGGTTGATTTTAATTTGAAAATGGATTTTTGACTGATGATTTAGTAAAGAGAAATCCATTTTGCACGGATTCAAGTTAGCATTGAGCTATTCAATGAATCCTTACAATTCAATAGTTCATGAAGGAGATATCAACCTTCAATCACGACTATTAATCGTTCCTAAAAATATATATATATTTTTTTATTTTTATTATTATAATCTTTTTGCCTTTTTATTTTTTTATTTTTACATTAGATCCTAAGACTCCAAAGAAGTATCAGCCTATACACTTTGGAAGGAAAAAAAAACTAACCCCATACCAAAAACCCAACTCAACTTCCTAAAAAAAAACTCTCAGAACCCAAACCCATAAGACTATTTTCAGCGCCCATCTTGACCCAAAATGCATAAACCCACATCTAATCCCTAATTGTAACATAAAATGGAAAAGGCATATCAGAATGTGAGAGACAGGATCAGGAGGCGCGCACCACAAGGCTGAGGGAACCTCCCGGTTCGCGACGCAGGGAGGATGCCGCCCCTTCACCGCGGGGGCTGCCCGGATCGCGCCCCTCAGCGGGCGCCAGCGGTTCGCCTCCGCTGGCGATGCGATGGAGGAGACCTGGACACCTGCGCAGGGAACGCGACCGCTTCGCCGCTAGGAGCTCCGCTGCCAAGCGCTTGAGTGGACGGCGGGACGAAGGAAGCCTTCTTCGCGACCGGCTCGCCGCTGGGCGCGCCTGGGCGATGGAGGAGCTCGCGTGGAAGGCAGGAGCCTGCGCCCGGGCCGGTGGCTGATCGGGCTTCGCGGTGAGGCGGGAGGATGCGCGACGATGGCGTGGTGGCTCATCGGGCTTCGCCGGTGAGGGCAGGAGGATGCGTGACCTTGCCCGGGTGTGAGCTGTGCGGCTGCGCCTGAAGGATGCCTCTTTTCTTCCCTTTTTTGTATTTTATTTTTGGGTTTTATGAAGATTTGATTGTGACTTTGTTTCTGGTTTTGACTTGGGTTGCAGATTGTGTTGATGATTATGATGGGTAAGGTTGATGGAGATAATGATGGATGGTTGTGATGATAATGGTTTGTGGTTATTGGCCAGAGGGATGTATATGGAGATGATGGTTTTATTGCGTGATGCTGATGATGGAGATGGCTGGCTTGGAATTAGTTTGGTTGCACCATCCCCCTTGATTGTCCCCTCCTCCCCCTTTATATCTTGAGCTTGCGTTCCTTTAACCAGAAAATATTCCCATGCTTTGGAATGTAGGGGAGCCACGCGACCTTGCTCCCCACGCCTTTCTTTTGCCCATTCTTGCCTTCATTGTAGGGAGGAGCCCATGAAGAGATGTCTGCCACCCCCCTTTTTTATTTCCCATTGCTTCGCATGTATTTTGGCATGGACGGGAGGTCAGCCACCCTTCTGTTCCTTTTTCCTTTTTTTAATTTTAATTTTATTTTTGTTTTGGCTCAAAAGTAAAGAAGTATTGGTAAAAAAAGATAATGAATATTCTTCACAAACTGAAAAATATGCCAATTTTTGGGTTTTTGTTTAATGAGCTGGACAAAATCTGTGTTCACAGTTGCCCCTCTTTGCTTATTTCTTATAAGAAAATATGAAAAACCTAAGTTTTTATATTGCCCATAAGGAATGAGTAAAGACATGAACATTGGTTTTGTTTGCAATGCATGAAATTGAAAACAAGAAAGATTGAATTCAAATAGTGAAAGAAACTAGATATTCATGAGAGGCACATGCAATGCAATTTAGAAACCAAGATATATGAGTGACAAGAAATGTGACATTCATCTGTACACGCAAAAAGAGTAAAAAATGACAGGAATTAAAGGCCGAGGGGCAGGAAAATAAAAAACCTACAGGATTTAAAAGCCAACTGGTCAGAAATTTTAAAAGCCAGGAGTCAGGAAATTTAAAAGCCAATGGGGCCAAGAAAATGTAAATTGGCAATCTAGGCCGATTGGAAATTAAAATGGCAATCTAGGCCGATTGAAAAGGAATTGGCAATCTAGGCCGACATGAAATGTAAAATGGCAATTTGAGGCCAATTGGGAATTAAAATGGAATCTGAGACCGATTGAAATGTAAAATGGCAATTGAGGCCGCTGAAAAGGTAAATTGGCAATGAGGCCGACATGAGCTGGAATGGAATCTGAGGCCTGAAAAGTAATGGAATTGAGGCCAACATGAAATGTAAAATGAAATTGGCAATCTGAGGCCGACTGAAATGTAAAATGGCAATCTTAGGCCGATTGAAAAGGTAAATTGGAATCTAAATCGACAAATGAAATGAAATTGAATTGCGAAGGACATGAGCTAAAATGGCAATCTGAGGCCGCTAAAAGTAAAATGGCAATCTGAGGCCAACATGAAATGTAAAATGAAATTGGAATCTGCCGACTGAAATGAAATTGAAATTGGCGATCTGAGGCCGACTAAAATGAAATTGGCAAATAAGACATCCTTTTTCCTTTTTCAGGTTATGTGCAAAAGTCATGAATTTATCATCCATTTTCAGTTCATTTCAAACACATTTTTGAAAAACTAACGGTAACTAAATTGAGCAAACCTCGAGGAAAACTTTAACCGATCAAACTCGTGATTCCCGCACTGGACTTTCTAGTACATAAGATCTTCCTTTCTTCTTACCTTGCTCACCTCTTCCCATTCTCCTTCTTCTCCTTCTTTTTTTTTTTAGAATGATGATTGTTTTTCTGCAAGCTTGGTTGAATCATCTAATTCTCTGTGTGACATGTATTTGCTGTAAACATTGTTAGGTCGTACGATTTACACTTAAATTTATGCTTACTCAAGACATCATAAATAAACATGCATGCAAAGGAAAAGTGGAAGGATTAACTGAATGAAGATTTTTATTACTCAATGTATTTGGATGACAATAACGCAACATGTTTCTGAAAAGGAAACAAAATTGCATGAAAACTGGATTGCTACAAGCATGAAATTTTGCCCAGTTCTGGTTCTTAGTAACTTATTCAATTGATTTCTTGCAGCAAATCGGATGTCACGACCATTGTTTCCTCCATCTTCTCATTTCTTGATCCCCAAAAATTGCCCCAGTTTCAGCCTTGGTCTTGGCTCATAGGACATGTTCAACACAGGAATTTGCCTAAGTGTGAGTTGCTTAAGATGATGCCTATTATTTGCTCTAATTTTTGCCTAGGCCGCCCTTTCGGGTTTTCGACCTAGCGAGCTTTTTCTTTTTATTTTTCTTCCTTTTTGTTTTGCCCTAATTTTTGCTTAGGCCGCTCTTTCGAGTTTTCGACCTAACGGGCTTCTTTCGCATCTTTTTAAGCATAAAACCTTTTGACTTGCATCGGTGTTGATTGGTTTAGGCAATTCTCTTCCATCCATGTCTTGCAAAATCAATGCCCCACCTGAGAGCGCTTGCTTGATAATGTAGGGACCCTCATAACTCGGAGCCCATTTTCCCCTTGCATCCTCTTGATTTGGGAGAATTTTCTTCAGAACCAGATCTCCTGGACACAAATCTCTAGGACGAACTTTCTTGTTAAAAGCTTTAGCCATTCTACTTTGGTACAATTGGCCATGACAAATGGCTGTCACCTTCTCTTCAATCATGTTCAACCGTTCATATCGAGCCTTCACCCAATCAGATTCTTCCAATTCTGCCTCCATCAGAACCCTTAATGACGGGATTTCCACTTCTATGGGATACAGCCTCCATTCCATACACCAATGAGAAGGGAGTTGCCCTGTGCTTGATCGTATGTTGGTGCGATATGCATGTAGTGCATATGGAAGTATTGTGCCAGTCTTTATAGTTCACCACCATTTTGGCGATAATTTTCTTGACATTTTTATTTGCGGCCTCAACCGCGCCATTCATCTCGGCCTATAAGGAGCTGAGTTGTGGTGCTTGATTTTAAAAGTCTCGAAAAATTTTTGAACTTCAGCACCATTGAGGTTTGGGGCATTGTCTGTGATGATCCTTTCTGGATCCCATATCTGGAGATAATGTCCTTTTTGATGAATCTAAGAAACACTTTCTGCGTGATACCGCATACGAAGAGCTTCCACCCACTTAGTGAAATAGTCTATCGCTACCAAAATGAAACGATGACCATTGGATGCCTTGGGATTAATTGGGCCGATGACGTCCATGCCCCACATCGAGAAAGGCCAGGGAGATACCATGCTATGTAATGTAACTGGAGGAGCATTGACTCGCGCATAGATTTGGCACTTGTGGCACTTCCGAACATAGTTGATACAATCGCTTTCCATGGTGGACCAATAATAACCACTCCTTAGGATTTTGCGTGCCATCATGTGTCCATTGGCATGGGTTCCACAAATCCCTTCGTGGACTTCAACCATGATTATTCGAGCTTCATGTGCATCTACACATCTAGGAAGTAGTATCATGATTCCTCTTATAAAGGACGTCACCATTCAGGAAAAAGGACATGGCCAGTCGGATTTTCTTGTTTACCTCATTTGCCCCAATTGGGTATTCTCCCTTTTGAATATACTGCTTGATGTCATGATACCAGGGCTGGCCGTCCGACTCAATCTCCACACTACCACAATATGCCGTTCACCTTGCATCTCTACATGGATAGGTTGGACATCGTGTGGACTTCCAATTTAGTCATTACAGCCAAAGTTGCCAATGCGTCCGCAAATTGGTTCTTGTCTCGAGTTAAGTGAGAACGATATATCATCAAAGTGCTCAATTAATCGAGACAAGTACTTCTGATAAGGTACCAGTTTTGGATCCTTTGTTTGCCATTGTCCGTTAACTTGGTAGATAATGAGGGCCGAATCTCCAAAGACTTTTAATTCTTTGATTCCCAAGTCAATTGCAACCTGCAGACCATTCGCACATGCTTCATATTCTGCGATGTTGTTGGTACATTCAAAATCTAGTTTGATAGAAATTGGGTACCGCTTCCGCGGTGACACTACTACAGCTCCTACTCCGCATCCGTTCATGTTGACAGCTCCATCAAAATACATCTTCCACATATTCTCCTCTTCTTCATCTTCTCCTTCCACCTCCAGCCTCGCCTCAGGGAATTCAGCCATGGTAGGTTGTGCATCCTCCAAAGGGTTTTCAGCTAAATGATCAGCAATTGCACCTCCTTTGACAGACTTTTGGGTCACATACTTGATATCAAATTCTGACAATATCACTTGCCACTTCGACATTCTCAATGACACATGAGGACTATCAAATATGTATTTTAGTGGATCCATTCGAGAGATTAGCCAAGTAGTGTAGTATAACATGTACGTCTAGCCTTTTGGAAGCCCACACTAATGCACAACAGGTCTTTTCAATGGTCAAGTAGCGAGATTCACAGTCATTAAGCTTCTTGCTTAGATAGTAAATGGCTTGTTCCTTCTTTCCAGACTCGTCACCTGTCCCAACATTGCCCCAGTTGACGCGGCAATACCGTGAGGTACAATATTAAAGGACGACCCGTAGGCGGGATCAAAACTGGAGGTTTCATTAAATAAGCCTTTATTTTGTCAAAGGCCTCTTGACATTCTTCATTCCATTCTCCCTTATGCTTTCGTAACACTTGAATATGGGCTCGCAAGTGCTAGTTAAGTTAGCAATAAATCTAGCAATGTAGTTGAGTCTCCCAAGAAAACTTCTCACTTCCCTTCAGTTCGAGGAGCTGGCATCTCTTGTATCGCCTTCACCTTGTCGGGTCCACCTTTATCCCTTCTCGCTAACAATGAATCCGAGTAATTTCCCCGTAGAAGCTCCAAAAATGCACTTATTTGGGTTCAGCGCAGCTTGTATTTTCTGAGCCTTTCGAATAACCTTCTCAGGATTGCCACGTGACTTTCTCCCTCTTTAGACTTGGCGACCATATCATCTACGTACACCTCAATCTCCTTATGCATCATATCATGGAACAATGCGACCATGGCACGTTGGTAGGTGGCACAGCATTCTTCAATCCAAATGGCATGACTGTGTAGCAAAATGTTCCCCACGGAGTTATGAAAGTAGTTTTTCCTTTATCATGAATGTCCATCGGATCTGATTATATCCAGGAGTACCCGTCCATGAATGAAAACGGTGACTCCAGCGGTATTATCCACCAAGACATCGATGTGAGGGAGAGGAAAATCATCCTTTGGGCTAGCTTTGTTTAGATCCCATAATCCACGCACATTCTCACTTTTCCATCCTTCTTGGGTACGGGTACAATGTTAGCCACCCAGTCAGTGTGTCTTGATACCTCCAGAAATCCAGCTTCTAGTTGTTTAGTCACTTCTTCTTTTATTTTCAACGACATGTCAGGTCGCATTCTTCTCAACTTTTGCTTTTTCGCTAGCTTCTGGATACAAAGGGATCTTATGTGAAGCTATTTCCGATCTAAACCGGCATATCATGATAGGTCCATGCAAAGACATCCAGATATTCTTCAAACAGTGCAATCATTTCTGCGTTTGGGTTTTCTACTATTTTCAGCTCTTTTCTCTCTTCTTCATGCCCATGTTAATCAATTCAATCACTTCATTGTCTAAGTCAAATCCCTTTTCTGTATTCTCCAGGAGATTAGAAAATTGCCCAACAATTTCTTCATCCTCCTAGATTCATGGTTGTCACAATCGAGTGCAAGAGAATCAATTGATAGGCTTCCAAAGTCCATTTCATGTGGCAAAATTTCTATAGCATTTAGATTCCTGGAAAGCAATTATGGTGGATTGGAATGCTAATATATAGTGGGTAAGCAATGTGGAAAAATTTAAATGCATGGGCTGAGAAAATAAAGATAAAAATAAAAAGAACGGAAGGAGAATAGAAGACACAAAGAACTGTAAAAGATGAGTAGGATAATAAAGAAAAACATGCAAGTTTTATTCAACTGATGTCTTTAAGTAGCATAATTAACAGGCATAACACCTTTACAACACAGACAATTACTTTGCAGCAATAACATCAGTCACTGGTTCAGCTGTCCAGCCATTAGGACTTCATCATCATTGGCAGCATAAACCTTGTTGCTTTCTTCAGTTGTCTCCATATCCAAGGTATTGATGGTGAGACGGAGGAGACGAACTTTTCCAGCTATAATCACCTCGCTGGACCTGGAAATGTCTCCTTCAGGTGAGGGATTTGTCTTACTTTCTTCTTATCATTCTCATGCTGGAGGGTCATGGCACTCATCTCCTTTGATAATGTTGCATCATATCCCAAGCCAAATCGGTTGGGTTTCTTGGAGATCGGTATAGGCATTCTGATACCTTGCAGTTGTGACCCCAACCCTTTACCCTGAAATATCCGTTCTTAGCCATGATATGAGCCACTATTTGATTAACATTTTGCATTGTGGATCCATTGCACTCGTGTTTAGGCTTCACCAACTCCAGGCTGTGCCACAAATTATCGTCTATTGGCTCAACATTCTCCACATATGGTAGTGAGACTGGTTTGGACACAATGATGTCCCTTTCTCCATGGATTGTCACGACTGATCCATTCTCAATATATTTGACCTTTTGATGCAAGGTTGAAGGGACAGCACCAATATCATTGATCCATGGTCTTCCTAATAGCATATTGTAATCTGAGCCAATCTCCATCACCTGGAATAACACTTCTGATTTGCTTGGTCCAATCTCTAGTGGCAACACCACCTCTCCCAAAATGCTTTTCCTAGCCCCATCAAAAGCCTTCACCACCATCACCTGGGGTGATATATCATCCATACTCATCGAGTTGTTTCAAGGTTGACACTGGTAATACATTTAACCCTGATCCTCCGTCAATAAGGACTCTAGGCACTATGTGGCCTTTGCATTTAAGGGTTATATGTAATGCTTGTGGGTTAGCCCGTGACACCACTTCTTCATCTAAGAATGTGATCATATTGACACGTTTCACTGGATCCACCATATTTACCATATTCTCCAATGAAGTGCCGGGCTTGACATAGGCTTCCTTTAAAACCTTTAATACTGCCTTTTGATGAGACTCAGACGCAGGATTAGCGCAGAAGAGATATTCTGGCTGGAGTCTTCTTTAATTGTTCCAGAATATCGTACTCACTCTGTTTCATGATTTTAAGGAATTCTTCCTCTTCCTCTTCTTCCTTTTCTTCTCTCTGACATCTCCTTCGTCCACGAATTTTCCTTTTTCTAGCTCTTTGGGTCCGTACACCCTTCCGCTTCTTGTTATTCCTTTCACCTCCATGATATTAGTCGCCTCCTCACTTGTTTGAGCCTTTGAAATTTCCCCTCCATCACTTTTCATCTCAACCTTGGTTTCATAGCTCCAAGGTACAGCATGTGTGTCCTCATACACAAAAGGTGTTGGTTTCTTCATAGTGATCACTACCTTCTCCCTTCTGTCTGATTAAGCGGGGCAATCGAAGCACAAAACGCTCGATCACATTTACTTCCTCGAGGAAGTTCGGCCTCCTTCTTGCCTGAATCACACCCATGTTGAGTAATTTCTGAACTCGAACTTTAAAATCCCAACAACTTTCTATATCATGACCGAAACCTCAGAGTGGTACATACAGTTTGACTTCATATCATTCTTCTCATTCTCTTTCATTGCAAAAGCAGGTATCGTTGTGCCGTAGCCAGTTCTTTTAAACCAAAGAAAATTTTCTCCATGGGTGTTCTAAGACTCAACACTTTCTTAATCCAGGGTTCCTCCATTTCCAAGGCATTTATCCGACTTCCTCCTTCATGGTTCGGAATGGATTATTGACAATGTCTGGTTTTGACTCTTCTTGAAAGTCTAATCTCCCGCAAGCAATTAGCTTTCTCACGGCTGTCTTAAAGCCTTCACAATCTTCGATAGAATGCCCTGTTATATCCATATGATATTTGCAAGTTAAGCTCGGTTATACCAAGCTGGGTATGGTGGTTCCAATGGGCGCACAGGATATGCTGAGATCAGGTGAGCATTAACTAGCCGTTGAAAAAGGTCAGCATTTGAGATGGATAGTTTGGAAAGGTGGTAAGTTTGGGAATCGAGAACGACTTTGGTTTTGGGTATTAGGCCGTGGTGGTGTGGTATTTGGGTAATTCTGTGGATGTATGGTTGGGTTATAAGTGTATGTTGGACGAACTGGTTGGTATGGGCGTATATGAATGTTATTGACTTGGGGTTGGGGGTATGGCATTGTATTTGCAGTTGGAGTGGCTTGGTATAATGGGTAAGGAGGGATTGATGGTATTTGGGTTCTTGGGTGTGTCGAGGCATATCCTGGCATGAAAGATTGCTGACCTTGCACATAATTGACTTCTGCCTCCTTTTTCTAGGCGGAACCCTCTTTTTACTTCCTCATGGCTCATAGGAAGTTTCCGGCTTTAGCCAGGCTCTCAATCCTTTCTCCAGCTGTCACGAGCTAGAGAAATCCTTGTATGCGGCTCCTGCCATTGCCCCGATATAAGGGATCCTAAAGTTCCCAAAAAGTATGAACACATTTCAGCTTGGATGAGTGGTGGCTGAACTTGAGCGCTAAGGCTCTCCACCTTTGGGCATAATGCTTAAATGGTTCATCCTTCTTCTTCTGCATTGAGCTTAATTGTTCTCGAGTAGGTGCCACTTCGAGATTGAATTTGTATTGACTCATAAACAGATCGGCCAATTCTCTCCAGCTCGTGACTCTCAAATGGTCCAGCTGAATGTACCAGTCCAAGGCAGGTCCAGTTAAACTTTCATGGAAAAAGCTAACAAGGAACCTTTCATCTTTGGACCATATTGCCATCTTAGTACAGGAGCTCTTCAAGTGGAACAATGGGTTACCGGTCCCATCATACTTTGAGAAGTCAGGGACCTTGAAGTCTTTGGGAACTATCAGGCTATGGGAGCGCACAGTTGCTCAATCTCCACACCGCCATAGGAGCTAGGACCTTGGATAGCTTTAATCTGTTCTTGTATTTTCTTCATCCACTCTTCTTTGAATCCTCTTCTCCACCTCTGAATGGTCGTTCCCTAAGAAAGGTGATTGTTTTTGAACAACAACACGGATGGTTCCCAAATAGGGGTACGTGTCCGTGCTCTTCAACATGTGCATTTTCTACGCATGATAACCTTCTCCAACAGGAATCACTATTGGCATCGTCGTGGTGGTTGAGAGTTACCTGACATTCCGCCAATGTCATTCATCCCTTGGGTGATGTTTAGAGCTGTCTGATACCATAGGTATGGTTATCATTGCAGCACTTGGTTGTACACTCATTGGCATACCCAACCTGTCCGATTTTGGTATGCTCCCAATAAATCTAGTGACTCTTTCATGGCTAATATCATTTCTTCTATCCTTGTTTGATTATTCGACATTTCGTTCAATTTTCCTCTCAGTGCATCAACCTCCATGCTTAGATTCCTTCCGATTCAACATGAGTTGCATCTGAATGAGCCTTTCCTGATTAGCATTACCTCCTCCATTTTGGTCCGCGCTCTAGTATTGTGGACACGAGTTTGATCGGATCTGTCTTCCTTGGGCGCCCAATGGTTACAAATCTTCACACTATCAAAATGTTAACAACATTCAAACAGGTTAAAATTTTTTATTATAACTATATGCAGAAGAACAAATGAACAATAGTCATCAAAGGTTCTTTGTTGACACTAGGATGCCCCGCACCCGTTCTTATGGGCATATCACCCTATAAGTCAAGGTGCGGTTAATAGCGGCTCTTTAGGGAGAATCCGCTCCTCTATAGATGCTATCTAATGAACACTAGCAATGCAGTTCTTCTTTTCTATATGATTGAGTTTCTCACATTCTTGCGCAAGGATAAACAATCTCAAAGCAAAAATGTGATTGATCACTTTCTAGGGGAACATTTGATCCTTCATAGAAAGCATCGAGCGTACTATAGACAATTAGTAACTTGTAGAAGAGGCACAAATATTAAAATTTCATTTACTTCTGAGTGAAATTCTGAGTACAAATCATTTCAGAATACATCATATGCTAACGCAGAAAACAACTACATCAACAGGACCTTCCTTCATGAAACTACATCAGAAGCCTCATCTTCTTTCTTTTGAGACCTTGGCAATGTTTTCGCATGAATCCATGAATTCTGTCACTTCTGAGGTAACTTGAATGGTGGCATCTTACCAATTTGTTCACTTGCCTTTTCAAAGCGATGGACAAAGTTTGGGATGTAATGACTCAATTCACCAGCTAATTTCCCATACTTTTCCTTCCATTCGAGGGCCTTTTCTCTCCATGATTTTCCAAATTCGGTCGCATCAACAAATAAGTCATGGTACTGGTTTGCCGATGTCCACCCCGAATGGCATCATGTTTGGTCTGTGCCAACATTGTTGACAAGTGTTCTACTTGCGCTTCCAGTTTTTTTCTTGTTCTCTTGCTGATCTCCATTTTCAGCTCCAAATGCTTTTATCTCTATTGCTGACTTCTTGTTCTACCCTTTTACGTGCGACTCTTTTTATTAATCTCCTCTTTTAACTTGTTTCTTTCTTTTTCAAACATATGAAGTCTTCCTTCCAGCTCTTGAATCTTGGCCAAATGGGTAATTCGGAACCTTTTCTTTGCCTTCTTGGATCTTGTGATAGCACATTCATCTTTTAAGGCTTCAACTTCCTTAGCCATTTTCTCACACCCTTTGAAGAATGATGTTTTCCAGATCAGATGCCTCCTTTTTCTCTTCCAAGAATCGCATTTGTGCCTTCATTATTTCTATTTGGGAGGTGAATTGTGTTGTTTCTAAGGTTTCCACAGGAACCGTATTGCTTGGAATGCTCTTTGGGATATTATTTTTCCCAACTCTTGCCTCCATTCTCTATTCTGAGAAGAGGTTAGCCGCGTTGCCCGAGCTTTTTTCCTAGGACCTTGATGTCATCCCATGCCATTTTAACCTTCTTTTCTTGTTCCATGGTGCTTTTATCTTTCTGATATAGGAAGCTAAACCCCTCAAGTTGCTTTTCTTGTGGTTTTGTTTGGGTCCAATGAAGTTGTCTAAGCACCAATGCAGGTGTGTAGGAGATACATCCCCTTGGACCCATCAAAGGAACATTGTGAAAGTCACCGCAATTATATATAACGCTTTCTCCATGGTACCAAGGGCAAACCCATTTGAAGGAATTTGATTGGATTTCTGAGAACTTTTTTCCATGCCAGTGCCTCTTGATGACTTATCTGCACATGATGGAAGCTTCCTAAAGGATCAGGAAAGAGGCCCATGCGATTATTGGCATATGTGTGAGTCATGAACCAAACGTATAACATTTGCGAACAACATCGCAACCTCCACCATTTTCTGGAGGCAAACTCCCAAGGAAAGAAAGGTATCTGCCAATATAGCCGAATAGGATTCATGCCTTGTGTCTCAAACTTGAAAAATACATCCATGGCGGCCTGGTCAACAACATCTGGTGTGAATGGAAATAGGACTAATCCATAAAAGTTAGTGCCAACGTTCGATTGAAGAAGTCCCAATTTCCTTGTTGGGCCAAGGTTTGCAGATGAGTTTCAAGAAAATTCCTCTTGATTCCTTGAGTGGATCCCTCACTTCCATTTCCATCTGATTTACTTCAACTCCAATTATTTTGGCAATCTTTTCTTTACTGACATAATGCCCTTGATAGAGATACACACCAGATTTGTCTCGAATTGGTAGTCTTATCATGACCGAATACTCTTCTATGGTCGTGTCGTATCAAATCAGGTAACTCAAAAGCAAATAGAAGAGTTCCAAACCTGAGAGAGCACTCAATGCTGTTACTTCTCCTGGGATAAGTAGCAAATCCAATATACGCCCATATGCGTGTCTGAAAGAGGATCGGACTTCACGAGGCATCAACTGAATTATTTCTTTCACATTCTCAAGCTCATTACTGGTCACTTGGAACTTTGATGTTCCTTCTCCAATTATGTGCATTGCTAGTGTTCATTTGTATTGCTTCCATATTGCTTTGAACTGATGATGACTATTAACAATCAAAGATCACACTGGGAAATAAAAAATGAATGAATAAGATTAAACAGATGGAAAGAAAGGACAGAAAAATGCATGCTCTTATCGAGAATATAAGATGCTTCCTTAAGAACATGATAACACACAAACCTATCAAATTTTTCTTATCAGAAAGTAAATTATGGAAAGAATATGATGTGATGAATGCATGTGATAGTGTTTTGATGCAACATTAACTATTTAAAATAAAGCATAAAGAAGTGCAAAGTAAAGGATGAAAGAAGCGTGCTCCCTTTGTCCTAAGGGTAAAACTTTAATGGATGGGAAGTTCTAAGGCCAAGAACCTGATTTGGGTGGTTGCTAAGTTCAACTATGCGTGCACACATTCATGGTGGATCTAGACTTCTAACTGTCATGGTCCCATAATTGCCCCTATCCATAGGACAGAGATCCGACCTTCGAACCAACCATAAGTAGGATGAACCTTCTCAATATGATTGACCCATAAAGCCGGTAACAATAGTGGTATCCCAACAACTATCAAGTGAGCATGAAGCCCCTCATGACAATGTCAAGAAACCCCTATCCTCGGTTCGCACAGGCTCGGGTATAGAGCCCAACAAGTGTGTGAGATAAGTGATTGTGAAGTGTGTGCAGGGAGCATACAAACCTTTCAATCCTAACACTACATGCACTCCTGCAAAACAAAATACAAACAACAAATATATACAGAACAATAATGGTCGTCTATCCTAAGGTTTATACATAAAGAATATTAAACTCCTAAGAAAGGAAAAACACTGTACAAAATAAAATAAGAAAGGAAAAACAGAAATTGAACAGTTATATTTAATTTGCACAATTAACTAAAACAGGCCTAACTCTTATTGTAATCCCCAGTGGAGTCGCCATCTGCGCAATCGATATCGCGACGGACGGCGGAAAATTTATTTAAAAATTTGGGAGTCGCCACCAAGTTTATTTGAGTTGGAAAAACATGGAAAAACCCATTTATTAAAAAGTGGTCTTTGAAACCAAATTTGAGTTCGGAGTCGGTTATGCATAGGGAAGGGTAAGAATTTACGCACCCCTAATACACCCGTCTTTGACGGTACCTTTCATTAATTGTGCAAATTAAATAATAACCATTTTCTAAATAAATAAATAGGTGAATAACAGAAAAACATATTTACAATTTAAACAAAACAATTTAAGGAAAATTAATTTTGACTTGACAGGGGGCGCCCTCCACGTACCCTTGGTGCAATGAGAAACTCAAAGTCACGTAGTTCTGAGAAAATGTTTGTGTTTAACGGATTTTAATTAAAAGAGAATAGAACGAAAAGTGTGTTGGTTGATTTTAATTTGAAAATGGATTTTTGACTGATGATTTAGTAAGAGAAATCCATTTTGGATTCAAGTTAGCATTGAGCTATTCAATGAATCCTTACAATTCAATAGTTCATGAAGGAGATATCAACCTCTCAATCACGACTATTAATCGTTGCTCCAAAAATATATATATATTTTTTTATTTTTATTATTATAATCTTTTTGCCTTTTTATTTTTTTATTTTTACATTAGATCCCTAAGACTCCAAAGAAGTATCAGCCTATACACTTTGGAAGGAAAAGAAAAACTAACCCCATACCAAAAACCCAACTCAACTTCCTAAAAAAAAACTCTCAGAACCCAAACCCATAAGACTATTTCAAGCCAGCCCATCTTGACCCAAAATGCATAAACCCACATCTAATCCCTAATTGTAACATAAAATGGAAAAGGCATATCAGAATGTGAGAGAGACTAGCATCAGGAGGCGGCGCACCACAAGGCTGAGGGGAACCTCGCGGTCGCGACTCAGGGAGGATGCGCGCGGCTTCACCCGCGGGGCGGCCGGACCGCGCCTGAGCGGGCTTGCCTCGCCTCGGTTGGCGATGCGATGGAGGAGACCTGGACACGCGCAGGGGACGCGACCGGTTCGCCTGCCTAGGAGTCTCCGCTGTCCAGCCCCGGAGGACGGCGGACGCAGGGAGCCTTCTTCGCGATCTGGTCGCTGGCGGGCGCCGCTGGGCGATGGAGGGAGCTCGCGTGGAAGGCAGGAGCCCGCGGGCGGCGTGGCTGAGCTTCGCCGGTGAGGCGGGAGGATGCGCGACGTGGCGTGGTGGCTGATCGGGCTTCGCGGGTGAGGCAGGAGGATGCGCGACCGGTGGCCTGGTGAGAGCTGCGGGCGTGGCGGTGGATGCCTCTCTTTTCTTCCCTTTTTTGTATTTTATTTTTGGGTTTTATGAAGATTTGATTGTGACTTTGTTTTGGTTTTGACTTGGGTTGCAGATTGTGTTGATGATTATGATGGGTAAGGTTGATGGAGATAATGATGGATGGTTGTGATGATAATGGTTTGTGGTTATTGGCCAGAGGGATGTATATGGAGATGATGGTTTTATTGCGTGATGCTGATGATGGAGATGGCGGCTTGGAATTAGTTTGGTTGCAGTCATCCCCCCTTGATTGTCCCCTCCTCCCCCCTTTATATCTTGAGCTTGCGTTCCTTTAACCAGAAAATATTCCCATGCTCTTCTGGAATGTAGGGGAGCCACGCGACCTTGCTCCCCACGTCTTTTCTTTTGCCCATTCTTGCCTGTCATTGTAGGGAGGAGCCCATGAAGAGATGTCTGCACCCCCCTTTTTTATTTCCCATTGCTTCGCATGTATTTTGGTAGTGGATGGGTAGGAGTGAGCCACCCTTCTGTTCCTTTTTTCCTTTTTTTAATTTTAATTTTATTTTTGTTTTGGCTCAAAAGTAAAGAAGTATTGGTAAAAAGATAATGAATATTCTTCACAAACTGAAAAATATGCCAATTTTTGGGTTTTTGTTTAATGAGCTTGACAAATTTGTGACACCTTCTTCTCATTTGTGTTGTTGTGCAAGGCTATTGAGCAGACAAAGTAACAAACCTTCCAGCAATTTCCTGGTATGTGCTGGTTATGATGAAATCTGATGCATTCATTGCAACTGTATCAGCCATGAATTGGCATGAGAAGTGATACTTAGGGTCCAACTCTTTCCACTTGACATCTGAGTCTTCATATTTAGTCTTCTCTAAAGCATGTGCTATGGTTCCCTGGTTTCCAGGCAAACCCAGGAATTAGTACATGTGGCAAAGAAGACATCCTTAAAGTTAAAAAAAGGGTGTAAAAGGAAATTAATATTCTATAAACAAAGGGATAGTGACCTGTGTTATCCCAAGTTTTCTAGCCATTAGAGATGCGACCAAATTCCCGTCAGTATAATTTCCAACAACAAGATCTGGTTTGCCTTCCATGAGGTCTAGAATCTTTGCTGTGGCATCCTATTAACATGAACCAAAGTATTGGTCAAAAGGACAGTTCATTAGAGGAAAAAAAATGATTTTAGCCTGAGTAAAGATTCTTGAAGCATGTATACATGCCTGAGTAAACCTCTCAAGATAGGGATAAGTGTCGAAGCGAGAAACCCATTGACGCAAGGTTCCTTTCTCCGTCTGAAAAGGCACACGCAGGATGTGGGAGTGCTTGGTGTCAATGATCTGTTCCAACTCCTGGTTGCACTTGGTTCCCTTGGCATCAGGTATAAGCCTTGTTACCTGTCAAGGTCAAGAAAATATTCTTGCATGATTCTAATGAGTCCAAAAGTTCCATGTAGAAAGAGATCATTCCTTTGCATGAAACTTACCACAAGAATTTGAGGCTTCACATTTAGCCCTTGTTGCTTAATTCTGAGAAGCAACTCTGCTTCCAGAGCCTTGACTTGGTCCAATATGTAAACTACCTGTTCCAAATTAAATTTTAAGTTGGCAATTTTTTTCTTGGATATAGTACTTGACATGATATTAAAAGGCCTAATTTGACCATGCTATAAGCTGTATAGTCTTTGTCACTCTCATTCTTATAATCAAATTAATTGTTTCTAATGTTAGGATCAATGTTACCTGGCCACCAGTGTCTGGCAAGCCAAGGACATCTGCTTGCCCAAAATATCCATGGACAGAGAAGATAACTACATTGAATACTGTGGGAATCCTGCTGAAAAACTTCTCTAGGTTCACTGGATCTGGTGCTTGAAGTAGTTCTGACAAAGTTCCCATTGTCTCCCGCACTCTTCCTGCAGTATCTCCCCATCCTCTCTCAAATCCCCACTCCTTTAACCTGACAATGAAATTGATCTCAAGTTAAAGCTTTAATGTATTGACGGATTGAACATTTATCATCAAGCCAAAAGTCATAGCTAATAGTCAAGGCGCAACTATTTTACTACAGCCTATCTCCAAAGGTAATGGTCTGATCTGACTTCACCCTACTTGGACGTCGCCAAGGCGGGATACTAACTCAACCAAGTGACCAACACATACTTTCCTCTTGAATAGAACAACAGGAAACTGTTTACCTTGGCTCAAAACTCTGATATGAAGTGTGTTTGGGAACTGCTGAGAGGAATACCTCAGCCAATATCAGTGCCATCTGAAGCTTTGCAGCCGAGTTGAGGGTGTCATTTATCATTAGCCTCTGCCAGTTTACATGACAAAAGAGGAAGAGAATTATTTAAAATCATGTTATGGAAAAATTCATTTCTTTGTTGGCAATATTTTGTGAATTTTAATCTCATGTTGTTCCACTTACTTCTCCCTGATGATTTAGTGATAACAAGTAGTCCACTATGGCCTGTTTTTTCTGCAATTTCCCACCTAACTTTGAAGTTAAGAATTTTGAAACAAAGTGGAGTCCATTTCCAATTGAAGATGACAGTGTTAAGTGAGGAATAGGGAAATCAAATGCTCCAAAATCTGCTTCAAATGCGTTTTCATCTGTTGCCCTACAGCAAAGACCCGAGTTAAGCATCAAGACCAAAGTTAAATGATCATGTCTTGTGGGTAACAATAGAGACCACAACAAATCTTTCATGTGGCATTGTATACAGTTTGAAGCACTTTCAGTAATATGTAATTTTTATCTCACATTTGTTACACTTTTTTTACATGGTCATTGATCCCTAAATAGGATCTTTACGAATAATAAATTCCCACCCAAAAAAAATGTATGAAAGTATCATCTTTTTCATTTGTTTATAAAAAAGTTTATTGTTGAATAATTACACCAATTATTTGCACACATACTTAATTAGTTATTTTGATATCCTATATGTTTGATGATACAATGTTGCTGCTATGTTAAACGCTCTTTAACTTAGACTGAACAGTTTTCAAGTTTATAAGAATAGAAAATCAATACTTTTGATGGTTATATAGCAAAAGGAGTTTTGCAGCTTTCTGCATGAACTTAGGACTTGGAAGATTTTCTTCCTAAGAAATGATATCAACTAAAATGCAACTAGATAATTATCAATTATGCAACTAAATAAACTAAAAATTTCATTTTTGCATATTCCGCAGCAAGTTGCTCATACTTCAAAAATTTCATTTTTTTATTTTAGAGGACTTAAATCTCATGAATGGAAAAGTTCTCATGATCATGTTGTGGTCATTTTTAAATAATATTTTTTTTAAGCGAGGATACAACAAAATCACTCATTGATCTTTACCCAAAGAAAAAAATGTTATATGTATACACTCTGCGTAGGAACTCACATCCTAACCATCATTTTATGGGTTATGGACCATATTTAAGTAAGTTTTATGTCGTATTTAATGATAATTGAGATGTAAGTCGATGTGATTTCCAAGACAAAGTATCTAAAAATGATGTAACTCAAAAAATTAATTCCATTATAAGGGGAAAAGGAGGATACTGAGAACATATATTCAAGACAGGTTGAAATAAAAGAAAAAATGAATAGAAAGGATACACACCAATTTTCATCATAGACCCTTTCCTTGAATTTGAGGTAATCAGTGGAGGAGATAGGCTCAACAGAGAGGTCCTCAGAGCTCACTCTAACAAATTCCCAGAGTCCTGGATTAGGCCTTATTCCAAAGGCAACATATGGTGGATCAACCACAGCTTCCTACAAGTTTCATATCCACATAAATTAAAATCCAAATATAATATTGTCAAGTGTTACATTACATACGCAATAAAAATAAGAGAAACCTGTGTAGAGCTCAATATGTAGCCAAGAATGCCCTCCAAGACTTGATCTCTTTCACTCTTGTCATCTATAACTTGTTCCATTTCCTCCATCACATGATGAAGTTTCATGATCCTTCTACCCTTCTCAAGGTACTTAGCAAAGCACCTCTTCATGTGGTACCTGCTTTGCCTCAATGCATCCGGCATGTTATCTGCCATAGAATTTGTGCGCCTCAAGGCTGGTGCAGAAGCCATTCAAACAAAGAGGTAGCAAAAGTGAAAAAAAAAAAAAAAAGAAGGTAAATTAAGGTTTCTAAACTCAGAAAGGAAGATGGTCTTTATTGCTATGTAGTCTAATGAGACATGTCTCAATATATATGCATAGGCTATTTATGTGTGTCATGGTGCGAAATAACTTTCTGGATAGGAGAGGTGCTAATGATGGAGAAGGAATATTTGCTGAGGGAAGGAAAGGAAAAGAATTTTTTAAGGTCTAAAAAGAGTTTCAATGTTTTGATAAAAAGATGTGACTAGTATTTCTAGCATGGACCAACAGGTATCATTCTTTTCTTCTCTGTCTTGTGGTGTTATATGTGTGTATGGTCATGAGAAAAGAAAAAAAAGAATATAAAGAGATGCTATCTTCAGGAAATTTGCTTCCTGTGTTTTACATAGGCAAATAGCTAACATGACATACTAGGTACCCACAGGGCACGTGTGGATTAACTAGAAGAAGCTCCGAACAAGTAGAGAACAAGCAAAAGAAGGAAAACGAAAGGAGATATAGCATTATCTAAGGATGTGTTTGATTGCAGGTAAAAATAGAGAGTAAAATTCATGAATAAGATATATATATATATATATATATATAAGATTTGTCTTTCATTCTCACTTCTAACCAAGCACTCCCTAACTCTTAGATGTTTTTATATTAACAGAATGGATTAGGAGTTTGTAGATTGTGGATTGAAAAGGAAAGGAAAGCATATGAACAAAATTGCATTTATGCTAGTTTGGAAGATTAATAAGGATAATTTAGAAGTTACATCATAAAGAAACAAAACAATTATAGTTATAAACTTTTCAATTCTTTAGTTCCTCTCATTCCATCACACTTTCAAGGAGAAAAGATAATTGATTTTTGAGAAGTGAAAAAAAAATTTATTTCAATGAATTCCCTTTTCGTCTTATTTATTATTAAATTAAAGAAAATTTCTTTTCCATTTATAGGATCAAGAGCTTACAACCTTATTTCTTAAAGCTAGAACATTTAGCTTGAGCTTATCATTACAAGCACCATTACTGATTTAACATTTGAATCCTAAGGATTACGCTACTAACCATTATTTCTCTTTCCTTTCCCATTACCTATTATCTAAACACAACTTAATGTACATTAAAATAAAAGATAATATATGTCACAAAAAAAAAATATATATATATATATATATATATATATATATATAATTCTAAAGTATTCCCTTATTTTTAAATATTATAAAATGTATTTTTTTTAATAATATAATGAATGTATCTGACCAATGTCTTAAGAGCACTGGTTAAGAAATTAAAAAAGGGAGAGTTTATATTATGAAGATAAATATTTATTTTTTCAAAACATGAGATCAAATAAAAACTTTTAAAACTTTTTTTTTTCTTTCCTTAACTAATGTAATTTTTGAGAATAAAGCTCCCCCAAGGAAGGATGTTCTTTTTCGCATCCTAGCATCGGCTAAAGACTATACTTACCACATGCATTCTCTGTCTAAGTCCCACTCTCGCCTCCTTTCTTGGACTGTTCTACATATAGCTTGGGACCCCTCTCCTGAGGGTTGGATTAAACTTAATGTGGATGGCTGCTTTTATCAGTCTACTGGTGTTGCAGCGTGTGGAGGCATCATTAGAGGCCATAATGGTAACTTTGCCCATACGTTCAGCTCCTGGCTGGGTAATTGCTCTATTACAATCGTGGGCTGCCATTGGCCTTAATCTAGCCAAGAATCTTCGTTTCCGGAACACCATCCTTGAAATGGACTCCTTAGTGACCGTAACTTTTCTCCACCAGGGTGTTGGTGCTCATCATCTCTGTGCCCCCTGGTTAATCATGTTCGTTCTCTCCTCAACCAGCACTAGGAGGTTCGTGTGGCCCACATTTATCGGGAAGCAAATGGGTGTGCTGATCGTCTAGCAAATTTTGGTCATACACTTGCTACCAGAGATGCCTTCTATTTCCCTTCCTTGCCATCTTTTAATTTTGCTTCTGTTCATTTCCTTTATGATTCTGCTCGTACTCAGGTTACCCGGTATATGGGTGGTCCTTCTTAGTTTTCCTTTAGGCTTGTAAGCCCCGTTTATTTATATAAAAAAAAAAAAAAGGATAAGAAAATCAACGTTAGACTAAAAAAATGCAAAGTTGTCTTTTTCTTTTCAAGGAATGCTACACATCCAAATGAAATCTTTGATGGAAATCGTGATAATTGTTAAATGCAGTAAAATGATATGATCCACCAATTTATTTAAAGGTTAAGAATTATACCATATTATTCTCAATACAAATATTGAATAAGTTTTTGATTGTCTAATATTTTCCTTTTTTTTTTTTGGGCATGAGCATCAGCTACTTTTTGTGAAATAATATGCTTCTTTATTACTTCACAAAAAGAAACAAATAACTAAATGAATTAAAGACTAAATACACAAGGTATTCCTAATTAATAGTTATGAAGACAAATTCATCCCTCAAGATTTAAAGATTTCCATGTAGTCTCTCACATTTCACAAAAGAGAACACATTAGTCTGTCTCTTGATTCATTATTCCAATATTTGATGAAAAAGTACATATAGTTGATTAAATTGTTGATTTGAGGATGTGTGAGCATAGTTAAAAAGAAGATTAAAACATAGACATTTTGTTAAAAAAAATTAGTACTATGTTATTTTAGACCTTAACGGAGAGTCAAATGAAATTTTAACGGATCAAGTATGCATTTTCATCGAATATTAGAATGATGAATTAACAGAAAGATTAACATGCACCCTTTTGTGAAAAGTGGGAACCATGAGTATATTTTCAAATCCTAAGGAACCAATTCATCCCTTGGAATATTGGTGAAAGACCTATTTAATGACTTAGTAAAAAGAAAATAAAAAAGCTGTTAATGAAAGAGTATTTTTGGTTTGAAGATACAAATAAAAAAAAAATCATAAATGAGTTATATATATAAGATTATTCATAAATTTTTTCTCTCTATGTTTATTTCTTAACTAGTGCCTAAGTAGAAGAATAAATTACATAACGTGTAAATTTTTATAGATAAACTTCAAATATTAAAAATACATATAAAATTCATCGATAAAATTTCTAACCCTTTTTTTCCTATAAACACACCTTAAGACTCAACATTTAATTACTTAAAGCATGACATATTAAATTATTTCTATTATTTAATTGGAGACATGAGTCTCCAGTACTTTAAAAATGAAAAAAAAAAATTCAAAGCAAAGGAGGAAAATTGGATCTAACTAGAAAAACAGAAAATAATGAACTTAATTATTGATGTCGACCTGGAGAAGGCGGCTGCTATGGTGATGTCGATGGTCAAATGCAACTGATTATGTTGGCGTTTAACAATATTTTCAAAATGTGATTAAATGTAAAAAAATGTTGCTAAACCCCACACCTTCTTCTCTAGCAATACCCACGTTATGTTATTTGAAATCTTGAATCCCAACACCAACAATGTTTTCGGCATCCCCAGCGTTCTTAAAGCTTGCGCCTACTTAGGGGACCGATTCACCAGACAGAAGATTTACGACTTGATTCTCAAGTGTTGTTTCAAAGTTGATGCTTTTGTGTCCAGCACGTCGATCGTTATGTACTACAAGTGCGCGAGAGGTGAGGGCGCACACAAGGTGTTTGATGGAATGGATGTGAAGGATTTGGTGGCTTTGAAAAGCTGTTGTTGCTGGGAATGCTCAAGTAGGGCTTGCAAGTGATCCTTTGAGCTTGGTGGAGGAACGAGGTTGATGGGTTTGAAGCCAAATTTGGTGACTTGGAACACTTTGCTATCTGGGTTTTAGCAAAAATGTTACCTTGCTATGGTTTATGAGATTTTCAGGTTGAGATTGAAGATGGTTTTAAGCCTGATATGGTGTCTTGGACTTCTATTGTATCTGGGTTTGTGCAGAATTTTCGTAATGAGAAAGCTTTTGACCCGTTTAAGCAAATGTTGCGGCATGGGTTCTGCCCAACTTCGGCTACTATCAAAATTTAATTATGACTGGGTAGTACTTCTTTTTTCTGATTTATTAACACAGCTTTGAATGAATTCAAAGGTTTCAAATAACATAACATGGGTTTTGTTAGAGAAGGAGAGGATATTGTTGAGGGATGAGAGCACTCTGGAGAGGAGTTTGATTTTGACATTTTGTCACATTGACAATATAAAATTATTTTACAATTTTATTAAATTAAAATTTTTTATTTAAATAATTTTTTAAATAATATCTATTAAAGTCTACTATGATATCTAATATGATAATATTTTATACCGTGAATATATAAAAATTAAATAAAAAACAATCCTTCAAAGCTTAAATTAATATCACATCAATTTTTAAAGCATCAAAATTACATGTTTACTCTTAAAAAAATTATCCGCAGAACTCTCTTGCAAAATCTTCATCTGAAAAAAAAAGTAGGGAAGAGGAGACTGACTCTGTGGGATCTCTGCCTCTGCTACCTACTCTTAGAAGAACAGACGCCATTATGCTCATCCAAATTCAAAGACGGCTGATGCTGCCACAAGTATGGAGGTTTGTGGGTTTCGGTTCAACTGTAGTTGGACTATTCTGTTATGCAATCAGCTCCTCCTTCAACCACATGTTCGGACACTGGAACTTGTTCAAAACATTTCTTTACAGTGTTCTCAGTTTGACCATCTGTGTTGCAATTCTTTTCGCAAAGGTGTGGCAACACTCGAACACTCTTCGGTTCAAAGCTCATATGGCATTTTTAGCGTTGACTTTCACCTCTGCCTACTCCTTCTTCTTCGACAGAGCTGTGAACATGAAACCAGATGCTTATAGCCTAGTATCGTGTGCTGCTTTTGCTGTGACGTGGCTCAGCTTGTCAAGGCTAACTCACTGCGGATTCGAAGTGGATTTGCTGTATTTCTTCCTTGGGGCTCTAATAGTTCAACTCATGAAGATAAGATTGTTGTTTGGTATTGTTGGAGTGGGTTTCAGCTATTCCCTCATCACTCTTCGTTCGTATCTAGATACCCCGTTAGAGAATTTGTATGTGGGGCTGCAAGATCAACATAACGTGGTCATTCAAGTGGATTCACTGCAACAATATGATGCTGGTAGTTCTGTTCTTCCGAGCACACAACTTCAACAAGCTCAACAACAACCCAATAATGCTTCTGTTGTTATCGCACCGAGGTTCATCCAGGAACTTCAGCGGGCCAATTGGAGAGTTCTTGAGGTGTTATGGACTCGTTTGAATGAGTACCTTAGAGACAAGGATGACCAGATTCCGATGGCTCTGGTGAATGACCACAGTTTCTTGATCGACGCGCTTCCTTCACAAGCAGTCGATAACCTTCAGGAGAAGGTGATGTTTGGAATATTTTTTGTGCAATCAAAGCAATCAAATAAATCATAATTTAATTTTGGATCTAGATTAATTGGATATCAAAATATGCAGATCCTATTGTTAAGCACAAAATTGTTGGTATGAGAGGTTTGATCCATTAGATTATTTTGCACAAGAAAAGTGTCATGCTTCTGATTGGTCCATCGAGACTCTGACGCAAATCCGGATAAGAGTAGTAATCTCTCTTGGAATCCCGATTTGGATTTCTCTCATCATTATCAATTTTGTTATATGGTGATCTTTTGATATGTATTACTCATATTCAATGATGTCGATAAGTGCTAGAAAATGTTGTGTGTATCATGATTCATGACATTGTCTAAACTCACATTTCATCTATCATTAATGATTGAATATTTGTCAATTCACATCTTATATATTATGAATTCAAACAACATAACTCTAAGTGTGATGCATGCCATTTTTGGGTTAAATTGATCATATCATCAAAGTATGGATTTTATATTTGTTTATTGTATTGTATACATTTAAATTCCTTCAGGTGAAGCTCATGATAGCAAGCGGGTTCGAGAAAAAGTACTTGGATGAGTACAACGGTTGGCGTAGGGAGTTCATGGAGATGTGCTTTTCAATGCTAGGATTGAGGGAGTTCAGCACCAAGGACGTTGATGAGAAGGAGAGAATTAGGAGATGGATGAAGGGCACAAACATAATTCTCAAGATAGTGCTGCCCAATGAACGGAGACTCTGCAATCAAATCTTTCTTGGCTTCTCATCTTTCGCTGATCACTCTTTCATGCAGCTTTATAGCGAAGTGACAACTACTCTAATACAGAATTTCGCCAATGGTTTTGCTATTGAGAGACATTCGCTGAATCTTTTGCCCGACATTCTCAAAGTGTTTGGGACACTGCATGACTCGATTCCAGAGTTTGAGTTTGAGTCAGTGTGTTCTGCTCAGTGCAGTGTATCATTAAGTACCGAAGCAGTGACCATAATGAAGACATTAGGGGAAGCAATCAGGGACTTTTATTGCCAAGAGTCTGAAGCTATTGTTCCCGATGGGACCTGTCCAATTACTGTCCAAGTGGTGAACCACCTCAGTGGTGTTTTTGAAGCTGTGGACACCTACACTCTTGAACTTGTTAAAAATATTAATTTATAATTTCCTAGAGAAGTCTTCTACTCTTCTGACATTCTCCAGGGTGTCTACTCTCTAGCTAGATTGTTTGAGTCATTCGTTTTTTTTTTTTTGGTTACAGATCGTTGAGCCATTCTAGAAGCTTTTAATTTGTTTTCCTTATATTTTTCATACTACAATATTTCTAGGTGCTGAGTTTTATCATGAGAATGATGAGATATATATTCAGCAAACTCTCTATGCGGTGGAAAATTCTTTTATATTTCATGGAGTAAATCCTTTCTTTCTCCACAATGAATTATAATCACTGAATTGTTATATGGAACCACTGAAAAGTACATAATTCAGAGTTTGTGTGGTAAATATGTCCTGTGGATGAAGAAAACTTTTACTCCAGTAACTCAGTAAGGGTGTCCTTGGTTCAAGAGTAAAATGAAGTGGATAATTTCAAGCATAAAATTATATATAGAATTCACCCATAAACATTTTTATCTTATTTTTACCCACGAATCAATCGCAGCATAAGTATGGAAGAATAACCCATAACAAAACATTTACAATATGTTCAATTATCCCTATTTTCTAAGCCCATCTCAAAAATCACGAACAGTCTTTATGTGTTTGTGTCATGTATCAATTTTGAAAACAAATTGAAAACAGAAAATGATTTTTTTAAAAAAATTAAACTGATCCTTATGTTTTGAACTTTATAAACTCTTGTAGTGAACCAATTTCCTATTTTATTTGTCACGCCGGTCTAATGTTAATAAGGTATTAATTGTCATTTTCCTTCGACGTTTATTAGGTTCTTACGCTAGAAGTTGGTATACAAATTGCAATTTCTTCATTGGATGAAAAGTGTAGAAGAGAATGGAATCAAAATTTGGAAAGAGAAGGGATTTTATCTCCAATCACAAACTAAAATCCCCAAAAAATTTACACTAAGTCCCCACATCTATCTTGGCACCGAAATTTACCTCAAATAAATAAAAAAATAAAAAAATCTTGACACCAAAATAATATTTTGCAACAATTGTGATTATCTAATACTTTTTTGTATGCTTTGTGAGTATTGTAAACAACTCTGATAATAAAGGGACAGTAGAAAGTGATATCATGTTCCAACAAGAGATGGGAACAAGTCCTGACTTGACATCAACTGGTTGGAACCATCTTGTTTGTTTAGACCACTAATAAACTATTGCAATTCCTTATCACAAAACTCTTTAAGCTGTCTAAATTAAAACCCACAAGACGTTTAACCAAATAAGACATCCCAAAACACAAGTATCTAAAAAGTACATGACCACATCTAAATATATAATTCAGTAACACTACATATCTAGGCAGCAGTTCATCATAAAACCCATCATTCTTGTTATCCCTCTTACAATATGTACGAATTAATCGTTTCTTTTTTATGGCTAGGATGGAGAGTGCCAATTTCTGACCCAATCTGTCAGAGTTGAAACATTTCTGCTAATATCTTCAATAGTATCACTCTTCATTGCAATCACTCTGTCCTCTGGATAACTTTCTTTAGCCTCCTCAAGCAGAACTTGAAAGATTTCACATTCTATATTGTTGGAAAGCTTTGAATCATTGTACCCTCTGACACACAGATGTAGAAAGTGAGTTTCTAATGAAACCACTAGCAAAAATTAGCAAAATCAACCTTCAACGACAACAAGTAATTACCTACCTCCTACTCAAACGGTCATACAACACAGTGTTATCAGTTTGAAGTACAACTACGCAATCAAACCATCGCTCGGGAACAAATCGCAGCCATGGTAGTCCACAATGTTGCCGCCCTCTTCCATTAGATCCTCAAGCTCATCACAGACCTACAGAAACCAGTCAACAAACACAAGATGACAAGATATGCATCAGCACTGAGGATAACTTCAATATATTATTCTAGAATATATATATATATATATACATATATATATATATATATATATATATATATATATAGATTATTAGAATATTATATAGAAAAATTATATCTATCATTATATAGATAAATTAATAGATAAATTATTCTATTATTATACAGATATATAATTATTATATAGAGAATTATATTATGATATAGTAGAATTTGTCTTTTTAACTAACCTTTTTAACTAACTTTTTTACTCTCATGTAATTAAAAAACACAACAGGTCCTCGTAGCAGTAACATCAAACTAACATCTCTTTGTACTTCATTGGACAACACGTGTGTTGTTATCCTTACTACTAAATCAAAATGGGACTTCCATTTTCTCATGCCATCTGAAGGCCTCATAAATTACAATTACATGAACATATCCTTAAAATCTAAAAAAAGAAAACTGGGAAGAATAATTAGTTTCTTTGTTTTTTCAATCACCAATGTTCTATTTGAATTTTATAGTTCACCATTAGTATGTACTATAGTAAAATTTTCAAGAGTCACTATCAAGTAGAATGAAAGGAGGAGAAACAGTTGTAAATGGATTAGAAGAAAAAAAGAATAAATGACATGGAAATATTGTCCAGGGGATAGAATTTGCACATTGTAGGACCTGAAATAAACTTCACAAAGCAACTTTCAAGAATAAGTTATGAAGACGCATGTTAACTTTTCCTATTCCCATCATCAATCCTAAAATTGGGATTAGTAAATTCCAATAGACATTAGAAAATGATATAGGAACATTACTACATTAAGCAGCAAGCATCTTTGCTATCATACCAGTGAGGGGAACCATGATGTAGTCTCCATTCCATGCACACTATTTCTACCACCTTAACTTTGATAATGATCATCATAATTTAATAAAAATCTTCATTTATTTGTTTTAAATTGTGGCCTGCAACCACAATTGCAGCCTCAATATTGCTGATGTGATGCCCTCTGCAACCGCATCACATTAGCAATTGTGGCCGCATCAGCTGCATTTTTCTTCAATTTTTGCTTTGCAATGCACCACAATTTACAACCATCAATTGACCAACTAATGAGATGTCCTCACTCCTTAAAACAACATGAATTTATTAAGAACTTCATCAAAAACCATATGCCTTTTTGATGGATGGGAGCGGCGCATGTCATACATATACATACAAATATCCCAACTTACTTACAATTCAATTCTTAATTGCCATACACATAAGGCACCAACGAATTTGACTTTTTATATCCAAAAAAAAAATGTAATACCCTACACAAGGAACCAATAACTACACCAAACAACAAACAACATACAAGAATGATCTTAAGTACCCAAAAAAAGAAATGAGTAGCTTACCAAGTCTTCATTAATAACATAACAATCAAGCTCATCATCCCAGCCATCATGCAAGTTCTTCTCTTTGACCAATTCCCCAACATTGATGTGGCGCAGCTGGGTGGCTTCTGCTAGAGCATTTGATGTGGTCGTCTTCCTGTCCCTGGTGTCCCAGTCACCAGAATGTTTGGCTTCTTCCTCTTCCCACTCCCTTGCACCATCACTACTACAACCTGCAAGAAGCAAACACTTTCAATTTCAGTTACTGAACAATTGATAACAAACACCTGTAGAGAAGGATTCAGCTCATATCAGTAACATATAACAAACTTGTGACACATAGATTGCTACATTTCATTTTTTTTTTGTTAAGAATTTTTTTTTGTTGTCCGTTTTTATTGTAAAAAAAAGAAAAAAATAAGCCCATTTTATTTTGATTTGTAAAAAAAAAAAAAATCTGCTTGTGTCATTTCTTTCTTTGTTTTCTGAGTTAAACAAAAACAACAAAAAAAGGAGCAAAAAGGAAAAAGACAAAGAAGCATCTCACGCCGAACGAAAGTCAGAAAAAGAAGCACCGAATGGAAAAAATGCAGAAACAGCTGAGAGGAAAATCCCATAAAATCATTTAAAGGCAGATCACATGTCACCAGATATCACCATATCTGGAAAATCAGCAATCAGATCACAGACATTTTTTACCAAATCTGGCAAAATGATCAATCAACGGTTGTGTACAAAGATCAGAATTCACAGAATGGAGGGGGCGCAGACCATCTTTCATCTTCAAAAAAAATTGTTTGTTCTGAGATTTGAGTTAAAAAAAAAAATCACAGAAACAGAAAGGCTCACTCTCTGATCACCAATTTTTTCTTTTTCATCTGAAAGCATTTTGCCACAAACAGAAAAAAAAAAAAGATCGCAAAGCTACAGGTAAATCATTGCAAATCCTTGATTCATTTTCTTTCTCAAGTGTATGCTTCCTATTCTCAAGCCAAACAATATATTCCCAGCAACCAAATACAACATCCACAAAAATCACAGCCAGATACAAATAATCCATCAGCAGCAGCAGTCCATCTCAATACAAAAAAAAAAAAAGGAAATCTCAATTCCAACATAAATCTCAACATTAAAAAAAAAAAAAAAAAAGAAAGGAAACTAAAAAAGAAGTACAGATACCGGAGAAAAGGGGAGGTTAGCGGTGACTCCGGCAGTGTTCCACCTCTTGGTTTTTTTCTCTCGTTGCACTCTCTCAGTTTATCTTTCTCTCTTTTGATCTCTCTTTGCTTTTCATTTCTCTCTCATTCTTTCTCTCTCCGCATATGTGTGTACAGGTGGATATGTGTGGGCGGGCCTCACCGCTGTTTCCCCTTTATGTGTACATCAACTTTGCTTTCTCTATTTTTGAAAAAAGGCCAAGAGCCCACTCGTGTCTCTGTGCTGGAGAAAAATGGAACCATATTAAAACCAAACTTTTGTTTCTTGAGTCGCCAAGCTGTTCCTTTTTCTTTTATTCATTTTGCTTTTGCTATCTAATCGAAGTAGTTAGAGTTGGGCTAGTTTGGCTAACTGTGTCATTTTAAAAGCCCAATGCTGATTTGTTTTTAAAACTAAGCAAAAAAGAGTTCTTTGTTTAAAAAGTCAACACTGGTAGCATTCTTTAAGTTGTGTTCATACATAATCATAAATATATAATGTTTTGGCTAAAAATTGTATTTTTGTTTTTTGTTAAATAAATAAATGATTGAAATTCAGGTTTGTTTTTTAGTTAACTTAGTCGTGACCCGTTAATTATGTGTTTTAATATTTAGCTTACAGTTTATAAAAATCCATCAACATACAATCATTTTCTAAAGAACATGTCTTTCAGCCTCCATCGGACTAGGTATTTGTTAGGCTTATTCCCTATCAAGCCAAACTTTAAATTTTCATAATTTTGTTCCTAATTTTTGTGATTTCATTTCCTCTATTTTTGTAAATATTTTAATTTAATTTTTCTCATTTATTTGTAAATATTGTATTTGTTTATCTTGTTTTTGGGTAAATTTTATATGCTTTCAGTTATTGTAATTTGCACAATTAACTTTTGGGAATTGTTTTATGTTGATGTATTGGGGCTGGCTCAACCTTCACCGTCTCGTGCATAATAGGTTTCCTCTAATTTAACTCTATTTTATAGGTTAGTTTAAAAATAATTTTTACAAAAAGATTTTCCCAATCATTTTCTTATAAACCTTGATGATTACTCCATAAAAATATTTTTCAATATTTTTTGCCACCCGCCGCGATCCTGGTTGCGACAAGCATAAAATTTGAGGATGATATATGATACCCAGATGATGAATTGAAAGGATATGACAGAAGAATAAAATTAAATTAAAAAAAAAGACCTTAACGATGGCTGTGAATAAAGAGCGGTGACACAGTAAGGAAGAAGGCAGGGTCTCCGGATTCTGGAATCGAGTACGAGGCGGTTCATGATTTGAACCGAAAAAATGCCATTTATATGCTAAATGGGCCCAACTAGTATCTGATTTCGGATCCAAAACAATGGGTCCGGCCCAAATAAAGAGTTAGGTAAGGGCCCATAACGGATCCATTTCCTTTCTTACGCTATCTTTATATCCAGAAACTTTTGCGGAGCTCAAATTAGGGTTTCGTCACCTTTATAAACAGCGTCACTGCCTCTCTTCACATCACCATCTTTCTGCTAAGATTTAGTTGGTTCAGGGTTTCATTTTTTATTTTTTATTTCTCTGATTTCTAATTCGTGTGATAGGAGGCGTCAATTACCGAATACCAGTGTTCAATAATTCATGAGCACTGCGTATCGTATCTGCTATCGCCATAGCTATTACGCTGGTTTTTTAGTCTAATTCTGCCTTTGAGGGTGTCTGTTTTCATATGTTTTATTTTTTATTTTTTTTGTGGTTGTTGATTTTTTTAACAATGGGAACTGGTTTATGATTTGGGTCATTGTGTTATTTTGTATATAAATTTTGGTACCATTTGGGGTTTGAGGTTGTAAGATATGAGGAGACTTTCCCCATATGATCGAAGTTGATTCCAACTTTGCGTTGTAAATATTTTTCAATCTCTTTGGGATTGAATTTTCAAGCCAAATCTCTGATCTTGATACCGATATGTTTTATTAAGTATCGCGATGACTTTAGCCTTTAGGAGTTTTAATGGGTCCAGCTTGTGCTGGTATTACATTAATTTAAATTTGGTCACATATTTTTTCACAATGTGTCTAATGATGTGTGTTGTGGAGATGGAGGTGATGATTTTTTCCCCAGATGATCGAAGCTGAACATATCGTGCGATTTTTTTTTCTCTTTTGAGAAACCAAGCCAAATAAATCTGATCCATCTCTCGACACGCTAACCTTGGCATATGATTCCTTGCCAGTCAAAACTTTATTTCTTTGTTTAAGTATTTTAGTTTAATTTTTATGAATTGATATTTGTACTGAAGTGTTTTATATGGATTCAAGGACAATGATTTGCTTTGTTTTGAGTTTCGATACTTGGCAGTCAATTCACTCCACTCTATAACATGAATTTGGATACCACACGACAGCATGACCTCCAAACATTGAGGACTAGTGAAAAAACTAATCTTTTAAATGATCTATTAAAGTTGTTTTATTTCAACTTAAAGTAAACCTTATTAATTATATCATAATTTTTGCACTATCTAATAAAGTTAGTGCAAAATAAATCTGTTAATACTATGTAAATATTTATCAGAAGAGCTTATAAAAAGAAAAAAGAGCCATCTCTGTTATGCACAATAGATATAATAATTATTTTCATTTTTGGTACCATTGGGATTTGAGGTAGTAAGATATGAGAAGACTTTCCCCATATGGTCGAAGTTACAAATAAGATGCAACAAGACAATTTTGAGTCACAGTATATACCCCGTTGAAAAAAATACAAACAAAAAAGAGAGAATTAATCTGATGTACTCACCAAAAATAAAAAAAGTTCTAATGCTCTATCACAAATCAAACAAGAATGAAAAAAAAAACCCATAGTAATACTTTTAATAGAGATAGTACCACAAGTATCTTCTTATGGTAATTAGAACTCTTAGTGTTATCAAAGGTTGAACAAGTTGCTGGACACTACTCAGGCTCCCAGCTTTGGACGACACCCACAAGCGTTGCACAACGTTTTGGGACCCAAAGTCTCATTCCCCCATGATGGTGTCTCATTTGTTTCAAAATGACTGCATCCCTTTTCTACCCATGTCGCTCTCCACTTTGGTTATGGTAATTCTTTGTAATGGCTTTCTTCCTTGTAAACCCAATGAAACCATGCAAGTATGCAACACAATAAAGACTGCAGACAAGTAAAATCCTCAAATACAATGTAAACAGTCCATCATAGCATTATTTCATGAAAGAGTCCAGTATTTGATTGCAATAATTGATACAATCAACAAGGACTTTCTTATACTTTATTCTCCATTGGACGGCCAATTTCCACCTGTCCATGGACCTTCTTGCTTTTCTGGACAAAATCATATTTGCAAAACTACATGTATCCTTCATGTCATAAGCTTCTAAGAAGGTATCAATCTCATCCTTGCATGACATAAGTTTAGTTATCTCCATGAAAGTACAAAAATCTTGACTATTATCCAGTGCATTAAGAAGCCAGGTGTCTTCATCAATAGATGTTGGCAAATTCTTCAAGATAGTATGACTAGTTTTTGATAGCCATTTCATAATGAAAGTTTCATTGTCTATAGAGATTTGAGAACCAGAATAAGCAAGATGTGCAACAGACCTCCTCTTAATTTGAGGGGTTGCCCACAACCGGAGTGCAGCTAGTAGTGCAAAGGAAGGCTTCCCATTGTGATGGATGTAGAGTGATTCCTTGGACCAAGAAGTGGAAGAATATATGGTAGGTTCCAAGGGGATGAAAAATTTGTCATTTGTATTATCATGTAAGAGAAAGCCATAATGTTCAAGAAGCTCCAAATTTGTGTAAGTTCCATAGCATAACATAACCTGGTGTAACAAAAATAAATAAATAAATAAATTAGATTAACCTCCCTCAAGTTCTATTGAAAATACACTTACCCCTTAGATTTTAAAATTACACCTACCTCCCTCACCTTTAAATAATTTCTAGAATCCCAAAATTACCCTTAACAAATACCACCAACTCACCTTTCTCTACCTTCACCCACCTCCAAAATCCTAAACCCAATTAAACTACTCAAACACACGATCCGAGAGTGGAGTTATCACTGAAATTTGATGAATTAAAATTTGATGCTCATTTCACAAAACAAGTGAGGAGCCCAACAGTAGAGCAAAATCAAAACAAGACATAATTGTTTCACAAAGTCTAACACCCCCAATACAGTTGATGCCATTAATTGTTGGGCAGCATGTTGTCTTTGAAGGCAAAAAAGACATAAGCACCAATCACGACCAACCACAAGCAAACTAGCGATGGCCGCCACGCTGCGTAGCAACCATGAACAGCCATCGACCTCCAGCGCACCGCCTCCATCAACCCATGAACACCACTGCCAGCCCACGAATTGCATGCCCTCCACCGTTGTGCACTGCATCGATGTTGCGCACTGTAGTGGCGGAGGCACAAGCGCGACAGAAGCAGTGGAGGCATGATTTGGCTATGTTGGCCGTGTTGAAGTGGAAAAAGACAGTGTTGTTGGTGAATTTGTTGGTTAGAATTAGGAAATTATTGTTGTCTTCTTTGTCCTTCTCCTTTGGTTGAGCTTTGTTTTTTCTGGTTAGTGTTTTACAAATAAGGTAAGAGAACATTCAGAAGTGTTATTCATTAGAAAATTCAAAACATAATAAAGGGTATAAGTGTCTTCTTATGTACTCTAGGCATGTGTAATTCATGTGCCTTAAAAGAGAAGGGGTGTCATTGTAATGTATTTTTGATAGACCTCAAGGGAGGTTGACGTAATTTGCCCAAAAGAATGGGAATTGTAATGCTTTATTTACTAAACATACGAATGAATTGAAAAATGAAAACAGCTGCATTAGTTTGTGACATCCATTGAAACAATTCAAATGGAATGACCAATTGATTAAGGTTGAGTTTGTTAATGCTCCGGAGGGATACTATGGCCTATGAAAACCATAAACCAATTTTTTCTATTTGGTAAACCAATAAACTGTGTTCCTTTTGCTATTGGCTTTTAAAAGCCAGAGGTGCTTTTTAGAGCTGACTTCTGTTTTGAAATTTAAACGACTAATATGAACTTACTCTAATTAATGACAATAAATATAAAAATTACCTTATTTAATATCTATATCGATTATTGTTATTTTGAATTTTTAGAGCATATTTATTAAATACTATTATTGTGGCTTCTTCTTATTGAAAGCAACTTTTACATTATTTTACCAAACAATACTACTAAATTTTTTAAGAGCAACTTTTTGAGAGCCCAAAGAGCTCAAAAACTCCCAAAAAGCCACAACAATATCAAACCAAGCCTACGGCAAGGCAAGCATATCAGTCCCTACAATTTATTAATGCTGTGTTTCTAGAATTTTAGCTTGAAGTAGGACATATTCTTGACAAACCAGTGCCCGCAATCGTCCATTAAATTTCAGCAAATAACAATTTGTAGAAATCAAATTAAAGAAGACAAAGAAGCACGACTCAATTACTTTGTCCATGCTACAGCCTACAGCTAGTCAGTCAGACAGACATTGTTTAAATCATGCAGTTATTGGATCATGAAATAAACATTTTCCAGTAAAAAATTATGAAGAAAAAATTGAAAAACAAAGATGAATGCTAGCTATGCAAAACTTATAAAGCAAAGACATGCACAACTGATAATTTAAAGCCTAAACAACGCACAACTTATGCAAAACAAAGCCTAAACATAAAGCAAGACAAGCACAACTTATAAATTAAAGTTTCCAATCATTCTGTAATACCTGATCTCCTTTCTTGTAATGTGCCCGGGCATAAAAGCAATATGCATTAGCATCTTCTTCAAACCCACCATCAGTTAATCTCAAAGACTGAGAATCAAGCTGATCTGCATCTACCATTATAGTACTGTCTCCATATGAGGAACTAACATGGATGGAAGAGTTAGATAGCAAATTCTCTACATCCCCAATATCAGATGGCTCCTCTCCAGGTGCATCATAATTGAACAAGTCACCCACAGGGCATAAACACCCGGCTTCATCCCATGGTATATGCAATGTCCGAGAAGATATCTAGATTTTTGAAGGCTTAAATGAGATTAAATGATAGAGAAAGAACTTTTGTGGTGTATATCAACAAGTGAAATAAGTATAGATATGCCTTGAGCCTTGTAATGCAGGAACTCATCTGATCTATCAATCAATAATGAATTTATCAACACTCAATAAAACTCGTTTATTTATCTAATCATTGAAATAATTAAGTTGCAGTCACAGAATTTTAGAAATGTTAACAAAAATAAGTCTGACATAACTTCAAGGATGTAAGTACAGGTTTAGCCCAGGAAAGTTTATTCAGCAATAGCTGCTATTATTTAACCAAAACCAGAACCAAGAGAATGAAAAAGATGTTTGCAGTCCATGCATCAAAGGAAGGCAAAAATTGATGTTTGTAAATAACTAAAAGCACAAGCGCTGACAGGGACATGACAGACTCAAAGACACACCAAAAAACATCAAGCATTCTTGACATATGTAGTGTTATTTGCAGTTCCTATTTACAGTAATTTAGCATGCATAAATCCCTTCCATAGGCCAGGTTTCTAACCGTTGCAGCAGCCCAAACCCAAGCCTTAAATGTTAAAAGCTGGGGCTTAAGCACGAGGTCTTCCATCAAAGCATAAGCTTCTTTCCACTCTGATTTAGTTTTCAGCACAGCTTTCTCCGTGACCCATAGAGCCTCATCCACCTAAAAACCACAATATACATAAAGATGATTTCTAACATGAATGCTGACAAATATTATTAAACAAGAGGCTATAATCTAACCTAATGAGACAAACTAAAATTTCTAACAGAAACTGAACTTGCAAAGCATTTTTCGAGTTCACCAAACATGGCTAGGATATTGCAACTGTGTGGCAAATGTATGAGGTATGGATGCCACCTTGAAGCTTTTCCTTTACCCACTTCATACAACAAGCAAACAATCAATATCTGCATTATGAAAAAGCTAAGTAAGTACAAATGATTAAATAGTATAAACGACTCAAATGTAAACGATGATGCACATGATGCGACAACAACAGTGAAGCCATATCGTCCAAGGTTTGGTCATGTTTTCATGGTATCAAAGCCTAGTTCAACCATGCACACAATATTGTGGCCCATAGGCTCCCACCTGGTGTACGCAGCCTTCTCCAACAAGCAAAGAGGTTGTTCCCTAGATTTGAACTTTGTGACTTCAAAGTCACAAGACAACAACCAAACCATTGTGCCATGACTCACTCCATTCTCACTCATGCACACAATAATTGCACCAAAAAATGTTTGACTTGTTTCAACAACCAATGAAAATGAATAGAATCAAATAGCTTTAGTGCATTTTCACAATTAAGATTGCGCAGGCACAAACACAACAGTTCAAAGTTCCAACTTAGCAATGTAAACACAACCAGCAGCACAACTGTCACAATTGACTTGAGTAATACAGCTAAGAAGGAAACCTGGGTTGAGGAAAGAGAAGAATGCCTATTGACAGCAACACACAGCTTTTTATCTTCCATAACACTCTCACTTGTCATCAAAGCAGATTTTGGAACTCTGAGAATCAGTTCTCCCCTCCTAAGATCTCTCACAGCACCCAAACCTCTACTGCAGCATTCTCAAAATAACATATCGGAAAAAAGAAAAAAAAGGGCAAAACTTGTTAACAGAGACAAGTCAAAAGCATCAGCATTTGGATTCACATGTTCACATCATCATCATGAAATCCATTGTCCAAGTGATGAATTTTGTTATTGTGATAAAGAAAATAAGCTAAGTGTAAACTTGTTATTGGCTATGAATATGATGAACATGTGCATGGCAAGATGGTGAGGGAGTATGAGAAAAATTTGTGGGTTACCCTCCAGTGTGAGGAAAGTGAGAAACAAAGAGAGAAGAACCCAAACAGGAATGGGAGTGTTGAGGTGGTTGGTCAGTGGTTGTTGAGTCCGATATTCCAAGTTGTGCTGCCCATCTCAAGAAGCTCTCAAGGCTTCGTTGTTCCTCCTGCTCCTCCTCCATCTTCTTCTGACAAATCCCAAATCTAGTTTGTTCTTTCTTTCAGAACTCAGAAAGTGAAGTACTTGTCTTCTTTTTCAGGCCTTGGGCCTTAAATGCGATTGCTAAAATATAGTCCATGTATAGGAAAGAATTACAGTTAATAACCTTTACTATGCTCAGCCCATAGAAGTTGGACTTATTCGTTGCATCCCCTAAAAACAAACCCCTTTCCAGCCTTTTTCCCGACCAAAAAGGTCAAATCATATACTATATACTAAAAACCAGTCATCCAGCAAGGCCCATACAGTGCCAAAATCCAACGTGGCTTCACCAGAGTGATCCAATTTCCACCCAAAATGTCAAATCTCATTCAGCCTTCAAGCTTCTTGGTTTCATTTCACAGCATAATAAATAAGTCTTGCTGTAAATCAGATAACTATCCATCAAATACTTATGTCAATGCAGCACACTCTCATGCAACCTTCTCCATCATTCAACCACTCCATTAGGTCCAGCAATATTTGAATTGGCCGAATTCTTATGTGGCTCAAAAATGAAGTTTGAAGTTGCAATTTGATGGACCTAATGACAAAGCAAAATAAATAAAGTAATGAATAAATGAGTGTCATTGAAAGAAGAATGCATGACGTGTTAGTGTAACATTATAATAATAATAATAATAACAGGACATTCAAATTTCAAATTCAACTAATAGTGTATTGACAAAAAAAAAATAGTGACGACTCTCTTCCAGGACAATTAATATGCATAGTAGTTTATAGTTTATAAAGCTAGCTTCATTTCAACTCAAATCCACGAACACAGACACCCACCCCACTCACTCTTCACCTTCTACTTCTCTTGAATTGAATTGGAGTAGCTGAGATAAGCATGGAAGAAACTCTTTGGGAGAACCAGTGAATGAAATATCAAGCTAAGAATGAAGTATCATGCTGCAGCCAAGGTTCATTTATGTTTGTTAATTTCATCAATCATGGTTTAAGTTTTTATTAGATTTTTGGAACTACTTTTAGCTGGCTATTATTCGGTGATTGCTCTTACTTTCTCTTCTTTATTTCATCTCTCCACAACTACTCGGTGTGGTCCTAAGGAAAAATAATCCCAATGAAAAAATTTTAGATAGCAAATGGGAGCTTTGGGTATCATAATCGACTATCGATCAACAACCATGAGATGAAAACAAAAATGGCCCAACCATGGTAAGCTTTTTTCCCATCTTATTCCAATGCCTTTTGTTTTTGGTGTTATGTTTAGACAGGAAATCTTACATAGCGAAGAATGAGAACAAATATGGCTCAACCATGGTAGGCTTTTTTCTTTTCCCTTTTAGCTGTACACACTGATTTAACGTATCCTCGCAAATTCTCATCCTGGTCATCACGGTTTCCATCATTTTTGCATCTCTCTCTGCTGACCACAATTAATTGGTATCAGTTCTATTATTAGTTTTAATGTATTGTAGAATTTGTTACAGTTATCTTCAATTGCTAAGGTTTGCGTCCTTTAATCTTATTATTATTATTCCAATGCAGTTTTGTAAGAAAATGATTTGAAATTAAGATTTCTTTGGTTTCAAATACATTACACTATAGTTGTCAAATGATATCTAATCCTAATTCTTCATATCTCAACACATGAATGCACAGTAGTTTAGATTTTCGTTTCCATTAGGTGAAATGAAGTCCAGTGTTTTAATTGTGATGGACTTAAAAGTACATATTTGAACATGATAAAACATGTGTTACTAATAATTGAATTGTAGATTTTCTTTTGGTCAACTGAATCTGAAATTTTAATTATGTTGGAATTTTAATTGCGCTGGCACATTTCAGAACAGATAATCAATGAACATTAGCAAGGCAGGATGAAGAATTTACAAGCTTCAAAAAAGTATTCACTCATGCATACAGAATCAAAATCCTCTGTTATAAATTTACTATTTCTCACCGAATAATGATATCAGAATGACAGGATCTCACATATGCTTAAGGGCTTCTTCTCGACGCCGGAGGGCTTCGCGGCTGTGTATTGAGGACTTCCTGTGTTCTTCAGTTCATAGATCCACGACAGATGCGGCTGAGGACTTCTTCGTCTTCGTGGTGGACGCCTAGGGATGCAGCGACGATGCCGATTGATGTGGCGGCGGCTTCGAACTCACTATCACAGCGGATGTCGATGGAGGATGCCAGATGTTGGCCCCGAAAGAATGGAAGATGACGTGAAATAGAGCTCCTGGTGGTTTGTGCAGATGTGAATGGAGGCAGGGGGATGAACGCGGCAGCATGCAGCGGTAACAGGGGAGGCAGCGAAGGAAGAGGGAAGAGGAGAGGAGGGTAGCTGTTGTGGAAGAGAAGGATAGGGGTTTCTTGCTTCAGATAAAATTAAAAAGTTTCCTTTCTTTTGTTTTTTTTATGATTAATAATTGAAATTTTTCATTGCATTTTATCTTATTTCTTTTTATATACAAGTCTTATTTCTTTGAAGATAAAAAAATATAAACGTGAATCAGGTGAAAAAAAATCCCGACAAAGCATCGGTAAAGATAATACGTTTCCTTGATATTTTTTTATGAATTAGTTGTTCAATAATAAAATATTAATATTTATAACTCTTAAAGTATCAAAAACATTTATAATTTTTAAAAGTATATTAAATATCTTTATTTCTTATCAATATGAAGGAAGCTACTATTTTTACAAATAAACATGAGATTTACTCTTTGTTACCCATTATCGTAGTAGAAAATACAATCACTCCTTATATTAAAATAATAAAAAAATTGTTGATTTAAGTTTCTGTTATGTGATTTGTAGTAGTTATGTCAAAACATTCAAATTGAAGTGTTGTTTATAATAATATCCTCTAATCTCAACTATAGAGATAGAGATAATGTCTTTCAAAATTGATAGCAAGTTTCATTGTGCATAAAAATATCTTGGATAGACGCTTAAACTTCCCAAGTTTTTTCTATGTTTCACTTAGTTAATAGAGATACTTTATGATACTACACTTTTATATATTTAGTTCTTCTCATAATATTTTAAAAGAATAAGATTTGAAATAAGCTGTATGTGTTAAGAAATTTGAAATACAAGATCTGCATTGCTTTTTTCAAAGATTGATTCATTCTAAATTTTGTATAAATTAATATTTTATATTTGTCTCAATTAACTTAATACAGTTTGTAGGGTGTACATCCAGAGATATTTTTCAAATATTAAGTTGTATGTCCTATGAAGGCTTGGATAACCAAGGATTGAATTTAGTATTAGGATAAAAGAAATTGCATACGGTGATTATTGATAAACAATCTATATATAGTTGCAAGATATTATTCAAGTATTAAGTTGGATGTCCTATAGGCAAGTTAATTCCCAATTTCATACTATGGAAATTGGCCATGGTCAATGGAGTCAACATTGACCGTTAACTACTGTGTCTAATTTGTGATTTTTATGTTGACGGTGAAAGACGTCTATTAAGAAGTAGGATGGCATACCAGATAAAATTATATAGTAGTTTATTTTAAGAGTCGCAGATATCATGTTCTGGTTTTTTCCTATGAAAATAAAAAAAAAACATTCATTTCAAGAAACTTTGTATAATAATGTAAATTTATTAATTAAATAGAATAAATCCACCTTCTCTCAAAATAATCAATTTAATAAAAAATTTATAATTATACTTTTACTTATATAATTATTTCATTCTACATAATTTTAATTTTATAATCTTTTAATTCAAATTGATATAGTTTATTTTATTTTTACGTGTGAACACCATATTTTGTCCTTATTTTATTTTATTTTATTTTGCATAAAAAAAAATCCAAAATAGTTCATTTTATTGCATCCTTTTTCTCTTGCTAGCTCATAACCAAAAACCGAAAAAAGTCAAATCCTCTTAGCCCATTCCGTTTTTTGTACAGCCCATTTTACTTCAACTTACGTTTTTATCCATTTCATCCATTTCTCATATAAAAAAAAAAAAAAAACAAAAGAGGTTCGGTCATTTTCGAGAAATAAGCAAAATAAATAATAAATAAACAAGGAAGAAGGACGGGATGGGCGTCATCTGGCCGCCTCCACGTTCCACGGGTTGCCTCCCATTTCCAGCGCTAGCCAGGTTGACAGGGGATGGGCTCTGCAGGGAATGTTAGGAGGATGGGCAAGGCTCCTACATTTCAGAGAGTATGGAGAGGCGATTAGTTAATCAATGCAAACCAGGATAAATCACAAGCAGTAGCACCAAAAGGGGATTTTTTTTGGACCGGCACTTTCGGCCTCCAGCATCTCTTCTTCCTCCTCTGACCCTCCTCATCAAACCATAACCACAACCTCAGTCACCACATAGCCACTCCATCACAGCACATCACCAATCATCATCCACACCATCACAGCCAAACTTCAATCCCTCTGACCCCTTTGCCTTCACTTAAATCACCTCTCAACAACAAAGGGAAGAAGGAAAGGAACCATAGTCCGCGATTCCTCGGAATTTCCACTGCGGAGGGCCATTGTTTCAAGGCCACCGGCGTACCCGCCACGCTCCGCCCTCGCCCCCGGACCGCCGCCACCAGGACCGCACCGCACATCACACCGCCTCGCACCGCCCCACCATTGCCGAGGACCTCGTGAACCACCCGCGAAGGACGCGGAACCAGGCCAACCCCACACAGCGCCTCGCACCTCGCGCCTCACCGCCCTTCGCGCGAGACTGCACACCGCGCATGCTAGAACCGCCGCACACCCCCGCTTCAGCCCGCCTTCGCCGCCGCCGAGCCTTCCCCTCCCGCACAAGTCGCCGCCGGCGAGCATCAGCCGTATCTCCGCACCTCCATCTCGGCCTCGCCGCGCGAGCCGCTCGCACACCCCCGCTTAGCCCCGCACAAGCGCCTCACGTCCCCGCATCAGGACCAACACCGAAGGACCGCGCGCCTGGCCTCCGTCCTTTCCCCTTCCCGCTTCGCTCCACGCCGCGCCGCCCCGCTCCTTCAAATTTGGTCCTTCGGTGAGAAAGTAATTGGGAATTAGGTATATGTTTGGAAGTGGGCTCAATTAGTGGGTTAGGACTGATTTGTCTCTAGGCCTCTTTGGGCCAAATTTTTTTTTTTTTTTTTTTGGGTCATGGGGGCTTGCTATTTTCTTTTTATCTATTTTTGTTTTGTTTGGACTCATGTATTGAGTTTGTGTTAGGCTAGAATTTTTTGTGGGTATAGATTTAGGTTTTGGGTTCGTCTAAATTTCAAAACTAAAAAAATAAAAAAATAAAAATAATAATAATAAAAAGAAGGTGTTTTCTTTCACCCACGCAACTACTTATGATTTTGATGTATGATTTATCATCCTCAAGTTTCATAAGAATGTAAGGGTTTATTGTATAGTTCATACTATCCTAAATCCTGTGCAAAAGTGGGTTTCAATCTCTTCAAAAATCATTTTCAAAATTTAAAACCAATCAACCCACTTTCATTTTATTTGCTTTTAATTAAAATCCACCAAACACAGACTCATTTTCTAGAACGACGTGGCTTTGAGTTCTTCATTGCACCAGGGATACGTCCGTAGCAAACAACTATCAAGCCAAAACTAATTTTTCATTAAATTGTGTTCTCTTTTATTTTTATTCATTTCTCTAATTTAATTTTACTTTAGTTTATTTCTGTGTAAATATAATTATTGCAATTTTGGAAAAAATAAATATTTTAAAGTTATAAAGAAGTTTGCATAATAAGCTCTAAGGTAACCGTATTTATACGGATGTATTAGGGGTGCAGTGGATTAAGTTTCCACCCTTCCCTAATCATAATCGGACTCCGAACCTTAAATCTCATTTAAAAAGACCAGTTTTGCAAATTTAAAGGTTTTCCAATTTTTCCAGAATTAAAATTGGTGGCGACTCCGCATTTTATATTTTATTTTAAAACCGGTTGTCATTTTAGTTGCGGCGCCCTTCGGGTACGTGTGCAGCGGCGACTCCACTGGGACGTAGAGAGTCAAGCCCATTAGAATTATTATGCAAATAATTATAACTTTATTATATTTATTTTTCCCCACAAAACTTTGGTTTCACTCTTATATTTTTATTTTTATTTATTTTATTTTCTTCCTTTCTTTTTTTTTTTTTTCTTCCTCTTAATGGTTGGTTTTATCTGTAAATATTTCTTATTCAAACACTAGGACAGAAGACTCTTTTTCAATTATATCTGGACCTTAGGGTAGAGGACTTTTGTATGTATATTGTTTTGGGTTTATTTTGCAGGAATTTGTATAGTACATAAGGGTTTGAAAGGTTTGTATGCTCCCACACACTGCACAATCACCGTCCTCACACACTATTTGGGCTCTATACCGAGCCTTGGAAAGCCATAGGACCAGAAGGGTTTCGACGTTGTTTTTGTGAGGCTTATGCTTCCCTAAGTCGTTGACTCATCCGCTCAGGTTGTTACTAGAACTATGGGTTGCCATATTGTGACTTTTATGTCCCTGGTTTAACTCATGGAACTGGGTCTTTACCTTATTGGCAAAGGCAGCCTGGGACCATAATCTTCTAGGGGTCTAGATCCACCCAAAAGCTATGCACTGTTAGAATGACCTTGGTTGGCTACCTCAAATAGGGTTGATCATAGAACCACCCAGCATTAGGTCTCACCCCTCTTTAGGGCATAAGGAGCATACTTCTTATCTTTATCCTCTTTGATATCATGTAGCATTTAGCATATCATGCATGATTAGTTTTCATCCTTTTCTGCATAAGTAATTCATATTTCATCATGCATAATATCCGCATTTTCTTTATCAAGCATGTTCATTTCCTAAAAAACAAAAAAACAAAAAAACAAAAGAAACAAAAATCATATTTTAATTGTCATATCACATGCATTCTTTACATGTACCATGCATATTTATTTTAGGTACAACACACATCTCATTATTGTTTTGTTCTCTTTGAAGGATTTGTTGGTGGCAAGGGAATATCAGTATTAGACAGGAAATGATGGACAAAACACAACACACTAGCAATGCGTCCTAAAGAAAAATTTCAATGTGATGGCGAATCTCTCTGGAAAGATTACGTCAGTGAGTCAGCTGCTACCTGGTGAAAACAGAAAGCATTCTCAAAGAAGTATGGTTCCATTCTGACCTATTGCTTATATCAGGAGAGACTTCTGTCCTCAATGTTTAGCTTAGGATTGGAACCCAGCCTTAGAGGTTTTGAATTGCCAAACATTGATATCACTCCTACCATTGAAGAATATGCCTATTAAACTCCAGGAAGGGAGAACACCTCTATTTATTTTCATCAAGAACAACGTGCTCAGATGTGAAGATAGTTGAGCAATTTGGGAATTATTAGGGGTACCATGACTCAGGTGAAGTTAGGGCATGTAGTTCGAAAGGAGTAACTAAAGCACTCCTAGAAGAACGCTTAAAAGACCTGGGCCGTCTAAAGGAATGGACCACTTTTGCAAGAGTACTGGCATTCGCTATTTATGGACTAATATTGTTTCCTTCCGCTCCAGACATAATTGACCAAGCTGCCATGGATGTTTTCTTTGCTGGAGAAATAAGCAACGAAACCCAGTTCCGCCGTGTTGGCGGAAACGTTTCTGACTTTAAACTTCTGTCAACAAAAACAAAAAGGGAAGATTCATGTTGCCTGCACCTCTTGTACGTATGGATCATCACACACATGTACGCAGGGAATCACATTAGAAATGTTTCAGATCCATTAAGAAGCTTTCATCGTATTCCCATAAAGCCCAAAGAAAGCCATGAATGGAAAGCTGAATTTGATGCCATAAAGGAACAATCATTCAAATGGGTTTGTCCGTGGTTCGAACCCGAAAGAGGTGACATTGTTTTTAGCTGTGGAAAATATCATAATGTACCATTGATGGGCCCAAGAGGTTGCATATCCTATACACCAACAATAGCACTCAGACAACTTTGTTGGACACAAAAGAAACCACGAGAAGCGCTTGGAGGACTTTATTTCTGGTACAAGGAAGGTGACCACACCAAACTGTTAGCACGAGAAGTTAAAGAGGCCTGGAGAAATGTCCACATGGCAGGGAGAAATGAGTTAGGAAAACCACTCGTGATCAGGACCGCGAATACATCACATGGAGAAAAGCAAGAGAGGTACCAGAGTGTCCCTAACCCCCTTCCGAAAGGGAAATGATTCTCAGTTGGGACAGATAGAGGTCATGAAAGCTCAGATGAAGCTCCTAGAACAACAAAAGCAAGCGGAGAACTAGAAGTCATCATCGCACGAAGCCAATGTGAAAAGAAAGAGAGAATAATTGAGCAGTGAAAGACAACTTGCTCATACCCTGATCAAGAAAGGAGAGAGAGGACCCAAAGCCTTGAAAAGGAAGTTCGAATGATGACTAATGAGAAAAATAGGTTTGTGAAGTATATTAGCCAACTAAAGAAAGCAAATGAAGAATTGGAAATGAAGTTTGGCCAACAAAAACAAATGAATGAAGAATTAGAAGTCGAGATGCAACAGCAAAAGAAGAGTTGAACCTAAAAGAGAGAAGCTGAATACATCATTAATCCAGGCCAAGGAAGAATGTGATCAAGAATGGGCCCGTTTCATGAAATGCAGAGACCAACTTCTCCAGAAGATGCGGGTAGATTTTGGAAGAAACAAGCTGGTGATTGGGCAATGAAGGCTGAAGAGTGGAAGGAACGACATGCAAAGTTAACTGAGAAATTGGACCATCAGGTTTCGAAGTTTGTTTATCATTTCAAAATGGCTGAGAAAGAGGTTCAAAAGAATTTCAAGCTCCATCTGCCTAGGGAAATAGGTGATTTCATGAGCATGAGTAGGGACATTGCTAGAGGTTGTAAAAGAAAGAAAGTGGATACTATTGACTCCACTATGATGTAATTTCACTTTTTGAGTAAATGAAACAAGTTCACCTTTCGATTTTCTCTACTTCCCTGTGAATGATGTGCAAGACTATATCCATTGTGGAGCAAAGTCTCCCCTGGACATATTGTCAATTACGTTTTCGCCTTATAGGAAATCCTTCCTTCTGCGGAATGTAAGAAAGGCCACCAACTTTACATTGCTAGTGTGTTCCTAACAAAGTATATTGTGGAAGGATATTCCCCTATACTTTTGTCCATCACATATCTTTTCTTATGGACGATATGTCCTCTGAATATGATATGAATCAAGTTCATCGCGTCAAATACGAATGATGTCCCTCGCCATCAATAGGTTTTTGCTTTAATTCATTTATTTACCCCTGTTTATTTTATTTTTGTTAGAATTAGGGAGGAACGTCAAACATTGCTCCTTCAAAGAAAGCTTTGTCTAACACCAGATACCTAGAGAGCCGAACTACGGCCAGAGCCGAGAGAGAGAAAGCTGAGAAGAGGAAGGTTGAGATAGATAAAGGCAAGGAAAAGACTATGGGAAACAACAATGACCAGGAAGGATCTCCGTCAAGAAATTGATGAACTCAAAGACATGATGAAATCCATGCTTGGACCCGAATTCCAACAATTCATCATGGACGCTATGAATATGGCCAAGAGGAATACTCACAATAATGAACATGAGGAACCCCCACCAGGATATGATAACAATGACGAGTCTATTCCTGATAAGCAAAACGATCATGGTTCAGTTAATGAGGTTGCAAAGGAGGTAAACGGCTAAAGCTTAAAGAGGAGCCCAGGAAAGTATGCAGGAGAGTTTCGCATGTTGCGGGGACCTAGCCCCTATGGCCCGATGAGCATTAGGGATCTATGCTTAGCTCCCAGTGTAGTCATTCCCAAAGATTTCAAAATGCCCGAGCTCATTAAATTTGATGGCAGGACCAATCCTATCATGCACTTGCGGATGTACTGGACAAAATGGGGATGTGGTCCAAGGAGGAACACTTCCTGATTAGCTTCTTTCGGAAAGCTTGGAAGGCGCCGCATGGGAATGGTACATGCAATTAGATCAGTCACATATCAGATGTTGGGAAGACTTGGCTCAGGCTTTCACGAACCAATACAAGTTCAACCTAAATGCTTGCCCACTAGAGACCAGTTGAAGGGAATGAAGAAGAAGGAGAATGAATCATTCAAAGAATACACCCAGAGATGGAGAGTCATGGCCGGAAGGGTCATCCCCCATGCCTGAACAAGAAATGTGCTCATATTTTATCCGTACACTTGAGGGTCCTTTTTCAAGAACATGCTGGGGACTCACGTGAAAGAATTCGTCGATTTGGTTGAGATCGGTGAAAGGATTGAAACTAATATACAAGAGGGAAACTAGAGCAAGCAACAGGAGAAACGAGTGAGTCCCAACACAAGAAGAACCCCCATTTTAAGAAGAAGGAAACACCGTCAACTCCATCCACCCTCAGGAAGCCACACCCCGACCAAACCAATACCCAGTCCACCCATACACACAATACCCATCGTATTCACACCAACAATATCCACCTTCATACCCACCTCCCAGAACCATTTCACCTCAGATACCATACACGCCTCAACCACACCAAATCAACCACGTTTCATATCCACGGCCTTACACACCACCCAGACCTCACCAAGCACAGCCCAAACCCACCAAACAAATAACCTCTTCGCAACCACACCCTTCAATACCAACAACACCCGAGACCCTCGACAGAGAACAGACCCTTACCCAACTTCCATATGAGTCACGCCGAGCTGTTCAAGCATTTGTGTAGGGACAGTTTGTTAAGCCCACGCCCGGGGACCTTTATGCCACCATACCCTCGGTGGTATAATCCAAACCAAACTGTGATTATCACTCTAATTCCCAGGCATTCGCGAAGACCGTTACGGATTTGAAGCGCGGTATGGCGTTTGATAGATCAAGGTGCCATAAAGCTGGAGGAAGAATCAAGGCCCCACATAAGGAATAACCCGTTCCCCAATCATGATGGAGGACAAGTAAATTCTATTGAGGAGCACACAGGGCGAGGGGTAGAGAACATCAAGCTCCCATTAAAGGAGATCCTGGAATGCTGAGGAGGGCAGGTTATGAGATAGAAGTAGAAGGGCGAAAGGCAAGAGAACGATGAAAGGGACGAAGATGATTGGTTCTGAGTGTTCCGGCATAAAACACGACATAGAGCAATGTCCAGAGCTAAGCTCTACGTCGAAAAGATGATCAAGCTGGAGCACTTGAGATACCGAATGGGATCAAACAAAGCATCAACATGATCCACCATGCACCTCCCGTCTACAAAGTCTCAGTCATGAACCAACACTCGTTTTCAAGGTGCCTAAATCATTTCCCTACGAAAGCAATCATGCGGTCCATGGAGGTACGAACTGTCGTGGAGTCTCACGCTGAAACGTCCGGATGACACCCATCAGTCAGAAATCAGCACCTATCTTCAAGGTATCTAGCATGCCTTCTTCTTGTGCCACCACCGCAAATCCTGATAAGCCAGAAGCCTGAAAAATATGGCAATGAAGTTTGTTCGAGTCTATTACCAATGTCATAGGAGTAGGGGGAATTACTAGGAGTGGCAGATGTTATACCCCAGGAAAGTTTTTGAAGAATCCCCAAGCGATACCTGAAAAACCCTCAAGTGACCCCTACGGAGGAGAATAGAGAAAAAGTCCAGGAAGATGAAGAAGAGAATTCCTGAAGATAATGAAACAAAGTGAGTATGATGTAGTGGAACAATTAAAGAAAACGCCAGCCAAGATCTCACTTTATTCCCTGATCTTATCCTCGGAGGCTCATCGCCATGCAATCAAGAAAGTGTTGGATCAAGCATATGTATCTAAGGACATAACCCCTGATCGGGTTGAAGGAATCGTGAATACGATCAGAGCCGCTAATGCCATCACCTTCACTGAAAGCGAGGTTTTCCCTCATCCGGCAGGGCGCCGAGGCGCTCCATATTACTCTCAAATGTCAAGGCTGTAATGTGGCGAAGGTATTAATTGACGGAGGATCAGCTTTCAATGTGCTCCCTTACACCACACTAATGCAATTACCAATTGATGCCGCCCGATGGAACCAAGTGAGATAATTGTAAAGGCGTTTGATGGAACGATCAGGGAAATCATGGGCACCATCGATATCCCGTTAATAATTGGGCCCACTACTTTTGTGACTAGGTTCCAAGTGATGGATATTGAGCCCGGGTACACGATGTTGCTCGGAAGACCTTGGATTCACGAAAGGAGCCGTTCCGTCTACACTTCATCAGAGGGTGAGATTCGTAGAAACGGAGACTCATTACTATCAAAGGGGAAGAATTGCTGGTAACCAAACCTGGCGATGCCATACATTGACTGTGCTTAAGACATACTCGAGGTCCCATTCCAAAACCTCGAAGATAGCTGATTCAGGAGAACAAAAAGGAAATGTCCATCAAGTAGCTGCCCAAATCATGCGTAAGAATGGATTTGAAGATGGAAAGGGGCTGGGAAGTCACTTGCAAGGAATCAAGGAGCCGATCTCGCTTCCTGACAACCCTGGAAGGTTAGGCCTGGGTATGAAATCACCAGTGATTAGGAGAATTCTAATCCTCCAAGAGGAATGTCCGCACATTAGGGATACCTTTCTGACCTGAGGAGTGATGATGGTAGAAGGAGATGAAGCGTTAACACTCTTGAAGGGATCAGAGGAGCGCCTCGGCTAATTTACCCTAGTCTTGAGCCGTTGAACAATTGGGATTCTTACCCTTAGAGGATTTGTTGTGTTTTGAGTAATGGACGCTTTTAGTCATCTTTGTTGTATCTCAATTTCAATTGAATAATGGAACGATTATGCATGGTCTTTCTTTCCCGTTATTTTGAAGTCTTTTTTCTTCTTTGCTTATCATTATCCTTTTATTTATTTTGAATCTCATCTCAATTCCAGGGATTCACTTCCTTCAGAATCTCCACCTTGTGCAAATAATTGTGAAAACCCGTTAGCTGATTATTGCGTGACAACAGACTTAACGAAAACGAATCCGATGAAGATCCTAAGTTATGCCAACAATTTTCCAAAATTATAGATTCCATGGAAAGGGGATAAATCCACATGAGGAGATTGTTGAAACTGAATTTGGGTACTGATGAAGACAAGAAAGAAGTAAAGATAGTGGATAATCCTAAAAGGAAGAGATGATCGCACTGTTCCATGAATTCTTGGACATTTTGCCTGGTCTTACAAAGATATGCCTTGGACCAGAAATAGTAGCTCATAGAATACCGTTAATTGAAGGGATGGAACCTAAGCGACAGAAGTTACGGAGAATGAGCCCAGAAATGTCACTCAAGATCAAGGACGAAGTCAAAAAGCAACTTGATGCGGGCTTCTTGGAGGTCCCACTATACCCGAGATGGATAGCCAACATAGTACCAATGCAAAAAAGGACGGAAAAGTCAGGATGTGTGTAGATTATCGAGATTTGAATAAAGCAAGCCCGAAGGATAATTTTCCTCTCCCTCATATAGATGTTCTAGTTGATAACACGGCTAGAGGTCATCGATTTCTTTCATGGATGGCTACTCAGGCTATAACAGATCTTGATGGAGAAGAAGATAAGGAGAAAACCTCCTTCGTCACTCAGTGGGGAATATTTTGCTATAGAGTGATGCCATTCGGGTTGAAGAATGCGAGCGACGTACCAGCGAGCGATGGTGACCCTTTTTCATGATATGATCCACAAGGAGCTAGAGGTATATGTGGATGATATGGTAGCAAAGTCACGAGAAGGGGAGAGTCATGTTGTAGTGCTCAGAAGGTTATTTGAAAGGTTGAGGACTTACAAGTTGCGACTGAATCAAGCAAAATGCACATTTGGGCATCCACCGGAAAACCTTAGGATTCATCGTCAGCAAGAAGGGCATTGAGGTTGACCCAGATAAGATCAGAGCTATCCAAGGCATGCCAGAGCCAAAGACAGAAAAGGAGGTTCGAGGTTTCTTAGGTCGACTGAACTACATTGCAAGATTCATCTCCAATTTGACTAGTACTTGCGAGCCAATATTCAAACTGTTGAGGAAAGACAACCCGGGTAAATGGGACGAGATGTCAAGAAGCCTTCGACAAAATCAAGAATTACTTGTCAAACCCACCCTTGTTAGTTCCGCGCCAGGGAGACCACTCATATTGTATCTTAGGATTGCATGGATCCATGGGAGGCTTGGCCAGCATGACGTCCTTCGAAAGAGCAAGCCATCTATTACTTAAGCAAAAAGTTCAACGACTGTGAAGCTAGGTATTTGGCCATTGAAAAGACTTGTTGTGCACTGGTATGGACAAGGAGGTTACGACGTACATGCTCTACTATACGACTTTGCTTATATCTCGCATGGACCCCATGAAGTACATTTTTGAGAGCCCGCACATCTCCATGAGAATGTCCAAGTGGCAAGTGGCTTTATCTGAATTCGACATCAAGTATGTGACTAGAAAATCAATAAAAGGGAGCGTGATAGCCGATCACCTAGCTGAAAATCCACTCGAAGAATACCAACCAATGGAGCTTGAATTCCCTGATGAGGATATCCTAGCAGTTGTGGAAGAAGGTAGTGAAAGAGAGGAAGAAGGGGACTTGATGTGGAAAATGTACTTCGATGGCGCAAGTCAATATCCATGGGAACGGAGTGGAGCGTCATAGTATCTCCCAATGGAAAACAATTCCCAATTGCGATTAAATTAGCTTTCGATTGTACAAATAACACGGCTGAATATGAAGCATGCATAACAGGGCTGAAGGAACCAATATCCCTTGGGGTGCAATACCTTGAGGTCTATGGAGACAGCTTGATCATCTTCCAAGTCAATGGAGAATGGCGAGTCAAGGAGCATAGGTTGCTGTCATATTACGAACATCTCGTGAGCTTGAAGGATGAATTCAGGACATCAGTTCCATCACCTCCCGTGAGTAGAAATCAGCGCGGATGCTTTAGCTACTTTAGCGTGATGACCAACCTCGATCTAGAAGTAGAAGTGCAGCCTTTGCAAGTGGCCCTTAGAAGAGAACCACGTACTGTCGAACATTGAGGACGAGCCGGATGGCCGACCATGGTTCCACGATGTCGAAAAGTTCATCAAGGAAGGAGAATATCCAAGAGGAGCAAATGAGAATGATAGAAAGACACTAGACGATTATCCATGTCATTCTTCCTCTAGGCGATGTACTATACAAGAGGAACCACGATGGAGTTTTATTAAGATGCGTCAGTAGGGGAAGCAAGATCCGTCATTGTAGAAGTCCATGAAGGAATTTGTGGTACCCATGCCAATGGGCACACATTATCCCGAAGATTCTCAGGCAAGGATACTATTGGCCCACAATGGAAAAGGACTGCATAGACTTTGTCAAGAAATGTCATAAGTGTCAAATCTATGCTGATCGAATCCATTCTCCAGTACCTTTGCACACTCTTACGTCACCATGGCCATTTGCAATGGGGCATGGATGTCATAGGACCGATCAACCCCAAAGCTTCCAATGGTCATCGATTCATTCTAGTGGCCATTGATTACTTCACCAAATGGGTAGAGGGCTTCCTACGCCAATGTAACACGGAAAGTGGTAAAGTTCCTGAAGAATAACATCATTTGTAGGTATGGATTCCAAAGACTCATCACGACAATGCCACTAATTTCAACAATGCAGATGTACGAAACCGTGTGAGCAATTCAAGATCAAGCATCACAACGCTCCTTATCGACCGAAGATGAACGGGCTTGGAGGCAGCAAACAAAAACATTAAGAAGATCCTGGGAAAATGGTGGTCACCTACAGAGATTGGAGTGATATGCGCGTACGCATTACACGCTTACGAACTTCCGTTAGATCCTCAACTGGGGCAACCCGTATTCGCTGGTGTATGGGATGGAAGCAGTGACACCTATAGAAGTCGAAATACCATCGTTAAGGATATTGGAAGTGAATTGGAAGAAGCCGAGTGGGTCAAAACGAGATATGAGCAATTGAACATGCTTGAAGAAAACGGCTAAACGCCATCTGCCACGGCCAGTTGTACCAGAAAAGGATGGCTAAAGCATTTAACAAAAATGTTCGCCCTCGAACTTTCCAACCAGGTGATCTCGTTCTAAAGAAAATTTTGCCAAATCAAGAGGACAATAGAGGCAAGTGGGCACCCACACACGAAGGTCCCTATATCGTCAAAGATGCATTTTCTGAGGAGCATTGACCTTGACTGACATGGAAGGCAAAGTACTTGCCAAACCAATCAATTCGAATGCCGTGAAGAAGTATTTTGCCTAAACAAAAAAAAAAAAAAAAAAAAACCAAAAATAAAAACAAAAAGAAAAGAAGAGAAGAATAGCTCGCTAGGTTGAAAACCCTGAAGGGCAACCTAGGCAAAAGTTAGAGCACAAGAGAATTTGCTAGGTTGAAAACCTGAAAAGCGGCCTGCATGGTGAAAGTAAGGTCAATGGTCAAGCAGCTGATGGGCCCGAAACTGGGCAATTTGAGTATTAAAGGATCATGGCGTATTGTTGAGCACAAAGAAGGATTACATGCGAGATTATGGATTTCGAATCTGGTGTAACCAATGAATCAGTGAAATTACGATCACATGAAAAGGATTGACCTTCCTTTCTTCATTTGTTATCTCTTAACGATTGTTGAAGTCTTGTAAACATTTTTTATTTGAATTCCAATGAAATTGTCTTCCTTTCTTCTTATGTCTCTGTTTATTCCCATTTTCTACCAAAAATCTTTATTTAAACCTTGCATAATCAAGACACTATGATTGAAGTATAACTAAATGACTAATTTGCTACAAAGCTCCTAATGACAAGTCAAATAATGGGTTCGAGAATCAAAGGTGAACGAATTGAGATAGGGATCAAAGGGAAGTGAGAACTTGGGCAAAAGAGAATGCTGAAGTATCATCAGGAAAAACATTGATTTAGAGATATTCATCTAAGGCGGCAACTCATTCGGAAAGAAACAAAAGCTTTCTTGAAGAACAATGCAAAGACACCTCAAACTGGGGCAATTTTAATTTTGAGAACAATTTGTCATCATTCTTGTCACTAAACACATCATCACCAATTTTGCATCATTCATCATATGATTGCATCATTCCTGCATCATTCATGTCCTCACAACAGCATTGCATTAGCACTTCATGAAATTTTCAACCATTCATTTACATCTACTCTCAAATACTTTCGCAAAGTTTTGCTTGCACAACTCTCACAGTTCACAAGTCTCTTTAAACTCCATGTCTCATGCATTTGAGCTTTCACAACTTACCGCTCTCACAATTTACGCTTTCACATTTTACTTTCACATTTATCGCTTTCACATTTCCTTTCACAATTTACAGCTTTCACATTTAAACTTTCACAATTTACGCTTTCACATTTCCGCTTTCACATTTTACGCTTTCACATTTATCGCTTTCACATTTTACGCTTTCACAATTTACAGCTTTCACATTTACGCTTTCACATTTTACCGCTTTCACATTTACCGCTTTCACATTTTACCGCTTTCACAATTTACAGCTTTCACTATTTAGTTTCACAATTTAGCTTTCACGATTTACCGCTTTCACGATTTAAGCTTTCACTATTTACAGCTTTCACAATTTACACTTTCACAATTTCCAGCTTTCACAAGTTAAAGCTTTCACAATTTCCAGCTTTCACAATTTACGCTTTCACAATTAAACTTTCACAATTACAGCTTTCACAATTTAGAGGCTTTCACAATTTACATGCTTTCACAATTTACAAGCTTTCACAATTTACATGCTTTCACAATTTACCCTTCAAAGTTTACATGATTTCACAATCTTTATTTGCTCAGAGTTCGTAGGTTTTTCCGAAAAAAAAACAAAAACAAAAGACAAAAACAAAAAAACAAAAACAAAAACAAAAAAACCAAAAATAAAAAAAATATATGCACTTCATGTATTTCCTTACCCTAACAGTATGCATTCATCATCATCATGCATTGGTCATCTAGTATCATCCATCAGAACACTTTGTATAGTCACCATGCATATCATCATACACACATTATTATCTTATCATCAAAAAAAAAAAAAAAACAAACAGAAAAAGGGTTTTGCATTATCTATGTGCATTCATAACACACCTGCCCATCAGAAAGTTTTGCATCATTCACATGTTTTTCAAGTTTCACGGCCCTTTTCCACATACTTTTAGTTCTCCCTTACATTTCATTTATTTTGGCATCGAGCATTCATCATGAAATCATCAAGCATCATGCATCATTTCATTGTCATTATGCATTCATTCTAATCATCATTGAGTGGTCATACGCTTATCATCGTCAGGCACTTACCGTCGTCAAGGCATTTCCATCTCACATTTGGACAAAATATGCGTTATATCTTTACTTATTTCTTCAAAAATATCAAAGTCGCAAACTTTATATTTTTCGATAAGAAACAAGTAAAGGGGCAACCTGAACACCATATTTTGTTCCTTATTTATTTTATTTTATTTTGCATAAAAAAAAAATCCAAAATAGTTCATTTTATTGCATCCTTTTCTCTGCTAGCTCATAACCAAAGAAACCGAAAAAGAGTCAAATCCTCTTAGCCCATTCCGTTTTTTGTATAGCCCATTTTACTTCAGCTACGTTTTTATCCATTTCAGTCCATTTCTCATATAAACAAAAAAAAAAACAAAAGAGGTTTGTCCATTAGTCAGAAATAAGCAAAATAAATAATAAATAAACAAGGAAGAAGGACGGGATGGGCTTCATCTGGGCGTCTCCACGTTCCACGGGTTGCTTCCCATTTCCAGCGCTAGCCAGGTTGACAGGGGATGGGCTCTCTGGAGGGGAATGTTCAGGATGGGCAAGGCTCCTACATTTCAGAGTATGGAGAGGCGATTAGTTAATCAATGCAAACCAAGTATAAATCACAAGCAGGAGCACCAGAAGGGGATTTTTTTGGACTCGGCACTTTCGGCCTCCAGGATCTCTTTTCTTCCTCCTCTGACCTCCTCATCAAACCATAACCACAACCTCATCACCACATAGCCACTCCATCAGCACATCACCAATCATCATCCACACCATCACAGCCAAACTTCAATCCCTCTGACCCCTTTGCCTTCACTTAAATCACCTCTCAACAACAAAGGGAAGAAGGAAAGGGAACCATAGTCCGCGATTACGCCGAATTTCATCTGAGGGCCATTGTTTCAGGCCACCGCGTACCCGCCACGCACTCCCCCGCCGCCGGAACCGCCCACCAGGACCGCACCGCACATCACAGCCGCCTCGCACCGCCGCCCACCATTGCCGAGGACCTGCGTGAACCACCCGCGAGCACCACGAACCAGGCCAACCCACACAGCGCCTCGCACCTCCGCGCCTCGACCGCCCTCCGCGAGACTCACACCGCGCACGCTGAGAACCGCCGCACACCCCCGCTTCAGCGCCTTCGCGCGCCCGAGCCGTCCCCTCCCGCACAAGTCGCCAGCGCCGCGAGCATCAGCCCGTATCTCCGCACCTCCATCTCGGTCGCGCCAGCCGCGTGAAGCCGCTCCACACCCCCGCCTCAGCCCCGCACAAGCGCCTCACGTCCGCGCATCAGGACCAACACCGAAGGACCGCGTCGCCCGGCCTCCCCGCCCTTCCCTCCCCGCTCCGCTCCACCGCCGCGCCGCCTCCTCTCCTTCAAATTTGGTCTCCTTTGAGAAAGTATTGGGAATTAGGTATATGTTTGGAGTGGGCTCAATTAGTGGGTTAGGACTGATTTGTCTCTAGGCCTCTTTGGGCCAAATTTTTTTTTTTTTTTTTTTTGGGTCATGGGGGCTTGCTATTTTCTTTTTATCTATTTTTGTTTTGTTTGGACTCATGTATTGAGTTTGTGTTAGGCTAGAATTTTTTGTGGGTATAGATTTAGGTTTTGGGTTCGTCTAAATTTCAAAACTAAAAAATAAAAAAATAAATAATAATAATAAAAAGAAGGTGTTTTCTTTCACCACGCAACTACTTATGATTTTGATGTATGATTTATCATCCTCAAGTTTCATAAGAATGTAAGGGTTTATTGTATAGTTCATACTATCCTAAATCCTGTGCAAAGTGGGTTTCAATCTCTTCAAAAATCATTTTCAAAATTTAAAACCAATCAACCCACTGTCATTTTATTTGCTTTTAATTAAAATCCACCAAACACAGACTCATTTTCTAAGAATCACGTGGCTTTGAGTTCTTCATTGCACCAGAGGATACGTCCCGTAGCAAACAACTATCAAGCCAAAACTAATTTTTCATTAAATTGTGTTCTCTTTTATTTTTATTCATTTCTCTAATTTAATTTTACTTTAGTTTATTTCTGTAAATATAATTATTGCAATTTTGGAAAAAATAAATATTTTAAAGTTATAAAGAAGTTTGCATAATAAGCTCTAAGAACCGTATTTATAATTGGTATTAGGGTGTGGGATTAAGTTTCCACCTTTCCCTAATCATAATCGGTTTCGAACCTTAAATCTCATTTAAAAAGGCAAGTTTTGCAAATTTAAAGGTTTTCCAATTTTTCCAGAATTAAAATTGGTGGTACTCTCGCATTTTATATTTTATTTTAAAACCGGCTGTCATTTTAGTTGCGCGCCTTCTGTACGTTGTGAAGGTCGGCTTATAGTTTTATCATATACGTTAATTATATATTTATTACTTTTTTAGATTTATAAAATAAAGTAAAAATATAACACTAAAATTATATTATAGGTTTTTTTGCGAAAAAAATAAAAAGATGTAACTTGAAATTTGTCCGTTAAGAGAAACTCGAAATATATCCTGATTTGTAATACATAAGTCGTATAAGAAGTTGCACAACTTAAGCAAAGATTTTTGAACATAAGTCGCATTAGGCCGGGAAGACTTGCACTGCATAGCTCCGCCCAACCTGTGTCGACTACATGCAAATCATAAACGGCTAGTTTCTTCCCCCGCCTCTATATATAGGTAGTCGCCAAGGGTGTGTATTTACACATATTCGCCCAGGCACTATTTCATACCCATAATTCCCTAAGTTAGTAGTTTCTAAGAGGAGAGTGCATCTGAGAGCTTTTTTTGGTATATAGAGCAACAAAATCTCAAACGTTGTGATGATGATGGTCATATTGCTACGACTAGGAGAACTTGGTAATTTTTTTATACCTTTATATTTCAGTTTAATTTAGTGTAAATATTTTGTTTAAGATTAGTTGAGAATTAGTGTGTATTTTATTATAGTTTTGTATTATTTTAAGTTAGTTAGCTCTATTATTTATTTATTATACCTCTGTATTTATTATTTGTTTAAGTTAAAATAGTTTAGTTTAAATTTATATGGATTATTTATATTGCTTAGTTTTAAATTTAGTTTATTTAGTTGAATTAGTGTTGGTGGTTTAAATAACTATAAAAATTGACTATAAAAAAATTGGTTTGATTTCAATATAGTAATTTAGTGTTAAATTGTTTTGTTAAATAGTTTAGCATGCTTTCTTAGATTATTAGTTAAGTAGTTTTGCTTTTTAATTTAGTGGATATTTAATGTTGGTAGTTAAAAAAATCACTATAGTAATTTAGATAAATTTCAATAGTTTGTAATTTAGTTTAATTTGAAAGTAGATTAGCTCATTTATTTGCTTAGTTTAAATTTAGTTTATTTAGTTGGATATTGGTGGTTTAATTCACTATAAAAATTGACTATAAAAAATTTAGTTTGATTTCAATATAGTAATTTAGTTTTAAATTATCATCTAAAATAGTTTAGCATGCTTTCTTAGTTTATTAGTTAAGTAGTTTTGCTTTCTTAATTTAGTGTATATTTAGTGTTAGTAGTTAAAAAAATCACTATAGAGGATGTTGATAAATTTCAATAGTTTGTAATTTAGTTTAATTTGAAAGTTCATTAGCTCATTTATTTGCTTAGTTTAAATTTAGTTTATTTAGTTGGAGTAGTGTTGGTAGTTAAAAACTCAATATAATAATTTAATTTGATTTCAATATAGTAATTTAGGGTTATTAGTTTATTATTATTTTTAACTTAGTTTAGGGTGTTTTAGTTCATTAGTTTTGGTTTCTTACCTATTTTTTTAATTGAGTGATTTACCGTAAGTTAATTGATTTGATAAAGCTGCTGAGTTCTTCGTACTAGGCACAAATCCACACCAATTAAACCACCTGATCCACGCAGCCCTACCTTGAGATTGCGGGTTTTTGGCACCTATCAGAGGTAGGATGCTATGACTATGATAGGGCATTTCTCAGTGCGCTAGTCGAGCGATGGCATCCAGAAACACATACGTTTCATTTTCCATATGGGGAGTGCACAATCACACTTGAAGATGTGGCATTTCAGGTCAGGATTACGTGTAGATGGCTTGGTTAGTGGATGCATGGATGATTAGGCGAGATTCACCGAGATATCATGGCATTGTGCCAGGATATGTTTGGAGTCGTCCCAGGTAAGGGGAACATGAAAGGGAACAGTGTGAACCTTACATGGTTTAGTGGAAATTTTCAACACAAAAATGCTGATCATGAGACACTTTGCGCTATAGTTGGGCATATATCATGCAAGTGCTTGGTGGCTTTTTATTTGCGGACAAGTTGGATCTAGAGTTCATCTAAAATGGCTACCGCTTCTGAGTGACTTGCATCAATGTGGGACTTTAGTTGGGGATCTGAGTTTAGCCTTTTTGTATCGTGCATTATGTCACGCTTGCAAGTATAAAGTGGTGGAGATTGATGGTTGTAGGGCTCTTTTACAATCTTGGGGATGGTATAGAATGTGTGGCCTGTTTGGTCAATTTCCACTAAGGTTTCCACTAGCAGCAAGGTAACTATCTACAAAAATTTATGTTTTTATATCCATGCTAATATTATGCTGTTTCTTATGGCATTGCAATGGTTGACAATTTTTTTTAGGTGGCAGGGCTTCAAATGTACTTCTGATACACACAATAGTGGATTAGTGACATGTAGGGCTCAGCTTGACACCATTGCCATTGAGGGGTAAGTAATGTATAATTATGGCTTTTAACTTATATTTATTAGGTTTACTAGTATACTAATATGTATATTGTATTTATCAATGCAGTTTAGGTGGATGCCATATAATCACTCGGGTTAGGAGGATTACGCCTGATTTGTCTATGGTGACATTGGTGTTTGGACCTCTGTCACCCTCTGATATGTTTTGCCATTATTGAATGGCACGCTCCATGTTCTTCTCTTAGCGGTGGAGCCCAGCACATACCACGGCATACGATGAACATTGACAGGCTTCATGGAGCGATGGACGTGGGGTGCAAGGTCGAGCACAATGGTGGCCTACTCACTTTCAGACATATCATGAGTTATGGGGCAACGTCTTCAACGCATATTGAGGTTAGTAAGGTTGGTGACACTTGGCCATCACGTGATTACTTCCAGTGGTACTCGGCATTTGCACATAGGTTTTTATCAGGGTTCCTATTGATCGTGCAATAGTTGATTTGCTAGGTGATGTCCCAGCCATATCACCTGTAGCTCCAATTATCACTTATCCATGCGACGTCGTGGATTAGAGAGGTACACCCGTCGGCTTTCATTGGTACCGTGCTAGAGACGCCAGGATCCAGGGGATGCGGATGACGATATTGATGAGGAGGAGGCTCAAGACTATGACTATTATGATGATGATGATGACAATGATGATGATGGTCATCATGGTACTGGACAAGCTCGCTTGCCTCTACCACCAGGTCATGCATGGCCCTAGCTCCTCATTTCAGCCATCTCCCAGCCACCAGGATATGCCTGGCCCTAGCTCTACATTTCAGCCCATCTCCCAACCAGCAAGACCTAAACTTTATGTCTGGATCCACACGGATGTCCTAAATTTTCTGAGCTTCAGCATGATGAGCATTATTCAGATTTCACCAACCTATGGGCCCCCTATCATCTCAGCTCAGTTTATACACCTGACCTATCAACCATTGATGCCTTCATTTGACCTTCTTGGGGAACTCCATGTCCGCTTCTCACAATACACACCACAACAACATCCCTCTCAGGGTGGGAGCAGCATCAGGAGGCCACTTAGCATCCCACTTAGGGCAAGGATAAGCATCAGGAGGCCACTCAGGACGAGTAGCCGAGGCCCTCAGGGGAGGCCGCACGTAGTTTCGACTTGGCATTGTCACTCGGGTTGCGAGCTTCCAGCACCTAGGCGAAATTAGTTTATGAAATCATTGGTTTTAATATGTTTGTTTATTTGTAGTTTGTTTCAAGTAACCATGAATTAGTTGTTTATTAAGCAAACGTTGCTAGATGTTGTATGAGTTTTTTTTCCTCAAACTTTTTATTTAATATTAATCTCTAACCCCTTTCTTCAAACTTATCATTTGAATGAAATCAAGCCCATAATTTTTTATAATCAAACTCATTATATGGAAGAACTGCGCATAAGAAAAAAGAGCACTAAGCTTTTTTCAAATCGAAATAAACTAATTTCATAACATTACAATAATACATCCAGCTTGGTTGAACTATTACAGAAATTAAATACAAGTAAGATAAATTGAAAGAAAGATAGAAAAAACTTAAAAGGATCCTAAACCAATCAACCAGTTTACTTGACGATGTTGTTAAGGCTTGGACATGAGCATCTAGTGTGACTCGCTGCCTACACGGTCCGGAACGTTTTATTCGGCTTGGTTCTACGTCATCCATTTCATTTCATCGTCTTGTGGACATTGGCGCCGTCACCTCGTCTAAGTGCAGGATTAGGTAGTATTGTAGGACCAAATGCAGGCTAGCTGTCATCATTTCCAATGGCCCTAAACTCCATTCTGGATACCTGGATATCTGGTCTAGACTATATGCTTCATGAGTATAAGAACCCCACTCAACTCGTGCCTTCTAACAAGCTTTAAGTGCATGACGACATGGATAGTGTAATGCCTGAAAGTACCCACAGTCACAAAATTGTTCCTGAAGTTCACCCTGAAATTATCTCCTGATCAACCTCACTAACCATGAACTCCAGATTTTCCGGAAAATGAAGGCCAATATCCATGCTGCTCAAGTGCCGAGTTAAGGTCAATTGCTCGCAAAAGAGCCTCAGACCACCTCTATTGCAATTTGTGTTTGTGCCTCCATACGCTTCCTCACAAATAACTTAGCAAGACGAAAGTAAGTTGACTTCACAATGGCTGTAATTGGAAGATTACGAGTACCTTTCATGACAGCATTCATACACTCGGACAAATTGGTTGTCATATGGCCGAACCTATGACCCTCGTCTACATATTGTGTCCATTGTGCATGCGGATTCTATCAACCCATTCACCATCTCCGATTCCCATTCCGCAAGAGACCATAATAATATAGAAAGTCTCGCGAGTCTTTGAGTATGCTGCATTTACCAGGATTTTCTTTGCATCTTTATTCTTGAATCGAACTACAAAGTTCGAGCAAATATGATGAATATAGTATGCATGATAGGCCATTAGGGGATGCCACCCACTACCTTCAGCATCCACCGGTTTATAGACCTCTGCCAGAAATTACAAGAATACCTTCTTGCCGGGTGACATACTTGCGAAGATTACTCAAGAAAAAACACCACCCTTCCTTGGTCTCTCCCTCCACCAGTGCAAATGTAACCAGGTATGTTGGAATTACCATCTTGGGCAATCGCCATCAACAATGTTCCACTATACTTGCCATACAAATGCGTCCCATCAATTGAAATAAAAGGCTTGCAATATTTGAATGCCTCTATGCACTGAGGGAATGTCCAAAACAACCTGGAACATCACACGATTTTGATCAACAATATTACCCATATAGTATGGATGAGTCAATAAATGAACTACTGTACCTGTTGAAAAAAATAAATACTATTACCTCATGAACATTACCTCATTTTAAGTTCACTACCAAATATATGAAGCCTATTACTTATGAACAATACCTCATGCATTAAAATTCTTCAATATAAAGTTCATTATCAAATGGACTAATCAAGGTTGATAAAGTTAGTAAATTAGTATTAGTACCTGGCATATAAGATTGCAGACCAAGGAGCCATCTCTTAAGCTCTTTGTAGGAATTTCCAAGTCACCATAAATCTTTCCAATTGCCTTCTGTTTTGCATACCATACCTTCATATACTTCGGCTTGAATTTAAAACTTGACTCCATAGCCCCTTGCAATACTTTAATAGGTATCGTTGGATCTTTCTCCACCATTGACAATATACTAGCACAGATGACATCACTATCCAATTGCCGATGGCCTTGCAGTAGAATCAAATACACATGTGTGAGGTCCATTATACCTTCGGACTTCCCACATTTGCATTTTCCTAATAAGTAACACGAATACTCCAATTGCATCCACTGCCAAACTTCACGCATTTGCCATGGTATTTTATGTGGTCTGACTCATAAACTTTATACTCAGCTAACCTTCGAATGTTGTACTTCTTTATTGCAAATAAGCTTCCTTGTCCCTGAACAATTGTCCAACTTCTAGCTCTCTTCTTCCGTCCAAACCAACACTTCCAAGGAGCCACTTCCAACACTACTCAGATTCATTGCATCTAAATCCATGTTGAATAGTGACTAGGTTGTCCTTGAGATTGTGATTGTGATAAGGACTATGACATCAATGGTTGGTTCTAACCTTCCCTCTACCTCCCTTAGATCCTTCATCACTCTTATTGTGTACAGGGCCATCAAATTGCTCTTCTTCCACATCTTCCCCATGCTTAATGAAATTTGAATAATCAAAACCTGCAATAGGCTCACCTTGGTCCAATGGTTCAGGAAGTTGTGCAAAGCTTGGACTTGCCACCATATCACCAACATTTTCTCTTTGACCTTCAGAGTTATTTATGGAGGATCGTGGGTTGGGAGTAGGACGCCCCAACACCTAATTGAAGGGGATTGGAACCTCCAGAGCTGATTTGACTTTGTTGCATAGTAATAAATAACTCCATAATACGAATCTCTGGAAATCGGGCTTGAAACATGAACATCATACTTACATCATTATCACTAGAGATTGGAAAACTTGTGTACTTGATCACGCCTTGTCCTATTGCTATGGGCAACCTGTAAAGCATCTCGGTAATCTCCATGTTGTTTTCTTATCCTAATTGCTGTAGTATGCTCCTTTGTAACGATAAATTGATGGTCAGATGAACAATAACACAGATTGGCCGCATACTAGTGAAAGTGACACCCTCTAGTATTTGAAACCTCACCATTGTAATGAACTAATATATAACAACTCTCAGCCATTGGTATTGAATCACACTTTCAAATGATATGCTCTGGTATGAAGCAAAAACCCCACTTTTGAAGACAATGCCGTGCATAAGTCGCATCAGGTGGGTGCACAACACATAAGTCGCCTAGGCTTGGGCGACTTATGTGCCAGTCGCCCCACCCTGTGTGACTTATGCAACATTGCCGTCAGAAGTGTACATAAATCGTGTAATGCTTAAACGACTTATGTGAAACATTCAATTCGCATCAAGCTGGTGCGACTTATGTATAAAAAAACAAGACAAATTTCAAGTTTCTAGCCGGGACAAATGTAAAGTTAAGTATTTTTTTATTTTATTTCACAAATTAGCCTATATTATATGTATTGTTGATGTGACTTTAAATTGAATAGAGATCTTTTGAAATTACCAATAAATTTTTAATTTTTCCACAATATTATAAATCAATATAACCAATTTTTCTTACTTTTTTATTTATAAAAATATCATAAATAATAAAAAATTGATGATATAAATAATGTTTACATATTTATATTCTATTTTGTAGCTAATGTTGATATCATCTTAAACTACTATAATAGATTATGATGAAAGGAACAATTAAAAAAATTATTTCTTCAAACAAATATAGTTCAGGACAATCCTGCCTATTATTATTATTTTTTAAAATTCTATTTGTACCGATAATAATTATTATTATCAAAATAGTTATTAGTTGTTATCAATTATGTGCCTTGCACTGTCATGAAGATATGACTATCTAGTTACATACATTTACTTCGTTTTATTTTAATTAAATATCTATTATAAACGAATTGAAACATAACTTAACTGAATTATATTATTATGATTTATATATAGAACATGTTATCATGATAATTATTACTCTAATCATATTATTCAATTCGCATCTAATTTAATTATATCGTGCAAAGCACATGCTATCACACTAGTATATACATATAGAAGGCATTTAAGCTTGTAATATAACATATTAAGCTTGTAATTCTGACAAAAATAAATGGCAGGATAAGTTGGGTTTTTAATTTAAAATTCAATCAAACTAAACCACAAACACTCCTATTTGTTACTAGAAGGTTGGGTTAGTTAAGTGAATGAACTATTGTTGTCATTTTGTATATGAGTTAAACATTCACAGTAATTCAGTTCCATTGATTCATTGCACACTTCTGCAAGAGGCTGTCATCCTTGTTCTAGTTACTATATGGAATATTGGTTGGTATTAGAGTCCTCTTAAATAGGTCAGCTCGATGGATCACTTCAAATAACTTGAAAAATATGTGAGTTAGGCTAAAAAAAGAAAATTAGAGTAAAAACAAAATGTGACTTACTTAGTCTAGCCTAAATGGATCCAACCTATTATAGGTGAGTCGGTTTGATGGCCTGAGTACTTTTTTTTATTAATAATTATTTGTAAATATTAGCTGTTATTATTTAAGATTAGACCCCTTGACTCATTTTTCTTTTTCAAATGACTCATAAATATAAAGTTTAGGACTAAAATGAAAACTCTTTTTCATATGAAAAACCTAATAAAAAATGACAATCTCAAAATTATCAACAAGATATTGATTTGAGTAGAAAAGATTTAAATTTTCGTCTTTATGAGATCTTGAGTTCAATTTCATGATTTATGTATACAACAACAAATCATTGGGAGAGGTTTTCACCAAAACTTATGATCATATCAAAAGATTAATCCATTACTTGTAAAGCAGGAGCCAGGAGTATAAATGACGTTGGTTCAAAGATCATCCCCTCCAACAGTTGAGTCATATTAGCAAAATTGTCGATGAGAGTTACATAATACTAATACATATTCTCGCAATTGGTGTTCCGATCCTTTCGTGCACTTTGGTGGATGACTGGATCTAAAAGAAGAGGAACACTCTAGTGATGGAAACACTATAATTATGACTTGGTTCTCCTCCTCTAATGAGAACCTAATAACGATGTCCCAAAATACCAAAACATCTTTTGATTATTTTTCTTTCGTTGTCTGAGTTGAATGTGATTTGAGGTTGGATTGACGTCTTGATTTTGATTAACTTCAGCCATTGCCGAGACATACCTGTTTTCTTTGTCGTGTAAAACAAAAATTTTTGGTTGCCCAAAGTCAACGTCCAAAGTCCAAACAGTGAATTACCTTTTGCCATTATTTTTAAATTACCAATCATATTATTGGGTTAGAAAATTATAATTATTGCTAAGATATTTAATGGAATTAATATTAGTTATTATTTTGTAATAATAATTGAATTATGATGTATATATATGTATAATGGTTTATATGATATATTTGTATAATTGTTTATATGAGTAATAAAATTTATTTACAATTTTATTGTGCTTTTTGTTCAATTTAAAACATTAAATTTTGATACAGTTGATAAATATCTATTAATATATTGGCATGTCTGCAAATATAATCTCCCATACAAGCATTACAAGAAAGATCATGCAAATAGAAATATTTAATTGCGATATTTTAATTTTTTTATATTATTAATGTATCAAAATTAAACTATTAAATTAATAATTAACAAGGATATTGTTTTTCTTAAAAAAGGAAATTTTTAGATACTGAAATAAAACATTTCCTTTTTAATTAATAGTGTAAATAAAAAAATTTAATTAAAAGCTAATAAATATAATATTAAATTTAAATTTTGTTTGAAGAGAATGAGAATCCATCATAAAGACAAAAATACCTACCATGAAAGGAGATGCCAATCTCATCAACTACTTAGTATTTAGCAATGGCAAAGAGCCAACCAATTCCAAAGAAATAAGAAAAAAAGATCACTATCCAATCCCACCAAAAGTCCCACATCACCCATTACACCGCATTTTTTTTCCTTTTATTATTTAGGTTTGGACCTGATTTTGTACGTACCATTTTTCTCCTCTCAATACTAATTAAGATTACCAGAGAGTTTTGACTATATAATTAGCAGTTTTGACTATTTAATTAATCATGAGTACCAATATAACCAGCCTCTGAACATTAATTCTGGCCACTCTGAGCTATTACCTACCTTTCCAAATTAAACAACTGGGTAATGAGATCTGATTCAGAGACACTTTCCACATACCCTTTATGAGTTGATTAATTAATTTCAAAAATCTTAATCTCCCAAATTTTTTTAAATAAATTAATTTGACCCATCCCAATGCTGGTAGTTATAGCGAGCTTCGTGGCCAAATGTCAAGGGACCTGAATCCAGACCTGTAATATTCTAATATGTAAACCATAAAGTGCCTATTCAGCGTTGTGTAAAGAATTCAAATAATGCAATGCGATGAGGTCCACACAAAGTGTAAACTGGCTACGTGTCAAATACATGGTTTGGTGTAACGTGTGTGTGCATTTTGCTCAACTCATATTCATTCTCCTTTTCCACTATCTGCAGTGCGGGGTACAAACCGACAATGGCCCACTAAGCCCTCACAAAGATCAATTAAAGAAATAAAAAAACTTCAGACATCAATAACTATTTAAAAAATATATAATATTAATAAAATAATAAGATAACACCCCTCAAACCAATCCACTTAATTGTCATTGAGGATTAACACATATGGTAACAAGGAGCATGCTCATATCCTATAAGGACACTGGTTCAATTCTCTTTCTATTATAAGGACTCTTCTAGAATATCATCTCTTAAGTCTTGTGTAAGGCCTTGTGATTGTGCCTTATCTTTGGTAGGATGATCAATATTGAATTCACCTAAATTTTCTTTAAAAAATAACTAATTCTATTAATTTTTTATTAAGATAAATAATCTTTTTAGAAAAATCAAATAAGTCCATATTAATTAAAAATATCTCACAAATTAATTCTTAAAAAGAGAAAAGATTAGTTCTTAAACAATCATGAAGAATTTAAATTGATTTTTATATGGAGGGATTAACTTGTCTAATATTTTTAATTGACACAAACTTCTTCAAGTGTTTTTTTTAGAAATACCAATTTATCTACGTAAAATTTAAGAGATATCGATTTTAAGGTTTTGTATAATAATAATTAGAGATTAATTTTCATGTACTATCATTTTAAAATAGTTTTATACTAATTCAAACTAAATATCTCTTTCACTTTTTGGATATATTTATAAACCAATTTATTTGACATTGATTTATGAATGTATTAAAAAAGTGAAGAGAAATTTATTTTAAAATGAAGAGAATATCATTCAATCATATGATTCTCATTGTATAATTTTCAAAATAATAGGTGTTCTAATTGTATAATTCTCAAAATAATAGGTGATTAAGTTAAAAATTTCTACTAATATGAAAAGAGTTTAATTTTGATTCACTTATTTTGTAAAAATATTTTATATCATCATTAATATTTTATTTGGATGAATTTTTAAATAGTAAATGAAAAAAAAACTATTATGACTATTGCGAATATATAATTAATAACTATGTAAAACGCTTTACGGTCAATCATAACAATTAAATTCATATAAAAAATATTATTGAAATTTTGTGTAAATTATTTTATATGTAAATTAAATTGTAATAATAATCCATAAAATTTATATTATTATTAACAAATAATACAATATATTTTTTCCTTGAAAGCATAAAATTTTCCATAAAAATGATAAGGGTTTTTCTAATAAGTACAATAGTCCTTAGAACACTGATTAAGAAATAAAAAAGGAAATATTTACATTGAAAAAATAAAACTTTATATTTTGAAAGCATTAGAAGCACATCAAAATTTTTAAACTTAATTTGTTTTCAATAATTTTAATCAACATCCTCATAAGTCATAACACTGGTTAGCAAAATCCAACTGATAACTAATTGGCCACTGCTTTGGGGATACCAATCTCGTGATCCTACGGAATCTGAGACTCGTTAATCGGACCAACCAAAGAACGCCACGTGTACTGCGACAACACTCCACCGTCTTGGGTTCGCTTTGTGGCATGAGATAAGGTTATCCTCCGCTGATTGGGTGATTGGTCCCACGTGTCATCCTCGTTGGATATCCTCTTCTCTTCTCACGCGCCTGCCGTCATTCCACTGTTCTAGGGTCGTGTCCAATTCAGTTTCTTGGGTCTGGGTCGGGGTCCATGCCTAAGTTTTTTATTTCCTGAAAATAAAAAACTGTTTCTGGTACTTTCTAGCATGTAACAAAAAGAAATAAAGAAATAAATTGAAAGAATTAGATCATCTATATTGTAAAGTGAGGTTCATTAACCAAGCGAAAATTTTCATACTAATGAACTAATAATCTGAATCCAATTAAATTTTACTAAGATGTTGCATATATTTAATAGAAAATATGTTATTTTTCTATTTCAATTTGATTCTTAGAATATATTAATTTGTTATGTTTAGTAAATAATTCACACTATAATTAAATTTTTAAATATTAAACTATAAATAGAGTATAATTCCAGTGATCATATTACAAGTTTATCCCATTTTTAAAAAGTTAACCTCATTTTGATTTTGTAATATTTTTTTGTTTAGCTGTTGAGTTATATATTTTCATTAATAAACTAAAGTTCTTCACACACGTGCGTCATTTTTTAATTTTGACAATTTTTTTATTTTTCATAATATTTTTTCATTTAACAAATGAAGGGTTAATTATGTATTTAAATGGACTATCTTTTAATGGGTTTTTTTTTTTTTGAATTTGAGACCTTATATTTAAAAGACCGAATCCTTTCCACTCGGATTGGATTAACACTATACGTGTTGTTGTTTTTTTTTCGACTGATTAACAATGACAAAATTGCATTTACTGACATTTAATTTTTGAATTCTAAGATGATACTACTAATACTAGTCATACTCGAGAGAAAAAACCATGTATCAGATGATTGTTTTCAAGTGACAAACCATTCGGATAAGAAGGACACGGGTTTGGGCAAACCCGATCCAGAACAAACGAGCGGGACAGAACGAAACAGAGTGTACAAGATGAACTAGAGAAGCATGGACAGAACAACCCACCACCGAGACACAACATAAAGCACCAAACTCTGGTGCAAGCGTGTGAAACCCAGAACCAGACATTGCTCACAACTTCAAAGGAAAAGACCTCATATCCCATCACAGTAGACACTAGTAGTAGCAGCACAACAACTGAGAGAGGAGAATATCCGCCAGGCAGTTAGTTCCTTATACAAAAAGGACATTATTTTTTGAAAAAGAAAAGAAAAAGAGAGAAAAACAAAGAGACAAACAAAACAATTATTATTATTGCTGTTATTATTATTTCTTTTTTCGTACCAAGGTCTGGAAGAGTGGAGAGTTTGGTGGGTCAAGTTGTTTTGTAGGAAAAAAAGAATTGGCTCTTAATAGTGGCCGTTGTTAGTTTTTGCTCCATGATGTTGATTGGTGCCATCTTCTTCAACCATGTGTTCAATTAATGGGAAACTCTTGTGAGTAGGTCAAAGCAACAACTTCCCAACAGGTGTGTTTGTGCATCTTTGCTTCTCCTTTTTTTTTTTCTTTTTATATAACATGATGTTCATTTTCACGTGGTTGGATTTTCGTGTGGCTTAGGAAAAGTTGGTTAGGTGAGTTTAAAGTGTTTAACCAACTTCATAATTTAATGTTGTATTTGCTAACAATTGGGGTGCATGAATGAATGAGAGAAGTCGTAGCAAACACAACCTTAATACTTTCTCTGTGACTGCTCATACCCTTTTAACAAAAGTTTGTTTACTTAGATTTAGATTCCCATTTGTGTATTCTCTGATGAAAATTTTTATTTTTATTTTATTATTTATTTTATTCAAGTTAGGTTGATGTCACTGTAATTCTGAATATGCTGCTTGTTTTTGGATCAATCACCGATTACTTTGGTAGAGCAAGTTGGTTTCCTAGACTTTCGTTTGGATAAAAGCCTGTTTTCTTTGCTTACTTTGCCTGTGATTTCGACTGAGATTTTTATTGATGAAAATTTATTGGTCCTCTGAAGGAAGTATAGGAAGTCAAGAAAAAGGAATCTGCTTAACAAGCAGGTAGCTAGAGCTCAAGAGTTTAGCCATGTCGTTGACATTATTATGGGTTGTCTCTCTCCCCGGTTTAGAGGTCTCCGGTTCCACCAGGTTTCTTGATTCTATCCGAGATGTGAAGTACTTTGATTCTTCGAAGTTAATCTCCCAGGATTTGGGGTCAATTAGAGCGAAGAAGGAGAAGAGAAAGAGATTGAGATTTTGCTCTCTGAGTACTGATATGAAGTATGCATGTGTTGGTCAGTCCGGCTTAGAGAGTGCTGGCAACTTCCCTTTGCTATCGAATGTGCTGGCAAACCCAGCAGCTGGAGAAGTGGCTGTTTCGTCAGAGCAGAAGGTCTATGATGTTGTGCTGAAGCAGGCATCTTTAGTCAAGAGGAAGCTGAGTTCTGCTGGTGAACTTGCTGTGAAACCAGATATTGTTGTGCCGGGGAATTTGGGCTTGTTGAGTGAAGCTTATGATCGATGTGGAGAAGTGTGCGCTGAATATGCTAAAACATTTTACCTGGGTTAGCTTTCTATTATCTTTCCTTAAAGTGAGGATGTTAACTTTTTAGATTTCATTTGGGCTTTAAGTGGTTTGAGTCCAACTTATAGGGGTTTTGTCTTTCAGGAACTCTCCTAATGACTCCTGAAAGGAGAAGAGCTATCTGGGCAATATATGGTGAGTGATCATGCTTATTTGGTTAGGATCTCTTCTCTATCTCAGACTTCATTCTTTTTCCCTTTTTCGTTTTATAGTCATACATCTTGGTTTAACTGAGACATAACTGGACTGCCAAAGGATTCCACTGTCAATTTTTCAGTACTTAGCATCCCAATCAGCAAATAAATTATGAAGAAATTTCCTGAGTTGTCCTTGATTTTAGGGCTATAATTATTAGATTTTTTATTTGTTGGTAATGTACAGTGCATTCTGATGGTTTATGGCTATTTAGTAGAGTACAAACTTCATATCTACGTGTTACAAAGTTTTGGTCTTCAAAAAGCATTGTGAATACTTTTTAACTTTCAGGGCATTTTATGATCAAAACAACTTCAACTAGTGAACCAGTTTTGCTATAGGGATCTTCAGGCTTGAAGACTTTGCTTTAATATTAAAATATGGGTCCCCCAAGTTTAAGAAATCCATGTCTTTGTTCCTTCCATACTTTGAAAGGAAATTGTAGCAATGTCCATTCTTTGAATGAGAACTTAATCATCTCAGTAAAACGTATCTAACTTAATATGTGAATGAGAACTTTCATCTTCTGTGTGTGTGAATGGAGAAACTTCCAAACAATGCAATCACTTTTGAAGCTTCCACCTCCAGATAACAAAATTGAATAAACAAGTTGGACACAGCTCAAAACTGAGAATTTGATCGAATGCTCAAACTGTTGGAAATTTCCAGCTATAAGTGGCAATGCATTTGAATTCATAATCCAAGGAAAATCTGGTTATACTTTTTTATTTTGTAACATACTATGTCTTTTGTCAGCTGATCGTGTAAGACTGCCCCATATATATATTTTTTTGGTTGGATAAAAGAAGAAGTTTCATTAAAAAGAGAAGAAGAGAAGAATAATACATAGAGAAGAGAACATGAGACCCTCAAAGCAAAGGGAAAATAACTAAAACATCAAAAGATCAAAGTTTTCCAATTTCTTATTACATCAGAGATGGAAACCCTTCTAAAAAGGTCATATGCCTTACATCAAATGGACGCTAAGCGTCTAATCTTATCCCATAAAATCTGCTTATCTGAATGTTTGCCATAAAAACTGCGAGAGTTACGCTCTAACCAAATACACCAAATAATTGCAAAGATAGTACACTGCCATAATGATTTGGCCTCTTTTTTCCTCCCCAAACCAACAAAACTAGTCAAAAGCAATTGGTCCATGATTTTAGGACATGACCAACATTCACCAAAAAGACCAAATAAGAATTCCATAAAGAGTCAGCCACCAAGCAATGCAAAAACAGGTGTGTGGATGATTCTGAGCTAGCACTACACATAACACATGTTAGGGGAAATAGCCTTTTGTGGTCTTCAACTTGCAACATATCATTGGTTTTAATTCTGTTAAGCACAATTGTCCAGATAAAGGATTTAACCTTCAAGGGAGTTTTGGACTTCCAAATGGGTTTGTCAAGGCAAAAAGAATTGTTCAAAGAATGGGTTTGAAACTGAAAATAAGATTTACATGAGAAAATCCCAGAAGACTCCAGAGATCAAGACCTTTTATCTAGATAAGAGGATAATATGACCGAATCTAGGAGACCCAAAAGGAGTGCTAAATCTGAAGATGGTCCAATATCATGTAAGATCAGTTTACCTAATCAGATCTCAAATGCCTTATTTTGCTCCTTTCTTTTTCAGTGTGGTGTAGGAGGACTGATGAACTTGTCGATGGCCTAACGCTTCACATATTACACCAACCGCTTTGGATAGGTGGGAATCAAGACTGGAAGAACTTTTCCAAGGTCGTCCATTTGATATGCTTGATGCTGCTTTATCAGATACAGTTAACAAATTTCCTGTAGATATTCAGGTATGGTGAGATTTTGTTGACTGAATGAGATATTTGCATAAAATCCATTGTTTATTTATATTAAATTTATGCTGTCGATGATATGATATTGATTATGTGTAACTTTTTCAAAGCAACCAATAGTGGAAGATCTTCAGCTGCGCATCATCCTATGGCTTTTTAATAATACTCGTTTTTTCCTTAATGTTCTTCAGTTTCAAAGTTTCCTCATTTGGATTAGTTTTTCATGAGACTTAACTCTACTTGCTCTGTATTCTTTCATTGGTGCTGTTTTCAGATCAGTATTTATCTTTCATTGGTGCTGTTTTCAGATCAATATTTATCTTACAATGTCTCCACTCCTCATGGTACTGACCTGTTTGAATGTTTAACTCTTGCTTTGAATTCATCCGCAACAAAGATCAAATCTTAAGCCAGAAAGGAACATAACTAATATGGGTTGCATTTTGCACATGCACTCACTATCTTTATACCAGTTAAAGTGCAGTGCAACTATCTTTATAAGCCTTATCATGTAGAAGCATTGATCCAAAGAGTGCTGAAGACACTCTGATTTTTTGTTTTTGTTTTCTCTTTTCTTTTGGTCAAAGACTATGACTTTTTCTCAAAGATAATATTGCTTGTGTTTTTTCATAAATATCTTGTAAACCAGCCCAGCTCCTTCTTGTGCACATATCACAATTTTGTGAAACATTCAATAATGTTCTTTTATTTGTAATAATCTTGTGAATTTAGTTTATTCACCTTCATTGTTAGAGGACTTTTTACCATATCTTTTGTTCCTGTCCATGCAGCCATTTAAAGATATGATAGAAGGAATGAGAATGGATCTTAGGAAGTCTAGGTACAAGAACTTTGATGAACTATATCTCTACTGTTACTATGTTGCTGGGACCGTTGGCTTAATGAGTGTTCCAGTGATGGGCATTTCGGATTCGCAAGCCACAACAGAGAGTGTATATAATGCTGCCTTGGCCCTAGGAATTGCAAATCAACTTACCAACATACTCAGAGATGTTGGAGAGGAGTAAGTCTTAATTGATTTTCCTTGTAGTCTTCTTAGTAATGTTACAAAAAAAGTACCTGTAGACTGTTGTTTTAGGGCTTACAATTTTGTCAACTATATGTCAATATATATCGCAGAAATTTAGATAGCTTGATCCCAGTACTTTATTATTGCTCTGTTGATATGCTAGTTCGGTGCATCTTCTATCGTACTAGCACCTAGTTTACCTGGACTCGTCTATACGTGTATGAGTTTCTTTCATTGTTTTTAAAGCCACTCATGCTACGTTTGCTATGTGTTTCAATGTGTCTTGGTACTGTCTCTGAACTATGGAACTTATTTAAGGTTACACATCATTTAATAGATTTCTATGTATAAAGTGTCATGTTTGGCTAGAGAAAGCATAACACGTGAGCAAAGTTGATGAATGTAAGAATAAATAAAAATAGCAAAATTGATATTCGAATTATTGGAATTTGCTTTAAGGATACATCACGCATGTAAATAGCAAGGTACTCTGTTTTGTTTTACTCTATTCTCGGGATTGTAATGGATTGAACTATATCACGCTTGTTTTTCCTATGTTACTGATTTCAAGAATGAGACTACGTTTTATTTTGGCTCCACCTGACCACATAGTCGATTTTTTGACAGTGCCAGCAGAGGAAGAGTGTATCTACCGCAAGATGAGTTGGTTCAAGCAGGGCTTTCGGATGAGGACATATTTGCCGGTAAGGTGACAGACAAGTGGAGGAACTTCATGAAGAGCCAAATTAATAGAGCAAGAATGTTTTCGATGAGGCAGAAAAGGGAGTGACGGAGCTTAATGAAGCTAGCAGATGGCCGGTAAGAAATGCAAACTTTTATAACCTTATGGACATACATGCAAATGTGCTTGAAACTTTAGTATGGACACACACAAATCTTGCAAATGGGTCACTGGGGCTGGGGAAACTTGATTAAAATCATTGACCATTAGGGTCAAAAACATTGACCATTAAGGTCAAAATCATTTTGCTACTTCAGCAAAAGTATTTGACTATGTACTATCAGACCTACTATCTTAAAAGTCTTAGTTATCGTAACATATAATTAGATGACAATATAAAATATTTTTACATTTACAATATATATAGGAAAGCTTCAGTTTTTTTTTGGTCAATATGCTCTCAATGACTACTTATGAGGTGCTTGTGTACATAGTAAGAGTACATGTCTTCCAGTGAAGGTTATGGTATTTCTAGAACACTAAGCAAATTACTCATGGACATTTGAATCCAATTTTAAGAAGGGTCAAGAAGTCAAAGCCTCAAGTCCTTGTCTAAGTCTAGTTTCTTTTACATGGGGCTCTTCATTCTTTTATCCATTATTTAACTTTCCTCATGTGAACACAAAAGGATTGTTGGTGATGTTGCAGGTATGGGCGTCCTTGCTATTATATCGCCAGATATTGGACGAGCTTGAAGCTAATGATTACAACAATTTCACTAAGAGGGCTTATGTGAGCAAAGCCAAGAAGTTACTTTCGTTACCAATTGCCTATGCAAGATCTATGGTTTCTTCATCAAGGAAGTTGTCACCTGCAATTAAGACATAGAGCTAACATCATATAAAGATATGTAGAAAAATGGACGATGAGGGTGAAAAATGGAAAAGCACAAGTTGTATATGAAGAAATATTAAAGCTTGTGTACATTGTCCACTTATTGTGGTTAATATTGGTTTTTTGGGCATTTTCGTTTTTCTCTAATCTTTAATACATAGATTTCCACTTATTGCGTTTCTTTTGTTTAATTAGAGTTAGTTATATTTGATATAAACGCTAAACATTTCCCTTTTTAAATAAATAATAATTAATAAAATATTTGATAACATATCAATTGCACCTTTCTTTTTCCCAAGAGAAAAGATTAAAAAATGGAATACTATAGCAATTCATTTTGATTAGGATGAATTCAAAGAACTCTAGCCAATGCATTCGGACTAAGCGTGCTGAAATTGAATGCAAAACGGAGAAGCCTAGAGACTTAAATATGCTCTTTTACAACCATAAGAGAGGATCCTAATCCCCCTTTAGCAATGGAAAGATAAGAAAAAAACAATCAATTGAGTGGTATGTGCTACGGAGTTGCTTTTCGTTTTTGGGATAAAAATTTATGTTGAAGGGAAAGTTCAACCCAAGTCAAGGGTGCCAGGGATTATCAAACTCTTACAAAGATTCTTAGACATTGTTGAATCACCGATTAAAGTTCAAATTATAGGAAATTTCCTCTTGTTTCAATTATTATAATTGAAATTCTTATTGTTTGATGCTATGTTAATATACCTCTTATATAATTTTTTTTTAAAATATTTGTTGTACAATGCAGTTTAAGGTGAAAGGGAGGTTGGTAATCCATGTTAGAGGTTCACTTGGTACTGATGGTGGCGTTGGTTCAACAATTGGCGGTAGTGGTCCAGCATCCGTTGGCGACGTTCGTCGACTGTCGACGGTGGTCTAGTTGCTAGTATCGGAGATCAAGCGAATGGCATCGACGGTTCGGTGGCGGTCTGGCGGCAGGCCACCGTGGTCCAGCAATCGACATCGATGGTTCAGCGGCGGGCGACGACCAGCAGCGACTATGGCCTAGCGACTGGTGGCGGCAAGCCAGTATCAGCAACAACGGTTTAGTGTTGGTGGCGATGCTCCAAGGAACAATTAGCATACCAGCATGTGCGTTGCCCGATTTATTATCGTCATATAAAATTATAAATTAATTCAAAATAAAATATTAGAATTGAATATTTTTTAAATTTGAACACCTTGATAAAGTATTTTTTTTTAATCTAAAATAAAATACAAACATAATCTATACAATAGAATACATAAATTGTTTGGATTATTAAAAAATAATTTCTTTTTGAGTGTATTAAAAAATAATAGCCTTTGAATTATACAAAACAACTTTTTCTAAAAACATGCTCAAATCTTAGCTTAACTTCCTAAAATTAACATTTTTTTCTTATTATGAAATAGCTTAATTTTTTCTTTGGGTTTGAAATGAGAAAGATGATGCACCTATATTTTTTGCCATTGGATTAAAGACCCAAGGAAAAACAAGTTGAAATGTTTGTGGATTTTGATTGTTTCAAGGGAAAAAAAGGAATTTGAAAATTTGAAGGAACTTAAATATGGGAATGTTGAATGTTTGAATTTAGGAGGAAGTTTAGAAATTGGAAATTAGTATTTGGATTTGGATTTTGAGGATTTGAAGATTGTGAATTTTAATTATTTGGATTTTGAGGACACTTGAAATTTTACAAATAATTGAAAAAAAAATTAAATTAAATTGATTTGGATCCATTTTAATGAAAAAAATTGAGTAGAATTTGTATAATAAATGAGTAGAATGTGTGTAATTAAAGGAGTAGAATGGTATTGGAAAGGATAGAAATGAAATGTGAAAAAAATTGAAAAAAATTGGAATTTATAGAAAAAATAGTAAATAATATTTTTCAAATTTTTTACCATTGCTCAACGTTCTTCCTAACATTAATATTGCTCAACAGCCCTAAAAAGGACATTCCTTGCTCAAGAGACCAATTCCTTACCTCCTATTCTGTCAAACACATGGCTTAGTGAAGGGATCGTCTCATCACTCTTTCCTACTAGCACAGGGACGGTGCAAGCTATGCACTGGAGTTACTCTCAGAGCTAATATGCTTTTAGGGGAATCCTTTCTTTGTTCGCACACCCAATCTAATTTATCCAAAAATACCATATTTTGATGTTATGCCTTCTCTAAATCCATATCAAAATCAATTTCTGAGTCTGAGTACATAATAATTAATAAAATATTTGATAAACACATCAATGGCACCTTGAAAGGAATACTATAGCAGATCCTTTTGATTAGGATGAAATCAAAGGACTCTGGCTAATACATTCACACTGAAGCTCAGAAACTCGAATGTACCCTTTTGGCAATTATTAGATGGGATCCTAATCCCTTTTAAAGATGGAAAGATAGGAACTAAAAAAATCAATATTGAGCGGTATGCTAGGGAGCTAACTGTACTTTTCGGGAAGGTCGCGGTTCGAGACCTGCGTGGGCCATTCACAATATTAAATTGCCTTTGGATCCGAATGCTTCCATTCACAAGATTAAATTGCCTTTGGATCTGAATGCTTTTGGTGAAGAACTTAGCAGGAGTGGCTTGCTTCTGCTGTTCAACATGGTGTTCAAATTCAACCAAATTACATATATTGGTTTCAAATTCACTGATTTATTATATAAGCACGGCAGGGAACAATCATTGATAGACAATTCTTTTATAACGCGGTCATGTTTAGAAATTAATTATACAAGCCAGTTTATTTTATTCCCTGCCACTTTTTCAACCATTCCTAGCCAGTTTTAATATGAGCCTCTGACAGTATTTGTTCTGTATTAAGAACTTAATATGCAAACCGCTTGAATAAATATCGAAGCTCTTGTGATCTCTGAAATATAATAAAGAGTTCATTCAAGTACTAATAAATATAAAAGCTAGTAATAGTAATTTACTATATAATTCGATTTCTAACTACAAACGGGAACACAAGCGTAGGCATAACCAAAGTAAAATACACAAAATAGTTTCTCCAAGGTCTAACAAGAAAGGAAAAAAAAATGTTGTTCATGACATTTCCTTTAAAATTTATTGATCTTTGTTGGCATAATTAATCTAATCTAATGTAACATACATATAAAAGATGTCGGAACATGTTTAGGACACAACATGCTGCAACATTAGTTTTGACCACAAATGAAACAACCAAGACAGCTGGAGAAGAGCTGAGGGGTGACGTGGCAGAGTATAGGCCGTGGGATCTTAAGGGGAGCGACGGACAGATTTGATGTAGTCGTCAAGGGCTTTGAGCTGCTCCTGGGTAGGGGTGTTTGGTTGTTCTTGATGGACCTATGCACATCGTACGTTGTTGACGCCAAGAACAGAAGCCTGTGTTGGGTTTTGCACGGTCTCATGTCAGTGGTCATTCAATCACAACACAAGCAATTAAACAGAATTGGAATCCTTTGGAATTGGGATTCGTTAGAACTGAATTGAATTGAAGGGAATGAGAAGCGTTGTAGAATAGAAATTGATTGATATGAATTACGAACCCAGAGGCGAAGAGTATGATTTGGCCTGGAAATACGTGTTTGCCAAAGATCCTCATCGTTTCTTCTTTTTCCTTTTCTTCAGTGACTCACGCCCTTGCTTCACACTACTTATTTCCAACCCAACGATTTTATATACACACTTTATGATATTTTTATAAAGAAATTATTAATAAAATATTTTTTTCTCAATATGACAAACAATATTCCTTTTTTTTCAATGAACAATTTTATTTTTGGTCAAAACAGATATTTATCTTGTAATTTTGTTTACGTGTATTTAAACTTTCAATTTGGGCCAAGTATTGATCCAAGACCTTCAAGGCTTCAACATTACAAACTGTTGGACTATGGGTCTCTGTAACCAATTTCTGATTTTGTAATGAAAAATTGGAAATGCACCAATAACTATCATCATAACACAAAAAAAAAAAAAAAAACTAGGCTATGTTTGATACATAAGATATGATTATATAAGTTAATATTATAAGATTATTTGTATAACATATTTGGTATAACATGTGATAGTATAATATTATATGATTAAATCACTTTTTCCCCTATAACTATAGGATTAAGTTATCAAATTCAAAGAAATATGATAACACCCAATAATATTATTTTTACTAACTAATCCAAATTTAACTCTGCCTACTCTTCAACAACCATTGGGCCCCACCTACTTGGCCTCACCAGTTGCTGCCCTTCACCATCGCTTCCCACCCTTTGCCATATTGCCTGCTTGCTCATCCACTCTTGATAATGTAACACATCAAATAATAGATATGATAAAACTTATATAATAGATTTCTTATATTATACCTATCAAATTTTGTACTATTATGTCTTATTAAATATGATGCACCAACCAAGGCCACAACAATCATCATTTAATCACATTGACCCAAAAAAAAATCAATTAATCGTGGAAAAATATGGAACAAGGGATTAGGTAATCGTATCATCATATCATATTATACACTTCCGGGATTAACTTTTCTTTATTTTAGCCCAGAAAAAAAAAAACTTTGCTTGATTTTAGGAGGATTTATTTTCCATCTGTGGCAAAGCGAACAGTAGCTTGTGACAAGAATCAACGGCCAATTCAATTTTCATCGCAAAACATAATCTCCAACCATTTCTGAAGAATAGAGGCGGAGAGAGGGGCATGGTCCCCCAAAATTTATATATTTATATAATTATATGTATATTTTATATTATAGTTCTCTAAAAAAATTTATCATCTTTATACATAACAAACATAATAAATAATAAAAGTCTTTTAATATAGTAATCCATATGATATAAAAATATGGAACATATAAATATTTCTAGAATATATTTTTTAAGATTTTTCTCTTATTAACCCATTTTACCTATTCAGATGGATTTTTATTTACTAGTTAATTATTTATAATCAATACTCTATTTTAATATTAAATAATATACTGATATATATATATATATATATATATATATATATATATATATTTATGTTGAATCTAAGAAATGTTTAAGAAGAAAATTATTAACTTTTTTGTTAAGAGAAATAGAGAATAAATGATGAAACAAACCCTAATTTTTCAATAATTTGTATGAAAAATATTATATAATGACTCATTTTGTATTTTCCATATGATAATTTATTTTATTTTATATTAATTAATTTAACCCCTCCTCTAAAATTTCTGGTTTCACTGAAGATGTTGTTGAAAAAATTATCCTTAATGAGACTATTTCCAACTTATTACAATACAAACTCTAAGGTAGCATGTTTCCTGCAAAGAGAAATAATAGAGACACTTAACATAAACTTGTTTGGTGGTGGAGATAGGATGGAAAAACACAATTTCTATACTTCCAAAATGTGGGATAGGATATTGGAGACAAAATTTAATATTTTTATGTTTCAATAATATCCCTATACATATTTATTATTTATATCTTCGTCTCACTATTCTATTGTCATTGTATTTTTGTTCATGTTCTATATTTCCTGTCTCAAGACAATAAACAACGCTACCTAAGGGGTTGAAGTAACAAATTTGAAATTTAAACTTTTAATATTACAAGTGAGTTTCTTTTGGAGTTATGGAGAAATATGATTAGATATAAAGAATTGTTTTAAACTTTTAAATATTAGATTATAACAATTTTTTTATAAAAAAAATTCGATGATCAAGTCAATGGTACTTGCTTTTGTAGTATAATTTCGCTGACATTTTTAAATTTAGGACTAAAAATTTTGATAAGAAAAATAAAAAATGAAATATGACAACACAAATAGAGTCAGTTACAAGCTGTACGACACAGGTAAAATAACTAGCTATAAAACGTTGTTAGCTCTATTCCTCTGTGCAAATTTTAAAACGTTATACTTATATCTCTTCGCACATGTAATATTTAAATCACAAGTGCATGTCACTTAAATATATATTTAGTTTTCATTTTTTTGGGGTCTGTCATAGGTTGTTTTTTTAAAAGAAAACAATTACAATTGGATGAAAACAAATTTATGCCTAAGTACACTTATCCCCCTTTTTTTTTAAATCAAAGTACACTTTTCCGTTTAGACTTTAGAATTCTAACTTTAGCATGTGCCAGCCCAAAATGCAATCACTTAACCATATTGTTGTATTTTACTTTTATTTATATTTTCTAACATTCTCAGATGTTAGAATTGATCAGCTTTCTATTTTTAAAATTTCATTGATTAAAAAGTAGTGGGTTATTTCTTTAATATGCCTAGGTCGGTTTTATATTTTTAATATTTCTTTTGTTCGTAGAGCTTGTAATAAAGTTGTGGACTCTTCAACAAATTTTGCTTTAATCTCTGATTTTAATGTTTGGATTGAGAACCTCTAACTTGTTGGTCCCTCCCTCCTTTTACCTGATTTCATTATCTAATAATATTCTTCAAAGCTTCCATAAAAAATAAAAAGTAAAGTTAGAATTCAATTTAACTTTTAGTTATAACTATTTTGATTTTATCTAAGAATTAAAATAGTTCCATTCTTTTTAATACGTGACATATAACAAAAGCAACGACACATTAGGGATTTCACATGAAATTTATTATTTAAAATAATGTTATAATATATTTTTAGTCAATAAACAACTCGAGTTGGGAAAATAGAAACTGCTCATGTTCATTGACACGCTCATATTTTGTTCAGTTCTTTGATTTTTCAATGGAATCACAAAGTCTCAAGTAATAATAGACAACAGTTGCCTCTCTCCATCTATGCGTACTTGAAATTCAAGAATTCCTCCTCTTCTCTGTCTTTTCACTTTCTTCTAGTAGGCTACCCCATCACCATCAAGGTAACTCTTTCTTGTAGCGCCATTTGTTAACATTTTCCCATGTGCGGTATTCTTTTTTACTTTTTGTGCTATAATCATCTTCTTTACCAGGCTTCATTTCTCTTTTGGGTTATTTATTTTCTTTTGATGGTGATTTATCCTTTTTTTTTGTTGTGTTGTAATGTTGCGTCCTGTGTTTCTTTTTTCCACGACTACTTGTCGATCAAGTTTTTTTATTGGACGAGAACATCAAGAAAGTGGTCGCCTTTTGTTTTTTTTCTGTGTCTTTTTCTTCTGTGTTGAGTGATAACTAAGCAAAAGTGTGAAAAGAAACCCTCTAACTGTGAGGGTCTTTTATGTGCAAGTTTCTGTGTAAATTTTTGTGAAGGTTCCAACTTGTGCATTTCATTTCACAGGAAACTAGGCCACAATCTACTAATTGCCATCATCTGCTTTGTAGCTTTTGTTCACTGAACCTGAGAAGGTTGAGGAAGAACAAAAAGGGTTGTTCATTATATCACCAATTTTGAATCAATATGGACTCTGATGGTAGCAGACTTGGTCTTGTTTGCCACTACCAGTTTGAAAATGGGTCATCTCAGTTTGTCTTTTTGGATGTTGAGAATGGGAGTGATGCTTCCCTTGATCATTCCTTCAGCTTCAGCACTCAAGATTTTGTGCAGGTCCTTGCTTCAAGCAGTGACTTGATTCTCTTGTCTAGTTATATCGGAGATCAAATGTGCTACAAAGTGTTCAATCCCCTCACCAAGGACTCTTTCATGATCCCTCAACCGCCCATCGCGGGGCTTGTCGTTTGAGCTGGTTTAGCTGCCTTTGATGAATGGCAATGCCAATTTGAGGTTGTGCTTGTTGAAGATTGTTCTTCTTCCGAACTAAATGGACTAAACTTGCATGTTTTCTCTTCTGACATTTGTGAGTGGAGAACACACCACCCTTCCAATTTATCTGCGCCTACCCTGCCAGAATTCGGCTTCCAAGAGCTTATCACCCCTCCCCTTTACTCAAATGGGGCAATCCATTGGGAAATGGGTGGTCATTTGCTAGTGTATCATATTGAAGGAAGAAACTGTGAGCTCTATGAACTGCCAAATTTTGCTGAGGATTGGTCTATGCAATCAAGTTATCCTAGTTGTTTGTGTGAATCAGCAGGCAATGTGTACTATTGTTACACTGACTGTGATGGTTTCCATATTTGGGGTCTAATCAAAGAGCAAGATCATCATTGGTTACTCTGTGATGGCTATGATATTGACCTCAGAAGGTTCAGATGGAGATTAGTCCATAGTGTCAACCATGAAGTCTTTAACTTAAAGCACCAAGAGTTTTTTGGTTGTTTCTTTGACTGGGAGCCTTACAAGGTTACTCCTATTGCCTATGGTGAACAAGCACAGATCATGTACTTGCAGCTTCCTGGAACTGTTGTTTCTTTCAATTTTGATACAGGAGATTTGAGCTCAGTCTGCAGTTACTCTTATCCAGACAGGAACTTCAATTGCTGCTCATTCCTTCCTTCAGCTACTTCCAGGCTTTGCAATCATATGAGAGAAATGAACTTGCTGGCAAGTGAAGAAATGGAGCCAATACTACCGATAGCAGAAGCTGAAAATTTATCCCTTTAATAATGTCTTCCACTCACAGAAAAGTTGGCTGGGCATATGTTGAACAAAGTTAATGGAACTCAATTTCAGTGTTAGATTGCATCCATGCAAGAATCTCCTTGAGCAAATAAAGTGTTTCTTTACAAGTTCAGTTTTGTGTGTTTGATAGATTTTGTAGGTGTACATAGAGATACCAAAAGAAGAAACTTTTCCACACCACCGTGATTTTCTTCTGTCAATTGTACTTAGTTTTATATGAGACCATCGCATCTTTTTTTATTTTTTGCTCTGAAGACCATCGCATCCTCTTTCAGTATTATTTTTTTTTGGTCACTTCCTCTTCACAGTTTAGCTAATAAACAAGGCCAACAGTTGGACATTCTGGGCCATTTTATATGGCCTTTGTCTACGGCCCAAGATAGGTCGAAACAAGCCCTTTCTGTCTCAAAATGGTAACACTATGAAGCCCATGATGTAGATGGTTCTTAGGCCCATGTTTCACATTTCAATGGGCTGCAGTGTGTTCTGTGGTTGAACCCAAAACAAAAAAAATAAAAAAAGTATGCCCTTGTGAATGGTTTTGAACCTTGAGACAATGTGTTTGTGAATTTATATTTTGGAGTGAATAAGAGCAAAATGAAGGGGCTATACTATAAAATTTTTTCTTACACTATAAGTCCTTTTTTTCCTTTTCCATTCTCTTCCACTCTCCTTCAAAATCCAAATTCACAATTATACCCTAAAAGAAAATATTGAAGTTAGTAATGCATCTCTTTTTGACGGAGAAAAAGGATTACATCATTTTTTTTATATCAGTAACCAACTACTAAATTAATACTCGCATATATGTGCATTACAATTAATGACAAGTCATTTAATTTTTCTTTTTGGACATGCATTAGTGATAACTATATAAAATTAATTGAATTAACTGTCGCTAAATTTATTTGGTCAGCTACAAAATTTGTTAATAAAAATTAGTAAGAGAGGGCGGTATGAAACACAGGTTCCCTACAAGTTGTATAAACAATTAAACATTTAAAATGTAACATGTTGGAATAATTAAAAGATAGAAAAATTTTTCTTGAATGAAAGTGTAACATAATTTTATATCATTGGTGCATCAAAATTAAAATCATAATTAAATAGTTTAAATTTGATGCATTTAATGTAAAAATTTAACTATACTATCTTATTGTCAAGTTTATCCTACTTATAATAATTATCTCAAAAGTTTTATTTACCTTATACTTATAGTTACCAATGGAAATAGGTTAGGTTAGATTTTGACTTTAATGAATCTACATTAATTCTTAAAAAGTAGTCTAACCTAGGTTCTTCTATCTATAGGTTTTTTTATAACCTTAGTCTTGTCTTTTTAAAAGTTTGGTTTAGATCAATAGCTTATTTAAAACTTTATTTGATAATACAATTTTTTATTAAATCAAAACTCCTACCGTAAATAAGACAAAAAAGACATCTAAATATATTGAAGAAAAATTCTAAAATAAGTCAAAAGGCTCCTTAAATAGATCACAATATTTCTAATATCATTAGACTTTTTAAATAATAATTATAGTGATAATATAAATAGATCAGTTTGTTAGACTAAATATGCTTTTTTATTTTTCTAGATTGAGTTGTTTAACTAAAAAAGGCTTTTCAAAGAGTTTTTGCCTAACTTGTTTGCTAAAGAAGTTAGGTCAAAAAGTTAGATCAAATTAGATCAAAACATAGGCTTGACTTCCATCCAATCTATTTTAACCCCTTATTACATTATATCAAAATTAATTTATAATCAAATTGTGTTTCAGAAATTTGTGAGTAGTGACGAAATGCACTACACGAGATGTTCCAAAACGATGGGACCATTCATAGAGTTTGTTGGAAATTTTGTTGGAGATTGGACAGGAAATTACGCATGCCCTAAAGTTTAGGAGGTAAAATATATTTATTTTTAAAATTTAGGGTTAAATACATTTTATCTCCTAATTTTTAGGTCATATACAATTTATATTATGACTTTCAAAACATGTATTACTAACTTGAATTTTCTAAATTATGCGGAAACCTACTTTTCAACAGGACAAAACTTTAAGTCATTGTAGGGTGTCGAATTACACAATAAAAAGCGGGGGTTAATTATAACATCATGGGATTTAGTGCATATAAATCTTACCTTTATTAGTTACCAAAATTATACTGAGAGGTATTTTGCATTTGAAAAGTTTAGAACGTCGCGATATTCTAAAAAATTAGAGTGTAAATTTATATGACCTAAAATTCAGGAAATATATTTATCCCTAAAATTTATTGATACAACAGTTACTTAATCATTTATTATCAGGAATATAAAATAATTTGTGTTTTTAATAATTACTACCTAAAAATTCATATGAATAATAGTAAATGATAATATAAGTTTTTTATATTGATAATACTTCTAAATCAATATAATCAATATAATATTATTAAACCTGAAACATGCACATTAATTGCAAACTGAAGTGCTTGGGGTACATCAGTGCGTCTAACCTGAAATTTGTTTTGAATCTCTAACAAGAGATTATTGTAAAATACAAACACTTTATATTTAAATTAATACACTCATGACAAGTGAAAAAAAGTTTCAGGATAAATTAATGCATTCTGAACTAAGTTAATAAAAATTGCGGTACATGTTTTTAGTGTGCCATTGCTTGGTGGTATGTCTTTGTCAAATCTGTTTCGACCCTTGATGATCATGTTGAAGGGATTAAGATGATGTATGTGGGCGACCTCTGATGAACTTTGTCGGTGTTGAGGTTAAGGCCTACTTTTTATTTTATTTTATTTTTGTACTGCAGGGTTAAGGTCTACTTGGTTGTTGCTTACACCAGCATAGGAGCCCGTGCAATGCACATAGAATATATGTATGTCTTTTTCTTTTTTTTGAGAACATATATAAGTCAATTTATGGTTTTACAATGTAGGATTGGGTTGGGTCAAACTAAAATTCGGCCCATTTTTAAATAGGTCATTTTTTGGAGACTGAACCCAATTCAATAATTACATGATGATGAACGGGTAAACTGTTGATGTTTAAACAACATGTTGAATATTATATATAGTAAAATTATAAAATTTATATTAAGAAATAAAAATTAAGAGATATTTTGTAATATATATTTTAAAACAATTCATAGCACTATAAATATAATATCAAATTATTTATAATATATTAATTGAAATATAAAACTTAATAATTTATCACTAATTATCATTTAAAAATTATAACTCTAAAAGAGTTGTTTGACTTAAAGTCCTTGTCAACTTTAAGGATGACACAAATCTGAACACGAAAGTGTATTGGTGTATTAAATTGAGGACTCGAATTCAACTAATAAGCTTTGGATTGAGTTAGATTAGTAGATTTTGGCTAGATCATAAACACCCTTAGTCTATTTGTAAGTTTTTTTTTTTTTTTTTGTCTAGTTGATATTGATATATAAATTTAAATAATCACAACTTTATATATAAATAACATATAGATGATACCAACCTAACTCATAATATTACATAAATAAACATGTAAGCAACTATGATAATTTTGCTCTCTAGAGGAGCGAAAATAACCATAAAAAAAATCATATTTCACTATTATATGATATTAGAGACTTGATAAATTTAATTTTCATCTTTTATAAAATGACAATGCTATTATGCAAAACAAAAAATTTAGATATCTATTTGATAGCACTACCTTGTGCTCATCATTGTCCCTCCCATAGAGAAGTTGCATTCCAACATCCAGTATAAGATCCAGAAAATTTAGGTATTGGGGACAAGATAGTACATAAGCATAATAGAGAGTTTCACACACTTTTCAGGTTAATGTAGAATCAAACTTAATAATATATTGGGAGAAAATATGTATATACTCATATATTTCTAAAAAAGTTTTCAAATTTTAGGGGGAGCCTGCCCTCACACTGTGTGAATAAATTTTCCCTCACCAACAACATTGAAATAAAATTAAGCTAATTGTGATTCTACACTAAATCAAGCTATATAAAATTCTAATAGGAGTAAAAATATTCACGTTGTGCTAAAATATAGTGAAAAAGAATATCAAAACCAATAAATCAAGACAAGTAAGAATGTGTAACCAAAATTATCAAAACTTGATGTTTTTACCTCATGTTTTGCTTAGCACAACTGTAAATTTGTTAATTGACAAATTAGACTTGTCCAACAATAACAAATCTATGGTGATTCCTTATTTGTTTTTTCCTTGGTTTGAATCATTAATATTGGAGTAATTTTGTTGACTAACATCAATCATTATTAAACTTAATTTAGACTCAAATTAATTAGATGTCAAATAATTAGAATTTATTGTTTAAACCCAATGATTTGTGAATTATGATCACTGTTATTATTGGGCTAATTATTGTTAAGTACTATTTATTATGGGTATGCTTATAGATTATTGCGTATAACGCTTGTGATTGGTGGCTTGGTTAATCACTTTATTAATGCAAGGAGATGTCTTTCTCCTGGCCATATATATATAAGGTCCTTGGTTAAGGGATTCATCCATGCATAAAATACCTATAATGAAATAGGAGGAGTAATATTCTAAAATCCTTTATTGGGATCCTATCTAATTTCTTGTGTTTTATCTGGGGTTAGTTATGGATTCATGGTCTTCTTCCTCAACTTCCCAATAACTCTAACCCAATTCTAACTATTATTATACATGTCATATTTAGTATTAAATTGACCTTGGGAGATAGGAATTTCATTTGTTATTTATATCATATGATATATATATATATATATATATATATATATATATATATATATATATATATATATATATATATATATATATATGAAATTCCTTCAATTGATCTCCAAAATTAATTTTAAAAAAATATGATATCAAAGATGAAATTCATTCCAACATCTGTTAATAGTAACTACTTTTTATAGGTTTTTTGTGTCAAAGATGATATTTTTTTTTCTAAATTTTTTTGGTATCCACTTCAAGTATATTAATTTAAATTTTGATTATATGTCTTAAAACGTTGTCTTTTCATAAACAATATTTTTATGTTCACTGATAACGACCTGATTGTAGTGTCTTTTTTCATTTCCCATATTTTTAGATTTAATTTGTTGGTAATTATATGATTGTTAACATTTTTTTTCTTTTGGTGATATCATGGAAAAGAGGCAAATTTGGTCACATTCACACAATCCTTGCTCTTTTCCTAATTGAATGTTATAAAGCATAAAATTTTTCAAAGGAATTAACCTATCAAGTCATAACTATTAAATTTAATTCAACACTCAATTCCACTAAAGTAGCTATATACGAAAATATATGTATAATAATGCTTGCTTAATAACTAAGAGTATATATAAATATGGATTTTTGGGCTAAAAGGTTTTTCAACATCAAATAGGTCATTGTATGTTAGAATAATGAAAGTTGTAAAGTGATGTGATATTCAGGAACTATTTAATATTTAAAAATTCAAAAACTAAATAAATACGATATTTTAACTTTAAAAACTATTGATGTTTAAAAACTTTTCTTCAAACTAAATTGAATACATGAATTGTTACAAAAAAAAATTGAATACATGAATAAAACTATTTTTTAATTACCTTTTCAACTATTTATTAGGTTTACGAAACATTATCAACACTAATATAACACTAATTATAACCAAATTTAGAGCATGTGTAATAAAAGTATAACATATCATTTCATGTGTAACTAATTAAATAAATTGCATATGAACATGCCTTTTGTTATTTAATTTTTAGACTAAGTTATCCTATTAAAAACATATTATGTATAATAACGTTGATATTAAATTTAGTAGGGGATGTTAAAAGACAAAATGAAATTTTCTTCAAATTATAAACTTAGAAGAGAGAAAAACATTTTTCATTTAATAAAAACATAGAATGAAAGAGATGTCATGTGGCAAAGGCAGTGGAACAACTTTTGTATAATAATATAGTTATTTTATCTGGTATGTACATAAATGATATAAATAAAATATTTATAGTTATAATCTTTTTTGTACATATATTTAAATTTTTTTAAAATTAAAATAATTGTATTTTAATTATTTCAATAAAAATATTTTAAAATGCACGTAAAAATTAAAATTCAACTAAATAATTTTTAATTTTTTTAATTAAATAATTCAACTAAAATGTGAATTTTAATTTGTACTATTATATGCCCCACCAGCTCTTTAATTTGTTGAGCTTTTAATTCAATTACCAGTAAAAGAAAATTATATTTAGACACATTTATAATAATATTAGATTTTATATTACCTTGTTCAAAATGCATTTGTTTATTTCTAACTTTTTTAATTTATTATACATGAATGTATTTAAATATAAAAGGTTAGATTATTTGTATCTATATAAATAAAATAAAAAAGTAAATCCTCTAAAATAGTCCCTACCAATTGTTAGATAAATTAATCATTGAAAAAATAAATTGACTTTTGGGTCCCTAATTATTCAAAACGTAAGATAATTTGGTCATCCATAAAATATCTCCATTGAACGCTATGTCACGACCTTGTTAATAAGTTGATATCGCATTATTATTCTTAACCTTATTATCTTAGTCATCACTCTTGCTAGTAAAAAACATCGTCCTTTTTTGGGGGTTTTACAATACATTTATCATGAAATTTGTGAGTAAAATTAGGTTTTTGAGTGCTGTAATGAGGTTAAGAAATGACATTGTTTTATTAATTTGAATGACTATGAATATATAATGATGGGATGAAGGATAACAGTGTCTCATCAACTACTTGATTGTCCAAATCATAGTATTTTAATGGAGAGATTTAATAGAAAAATTGTCTGATGTTTTAAAAGGTTAAAAATTAAATTTGTCAATTTCTTTTTCTTAAAATTAATTTATCCGACATTAAAATTGATACGAACTATTTTTTGATTTCCTTTAAAAAAAAATCCTCTACCTAGCAGGTGGGCACATAGAAAATGCATATAAAAGTTGGCAGTTAAATCCGACCAAATTATTTAACACTCCTTTTTATGGGAAAATTAATTAACACTCATATTTTGTCATAAAGTATTGTTTTAAATAACAAGTCCTATGAAGCTAGCTATTGCTATACGAAAAAAAAAAGGAGGAGGAAGAAGAGCATACGACATGCAAAAATCCACCTACCCATCGAAAAACGATTATTGATTCACGTTAATGTTGAGCCCGAAAATAATTGAATCTCGTTTTTTGGGTTTGGACCGTCTCTCAAATCAATGGCCATAAAATATTGTTTCAAGTTAGTAAGAACCTTATAAAATATAAACAGACAAAATAAGGATCTGCGTAAATCTTCAATATATGATATGTTACTGTATTTGTCCCGTAAAATATTGTTTCAAATTTAGAACCTTATTCGACCAAAATAATAATAATAATAATAATTAAGAACCTTATAAACGGACAAAAAAATGGATCTATTAGATTGTCATTGTGCTGTCTTCATTTCATTGAAACCGTATCGACAACAGTATTGAAACTGGCCCATATGCAGTATAATCAAAGCAGCTTGCATAACTAATTAACTACCACGTTTTTGTTGCTTCACATAATCTTTAGGAAAATGTATTTTAACCTTTTTAATTTTAGATCATCAGTAATTTACATCATAATTTTTCAAAACATATATCATAACATTCTAAACTTTTCAAACTATGTAAAAAATTCTCTACTTTTCTAACAAAGTAAAACTTTAAATCATACCATGAAGTTGGATTACACAATAAAAAATAAAGGAGTTAATTGCATATAGAATTCATAGACAAGATATTAGGTTGAACAAATTAAAAATATCAGAGAAGTTAATTGCACATAATTTTACATTCATTAATTACCAAATTATGCTAGGGGCTTTTGCAAACTGAAAAGTTTAGTGTGTCGCAATGTACATTTTAAAAAGTTAGAATATAAATTACACATGACCTAAAATTTATGGGGATAAAATACATTTAACACTAATCTTTATTACTTGGAAAGTGGCAACCTCCACACCCAACCAAATAATTTGCCAACAAAGTTTTCTTGCGAAAAAATCATTGTTCAATAATATTTAAAATTTAACATGGTACTATGTTTTATTAAACAATTTGTAAAGTCATTCAATCTTATATGACAATTAATAATGCATATTATAATTAATCCTATCTGTCAAAAGTCAACGTTCCCAATAACTCATCTTACTAGATCTAATAATCTATTTTATATTATATCCATTTTTAATAAGTGTTCATATTCACTTGTACATATATCTTAAGGAAATGATTTGATTTACTTGAAATTAGAGTAAATTTAAGCATATTTTACAATACTACCCTTATCATCTACCAAACACTCTCTCTCATATTTAATTTATCTACTAATTCTCTCTCATAAGGGTTTCAATGGGAAAAAATAATTAATATAGTCTAAAATTCTTAAAAGGACATAAAAGTAAAAAAATTAAATTTTGTAAATAAACACTTATTAAATAACGAAAGTAGTATTTTAAGGTTTTTTGCACATGATTAGAGACAATCATTAAGTAATCTTGATCTTTTAAAACAACTAAAGAAAAAGACAAAATTATCCGTTTAAACTAAAGGAAAAAATAACGATTGGTTAGAAAAGAGGCGTTGAAAGAGAATACAAATTATCAAATTTAATATAGATACTGATAAAATTGGTAAAAATTAATTCATGCTTTATTGGATTCCTAAGACATATGAGATGTGGACTACATTACAGTCCACGTTTATCTAATAGTAGATGTGCAGTACGTATATTGACGTGATATTCCAGGCATTATAAGGAGAGATAACACTACTATAAAATAATGAAAAAGTAGTTTTTGCCTGCTCGGAATTGATCTAAGAAGTTGTCTAACCTGGCCTTCAACTGATCTAGCTATACCAGTATACCTTATTTTCCTATATAAATAACACCTCGAGATCCCATTGATTGCTCGCTCTCATCCTTAACAACAATTAAGTTCTCACTTTTCCCTCCCTTCTCTCTTTGTATCCCCCTCTCACTTGTTAACACCACATTCTCATATATCTATCTATATTTGCAACCTTTTAGTTTTAGGTAGCAATATAGAAAAGCTATTATTAGCACTCTAATATTATGGATAACCTTCCAACATGCCAAGCAAACAAAACCGCACTCACCCCCTTAACTTTCTTGAAGAGAGCTGCAGCATGCTATGCCAACCGCACCTCTCTCATCTATGAAGAAACCCGTTTCACATGGCAACAAACTTATGAGCGTTGCCGCCGCATTGCTTGCTCTCTCGGTGCCCTGAACATTGCTAGGAATGATGTTGTAAGCTAAAAAATCAATGAGTTTTGCAATTAGATTTCCCCTGCTTATTTGTTTGTTTTAGGGATTTTCTTATAATCCTATAAAATTTAAAGATATACAGATATCTTTTAGTTATTTATGATTAAAAATAAGTCGCATGTTGTATTAATTAAATTTTTTGAAACCTATTAAATCACAACCATTGATTATAGAAAAGATGTCAATACTCCATGGGTATCAAAACAAAAATATATATTTTTTTATGGAAAGATGATTTCTTTAGTAAAATAATCACTTTCTATGGAATTCATTCATATCAGTTTTATTCAAAAGATAAAAATAATTTTCTTTTAGTTTTTGACCAGAAGTTGATGTGAAATTACATGAAAAGTGAATTTTTTTGTATTTTAGAAAAATCACTTTTCTATGGAAAAAAAAAACAATAAGAATCACACCCTAAGCTATAAATCATTTTAGAGCACATACATAAACACCACAACCAAAATTTATCCAATAGTTATCACTTAAAGTGTGAAATAAAATAACTCCAAGTTAAACAGCGTGAAAAGTAATTAGATAGTAACATTTGTATCTGTTTTTGAGATGCATGGCTTGATTCTAGTTCATTGCTTTTTTTTTTTGGCACTGTTTCTGTCAGTTTTTTCTGATGTTATTTTTCCATTTTTGCCTAAATAAATATTATATGAACGTCCATTTTGTTATTATTGGAAGTAATGCGGTCCCAAGTCACCCCTTCCTACTTTTTTGCTGGTCTATGTTGTTAATGCAATGCTTTTGGTTTATGTCTCTTGTTGGGAAGCTTTTTGAGCCTTTGCAATAGAAGTCAGACTTACCAAAAAAAAGAAAGAATTATCGAGTGATATTTTCCAGTGTTCTTGGAAACTTTTGTTGTATATTATCATCATCATGCACACATGATATAATGTTTCATTATTCAAAGATTGGCACTTTAATAATTGGATTTTAATTTGCTTGCCAGGTATCAGTGCTGGCCCCAAACATTCCAGCAGTGTATGAGATGCATTTTGCTGTGCCTATGGCTGGTGGTGTGCTCAACACAATCAACACCCGTCTTGATGCTAATAACATAGCCACCATTCTCAGCCACTCTGAAGCCAAATTCTTCTTTGTGGACTATGAGTATCTCTGGGCAAGAGAAGCCCTTCAATTGCTCAAGGGTCATAAACATGGTGCAACAACAAAACATACACAGCACTATTCTTCATCTATTCCACTAGTCATTGTCATAGATGACATAAACTCTCCCACTAGAGTCCAATTTGGTGGTGAGCTAGAATATGAGCAACTAGTTCAAAAGGGTGACCCAAATTATGCCCCAATTGAAATCCAAGATGAATTGGATCCAATTACATTAAATTACACATCAGGTACAACCTCAGCACCAAAAGGAGTGGTCTACACTCATAGAGGAACCTACCTAAGTACCCTTAACAATATATTATTATGGGAAATGGGTAATCAACCAATGTTCCTATGGACACTGCCCATGTTCCATGGCAATGGATGGTCCTTCACATGGGGTGTGGCTGCACGTGGTGGCACCAATGTGTGCCTCCGTTACACAATTGCCAAAGAAATATATAGAAACATAGCAATGCACAATGTGACACACATGTGTTGTGCCCCTATTGTATTCAGCATAATCTTGGAAGCCAAGGAAAGTGAGCGCCGTGAGATCAAGTCCCAAGTGGAAATGCTAACCGCAGGATCACCACCACCACCATCACTTCTTGATCAAATTGAGTCAATTGGGTTCCATGTCACACATTCATATGGGTTGACCGAGTCATCAGGGGCAGCACTAGTGTGTGAGTGGAAGCATGAGTGGAACAAGCTACCAAAACAAGAACAAGCAAAGCTGAAATCCCTTCAAGGGATTACCTCATTGATAATTGAAGATGTGGATGTGAAGGACATGGAAACAATGGAGAGTGTGCCAAGAGATGGAAAAACAATGGGGGAGATTTGTTTAAGGGGAAGTGGCCTAATGAAAGGGTACTTAAAGGACAATGAAACAACCTCAAAAGCCTTCAAAAATGGTTGGTTACACACTGGTGATGTTGGTGTTGTGCACCCAAATGGGTACATACAAATAAAGGATAGGTGCAAGGATGTGATAATTTCAGGAGGGGAGAACATAAGCAGTGTGGAAGTGGAATCAGTTCTTTATAGGCATCCTAGGGTGTTGGAGGCTGCAGTTGTGGCAATGCCACACCCAAGATGGGGTGAGAGCCCTTGTGCATTTGTGGCATTGAAAAAGAAGGATAATGAAGGGAGAACAACAACAAATTGTGATGTGACTGAGGGTGAGATTATTGCATTTTGCAGGGAGAATATGTCTCATTACATGGTTCCAAAGATGGTGAAGTTTGTGGAGGAGCTGCCAAAGACATCAACTGGTAAGGTTCAGAAGTTTGAGTTGAGGGCTAAGGCTAAGGCATTTGTGGTATCAGAGAATAATGTGCAGTCCAATGACAAGAATGTTGGTGAGCATGTTTTGGCTGTGTCTCGTCTTTGAAGCAATGATTTTATAAAATTGAGCAGGAAAAATTTCTTGGTTAAATTAATCGGTGGATCATGAACAAGCAATGTTTCTAATTCAAAGTATCTGGTTAAAGACGTGTGAGGGATTTTGTGGAAATTTATTATGTATAAGTGAACAAAAATGTTATTATTTGGAAAATGTCATGGCTACATTAATTCGGTAATCGACATTGTATAAGACAAACCCCTTCTAAGTGTGTTTCTTATGATATATCAGGTATAATAGGATAAATTAATACTATACATATACTTTTATTTATTGTTTGGTATAGATAATATATTGTATAAGTTTATCCATTATAATTCTTTTATATGTCAAAATACGATATAATTTAATATAACATAGAAGACTAGATTAGGCTTGATTGACTTATAACGTATAAAGTCACTTTATTTTTAATATTTTATTAAAATAAAATAATTCTTAAATAAATAATAATAAGTAAAGGTTATATAAATAAAAATATTTCTTAATAAAATTATTCCATAATAATTAAATAATATTAAAAAATAATGTGTGATATTAATTTAGTTATAAATACAAATAATAAATAATATAATATAAATAAATAAATATTTTAAATTAATAACAAACAATATGTAATATGTAAAAGTGAGGATTAATGAAAAATATTTTAGTTTAATATTTAGTTTTAAATTAAATTATAAATAATTATGATTAAAAACAAAAAAAATTTAAATATATCAAAGAGTATATTTTATATTAATATAATGTAATGGCATACTAAATAGTTATAAGATATTGAAAAATAATAATATTTAATATAAATTAAATTTTAATTAATAAATAATTATATAAATATAATATTTAAAAATTATATTAAATAAGTAATAAATTTATTATTTTATTTTATTTAATATTTACTTATAATATTAGAGTTATTTGTAAATAAATGATAACATTATGAAATATAAAATATAATATTTTATATAGTGCTACATAAACACTGTATAATATTAAAAATTTATCAGGTCTTACTCTAACTGACATATACTATCAGCCCTTATACTATCAAGCATGCTAAATGTGCCCTAAGAACAATAAGATATTGAGATATAGTGTTTATAAATCAAAGGATGCAATATTTTTTATATTTAATTAATATATATTCTATGCTTCCGACCTATGTAATTTTGTGTGGATTGGAGAAGTTCCGCTCAAGACATTCCTTGGGTCTAGAATGTGTTTGCTTGGGTAAAAATTAGATGAAAATTATGTTTATAGATGAGTTTTAAATTCCATATATAAATTAAACATAGATTTTATTTATAAAAATTTATACCTATTTTTACCCTAAACACTTGTCTAAATGTCTTGATTAGAGGTGCGAAGATGAACTATCGGCATACATATATAATTCATTTAGGTTCTATTTGGATAAACAACTTATTTAAGTATTTATATAGAAGTAATTTTTTAAAAGAAACTTGTAAATAAGTTATTATATATTCAAATATATAACAATAAAAATGTTTATTTTAGTGTTTTTGAACGTGCTTTTTAATAAGCTAAATATTTTAACTTCTTAAAAAAGTACTAAGAATAACTTTTAGAGAAGTAATAAGTTATTTAGTCAAATAGAATAAAAAGTAAAAATATGATATTTGACTTTCAGAATGTTAAAAATGTTATAAGTTGTACTATCCAAACGGACCCTTAACTAGTTATTGATTTCATGATATATTACTAAATTATAAGAATAAATAAGGATCAATTATGATAATGAAGTTGGCTCTTGTGGTCAATCACTGTAGACTACTGGTTGTGAATGTCTTGTAAATGATTTTGAACATAGTAATTTATTATAAGAATTAAATATTTATATTAATGTCAAAATATATAATAAATATTTGGTGAATAATTTTTTTACCATGCTTTTGAAACAAGTTTTAAACCAAGTCAAGTACTCAAACAGGTTAGGGCTGAAAATGAAGCCTTTGAAAAAAACATAGGTTAGGTTCAAGCCCAATAACTTTGACTCAAGTTTTACCTATTTAATATGTAGCTCAGCCCATGCCAGCCTTTGATAAATCGTTCTTTTCAATAGTGTGATTGAAAATTTTTATACAATATAGAAACTTAATCAAAAAAATTTTAAGTTATAGGAACTTAATTAAAAAATATTGTATAATATAAGCACTTAACATAGATTGTCATCAAATTGTAAGGATTTGATTGAAAATTCTTGTATAGTATAGGGACTTGTTACAAATTTTAAATTATAAAACCTGATTGAAAATTGAGTGAAGTTATATGAACCTTTAGAGTAATTAAACAAAAATTTTATTCTTAAGCCAGATATGTGGTTTCATAAGCATCTCTTTTTCCATCGTCAATCCTCTTTTTATATATATTTGGTGAATATTTTTTAAAACTTGCTTCTAAAACAAGTTTCAGATCAAGTCAAGTTTGCCAACAATATTAGACAAGGCTAAAAATGTTGGCCTTTGAAAGGTAACAAGTTAGGTTTAGACCCAACGCTTATGGCTCCAGCTGTATCCCTAGTCATGTGTAAGCCTTAAGTTTCAATCCTAATTTATTTTATATCAGCTGTCAATATATAAATTAATAATTCTTCTCAATTTCTTGTTCCACATTTTTTATTGTTTAATCATGTTTTAGTTTTCAGCTGGCATGAAGGTCAATCTAAAACCACAATTTTTTTTTTTTGCACACAAGGCTTGAGTCTAGTGGTTGACATTGCCTTTGCACAACTGCATACTCCTAATGGTTATGAGACCCATTCCTCCCCGGTGTGTGAGTTGTGTTGACCAAAAAGAAAAAAATAAAGAAAGAAACCACAACTTTTTGGTTTAGGAACCATCATATGATACACCTGGTAAGATAAAGATAAGATTTAATAATATAGTAAGATAGTGTAACAGCTGTTAACATTTTAATAATTGGAAATATTTTTTGTTTGTAATATTTGGACACATTCACATGGACACACATTTGAGATTTGTAGAAAATTATGAAATGAAAAATTTCAGATGAAAAATAAATACTTTCATGGTGTGGATTCAAATGGTTGACGATGCGTCCTATTTGTGCGTACAAGTATCACATCCCTTTAATAATATATAATAATATGGCATTATATATACTACTTTTGCAATATATTATAATGTTATAATATTATTGTCATGTTTTTAAAATATTCTTAAGTTTTAATATAATCTGCATGCCTTGTAGTGTGACCAAATTTTTTAATTAGGTCAATAGGTCCTTCTCCTCGTCCTCTTATTAACCGTTGGAAGACCTGTTCACAAATAAAATTAGGGTTGATGGTGTTGAATAATTTGTAATTGTTTGATATTATTATATGATTATAATAATGATTAGGAATGTGCACTAATTACCGGATGCAACTGTCCATTCCTTTTGGTTTTTAAATTCAAATAAAAAAGGTGCAACAGTGACGTTGCCTTTTCCTTTGAAATTGAAGAGATGCAGTTTATGCTTTGAACGGATAGTTTGCTTTTGGTTTTGAAAAGATGTTTTAGAAATCATTTTGTAATTAAAAGGAATTTAAATATCTTTATGAATAGGTGCTATATTTATCTCCTTTTTACATAGAAAATTTCAGAACAATTATTAAGAAAGTAATATTTCACGTCAAAACCTACCAAAGATTTTATTATTTGTATCCAATTTTCTAACAGATGGCTTGTTCTTCACATATACCACTTTTCTGCCCAAGGTGGGTATCAAAGCACGCACCATCTGATGAAGCTTGTGGAATGCAAGCTGACTCACATGAGCCCTTGCACCTCACACCATAGCTGTAGATCAGGCCACACCTTGTGGAATTGCGCCAGATCCAAGCATTCAGGGATGTGAGATCCTATTTTTACGGGGTTAATTTGTGCTCTCTAACAGTACTGCGTGCGTCACATTTTTTTTTTCCTTCATTATTTATCCATTTTTGCCATAATATATTGGTTACACGCATGTGTCCCTTATGCATGAGCCACGCACCCTCGACCTCTGTAAGCATAAATATAGAGTGAAGTCTCTCACATGGATTAGACTGGTCTAAAAATGAGTCCTTTGAAAAGTAACAGGTCGAGTTCAAACTCAATATTTATGACTCAAGTAACTTGGCCCTATCCTAACTTTTCCATCCCTAGTCATGTGAGAGCTTTTTCAATCCTTTTTTTCTTTTTTTAATTCTAGGGAGCTCCTAATGGAGCTAAAGGGGAAATGAAAAAGAATAAGCAAATTGAGATAGAACCCTAACTCAATATTGATAAGTCCTTAGTCACTTAAACCAAGAGTGATGCCATATAAGCTACAGCCCGTTAGCATTTCAATCATAACTTATGCTTTGGCAGATGCCAAAATATAGAGCATGTTTGAGTGAACTGCCAGATTATACTTCTTCCACTAATAGCATATTTGTATAATTGCTTTTTTTTTTTATATATAATTGCTTATTTGAAAATAAGCTTATGTTCGGATACTTGAGCTGAAAAGTGGTTTTAAGTTAATTTATGATATTTGGATTGTCAAAAAATAATAACTCTTTAGTGATAAATGATTAAAAATAAAAACAGCTTTTTTTTTAATAGAACAATATTTTTTCCCTAGTATCCAAACGTGCACACAAACTAGTAATTCTTCTCAACTTCTTGTTTCCCTATTTTTATTTCAAATTATTCGTTTATTTAATTCAATCATAGTTAAATGAATTTTCGTCCTCTTTTTCTAACAAAAGGTAACCATTTTTCTTATATTCTCTTGGCTAATTCTACTATGCAATAGATGAATAGATGAAGTATGGTCCATAGTACACTATTTGAAAGAAAAAAAAATAAAATTGGTCCATTGTTACTAGCTCAACCAGAGATAGAGAAGGGAGGTATATTTAAGTTAGATGAACCTGTCTCACCCATTTTCATGTTATGGTATTCATAGGGATGGGAGAGATATATGCCATAAATGTGAGATATCTATCAATGCAAATATAACGGAGAGATTATGGTCAAATTGAGAAGGGAGATTTTTCCCATGCGTGTGAGGAAGGCCCAAATCAAGTCAATACGAATTTTAATGGATCACAAATCCCCCAACCTCGAGCTCTAAAGTGCGAAGAGGGTTCAGGTAGTTTTTTTTTATGTCAATGCAGGGATTTAATCAGCCAGAGCTATTCAAGGAAACGGGCAGATGGACATCAGGTGGACGGGAGACCCAAACGGATCACAAACCCCTTTTTGGAATGCAATGCAGGACAGAAAGAAATCAATAAAAAGAAAGCAAATCGTTTTTTTTTCAGTATACAGAACAAAATAAATTTCCATAATTAACTAAAATAAACTAAGCCTATTTAATTCTTAAAATTATTCTGCCCAAACATGCTCAACGCTTTGTTTTTTTTTTTTTCAATACGACTCCCGACTGTCCAATTTGGCCCTCCAGTCATACGAGTTACGTCCAAATTGGTAGCAGAGGCAAAGTCAAATGAGAATATGACTATTAGGTATGTTAACACCATAGAATATTAGATATATTGATTTATGAATGTACTAACAAAGTCAAATTGACATTTATTATGAAATAGATGGAGAATCATTAACAAAGAAACTACTACTACAATACAACCATTTAACAAGGCCATTAGGTAAAACAATATGGCAAGTTTCTCGGAAAAAAAAAAAAGGGAAAGAGGGTATGAGAATGCAGTCTCTGACTAATCTTGTCCAGACACAGCAAGCCAGCAAACCGAACGTTCATGAATTTCACTCCATATAATCGACATTTCAACGGACAGAAAATATACATTCACAGCGCATATATTTCGCACCAACAAGATTTATTTTATATTTTGCATCACTTATCTAAGCAGCCCATAAAACTCGTTGGAGCTCCACAAAACAGGGCCATCAGATTGCGTAGTGCATACAAACCACAGAAAACGACTTATAATTGAAAAGGGCTTACATAGAATAAATATTTATGAACAACATGATGCAGCTCTGGATCCTTCTGCAGGTCTATCAACAAGAACCATCCCCGCTGGGTTTTGTGCTGGTTGTGCCCTCGGTAACCTCTTGGCTGTGTATACAAAAGCAATTATAAGTCATGCAGCTTATCCAAGTTCAGCAATTAATAGCATAAAAGAAAACGCAATTGAGATCCAAATCCTCTCTGGACTGAATTGACTGATGTTTTTCCTTTCTTTGATTTATTTAATTATATCCTAATGCAATGCAACTAAGAAATAAAGGGAGAGGAGAAAACAAAGCATTATTAATCATCCTCATCAAGCAGCCTGAAACACAACTAATAACAAGGAAAGGGCTCGCACCTATTTCATAAAATACATCATTAACATTGGCGGCAGTTTTGGCAGAGGTCTCCATGAAAAACAAACCATTTTCCTCAGCATAAACACGTGCTTCCTGCATTGCCCATGAGTCACAACTGATAAATTGTAGTTCCAATAAATGTCACATGCAAGCTATCAATCATAGAAGGAGGATCCAACCATGCTTTAACAGTAAATTATACATCACAGAATCTTTTCTGTTGAAACTTGTATTTAGGACAGTTAGCATAGTCAAGCTATCCGATGCACAAGCTAAAGACAGAATCACTGCAGGTAAACCTTTAAAGTCAAGTTTATTTAATTTTCACTTTGAAAAGAGGAATTACCATTAAAAAAAAAAATTGTTGGAGAGAGGAAACAATGCTGCAATGTAAAACTAACAATGTGTTCGGGTATAAAAAAATCAAGCTTCTAATGCTGCAATTAGTGGATAAGTGCAGTAACTTAAAGATGTTCAAAACAGTTAACACATGTACTAAAAAACAATGTCCCAATCAGACTTGTACATGTTATTGCCTATATAAAGAATTCAAGTATCTGACAACCCAAACACACCATATCCTTTTTGGAGTTTCAAGATGCCAGTTACAGTAGAAACTGAGTTAACATCAAATACTACCAAAAAAAGCCATAAACACAGAAGTAATCAAATTTATATCTCAATTCAACCATAATTTTGCTTTTCAAGTTTTGATAGGAAAAATAATGCTGAGAGTTGCACCAAATAGACAATACTGTTATGATGCTTGATCACTAGCACAGGAAAACTGAAAAGGCAAGGACACTTACTTCAGCTGTCACTTTCCGCTTATCTTCCAAGTCAGATTTGTTACCAGCCAGAGCCATTACCATGTTAGGATTCCCTGCAACACCACCAAAATGAGAGCATTATTCCATAATTTAATGATGTAACTGCAGATACCACAAACCCTGCATTACTAGAAGTAGGGAAATCAAAAGTGGACCAAGTTTGATATAATACTTTAAAGCAAACCCTCTACTGTTATTTCTCTCAATGCAGGCTGTACCTATTATTTCTTTATCCAGGATGTAGATCAGTGAGAGCCAAATCCTTCTGGTAATATGTATAGAAACATATAGCTAACATTTATAACACACCATTAAATAACATAAGTAAGTTGTCCCTGAAAATGCAAACTGTACCTTCCTAACTGTTCAGAGTTCTACCATGCATCAATCATTCTCACATTGTTATGTGTTATCGAGCCATGTCAATGCACTTCCATGATTATATTATTAGGAATGAATTAGAGTTTCATTTAACAATTAATGGAAGTTCTAAAGGTTGTTATAAAACAGAAAAACAAATTTTACAAAAGGAATATTGAAGTATGTGGTCAAGATTGCTTTATAAAATAGATTCTATCCAAAAGTTGGTAAAAGCCTAATAAATGGCTTGATTTTCTTTTTACAATATATAAATTTTACTTCCCTACTTAGAAAACAGAAGTAGAAGAAAACTTCAGAACCAATCAGTGAATACCTTGCTTCTGAAGCTCTTGCACCCACTTCTTAGCTCTTGCAAATGAATCCTGTGAATGAAAAGATATAAGTAAACCCATAAAACCTTGTAAGCGGAAATAATTAATGTATTAAAAGCATAGGACCATGGCCCTATAAAGGCAAATGAATATAAACTGAAAGGAGAGAACCGAGCTAGCAGGTTTGATCTGCTCTTCTTCATTATACCATTTATCAAAATTTTGCACCCTAATGGTTCAACATTCCACAATACAAACTCAATCTACTATATAATTTGCTAAATTCGTAAAGCACTGGATGAATTCTTGTACATAATTTCTTCCTAACATTCATCACTTTCACGAAGAGATAGCATGCACTCATCCTTGAGTATAAATAAGAATGAGGACTATTTTGGAATGTCTTGTGAAAGTAGGTAGAAAGGGACAATCAGGTTTTTCATGATAGGGAGTATATACATTAACAGCTAAAGAGAAATGTCTTGCAATAAATATTGTTGGATTTCAGACAAGAATTGGAATTCCTAACTTTTGGGACGGGACATGCTAACTCAGTCTGAATTTTGTGTCTTCATTCCACTCTAAATTAAACTCCAGGGCCAAAGTGTAGTAATAAATGTAGTAAACAATGCACTATCACAATCACATAACTCCAAACAACAAAGTTCAACCTCAACATAAGATTTACAATTCCCATTGTGATTTTGAGGCTTGTCAAGAAGTGCAAACACAAACAGGCTGCAAATTTTTTTCAATGGCCCATACCTTCCCCCTCATCATGTTACATATTTTCATGTCAATATAATTATTAAAAAAAAAAACAAAAGAAAAAAAGAATCAAGTTACATGTCAGATAACAGATAAAAAAAGGGTGGCCCAGACGCAAGAGACTCCCATCAGGTTGTGCGCAACCTTACCCCCACTTTATGGAGAGGTTGTTTGTAGGATTTGAACCCTTCAAGTCACAAGATAGCAGCCTTACCATTGCGTCGAGGTTCACCCTCTTTCATGTCATGAAACAGATAATCAAATTATAATATTATCAATCCAAATAGTTAATTAGAAATACTCAGACTCAAAGTCAAAGTGTAAGAATCTTACTGTGCTAGTAATGTCATAGACAATGACAGCAGCAGCAGCACCTCTGTAGTACATGGGAGCCAAACTATGATATCTCTCTTGTCCAGCTGTGTCCCAAATCTCAAATTTCACTGTGGCATCATTTACTGCCAATGTCTGTGAAAAGAATGCTGCCCCTATTGTTGATTCCTGTGTCCACAATAAACCAAATAAATTCAGCAACATAATCTCCACATGCATGCCTAAATGTTTGAAGGTTTTGGCCATAAATAACAACTCCAAGGAAAAATTCTTAGGCAGTCCCAAAGCAAGTAAAAGTTAGTACTCTGTTCCATTAAATGCTCAACACTTCAGCAATTGTATTAAAAATGTGATTATAGGGAGAGACAATGATAACCATCAAAGTTGAAGTATGAAGCATTAGATGTTCAGGATACATGGGCAAAGCAAAAGCAAGTAAAAGTTAGTACTTTGTTCCATTAAATGCTCAACACTTCAGCAATTGTATTAAAAAATGTGATTATAGGGAGAGACAATGATAACCATCAAAGTTGAAGTATGAAGCATTAGATGTTCAGGGTACATGGGCAAAGAAAGAAAAAGGGGATCAGTACTAGTACCCAAGGTGAGTTTTTAGACATAAATTTGTCGTTTATTATATATTGGGTTTTTAGAGGGTGAGCCTCACACAACAGTAAGGTTGCTACCTTGTGACCTGAAGGTCATAGGTTTAAATCCTAGAAACAGCTTCTCCATAAGTGAGGGTAAGGCTTAATACATCTACTTCCCTAGACACCACCTGGTGAAAGCCTCATGCACGGGCTGCGCTTTTATTATATATTGGGTTTTAAAGATACTGGTTAAGGTTTCCATAATAAGTTTAAAAGTTTTCTGACAGACCACACACTTTGAAAACTCAACAATCACACTTTTCAATGGGACAATTGCCATTTGAAACAATAATCAGTGCCCTAACAAAGACCCTTATATATTTAATGAACTTCATTCTGAAATCCGCATCCAATAAAAGTTTGACAATTAGGTACAGCAATTTCCTATATTAACTAAAATTTCTTATGTACTACTACCTCCATTCTCTAATAAGTGTCCATTTTCACTTATGCACACATATTAAGAGAATGATTGAATGAACTTATAGTTAGATAAATTTAAGAATATTTTACAACACTACCCTTATCATCTCCTACTTTAACACTCTCATATTTAATCTATCAACCAACTCTCTCTCTCATCAGGGTATATGGAAAAAGAATAATTAATGTTGTCTAGAATCTTAAATGGACAAATAATAGTAGAAAAATAAAATTTTGTAAATGGACACTTTTTAGAGAATGGAGGGAGCAGTGCAAGAGTTACAAAATTTATTAACTCAGTCCACCAAAAAACCTAACTCATGGACAGCATATATAAACCACATACGCCGTTGATTAAATTTAAAACACTATATATTAAAAATCTAAAATTCAAATCAACTCTAAACAGTTAAGAATTTTACTCCTAGACATTTTAAACTCCAAGCAACAATTTACTGTCACTACCTTCCTATTTCCTACCCTGATTAAAGTGGGAAACCTTTGTCAAACTACGCTGAACCTTTTGTTATCAGCTGGGGAAAAAAAAGAACTCTTATACTATCCATCATATTCACATCAGAAAGGTTTTTAGAAACACTAATAATCAGTCAATAGCAACAAAGCCAACAAAAAATAGATAAATAAATAAATAAACCTCGTCCCCATCTCAGAATAAATTCCAATAGATTAATAAATAAATCATGCATGAAGCTAAATTCAAGACGTGACAACACTTCTACTAACTACTACACGATGTAAATTCTCTGAATGTTTCCGTTACTCTTGAAAAAAAAAAAGACAATCCAAGGCAAAAAAAAAATTCAGTGGACTTTTGAATTTCGCGAACGTAACCTGAAATTCAAGGAATTGACCCTTGACAAAGCGCAAAACGAGGCTGGATTTTCCGGCACCCATGTCGCCAAGGAGAACCTGAAATTCAACAAAAAAACACAAAGAAGGGGAAAAAAAAAGAAATTAGGTTATTATGAGATGAAATCGGAATAGAAGAAGGGAAAAAGGGAATCGGAAAAAGAGAGAGACCAATTTGGCGTTGAGATTGTTGTGTCCGATCGTAGCCATGGGAAGCGAATTGGACCGATCGGAAGCGAAGAGAGAGAGAGAGAGAGTAGAACAGAGCAAACGGAAAGGAGAGAAGCTTCCAGAAGAGATAGAAATCGACAGAAAGAGAAAGAGGAGAAGAAGACGATGATGAAGATGAAGAAGAAGCCAACGAAGCAATGAGAGTCGTCGTGTGTCTCTCTCTGAATTTTTATTGCTTTTTTGCTTGCCGTGATGGTTGTTTGCGTGTAAACGCGCTTCTTTATTTTATATGTTTTTGTGAAAAAAATAATAATAATCGAGAGAGTAAATTATGGACAATATGAGAGAATAGTCTTTTTAAGGTGTTAAAAAAGGAAAGTTTGTATAGAAAAAATATATTTTTACCAGTTTTCAATGTATTAAATATATCAAAACTAATAATGAAGTTTAGTGTAATGGGTAGCTAGCTAATTTTTTTTAAGTATCTAGTTAAAGATTTGAATCTTAATAGTATATATGGCAAAGCTTGTAGTAAAGATTTATCCTTTAGGGTATGCTTGGATTGATAAAGTTGAGTGGAGCGAAGTGAAATAGAATGGAGTGAAGTCGAATAATTACTTTGCTCCATTGTTGGGTATTTTCCATTTCATCTAATTTCCCATTGAGGAAAGAAGTGAGAAGAATTAATAAAATTGGATGAATGAAATCGATTCATCTCCACTTCATTTTATCTAGGTTTGGTAAATCTAAACAATAGAACAAGTTAAAATACCACTCAGCTTTGCTATGCTTCACCCAATTCCATCAATCCAAATATACCTTTAGAGGAGCTCCCATATTAGAACTTTTTAAATTTTCTATCTTTTGTATTCTTAACCATTGCACTACCAATATTGGTTAACAAGACCTTATTATTGATAGGCTCAAAGTATAATACATTGAGCGTCTCAAACGAGCTATTTACAATCAAAGGATGAGAAGTAAATATCCCTAGTCCTCAGTAGAAGTCATTTTTGGGTTTTTCCTTTTATCCTAGGTTGTGTTACTTATTAATTATTTTATATATGTTTTATCTCTTTGTTTAATTGGAGAGAAAATGAATGGAGGTGAGTTTATTTAACTATATAGTTGGAGAAAGAATAAATAGAAGTTAAGTAAGAGAATAATATTTGTGTCCTTTATTTTTATTTTTAGAAAACTAATAAAATTTAATTATTATCTTAATTAATTCTTCTGTGTAATCCAAAAACGATTTAAATTGAAGAATGGATGGAGTAGTTATTTAGACACATAAGAAATTCTGATGTGGTAATGCATGGCCACGTGTTATTGCTAGTTGCTTTGTTCTTCTTTCTTATTTTTATTTTTGCTCTTTTAGTACTGCAATTCTTTTTTTCAGCTTATTGGTGGTTTGACAATTTCTTTTGGGTCGGGGTGGCTTGACTTTGACTAGCAGATTCCAACTTAGATTTTTCTTTTTCCGTACATAGATTCCAACTTAGTTTACTTCATGAAACACATGACCAAATAAATGATGACACAACAAAATTGAACCCTTCCATTCAACCAACTAAATTAGATGCAGAATTTACCGTGTTGAAGCAGTTTTTTTTTTTAAAAAAAATTATATATACTTTGAAATTTAAAAATTTATATTTTAAAATAAAAAATAAGATATTAAAAATATTTATTACTTACACAAAAAGGTGCGATGAAATAAATTTCTTATAAACTTCATAGCTTTTTAATTTTTATGGGAACATGTACTGATATTTAGTTCACGTAATACTATAACTTCTGATCATATATTGTAAATTAATTGTAATTTTATTGCTATAAGTCGCAACATTTTTAAAAACGTTAGTGTATTACTTTCTTTTTTAATTTTTAAGAGTAGTATTGCAATAGGCATCACTAAATTTTGGATGGAACATGATTTACAATGGAGTCTAATGACGTTTAATTAGTGTATGAATGTTTTGAAAATAAAACGACTTAACCACTATAATTTTATGTGTAATTTATCGCTATTATAATTATAATTAAGTGACATTTTGGTAAACTGATCCTTTGACTTCTCTATTCTGTTATGTAGGAAGGATTATACAAAAGCAATGGAGTTGGGATGATACCTACTCACATCCCTCTGTAATTAATCAGGTTTAATTTTTAATAAAACTTTGTTAGGTTTAAGGTTCGAATCCTATAAAAATTGACAAAATTATGTCATATCTCAAATATATATAACTTTATGATCAGGTCTACTTCCTTTCACAACTCATTTCGTTTTGTTCATAACTAATCCTGTATCTTATTCTCAAATGGGCTTCAATTTTCTGTAAGCTCAACCAACTTTGAAAAGAGAACAAAGAATAATAAGTCCTGAAAAGGATAAACCACCATCAAGCTCTGGAATCATATCATCACAAAGATTTTGAAATATTATTTTCTTAAGAAACAAATTTCACTGTCTGACATGATAATAAGCCTTTTCTGGTTAACAAATACTGATTATCTTAGGTACTTGGAAATAAATAGCTCTTTCTTAGTAACTTTTCTTTGGCCCTAGTTATGTGATTTTGTATATTTAAGGGTGTGTTCAATCGATACTAAGAATGCCGGTCCAAGTGGAAAGGGTTTGGGTTCCTTGAACATGAGGTCATGAATTCGAATCCCAAAATTTATGTGTATAGCAAAAACACTATTAGAAGGGGTCCCTTAGACGTTAGAAGTATTCCTAAGAGATTAGTTAAAAAATGTGTGTTTGGTTTGGGAGTAAAGTGCTAAGAATGAGCTTAATTGCTCAAAATGGTTGCTTCCCATGCCGGATACTTACATGATATCATATTGGTACTTATTGGATATTATTTGGTACTTGTTAATCAACCATTGTAATAAGTAAATGTTACTTAAATACAAATTAGTCCTTATAAAACATTACATTTTATAATTAAATGAATTAAACTATCATTTTATCCTTTCAAATCTTGTATTTTTTTAGATATTTTTTCTTTAACATCTTAAACAAATAATTTATTTTATGATATAATTATTTTATTGGTTATGATTTTATATTTTTATATAATATATCCTCCTATACTCATACCTTATCATTTAGAAATTTTCATACCACGTACCTAGGACCAATACCGTGTCCATACTTATGCAACATAGCATAATTGCTTAAAACAAGAAACAGAAAAGGAAGTTGATTAAGGAAAATGGGCATTTTGCCTTAATGTTATAGTTGAACTTCAAGGTGCGATCCGATCAATGACTCATTCTTTTGAGCATTGAATCAGTGCTTTCAATGATAAAAAAAGAAGAAAAAGAGAAGATAAAAAAACAGAAACTATGCATTGGTTACATCCTTGAAATCTGTAGAGGTATAGTAGTTTCAAGCATTTCATGCCTAACAGAAACTAGAGGCAGGTTTTGCAAGTGGCCTAGTTTCTCTAAAAGATATCTTTGACAGTTTTCAGCAGCCATCACACCAGAGGAGTAAGCTCCATGTACAGATCCCTGGTGGTCATCCATGCAGACAGCTTCCCCACCAAAGAACAGATTACCCACAGGTGCTCGTAGCCTATCATACACGTCCTCCGGCTTCCCAACTAAATCATATGTGTAACAGCCAAGAGAGTTTGGATCCGATCCCCAACGCGACACGAGAAATTGTACCTGCAAAGGTTCAACAAAGCATAAATTCAGGCTCCTGCAGTAGGGTGTAGAGAATGTGAATGGATCCTCTAATGGGACGTGACTTGATCATGTGTGATCTTTCACCGTTTATTTTCTTATGTCGTGTTTTGTCTGAAGATCATACATGTCCAAGTCATGTGAAAATTTCACGTGAGAGGATCCATTCCCTCTAAAGAATAGATTAGTTCGTGAGATTTGAACTTACTGGCTCGGAGGCATCAGGAAACATCTTCTTGAGCTGTAGCATTGCAAAGTTTGCGGCCAACCGATCGGACAGCTTCTCAAGGTCGGAAGCAAACCTGCCAGCTGCCATATATACAAGAATTGGATGGCCTGTTGCTTTATGGAGATTGAGAAAATAACCACAGGCATAAGAGGTGGGTGCAACAATGCCCAGAAGTTCTACATTAGGCCAAAACACACTGTCAAATCTGAGGGCAATCTTATTCTCATTGCCCACACCAAGATCTGTGATTGCAGCAACCTTCCAATCAGGCAGTTTTGGTATAAATTCAATCAAATTCGCCTTTAGGATTCCAACAGGAACAGTTAAAATAACAGCATCAGCAACAAGGTTCCTGCCATCCTCAACCGTGACCATTACCTTATTGTAACCATTGGATATCTTTGTCACCCTACATGGTGAGGTTTCACAGATGGATCAGAGCCTTACACCATAAATCCTAATCACCAGAAAGAAGGTACAGCAGAAAAGAGGGACGTTTTTTTATTAGTTATTACTAACAGCAACAACAATAAATTCACAGTTCTATGGTTGGCAGGTTCAGGTTATAAATTGGATGCTACAACAAAGTCTTGGACTCAAGTTGCATGAGTTTGAATATGTAAGTCTGAAAATTGAAATAAAACTTGAAACAGTGTTTCTCATTGATGGCATACCATATCAATCTATAAAATTTTGATAGAAAATCGTATCAATCAATGAACTGTGCAGTACCAGCAAAGGCTTCGGATTCAATCATTTGTTGGTCCAAAGACAAGCCAGACATCCCTCCCCATATCTTCGAAAAAGCCAGCAAGATCAAGTGATATATAGGCTTTTAAGAATAACACATTTGTAATTAACAGAATATTTATTTTTAGCTTTTATATCAACATATTTATTTATCTTGGGCTTAATATTTTCCATGCTCCAAACATAGCATTAGTGAATCTGCAATAATTTTCAGCCAAGCATTGTTACTTGTACACAGTAAATGGACATGAAGAGTGACTTTCCAAGAGAGATAACTATGTACAAATAACATTTCACTTTTCTGCTTTTCTTCTCCATTCCTTTTTTCATAATAAATCATGAACAATGACCATGCAGATAAGTTTGTGTGATAAATTATGCTGGCATACCTGTGGTTCAAGCGTATATCAAGATCTTTTGCAAGAGCTTTTATAACAGGATCATATCCTTGCACCATGAGTCCATGACCACCAGTGAGGACATGTTCCTATAAGAAAATTAATCACAATAAAATTATAATGACTAATTTGAATCTAAACAATAGCAAGTTGGTCTTCTACATACAGATGGAATACAAACATTCCAAAACAGACATACCAAACCCTTATCTCAATTTCGTCAACTTCAACCAAAGGAATAACGCAATAAATCAAAGGTTTAGCAGTTAAGTCATCCTGCAGCCAATATAGTTAATATTGTTCGGCAAAGATTTCTTTATGGCAACAATCTAACAGAAGAGTGAGGTGTATAACACAGGATTTCATCAGTTATATCAACAACAATCTAACCAGGAACAGGTAGCAAATTGAGGTTTATTAATGAAATTAAGAGTATAGAAAACAGATGAATGATCTTTCAAGCAATACATGGCACTTGCCTGATCCCAAGTTTTCAGTGATATCATATCTGCGTCAGCAGCAAACCAAGCTTCCAATCTGCATATATACCATTGCAGCACTTCATGGGCAAGTCCTTGTTGCCTGCAGAAAACTTTGTCAGCCATAAGAATAGATTGAAACTTCAAGCCTCAGTGCATTATATTCTCTGACCAATCTCTTACCTTAATTCTGGATGCCTATTCAACACAACTGATATGGCTTGGTTAAATGACATGTCATCTGGATGCTCATCCCTCACTTTCCCTGTCTAGAGATATCAAGAAAAAGCAATTAGATTCCAGTTTAAGATGAACATAATTGTATTCATGATTAACAAAGCACCACAACCCATATCCTGTGACGATCTTACCTCTGCGAGAATCCTCTTAAAAGTTTCTCCAACTTCAACGACCAGCTGTTGAGGAACTTGATGACCATCGATATTATATAGCATACAACTGAAAAGACAGAGTAGTACAATTAAAAGAAGGTCAGATGTTTTACAGTTACTAGAAAATCACATAATATATGTATGCTTGATTTTCATGAGATGAGAGACAAAATGATCATAGAGTTGTCCATGCATAAAGAATAGGTAATGCCCGCAAAAACTTACATATTTGGCAAATTTATATCTAATCATGAAGAATTCAGTTAAAGTACTATTGCTCCTAATCCTAATTGCTGCATAGTAAACCTTCAAATGTATCAATCTTAACTGAATTGTAGAAACGTGAGGAATAAATATGAATATTACCTTTCCAAATCATGGTCATATAAGACAGAGTCATCACCACTAGTACGATATAATGTAAGCCCTAAACCACGGATCAGTGGAGCCAAAGGATTCTCATTGCAGACACCATGTAACCTGAAAAATAATCAAGTAGTAACTGATAAAAAATAAAAAGTAAGTTATCAAGTTCTGATTCATTTCACTGACAGTTCATCACATTTAAAGAATAAAACATGAAAAATTAATTAGTAAACAACTGGGGAAGGCTCATTTCACTTATCAGGATAAAAACGATCTCCTCACCGTTTCAAACATCTTTAAGGAATGTCTTCTAGCATATGCATATGCGCAAAGAAAATTCTCAGTATATGAAAGTGTATTTTCGCTTCTCTGAAAGAAACTAAATTGTTGAGAAGAACTTTTTAAATAAAAGCCAAGTCAATAAAGAAAAGAGGCAATGACCATATTATGTTTCTCACATGGTACTGAATTTTAAGCCTCATGAGTGTATGAAAAGAATTAAAAGACAAGACATAAGCCATAAGGTTGCATGGACCAAGCCAATCAATTATCAATCTGATGCTGATATTGAGTAGACAATTAGCTTGAAAAGACAGTAGACAATGGCACTAGATTGGCAAAATGAAAGCAATGTAAAAACAAAGAGAATAAAAAAAAAATTAGAAATAGAAAAGAAGAATATCATTGCTGTCATAAAAGAGCACCAAAGGTGTATCCCTGCTTTAAAATATAAAGAAAACCATAGGCAGAGAATGATAGGCTAGCTACCACAAGTTACTGTAGTAAGATTAAGTACTTAAAAAATAACACATCAAACTAATGAATGGCAAGATAGAAAACATGAATACAGTGCACAATTATGCAGGTGCTCTATGGTTTGGATTTGCTGCTGTCTATGGTTCCTTATAGGTGATGATACTAGAAAGTTGGTATGGTGCCTATTCTAAATTTGACGATATCTTTCACATTACACGGGTATCATTCCAAAGGTGTTGTTTTTTTGCTGCTTTTGTTTTCTGGAGCTAAGGATTAAGTAGCAGTGGTGTAACTATAGCTGCTACGGACCTCTTTATTCTGTAATGCTTTGTGCTCCTCCAGTTTGGGGTTTGAGCCTATTTGAAATTATCAAAAAAATATTGTCTTAGCAACAAAGACAGTTTTAATTAAAGAAACAGAACTTACCATGAGGCTCCCATGTCTACTGGACAACCAAATGAGTAATCAGTATGAATCCGGCCACCAAGCCTATTGCGCGACTCCAGTACAGTCACCTATCCGAATGATGAGAATAAGCCAAAGCAGAAAGCAAGAGAAAACTTTCCACTGACCTAATTAAAGAAAATAGAAAGAATAAATAAAGATGAAGTATAACAATAATGATATGAAACCTTAAAAGATGCATCACACAGACTACGAGCAGCAGCAAGCCCTGATATTCCAGCACCAATGACAATAACAGAAGGAAGAGGACTGCATTGCCTCTCGATGCATGAGGCAATAGTGCCTGGTCATTGGACACCAAAATCAGAAGGGGAAAAATCCTCATATATTAAGAGAATGAACTAAATAAACCATATAACGCAGTATTGCTCTCCTGTTTTTCAAAGAGATGAGAGAAGACATAAGAGGAAAAGGTCTTTTATACTTAATGAAAAAAAATAAACAGGAAAATCATCAATACAAGAATGGCATCCAATCCCATTCTATATCCACTTGAAATATCCCAGAAAGACACAACATTAAATTCCATGGGCAGGCCATGTAAACAATCACATTTCACTATGTATTAGCGAAGCCGAAGAAAACACTCCTTAAAGAACAAAGATCCTTGTGTTATGCTCCAACACAAAATCTGAATTGCTGACAAAACCACTTATTTCTCACAAGTCAAAATTTTACCCCGTCGAAAAGGATAAAACACTTTGGGCTAGAGGACAAGTTCCGGGAGTATTCATTCTCAGGCATGAATAAATGAATTAAGAAATGTCCCACAAACATTGTGCTGTCATAAATTTCTAGAGAAGAAACTATGTACAATATTTTGAAAAATGAGTTTAATTTCTTGCTTGTGAGAAAATTAAATTTTAGGAAAATATCATTTGAGACTCTTAACGTCCAAAACATATTATGTGGCTCCATCCATACGGAGACACTCAAACCTCTGTCTTTCAGCAATTTATGATCCCAGAACAAAATGAGGACAACAAAATAAAATGAGTGTCATTCCATATAGAGACAAATCTAGCATCAAAGCGAAAAACCTGCAATAACATTTGAAACATGGATCGTGGATAGTCTATTGAAGTGATGAAATTATAAACTTGGTGCATTAAGATTTAATACAGTTATCAATACAACAACTATCCTGCTGGACAATATACAGGCCTTGTACACAAAACAATTCTTCAAATAATTCAAATCTCACTATCTCCCTCAAAACAGAAATTTGAAGTTGAGGTAGAGACAGACCAAATGAAACAACTAGAATCATATGAAACAAATAATAGGATCATGAGCTGGGAATTCATTGCCTAAGGGCATGGTAACTGAAACTTGCTTGCGAGCTCTCTCATATAATTTATATTCTACCTAAATTAGAGAAAGGAGAGAAGAAACAGCATATGGGCAGTGGCCACACGAGAACATATGGAGAAGATTTATGAAATCTTCATTGTAAGCTTGTTAATATAAATCAATTAATCAAGTTCCACACCACTGATTTGAGAAAATTTTAAGAAAACATCAGTAAATACTCCATCATACCCTTGAACATAAACTACACAGAACACTGCATAGTGATGTGACAATCTATGGCAGATACTCTAGTCAAAAGCATTCATGCCAAGAAACTTATTTCTTAGTTTCTCTTTTAATGGTTCCCGCCTAAGCAATTGAATATTTCTACCTTGTAGCATGATTAAGACCTTAATTATTCTTAAACCATTTTTGGAGACAGGTCTCACAGCCAGAATTGCAATCACTATCATGACAATCATCAACAATTACTATTAATACACAACATTACTATATTAGCATATATTTGACAAATTCCTCAACATGAGAACTAGAGAAAGAAAAACTTAAAACTATCAACCAAATAATAAATATAAAAGTCAACACCCAAGAACTGCAGCTAAATTGTCACACAAGACACTCTCTGTGACTATTTGATATCAAATCCCAACCAAGTCACTTTTGGCTAAACTTCTTTAGCTTACCATCTCCCTACCAAGTCTCAAACCTTAGCTTTGCAACAAAAACATATAAAAAGTAAACAAAGGTTAAAACATGCAATTAATGAGCACAGGAAACCATAAACAATGTGCCTGTGCGGCTGTGCATATAAATTAAAGTACACAAAAGGAAAATACTTACCATCTATCAGATTGGTAGAGAAAACTCTTTTGGGTCCATTAAAGAAAAATCACAGCACTTGAAACAGGTAGGTAGGTGGTCAAAAGGGTATATTGAGATGAACCAATAGGATCAAAGGAGAAGGAAAGGGAAATGCCTTTAAGAGAGAGGGGTGTATATATATATATACACACACACACACACGCCCACAAACACACACAAAAGGTTGAGGAATTCAAGGGTAATTGGATTGAAGCTTAAAAGGGTGTATAGGAATCAAGAAATTGGAGACAAATTGGAATGAATGACAGAATATGAGGATGATGATGCCAGCAATGAAGCGGCTTTGATTGGAAGAGAAACAACGCGTATCAAACCAGCTCATAACTCATGTGATTGAAGCTGAAAATTTTCTATTTTAATGTAAAACAAGAAAAATAAATTATTAATAATCAAAGTGTGTTGTTGAATTTAATTGATTCTTCATCAAAGGGTGGCTTTAAGATTCCAGGATTCCAGAGTTGCGTGAATTGAAACAATGGCAAATTGGCAATGCCTGTGCTGTGTTGTGTCTTGTCTCTCTCTTTCTGTATTCCACAATGACACAACCATACGCGCTTTCTTTCTCTCTGTAAACCACACAGAGAGAGAGATCCAACGGCACTTTCTTGTAATGTGATGATGATAACAAGTAATAACAGATACCCGCCAAACAGTGTGTTACCGTGTTCATGTATTTATAGTGATGTAATGTAATGTAATAATTCATGCCCCCATTGTATTGCAGCGTGTCATGAACCAAATGAATAAAATACCATAAGAATAAGAATAAAATATTATAAGAATAAGAATAAAATAAAATGAATGGTCTCTGACGAGTTTGACAGAGACAGTAACCTAACAAATAGAAAAAAAATTATTTGTACTTACTATGTATAAATATTATCGACTCATCTTATTTATTATTGGATTAGATGTGATTTCACTGAATAGGTTTACACAATCAATGATGGATGAGATGTAGTGAATACGATATTCAATATATAGTGATATAAATAACATCACTAACAAAAATCAAGAGAATGCGCCCCAAAAATGTCAAAAAAAAAAACAAATATCAAGAGAAATTCCTATCTGTGAATCTCGCATTTGAGGCATGGAGAGATGATTTTTTTTTTTTAAAAAATGTTTTTCTCTCAAAATAACAAATGAAAATAGAAAATGAGTTTACTTTTGATGCATTCATCCAATAAAATCTCTCCATTTATATAAATTTTCAATTAGTGCAGATAAAAATTAACTGTATTTATTGATCTATTAACACATGATTAGATGATTGTGAAATATTTTTTTCATATGATCAGTGCATTAAAACTAAATTCATAAGAAATATGTTTCATTTTTCTTATGCTATTTTTTGGATGAAAGTATGTCTATTTGATTTCTATTTTTATTTTTTTGGGTTGTTGGTCTTTGAAATTTTGCAAAAAATAAATCATAAAAATGAAAAAATATATATAGTTTTGTTACTTTTATTATTTTTTATAAAATTATGAAACTATAAATACAAAAAATTGAAATTAAATAAATCAAAAATTTTATTTTTATTATTTTCTTCATCTAATTTTTAAAAAACGAAAATAGAAACCAAATAATATTCCATGTGCCATTCAATTTAAGACATAGTTTCTTTAAGAAGTATTGTACTAGGTTGTTCAAAAATGTTATTTTAACATAGAATTACATTTTTATTTATAAAATTGTCATTATCTTATGTGGATTACATTCAATTACACTGTTGTATCTCTTATTTGTTCTTTTCTTTTTTTCATTCGCGTATTATATATTGTCAATTATTTTTCTTCCATGGGACAAAACAAAAATAAGATGCAAACAAAAAATAGAGGTCAAATATTCTATAAGTCATTCACTTTAATGCAGATATAGTTCTGTTCAGGTTATATTGTGCTAATTTTGTTTAAAAAATGATATTTAGACATAAAAAATGAGTTTAAATTTTATATGTTGACAACATAAAAAAATTTTAATTATCATCTTATTTATATGACTTTTTAAGTAATAATTATGTGACTTGATCATTTTAATTAATATAGTAATACATAATTGAATTATAATATAAAAAATATCACTATACAGAAATTAAACTGTAAAAGCATTATATTTAAATTTAAAAATTACAATTATTTTATGTGGATTATATTCAATTGGACTGTTGCATCTCTTATTTGATCTGTTCTTTTATTCACGTGTTAAACTGTTCTATACTGTCAATTGTCAATTTCTCTTTCATGAGACAGAACAACTAACTCACATACGTACAAAAAATAAAATTATGATAATAGTGGGACACGTTTTGTCTTTCTTTAAAGCTGCACCAAAGTAATAGCCAAGAATTATCAGTTAGTCTTTAACATGGGCAGTGTTGTGTATTAATATACATACTTCTACTAAAAAATTGTAAGATATAGTAAGCAAATGTTATTGAGATTAATTTTAATATATGCAAAATTTTTAGATAGTTATCTACATGCAAAAGGCTGTGTTACTAAAAATGTTTGACTCCGATTATAATTATCTCAAAAGTCTTATAAAATATATGATATTTGATTATTGTCTCATATCAACTTGTAGGTTTATTAGGGTATAATATATAGAAAATATGAAATTCTATATCTATTATCTGAGTAATATGCTAATATGCGTGAACGAATTATAAACTTGTAGGTTTCTTTTTCTTCCACTTATTATAGGATTTTAGTGGTTCAATATATCAATAAATAACAATAGATTGAGAATAATAATAATAATAATAATAATAATAATATTATTATTATTATTATAATAGATTGAGAAATTAAAATTGCCTAAAAAAAGGTTGAAGATGATAAATCCCTAATTAGTTAAAGTAGAATCACCTGATACCATGATCTGAATAACAAGACGTGAGAAATTCAAATTATACGATTTTAGGAGAAATAGTTACCCTTATCCCACATATTAAATTTTCAATTTCATTAGTTATACAAACTGAAAGAACAATAAGGGTGTATTTCTCATTACCTGAATTTATGCATATATGGCATCCACATGACACTGGTACAACGAACATATATAGATCAATATCATTTTTCGCTTATGCACTTAGCACTAATTCAATCTAAATAACCTATGAAAGGAAAACTAAACTTTTACAACACTCCTAACCTATTTTGAATCAAAATGGAAAAAATCATTCCTAACATATTTCTTGTTTAATTTTACTGTAGCCTTTTAAAATATCATGAAGATGATTTAGTTTTCAGTTTCTCCAAGTTGAAAATTAGTACCTTGTGACCTACTCAACTACCCACCTTTTTACTAGCCTTTGGTTTTGTCATGTACCAACAACATGGGGGTACCAACCTGGAGAGGTGAACAAGTCCTAGCTAGCAATGTCACATGAAAAATCTTTGCTCTTGATTATGCTGATCCCACCATTGCAACAACCAGCTCTTAGCTCCAGTTCATCATGGCTGATTAGGCTTTGGATTTCTTTATTAAGGTACATTCACAGGCCTTTCTTTGGGCCCGATAAGTAGCATAAATGAATTGCATGGACTTATAATGATTATTATTATTATAGTAGAATTAGAAGTGACTAATTTTGGCCATACCACATGTATACCATGTTCATGTTCAATTATAATACCATATGTATTATGTTCTTTTGGAATACCATTATGTACAAGCAACCATATCTGGGTAAAGAAACAAATAGGGACTAACCCACAAATTAAACCAACCACCTCTTAATTACCAGATTACTAGCCCTGCCGCCGTGTTAGGTCAGATTTTAACTTCTGTGTATATAGGATATGAATAAAAGATGAAGGACCCAATTCCGTTTTTCATTTTAAAACAAGTTTTTTTTTTCTTTAATTGACAGGCAATAGATTAAGCTTTCGATGTACGATAAGAAAGAGGATGCTCTCAAGTTTATTTTTAACATGAGAGAGTCATGTATTTATCTTGATCCTTAATTGTGTTGGAAAAAAAAATTGATGATATGATGGAAGAGAGATATAAATAGTGCTGAGGATTTAAAATGATCATCTCATGTCAAAAATGACATGAGAGGATTTACTCTTTAAGATAAGACATTTGAATTGATCTTTTTTTTTAAAAAAATTGACCTCTTTCAATGATATTTCCTCTTTATACATAAATATCAAAATCGAATAAACCCACACGCTTAGAGACCTGAACCATTTAACATTATTGATTAAAGAACCAGTTTCTTCATATTCTCTCTTCATTATGGAACATTGTTCAAAGTATAATATAAGAATTTATGTTAACAATTAAAAAATATGTATATTAAAGTATAAAAAAATAGTTGGCCTAATAGTGATGGCACATGTGGTCAATTGTTTTCATATTATATGGACCACGTTATCTATGGTCATCTTTGTAACCATTTTTTCAACATTTGAAAAACGTTGGATTATTTTCCACTTATTTTTCTTTTAAACAAATACCTAAATATAGAGTTTAAAGCTTTTTTTGTCCTTTCTTTTTTGTCATTTTGTTTTGTTTCATAATAGCACAGTGATAAGTGTGTGAATAATATTTAGCCACATTTTTTGTGTATTTAGCCACATTCACCAAATGTGACTAGACGTTTTTTTTTTTTTTTGGAACCAGCCAAATAGAGTGGTAGGTTCTTTGTTTAATTTGTAGATATATTTTTAAATACAACCGGCTTGCACGTTTATTTTTAATATATTTTCTTTAAAAAAAAAACAAGGAACTTGCCTAATAGTGTGTTTTATTAGGTTCAATTAAACCTTATTCCTCTTCAAGAAAAAGCATGTTATCTATAAATCAAGCACAGGAGCATAAATTTCAGACTATGTCTGCTGTCTTCATAAAACTCTCCTAATAAGCTAGTTATACACTCTTCTTCAATAACTTCATCTTCCCTCTATCATACCTCCACCAATTAACTACTTTTGGTGATAATTTTTTAGTGTTGTTGGATAAGCAAATTTTTTTCAAATAAATATTAATGAATTTGTTTTGTAAGCATGAAATCTAATTTTAGTTAAAGGTTTTATGTCTAGGTTCACTCTAAATCTTGGGTCCTTGGTGCATATTTTCCTTCTTTTTTTTTTTAACTTTTATTTACATGTAACTAGACTTTTTGGCTAGGGTGAGGTGTTGTTCGTGGATGAATGATTTCTGAATTTCTTATAACTTTGATTTTTGGTTAAATGGATTAAAAGTATCCCCCTTGTTTTTATTGCAATTTTTTATGTGGCCTTTCACAAATTGATTTAGGGTTCTTATATGAAATAAAATTTGTATATGTTCTAGCCCTATAGAAGAACTTCATAATTTTCAAAGTTTAGGAATTTATCATAGATTATGTGGATTTTGGATTGGTATGATTTTGTTTAATCTCTCCTTTCACTAAAGCATGATTAAGCAATTGATATGTTTTCTGTGAGAGAAGGATAATTGGTTTCACCAAGGAATTGGGGATCAATTATATATGATCCTACTATTAATATGTAAACTCCGAACAAGTACATGAGGATTCAATTAATTTATAGAAAAATTAGGCAAACCCAACCCTAAGCTTCTTTTGAGCACTTGTTAAATTTAGTCTATGTTTTCTTTTATTTTTAGTTGCTATTGTTCTTGCTTTGAGTTTTAATTTTTAGGATTTTCTTTTATCTAAAACTTTGTCATTATCTAAATAGAAATTGATTTGGTGAACCTATTGCTTGATAACATCAATCCTCATAAGACGATACTCATGATTCTCCAATATTACTTCAATGAAGGATATTTACTAAAGAGTAGTTATCAAAACCATCATCCAATAACCTATTGACTTAACCTATAACTTCTTACTCGAACTCAATAACTCATTTTATAGTAGGGTTTTAACACAGAAAATTGTGATGTGCCATATTGTAACACCCTAATAATTAAGAATACACCTAGGTTGTATTGATTAATTACTAGACTTTACTCTTTGCTTCAGTTCTTTCATCATACTTTGAAAATACTTAGTGAAATTACAAGCCATTTTTTTTTAAACATAATTGAAAACGTGAGCTGCGCATAATGTGAACGATAATCGAAATAAAGCAGAAAACAAATAGACATATCATGAAGAAACACATCATATTGGCTCCATCATATGACATCCATAATTACATATCACATAGATATTTTACCTACCAACAAAATAAGACTAGGTGTAGGCAATCTAACAAAACATAAATAATATATGGATGGAAGGACATCCATTAATGGCACCTAGTAATAACACTCAGGGATAGGGATAGATATCTAAATATATGAGTGAAACTAGAGGATCAAGTTCATTACCGGTAAAGCCTCAATGTGATTCACGAACGCTTCCTTCGTTTTTGAAGACGAGATGGAAAGAAAAATAGAGGGAGTGAGAAACTTATAAAAAGAATCTCAGTAGGGTACTCACCTCATGATGCATTGTGTCATCATCATCGTCCCCAGGAACCTCGGGTTATTATGAAATAATGAGCATGCTAAGATTGATTTATTAAGTTTGAAAATATACTTTACCGAGGTTCGTCGGTTTTAATCATGCGTCTTATAATGCATCATAAACTTAGCATGTCATGTATATAATGAACTTTTCCTTTCATATATAATAACATAGTTATGCATAAAATCACATCATATTCCTCATCATCATTTCATAATACTATGCATAGCAGAACATCATATTTCTCATCATCATCTCATAAATACTATGCATAGTAGAACATCATATTCACATAATGCATTTACTTAGTTTCTTAGGTGACTTAAAGTTACTTTCATCATCATTTTCCTGGGCCACCCTATACTCCACCCTTTTGGGAGTAATCTAGGTTATGAGCTCATACCTTACTAGTCGTCACTAGCATATACTTATCCCTTTTGATAAGTTAAAATCCCAACTCTACCCTTTTGAGAGAAACTAGGGGGCAAGAATCACCTTTTCACCATCTATAGTCTGATGGGTCCAAAGGATCATTTCTCAGGATCACCCTTTCACCACCTATAGTCTGATGGGTCCAAAGGATCATTTCCTCATAAGTTTAAGTCACCATTAAGTCTTAGCATGTTATATCATAATCATCAAGATGCATGAACATTCTCATTGTTTAGCAACTATAACATGCAAGCCATGAAATCATTCAATAATATCAAATTCTAAGGCATTACTTCATCATATAACTGACATTCAAAGCATCAAAAGATGTCATCTAAAATTCTAGGAAAGCTTCTAAATAACGAACTCTAAATTGGGTAACCTTAAACTAATTACTTATGCATCTAAGGGATTTATTACCATCAATTATAAGCCTTAAGAACATTATTAGACTATATGGGGTAGCATAGACAGTAAGTTGTTAAGGTTTTACGTATGCTAGAAGTTATGTTTTTAACCCTTCTCGTTCCGCTTCCCTATGATGCTAAAATTAATTACTAAACCAATTATGAATCACTTATCTAAACATAATAAAATCTGGTTCTTAAGGTCACTAAAGGCCTGAAAGAATGCATAAATTTCATTCTCTAAAGTTCTAGAAATCTTGCTTTTGGTTTTTTAGGAAGCTAGTTTTATCTCTAACATGCATAGAATAAACCATAATTATCACAACTTCAAACATATTAAATCATCATCATTTATTGGTACTAATCTCATATCAGAAGCCGAATCATGAACCTCATATAATTGTATAAAATCACATTTTAAGTGAACATAAAATATTAGTTTCCGTAAATCCTTGCAAAGCTTTAAAACTCTTTTAGAAACTAATTCTTTTTGCTAAACTTGAAAGAATCTTCATAATTAAAATTCTCACTTAAGATAAAAGGAGCAAGTCTTGATCTTAAGAGATTTATGTGATATCTTAGAATCATAAACATGCTATGCAACCTCATTCTAATCTTATCATTATAAGGTGATAACTTGGAATTATAAACATGATATGCAAATCCATTTCTTTATCTTTAAGATTTAAGGTGATGACTTGAAAATTAAACATGATGCAAGAGCTTGAAATATAAACATGATGCAAGAACTTGGCGGCGGTCCGCACAAGACCAGTGGAGGAGAAGAGATCTTAAGAAGGGAGCGGCGGGACCGCACTGGACCTGAAGGGAGAAGAGAATTATTATTACATCTTTTTAAGCTCCAATCTCAAGACTTCTTAAAGAATCAATTCTTTAACTCCAATAATCTTATTTCTTTGCTTGTGATACTTGGGCAAGTCTTTGAGCTCTAGGATCTTTAGGTGATGACATAAAAATAAACATGTCATGCGTTGATTCTTTTAGCCATTATAAAATAAAGTGAGAGCATAAAATAAATATGAGATGCATCCTCTTTATTATCTTTGAAGATTAAGTGACAACTTGAAATATAAACATGAAATGCAAGCTTGGAAATTTAAACATGAGATATGCAAGTTCATTTATTCATTCTTGAGAATTTAGTGATGACATTAAAAGTAAACATGGTTATGCAAGGCATAAACTTAAACATGGATGCAAGTTCATTTTATTTCTTTACTAGAGCTCTTCCAAGACTTTAGAGAAATATAAATTCAACCCATATATATATCTTAGCAAGACAAAGTGAAAAATACATCTTTCAAGTTCTAAACTCAAGATCTTTATTTTTACATCATAAAAACATCGTTCTTTAAAGTTTTGCATCAAGTGGAATTTTCAAGCTTTAAAGGCCTAACTTGTGATGGATTTACAACCAACACTCAAGGTCCTCATCATCAAGCTATCATCATATTCCTTCTAGGCCATTTGGCCGAAATCATTAAAGAAAATAAGGATAGAAAACCGAAATTGTAAAGCTTAAACTAGTGAAACCTTCAAGTTTTAGAGGTCTAACTTGTGAAGGCTTTGCAACCAACACTCAAGAACCTCATCATCAAACCATGGTCTCATCATAATCAGGCCATCACGAAATGTTTTTAAAAGAAAAAACAAACAAATTGAAAGCTAAAGAAAACATGAAATCATCATTTTTGAGCTAGAAACATAACTTGTCATAGCATAAAATGAACTTAGAAACAACTCCCTACCTAATCTGATTTGAAGGAAAGGAAGAGAACTTGGTTTCTTGGAGTGAAATGAAAGAAAATATTCTTGAAAACTTGAAGAAAGAATTCAGCCAAGAGGAGGAGGAAATGAGGGATTTTGATGCTTCTAAAACTAGAATTGTGTAAATTATGATAAAGGCTTCTAACACCTCTTCAAGCATGCCTATTTATAGAGATTTTGAAGCTCATAAATGGACAAATGAAGGAGGAAAGCTGATGGATTTTCATGGGGAACAAAGGGAGGAAAATCATTCCTTGTTTAAGGCATGTTTTATGCCATGTTTTAGGGAATTTTTGGCATTTTGTTTTAGTGTATCTTTGGGCAATTATTCTGATGCATTATGGCATAATAATTTCATCCATTACAGCCCAAGGAGGAGAAATTTGTGTGTTCCATGTATTATTTAGGTGTAGGTAAGGTATTCATGCAATTTAGAGAATTTACGGTTAAGGGCTTAGGTGAATTAGTAAGCAATTTGAGTGTTTTAAGCAATTTTAGGTTCTAATCAATTTAAATAAATAATTTTGACTCTAGATTAATAATTAGAATTTAATAAGCTTTAATTTGAGCCTAATATTGCTTAGGTTTCTTAGAATCAAAAATCTCAAAATTTGTAAAACTGCACAAAGACGGGGCAAAAGTCATTTTACTTAAAAATTGCCCGAGACCCGAGCTTAACCAATGGTTAATCATGGCTTAAAAACACCTTTTAAAACATTTTAGTGAGGTTGGGTCATTCGGCACGCAATCGAGGTAAAACGCAAGGGCGTTTTGGTCATTTCGCGTCCAGCTCAAAATTAGGATTCTTCTCCTCTATTAACACTCATAACACAAACAATCCCTTATTAACATCAAACATCCCCTTGAGGATGGGTGGGGCCAATCCTCATTTTCTAAGTAAAATAACCAGGGGCATTTTGGTCATTTTATACGTAGAAATTGGGTTTGCAATACTTGCACGAATTGCTCCTAACTTCTCTTCTAACGTTATATTCCTTTATTAAGGATTGTTTGGTCTCAAATTTTATATAATATTTACCTACGGTAATTTGGTAATTCCTAATGACATAAAAATTTGGGCGTTACACATATCATTTGACATTTTGTTAGTTATAGCTTAACATTTAAAAAAGATAGAGTAACAAAAGGATTAAAACCAAATAGTTTTGAAATTGTTTGAATATTTAAAAAAAGAAGAAAAAGACTAGGTTTAAATATATTTTTAATTCTTGAAGAATAAGCAAATTTCAATTTTAGTCCCTAATTTATTTTTGTTTTGGTCCAACCATTTTTAAACATGTTTGGTTTTAATCCTTATTGTTAGTTCGTCTTTGTTAAGTGTTGACCTAATCAATGGAAGGTCATGCCATCTAATTTTGCATGACAACCATTAGCCTCACATTATATATCATAATCATATTATAAAATGAGTTATTGGATAAGGTAAAATGTGTTATTAAATTGATCTAATTGGTTATTAGGTAAGACTTTTAACACATAGGATTATGATAAGTCATAAAATTAATGACTACCATGAAGGATAGAATGATGTGATTTTTTATTAGTCAATTCAGCATTTAATATAAACGGACTAATAATAGAACTTAAATAAAACAATTTTAAAAATATTTAGACCAAAACAATAATCTTTTAGGGATCAAAACAAAAATTTACTCATTTTTATATAATAAAACGTATTTGACTATTTGAGCATTCTTTTAATAAAAGAAAAAAGGGAATATCAAGCTAGGGCAAGTTATTGGTTCAAAGGTTTAATGGTCCAAATTCAGCTGGTATTTAATCGAAATATAAATAACACTAATGATATATAATATAAATTATTAAACAATTTAAATGAATAATAAATATTTATTAGTTATTATTCTTTATCCCAACAATTAATTAACTATTTTTTGTTTGAGAAATTAATTAGTTTTTAACATAAGTAATTTTTTCTATATTGGTTTTTGTTAAGGCTAGTCATTATTGGTTTCCCATGACCCATCAACATGAAAATATGGACTATGGTTGGTTGGCCCCAAACCCATTATCCATAACAAAAAGGTGCCTACTGCCCTACGGTTGTTAGTCAATGTCTTCCCTCCAGTTGGCATTTAACCACATTTTATACACATTTAACCACATTTCAAAAATGTGGGTAATTGAAAAGAAAACATTGTTCCCTAAATAGAGTTTGAGGAACCCGAATTCTTAACCATATTTAACCACATTTTATGAATGTGGTTAAATGAAATTATGTGGCTAAATACAAACAATTTCTACCTCCTCTCAGTCTTTATCTCTCTTTCCATCCTCATTTCTCCCCTTCTTCTACACATCTCCTCCGACAGTGACACCATCCATCTATGACCTCTCCTCCTCGCCTCCCTCGGCTTCCTCCACCACCACTCGCCACCGTCACCACCCTCTCCTCTATGCCCCGCCTCCCATTCCCCCGCAACCTCTTCTCCGCCGATGCCGATGGCTCCATCTCCCTCTTCGACGCCGATGACTTCATCCACCTCAAGACCCTCCCTTCCACCCATCGCCACGCCGTGAACGACCTCGCCCTCCACCTCCGGAAGCTCACGCTCTCCGTTGGCCGCGCGAGTTCCTCATCATGGTCAACCTCGTCCATGGTCAGAGGAGCTTCTATTGCTGCCTTGGTAAGGAGGCTAGCCTCATGAGGTTCGACTCTCCACACGCGATTGTTCTTCGAATTCGATTGCCAGTTACAACTTACTTTGTACTTCGAAATATATAATAATTGTTGTAGATTACACAAGCTTCTTAATGTCAAAATTAAAGTGTTTGATTTGTTGGTTGGGGTTTGAAGTTTGATTATTTGAGTTGGGTTTGCTCACAAAATAGTAAGGATAGGGATAGCTGAGGCTGTGGAGGAGGGAGGCTGAGGCGGCAGGGGAGTAAGGTTGGAAGAAGAGAGGAGGACAAGGGCCGTTTAGCCACATTGGTTTTACATTTAACCACATTTTATAAATGTGGTTAAAAACAACTGCATCAATTGCATTGACCAATAACTATATGTGAGAATCCGCTTAACAAAAAACTAGTTTTGAAAATTACTAAGAGAATTGCAGCCACAACGCCATCTTCTCTCTTGGTATATGTTTTCTTCTCTTTGTTTTTGCGTCTACTCAATAGAGGGGGAGGTGGTGTCGTAGAGATAGGGAAATACGAAGGCAGGCGGCGTCGCATAGAGGAGAAGGACGCGGTGGCCTGGTATTGCGACGGCGGGATAGAGGCGCTAAGCTTCTTCCCTTTACAGTGATCGCTAGGTGTGCAAATGGTCTTTGGGAGAGAAGAAGACAAGTTGAAAAGTAAGAGGTGAGAACCCTAAATCCCTAATTCAATTTCAGACTTCCAGTATTTTCTATTTTGACATTTTTAGCTTTTTACCCATTATTTTTTGTTAAGGCTTACCTAAATGTTAGCATAGGCTTTTTTAACACAAAAAATGTCAAAAGAGCTAAATTGGCCCACCTCAAAAACTAGGCCAATCATTGATTTTTACGATTTTGATCGATATTGAGCTATCCAAGGAATTTGACTACCAACAAGGTAGCTAGATCTAGGTTAACCCAGTCAACAAACAGGTCTAGGTCTAGTCTAATTTTTCTTCCATGCTTTTAATTGAATTCAACATATGTGATGCACTTCAACCGAGGTGCTACAATGGAATTAGAGAATGTGTGTCATTGTTCAAGAGGTACCATGCATACTTATATACAAATGTTATTTTAGCCCTTAAAATGAATGTCTGATTGAAACATTGATTTTTTCACCATTAAATTTAATGAAAGTCTCTATTTATTCCATTTAACTTATCAAATAAAAAAAATGGATATCTTAATACAATTTGTAAGTGTTAAAATAACACTAATATAATTCTAATTAGTCATATTTTGAGAAGGGAAAAAAGAAAATGAAAAGATGACACTTTTTTTCAATATACACACTTTTATTGATAAACTCTGGTCCCTCCCCCTGTTTTACTTTGAATGTCCTTAATTACTGTCTTCAAAAAAAAAAAAAATCGAATTCTTTCATAAAAACATTATGATACAGCGCCTCCCAAAAACAAATAAAAAAAAACTGATTGTGATTTTGTGTATAACTTTGAAGAAAAATAAATCATACTTCACCGCACCAAAAAATATTGGTAAAAAGAAATTGTGTGAAAATAACTGTAAATTAAATTAAATTTATATAATTAAAAGGAAAATAGAGATTGGGTGAGCTTCTACATCTATTCCTCTAATATCTTGCGTTTTTTCTTTTAAATATATAGTTTCCCTCGAGAATTAATGAAAATAACTAAATCAACATCATATGATCGCAAATTACTACCTACCAAACTCTCAACTTTCTAATTGCTGAAAAAAAAAGAAAAAGAAACACTCTCAAATTTGATTCTTTTCAAACCAACAAAACAGCTTTATTAGAGATGGTGTTGGAACTGGTAGATCTATGAGGTGGGATAGGGGGCCTACTACCCATGAAGCTGTCACTGCCCCTTTTTGCACTCATCAGTGAAGAACAGGAACCCCTTGAATGTAACCTCTCTTAGAACCATGCCTTGATGATGAGATGGCATTATTAGTAGTGCACTTTGCATTGTGGCTCTCAGCACCCATTCCCCTCCACAGCTGCTGCAACACTTCAGCTTCTTCTTGTATGGGTTCTCTGGCTTTGCAAGATCCTCTAAGCTGCTCACTTTTGCTAATGAAGTGAAAGACTGTGCTTTCCCTTGGTAATACTTGGAAAGCCCCCTCCTAAAAAGGCATAAAAGACACAAACTTAAAAACAATTTTAGAATCAACAAAGGAAAACACAAAATGTTAAGACTATCTAATGCCTTTTGGTTTCGCAAGTATTCACCGAACACATTGATTAATCTCTTCTTATATTGTAGACCCATTAAAGGGTAAACACTATAAATTTTAAAGTTCTCCATTCCTACACTTCTCAATACTTTAAGCGAGCATGGGAGAAATAGTTCATGATATAATATTAAACTATGAATAACCCCAATACTTCATTAGTTCGAGTGGTTTGAAATTTATTTTCCTCATACAGATCTCGATTTTGAGTCTTACGAATAGAAAAAGCTAATACCAAGATAATTTTATTATTATTTAGTAAACCAATCTTAGCTCAAATTAAATTAATAGAGTCGGCCCTAATCAAACTAATACAAGTTCAATAAATTTCAGATACAGGCGATTTTAGAGAAACATATAGGTATATAACCAAATGATATAGACGTTCCTGTCACCTAAAATTTTAAATTGAAAATTAATTCTTAACACAAAATAAGCCAAGTCTATGTATTATACCTGCATTTAAGTTCAATAAACTCTTGCATAAAAAATATATATTAGATACAAAATTATTCAGATACATCAACTTAATAACTTAATCTTTTGAAAAAAGACATTTTAGGAGACCAAGACAACTACTTCAGTGAAGTTAGAGGAGAAAAAGAAGCTTACTTGATGGGAAGTTGTTGAAACAAAGTAGACATATCACTCAATGGGTCAGTTGCAAGGTCATCAGATGAGGAAGAAGAAGCAGCAGGAGATGTCACTTCCTCAAATGAATCAGATTCCAATGATGACTCATTTGAATTGCCAGAATCAAAAGAAGAGGAGGAAGAAGGAGCAACAAGATCAAACTCATGCACTTGTACATTTTTATCAGCTTCAACCATAATGTTTTTCAGCTGCTCCATCTCTAACAAACCCTGTTTTCCAGATAACAAAGAGAGTGTGAAAATGTACACACACTTTTCTCTTTTTTAAAGCTATGCTTTAAATGGAATCACTTGTGTTTGTTTTGCAGAAGAAGACTTGTTGGATGGTTTATATGCAAAGCTTTAAGATGTTGGGTTTGGATAAGATTAATTTACTCTTTCTTTATTTTATTATAATCTTCTTTTGATAGAAATAGTAAGATTCGGCTTTATCCAAATTTGATTTTTCTTGTCCCCCAACCTCAACACCCACCCTACGATCCATCTGCACCTAGTTACCTAACAAAATATAGCCCTTTGACATCAGTGCCATCACATAAAAAATCTTAAAATTTTAAATAGAATAAATTATAGTTTATTCTTATCTCAACCTTATATATGTGTATTAATATGTTTTATTGTGGAATTTAAAATAATATAATTTTATCTGAACTTTTAACATAAATTAATTTTTTTGCAAATTTCATATAAGTAAAATATCATAATTAAAAATGATAACTTAGCACTAGAAATAAAAGAATAAACAGGTTCGAAGTTCAAGGGTGAGCAGTGAGTGCGTGAAATGCGAAGTTGCGAGGAGTTTGGATAAGGTTGAAATCCTTCTTTTTTGTTTTGAAATCCTTCTGTAGTAGCACAAGTTGCTATCCATTTAAAAAAAATAGAAAAAAAAAACAACTTTTTAATGTACCCAAAAAAGCGCTTTCTTTGGTATATAAACGCAGCACTCAATGTGAGTCAGATCATGAACGAATGAATTCCGGATGTTCATATCCATTTTGCGGTTCTGATTTTTTTTTCTTTTTGATTGATAAATGATAAGTATTCTATAATTATTTTATTTTTATATACTAAATATTAAACACTTTTGTTAACTTTATAGCCACTAAGATAAATGTTTAACAAATAAATAACATTCAATGCCGGAAAAAAATGTGTATCAGAAATTCAAAAGAATAAGTGCAATCATAGTTTCGGTGCATGGACATGTATTTTTGGGGCATTGCGGCCCCATTTTCCGCCCTTTTCGCTTAGAATGTCTGCATGCCAGCTGACACGGCCTTCAACTCAATCGGATAATTCTCTCGCTTTTGGGCACTTGTGTGCAAATATCTCTTTTAAACAATTGGGAGAAAATTGCACTTTATATTTAAACTATATATTATATGAATTTTACCCTCTATACTTAAAAAAAATACAATTCTACCCTAAATTGTCTTGAATGTACAATTTGACCCTTTTATAAATTTTTGAATCAATTATTAATAAAAATATTACAAATTTAAAAAATTTTAGGATATTGAGTTGCATATTTTAAAATGTTCAAGGGATTAACTTGCACATGTTTCAAATTTTAGAGGTATAGTATATTTACTTTGATTAAAATATATATTTATAAAAATTCAAAGGGTAAATTTACATATTTTTAAAATTTAGGGGTTAAAGTGTAAATGGCCTATAATTTAAGAGTGTAAATTACCATTTTTCCTATTATTTATTTGATCATATCCGAACACTCCATAATTCTATACATAAATATGAAGAAAAAAATATTTTAAAAAAGCAATATATTCGGATAGAGTTGTATTATTTATACATAATATATATAAGATATATACCATCTTGATTGATATTATGGTAGATAAAATATAAATCGACACACTATTCCATACATATATTATGTACAAATAATATATATTTTTTCCCAAATAACAATTAGTGGTGATTCATTTACTCCAAAAAATAATTCTCGATATATTAAGCAATTTTTTTATGTACATTAAATTCTTTTGATCCAATTGTTAATCAAAATTATCACTAAATAAATTAAGTATATAAAATTTTGTAATATTTCAACATAATTTGATATATAACATATTTTAAAAAATATTAATTATTGAATTACATAAATATTAATATCATTTTTCTTAAATTTGGTAATCATCATAATAATATTAAATGATTCAATGATAAAATTAATAAATTTGAATAATGTTAAAAGTTATTTAACAGAGTAAATTCATTATTTCTGTAATAATATATTTTTTATGAAATTATTTTTTAAAATATATAAAGAATATATTATGGCTGCATAATAAAAAAAAAAATTTTGGGATTGGCATACTCAATTTTTTCTTTTTTTTTTTGGGTGAGACATAATCAAACTTTTGATTTAACAACTTGGAATATCCAATGATCGACGTCCCCTTTGTATTGGCAAAGTTTTAATGGCCAACTAATAACTATTAATCCCCTCACGTCTGGTAAATCCATTTAAAAGGGTAGCTACTCTAGTCTCTGGGAAAAAAAATCCACCCCTGTATCTGAGCTTTGAGTTTGACCACCAGCCTACTCGGCTTACCTCTCCTATTCAGCTTAAAATCATTAAAGAAATTAAAATTAAAATAATATGAAAAAAGTTTAGTTTTAGTTTTTTTAAGGCATCTTGTTGTAAATAATTTAAAGGAAAAGTTACATAAACCTCTCTTTAAATCATTACAATAAGTATATCTTTGTTTTGCAAAACTATTACCAAATCTCTTATTAAAGTTTACTAAAGATTACATTGACCTCCCATGTAAATACTAATTGGTTAATTTAAGAAACAAAAAAAGTAATATGAGAATTAATAATGATAGAATTTTAATATTTTGATACTATTTAACACATTAATTAAATAAAATACTTTTTTGTCATATAAAATGAAATATAATTATAATTTATAAAAAGAGGTATTTTAATTAATATGCATGTCAAATATTATCAAAATGTAATAATTTTGTCATTAATATATATCAAAATGTAATAATTTTGTATTAATATATATCACATGTTATTTTTTTTCCACTTAAACTAATGAGTTTATTTATAGGAGAGATCAATGTAATTTTTGTAAATCTCATGGGAAGTCAGTAATAGTTTTCCAAAATAAAAAGGTGTCAAATATAATTAAATTAAATCTCAGGATAGGTAAATGTAAATTATTCTAATTTAAAGGGTTGATTCATTGTATTTTATTTTTCAAACATGTTAAGAATAGATTGAATTTATCTAATTTTTAATAATTTTACTTCCTTATTCTTACTTAGAATAATATGATTTCTCCCAAAAAAAAAAAAAAGAAGAAGAATATGATTTCTTTCTTGATAAGAAATGGAAAATAGATAAATTACCCAAACAAATATGGTTAAAGACCATCAAAATATTCGAACAATTAAAATCAAATCAGACTGGTACAGTTCATTTTTAGCGCGACCAACCTACTTAACTTTGATAAATGTACACAACTAAACTAATACAAATTTAAATTCAGATTATTTATTATTATAATCGGTATTGTTACAAAGCTAAGTAATGTTTTATAGTTTTAAAATTAAAAAATACTGTATTTAATAGACCAAATTTAATTCCCAAATTTTGTGATTTAGTACATTCTAACAGTGTAAAATAATTTCACACTATTACCCAATAAAATTTCAATAAAATGACCATCATGATTTATTATTTACTATTATTTTAGAGATTGTATGAAGATTTAAACTTTATATTTTGTCAATGTTTTGTCATGACTCATGGCCGGCTGCACTTCATAAACTTATAATGGTTTGAATGGCTCTACTTTAATTATATGAATGGCTCTACTTTAAACTTATATGTAATTTCAACACCAACAACTCACTAAATCTTTTAAATTGTTTTTAGTTCTAAAATTAAAATAATTAAGCACATGTAAAAGACTTTTTGATCTTTATATTTGCTTTATGTTTTTAATATTTTACTATTTTACTATTTTAATTTTCAAAAAGAGTGTTATTTGTCCATATAATTTGATGTCAATTTCCCATCACCGATTTGATGTAAATTCTTCTTATAGGTTGAGTTGAACAATTTCTTTTTATCAGCCATATCAGTTCCTTAGTTTTGAGGGAAAAAATTGCAAGTGTTAAAAAACCAACTCAAACAGTTGGTGTGTATGACTACATGCTCTCTGCCTTTAATTGTTTGGTAGAGATCAATGTGATATAATTATTTTATTTAAAACTGGCCTTGCCTAAGTTAATTTTGGAGACAAATCAATGTTGTTCAACTTCTATAAATGAGGTGTTTACCGGAGTGCAAAGGACTCGGATCATTTCTTAAGTATTAGGTCTTGATTTAATTTTTACATTCATATATACAGAAGAAATATATTATTAGAAAGAATTTCTGCTTAAACGTCTGACCAAATCTCTCACTGATTGGGTGAAGGAACTTCTAGCATTATCTAAGCTGTACAAGAAGAGTCATCAATCATCATTGAGCAATGAGCAACATCCACTAGGCCTTGAACTTTCGTCCACAAAACGTTGGCCAACACTTGCCGTATCTACGCAGGAGATTGCGGGTCTGCGTCAAGTAAAGAAGCATTAATTTTTGTGTAGCTAATGTGGGATCCTGATGACCATAGACATAGATGAATGCAGAAACAATGCATCGTGTTCGCAATTTGCATATTGTATTACGTCAGATTGATCAATATCCATATATTTTGTATGGCAATTCAAGTGGCAACGACGCTACCTTAAACTAATTTTTGGAGAAATTTGCGGAGGCTCACTTTAAACCTATGATTTTTTTTTCGTAATAATTGTAAAATTTTATCGATATGACAACTAAATTTTTAATATGATTTACATAAGCATTATCTATTGCATAATTTATATAATTTTACAAGTATAAAAAATTGAATATAATTTCTATATACTGACAATATAAAAATATTTTATACAGTTATTGCATGTATTGTTATATCAATAAAAATTGATTAAGTCTCATACTCACTACTTGAAAAGCTATGCAAATAAGATGATTTAATTGGATGACTAAATAAAAAAATTTATCCTGTCAATGTATATAAATCAAACACTTAAAATTTGATTTACATTTTTAATATGAAAAATTACTGGAAAAATTTACGTTAATCTTTGTAATTAAGGTAGCTCAAAAGATTTTGGTTTGATGATTAAAATTAGAATTTAATTTTTATGCACGACTTATCAATCAATATAAATTCACCAAAGTTACAAATAATAGAAAATAAATACCCATTATGATGTCATTTTGGTAGAATTCTATTAATTGATAGTGTAAAATTATTTTACATTGTCACTAAAATTATTTTATACCTGTTTATAGAAATTAAACTATTAAAATTATGCAACCCTTTTTTTATTTAATTTGAATATATTGATAGTGTGAAACTTTTTTATATTGTTATCTATTCAAATTCTTTTATGTGCATGACTTTTAAATAAGTGTGATGAAAGTCAAACTTGTGTAAAAAAAATTTAAACCATCAATTTATCAAAAATAAACCTTTTTTTTGCATAGTATTACTAAGTGTGTGTTTGGTTTTGTGTTTCTAAAATTGATTCTAGATACAATTGATTTTGTTATGATTGATTTTGATAAAACTAAGTTTAAGATAAAGTGATTTATGTATGGTAGTCTGATTTGAAAATTGATTTTTATAAAATATGATATTATTTCAACAGTATTGATCAAAATCAATTTTGTATACACAACTATAAAAAAGCACATAACTGTATTTATGTTTCCAGTACAAACATCATCTTTATTCGTTATTGGAGGATAGTATTGGAAAGTTAATTTTTAAATACTGCTGAACGTGATTCACTCTACTAAAAAAGCAACTTATACCTGCTTTCGCTTTTACTGGGGTTTGACAGCACAATTGATTTTGTCATCAAGAATCCAAACAAAAATCTTTACCTCAGAATTGATTCTATATCAACGTGATTTTGGTTGGGCAAATGCCAAACCAAACACGCCAAATGGTTAGAAAATTTCAGTTTGAAACAATGTGCGAATTCTACATAATAGCAATGCTAAGTTGCCTGTTGTATTTTGATGAGTAATTTTCTCTATCCTCCACTTTTGTCATGTTATCTGCATTTTGATTGGTCATACTGGCTTTCATGGCCACTGTACGAAAACCATTTCATACCACCAAGCAGTGCTACTTTTTTCCCACCCCTTGTTTATCATGAAAATAAATCTTTCAATCTTCCTCATTTAGATTGGATGATAAGTACAAGATAATGGGCAAGCATTTAAATATTATGGGTAGGAAACTAAGGCCTGTTTTAGTTTTAAGTTTTCATTTTTTAGATTTCAAATTTTATGAAGAAAATATTGAAAATTTTGAAAGATACAAATTCAGTTTCATTTTTATTTTCAATTTTCAGGATTTCTTCACAAAATCTGAAAACTAAAAATTGAAATGAAAATTGAAAATTGAAAACTCAAACAAAATAGACCCTAATAATTTAAAATTATAGCACAAAACAAAAAACTAAGCAAAGACAATCACAAAAACATAGCAGACAACTATAACACCACAACCAAGAATCAAGGAACTAGAAGCACAACAAGAAACTCAGCCACCAACAATGAAGAAACATCAACCGAAATAGAGCCATGTGTAGATAACGCTTGGTGTAGCTTCAACAAGTGTACTAAGTTGTACAAGTAATAAAAGAGAGCTTAGATTTCACAAAGTTGTTCATATGATGATTGAGTTCATAATCTAACAAATACATAACTCATCAATTGATGAGAGGGATTCCTACATTAATTGATACTAATTCCTTGACATACCAATCCTCCCTAAATTTTAAAATCCAATTGATTCCTCAAATTGAACCCTAAAGTTAAAGGTGTTATCGATTTGTGAATCCTCTTACAAAGTCCCACGAAATTTCTGATCTCTATCCCTAGACAATTTGGCATTAAGGTTTTATTTCATTGTCTCAATTATGTATCTATACTTCTCTATGTCTACATAACTCTATAATCAATCTATGGGTTATGAATCTATAAATAGCACGAAGCATAGATAATAGAAACTCAATTGAATAAGGAAGAATTCATAAAGATAGAAAGTCTCAAACAATAATAGTCGCAACATAAATTACATCATCACCCTAGCATAAGGTATTTAGCCAACTAACTTATTTAACAAATACAAATCCATAGACAAAATGCAAATGCTAAACATAAATCAAAGAGAAATGAGAAGAAGAATGGATCCCCAATCTTGCGCCTTTTCCTTCTTGATGTAACCACCAAATCCCAGCTCCTTCTTGATGTCTCTCAAATTGGCCAAGAAAGGACAAGAGGCCAACCAAAGACCCCAAAGCTATCAAAAGGCCCTTTTTTCATCCTTAAGATGATGTTATTATAGCTCGCATTTTGTCTTGAGGTTTCATTAAACCTTGATGACACCAATTTAGTCCAAAACATTTAATTTCATGCTCCATTGGACCTAAAATTGAGCCAATTTGCATTCTAGTGCATGAGCAAGTCTAGATCACCACTTTGCGAGCTTTATAGTGATCTCTCAGTTGGAATTTTCCTTCAAATATTAGACACAAAATTGTAAAGAATTGAACTAGCTTCCAAGTTCACAAAAATCACCTCAATTAGACTTCTATAAAGGTCAGGGTGGATGGCATTAGGAAAACAACATCCTTTAATCTGACAACTGAATTTTCACTAAAAAACTCTTAGAACTGGGTTTTGAGCTGAAAATGAAATTTGTATAGAACTTCTTAAGCTTTCCAAAATATATTTATTTGTCCCAATTTGATCTTTATAGAAATAGATACAAATTTTCTGTTGCAACATTATCTAGAAATCTTTTCAAATTAGTTAAGCTCAAAAAATATCTCTCTTGAAAAATTGATTAAAAATAAGCTCACAAGCCATAAAATTCACCTAGAAATTACTAATTTAACATTAGTTCCACTAATTTCACAAAAGTACAAATTTCATATAAAAGTGGCTCAGGTCATCAATTAAATCACTTAAAATCATGTCAAAACAAGCACTAGATATGTGTGTCTTTTACACACACATCAACACTCAAGCTTAGCACCAACCAATGGTATAGGATTATCTAGATCTTTTCAGCCACTACCATTTCCTTAGAGTAGAAGGATTAGAGTTTAGTTCATCAATCATAACCTACTTTGATGATAGTCCAGTGTATAATTTTAAAAAACACTATTTCTAAGGTTGCAAATAGTCCAAACACTAAGAAAGAAAAGAGTGGACCACATTTTTTTTTCCAAGTCCATAAACACTTACATCAAACCAAGCTTTAAAGAAAGCAACAAGATCATTAGGGCAACATCATTGTACTCCCCACCATCCTAAACAATCTGCTCACAAGGCCCAAGAAAATACACATTTAAAGAAAACATGTGGCAGAGACTCCACATACACAAGGCATAAAGGGCAAAACTGCAATAATTGAAGAATTTCCAACTCTACTGACCATGAACAACAAAGCAAACCAAGATTTCAGGATATGGAGGTGCAAGATCTTTCCAAGCAAGATAGGTTGGGTGTGTTTTGACAAGGTTGTAGAAAATAACATTCTCCACTTGAAATTGGGACAATTTAGTATAATAAAGCCTAGATGAGTCTAAGATCCATATAATTACATCATCCATATCCATGGAAATTTCCTATAATTGTAACAACACCTAAAATTGATTGAACAAGGAAACTTCCCATTCAAAAAAATCTCTTCTCCATATAAATGACCATCTCTACATATAACCATCCCAAAAGCCCATATCAATAATAAGAGTTTCATTTTGACTAGATATACTATCCAGCCTCGATACAATTCCATTATATATATTTTCTCACAATCCATCTATACTCCCAGAATGAAGTTGAGTTGCCCTTCCCTACCTTTCTCCATAAACCCCTAGAGATAACATCAAGGAATTTAATAAAGTCCCGCATCATGTAGAGATAATAAAGGCTAGATAACCTTTATAAGTTTTGGCAACCCTTACCATTTAAGCTAGTTTTTGAGGTTGAATTAGACCCACTCAATTCTAAAAGAATTGACCAGGACTAAATTTATTTGATTTGATACAATTTGTCCTGAAGCCTATGGGAACCATTACTACAACAACATCTTTAACACCAAGAATAACCTCCTTCTGCTAGTAGCAACATACCCCATTTATCACCACAACCCTCCCAAAAGAATGCCTTAGGTAATTTCAAGATACCTAAATAATACATAGGTAAATTATTTAGGAGCAATTTGATATGAACATGCTTTTCGGATATAGAAAGAGTACTTGTCTTCCAAATAGCTAGTCTACTCTAATCACTTCTTTCACCCAAAAAAAAAAAATCACTTTTCAGTTAATGTATAAAATCCAAGTTCATAATCATTTTTTAAAAAAAAAGTGAAACAAACACACCCTAATGCTGGACCACTACCACTGATGTTAGACCATTGTTGTTGATGACGCCGACCCATTGCCACTAAAATCGGACCACTGATGCCAATGCCAAGCCATCATCGTTGCCAACAACAAACCACCCCGTTGCTGGATCGTCGCTCCATCATGGACCATGGCCACCTTTGCCAAACCACCATCGAACCATTGCCGCCAAGTTGTTGGACCATCATTGTCAATTGTCCAACCACGGCCGTCAGTACCATTTTGTTGGAGTTATTTTTGGAAAAATACCCAATATTTTAAGGAATGTCATTATTAACCAAACACGCAAATGATTTATTCTCATATATACTTTAAAAGATTCTCCAAATTTCTCTTTACTTAACAAACGTAGCTAAACGTTGTGTGTAGGAATGATAATCCTGGAAATAAAAAATCAATCCGACTACCACACCCCACAAACCGTTTAAAAGATTGTGCAATGGGCGCTAAGCTGCAGAAGCTCAAGCTACTCCAGTTTCACTTATTTGTTTTTTTCTTAATAATTTTGTAGATTAATGTATACAATCCTCATATCAAAGCCGTGTGGCTACAAGCGTTCAAATGCTTGAGCTTCTCCTGGCATATCCCTTGTCTAAATCAGAAGTTCCGCATGTGCTTGCCTTTCACTAGTTGCTTACTTTTTGTGGCTTTGAATTCTGATGAGGCTATTGTGTTAAACTTTGTGATTTGTTTCAATAATATGGCTTATGGCCCTTATTTTTAATATTATAGAAGTCAAAATTCAGGTTTTAACTTTTTATCATGTTTGGCTCTATAGTTTGTTACTTCATAAAAAGTCATTTTTAGTATTTTCAAAAAATTGAATTAAAATATTTGACTTCTTGAGAAACAATTACTAAAACACTCAATTTATTATTATTATTATTATTATTATTATAATAAAATATATTATTTACAAGTCATTTTTTGAAAATTACTTTTTTATATATAAGCACTTAATTAAACAATTTATTTTTCTAAGGGAGCCCTAACAAGGGCTTTTTCACCAAAATAAAATAAGAAAAATGTTTATTTACAGATGTACAACCAGATTGATGTTATTTACCAATATGCACTAAATATAAATTGGCCAACAGTGCAACGATTTACTTTATGTAAATCGGCTATTGTCCAATGATTTACAGCTATTGTATCGCCTAACATCTAGCCGATTTATGTTGCAAGCTGAATAAATAGACCCTCAAACACTCGTGAGAAGCAGATTAGAGGGAGATTTTTTTTTCTCTTGTAGAGTGGGTGATGAAAAAAATGACAGGGAGGCTTTTTATGGTTGTTCATTACAACTGAGGTGATTCAAAACTTACAAGATGGAGTCAAGTTTGCTCTAAAAATCCACCACTTATTAGTGTTCGTCCACGGATGGTATTATGTTTTAACAAATTAACTTAATATTTGCATATGTACTTAAGATAAAAAGATATTGAATAATAAATAAAACATTCACGGTGAATCCAAAAATTAAAATAAAACATTCATAAAATTATTTAATTTACAATGTATTTCGTACATATTTTTCAAACAATTAAAAATGTAAACTTTTATATGAAAATTTGGTACATATTTCGTACATATGTACTTTTATAAAGCTCCTCTCAAATTTTTATGGGTCAAATCAGATTAATTGAATTTCCAATAATGAAGTTAAGTGAATCAATCATCTTCATAGAAAAAATATTGAATAGATTGAGAGTTTTTTAAAATGGAAAAATCTGGAGTTTTCTCTTTTATATTTTAATTATTAGATTATTACATTCTAAATTAAACTAAGATAAGGAGCTAAATTTTGTAACACAATAGCAAACTTTAACTGGGTTTTGACCCATGTGGTAATTTGAAAATCGAATTAACTGCAAAATATGAAGAATTGGACTAATTTATTTTCATGGAAAAATATAATTTTATTTAACTATATTATCCTCCATTCAAATAATTTTAAGGACCTCTTAAATTTTATTTAATGTATAGATATCAAGGAATAATAATAAAACTGAAAAAGTACAATGACTGTTCAATATAATATATGCTCTTCTAAATAAATATTATTAGTAATCTTCTTAATAAATATTATTAGTAATTTTCTTAATGATTTTACTCTTTCACTCAAGAAACAACAGTTTTTAAGTAAGGTATATGGACTTGAAATAATTCTTCATTTTCATATAAAAGTTTACATTTTTAATTGCCTGAAAAATATGTACGAAATACATTGTAAATTAAATAATTTTATAAATGTTTTATTTTAATTTTTAAATTCGCCGTGAATGTTTCATTTATTATTCAATATCTTTTTATCTTAAGTATATATGCAAATATTAAGTTAATTTGTTAAAACATAATACCATCCGTTGACGTATACTAATAAGTGGTGAATTTTAGAGTAAAACTTGACTCCATTTATAAGTTTTGAATCACCTCACAGTTATAATGAACAATTATAAAAAGTTTCCTGTCATTTTCGGTCACCCACTCTACAAAGAGGAAAAAGAAAATTTCCCTCTAATCTACTTCTCACTGAGTCTTTAATGGTCTATTTATTCAGCAAGGGACATAAATCGAGCTGCGCGATACAATAGTTATAAATTGTTAGACAGCCGAATTTACATAAAGTAAATCGTTCACTTTGGCCGATTTATATTTAGTGCATATTGGTAAATAACATTAGTCCGATTGTACATCCATAAATAAACATTTTTCTTATTTTATTTTGGTGAAAAAGCCCCTAACAAGTCAACACTGCTGGCCTAACTGGAATAATTTTCCAGTGTTACTGGGGCTCTAACAAGTGAGCCCTGTGGACAATGACTGGTTATCTCTAGAGTATAAGGGAGCCCAAAGCCAATACTTAATTTTAATTTCATATGCTGTCTTTGTTTTTTTTTTCATGAAAGTTTTGTTTTGTTTATATATATATATATATATATATATTATATATATATATATATATATATATATATTTTATATACATGTTTATGTGTATTATATCGTGATTTTTCTAGCGGTGCCTCTATTTGCGAAAGCAGGATGAATCAATGAAAGTATTCAATTGATGCAACGGATTTGGTTTTTGGATGTGAAGTTGATGTTACAAAATTCAAATCAAACACGTCATGAACAAAACTATTGTTGGATGCCATGCGAAGCAACATTTACTTCAAGGCTTGATTTTGCATGGCAGAAAATCTAATTCGAAGGACAATTATTTGATTTTGCAACCAGATCAACAAAATGTATCAGAACAAGTAATTTGACAGCATGGAGAACAACGGAACCGAGGAGGAGAGAGTTCGGAAAAATTTTGGGAGCTATTGGGGTGTACCACTAGAATATGACTGCACCGATACTCCATCAAGACAGAACCGGGTGCATGGAAGACAGAACCGCAAAAGCACTCTAACCGCTAGATAATCCGGTATGTGGTGCATCCAACTTTACCGGGTGCACCAAAGCCAGAAGCGATACTACTATTTAATTTGAGACACACCATATATGATATGATAAGATAAATTAATAAAATATGTAATGATTTTACATGCTATTTGATGCTAATAATATATTATATAAGTTTATTCATCAAATTTCATTATATATTAAAATGATGGATAACTCAATCATATCTAGGGAAGAAAGATAAAACTTAATTAGCTTTTGACGTATAAATCTTATTTCACTTATTTAATTAAATAATATAATAAATAAAATAATTATTAAAATAAAATACAATAATAGAATAATCATTAAAATTAAATATTAAATAATTTAATAAGTATTTTAAATAAATAATAAATTTTATTTGATATAAAAAATAAATTATAAATTATGTGCAATCAAAAGAAATAAATAAATAATATGTGGTATATTAAAATAAGGATTAATAATAAAAATTTAATTTAATATTTATTAGTAAATTAAACTTCTGAATAATTATTCTAAAAATACTAAAAAAATATCAATTTAATATTTAAATATAGTTAGAATTATTTTTAAATAAATGATAATATTATATAATATAAAATATAATATCTTATACAATTTCACATTAAATATTATATCGTATTAAAAATTTATTAAGTCTTATACTATCATACATTATCCTATCTTTTATCTTATCAAGTGTGTCAAATAGGCCAATAAAGAGCATGACCTTGTCTTTGGTGTGCACCACACACCCCAAACATCCAATGAATAGAATGTGATGATGTATCAATACACCATTTATATGTAGTAAATAGTAATAATTTTTAAATTTTACTCGTGTGATATGAAATTAAACAAGTTATTATCTATATAATCTTGAAATTAAACAGAACTTTGTAGAAATATTTTAGAATCATGCAAATAAATTTTGGTCACTTTTAAAATGCATATTGCACTATAATAATTCTAAATTTTATTTGTATGATCCTAAAATTAAATAAAATATGATATGTATGATCCCAAAATCAAATAATTTTTTTTACAATGTCCCAATATCATACATATAAATTTTGGTCATATTAAAATACAGTTAATCACAATTTAATAGTTTGACCAAAATTAAAGAATTAATACAATTTATTACATTTAACTGGAGCACTGATAGATCATTTAATCTTATTTATTGGATAACAAGATGTGTGATACTCCCAACAAAGTAAGGAGCACCACAACATTTGCCACGAGAATATAGCACAAAAATTACAAAATGAGCAAGAATGAGGAAGGATTAGAACAGAACTAGCAATGCTTTAATAAAAAACTTCAGTTGGTTTTAAGTAATTTGATTTAGCAAGGCCTCTCCTTTTTTTTTTTTTTTGAAGATCCTGAAGGCTAACCTTCCATTCTATCTAAATTACTAATCATTCACGTATCTATTTGATGAAGAGAAATAATGCTTGTATTTATTTCACTGGCCAACTCATTCAAGAAAAAGAGATATATTTACCAAAGTGTATGAAATATTGTTTGGAGATAGATTCCACAATTTTTTGAGAGAATGTCGAGAAGTAAGTCTCAATTTGTGAGTTCAATATCAATACCCTTTTCTGAATATAAATTTTTGTTTAAATCATTTTTTAGATCAAATTCTTCCTCCAATAAACTTGCTAATGGCTTGTTGTTCGAGTTCATTTGCACAATTTCTTGTTGATTTTTGTTACTTTGTAATGTTGAAGTTTAGAGTATGCAATCTTTCATATACCTTTCTTCTCTTGGAACTTTTAGAGAGATTATTTTATGACATGACATTAAAGCCTCCATAAAACTATTTATATTTTAAGTCCAAAAAAAAACATTTGTATAAAGAGTGAATTAGAGTATAAAATTATTTATGTACTTCTAGTTATCAGTTGAAGTCTTTGGAAGAGAGGATTTCATGATAACCTCAATGTTGTAGTGATTTATGAATGTTTTCAAGGTGTTTATATTACAAAATTGTGATGATTTGTGAAGGTTTTAAGAGTGGTTATAATTATAAGGGTTTATTAGTCAACACCTTATTAAAAATAAAACGCTTGAAAAGATGCATTTTTATATTTTCAAAGTGTTGTATCTATTAAAAAATTTTAGAAGTTACATTTTCTATAGTATCCTTAACCAATATTTTAAATCCTAAACCCTAAATACTAATGATAAACAAAACCCTAGTTATAATCAACGTAATAGGAGCCAACAAATAGTGTGCCTTCAGGAAACTGATGGAGGTATACAGTTTAAATGTTTCAATCACTTCTTTTTTTTTTTTTTTTCATTTTGAGGAAAAATGTAGGGACCGCAAAAGTTTTCTAGTAATGATGATGGGCCTTTACTCTTTCATTTATCTACCTACAAAATACAGTTAAACAAAAATATTCACATTTTGCATTTCAAGAAGCGAAAAAAAAGCATGTTGTGCTTTTAAGACGTATTAATTTTAAGGGTTTAAAAATAAAATATTGAATAAAAAGATAAAATTATTGAATAAATTATAATAACAGATTTAATTTTGATACAATGAGTTATACACTAAATTACTAAGGTTAATCTAATAATAAAAAATTTAAATAATATGTAAGAGATCCTAAATTTAAATACTATTATAACAATATAATTTCAAAAATACTGAAAATAAATTTTACATTACCATCTAATTGTATAAATTAACATAAGCAAATGCATGCATGATGTTTAAGTTATAAGCAAGGAAGAAATCATTGAAGGATAAGGCACTGGTTAGAAGGTTTAGGTCCTGAATATAATAATATATATATATATATATATATATGATAAATTCAAAAGCAAAAACCTATATTAAGTTATCAATATTAACATAACCAACACAAAATAACATTCTTCATAGGACTATAGTAAACATTAGTACATAACCTACACATAAATCAATTATCTCTAGTCTCATTGACTTAACTTCTAATTAAGTCCAAAACATTAACTCACATGATCACATCATCACAAAACAATATTAAGAAATAATATTGCATCAACATTAAACATATAGAAAATGGATCAAATAGGATCATCAAAATATGCATTAATTTGTTGGAGATCTTGATCAAAATCTTCATTCTATGTCCTTCTCCTTCATCATCAAATGAATCGCAAGGCATATTAACAAGATTAGTCTCCCCATCATCTAACATAATAAAAATATGTCAAAGATATGTAGAAGAGTTTATAAATAAACACTTTATGTAAAAATGAAACTATAAAACTAACCAACACGAATTGAAGGAATAGAGTTGCCTTCATCGACCAATTCTTCAATAGTAGTGGGAAGTTCAGGCTCTTCAACTTCTTCCGTCACCCAAAAATCAACTAGATCAATACTTTGATAATCAATTGGATCATAAGACCTTTTCTTTTGATGTAACCTAAAACACAATAGAAAAATATTGTAACAATTTCTAAGTTTGCTAACCTAAAGTTCCAAAAAAAGTAAATAACATAATGTCATTGATAGCTATTAAATAATTTAATGCTAGTAATACCTGGTTTTAAGACGCAAGTTATATGTCACAAAAACAATATCATTTAGCCTTTGATGCTCCAGCCTATTCCTTCTTTTATTGTGAATTTGTTCAAAAAGACTCCAATTCCGCTCACATCCTAAGGAAGAAGATGTCTGGCCAAGAACGCGAGCTATCTTTTGCAAAATTGGGTACTACCACCAAAGTATCTCCACCATTCACCTGCATAGATTAAATATAACTATATAAGTGTTTCCTCATTAACCATCAATAATTCATAATATGCTTTGAAATGTCAAAAGCAAATTAAAATATTAAACTAAATATCCAATATCTTACTAGGTTGGAGTTCCTGGGCCCTGCTTAGCATTTGGCCGATCAAAACTTTCTTTGCGTTCTCATATTTGCAACTCCTTCATGCTTTAATTGAGTCACTACAAAGACTCTTTATATCAAACAAATCAAGTAAACCCCGTAAAACATTATATTTCTCAACAAATTTCTCATCATAAAAGAAAGCAGGGTTTAAAAAGTAAGCCTGCATGGAGACTTCGCTTTAAGTGCCTATCCCATCTTGCCTTTATAATGTCTGTGTAAGGTTGATATGCAATCTTATTGTGCTTGAACATCTCCTTAATTGCATTTTTAGCCCTTTGCATTCCCTCATATACATATCCCAATGAAGGTTTCATTAGAATCAACAATTCTCAACAATCTAATCAAAGGGGCAACAAGCTTACATATAGTAAAACATTCCTCCCAAAACTTGTTGTCTAAGACTATGGCACTAACATTTCTCCCACTAGCACTCCTTGCTAACTTGTGTCTAGTAAAATGAGAGTCTACAACCAAAGCTTGCAAATGTGTCTTATGTTCATGAATATTTTTCAAGGTAAGAAAGAGGTAGCAAAACGAGTAGCTCCTGACGAACAATTTCTTTCCAGCGGGCCTATTTCTAAGCCAAGACAAGAAAACCATATGGTTGTAAACAAAGATAGTAATCTTGGAAGCACGGGAAGCAAGACTACTTATATTTGGCATGCTACTTATATCTTTCAAAATAAGATTTAAATGTGCAGCACATGAAGACCAAAAAATGTGATCATACTTTTCATTAATAAGCTTCCCCTACATAATTGGCAGCATTATCAGTCACCACATGCACAACATTATTTGGTCCAACCCATTCAATAACATCAACAAACATACCACACAATGTAGATGCATTTTTAACTACATTTGAAGCATCCACAGACTTAACAAAAGACATACCAGCAGGACAATAGACCAAAAAATTGATCAATGTTCTTTGCCTTTGATCTGTCCAACCATCAGCCATAAGTGTACAACCATTTTCTTTCCATGAGCTTCGATAATTTTCCACAAGCAACTGACACTCTTTCTTAAGATCAGTCAATAAATGAACTCTCAATTCATCATAACAAGGACCTTTAAAACCAGGTCCAATACCAGCAATAGCATCCAGCATCTTGAAAGTATGATGATAAACCATGAAAAGAATTCGTGCATCCATAAGCCATCTAGCAATTCTCACTTTAGCATTATGGATTGCCTCTTTGCTTTGAAAGACACTTCTCAAACTTGGTTGGGCTCCTGGGGTTGTCCTTGGTGCAAAATAACCACTAATATTTTGAGAAGCATTTACCTTTCTTTTACCCTTGTCTCCAACAATTTGCATCTTCAATGGTCAAGGGTAAGGGTAATCTCTTCTTCCTCTTGTGCCATTGCTTCTTCAATCTCATCATCACCAAAGTTTAAAGACTTATCTTTACTTTTTTTACCTTCTTCCAAAAGTCTTGACATTTGTTCTTTCACATCATGAGGAACTCTTTTGCATTTAGCAATGTTTCCTTGTTTTCCAGCAAGATGTTGCTTCATTCTATTAATCCCTCCTCCTTTATACTTGGACAAACAAAATAAACATGTGTATGTCATCTTCCCCTTGTCATCAATAGTTAAAGAAAAATGTTTCCATGGGTCAGTTTTCCACGGTGGCAGAGGAGGATGGGTATAGGTTGGAGGATTAACATCAATAGAATTAGTATTGACATTATTGCTATTATCTAGTGATGGATCATTAATATCCATATCTGAAAAAAAAAAAAGAAGTATAAAACGGTTAAACAAAAACAACGCCAAAACTAGAAATTCATATTAGGAAATTCCTAAAAGGAAAAAACACATCTTAATAATCCTAGACAATTGACATATAGTTTATTAAATACCATTCTCATTCTAGGAACACTAACAGCAACAATACAAACTAAAAGGCAAAAAATTGGAAAGCAAGCAATGAAGAATAATGCCCATTTCATTCAAGCTACTCTATGCATAACCAAGGACAAGCATCAGATTAGAGTCATTAACTCATTACACTTTTTTTCCCTTTGAAGCCAATACAAAGCAAGGTGCCCAATCACTAAAAATTATAACAATAGGAATGAAGATGTAAGAAGAAGAAGCGACAGTGAACCACTCACCTGAGCTCGCGGCGAGCCGAGTGGCTCAGTAGCGCGCGGATCGAGGGTTCACGGAGAAGCAGGGCGGTTAGAGGCGCTTCGCGGAGCTGGCGGGCGGCGAAGCGGCGCGCGGAGGAGGAGGGGGGGCGAGCGACGTGAGGAGCAAGGGCGCTAGCAGCACCGCGGCACAACGCGAGTAGAGGCATAATGACGGCAGCGCGCGGAGTACAGGTTAGAGCGCGGATCACGCAGCGCAACGCGAGCAGGAGCATGCACGGTGCGACACGAGCGGAAAGGGAGCGGCGGCGGAGCAACGTGTGTCTTGAGGGTCTTCTCTCAGCCTACTAGCTCAACTTTCTAAGTGGAGCTTGAAGCATAACCCTAAAGTCCAAGCTCAAAACTCATTGGATTGGACTATTGGAGTTTCTTTTTTTTTTAGGTAAATGACTAAACCGGAAACCATTCAAAGACCGGTTCCCCTTTTACCGGTTTTACCCTCTGAGGGTTCCTATTCCTCCTTATTGGCATAAGTTGATTGGGTTTCTCTCTTCAATGGTTATAAGTGTAAGAATCAGTGATGTTACTTGTGATAATATATTGATTGGATGGCATTAATTGTAAGTTTTGTCTGGTGTCCATCCATCAAAGTCAACTCTAATAATAATTATTCTTATCTTTTAACATATGTCCTTAAGACATTCTAATTACCGTCTCCGTTCAGTTATAAGTATTTTTTAAGGTATTGAAGCCTAAATTAAAAAATCATTAAAATTGCACAAATGCATACAGAAAAAAGTATATGTTAACAAAATTGCACTTTTAATAATTTCTGTAATAATTATCACTAGAAGTTTGTGTGTATAAGATAGAATTTATGTAAGGATAAAAGAGAAAAAATATATAATTAATATTTTCTTAAGACTCTCAAATAACAGATAATATTGAATGATTTTTTTTTAAAAAAAGACACTTATAAATAAATGAAAAGAGTATAAAATATGATCCAAATCAAACCATGCCAATTAAACAGAGTGTTTACTTATAAAGATACTGATTCATAAGGTTTTCCATAGAAAGGAATGGTTCCTGCACTTAATTGAAAAGAAAAATACCAATACTTATAAAACGAAATTAACTTTTGGTTAGTTTTGTTTAATTGATTTAGCATTTTTTTCATAAGGTCTAACATTCAGGTATCAGGAAACAAAAAAAAACTGACATTATTATAAAAATTTTATCTCATGATGAGTCAATTTAACTCGACCAGATTAATAGAAAGACTCTTATATTGGTAGCTTCAAGAAAATTAGATAACTCAAAGAGGAGTGGGAATATTAAAAGTAGGTTAGTTTAGTACTATCTCAATTTTAAAATATAAATTATTTTTGGGCTATGCACAATAATTCAAATAATGATATGATATTATTAATATTTTTTAAAAAATAAAAGTAAAAGTAAAAATTATATTTTTATCATTTATTATAGTTTCTCTCTTTGTAATCATAATTCACCCCCACTCATTATTATAGGAGTACAACAAGCATAAAATAATTAAAAATTCATTAAAGGATTTTTCTAATCGATATATCCTTCATAAAATGTGAAAACGGCAGTTAATTTAAAATCAAAATCCAAAAAATCAGTTATATTTTGAAATGAAGTGAGTAAACAATTACTACTATTAAACAAGAAATATTTTATTGTTCAAAAAAATATAATATGTTAATATGTGTAGTTAAAAAAAAAGGCCCTTGTCACGTTCCTGTGCAAAGAGTAGGCTTGCTGTTATGTCAACTTTCAAAATCATGCGTCCCTCATTATTTCCCTAGTAGAAGTACCATCACTTCATCAGGTCACATAAAGATTCAGCTACCATTACCCTTTCGTTTTGGGTGAACAACCTTGATCCAACTTGAGATTCACGCACGGAAGTGGAGAAAGTGATGGCTCCATGCCACGACCAGAAATATTTAGAGAATTTAGCTTTGACAGTTTATGACTACTAGGAAAATGACATCTCAACTAAAACGCATACTCTACTTTCACTTGTCCCAAAAAATAAATATTAATAATATACAAAATAAATAAGATTATCCTTGTTTAATTGATAAAACAAATTAATGTCTCCTTCAAAATAATGTAAAATTGTGAATTATATTAGAGTGAAATTGGTAAAAGAAAATTAATGCAGTATAATAAATAAACAGATAAATTGAAAATAAAAAATAAGAAAATAGCCAGTTAAAATGTAACAAATAGACATAAAATATATCCACATTCTGCTGTAATTGTATGTAAGATAGATTATTGGCCTCATTGATATTATATATTATATCAACTTACTTCTTATTCACTATTAAATGAAGTATGCTATTCAAATATGATCTATATTTTATTTAATAATAAATAAAAGTGAGTATATAGGTCGTATATTAAATATTAATGAGGACATTACTTTTTTTCTCATGCACGTGCATGAGAAATAGGCAAGGGCAAGTTGTGTGCAGTAAAAGCAAAGAAGGGGTGAAGGGGATGGATGACCTTATCCTGTTGACTAATAAGTTGCCTTGGGAATGCGTGGCTTCACTTGAAAATGCCATAATGGGGCATTCAATGCTGCCTTCAATAGTGTTTGCCTTAGGCATAGCCTATAGTACTACATCAATCAATATTGATGCACAGGAATTGAACTTTGCAAGAGCCTTAAAACACGCATAGCTATAGCCAATAGATCCCATTAATCGTTGTGTTTACAGAGAATAGAAGAAAAGTAATATGGAGAAAGGAAGCTAGTGTTGAAGCTGCAAGATCTTCATCCATGCACATGATGGGGTCTGCTGATGGGGAATTGGAAGGAAACGCCAGCATCATACGCACTTTGGAGACCTTCTTGCGTTTGGTCCCTATTGGTCTTTGTGTAACAGCACTTGTCATTATGCTTAAGAACTCTCAGGAAAATGAGAATGGTTCTGTGTCCTACACTGACCTTGGTGGTTTCAGGTATCAATCAAAGTGCAGCACACACACTGAGACATTTTAATTTTAATTTTCATTTTATTTGTTTTTTTATTGTTCTGCATTAAAAATACTACCTCTGTTTATAAATAACTATTCAGATAAATTAACTTTTGGATAGTTATTTCTGGAAGGAAGGAGTATGAATTAGAAAAACACAAACATCTATCACTGGTTTTGAGCTGAGGTTGGGGTCTTTTTATTGGTGCACTAGCTATATTGGCAAATCTGAACTTCGGAGTTTGGGTTGTTTTTATTGTTTTTATGTTGGTTGTTAATGAGATCTGAGTTTGAATATAGAGAAATTAGGAATCAAAAATCTTGATTTTGGTCTCTGGGTTTTGCATGTTGCAGGTATTTGGTGCATGCCAATGGCATTTGTGCAAGTTACTCATTACTCTCTGTGGTCATTGTTGCTTTACCACGCCCTTCCACCATGCCTAGAGCTTGGACTTTCTTTTTGCTTGACCAGGTCATCACACTTGTTACTTTTTGTGCAGGCTAATGGCAGTAGTGAACAAGAATTTTTTTCTTCCTTGCCAAAAGGAAAAGCTTAAGATATTCATGCACCTCAATACTGCTTTGATTTTTCAGAGGGGGCTGGAGATTGAGGGTGGGTTGCGGGCATACTTATTAGTATATTCTTTGTTTTTGTTATATGGTAAGTATGTGCATTCAGAATAAAATGTTATTGATATTAATATCGTACACAACCAAATATCGAAGGCATTAGAATCATTGAGAACACTTTTTTCCAGCATTTGATTAAAACTAGTGATGTCTTTACTTGGATATTAGTTATACCCTCTTAATCTTTACTAATTGTGAGCCTTTAGATTTTGTGTTTATTGTAAGCAACAGTGTCACCGCATGAATTTCCCCCTCAGACCAATTTACGTGCATAAAAATGAAAGAACTGAAATATTTGTCTATTTGTGTTTGTAGGTGCTAACCTACATAATCCTGGCTGCTGGAGCTGCCTCAATGGAAGTGCTATACCTTGCTGAGAAGGGGAACACACCAACAACATGGAGCTCAGCTTGTGGATCTTTTGGTTCATTTTGTCATAAGGGCACAGCATCAATAGCTATCACATTTGTTGCAGTGGTTTGCTATGCCATGCTTTCACTCATTTCCTCCTACAAGCTATTCAGCAAGTATGATGCACCAGTGAGCAGCCTTACTAATGCTAAAGGCATTGACATGGCTGTCTCCCATGGCTGACCCTAGAGTCTAAACTTTGTGCTAGTTATGTGTACACTGTTAGCTGCAAGATAATAACATTATGCTATTTGTATTAAGTTGTTATAGTCAGGACTAAGTAAGACATGTTCATCATGTATGACGTGGTATCAAGGTTGGCACAAATTCTGGTCCCTTTCTTCAATAAGGAGACACTGGTCCCTTTCTGAAGCACAAATTCTGAACCGCCTTTAAGCTTAAGTAATTTTAGCTGTATGGTTTCATAGTTTTTAAATAAAAACATAGTTTACCATTCTGTGCAGCATCATTGAGAATTCCTCAACAATTTTGGCATTCTCTTTAAGTGGTATCCAAGATTAATCAGACTTTCCCATTAATTTATTTTAACTTCAAATTAATTGGTATAATAGATAGCTTTCCCCGGAGTTCTAGAGTTATTAGTTTAGGGCATCAGTGATGGAAAATATAAGCACAATTTCAGCTTCTGAGGTTCATCTAAACTCTATGTAGTGGCACTAATCTTTGATAGTGCAAGGCAAAAGATTTGTCAAGTCTCATGACAGATTGTTACTCATACAGCAGCCTACTCTACACATGATAGGAAGAAACTGTGTGTTTCCCTCTCATTTCCAGCAAGAACCAATTTTTCATTCTTGTTCATTTTGGCAGATATAGGAAACACAGTTCACCACTATATACAAAGTAGAGACAGATTATCATAAGATAATTTACTGCATATTCAATCACCATTCATCTTGTCGAACAAGAGTCAGACAACCACAAAATACCACAATTTTGTAATTTTGTTCAGTACAAAATACATTGATGCTGATAAGGTTGTTTCTTGGGCTGAAACTTCTCACCAAAGCATGCAAATCGATGTTTGATAAGCGTAAAGTGTAGCTCACAAAAGAAATAAACTTTTAGTATGACCCACGTAATTTAACACATGTCAAATATTAATTTGCATATGGAAACTTCTCTAGAGTGCTCAACATTTCAACCCAACTAGTCCATGCTAAGAAACAAAGGCCATAAAGAGAGTCTAACACCCAAACATCCATCCACAAAATTAAACCAGAAACAGAGGAAATAATACATCCAGTTGTGAGATTAGAGAAGAGTCAGGATCACAGATTACAGTGATCCATATTCAAACGAACTAGCTGAGACTCCAAACTTCTACTTATTGTAATACAACGGCTACTGAGAAAATCCGGCACAAAATACACTTGAAACTACATTATTCATTCCTAGTCCTTTAGCATATTGTTATTTAATAACACACAAGATCCTCTGTTGTCAAAGGGCAGGACAAAAGAAACACTCAAATTAGCAAACTACAAAATGTAATAGGACGGCATCAGGGGCTAGCAGGCTGGATTAGAAGAGTCCATCCAAATGAAAGCGTACACACCATAAGACCCAGAAGCGCCAGCATATGGTATTTCCTGTGGTCATATTTGATCAAATCGCACATTAATGGTTTTGGAAAAACTAAACAACAATGGTCAATCATACAGGTCAATAGTAACTGAAGAAATTCTCGCTACTCTTGAGCAAGACATTTATCCATTCCTTGCTTTCCACCTTAACTTTTTGGGCCACCCTTATCTTCTTAACCACTCATTTACTATCCCCACACCCCCCCCCTCTCTCTCTCTCTCTCTCTCTCTTCTACAGTTAGTTTTTCAATTAACTTTAAAAGACATACTTTAAAGGAAACAGGGGTAACCTTCAAAGTTGATGTAGGAGTCAACGAATGGATCAATAAAAGTATATCTTGCTCCAATAAGGTACTAAAATAAAGATTAATTTTGATACACAAGTTTTTCAATGAATTTAATTTTGGTGCATGGTAACTAACTATACATATGATCATACATTGTCACATCATTACCTTAAAAGCTTCACATATAATCGTGATAGTTACCTATTTTATACTCTCAGCAATAATGCATCAAAATTAACCCATTTTTCACTATACATGACAATACATAATAACATATTTGTATTTATACCGAAAGACATCAAAATAAAATCCATAAACAGTTGTCCAATAAATCATATGATTTTTTTTCTTCCATAAAAATGTCATTTTATTCAGGAAAGAAATTGTTTAAAAAAAAAAAAAAAAAAAAGAGAAAATCAAAGCAATGAGAGCAAACCCGAGGTCGAGCCGCTTCATGGGATCGCCGGTAGCATAGCCTGTGAAGTAGAAATAGCGAGCCACGATGTGAACCACTCCAAGGCCAGCACAAATACAGGGGTGCCTCAACCCTCCCAAAATCATAAGCATGAAGAATATAGGCATCGTTTCCAAAGAGTTTTGGTGTCCTCTCTGCACTCACCAAAACAGACAAACACATAAAACTCCATTCATTAACCAATATACAAGAAAAGAAAATAAATAATAATAATAATAATAATATAAATAATATAAATAAATAAAAATTCAGGATAAGCTATAGAATGAAAAAGGGACCTGAATGCAATTGAATAGCTTGGCATTTTTGTTTTCGGATTCAGAGGCATAAAGGGTGGGGTAAGGCACGTTGTACCTGTGAAGAATTTCATCAAACACCTTATAAGCATTAAAAAAAAAAGGGAAAAAAAAATTTCCACAGAAAATTGAATTACTTCTTGCGGGCCATGCTCACTTGGAAGCCCAAGTAGAAACTGAGGAAGCAGTAAAGGACGAGAACGATGGCGACATAGCCGTATTCTTTTGGGAGCAATTCTATGAGTGCGGCCATTGCTGGGGGAAATGAATCAGATGAATGGAGCAATGCTATTGTTAGTGGGTTTGGTTTTGCTGGAGTATTCGATGTTCGATGGGATATATATGGCTGGATTAGATAAGCATTTTGAAGGAAAAAAAAATGCTATATACCTGAATTGGACACTCTGAAATTTTATTAGTTTCAAATTCATCCATCAAATTTATAAAAAAAGATAAATTGATCTATCTATTCCCTATATGTAATTATTAATATTGTAACACTCTGACAATGGAAAACAGAAAGATTCTGAAAATTGGACAGATTATGGAAACAAAATATATCCAGTCGAAATATTATATATGCATCAACAAATATAATTTAATCTTTTAAAACTTTATTTAATATCATTAATCTAATTTGCCTAATTTAAATATCAAACAAAATAAAAATAAAAACAGTTTTTCCTTTCCAACACAATAAGATAGGAAAAAAAAAGGGCAAAGCCCAAATCCCAAAGCAAAATGATTAGAATGAAAACAATCTAAAATTGTGGGACCATAGAATCTGAAAAGGATCATCTTCATTGGTTAAAGTTTTGGCTAAGAGATAAGGTCCATCTTCTCAATCTTGGATCAAATGCCCAGCCTTGGATTGAGCGGAATGTGCCTTTGCGTTGGTCTCAGCTGGCCCTCTGTTCCATGGGTGCAGTCCCCCAAAATAGTTTTCTGTGCTTGCTTTTTTCGTTGTTCTATTTGCTTCAACATCAAAAAAGAGATTGATGGTGGGTGCAGTTGGTGCGGTAGTGGTGGCTGTGGTGGCCAAACGAGGGTGCAGAAACGCAGAAAACACTGTGATTGACGGGGGTGGGGACGGTGCTTCAGTCTTCCTTCCTCTCTTCGACTGCATCCCAGCAGAAGATAATCAAAGGGCCTTTCTATTTTGAATCTTCCCTTTGAATCCTCTTCATTTTCAATTACGAAACCGTTTAATCATTCTGACCGGTCCGGTTCATCGATTTTTTCGGTTTCCGGCCGGTTCAGACGGTACTCAAACGGTTTTTGAGAGGCTGATTTTTAAAGCTCACCAGGACCGGATACTAGGCCGGTTACCACCGATTGGTCCGGTCCGGTTTTCAAGACCACTTGAAAATAGTGAAATACTATGTTCTGGTTATTGGGGGTCTCCGCGGCTTGTTCTCCAAGGCAGGTGCATCTGGGGAGTGCGGACAAGCGTTGACTTGGACCAATATGCCTTTTTAATTTTTCTTCGGTCGTACGAACTAATGTGGCTTGGTCAATACTCCAGAGAAAAACAATTTTTTATTGTTAATAATATATAATCTATATACTATTAGCAACTGGAGTTGTGCTAATGATAAATTCATAAAAAGTTTCGATAGTTATTGTTATGCATTAAAAGTATTACCCTCCTCTGAAAATAAGTATTCAAATATATTGACTTTTAAATAGTTATTTTTGGAAGAAAAGAGTATGAGTTAGAAAATATTCTAAAGTTAATAAAACGGGTCCATATATTTTTTTATAATTTTATTAATTAAAAACGTTAATATTACAAAAAATCATTCCTGTTAAGTTTATTAATAGTATTTGTGAATGAAGAGTAAAACTGTAATATAAATACTTAAAATTTAACAGAAAGGGGTATGAGTGTCAGAGACAAATAGAAGGGTGTGAGTTGCATTTCTACAAACCTTATAGGTGGGTGTAATTTATCCTTTTATTTATTTTTGTCATATGGAACTTCCATAAGTATGTGCATTCAGAATAAAATGTTATTGATATTAATATCATACACAACCAAATATGAAAGGTAATAGAATCATTGAGAACACTTTTTCCAGCATTTGATGATTAAAACTAGTGATGTCTTTACTTAATTATTACTTATACACTCTTAATCTTTACTAATTGTGAGCCTATAGATTTTGTGTTTATTGTAAGCAACAGTGTCTCCCCATGAATCTTCCCTCAAACTAATTAATGTGCATGAAAATGAAAGAACTGAAATATTTGTCTATTTGCGTTTGTAGGTGCTATCCTACATAATCCTGGCTGCTGGAGCTGCCTCAATGTGCTATACCTTGCTTGAGAAGGGGAACACACCAACAACATGGAGCTCAGCTTGTGGATCTTTTGTTTCATTTTGTCATAAGGGCACAGCATCAATAGCTATCACATTTGTTGCAGTGGTTTGCTGTGTCATGCTTTCACTCATTTCCTCCTACAAGCTATTCAGCAAGTATGATGTACCAGTGAGCAGCCTTACTAATGCTAAAGGCATTGACATGGCTGTCTCCCATGGCTGACCCTAGAGTCTAAACTTTGTGCTAGTTATGTGTACACTATTAGCTGCAAGATGATAACATTATGCTATTTGTATAAAGTTATTATAGCCAGGATTCAGTTAGACTTGCTCATCCTGTATGACGTGGTATCAAGGTTGGCTTTTAACTTTCTTCAATAGGGACACACTGGTTCCTTACTCTATGAAGCACAAATTCTGAACCACCTTTAAGCTAAGTAACTTTAGCTGTATGGTTTCATAGTTTTTAAATAAAAGCATAGTTTACCATTCTGTGCAGCATCATTGAGAATTCCTCAACAATTTTGGCATTCTCTTTAAGTGGTATCCAAGATTAGTCAGACTTTCCCATTAATTTATTTTAACTTAAAATTAATTGGTATAATAGATAGCTTTTCCCAAGTTCTAAAGAGTTACTAGTTTAGGGCATCAGTGATGGAAAATATAAGCATAATTTCAGCTCTAAGAGGTTCATCCAAACTCATGTAGTGGCACTAATCTTTGATGGTGCAAGGCATAAGATGTGTCAAATCTCATGACAGATTGTTACTCATACAGTAGCCTACTCTACACATGATAGCAGGAAACAGTGTGTTTCCCTATCATTTCCAGCAAGAACCAATTTTTCATTCACAGGAGACAAAGTTCACTACTATGCAGAGAGTAGAGACAGATTATCATAGATTATTTACTGCATATTCAATGACCATTCATCTTGTTGAACAAGAGTCAGACAATCACAACTTGCTTCGTGAATTTTGGGTTTGAACTAAGTCTATTAGAATAAACAAAGCCAAGAACACTAATTCACTTTTTGATCTCAAAGTGCAGGCGATTGCACCAAGGAGGGAATCTACCCTTGGTTATGGGTTCTCCAACTACTTTGAAGAACAAGTTTTGGACAAAGGCAATATGTGAAAGAGGATTTTATTGATGAACAAGAAGTAATTACAACACTTCAACACCAAAACATCACAATAAGATATGAAGGAGATAAACTACATCTAAACTAAATTAAACTAGACTAAAAAAGGAAAAGAAAATAAAAGATAATGTAAAGTTGTGTTGTGTTGATCCTGGGTTGTCTTTTTAGACTCTATTGAGACCCTTTTATAATCATGAAGACTTTTCCTTCAGTACACGTTAGTCTAGAGAAACCCCCAAGTGCTTGGTAACCACTTCACAACTGAAGCTGCAAACTCTCCCTTCAACTCAGACTCCTGAAACTGGAGGTTCCACGCTGGGGTTGTAACTTTCACAGCTAATTAGCCTAAAACGTGGCCACTATATTTGGCATGATTTTACATGCAATGACTATTCATTTTCTCTAATTGACACATAAGCTCTCCCAAAAACCAAAACTACTTCATTCTCATGGCTCACAAAACGTGGCAGCAAACTGCACACTAATTAACATGCAACAATAACTTCCTTTTACATGGAACCCGTCCACTACCATAACTTCCTCTTCATGGGACACGTCCACTACAACAATTCCTTGTCTTGGATAATAAATGTTGCATATTAATCCTTAATATTGCATATCACGTCCACTACAAAGTTGAACACTACGGCTGATAAAATTATAAAGAAAATTGCAACAGTCAAGTCAAGTATTCATGAACAACAAACTCTTCATCCTATAGCTTTTAAAACAACGGTTGCCCCACTAAGAAAATTTAATCCAGTGACTCCGTTGCTTTAGCATTGTGGGAGACCAAGGACTATCAACTTTTAGTTGATTCTATAATGGGTGGAATGCATGGTCTTCAAGAAATTTCTCCAAACAATGAAAATAACTTGATACATGTTGAGCCCTTGGCCAACTAGATAAAGTGACATACCTTGTTCGACTTATTGCTTGAGGTGGAAATAACCCCATGGCTGCTCTTGCAATAAAATTGTCCAACCTGATGACTGCAGAAAAATGTTAATCATCTGATAGAGGTGGAACAATTGTCCATGGCTGCTCTCCAGTATAATCTACCATGGTTCTCGGCTAACTATCACTAGTCGTGCCATTGCTCTTGTAGTCAATTGAGTCATAATCATCAACTGAAATTAATTTTGGTATTATGCCCTTTGTTCCATAATCTGGACATTTAACCAAAAACAAATGAAACTACCACGGCTAACTCTAGGCTTGTTATTCTCACGGCTAATGGCTAATATCACTCTTCTGCTTCACAGCTAAAGTATATTTAGCCATCGCAATCGATTGAAGCCTAAAATCAGCCACTATCAAAATGCTCTTTTTACTATCAACTATAAAGCCCCCGACTAATTTTTGCGGCAACGTTAACAACTTTCTTCAAAAATCGTCACTACTAGCATATCATCTAAAATTAAGGCATGTTCTTCAATCATCTCTCATTCAACCGAGTCATAATCCTCAACTAGACCCTCTGTCTTACATCTTCTATTTCATTGGCTGTCCTTGATTATTTCTCATTAATAAATTACTCCATTCTCAGCTTTAATTGTTAATTGAGTAAAATCTGTAAACTCAGAGAAATCAACCTTTTCCTTAGCCAGAAGCATATTTCCTACAGCCATGGCGGGAAACTCAGTCTCTTGGTAATTTGACATTGCATTTCCTCATCATCTTACTAAACCTTTCCAAAAAATTAGCCACAGGCTTTCCGATTTGTTGCTTAATGTTCATAAGATCGGCTATAGTAATCTCTTTGCTGATAAAAGCGATAATGGAATACACGTTCCATGTCTGCCAAGTATGCACTGAATTTGGCAATGAATTTGAATACTATGTAAAGGCCAAACCAGTTAATGATAAAGGAAATAATTGCATCCTTAAGAACTTGTTTCGCCTTGCTTCAAGCACATTGTGCAATGAAACAACTAACATGTTCCGTTGTGGATTTCTTATCTTCTCCAGAAAAAGTAGTGAAATTAGGAATCTTGAATCCATGAGGGAATGGAAACTCTATCCTCCCAATTAGGGTATGGCTTGCAATACACAGGCCTCTCCATGGCTTCAACTGAATCCCAAAATTCCTTTTCATAATATCGGCAAGTGCATTAGGATCTATCAACTGTGGAGTATCTCCTTTTAGATCAGCCGTACAACTTATATTAGCCCGAGGAACATCCCAGGCTGAGGCTGCAAATTCCATGGCTTGTAGACTCCACAGCTAGGGTTGTAACTTCCATGGCTGAGACCACAGGCTCCATGAGTTCAGACCCCATGGCTGAGACTCAAGTTCCACCTGAAGCTAGGCTCCACCTTGACTGACCCCACTGAGGCTGACTAGACTCCACTTGAGGCTGGAGGCTCCACGATGAGATTCAGATCCCACGCTGAGACCAAGTTCCGTGACTGAGACTCCAAACTCCACGAGAATCAGACTCGACTAATTAGATGATTGCCCACAGCATTATAATTCATGTTGTTCCCACTAAATTCACCATGTGACATGTACATAGGGGAATTTTGTTGAATTTCTTGCAATTCATAATGCACCATTGATTTCACGTATTTAACAACTGTCTTAACAACTACTCCATCAAGCCATCAACACCCATTTCCATTTGTTGTTGGATGAAAGAAGTCGACATACAATCAAGTCGATTTCTTCTTCATCAACATGGATGTTCTTAGCAGAATTGGCAGATGTATTTTTTCGCTTGGAGGAAGCGGTAACCGTTTGTGACTAGTCATTACCCCAACGGGTGTTCCAGGACGCGTGCGTTCTTGACCGGCCTTTATCTTCACAATTGTGTTGCTTTGGCGTGACAGATGTTGCACTGTTAAGACTCAAATCCATGATCTTCTTAAATTGATATTTTCCACACAAAGCCTTCGGATAATCCCACTGGGTGTGCCAATTTATGTTGTCGTGAATTTTGGGTTCAACTAAGTCTATTAGAATAAACAAAGCCAAGAACACTAATTCACTTTTGATCCCAAAGTGCAGACGATTGCACCAAGGAGGGGAATCTACCCTTGGTTATGGGTTCTCCAACTACTTTGAAGAACAAGTTTTGGACAAAGGCAATATGTGAAAAGAGAATATGGATTTTATTGATGAACAAGAAGTAATTACAACACTTCAACACCAAAGCATCACAATAAGATATGAAGGAGATAAACTACATTTAAACTAAACTAAACTAGACTAAAAAAGGGAAAGAAAATAAAAGATAATGTAAAGTTATGTTGTGTTAATCCTGGGTTGTCTTTTTCAACTTTATTGAGATCCTTTTATAATCATGAAGACAATTTTTCCCTTCAGGACATGTTAGTCTAGAATAAACCTTCCAAGTGCTTGGTAACCACTCCAGGCTGGCTCCAAACTCCACGACTGGGCTAAACTCCAGGCTGAGACTGGAGGTTCCATGGCTAGGGTTGTAACTTCCACAGCTAATTGGCCTAAAACGTGGCCACTATATTTGACATGATTTAACATGCAATAACTGTCATTTTCTCTAATTGACACATAAGCTCTCCCAAAAATCAAAACTACTTCATTCTCATGGCTCACAAAACGTGGCAGCAAACTGCACACTAATTAACATATAACAACAACTTCCTTTTACATGGACCCTCCCACTACCACAACTTCCTCTTCATGGGACACATCCACTACAACAATTCCTTGTCTTGGATAATAAACGTTGCATATTAATCCTTAATATTGCCCAAATGATGTCTAATTATCATATTGATTTAATAAGCCCCCTTAAACTCTTAGGCAATTATTTTTCGATGATAACAACAACATAGTGTAATTTTGTAATTTTGGACAGTGCAAAATACATTGATGCTGATGAGGTTGTTTCTTGGGTTGAAACTTCTCACCAAGGCATGCAAATCAATGTTTGATAAGTGTAGCTCATAAAAGAAATAAACTTTTAGTATGACCCACTTAATTTAACACGTCAAATACTAATTTGCATATAGAAAATTCTCTAGAGTGCTCCACATTTCAACCCAACTAGTCCATGCTCAGAAACAAAGGCACTAAGTCCTATTTGAGTAAACAACTTATTTATGTATTTATAGAAAAATAACTTTTAAAAAATAACTTATGAATAAATTATTTTATATTTAAATACATAATAATAAAAGTATTTGTTTTTAGTATTTTAGAAAATATTTATTAAAAAACTAGATATTTTAACTTCTCAAAAAGTACTAAAAATAACTTCTAGAGAAATCATAAATTGTTTAGCCAATTAAAACAAAAAGTAAAAATATAACTTTTGACTTTTGAAAAGTTAAAAAAAGTTATAAATTGTACTATCCAAACAGACCCTAAGAGAGTCTAACACCCAAACATCCATCCACAAAATTAAACCAGAAACAGAGGAAATAATACATCCAGTTTTGGGATGAGAGAAGAGTCAAGATCACAGATTACAGTGATCCATATTCAAACGAACTTGCTGAGGCTCCAAACTTCTACTTATTGTAACACAACGGCTACTGAGAAAATCAGACACAAAATACACTTGAAACTACATTATTTATTCCTAGTCCTTAAGCATACTGTTATTTAATAATACACAAGACCCTCTTTTGTCAAAGGACAGGACAAAAGAAACACTCAAATTAGCAAACTACAAAATGTGAAAGGACGGCATCAGGGGCTAGCAGGCTGGATGAGAAGAGTCCACCCAAATGAAAGTGTACACACCATAAGACCCAGAAGCGCCAGCATATGGTATTTCCTGTGGTCATATTTGATCAAATCACACATTAATGGTTTTGGAAAAACTAAACAACAATGGTCAATCACACATTTCAATAGTAATTGAAGAAATTCTTGCTACTCTTTGGGCAAGACATTTATCCGTTCCTTGTTTTCTACCTAAACTTTTTGGGCCACCCTTACCTTCTTAACCACTCACTTATCTCTCTCTCTCTCTCTCTCTTCTCTACAGTTAGTTTTTCAATTAACTTTAAAAGACATACTTTAAAGGAAACAAGGGTAACCTTCAAAGTTGATGTAGGAATCAACGAATGGATCAAGAAAAGTATATCTTCTTCCAATAACATACAAAAATAAAGATTGTAGGAATCAACGAATGGATCAAGGAAAGTATATCTTGCTCCAATAACATCCATAAATAAAGATTAATTTTGATACACAAGTTTTTCAATGAATTTAATTTTGGTGCAAAGTAACTAACTATACATCTGATCACATCATTACCTTAAAAGCTTCACATACAATCATGATAGTAAAAAACTTTTTTATATTCTCAGCAACAATGTATCAAAATTAATCCATTTTTTACTATACATGATAATACATAATCAGATGATTGTATTTATATGGAAAGATATCAAAATAAAATCCATAAACGGTTATCCAATAATTCATATGATTTTTTTTTCTTCCATAAAAAGGTCATTTTATTCAGGAAAAAAAATTGTTTAAAAAAAAAAAAAAGAAAAGAGAAAATCAAAGCAATGAGAGCAAACCCGAGCTTGAGACGCTTCTTGGGATCGCCGGTAGCATAGCCTGTGAAGTAGAAATAGCGAGCCACGATGTGAACCACTCCAAGGCCAGCACAAATACAGGGATGCCTCAGCCCTCCCAAAATCATAAGCATGAAGAATATAGGCATCGTTTCCAAAGAGTTTTGGTGTCCTCTCTGCACTCACCAAAACACACAAACACATAAAACTCCATTCATTATCCAATATACAAGAAAAAGAAAAAAATAAATAAAAAAAATTCAGAATAAGCTATAGAATAAAAACGGGACCTGAACGCAATTGAATAGTTTGGCATCTTTGTTTTCGGATTCAGAGGCATAAAGGGTGGGGTAAAGCACGTTGTACCTGTGAAGAATTTCATCAAACACCTTATAAGCATTAACAAAAAAAGGAAAAAAAATATTCCGAAAATTGAATTACTTCTTGCGGGCCTTGCCCACTTGGAAGGCCATGTAGAAATTGAGGAAGCAGTACAGGACGAGAACGATGGCTACATAGCCGTATTCTTTTGGGAGCGATTCTATGAGTGCGGCCATTGTTGAGGGAAATGAATCAGATGAACAGGGCAACGCTATTGCTAGTGGGTTTGGTTTTGCTGGAGTATTCGATGTTCGATGGGATATATATGGCTGGATTTGATAAGCCTTTTTGAAGAAAAAAATATATATTATAGAGCTTAATTATGCAGAGTTTTATAATTACTCGTGACGGATAATGGGGATAGAATATATGATCATTCGTCACTTTATGAAATGATATTAATATCATTAATATGGAGAATTCTCCAAAGCTCCCTACAAAGTAGTAAAGAGCACCACACACCAATATATCAACGGTGAGGATATGATGGTCTATTGATATACCAATCATATTTTATTTACGGTAAAATTCTCACACACTGTCTCTTTCTCATCCCCAACCACCCCATTCATAAATTACTCACACACTCTCTCTTACTCAGATGCCAATCATAAATTACTCACGGTAAAATAAATAGTTTAATTTTGATGATACACTTATAAAATAAATTTACTTCTACATAGTAATTTAATCACGTATTGATATACATGCCAAACAAATTTAGTTCTCACCCTAATAGGCAGATACTTCAAAAGCCATGCATATTTTGAATTGTTTTATAATAATAAACTTTAAAATTAATTTATGGTTTTTTGGTGATTAATTAGTTAATGTTTTAATCTGATATTAGAAAATTTTCTTCTATTTCAAATAGATTTTATGACTTTTTTGGAATATTAAAACTGCTGGTTCTCTAAATTTTTTTATTACTTTTTTAGAAAAGTTTGATTTTAATGTCTTATGTGAAAAAGAGTTTTATACACATACCAATTAAATATTATCATATCAATAAAAATATCTAATAATTTCTATTTTAAAAATCATATATATATAGTATGATATGATTATATGACGTTATAAAATTCTTTACACCAATAATGTATTGAAGTTAATTTTTTTAAAAAAATTTATAAATATAAAAAATATAAAAATTAAAAAGCTTTTTCTAAAAGGTCTTTTTATTTAAAAATATCTAAAAATTTCTTATATTTTTTATTTTATGTAATATATCGAAAGAAGCCATGTACTAAATTAACTTCTCTGTATTAATAATATAATTTAATTTTTTTACTGTCAATTAATAACATTTCAAAAAATTAACAAATCACAGTTAGTTATTATTATAGTCGGTAATTATTTACATGATTTATCAAATTTTAAAATTTTATTAACTACTTTCATTTCATAAAAAATTATTTTCACAATAATAAATTGAAAATATGATAGTAATTATTAGTTTTTTAACACTCAGACAATGGAAGATAGTGAAATACTGTGTTCTGGTTGTTGGCGGTCTCCGCGGCTTGTTCTCCAAGGCAGGTGCATCTGCGGAGTGCGGACAAGCATTGACTTGGACCAATTGGCCTTTTTAATTTTTCCTTGGTCGTACGAACTAATGTGGCTTGGTCAATACTCCAGAGAAAAACAATTTTTTATTATTAATAATATATAATCTATATACTATTAGCAACAGGAGTTGAGCTAATGATAAATTCATAACAGTTTGGGTAATTTACTGTAGGAGTGAACTGCTTTTGATAAACTTAGGGTTAAATATATTTATAATACATTTGATTCATTTTTTGAAAAATCTTATCTTAAAATATAACCCTACGAGTTTTTGTGCGGATTTAAAATAAAAAAAATGATAAACATTTCCTATTTTGATATAAATAGAGCCGGTATACGGTCGTGATTCAGGACAAATCTGTTAACCTAATCTGCACAAAAAAGGACTAGATATTTTTTAACCCGTCAATCCATGGACCATTTTGGTCCACACCTCTTAAATCACAGGCTGCACGGAGGTAGTAAACTAAACTCAGGGATAGTAGAGTGCGGAGGTGGAGGCAAAGCTAAGTGGAGAAACCATGGAGAACAAATTAAAGAGATATGTATTGGGAAAATAAAAAAGGAGTTCCAAGAAACTAGGGTTCAAGTTAGGTATCATAGCTCTGATACAATGTTAGAAACTAGACACGCAACGAAATTGATTGAATGTTTTTATGTATATTTCAACGTGTAACTGTACAGAGAGATGATATATATTTATAGGTCAAGAGTAATAAATACAATAAATCAAATAAGATCAATTATGATCCTAACATTATGCCTAACTTGATATAAATCAATATACAAACAATCATATCTTAACATATAAACAATGAACATGGACAATCACTCATTTTTATTTTTTATATAATTTTTAAATATTATAAATTAAAATAAATGGTTATGCATGTTTCTAAAATACGTATTAAATATGTTCTAGGAGTATATAAGAATTTTATATAGTGAAGTCCTCTATCTCTTTTATGGGGAAATGTTCACCATTCCTGCGGATATATGAGCTACGTGAGGCCTTTGGTTTCTGCATAACTTTTGTTAGAGAGGTTTCTTGGGAGCCATTATTACATCAACAATGTCACCACTTACTTTTTCTCTAAATTGATTCTGCCTTCATCACTCCTCTCATAATATGCGGGTGTCTACACCCATTTAGGTGTTGAAAAAATATTTCCCTTATTACATAATCAATGATATAAGATTCTTTCAGTACATCTTTGATTGCATGGTGTGCCTAAGTGGATGGAAAATTATGACATCTCTTTTCATGCAGGAGCTTAATTAATCTACGTTATCTTCCAGGGAGTGGCTATTGCTACCTCTATTTATCTATCATCACTTCATATTTATTGCCTTTATTAGTGATATTCCTAAATGCCCTTTAAATGACCTCTGCCTAGCTCTCATATTCTCCCTTAATTAGATTTGCTAATAAATCACATTTAACTTTAAAAATTATTAAAAATATAAATGAAAATAGAAATTAGTTAATAGCATAATGTAGGTTGCATTAAGGTACTATTTTCCTATATAACTTTAGGCATATTACATTATTATATGCTTAATTGGTTGACATTTGGTTGATTTGTATTTACTCCTCATTGTAAATCATTGAGTAATGTTATGGTTAATTGCACCATTTTGATGAGCAAATATGTTTTGGAGCTTCCTGTACTTTTAATCTTCTTTTGTGAGTGTTATTTGTTTGTAGAAACATTCCATGCTGGTGCATGAAACTTGGAGCAATGGCCAATTCAAGAGAATTTGGGAGGAGCTAAATAGAAGAGTTCTAAAGCTCATTTGAACACATTTGCAATAAGTATTATAATAGAAATTTGTATCTTTCTCTACAAAGATCAAATTGAAATAAATAAAGATGTTTTGGAAAGCTTAAGAAGTCTTCTATAACTTTTATATTCAGCTCAAAATCAGTTCTCAATGCCTCTTGGTGCTAGATTAAAGGTTCCTAAAGTTCTAATATTGTATAATTTGACCCCAAGTTAGTAATTTGGCAATATCTAGCGCTACAGATGTCTAATGGAGGTGATTCTTGTGGCATTAAAAAGCTTATTCGAAGAGCTATAGCTTCTATTTATAGTCCTAAGAGCTAATTTGAGCATTTTAGGGCTCAAAATAGGCTTGAAAATGTATAGGGCGGTGTTAACGCGAGAACGGCTCGTAAAACATCATTTTTTATTATTTTGGGCTCGTTTTTATCCTTGATGATATATTATATATACCTACTTAGCCTAGGTTAAAAGGGGATCTTCCACATTTGTTCTAGAGCTGTCTCCACTCTCTCTACTCTCTCTCCCTTCATCTTTCTACTCTCTTTCTAGGTTTTGAGAGTTTTCAATTCTCGTTTTGATTCCTGTTTGGGATTATGATCATACTCTCCATTATATTGATTGTGATCCTCCACCTATGGAGAAATAGTTTCTTTACCTAATGCAAGGATTCCAAGGAGCCAAGAATTATGTTTTGAAACTCCTATTATTTTAATGCAATTTACAGTTTGGCTTTCCAATCTTTCTTCTTCTTCTCCCTTTTTCATATTTTTGTGTTGGTTGATACAATTATATTTTTTAGAGCCAACCTTGATTTTGTGTGTGTTTACTATTATGAATGTCATGCATAATTAGGATTCCAATTTGGCATAATTTAATTAATAATTTGAAGTATGTTTAATTGGTAAGGAGATTGGAATTAGTTCTAATAAAAATTAAGTTATTGTGATTGACATTTTAGTGTAAGCATTTAGGGATTGCGATTGTGATTTCATGGTGTTCATGTTAATAAAACCCTTGATCAGTTATGTGATTGTATAGTTGCCAAGTAAAATTACATCATTGATTGTGTAATTATGAATTAGTGAAAATAATCGCCTCCTTGAATTATTATTTTGAATCAATAATAACAAAATCCTAATCCACGTGAACTCCTTGTAGGTAATTTATTTAATTGAATTTTCTTCCCTTATTTTATTAATTTTTCTAAACAAAACCCCCAATTTTCAATTGACTAGTAACACTTCCTTGTGAGATGACCTAGGTTATACTCTTTACTACATTTTTTGTACAAACTTTAGCCTAAAATAAATTTTATTTTATTATTGATAGCGCAGTTTGCATCACATAAACTTGGAAAACCAATAAATGAATAAGGATTATTCTTATAAATAATTTAAATTATCAAGCATACAAAGATATCTCATGATCTATAATGTATGGAGACCCAATTGAAAGCAGGAAAAAAAAAATTAAACTTGTCACAAGCACCACTAATTAAGAAGGGAAAATGGTGTTATGTAAAGAATATATTCAAAAAGATTTGCTATGAGTAAAATATTAAATAAAATTTACATTTTTAATAAAATAAATAATTAATTTTGATAATTTATTTGTGTTGTTTTTTATGTTATCATTTAATCATATATAATCATGTCATTAAAATTATTTAAATCATCAGTCATATAAAATATAAGATGTAATTTATTTATATGTAAGACATTTTATATTGTCTAAAAAATAATATTTTAAATTAAATATTATAATTCATTATAATATTTAATTTTTTATATGAATTTTAAAATGATTTTGGAAGGAGTCAAACTCTCTTAAGGATATATATTTATACATAGATAATTGGGTAAATGTGTACAAATATTTTGCAATGATATTATATTAAAATTAAATATTAATATATACAAAATGTAATTAGTGTTTTGTATGCTTATTATTATATGATTATTTTGATTCAACTAACCAATTAATTAATAAATCACCTGACATTGACAATAATTAAAAAATAAATTATTAATTATATATCACCTCAAAATTTTTGTTACAAAAAATCATATGAATTATTACTAAAAAGTTTTTAAAATTTAACCATACAACCTTTTTTTTTTTTTGGATAATTATGAAGGAAGGTTTAACCTGAAGGGAAACAAAGTACAAGTGCAAAAAGACACAACAGCTCAAAAATAAAAGGACCAAAACATAAAGACACTACACTTCGAACTCCTATAGCAAAACCTATTAGCAATAGCAGCACGTCCATAACCAATTAACAACACCCTGATAACTAAAATATAAATCTAGCCAACACTCCAAATTTTAAGCTAGAGCAAAACACCACAGCCTATTGCAAAAACAAGGATTTCGGGATAAAGGAAGCTTCATATGACCTAGAACAACCACCACACCAAAGCAAGTGAATAGCAGGATGAATTTGACAATAAACGGGCACTAAGGCAGTTCCAATAGGTCCATAAAAACCAAAAAAACCACCCCTTCTTATACTATATCATCCACCAAGCGACCACTCAGCCACAACAAGGAAGATACTAGAATTGGAAGACAAAGCTGCTTCAACAAAACCATCCATGGAGGCACAATCTAGAATGAAAATATCCAACTGCTAACTCATCCATTAAACATAGGCACATTCTAACTCCCCATTAAGCTTAGATCCATTCATCATACTCTTCTAAACAAAACAAGAACCCAGCTACTAATGATATTGCTAAGCAAATTGCAGCAAACTCCATCACGGTAAATATAGTCCACCTTGATGATAGTATTTACTAGGCCAATTGGAGACGAAATCCATTTATGCTTATACACCCTAACACAACTAGATAATGCACCACCTCAATTTGGGAATGAACTTATCCTCGGAAGTATACCGTTACATCTTATAAAACATCAAGCAATCATATGCAGAATTCCTCAAATCAAATCAAGGAAAGACATATGATCTACTCACTCGCACAAAACATCAAACAGTCGCCATTGAAAATCAAAATCACACACCGACCTAGCCCCAAGTACTTTGCATAATTATTGATATCTTCAATGAGTTCATCAATTGGAAATTAAGTCTTATTCAAGTCTAAGCCCAATTCAAATATGCCCCAGTTAGCTTGTTACTATTTTCGTCATACACTTATCTACCACACAGGAACCTTGAACATACCAACAAACTCTTCCAATTCAAAGACAAACAAGATGCCTAGAAGAGACCAACAACCCTCACCATGTATCTCTCAAAAGTTTCTCACTAGTTAATCCGCCTCTACCTCACATTTCTCCCTCACGCACACATCCTTATAGTGATCACTCGAGTATCAATCTACCACCTCCATCACCCCAAAGGTTGTATACTCCACCAAGAATATGACCTGTTACAAAGTTAATGTCACGACCCGATCTGGGCATGTGACCGCACGTGAGAAATCTAATTCCCACGTAAGTCTCGTGACCTGTTGCACTATATGCAAGTAACTTATAAATTATTTCAAATAAGGTTTCCTTTTCTACAAACAAATCACCCATTCTTTAAAGTTCAAAATAATCAAAATAATCCAAATAATCAAGTCTATAATTTCATAATTTGTTTTCTAAAATCCAAATTCATAAACAAATCTTTATAAGTAAAAGAATCTTATAACACAATCTAGCACAATATATACATGCAAAACCTAAATCATGCAGGTACCGAGATCCTGCCTCCATATACCTGGAGCACTCTAAACAAACCATAATGCGTGCTTCACTCCAAGTGAAGCTTGCTATCTGACACTTTACCTTGACTAAGTAGAATTTGCAGACGTTGCTTTATCTATAAAAATGAGAGAAATGAGAGAGGTGAGTTTTGATACCAAAACTCATGAGTGAACCCTTACCTGAAACCTCCTTTCATAGGACATCCAAAAACAATGCATGGAATTATAAAACAGGAATATGCCAAAAATCATATCTAAAATCCCTTAAACTCTTTTATAAGTATATTCATACATAATCAAATTATCCTTTTGATAAAATAATTTCTCTAATTCACTTTTTGTTTGAAATCACTTTTCCTTTTTTATATATGTATTTATATATTCAATTAATACTTTTATCATTTCAAAAGTAATTTCCTCTATTCTCTATTATTTCTGACATCATATAAGCTTAAAATCATGAATTCTCTCATACTTTCAATTGATTACTTTGCCGCTCCAAAATCCATTTCATTAATTAACTTTTATGCCTGGTATAAACTAAACTCATAATAACATAGCTCTTAAGAAACAGGTAATCCTTGGACATATCTAGGCGTTACGTATCGCCGTAGTGTAACAATCAATGCTCTGAAATCTCTAGTCACATCTGGCGTTACATATTAACGTCCCTAGTGTGACAATCAATGCTCTGAAATCTCTAGTCACATCTTGATGTTACGTATCGCCATCCCCAATGTGACAATAATGGGCACCTAACTAGGTCCCTTCTCTGAATCTCTGCCCGGCATACTTGGTACCAAGGTTAACGGATTTACTGTTGTTAACACATAGCCTGTTTTCTATAGCTATTGTAAAACATTTTATATATCTATGTTCAAGTCATTACTTTCATAATTCAAAACCATTTCCTCAATTTACTTCATAATCTAGAAAACTCAATATCTTATTTCAAAATGGCAAAGTTTGCACTTTTAATTCCATTCTCTTCTCTAACCTCTTATTTGGTCATAAATCTAAAACGTATACATACTTATCAAGCTCTAAAACATTTTGATCAACCTTCCAAACATAGTTCAAATTATTAACTTTTCATAAACTAGGAAAAACTCAATATCATATTATGAAATTACAAAAAAACTAAAACCATAATTCCAATCTTTCTCTAAACTTCATATCTTGGTGTAAAATCATAACATAAGCATAAACCAGTTCAGAGTCCAGTAAAACAATCGTAAAATCCTCCAACAATTACAAATGTCATTAATTCTATATAAAATCAATACAACAACATGGTCCCATGAGTTTTATCAACAATACATTTCATGCTCTAAAAGGGAATTCAAAACATATAAACCGCAGAAATCTCAAGTCCTTATACAGGACTTCTCTAAAACCAAACATTAAATCATATTTTCGTGAAAATAACTCTAGTGCATAACATAAGAGTCACAGATGTGAACCCACTCACCTGGAGGGGTAGATATGCAGAAATCATACTAACGACCTCTGGGGAGTTGAAATGACTCCATTTCGATATAGAAGCAGCATAATGCTAGATTAACCTCTAAAACCTCCAAAATCTAACTCTAACAAGGTAAAGAGCTCATTTTCCTTCATAAACACAAAAGCCACCCCAAGAACAAGGAGGAATTAAAGAAAAGAAAATGAAACCAAGAGGACTACATACCATTAAGCTTGGAGGATTGAAGATTCTAAGTTAGACTTGAAAGAATTGGAGGAAAATGAAGTTTTGATGGTGAAAATGAGTTGGAGGCGAGGTTTTCGCGTGAAAGGGAAGAGAAAAATGCTTTAGAATGCTTTAGACCTCGGAGATGGGGTATTTATATTTTTTGAGCGCAGTGCTCACCAGAGAGCGCAAAAGATCTCCCTTGCACCACCTTCCTACCTCTCGACCTCTAGCGCTCTCCAGAATGCTCCAAAATGATCTATCACTTATTTACATTTCTTCTTAATTTTAACTTTAAAACATAAATGTAAATAAAAAAATACCTCTCATTTGGATTCAAATAAAATATTAGAAAAATCAAAATATCAACAAATCAAAATCTAATTTTTGGGTTTTAGTTCAAACTCAAAATCTTACCGTTTGTAAATTTGTAAGCTAAAACGGAGTATTTAAGGGTTTCATAAAAATTGTTAAAAATCACTCTTCAACTCATTTTTCTCTAGGGAACAATTACCAGGACTTTTGGTCCCAAGAATATGGCTCTATCATATAACCCTTCAAGGGCATGTAGGGTCCAAACTTAGTAAAATTAAGAACCCGAATGACAAAAAGGGTAATTGGCACCCTTCTTGGTTCGAAAAATTTTCTAACCTTTTTATTTAAACTAGGGTATTACAATCTTCCTCCTTAAAAAGATTTGGTCCCCAAATCTAAACTGTTATAACTGATAGAGTAAGAAATAGAACACTTGACCCACAGGGGTCTCATGGATGGAGCTAATCGCCTAAAATCCTGTAAGATGGTACTCTGACTATGTTAACTATTACTCTAGGAAACAGTGTCGTCTTAAAGGCTACTGCTCTATTTCTCTGTCTCCTGATATATTTTTTTTTACCATATCTGGGCGGCTCCGCCTCCAAAGGCAGCCCTTTCCCTTAAGATAACAAGGGTTCTTATTCTGACTCTTTCATTTCTTGTCTGTCATTGACTAACACTATAGGGGCCTTTGGTTCTCGATTCCTGAACTTTTCATTCTCTATATGTGTTATGTATAGTAATCAACTACTCTATCCATCCACATAGAAAATATTTATGTCATTCATATGTATAGTCCTAGCACACATAATATTATATATGCATCAAACAATGAACCATAGGTAGCATAACTTACACTAAGAATCTTTGAAGTTTTCTGCTAAATTAACATGCATCATCATTATCATGTGCAGTTTTTTTTTTAAAGCTCCTCAGTCTTTTAATCCAATCATTTTCAAACATAAACATAAACATCAAGCCATGCTCACATACTATGCCAATACGTAGTCCTAAGGTATATTACATGCATTTTATTAACTCGTAAGTCCATTAATCACTTTATCATCTTATTTCTAAGTCACCTGTTAAACATGGCAAGTCTTGATCTAATCTCACTTGGAAACTTTACACATACAAATTGAGGAAACCACATATATTCTTTACATGGGTTTCATAAACTTGGTTGAACAAGAATTTGCAAGTTAAAGCTGCAAACTAATCCATACTACCAATATAAGCAATTCACGTGGGTGTGTGAGATTTAGGTCAAGTTAAATCATTCATACGAGAAGTAACTTTACTCGGAGCAGCCAAATCATTCAAGTAATTCAAGTCTGTATACGTAAAACATATTCCTATCTTGTTTTCTTTTGTTCTATGAAAGCAAATTGGGATACCACAACACAAGAAAGAGGTCGTAGTTTCATTGTAATGCCTAACATGGGCAAACACATGTTAGTCTCTTATACCAACCTCATTTTATGTATTTGTAAAATTGTTAACAAAAACTTATTTGAGAAATCCCTTTGTATTTCAGAATTCTGTACAACTTGGTCAAATGCCTTAAGTATTCGTGAAATTCTTTTCAATTATCCAACACAGTCTTCAACTCACAAGTCAATTCATAAACATAATAATTGAAAAGCGTTTAAAGAGACTTGATATCAATAGGTATGACCTTTATATGTCACAGAGTACCTAAGAAATCATTTTCTCTCTTTTTTTCCAAGAGTTATAATTAGCCAACATATTCATGCGTAAAACTATACACACATATAAATCACATGCTTTAACAAATCAGAGCACAACATCAATACACCTTCAGTAGCTTAAGTTAATAGGATTACAATAAAATTTTGTATAACCTAAGGAATTCTATTTCTAGAGCCTCAATTTCCCTTTTTAATACATGTATATTATTCATTTAAACTTCCTAGTTCATGAGTCTTAATGCCAACTAATTGCATGCCTGTTCCATTTAACAAAACCCTCTTGGTGAAGGTCTAACTTAGGGGGAAGTTCTTTCATCTTACACTCAAAATATCTACCAAATACTGTGTGTTTCTATCATTCTTTCCTTTAAAGTTCTTAATCATTACAACGAAATCAATTATTCATACACTAACAAAGTTTCTAATAATTTATCCATGATAGCTCTAATCACAAACATTAAGACATTTATACTTCCAATATTTTCATATTGCATATACAGCCATAAAAGAACGACAAACAACAATCAAGGAGATCAAGAACAACCAATGTGCATAGTGATCACACTCAAACAACAGCACAATGCACACTCAAAGCCGATCAACTATCTTTGTCATATTGTTAATCTCTTCCACATGCATGCCATAATCATGTCCTACAATCATACAATTCCAGCATAAATAGTACAATAGTGCATTCTAGAAACATGGCTTGCATGATGATCACAGCATCAAAGTCATATAAAACAATTTGACCTATTAGAACCAATCATCATTCTTATTAATTGCCCACATTCATAACACGAAGATATCAAGGATTCTAGAGATTGCAAAGCTCTAATTGAACTCAAACATCATTAACTTTTCCTATAGGTCTCAAATAGCATTACATTAGTGCGAATAGCCGCAGTTCATTCACATAAACGTCATGCCATTTGTGGATACTTGCTCCAGGACTATGCAGGAAAACCTAATGCTTTGATACCACTCTCACGAACCGATCTGGGCACGTGACTGGCACATGAGAAATCTGGTTCCCACGTAAGCCTCGTGACCTGTTGCTCTATATGCACAGTAACTTATAAATTATTTCAAATAAGGTTTCCTTTTTCTACAAACAAATCACCCATTCTTTAAAGTTCAAAATAATCAAAATAATCCAAATAATCAAGTCTGTAATTTCATAATTTTTCTAAATTCCAAATTCATAAACAAATCTCTATAAGTAACAGAATCTTATAACACAATCTAGCACAATATATACATGCAAAACCTAAATCATGCAGGTATGGTCCGGATCCTGCCATGTATTGGAGCACTCTAAACAAACTAGAATGTGTGCTTCACTCCAAGTGAAGCTTGCTATCTGACACTTTACCTATGGCTCAGTAGATTTGCAACAGTTGCTTTATCTATAAAAATTGAGAGAAATGAGAGGGGTGAGTTTTGATACCAAAACTAATGAGTGAGCCCTTACCTGAAACCCCCTTTCATAGGACATCCAAAAACAATGCATGGAATTATAAAACAATAATATGCCAAAAATCATATCAAAAATCCCTTAAACTCTTTTATAATTATATTCATACATATTCAAATTATCCTTTCGATAAAATAATTTCTCTAATTCACTTTCTGTTTGAAATCACTTTTCCTCTTTTATATATGTATTTATATATTCAATTAATACTTTTATCGTTTCAAAACTAATTTCCTCTATCTCTATTATTTCTAACATCATATAAGCTTAAAATCATGAATTCTCTCATACTTTCAATTGATTACTTTGCTGCTCCAAAAGTCATTTCATTAATTAACTTTCATGCCTGGTATAAACTAAACTCATAATAACATAGCTCTTAGAGAAACAGGAATCCCTGGGCACATCTGGTGTTACGTATCGCGTTAATGTGTCAATTAATTCTCTAAATCTCTAGTCACATCTGGCGTTACGTATCGCCGTTCCAGTCACGTCTGGGCATTACGTATCGCCCAGTGTGACAATCAATGCTCTGAAATCTCTAGTCACATCTGGGCGTACATATTACCGTCCCTAGTGTGACAATCAATGCTCTGAATCTCTAGTCACATGGATGTTACGTATCGTCATCCCAGTGTGACAATAATGGGCGCCTAACTAGGTCCCTTCTTTGAATACTCTGGTCCTGCATACTTGGTACCAAGGTTAACGGATTTACCGTTGTTAACACATAGCCTGTTTCTCTATAGCTATTGTAAAACATTTTATATATCTATGTTCAAGTCATTACTTTCATAATTCAAAACCATTTCCTCAATTTACTTCATAATCTAGAAAACTCAATATCTTATTTCAAAATGGCAAAGTTTGCACTTTTAATTCCATTCTCTTCTCTAACCTCTTATTTGGTCATAAATCTAAAACGTATACATACTTATCAAGCTCTAAAACATTTTGATCAACCTTCCAAACATAGTTCAAATTATTAACTTTTCATAAACTAGGAAAAACTCAATATCATATTATGAAATTACAAAAAAACTAAAACCATAATTCCAATCTTTCTCTAAACTTCATATCTTGGTGTAAAATCATAACATAAGCATAAACCAGTTTAGAGTCCAGTAAAACAATCGTAAAATCCTCCAACAATTACAAATGTCATTAATTCTATATAAAATCAATACAACAACATGGTCCCATGAGTTTTATCAACAATACATTTCATGCTCTAAAAGGAATTCAAAACATATAAACCAGGAAATCTCAAGTCCTTATAGGACTTCTCTAAAACCAAGCATTAAATCATATTTCGTGAAAATAACTCTAGTGCATAACATAAGAGTCACAGATGTGAACCCACTCACCTGGAGGGGTAGAATATGCAGAAATCATACTAACCGACCTCTGGGAGTTGAAATGACTCCACTATCTATATAGAAGCAGCATAATGCTAGATTAACCTCTAAAACCTCCAAAATCTAACTCTAACAAGGTAAAGAGCTCATTTTCCTTCATAAACACAAAAGCCACCCCAAGAACAAGGAGGAATTAAAGAAAAGAGAATGAAACCAAGAGGACTGCATACCTTTAAGCTTGGAGGATTGAAGATTCTAAGTTAGACTTGAAAGAATTGGAGGAAAATGAAGTTTTGATGGTGAAAATGAGTTGGGAGGCGAGGTTTCGTGTGAGAAGGAAGAGAAAATGCTTTAAATGCTCTGGACTCTGAGAGGGGTATTTATATTTCTCCGAGCGCTAGCGCTCACTAGAGAGCACAAAAGATTTCCCTTGCACCGCCTTATCCTCTCAACGCTCCAGCACTCTTAGGCGTAGCACTCTCCAATACTCAGAATGATCTATCATTTATTTACATTTCTTCTTAATTTTAAATTAATCCATTAAATTTAAAACATAAATGTAAATAAGAAAATACTCCCATTTGGATTCAAATAAAATATTAGAAAAATCAAAATCTCAACAAATCAAAATCTAATTTTTGGGTTTTAGTTCAAACTCAGAAAATCTTACGTTTCGTAAATTTGTAAGTTAAAAACGGAGTACTTAAGGGTTTCATAAAATTCGTTAAAAATCACTCTTCAACTCATTTTCTCTAGGGAACAATTACTGAGACTTTTGGTCCCAAGAATATGGCTTTATCATATAGCCCTTCAAGAGCATGTAGGGTCCAAACTTAGTAAAATTCAGGACCTGAATGACAAAAAAGGGTAACCAGTACCCTTCTTGGTTCAAAAAATTTTCTAACCTTTTTATTTAAAGCCAGGGTATTACAGTTAAAACACAAAAAATAATATACATTAGAGTATCCCTCATGTGTGTCCTCTACTAAGCTTTTGAAGCCCCTCATTAACTAGACAAACTTCATTAAAAATCTCTTCCTTTTGTTATTCAGTTCTATTTCAAGTGCGTAGAGTATTACATGACCATTCCATTTCCCTAAGAAAAAAATGTTACGAATTATAAGAACACAAAATCTTAAAATGAAATGTTACTAATAAAGGGCATTTCAAGAATATTGTCAATAAAGATAATAAATGTGGAGTGGTGATAAACAAATAGGAGTGGCTATATCTTTCCTTCCAAGCTATGATATTGAAGTGCAAAGAGTTAAACTTCTAGTAAGTATTTGTGATGAGGCAGATAATTAAGTTATATACATGAGCTTTGTAGGGAGAGCACTAAGGAGGAGAAGAGGATATATTTATTGAATTGGAATGAGGTTTATAAGCCTAAATATATGAACAATGTCTTAGTGAAACTGAACTAGAAATTAATTCATAAAGGAATAGAAAAGTATAGAATGCAATTGTTAGAGTGATGTCATACCATTGTTTGGGAGTTTATAATATAAGTGAGTGGAATGAAAGAGTATATAAATTTAATTTTTCACTTTTGTCCTTTTCTTGTATGGAAGATGTATTTCATATATAAGAGATTGTAAAATAACAAAATAGTAAAATCACGATCAAAATATTAAGTGTCCTTCCAAATTAGAGAGGTCAGTAGATTCATTGTTTTGGAGGGCTTAAGGGGGGTTTGATCATCCCTCCTCGACCATTTATGATTTACAGCATTTAAAAACTTCTTAATATATATTTGAGTGAAATTTTGAATTAGAAAAAAATTTAAATACATCAATTAAAATAGAATTTAATTTATATATGTTGTCAGCATAAGAAAATTTTATACGAAATTCAATCATGTATTATCACACCAGTAAATATATTTGATTTAAATATCTTTTATCTTAAAAGTCATATAAATAAAAATATCTAATTTGATGAGTATATCAAAATGAATCTCTTAAAAATATTTATCATTTTTTTAAATTAAATAGCATGTGTATTTTAGATCATTTATCACCCACTGCTAGTATTGTACAGGGAAATAAATTATCTCACATCAGAATTTTACATTGCCTCATTATGTAAAAATTTTCAAAACCTTTCTTTTGTTCTTCGCGTCTCAACCTTTACGATATCAACAGTAAAAGTTTACTCACTTTGAAATAAGTGGATCCATTCATATTCCACAGCTAATCTGATACTCCATAAAGTGCAATTCATGCATGGAACGGAATTGTAGAAGTCGAGAAAACAATGCAGCATGCTTCTTTCAAAACCTCATGCTTACAACAGACACATAGATACTTGTCTTGTATTTATTTGGATCTATTAGTATTCCTCAAAAATTTATTACATAAATTTATTAGGCTCAGTGGCGGCCAGTATGTTAAGAAGGCCATGGCAATGACATGGCCCCAATTTTAAAAATCTGTATTTACGTAACCAGAAACAAAAATTAAAATTTTCATCTCAGAAAAAAAAATTTGGTTCCCTATGGATATGATATGATATGATGGTATTATTTGGACTTTAAATGGATGGATTCTCTTTTTATGTCATTGCTTTTGCTTTTGATCTTGTCTTCAGAGTTAAGAAACAAGTGAACTGCACCTAGCAAAGAATGAAGAAGGCTAGTTGGGAGGATCATGAACACGCCTGCTTGTTGTCTATTGTATTGTCTTTGACACTTTGTTTGACATGCTGAATACAATAACAAATAATATAAGAAGATAAAATAAAGCTTGATAGTATAAGACCTAATAAACTTTTAATACTATATAGTGTTGGATGTAACATTGTATAAGGTATTATATTTTATAATAATATTATTTATTTATAAATAATTCTAATATTTTAATTAAATATTAAATAAAATAAAATTTTTATTAATGATTTAAATATAATTTTTAAATATCATATTTATGTAAATATTTATTAATTAAATTTAATTTATTTTAAATATTATTATTTATTTAAATATTTTATAATTATTTATTATTTCAATAAATTATATAAATATTAAATAACTCTTTTATATATTTTTAATTATAATTATTTCAATTTCAATTTTAAAATAAATATTAACTCAAAATATTTTTATTACTAATCCTTAATTTTATATATTACATATTATTTATTATTTATTTTAAATATTTATTTCTATTTAATATTTTATTTTATTTTATATTTATTAATTATAATTACATTTTTATTTTTATTGTATATAGCTAGATTGATATCATATATTATTTGTTAAGAATATTTATTTATTATGAAATAGTTTTATTTATAAATTTTTATTTATTATTATTTATTTAAAAATTATTTTATTTTAATAAAATATTAAAAAATAATCTTATACGTTAAAAGCTAATCAGGTCTAAGGAGATTATGATGCTGTATTAAGTTATACAGTATTTTAATGTATAAGGAGATTATGATGTATAAGTTTACAAAATGTTGCACCAAATAGCGTATAAGGCATAACGTATACTATCATGTTTAATGCGGCATATCAAACACACCCTCAATGATGTTCTCAACGAAAATCTTTACAAACACCAGGTTGTTTTACCCTCTATTAACACAATTGAAAATTGCATCTTTTAGAGATAAATGTTATTTGTATAACTTTTGGAGACACCTAAGATTATCATTTTTATTTTTAAAAAATGGTACAAATCATATTACCCCCTTTTAAAATACTTGTGTTTGATCAAATCTTGTTATTAGCTTCTCCATGCAGCTGTTATGTTTTTTGTTGCAATATTCTGATTGGTGGAAAAATAGGAATTTAGAACTGCCGTCTGCATGACACTTCTAATGGCTGGAAAAATATGTATTGCATTTTTTTAAGTTTCAATTACTTGGCTTTCTTTTTAATTAGATATTATGGAATTGCTGTGAGTGCTACAATTTTTTTACTTGGTTGGTAAACACAAAGCTACATTATCAAAATTGAGGTAGGATGAAACATTGTTTTAGCAGGTACAAAAGATTCCGGAGACATTCAATTCAACAACAGAATACATGAACTCCTTTATTCCACCATTGATTGAGGAAACACATAGTGACATGTGTTCAAGTTTAAAAGGAGTGTCTAGAGCATCCTCTTGTGAAATTTTTGCAGTTCAAAGAGACATGGAGAGCTTCAAGCTTCCCAAGGATTTGTTCTATCTGTTAAAATTGAAGGGTAACAATAATGCTGATGATGAGGAAGAAGATGCTGTGGAAAATGTTGGAAAATTAAAATATGAGCCTATTTTGGGCGATGTTATTGCCTTCACAGATATTAAACCAAAGAGTGTAGATGACTTGAACAGGCCTAAAAGATTTTTCCATATTGGTTTTGTTACTGGGCCAAAAGATGCAAATAATGAAATCCCAATTCTCTCATCCAAGTACATGGAGACCATGAATGAATATGACTTGAGGAGGAACCCGGTCAAAAAGCTTTATGCCGTCCATGTATTCAACATTTTAACAAATATTCGTATATGGAAAGCCTTGAACTCAAAGCTGGAGGAAGATAAGGAAGACGATGCAAGCATGAGCATTATTGAAAAAGTACTGCAACCTGATTTCAATGTAAGTAAAGTTAATTTATTTATTGTTCATTCAGAATGAGCCTTCTTATTTAGGGTGTGTTTGTTTGTCTTTTCTATTAAGAAGACTTGTTTGAGTAATTTTTTTTTTCTTTCAAAACATGTAGACAGGGAGCTACTCTTGATCTGGCAATAGAGCATTGTCATAAAAGTATTTTTCTTAAGCCACTATGAGAATGTTAAATTGTTCACAGAAGGAATGACACCACTGCAGTTTCTGGTAATCGATGAAGCGGCTCAACTAAAAGAATGTGAATCAGCCATCCCATTACAGCTCCCAGGCCTTCGCCATTGCATCCTAATAGGCGATGAGAGACAACTTCTTGCATTGGTTAAGAGCAAGGTATTGACCTTTGCCATTTTGTTTTGCGATTTGAATTGTTGCTCTAATGCCAATATGGCCATTAGTATTTTTGTCTAATGTTTTTATAATGTTTACATTTTTAGATAGCTGAAAAGGCTGAATTTGGAAGAAGTTTGTTTGAGAGGCTGGTTTATTTAGGATATGAGAAGCATATGCTCAATGTTCAGTATAGAATGCATCCATCCATAAGCTTATTCCCATGTAGAGGGTTCTATGATGGAAAGCTTTCTGATGCCCCCAAATGTCAGTACATTAAGCTATAACAAGCACTTCCTTGAAGGAGAAATGTATGGTTCTTATTCTTTCGTTAACATAGCTAAGGGTAAAGAGCAAACTGGTCCGGGACACAGTTCCAAGAACATTGTTGAGGCTGCTGATATTAATCTTCACAAAGGTTAATAATAACTGTAAGGGCCCGACGAAAAAGAAGGACAGTTTTTGTTATGGTCCTACTTGAGACTTAATTTTGTAAGGGCCTTTTTCATTGACTTTTAAAAAGTAATTTATGAATAAGTTATTTTATATTTAAATATATAATAATAAAAATATTTATTTTTAGTATTTTAGAAAATATTTTTTAAAAATTTAGATATTTTAATTTCTTAAAAAGTGCTAAGAATAATTTTTAGAAAAATAATAAGTTGTTTAGCCAAATAGGACAAAAAGTAAAAATATAACTTTTGACTTTCAAAAAATTAAAAGTTGTAATATCTAAAACCCTAAAAGTATATTGTCAGTTTAGATTTTGAAAAAGAGGACTTATAGTATAAAATAATATTACAAGCCTCATTTTCTTTCCTTCTCCTCTAAAACCCAAACTCACAAAAATACTATTCTTAATGTCAATTCGTATTCCATAAGTTAGGGCGGTAGTTAATGCGCCATCACTCAAGTTCAATGCATGAAAACGTGAACGGAGTTGTAAAAGTCGATAAATAATTCAGCTGCTTGCATCTTTCTGTTCTTTTCCTAAAGTAAGTCCCACATGCAACCTGTTACTTAATACCGTAATTTGCATATTTGTATGTATATCAATTAAGCACCAATAAGTTTGCGTTTTTGAGTTTTGACGACATTTTTTTGGTTTGTGAGTTGTGAACAGATAAGAATGCTTATAAATCGATATTGAGAATATTTTAATTTTGTGAAGGCTATTTTTATTACCTTTGTTTTCAGGAATAGCTTATTTCATTGTGTCATTTTTTTTTGGGGGGGGGGAGGAGGGGTAATAGAATTTAATCTAGACCATAGTTTTCAAAATTGGATCGAAACCAAATTGGTCACTGATCAAGTTCAATTCTTTGAATGGATTGGATCCACATGTGCACTAGTAAACTTTGATCAAAGTCAGAGCATCCTGAGTGGGCCACTCGAAGCCGAACCAACCCGACTTGTGAACCGGACCGCGTGTGTCAAATCCTGGACATTACAAGCTGACAAGCACTGGGCAAGCATGGGCTACTACTAAGCCATGTCCTTGATTGTGTATTTACGTCTCATTAAATATATATTACCTATTAAATTGTATTAAATTGTAATTTTATATATTATTTTTATTAAACCCGATAATCAGATGTTAATTAGTCGATCACGATTTAATTTTGGAAACTATGATCTAGACTTTAAAAATATATCAAAGAAAAAACTAAAAAGAAAAGACAAGGGGCAGGATGCCCTTCCACCTCTCCCTCTTTTCTTATTATTGAGATAATAGTCAAACATTTGATTGATGTGTGTGTGAAAAATTAAATATACTGAAAAATATTTTAATATTCAAATTTAAATAAATAAACTAATTATAATACATTAAACTAAGATGATTACTGTTTATTATTATCTATAATAATGATATTGATAACAATTACTAAAATTTTGCTAATCAATGTCATAATGACAATGGTTGAAAAAAATATAACTAGAAATTTTTTATTTTTTCAATGTATATAATATTTTTTCAATGCATATAATATATTAGAAGCTTAATTTTTTCTATGAACATTTTTATTTCTATAATTTATTATGATTTTAAAAAAAAATTAGACAAGTGAAAGTAATCTTACTATGGCCATCATTACCTGGGGACATATTGTGTTTGGTTCTGCATTTATAGGACTGATTTTGAATAATATTGATTATGTCACAATTGATTTTACTTAAAGGTGATTTTGAGGTAAAATGATTTATGTTTAGTAGTTTGATAAGAAAATTAATTTTGACAAATAATTGATAGTGTTAATTATTGTGAGCCAAAAGCAAAAGCAAGAAAATATTGCTTTTGGTCAAAATTAATTTTAGATCTTAAAATCAATTTTGAACAAAAATCAAACTGAAAACTAAACAAATATAAAATACTCGAAAATCAATTTTGAGCCTTCCAAGCATGCATTAACATTATTTAGAATTCACATTATTTCTTGCTTTATAAACCAGTTGGTTATGTGTAGGGTGACAAAACAAATTGAGTTTGTTGGTTAACCTGCTAATCTACTATTTTTTGACGGGCGGGTTGACATTTTCAACTTAACTAACTAAAAGGAGTCACCTTCGCCCGTTTTATGGCCAATCTGGAGTAGGGTAAGGCAGATTGGCAACATAGCTAGAAATATAATAAAAATGGGGTTAGTCCATCATGTTGACCTGCCAACCCACCATTATTTAATAGGGCGGGCTAACACTTTCAACCCAAATAATCAAACTGCCTTGTTTGCCACTCTTAGTTTTGTACATGGCACATTAGGTAAAGTATGGTGCTCTGGAGGCGGCAATTCAAGACTTTGGTGTTGGTCATAGATTGGGCAATGAATGCTGGGGTCTTGATGTCAGGACTTGTTGCTAAAGACTATAGGTCGAACTTCAATTGCTCGATCACGCAAGCACGGTTGTGGTGCATTTCTTCAGCTATTATGAGCCATTAGATCAAAATGATGAGCCTCCTATTGTTGATTAGGTGGGTTGTCTGTTTTTCAATCATCTTTGTGTTACTCTCTTTGCTTGAAGCGATTTCTAGGTTCATTTTGAATGGCCTTGTAATTGTTTGAAGGTGAATTGAGTGAGTCAAGGCCTAAGCTTATCCTGATTGGGATAAGCTTATTAGCCTGTGATTCAGTTTGATTTGTGTAGCTCTCAAGTTTGGTAATTGGCTACTGACTATGTTGCAATAGATGACTATTTAGTCATGTAGAGTTGGAAGTGGAGTGGTCGATCCTTTTACGAAGGAGATCCTACTATCAACTTCAACAATATGCAGTTTTAGTGCTTATGTTTAGTTGGTTGTCAACCCAATCCTCGGGTTCTAGTAACTCAATAATTATGGTGGGCTGCTTAGTCAAATTGTCGACTTAGGAATTGGATGAGGGCGTGGAGCTCCCAGGCGAGTTGTCGCCTTGGAACTTGGTCTGAAACGACATGGTTCCTACTCGAATTATCTCAATGGGTTTTGGATATAACTCATCCAAAATCAGCGAGATGCCTAGTTTTGTTCAATCCACTTAGCCAAGTAGTCTTCAACTAAGGACTTTGGTTCCTTGCTAAGCTATTGGCTCAGGACCACTCTTGGCTCCTTTCTTTTAATGTTGTTCTTTGGTATGACTCAACTCAAAAAGGTGAAGTGACTGGTAGGGAGCCTATTAGGACTTATATGGAGACTCGACCCAAAGGCAAAGTGCTTGGTCAGAATGTAGACTTAGGACTTATGTCGATTAGAACTGCTGAGGATAGTGCAGTGCCTGGCTGGGATTATGACTCGGGATTTATGGAGCTTGAGGTACTTAGTTGAATGTGGACTTGGGGCTTGATGATTTGTTCTGATTCCTAGTCGACTCATGGGCTTAGGATCCAAATCTTGAGTTCGCCCAAGTGTAAGGACCATTAGTCGGATTATCGACCCTTGGTTCAGCAGAGCACCTAGTTAGTTTCTCAACTTAGGGTTTTGGATGGCATTTAATTGATGGGCCTTAGTAAGTCATCATCGGCTTGTGATGAGCTCATCATCAGCTTGCAATAAGCTCGTCTTGTGCTCGTGTTGCTCCTTCTCTTATAGGAGATCTAATTTTGAAAGGATTGGTATCTTTGGGGGCATTATGAGAGCACATCAAAGTTATTGTGAAAGCTCGACCTGGCTACGTGGGAGCAAGTCGAAGTTATCGTGAACACTCAATCTATGCTTTACTTTTTGTGCTTCTGAGTTATGATTGACTAGTGATATTGTAGGCTAAGTTCGTTTGAGTTAAGTACCTGAGTCCTGAGTTCAACGTTAGTTCAGGCAAGGGTTGTATAACTTTGCCTCTTTTTACGTTGACATATTTTCCAGTACATCTTGGTAGTAGTTGATTGTTTCCCCGATGGGATGATGGTGAGTTCATCTTAGTAGTGTAGGTATACACCAAGGGCGTGGTGAGGTTGGTTGGGTTGCGTGAGGTATTTGTACCTGATGTAGCGAGCTCATCGTAGCTACACGAGAATGACTAAGGACTTAGTGAGCTCATCTTGACCACATGATGGCAGTTGAGAACGTTGTGTAGTCGTTCGAGTTACTATTTTGGTGGCTAGTGACATGTCAAACTCATCCTAGCGACACGGGAACATGCTAGGGATTTGGTGAGTTCTTTGTAGTGAGACGGGAACACGTTGGCGACGTAGTGAGCTCGCCTTGGTTATGGATAGCAATCGAAGACTTTATAAGCTCATCCTAGTTGCATTTTGGGCAACTCAAAAACATTGTAGGCCATCTGGGTTACCATCTCGGTGGTTAGCAACATGTTGAACTCCTCCTAGCTAGACGGGAACATGTTGAGGATTCAATGAGTTCATTCTGTTGTGCAAGAGTTGCCGAAGACTTAGTGAGCTCATCCTTGTTGTGTGGAGTAGCTGAGAATATCAAGAGGTCATCCTGGTTGCTAGAGCTGGGTAAACGGGTTGCGATCCGCGGACTAATCCGTTTAACTCGCAACCCGCACCAAAATGGACCAGAAAATTTTTAACCCGCCAACCCGCGAACTTTTGTGATTTGCTCTGCCTAGCCCGCGAGCTAACAGGCCTGGCCCGCATAAAATGATGAAATTTTCAATCCAGTCCACAGCACATTGATACTAGCCCAAGCCAAGGTTTTAGTGGCCCAATATTCACAAATACCAGGGCACATTTAGTGGCCCAATATTCATAACCCTTGTAGACTTGTAGTTAGAAAGTAAAGACTAAAGACACATTACTTACACTAGGGCTCTCTCAGCCTCTCATTCTCACCTTCAGTTTGCAATCTCACTATCTCAGTTGCAATCTCTCTCTCAACTCACAACGATGCTGCGCCCTTCTCACTCTCGTAGCTTATCGTTGGTCAAGGGACTCCGCCACTCACAGCCTCGTGAATCACAACCTTGCCCCCCACGGCCTTGCGGATCGCGGCCTCGGCCTCGTGGATCGGCGCCCTCAGTCGCCCTCAGAAGCCAGATCTCACTTCTCGCTCGCCGCTTGCTCCACCGTTCGCCCTTGCACCGCCATTCGTCTCGTCATCATCCTTGCGTGTCTCTCGTTGTCGGTCGGTCTCTCCTCCGTGAGCCCCGCCGATGGTGCCTGCTCATTCACGCCTCCGCTCGCACCGTTCGTGCCTCTGCGCTTGTCTTTCGCGTAGTGCTTCACCTCTCTGCTCATCTTCGCGTGGTGCCACACCGCAATCCCAATGCTTTTTGTGTTGCTCCGCAGCCACGATGCCCACATCACCAGAAAAATGGCTGATGCAAGCCATTTAGAGGTGGTGACACTAGTGAGTATTGATGGTATTAAGGACATATCACATGTGTAATGACCAGGAAATAATTAAGAGATGTGTGTAATATTATAATTTAAAGGGAGTTAGTATAATATTGGAAGATATTAGCAAAGTTCCTATGATTTGGGATTTATTTTTTAAGCTTTTAGCTTCTTTGTTAATTGGTGTGGTGTGAGTTTTGCTTTTGATTTTGATTCTGAAAGCTGAAACTGAAATTGAAATACTGGAAATTCAGGTTTTTTTTCCTGAAGCTTTCAGTTTATTTGGGATTTCTCATGAGACTAAAATTCTGATTATGAAAGAAAAAAAACTGTCCGTGGGCTGGTCGCAGTTGGTTTGGAGACTTGCGGGCTTAGGCAGGGCGGACACGACCAGGCAAAAGGCCAGTCCATTTATGAAGCGGAGCGGTCCAGCCCGTTTAATGTTGGTTCCACACGGGTTAACGGACCGAACCCCGCATTCCCAGCTCTCCTGGTTGCATAGAGCAACTAGCGACGTGGTGAGCTTGTCCTGGCTACCTTGGGCACACTAAGGATGCTTTAAGCTAGTGGGCGGCGTTTTGTTCGACTTCATTGTTTATTCATTTGGGTGCTGATTTAGACTTGGTGAGAATGGTACTCTACCATTTTGGTTGCCTGGTCATGTTGACTTAGGGTTTCATGCCATGTGATTCGAGGCCAAAATACATGGTAATACAATAATATACTCATGACAAGGAATCACAGAATTAAGTACAATATAGAGCATGTAGCAGGTACAATGTATTTATGCAATTTAAGGTTTAGAGAGATAGAGCTCCTTTGTGACCTATGGCCCTCTTTTTGAAAAAAGGTGTTGAGCATGAAAATGCTAAGGCATAATGATAATATGTCAAGATGTATTGTACGCTAGCACCATATAAAATTACTAGATCAAAAGATGTTGATTTCATAAGAGGGGAAGTATATTTGTAAAGAATCTCCAATTTGATTCTAAAATTAAGAAGATAAGTCCAGCATGTAAAAATCTTCATATCATAACTAAATTGATTATGAGAGTAATAGAAGAATATCTTGGTAGATTTTAGTTGCAGGACGATAATGTAATTTAGCCACGTGGTGGTGGTGTGGCTCGATGGAGGTGACATTTGAGCTTGGCCGAAGGCGGCATGGAGCTTAACCAAAGTCAGTGTTAACGCTTGGCCGAACACGGTGATTAAGCTCGACCTATTGAAGATTATGCTTGACATCCAAGAATATTCATGTCAAAGTTAATTTGACCATGAAATCAAGATAATGAAAATTCTTCATATCAAAGTTCCTCGAGTATGAGAATGACATATATGTAGCACTTGAAAAATTCTTCACATCATTATTGATTTTGAGGACTGGAGATATGCTGGAGCATATGTTAAATCAAGATGGCTAACTTCGGTGGTTAGGCCAAGCTAATACTTAGTTCTTGTGAAAAAGGGGACAATAAATATATCTATTTGGCATTAAATGTACATACCAGACTTTGGTGTAGTGGTTTGTGCACTCCCTTTGCTTATGTGAGGGCATGGGTTCGAGCCCTATATTTTTCATTTTTCAAGTTCTGTACACCTTTTGTTTTTGGTGGGTCTGAATTTATGGGCCACAAGCCTATGTTACATGCAAAACCCTAACACATTCTTCCCTTGTTTGCTTAAGGTGTCGTTTTCAGCAGAACATCATGGGGGCAGTGGAGTGCATCTAGGTGCAAAGGTTTTGGCGAGCGCCAATGGAGTACATCTCTCTCTCACGGCTAGTAGGCAGCGATGTAGAGGTACCACAAAACATTAACTATGGGTTACGTCCAATAAGCTGGTGGCATCGTAAAAGAGAAGGGAAGAGCATGGTAGTTTTCGGCATGGATCTATAACCTTTATGCGATGGGCAGTGTCCCTTGTTCGCTGAGCCTGGAGTTACGCGGAAGGATGTGCAACTGAGGTTCCTGGTCCTGTGGTTCGCACAGGGGTGAGCTAGTGCGAATGCCGCAGAGAGGCGCTGGTGGTGTCTACCATGGGACTCCCCTAGTCCCTCCCAGTGTAGAGTCAAGTGAAGGGAGCATGCCTCCAGTTACGGTCTGTTGCACAATGTGGCTTGGTAGTTTGCCAGAGTCACTTAAAGACTAGCTGGCTCGTGAAGGTGGTGCTCCGCCGTCACGACCATGGCTTGGTTGTTCAAGGTCGTATTGTTAACTATGGTTTGCCAGGAAAGGGAGACATGGCGGCTAACTTCAATCGCAGCCACTAAGGTCTTCTTTCTTGTGCAGCACCGTGGTGTTTGTTTCACCACCCTCTCCTCTCGTAGAACCAATGATGACAAACAAAATACACATAGTTAGTCAGTGGAGCCATTGAACCTCTAATATCTATGTTAGTTCATAGTTGTTGAGGTTTGATGTTATGGAGTCATGGCATCTGTAAAAATAGCTGATTTCCAGTGTTGGCAAATTCAAAATCATGTGGTATGTGAAGACGGTCCCAAATTTTTAACAAAGTACCTTATACTTGTTGTAACATGAATTTTAGGCATAAGTTCATCAAATTGATGTGCAGATATTGCTATATGTTTAGTGTCCTTGTGGAGAGGAATAACAAAGGGATGCGGCCTAAATTCAACCTTAAAATCATGGGAATAAGAGAAAGATATCCCCTAGAAATTCATCTAATTGAAAATTAGAGAGATGCTCATGATAAGGATTTGTAGAATCATGGTGAGTAATCTTTGCTTTGAAAATTTGGAGGCATTATCTTTATGGCGAGACATGTGAGATCTACACTGACCATAAGAGTCTAAAGTACATATTCCAACAGCGGGACTTGAACTGAGGCAAAGAAGGTGGATGAAGTTGCTTAAGGATTATGATTGCACTATCTTGTACCATCCTGGAAAGGCAAATGTTGTAGAGATGCCTTGAGTAGGAAGTCTATGGGTAGTTTGGCTCATATTGCTCCTGGAAGGAGATTGTTAGTGGAGGAAGTGCACAAGCTTAAGGCTAGTGGTGTTCAGTTTGACTTAGGGGAGTCTGGGATACTCTTGGCTCATGTAAGAGCCCAGTCATCCCTCGTGGAGCAAATTAAGGCGCTTCAGATTGAAGATCCTAGATTGCTTAAATTGCGGGATGATGTTAGAAGTGAGGCCACCTCTGAATTTATAATAGACCAAGAGGGAGTACTTCGATTTCGTAACCGTTTATGTGTACCCGATGTTGAAAATCTTAGAAAGACCATTATGGAAGAGTCTCACAATTCTCGGACTCTATACATCCTGGCTCAGCTAAGATGTATGGGTCTACGACAATTATATTGGTGGGAAGGCATGAAAAAGGATATTGGTAACTTTGTGTCTCGTTGTTTAGTGTGTCAACAAGTTAAGGCTGAACATCAGAGACCCAGCGTTGCTTCAACAGTAGAAATACCTGAATGGAAATGGGAACGAATCACTATGGACTTTGTGAAGGGCTACCCTGCACCATTAAAGGATTTGACTCTCTGTGGGTCATAGTAGATTGTATGACTAAGTCTATCGAGCCCATCAGGATGCTCAGTTGTATATCAATGAGATTGTTAGACTTCATGGGATTCCGATTTCTATTATATCCGATCGAGGAACTCATTTAGCTTCGTTTTGGAGAGCTTTTCAAGAAGCCCTTGGAACTCGACTTGATCTCAGCACAAGCTTTCCATCCTCAAACGGATGGGCAATCTGAAAGAACCATTCAGATTTTGGAAGATATGCTCAGGTCATGTGTTTTGGATTTTGGAGGAAATTGGAGTAATTACCTGTCTCTTATAGAGTTTTCATACAACAATAGTTATCAAGCCAGGATTCAGATGGCACCTTTTGAGGCTTTGTATGGGAGGCGTTAGATCTCCCATAGGTTGGTTTGAAGTTGGCGAATCTAAGATGTTAGGTCCTAACCTGGTACAAGAATCTCTTGATAAGGTTCAAATCCGAGAGCGACTTTTGACTGCTCAAAGTAGACAAAAATCCTATGCAGATCATAGAAGACGTGACTTGGAATTCTCTATAGGAGACCATGTCTTTCTTCGGATTTCCCCGTGAAAGGTGTTATAAGGTTTGGTAAGCGAGGAAAGTTCAACCCTCATTACATTGACCCTTTTGAAGTTCTGGATAGGGTTGGTCAGTGGCATATCATCTAGCATTACCCCCTGAACTATCCATGATTCATCCAGTTTCATGTCTCTATGCTTCGAAAGTATATTCCAATCTCACATAATCTCTCCTCAAGTGATTCAAATTGATGAGAAATTGTCGTATGAGGAGGAGCCGGTGGCCATTGTTGATCGCCAGGTGAAAAAGCTTCGATCAAAGGAGGTGGTGTCAGTGAAGGTGGTTTGGAATAACCATTCTAAAGAAGAGGCAACTTGGGAGGCGGAAGAGGCTATGCGAGCCAGATATCCGCATCTATTTCATTCTTGAGGTATGTGTCTCATCTTTGAGTTGTTAGAAATTCGGGACCGAATTTCTTAAGGGGAAGAATGTGATAACCAAAAAAAATTATAAAAAAAAAATTTGAGGTAAGGACCACCGTGCACCGTAAGTGGTATAGACTATCATAGTTTTCTCTCTTTTCTTTTTCTTTCTCTCTTCCTTTCCTCTCTACTCTCCCGTGACTCTTTTCTTCCTCCTCTTCTGTCTTCTTTCTTCTTCCTCTGCTTCGTTTTTTTCTTCTTCTGTTTCTTCTTTTTCTTCTTTAATTCAAAAAAAAAAATCACCATCACCTCCACAATCATCATCTCCTCCTCCTCTTCATCATTTCTACCGTTCTTTTTCTCCTCTACCTCTATTTTCTCTCTAAAATCCATTAGAGAGCTTGAAGTTTTTACAAGAAATTGGAGTGAATTTCTTCACTAATTCTTTCTTTCAGTGGTAAATAAGCCTCTACTCTGCTCTATTTTATTTATTAAATTTTCTAGTTAATTTAGGATTAATATTTGAATTTTTTTTATTCTATAAATTAGGGATTTTAGTGATTTGGGGTAAATTGTGTAAATTGGTATTATTGTTTAATTAATAATATTTTATTTATATTGTTTCTAGAGTTATAGAGCAATTGAGGGTCAACTGTTGGATTGGTGGCACTTGGAAGTTGATATTCAATTCTGTGAAATAGTTTGTGAGTAGACATTATTTCTATAATTATTTTTAATTATTCTAAATTATTTAAAAATATATTTTAGTAAATTAGAGGCTGAGAAATAATTATTTGGCTATGTTATATAAATGTTTGGTGAAAATAGATTTAATGTAAATAGGTTATATTTTATTTGAAAATTTACACATGAGATAATATGATATAATTTAGAAATTTAATAAAGAAATATTAAATTTCATAGATTGAACTAATTGAAAGCTATCGACCCCTGATATAGATTTGAGAAATGATTCATGGATAGTGGGTATGACCCATTTTTATTGATTTGTATAAAGTAATTATATGTTTTGGGGAAGAATTTCTGACAAGATCTGTAGCTAACGACAGTAGGCGTTAGCCTTGGTGCACCTTGATTATAAATTTAGGATCATACAATGGATCCTTCTCTTCTATGGCTATCCGCATGGGTAGGACCATTCTCTTTAGGATCACACGAAGGAATGGCCGTAAGTGTAAATCCTTCTGTTTATCTTAATTTGATGATTCCCGTTATTTTATATAAAGTGGAATGTTTTCAAGAATCTTATTCATAAATAAAAGGATTTGTTGAATTTATATGAACTATGAAGCTATTATTATTTTATTTATGGATTATATATTGTCTCATGTGGGTTATAGACATCATGTCTACCATAAGTTGCAAACTGACTCTGTTGTTTCTCTTCTTTTTCAGGTGCAGTTTCAGGTTCCAATCCACGGCTCCTTAATAGCCGATTGTTTAAGTTTGTGAACCTTCTTGAGAAGGCCTTTTGGTATACTGGAACCTATTTTTGTTGAGTTTTATTCTGTTAAACTGTTTAATGCTCCATATGTCACATGCAGGGTCCTCGGATTAGTTTTATTTTTATGTATATATTTGTGCTTAAGCATGCATAGTTAAGATTTAGATATGTATAGACTATATTTTAGAAAGGATTTGTAAACTAAGTTTAGATATATATCCTGGAAGGGCGCATTTTGAGAATGCTTGATGCCCATATGTCTGGATTTAACTGGGAATATTATATATTGTATTTTATTTGGGGAATGATCGAAAAACAAAGGAAACTCTGCCGTTTTCCTAGAAAATTTGGTATGTTAAGGCTTGCTTGGAAAGGTATTCCCATGCGCCGGTCATGGCCTAGCTTGTGACAGTCAACCTGCCAACCCGGCCCGAAGCTCATTGGGATGGGTTCGGGTCTTGAAATTTGACTCGGTACACTTTTCGGCCAGGTTCGGGTTATACGTTGGGTTGGCCCCGAAGTCAAATAATTCCTTAAGAGATATATATTTTTATAATAATTTATGAAAAATTATAAGATTTTAAAGTTCAAGTAATATATTTTACATAACTTGATTTTTTTTTCTACATTGATATAGTTTATCTTGAAATCTATATCGTAAAATATCTCTAAAATTTTGTTTCTTACTTGTAAAATTTTATAACTTTAATATGTACAATACACAATTCTCATATATTGTTTGAGTGTCGGGTTTACCCAGGATGACCCGGGACATGGTCAGGTCACTATCAGGTCTCAAAAATTGACTCGGTCTAAAAATCGGGCAGAATTCGTTTTATCCAACCCGGCCTAATCCGTCCTTTGTACACCCCTACCTATGATAAATTAGATAGCAATCTTCCTTGAATAAGGAAGATATTCCTAAGAATTAGTATATATTTGATATGTTTGTATTGAATGTGAAAAATGATCTAATATATAGATGATATGGTTGGATAATAAGAGATTCCGTACGATAATATGATATCTTGTTCTTTCTGGTAAGCAACACGTAGGAGATTGTGAGGCTAAATTAAAGGAGAATCTCTATGGTATCATTATGCCATGTACGATATATGTGGAGTCCCCTCCGAGTTCTCTAAGCTGAGTCGAGGTTTCGAGCCCATATTTTTAGTCCAATACATATAGTGTAACACCCAATTTTTCGTTTGAGTACAAATAACCAAAATGCCCTGAGGTCATTTTTCAGAATTTTAGGAGTAACCAAGTCCTCGAATGGGTCAACTCAATGCTTAAAGGGGATTATATGTTACATTTGATATTCGAGGTGAAAATCTCATTTTCAGAACTTGCTCAAAATGACCAAAATACCCTAGCTTTCAGGTAAAGGTGCCGTTTGAGCCCAAATTTTCCAGGAAGTTTGGAATGATGTTTTTGAGTGGTATTTGATGTTTAGTCGGCCCCGAGGTTCGGGCAGTTTTAGTGCAAAATTACCATTTTGCCCCTAGAACAGTATACAGTGAGCCTAATGACGCAATTAAGCAAACCTAAACAATATTAGGCTCTAATCGAAGATTAATTTATTTCGATAATTAATCTAAAGTCAAAATGATTTATTAAGGTTAATTAGAACCTAAAATTGCTTAGTTAAACTCTAATTACATTCTTTAATTCAAGATTCCTAGTCATGGAATCTTGAATAGTATTTCTCTCTCAAATTCCTTAAATTAAGGAATTGTGTCATACCTCATTTGACTAAAAGAATGATTTTAAATTGTTAATCTAACAAAATTACCCTCCTAATCAAGTCTTGACAACCTTAATTAGCCAATTACCTCACCTAAACACTTTCTTACAAACTCCTAATCAAAACATTAATCAAAGAAACATCTAAACACATCATTAAACCACAATTACATGAACAATTCTCTTCCTCCCTTGGGCTGCAAATCTGCTGAAACCTTACCCCCTATAATTCATCACATGTTGATTTTTACTTCACTCAAAGACCATACCTCAAGCTATACTTGAAGCCATACCTCACCATGCTTTGCCCATGCCTAAGCCCATGCCAATCAAAGAGATATTTTTCTCCCCAAAGCCAAGTAAGGTCGTCGGCCTTCCTTCCCTTGTGCAACCTCCATGTTGCAAAATTTCTATAAATACTAAGCTTGGAAGAACTTGGTTACACTTTAGATCATTTGTCAAGTTTAGTTTTCTTGCACTTCCTTACTTTTTCTCTCAAATTTCTCTTCATCTTGCTCATCTTCTTCCTCCCTCAAAGAATCCTTCCACCACCACAAACCACCATAAACAACCTTAAACCACCACTCCCTCACCTCAAACTATCTCTTAAACACTCAAACTTTTCATTCCCAAGCTTACAACCTCAAGGAAAATTCATCCTCCTTGACTTTCCCCTTGGCCGAATCCTCCTCCTCCTCCTTTAAGAGAAGATTTTGTCTTCTCACTTCTTCAGGATCAAGCTTTCTTTCATCTTTTTCAAAGACTTCCTTAGGTAGGGGTTTGTTTTCAAAGTTTTACTTGTTTTTCTTTAAGAAAAGTTATAGTTTTCTCTTGGTTTTCAAACATTTCCTTCTCTTTTCTTCATTTCGGCCTTAGGGCCTTTGGTTGAGAAAAACTTTATCTTGATGATGAGGTTTCAAGATAATGGTCTTGTGATGCCATGTGAGAAACCTTTAAAGCTTGAAATAACTTGGTCTTGGACTATACATGCTTGTGTTTTCTTTCCTTTTTCTTGTTTATAATTTCGGTTTCTCTTCCTTTTCCCTTGAATGGTTTCGGTTTCCTTTTCCTTTGTTTGAACAAAGTTTGTTAAAAATGTTAAGTAGATCACAAAAGTTTTGTTAAGAAAATTAATCATATGTTTTCAAAGAGCTCTAAGCTTACCCTTGCCAACCTTAAAGTTGGTCGACTATTCTAAGAGTTTTACTCTAGATTGAAGCCCATGAGCAATAAAATAAAGAATATGACTTAGTTCTTTGTATGTTTGTTTAGACAAAGTGTTGAGCTTTGTGTCCATTTTCTTGAGCTTGATGATGAAGTTCAAAACCAAAGGCTTCTTTGAAGTCTTGGTGCTAAGAACTCTAAAGCTCACTTTATGTTGTTATGATACATATTGGGTTAAGGTTATAATGTTCCTTTAAAGTCTTGTAAGAGCTCTAGTTAAGATAAAATGAGTTGCATTCATGTTTATCTTTATGCCTTGCATAGCATGTTTATTTTGATGTCATCACTAAACTCTCAAGAATAACTAAATGAACTTGCATTATCATGTTTAAATTCCCAAGCTTGCATTTCATGTTTATATTTCAAGTCATCACTTAATCTTAAAGATAATAATGAGGTTGCATCTCATATTTATTTTATGCTCTCACTTTATTTTCTAATGAAGAGTAAAATAAGTGCATAGCATGTTTAAGTTTATGTCATCACTTAATTATCCTAGAGCTCAAAGACTTGCCCAAGTATCTTACATAAAGTTTTAGAAAATGGAGGCATTTAGAATGCCATTTCAGCCTTGTGATGATGATGATGGACTTGGATGAGTTCATCTAATCATAAGTGCCTATAGTCTAAGTCTTGGAATTTTTCTAAGCTTAGGTGTACTGAAGGAACTTTATGAACAAGGTTTTATGTTTTAAATCTATTCCTTGAGCTAAATAATTTAGCTACTGACCTAGCACATATTTATGTGATTTCAATGAGATTAATTGGTTTCTAAAAGAGTTTTGAGTTCCTAAAATGATTCCAAGAGAAACTAGCAACTTATATGCTTTTAAATCATGAGATTATGTGATTATATGGTGCATGTATTTTCGGTTCTGCCTTGTGCAATTGGCCACTGTATAAATTTTGTTTTATGGTGTTAAAATGTGTAAAATTATGTTTGAGTGAAGCAAGGAACGATTTAGGGAAGTTAGGAAAGAACAAGTAACTAGAAAGGACTTAAAATGAGAATTCTAGAACACTTAGATGCACAAATTGTAAATTCTGTTCCAGCATAATTGAACTTAAAAAAATGGTTTATAATTAGTGGATATGTGTAGGAATCCCTCATAATTGGTTTAGGAGTTGATTATAGAGCCTTAGGCGAAGACGGAACTTAGAAAGGGTTAAAGACGGAGATTCTAGGACCCCGTAATCATAAGGTAAAATTCTGCCTAAATGATGTAGAGCTATTTGGTTATGTTGTAAAGCATAAACATTAGAGAAAATTATAGGTAATGATCCCTTAGGTGTTATAAAAATCCATATTGAAGGTTAGGATATTTGGAACACAAGTTCAAGACCCATAAGGGCCAAGTGGGATAGAAGGTGTGATGTGAGAATGAGACCGAGTAGGTATATTTGTGATGATGTGATATGCTATTACCATGAACATGAGGCTGTACATGTATTTGTGGCATGTTGTTGTAATAATGTGGTATGCTATGCTTGAGATGCATGAGAATACGGAATGTGAATGAGTTAGGAGGGTATGCTCCTGTAAATTAGAGATTTATTTAATTGAGAAAGTTTCATGAGAGTAATATGTGTGATTGAGTTATGTGGCATAACTCAAATTTGAGGAAATTCGGAGTGTAGTCGTTATGCCCGAATTTCCGTCAAATTTAAGGGACTTGAGAAAGTTTTTGAAAAGAAAGATTTTATATGTGACATGCCGAGACGCATTTCTCCTGCTACGATGAGGAGAAAAGAAACCCGTGGGGGGTATGGTCGAGCCATACCGAAGTGGACAATGTCACTGGTCTTAACTAGATGATGTGTTTAGACGAGACATACTTTTCCTGCTACGGTGAGGGTAAAACCGTGAGGGTATCGACATTAGCCTCCAAGCGAACAAAGTCACTGGTCTTAACCGTTGATGTGTTTCGGAGAAGGAAGAAAGTCTCATGATGGGTGATTCCTTAGGTCCCTGCCGTTTCTGGAGTCGGATTGTTCTTTTTATGATTATGATTCGCTTATCAAGAAGATAAGTAAGAACTAGTGAGGACTAGTTAAGGTATAAGCTCATAGCCTAGTATCAGGGGTCGGTTACTATTGTTTTAAAAATCATGATGTCACAAGTTTGAGAAATGAGAAAAGATGAGAAGTATCTTGCTTATGAAAGTGAAAGATTTATCATGAGAAGTTACATGCCACTTATATGTGATTTAATTGTTGATGATATGTTTTATTATTGCTAAGTATTGTCATGCATTCATGTCCTGCTATGCTGCATACATACATTAAGATTCATCATAAAAGACACGGACCTTGGATAATTACCTTTATGAAAACCTCATAATGAACCATTTCATGTTTAACCTTTTATAATAAACCCAAGGTTCCTGGGACGTAAACGATGGCACTAGGATAGGAGGTTTCCCTCCTGAGATTCTTTAGTAAGATTCTCACCCTCTTTTCTTTGTTTCTCTTTCCGTTACATCTCCAAACTGCGATGGCGTCATTCGTGATCTTCATTAACACCCCAATATGGGAGGTGCATTACGACCCAGATCATCAGGCTTACCATTTCGAGGGTCGTTGTGCCGTGTGTATTTTTGCATACATGGGACGCCCGTTTGCTTTTTCTAGCTTTACTTCACCTTTACCTCTCCCTTCGGTGATGATCTGAATTTTGAGAGGACGTGACCCGTGACGAGAGAACGTCATGCCGACCCTCGCCTTTAGCAGTGCGCGGCTACCCGAGTACATTCCTCGCCCGAGGCATTCAGAGACCGATCCGTCGGAGGATCCCCCTTCTTATCCTTTTCGGAGGGATCTGCCCCCAGTTCCCATGGATTTCGGGAGGGAAGTGAGGATACGGCGACGCAGTGGAGATTAGCTCGACCCGAGATGCGCCCACATCGAGGGAGGGAGTAGTCATGGCTTGGGATCGATCTTTTGGGGGGCTTTTCCATGTATTAGCGCTTATGCTTTCCTATTTTACATTTCATGTACTGCAAGCTCTGGCCATTCTTATATGGGTATGACTTTATGTTATTATTCCATTTGTGTATTAAACTATGATGATTAATATTATGATGGATGTTTTATGATTGAGGTGTTCCTTGTTGCTTTTGTTTTGTATGATTTATCCTCTTACTTTACGTTTCGCTTATGTTACACGCAATGGCTCCCATCTTGTTTTACGTATTTCAAAAAAAAACTTACACGTATTTTTCGCTAAGTAATTTTGCAAACGAGTTTTAAAGGAAAGTAATAACTAATAATTAATCTTAATACGTCCTAGGCGTGTTGGGTTAAATATTAGGGTGTTACATATAGTATATGTCACACAACTGTCATTCAGTAACATTTATAACATATGACTAAATATTGAAAAATGTGGCTAAACACATGTAAATTATATTTAATCATGCACTTCACTTATTAAAAGATGTGACTAGATTCATTTGCTATGCATTTTATTTAGCCACATTTTACAAATGTAGCTAACTCACTAGTATGCGACACATTGCACTTCACCTTCGCTTTGGCCAAAGCATTTTGCCTGTTCCATTGCCATTCAGCCAACAAGGAGCTACAAAAGAAACATATAGTACATGTCAACCTACCTCTTGTCCTAAGCTGACCTCTGACACCTGACAAGATTCATTGTCTCTCATTCTCGTTCTACCATGTAGCACATAAAGATTTTTTTTTTCTATTTTTTAATGCAATAAGAATATATTTGTGAGTTTAGATTTTGAAGGAAATGAGAGGACTTATAATATAATTTTACTCTATAAATCCTCTACTTTACTCATTTTCTCTCTAAAATCCAAACTCACAAATATATCCTAAATATATCAAAAGTTATAAAATTTTCCATTTTCTGCGACCTTATTAAATGGCCGTGCAAAAACCGATAACACTTCTCTAGTATATACTTTTTTGGATACCCAACCACGCTGACATATTATGTCTATAATAATAAATCAAAATAAGAGAATACTTTGAATTCATAGTACTAGCTAATTATTTATTAACTACTGTTTAAAAAAATATATAAATACAATTGCAGTAAATTAAGATGATGCAAAAAGGAAAATAATATTTTAACCCATTTTGTGTAGATATGGCAATGGTATAAGCATTGTATACTAATGTCAGTACGTGAGCATGACAGCATATGTATAATTGAAGTTATGTAAATATTTATGTGAAGATTGTGTTATATTGTCATTTTGATTTGAAACTTTGTTATTTTAACATCAAAAAATGAATTTGAATATTATGATAACTCCTATTTTTTTCACAAATTTAGCTCATATTTTTAGATATTAAAATAACATTCACCTTTTGAAATAACATCACTCAAATATGATAGTACCTTAATAGTTTAATACTTAATATGCAAGGAAACGTAAAGTCATCCTCACATCCTTTGGCCTCTCACCTTCGACTAGCGCGTAACCGATATTAACTTTTCCAAGAAAGTGGCCTAAGTTAACCATTTGATGCACTGCTAATAATTGGCAATTCCTTTCTAAAATATTTATCACTTTTAATTAAACTATTAAGAAAAATAATAAATATATTAAAAATAAAATATAATACATAAATAGTCAATGGGTAAAATTATTTATAAATATTATTAAATAAATAAATAAACATTGTATTAGAATATAAAGTTATCTAAAATTAAATAAATATTTTGAAATGTGGAGTTTAAAAGTGGACAAATATTTTGAAAACTGAAGTAGTACTGTAGTCTTCTTCTGCTCCTTGCCCTTCAAATTTCCTCGCTTCTATTCACGTTCCATCTAAATTACGACTTGCTAATTGACTTGGCGTCAACATTTGCTTTTCATCATTGTCTTGAAGAGTAACGAGGTGCATGTAACCATTCCACACTTTTACCATATCCTACGTAGGTGTTTATTTATTTGTGAAGCTTTATTTATTCTTTTCTTCTTCTTCTTCTTCTTCTTCTTCTTTTTTTCTCACTTTATCATGAATACATTCTAATGTGGTTTAGCTGTCGATCAATTTTTGTGATGTTGACTGTTTAGTTACTTCGACCAGTGGTAACCGATAAGAGAGATTCTCTATATATATCTGCCCTTGTGTTTTGTTTACATATTGTGAGTGATATTGTGTTACTTGATTTAGAGTTCAGAAAAAGAAGTGACAATAAAGAAGGAGCAAAGATGGAGAAGATTCCTTCAACCACCTCAGGGAAGGAGAACGTCAAGCATGCTAGCTTGTTGGATATTGTGCTCTCTTGGACTCTAAAGGAAGTTCTCAACGAAAATCTTTTCAGACACAAGGTTGTTATGATCTCCTCTACTCAAGTACTCTAACATGAAAAACACATTGTCGTCAAAAACTCTTTAACCATTGACATTCTTGAATTCTTCATGTATTCTTTTCCTGTTTATGTTCTGCCTTTAACATTAAATGCGTGATCAGGAAAACCATCTTTAGAGTTTCAGGAGGGGTTGTTCTTCATATGATCGAAGTTGTTTATTATATTTCTAGTCATAGATGACTTTTTCACACACACACACCAATTGTATTCTCCTCTTCAACTTTTTGAATCAAAATCAGCTATTAACTTTTCGCTTAAGAATGTACAAAAAGCAGTATCTTTTATGTTGCTCTTGACACTAGATCTTTTTTTATTCAGCTGCTTTAGTGAGGAAAATAGAATATGATTTATGAAATTGCATAGCAAAATAGGAGGCATTGTAATATACTAGTTATGAAGTTTCATTGTTTCAATGCCACTTATAATTCTTGGAAAATCACCAATGTGTACCTCTAAACCTACATTATCAAAATTGAAGTAGCTTAAAATTTTTATTTTTTATTTTTTGTCCTCAGGTGCAGAAGATTCCACAGACATTCTCCTCAACAAAAGATTATATGAACTCATTCATTCTTCCATTGATTGAGGAAACACACAGTGATCTGTGTTCAAGCTTGATAGGCGTGTCTCAATCTCCATTTTCTGAGGTCATGACAATTGAAAGGTCCAGGGACTTCAAGCCTCCCAAGGACTTATTCTACGAGATGACACTAAAGAGGGTCACTGAAGAAGTTCAAGATGTAGGAAAAAAATATGAACCTGAGTCTGGAGATCTTATTGCCTTTACAGATATTAGGCCTAGAAGCATAGATGACTTGAACAGACCCAAAATGCAATACCATATTGCTCATGTTTGTGGGTCAAAAGATGAATTTACTGATAAGATCACGGTGCTGTCATCTAAGCCCTTTGAGATGGATATGGAATTTAACATGAGGAGTAACAAAGCACAAAAACTTTATGCTGTGTACCTTGTGAACATGACAACAAATGTTCGTATTTGGAAAGCATTGAACTCACAGTTGGAGGGTGAAAATATGAACATTATTAAAAAGATTCTGCAGCCTAATTCAACTGTAAGTTCCATGTTATTTTTGTTCATAATGTAATACTAATTGCAATGTTTTTCATATCATCACTTCTTGAATAACATTGGAAACATTTTCTAAATGGACACTTATTTTAAAATGTTCTTGCATTGTTCTCTGCAGTTGACATTCTGCTATTTCATTTTTGTCTTCAATCCTTATAAAATGTTCATGCATGTGCATATCTTCTTGAGTTTTTTTCTTTTTATCCTATTGGTAGTTATTTGGAAACATGTCATATGTTTGTTCAATATGTTACAGAGTGAAGAGAACTGTCAAATTTGCATGCCTGAAGAAAACAACATTCCAGCTCCAGCCTGTTCAAGTGCACAAAGTATAATCCGCACTCAGAATCTGAATGAATCTCAAAAGGATGCAGTATTAAACTGTGTTGCCATGAGCAAATGTCATCATAATGACAGTGTTGAACTTATATGGGGTCCACCAGGCACAGGCAAAACAAAGACTGTGGCTTGCATGTTATATTCATTGCTCAAGCTTAATATCAGAACATTGACATGTGCTCCAACTAATACTGCAGTATTGACAGTGGCGTCTCACCTGCATACATTGGTTAAGGAGTTGCAAAAGCATGATACATATGGACTTGGTGATATCGTGCTGTTTGGAAATAGTTCTAGGATGAAAGTAGATGATTATCCGGGTCTTGGGGATGTGTTTCTTGATTATAGAGTGGATGATCTGCTGCATTGTTTTTCTCCATTGACTGGATGGAAACATCAGTTGGAACTAATGATCAGGTTACTAAAGGACCCCAAACAGGAATATGTTTCATATAAGCTTGGAGTGAGTGATGATAACGAGGAAGGTCTAATGTCATTGGAAGAATTTGCTAGGAAAAGTTACAGTAATGTAGAATATGCATATTGTGCATACAAGAAACGTGTGAAAAAATATACTCTGACATTAGAGGAATTTGTCAAGAAGAAATTCGCTCACATTGTAGAGGAGTACAATTCTTATGTGCAAGATAAAAAGATGAGTGCTGCTGGTATGACAATGGAGCAATTTGTGAAGCAAAGATTCAGTTACATTGGAGAAAGGCTCAAGTTATCCATGAAAACCTTGTATACTCACCTACCAACATCTGTCATCTCATTTAAGGTGGTGAATAAGATGTTCAAAGCTCGGAATTTGTTAAAATCTCTTGAAACTTCCTTGCGTCAAAGCAAGTTCAAACAAGCTCTCTCTGATGGTGAAGATGGACAAAGCCTACAAAGCATTCTTAATAGCTTTGGATGGTCAAGCTCCATAAGAGAAAAGTGCCTAGGCATACTAAGTTCACTCTCTCGGTCAGTTTCACTTCCGAAAATCACCACAAAATTTGGCATAAAAGAATTTTGCTTGAAGGAAGCGTGCCTAATTTTTTGTACTGCATCGAGTTCTTCTAAATTGTACACTGAAGGAATGAAAGGATTCCAATTTTTAGTCATTGATGAAGCAGCGCAGCTGAAGGAATGTGAATCAGCCATTCCCTTACAACTTCCTGGTCTCCGCCACGCAATCCTCATAGGTGATGATAGACAACTTCCTGCAATGGTCAAAAGCAAGGTGCTTGAGTTTAGTAATTTTGTGTTTTTGAATTTCAGCCATTGTTATAGACTGTTGTCTTATATGATAAAAATGATCCATTTTTTTTTTAGATTGCTGATAAGGCTGAATTTGGAAGGAGTTTGTTCCAGAGGTTGGTATCTTTGGGATATAAGAGGCAAATGCTTAAAGTTCAGTATAGAATGCATCCATCCATTAGCATATTCCCAAGTAAAGAGTTCTATGATAAGCAACTTGCCGATGCCCCCATTGTCAGAAAAAAAAGCTACAATAAGCAATTCCTTAAAGGAAAAATGTATGGTTCCTATTCTTTTATCAACATATCCAAGGGTAAAGAGCAGTCTAATCATGAACACAGTTTGAAGAACATGGCTGAGGCTGCTGCTATCTCTGAGATCATTGGAAGCCTTAGAAAAGGTTACTAGCTGCATTGATTCTAAATTAGTAGTAATGTTCAGATTTTGGATACAATATATAACAAAAATATAACACTAATTTTTTGTTTTATTTGCCAGAGTTTTTGACAAGAAGGAAGGAAGTTCGCATAGGAATCATATCTCCATATAATGGTCAAGTTCATGAAATCCAGAAGAAAGTTAAGCAGTACATTTCAGGCAGTGATACTAACTTCTCTGTTAGTGTTCGTTCAGTTGATGGTTTTCAAGGTGGTGAGGAAGATATAATTATAATCTCCACTGTGAGATCCAATGGGAGTGGAAAAGTTGGTTTTCTTTCTAATAGGCAAAGAGCAAATGTAGCACTGACAAGGGCTAGGTATGTTAATTATATATGATGGACATGGACTTTAAGTTTTGAGAATATGCACCAAGTGATTGATAAAACTTGGTTTGCTTGATGCAGATATTGCCTTTGGATATTAGGAAATGCAGCAACTTTATTGAATAGTGGCTCTGTGTGGAGAAAACTGGTTCTTGATGCTAAGAAAAGAGGCTGTTTCCATAATGCTGATGAGGACATGAAATTGGCTAGGGCCATTGAGGATTCCTTGTTTGGGGTTGAACTAGATGAATTGGAGTCGCCATTTAAGAAACTAAGTCTAGAGGACAAGTCAAAATCATCTGCTACTTCTTCCAAGTATGTGTAGTTTCATAACTTGCTTTAATTTAAAATATATCCTTGTAAATTAATTAATTATATATAACTATATGGTGTAGGAAGGAAATTTACTTATGCCTAGGAAAAAGCATGCAAAAGCATATTGGTTAGAGGGGTGTTATTTGTATACATAGTCACACAAACTCCAACACCCTTTTCACATCTACTATTGAGACTTGAGAGCACTTATCTTTTAGGTCTCATATCATCTGATAGTAGATAAGAGTGTCTCAAAAATTGTGGATCCAAATAATATTATTCTATTCTAATTTGTTTTCTGGGACAGACTACAGAAGCCAAAGTCGAAGTGTAAAAAGTGAAGATATCAAAGCACTCGGGTGTATGCAATACCATGGACATGCAATACTCCAGACTTACATTAAATTTGTTCACTGGGAACAGAAGCAAAACAACTTTTTGCCATCTATGTTGGCAATGGCAATATGGTACTAACCAATATATTGAGATTATTTAGAAATGTGTATTTGCTTCGTGTATTTGCCATTGTAGCAATTACTACAAGCCACGCCTCATATGGCAGAGCTCGGGGAACTTTTATCTATGCAATTAATTTATGAATTGTGAATTGTGAAGTCCTTTATTCGGGCATTCTGCACTTTTATTGGCTTAGAAGCTTAGACCAACATTTCAAGAGTCTATATAGAGAAAATGTACAGTATAAATGCATTATTGTTAAGTAGACATCACTTTTTAACGCAGCGATTAAGAGCGTGTTTGGTTGAAGCATTTTCCATTTTCATTTTCAATGAAAACAGAAAATAGACCCAAAATGTGTTTGGTTGAGCTTTACAAAAAATATTTCATGAAAATATTTCCTAGGATCTTTGAAAATTTGAAAACAAGATTTTGTTGTTTTCAACGTTTTCATTCAAAACTTTTCAGGGCTGATTGATTTTCATTTTCAGTTTCATTTTCAGTTTTCAGTTTTCCAAAATGTGAAGAAAACTGAAAATGAAAACTACCGAATTTGTGACTCATGCATGGAGGAGGGGTTGCGTGGGTTTGGAACTTTGGATGAAGACGTAAAGTGGACTAGTGCTCCTTATTCATTGTTTAATGATTTTTTTTATTTAAAAAAATTCTTTGACTAAAGGGTGGATTAGTGTATATCCCCTTCTAGGCTGCTGCTATTTTCGTAGTCATATGGGAATTAACAATTATAGATATAATTATTGAGATTATTAAAAAAAAGAGAAAAAGGTGAGAAAAAATAGTATATTAGAAATATTTTGTAAAATTACTAGTAGTACTTTATTTTATAAAAAATTATTTATTATTTAAATAAGGTTTTTGTGGATAAATTAAATGTAAAAATAATATATTCATAATTATTATTGCTTAATAGCAAATATAATTACATTATTTTAAATTTAATTTTGAAAATTACATTTTCAGAAACAAGCACAGCAAACATATTTGCATTGTTTTATTAATCTGAAAACGTAATCTACTTTTATAAACCAAACACATTTCCTATAGTTTGAAAAACTGAAAATGAAAATTATTTTTAAAAAATAAAAATAAAAAATAAAAATAGAAAATATTTTCACATATTCTCTAAGTGTTTGTGAATCAGAGTTCCTTCTGTTTCAATCCTGCCAAATCAATAGTCCTTGACCAATATCTGGTTTCGGTCGTTTATAACTACACAAAGCTCCAATTACAATTGTTTTAATCTAGTTTATTAAAACCTAAATTTGATTACAATTCACAGAACACTCGGCTTCATTATTTTTTACAATTTTTTAAGAGATTAATTCTAATATAATGTTAGTGTGTGTCAAGTGGATGCGTTTTACTTACACTTGTCAAACCAATGGCGTAGCATTTTATGTATGAGTTTTGATATAATTATTGTAAACATTAAATATATTTTATGATATGGTAATACATGACTAAATATATGTATAGAAAACTTTTATATTAAAATAAAGTTTAATTTCTATATATTAATAGTGTAATATAATTTTATTTTTTCAACTAATAAAATTTTGAGAAAATTTCAAATCACAATAATCTGTCCTTGATATATTTTTTAGGGACTGAAATAAATATTTAGGATATGTTTGGTTGGGGAGTAAAAATGGGGATAAATTTTTCATGAATGATATTCATGTATAATTTTACATATAAAGATAATCCATAAAAAATTACACCCTATTTTTATCCTAACCAACCATACCCTAAGTCTAATTAAATACTCTGCATGATGAATTGAAGAGTAATATTAGGTGAATAACAAAATTGCACAATAAACAAAATTGCACATTAGATGTAATGAATGAGTGAAATGAGTGGGACCACTTATCATATCTAATGGTGATAAGATGTGTGGTGTATATTTATTATGCAATTTTATTATACAACAAACATTTTTCTAAATTGAAATGGGTCAAACTAAGTTTTAAGCAAACAGAAATGTCAAATTATCAATGGTTCAAAACAAACGTTTGTTTTTAACTCTATCAAGTATGAACACACATAGGAATCTCTCCTACTTCCAAGCATTTCATAGGAAGAAAAGTAAACATTCCTTTTTTACGTTGGCATTGAAAGACATCAAAAATAAAAAAGAAATAAGTAAATGCAAGAACTTGACTTCGACTTCCCATTCACACAACACTTGTATGAGAAGAATTTTCTTTTTCTTTTCTGATCCCATCTCAACGTTAAGATGGGATTTTCCATTTCTATTTTAGTTGAGAGATTTTAGTTCTTAACAAGATTTCCTAAGACTAAATTGATATAAAAAAAATCTGTTAAGATGAAATTGTTGTTAAAATAATATATATATATATATATATATATATATATATATTAGGACTATAATGTTATCAAAAAAATTTTAGAATCAAATTGATATCAAATTAAAAATTGTTAGGACCAAAAATAATATTTACGCATTTTTGGGTAAAGTTTCATTTGCGTCATTCATGATTTATCAAAGTTTCATTTGAGTTCCAAAAGTAGTTTTTGTTTTATTCATGTTGGTGACGTTTTCAAAATATAAGACTAAATACCCAACAGGTCTAGAGTTTGCATTGGGGGATAAGTTAGTCTCAATTTTAAAAATCTCAAATTTGTCCCATTTTAATTGTAGAAACTTACAGAGGACCAATTTGTCCCTTTTTTTAAATGTTAGGGACCAATTTGGGATTTTCAAAATCTAGGGAACTTGTCCGCTTATGCAAGCCTGAGGACCCTTGGGCATTTAGTCAAACATAAATAACACTCAAATTATCAAATTTTTTTTGTGATCCCTAACATTGTAGCATGCCATTTTATGATTTGTCATGGTTTTTTGATATCACAATTTGAATTCCATATCAATTTGTTCCATTTATAATTTAGATGTTGTTTATTAAAAGAGCAAGATTGAAATATTTTGAAAATGTAAATGACGTAAATAGATCAAAAAATAACTTTTAAGACTAAATCCAAATTTTGGTAAAACATGAGGGAGGTAAATGAATCCTTGTTTTCTAAAAAAAATGATAACTGAAAATATCAGCACTAAATAGAATCTTCTAGTATTCTCTAAGTGTAGGCCTTCATAGGAATTATCTAGAAAACATGACAAAGAAAAATAAAGAAGTTTCTAGAATTTAAAGATACTAGATTTATCTACACTAGGTTAAGAAGTCAAGAAGCAAAAAGAAATTGAAAGAAATGTCTAGAACTATCTAAGCTAGAACCTTCTAGCTCTTGTAAGCCATCTACATTGCAAGGCTATAAATATGCCTTGTGTGCTTGTGTAATAAGTGTACTAGTACAACAAGCTAAGTGTGCTAGTGAGAGTGAGCAAGTGCTCAAGAAAGCAAGTACTTTTGAGAAGCACTAGTGAGTGCTTGAGTGGAGAGCTCAGAGTGTGCTCTAGTATACAAAGTTATTCAATAAATAATAGAGTTTTATTTTGAGTGCCTCATTGCTCTTCAATTTGGCATTAGAGCTTGACGCTAAACCGATTCAAGTGGGAGGATTATTAGTTCTGGGTGAGCTCTTGCAAAATCACAGCCTGGGACTATGATGCTATTGGTCTGGGACCAAAGTAGTGGCGAGAAATTTTCATCAAGTCACTATGGCAGGATATCCAAGTGGTTGGTGGAATTAGAAAGCTCAATGCTCAGAATTATAATACATGGCAGACATGTATGGAGTTGTATCTCCAAGGCCAAGATTTGTGGGAGGTTGTTGGTGGTAGTGAGACCACGCCACCTTCTACAAATGAAGTTGAGGCACTGTGGAAGTGGAAAATTAAAGCAGGAAAGGCGATGTTTGCACTCAAGACCATGGTGGAGGACGAAATGCTAGAGCACATAAGGAAGTCATCAATGCCGAAGGAAGCATGGGACACATTTGCAATCCGTTTTCCAAGATGAACGGCAAAATGTTGTAGTTATTGGAGAACGAGCTCTTGTCGACAATACAAGGAGACTTGATGATCAATCAATATTTCACCAAGGTAAAGTCTCTTCCAAGAAATTTCTGAATTAGATCCAGATAGTAAAATATCTTATCAATGCATGAAAAGAATTATTATTCATGGGTTAAGACCAGAATATAGAGGTTTTATTACTGCAATTCAAGGTTGGCCTACCCAACCTTCCCTTTTGCAATTAGAAAATTTGTTGGCCGACCAAGAGGCATTATCCAAACAAATGGCTCGGGTATCAGTGAAGAATGAAGAAGAAACACTCTTCACTGGTAGAAGAAAGGGAAAAGGGAAGCCACATTTTAGTAAGAATTTAAATAACAAGAATGAGAAGTCGAGGAATAAGCAAGAAGGAGATTCCCGACTTGGAAAGACAAAGAAAGGTGATAATGTCTGCTTCAATTGTGGAAAGCGGGGACAATTTACACTAGATTGTTGGTTTAAGAAGAAGATGGAGAGAGCAATGCTGCAACCTCAAGTCATCTGGAGGTTGACAATGAAGAAGATTGGGACGTTTTCGCTTCACTGGAGAAGAAGAAGATATTTGCCAAGAAGAAGAAGAAATTGATTTTGACAAAACTAATGAGGAGCTTATGGGATCACCCAACAGGTAACTCTACCGACTCTACAGATATTGAAAGCACGATAGAAAGAAAAGTGGGAGAGCTAAAGGGCAATGAAGAAAAAGAATCTTCTAGTCCAATTGTGATCGAGAAACATATAGAAGGTCATTGGCAAACAAGAGTACATCAAATGGAACTCGATGAGCATCGGCATGAAAAGGAGGAGGTTGAGGAACAAGCGCAATGAGGAGCTTCACCAAACAAAGAAAGCTTAATCCAAAGTATGCAAATGTTGCAGAGATCATGGAAGGAAAAGAGCCTATAACCTATGAAGATGCCTCACAGAAGGAAGAATGGGTCAAGGCAATGGAAGAAGAAATCTCGGCACTTGAACAAAATCAAGCATGGGAGTTGGTGCCGAGGCCAAGAGATGTAAAGCCCATTTCTTGTAAATAGGTTTATAAGATTAAGACCCATCCAGATGGCTCAGGAGAGAGGTACAAGGACCGCTTAGTCACACGAGGCTTCTCCAGCAATATGGGTTGGATTATGATGAGACATTCAGCCCAAGTGCGAAGATGACTGCTATGTGTGTTCTAATAGCATTGGTAGCTTACAAATCATCGAAGCTTTGGCAAATGGACGTGAAGAATGTTTTTCTGCATGGAGAAGTTGATCAAGAAATTTACTTGGAGCAGCTAAGAGGATTTAAGAGCAAAGATCATCCATATTACATTTGCAAGCTACGAAAAGCACTGTAGGCTAAAGCAAGCACCCAGAGCATGGTACGAGAAATATCAGAGTTTCTAGTTCAAAGTGGTATCGCTTGACACCATCTGATTCAAGTCTGTTTGTCAAGGTACGTGAAGGAAAACTAGCAATTATGTTGGTATATGTAGATGATTTGATCATTACAGGAGACAACATAAAAGAAATTCATCGAATAAGGGAGAATCTACCCTGCGCTTTCAAATGAAAGAGCTTGGAGAACTAAGGCATTTTCTTGGACTTGAAATGGATCACACCAAAGAAGGATTGTTCTTGTGCCAGGTAGAAGTATGCAAAGGATTTCTTCAGAGGTTTGGCATGCTTAACTAAGCCAATATCAACACCAATAGAGATGAATACCAAACTCTGTGCTCATGAAGGGAAAGATCTAGAAGATGCAACTATGTACCGATGGTTGGTAGGAAGTCTTATCTACCTAACATTGATAAGGCCGGACATTTCATACGTTGTCAGAGTGATTAGCAGATATATGCAAAATCCAAAGAAACCGCATCTTGAAGCTTCGGAGGATCCTAAGGTATGTTAAAGGAACAATTGATTATGGTACATTTTACAAAAAGGGTGATACACGTGAAATAGATAGATGTAGTGATGCTGACTATGCGGGAGATCATGATACTCGTCGATCAACCACTGGGTATGTATTCGCCCTTGGGTCTGGAGCGATATCATGGTGTAGCAAAAGGCAACCGAAGTTTCATTGTCAACAACGGAAGCGAATATAAAGCAGCAACAATGGCGGCACAAGAGCGCACATGGTTGATGCAATTAATGAATGATTTACATCAACCAGTTAAAGGTGCGGTTCCACTACATTACGACAACAAATCGGCAATACAACTAGCAGAGAATCCAATGTTCCATGCAAGAACCAAGCATGTTGAGGTGCACTATCATTTTTTGAGGGGGAAGGTACTAAATAGAGAAATACAAATAGAGCAAGTCAACATGAGGACCAAGTAGCAGATATCTTCGCCAAAGGGTTAAACAACACCGAGTTTTCAGAATTTCACAAACAACTTGGAATACGAAGAAGATTTAGTGCTGAGGGGAGAACGAAAATATCAGCACTAAATAGAAGCTTCTAGTATTCTCTAAGTGTACGCCTTCATAAGAATTATCTAGAAAACATGACAGAAAAATAAAGAAGTTTCTAGAATTTAAAGTTACTAGATTTATCTAGACTAGGCTAAGAAATCAAGAAACAAAAAGAAATTGAAACAAATGTCTAGAAACTATCTAAGCTAAAACTTTCTAGCTCTTGTAAGCCATCTACATTGCAAAGCTATAAATATGCCTTTTGTGCTTGTGTAATGAGTGTACTAGTATAACAAGCTAAGTGTGCTAGTGAGAGTGAGCAAATGCTCAAGAAAGCAAGTGCTTGTGAGAAGCATTAGTAAGTGCTTAAGTGGAGAGCTCAGAGTGTGCTCTAGTGTACAAGGTTATTCAATAAATAATAAAAAAAAATTTATTTTAAGGGCCTCCTTGCTCTTCAATAACAACTCCATGCATGTTACAAATGAAAATTTCTAAAACCTATAGTTTTGACTTTTTAATAGATGTTCTTAAGTTATTACTTGTTAGGATTTTTTTTACACTTTCCACTTTAAATGCATAGATAGATCACGCAAAAGATTGAAAAAATCTCAATCTTGGAGAAATTTAAGTGTATTTTATAAAATTATTTTATGAAAAAATAAGAAAACTAAGTTATAATTTGATGAAAAATTAAAAAATGAGAAAGGCAAAAATGAAATATAAAATGCTTAAAGGGATATTCTTGAAAAAAAAAATTTTAAATTTGTGTTCCAAAAACATATCTCCAATGTCCCTCAAACAATTGGCTAAAAATTGTAAGGACAAAAATAATTTTCTAGTTTTTGTCTCTAGCCCATTTTCCAAGTACATTTCTATCCTCAATGTGTTTATATTTTCTATCCTGAAATATTTACTAAATGCTACCCAAGGGGTGCTTCGATTTATAAAAAGTGTGTAAGTCAATTTTTTTCATTTGGTAAACAAAAAAATCAAGATACTTTTGCCCTTTACTTTTAAGATCTAGTGGTACTTTTCACATCTGGTTTATGCTCTCCAAATAACAAAAAACTACTATAACCTCACTCTAATTAATAACAATAAAATAGAAAGTACACACTTTAATATCTATATCTATTATAGTTATTTTGGATTCTAAAAATAACTTTATCATATATTTACCAAATATCATTATGGAGACTTCTTATTAGTAGCACGTATTATATTGTTTTACTAAATAATAATACTATAATTTTTTAAGAGAAGCTTTTTGGAGAGTGCATAAAGCTTAATAACTTTCAAATAGTCACAAAAATACCAAATCAAGCCTTCCAATAATTTCATTTAATTTAGCCTCATATGTTAGATAAGCTTATTTTGGGGCCAGAGATTTACTCCCTTAAATGAGTTCAACATTGAAGGAATTAGTCATTGCTCTCGATGGTAGATACTATAGAAAACCAAAAGATAAAATTTACCATAACTACCATAATTAAAAAATGAATGACATGAAAAATAATACTCCATCCATTTCAAATAAATATCTTTTCTTTTTTTTTTTGGGCACATTGATATATTGATATGTGTGGACACAATCAATGTATCTAGACACAAATTCAGATATATTGATTTATTAATGTATCAAAAAGTGGAAGAGACATTTATTTAGAAACGGAAGGAATACCAAAATTGTTCCAGTTCTTCAATAAGTGTCTATTTTTATTTGTGCATATATTAAGGAAATGATTAAATAAGTTTGAAAAATTTAGATATATTTTATACAATTATATATCCTTATCAGTTAGTTAATCACTGTATCTTTAATCCCTCCACTTACTCTTTTTTCTATGATAGTATAAATAAAGATAAAAGATACTTAATATTGTCTAGATTTTTTAACGGGACAAAAAATAGTAGGATAATAAAATTTTGAGAATAGACACTTATTAAATAATGAAGATAGTATAATTTTACTATTACTTATGTTCTTAATAAGTGTTCATTTTTACTTGTACATACATACTTCATCCCCTTTAAAATATCTATCACTTTTGGACAAATATAAGTATTAAAAAAAATTTTGTTGGGAATAGAGTAAAATATAGTGAATAAACTACTAAACCCCTATAAATGAAATGAGTTTGGAAAACTAATAGTCAGTGAATGAAATTACTTAGGAATATTATTGAAAAAAAAATATTACATTAGAATATAAAGTTATTTAAAAGTAGACAGATATTTTGAAATATGAAGTTATCTGAAGTGGACAAATATTTTAAAAGAGATGGAGTATTAAGGAAATGACTGAATAAGCATAAATGTTAGAGAAATATAGATGTAACCTTTGTCCACTTTTGCGACTTCCTAGAAAACAGTTAAAAGTGGACGGATGGAGTATCTTACAAAATTATCCTTATCACTTCATCCTTCTTTCTCTAGTCCTTCCACTTATTTTCTGTTCTATAAGGGTATGGGAAATGTTACTCGTACTCATAACTTGTGAAATATCGCACTGACACACACTCATTTATTACCAGATGAAATATGGACCTCACTTAATGTGAGTCCCGTCTATTATATAAAGGTAGATGAGGAATGTGTAAGCAGATCCCACATAATGTGAATCCAGATAATTTTATTCTAAAGGTATACTCCCTTCGTCCAATAAATTAAGAGAAGTTGGTATACTAAAAAGTTAATGTATCTTGCTACAATTGTAGCCATATACATTAACTTTTTAATGTACCAATTTTCTCAATTTCCCAACGTGATAAATATTGTTGAACAGAGGAAATAAAAGATAAAATATAATTAATATTATATAAATTTCTTAGAAGGATAGATAATAATAAAAAATAAAATCTTAAAAATGAACATTTTTAAAAAATGAAGTGAGTAATATTTATTTTAAAAATATATATGATCAACGGTGATGTAAAATAGTAAAACTAATACATTAAAAAGTCAGCGTACGTAGCTATAAATTATAGCAAGATACGGTGAATTTTTAATGTACCGTGTTAATTACCACTTTTTTGAATGTGACTATTACCATGCTTATTAAAACAGTGTACTATTTTGAATGTGACTATTACCATGCTTATTAAAACACTCGTGCTTCGGACACCATTCATATATATATACATGGGTCCTATTTCTACGTGATACACTGCAAAGCTGGACAAGCTTCTGTACTAATTGACCCCTGACCTCGTCTGTCACAGACACCATCCTAGCTAGGATCAACAAAAAGGATCATTGATTCTATCAATACAAATTTCATTTCATTCCCTCATAATCAAGCAGCAGCAAATGGCTCCCAAAAGGGTCCTCATAATTGGTGGTGACTTCATGGAAGAATACGAAGTATACTTCATATCTCCTTTCTCTCTTCATTTCTACACCTTTTTGCTTTCTCATTCCCTCCCTTCTCACACTTCAAACTGAGAAATGTTTTCTTACTACGAAGCATGTTCATGAGCTATAACATAATTGTTAGTAGGTGTAGATTAATACAAAATCTAACTCTTCTCTTAATTTTGTCCCCCCCCCCGGCCCTTTTTTTTTTTCAAGTGTGCAGTTTTGAGGTTCTCTGTTTTATGGTACTCATTCAAACTCGTATTATTACAGGTTATGGTTCCATTTCAAACACTGCAAGCTTATGGTGTTGTCGTCGATGCCGTTTGCCCCGGAAAGAAAACTGGCGATATCTGCCGCACCGCCATCCATTATATGGCCGGTCATCAGGTTGATCTCTGTGCAACACTCACATACACTTCAATTCTTTTGGGTATGGTTTATTTATTTATTTATTTATTATTATTATTGTCGATTATGTGCATTTTAAAGTCTCAAGTCTCAACCTTTGGCCCTTCAATTTTTTGGGTTTGATTTGTTATCGGCATTGCATACTAAGAGGCATTTAGTTTCAGAAAATAGTTTTTATTTTCTATTTTCCTAAAAACCAGAAAACTAATTGAAAACAAGAAATAAAAATAGAAAGCAAACCCATTATAAATTTTCAAGTTGAGGAGTTGAATCCTTTTTGGGGTTTGGTTTGATATTGAGCATTGCATGCTAAAGTTTTCATCTTGGCCATTCAATTTTTCTGGGTTTTGTTTGTTATTGAGCATTGCATGTTAAAGTTTTCATCTTGGCACGTGAATTTTTCTGGGTTTTGTTTGATATCTAGTAATTGCAAATTTTGCATGTAGAAGGTTTCATGTTGGCAACTGATTTTTTCCTGGACTTGATTTGCTATTGATCATTGTATGCTAAAGTTTTCATCTTTGCATTTGAAGTTTTCATGGTTTGCTTTCTAATGTTTTCATCCTGGCAATTGAACTTTTGTTGGGTTTGGCTTGTTATCGAGAATTTGCATGCTAAATTATATTTCTCATTTGGCACTCGAACTTTTTTCTTGGTTTGCCTTGTTATTGATTATTGCATGCTAAAGTTTTGATATTGATGTTGAGAGTGATGTCTTGGTTTCAGACTTACACCGAGATTCGTGGTCACAATTTCAATCTGAATGCTACATTTGATGAAGTTGAAGCCTCAAACTATGATGCATTGGTGTTGCATGGTGGGAGGGCGCCAGAGTATCTTGCTCAGAATCCCCGTCTTGTGGAGATTGTGAGCAAGTTCACCACTTCTGGGAAGCCTATTATTACCCATTGTCATAGCCAGGTGATTCTGGCTGCTGTAGGAGCACTTAAGGGCCGCAAGATCACGGCATATAGTCCTGTTGCTCCCACACTAATCGCTGCCGGTGCTCATTGGATTGAACCCGAAAAGAGAGTAAGTGATGGCATGAAGTCATGGCATCTGTCAAAATAGCTTATTCACAGTGCTGGCCAATTCAAAATCATGTGGTACGTGAAGACAGTCCCAAATTTTTAAAAAGGTACCATATACTTGTTGTAACATGAATTTTAGGCATAAGTTTATCAAATTGATGTGCAGATATTTGCAATACTTTAGTTTTAAATAAAAAGTTTATAAAATTTTTTGAACCAAGAAGGACACCTGTTACTCTTATTTGTCGTTCTGTCCTAATTTTACTAAATTTGAACCATACACGTTCTTGGAGGGCTATATAATAGAACCGCTTTCTTGGGACCAAAAGTCTAGTAATTGTTCCATAGAGAAAAATAAGTTAAAGGTTGATTTTTAATTAATTTTATGATACCTTTATATATTTTGTTTTTAGTTCACAAGTTTGTAAAATCATAAGAATTTCTGAATTTGAACTAAAACCCAAAATTTGGATTTTGATTTGTTAGGATTTTGATTTTTCTAATATTTTATTTGATTCTAAATGAGGAGTATTTTCTTATTTACATTTATGTTTTAAAATTAATAGGAGTAAAATAAATGATTTAAAGTTAAATGAGGGACCATTCTGGATAGCGTTGTAGCAGTCATGAAGCGCTGCAAGGTCAGGGAACAATAAGGCGTGCAGGAATGAGCACTTGAGCGGTCAACAGTCATATAAAAACCTGTTTCGGGTTCCAGACCATTCTACACGAGCCCCCACCCCTTCCTCAACAAAAAAACATGAACTCATCACCTTCCAACTCCATTTCTTCACTTTTCCACCATTTAAACTCCATTTTTGCTTCCTTCTAAGGATCTAAGATATTACTGTCATTTTCTCTCAAATGTCCGCGGTGCTGTTTCTCTGCATTCCATCGCTCTAGGTGAGTGGGTTCACATCTGTGATCTCTATATTCTACATTATAGTTATTTTCATGAAAATATAATTTATTACTTGAGTTTAAAGATTTCTACAATGAAGTTTGAGGTTACTGTTGGATTATATGTTTTGAACTGCGATTTTAAAGCATCAAACTTGTTTTTGGTAAAACTCATGGGACCATGTTTGTTGAATTGATTTTATGCAGAATTGATGATATATGTAATTGTTAGAGACTTTTATGATTATTTCAATGGATTCTAAAATTAGTTTATTCATATGATATAGTTTTATAACCAAATATATAGTTTAGAGAAGAGAATAGAATTTTGATTGCAAACTTTGCTATTTGAAGCATGATATAGGGTTTTCTAGTTTATGATAAGCTTGACAGATTGAAATATGTTTTTGATATTGAACCAAAATGTTTTAGAGCTTGAATCTTCATAAGATTCAGAACAGTGACACTACATACTCTGGGTATGAAATCACAATGTCTACAATGGGTGATCCCTTAGAAATGATTCCATAACCAGTTATGCTAAGGTTAGACTGTTAGAATCGAGTGGATTCAAAGTTCTCAAAGTACCATGAGTTACTGTTAACAAGAAATAATCTAGAAATTCAGACATAAAAGAATTTAGAACATTAATCTTCGTACGACTGAACAGTTGGCAAATACATATTCTGTGGACTTGAAATTACCATGTATGATTTCATAGTCAAGTTATACTAATGTTAAACTGTTAAAGTTACAGGGATTCAAAGCTCTCAGCAAATTCAAAGGTTTTAAGAGTTATCAGCCCACTAGGGGTAATCTATTCAAAGAATAAATTAGTCCACGAGGGACTTGGTTCATAAGGAACCTAGGTCACGAGGGGCAATCTATCCAGGGAATAAGTCAATCCACGAGGGACGTGGTTCACGAGAAACCATTAAAATCTCAATTAGGGCTCTTGGTCATGAGAACTCGCACCCACTTTACAGTTATTGCTTATTGTTATGATATTTCAAACCAGATATTACTGTTTCTCTAGGAACTACTACATTATAAGCTTATTTAATATTAGGTATAAAAATGAATTAAGAAAATGGGTTGAGTTTGTAAAATAATGAATTGAATATATAAACAAATATGTGTTTGTGTGTGTGTGTGTATACTTGATTGTGTAAGACTTTTGAGTATTGCTCATGTTATTACAATATTCTGCATGGTTTCTTTGGTGTCCCATGGAAGGGGATTTCAGGTGAGGACTTACTCAAAGTTTTTGAATAAAAACTCACCCCTCTCCTTCTTTCTCTATTAGATATGAGGATTTATGTGAATTCCTTAAGGTACTATCCTCCAGCAACAATAGAGTTCAGGGATAAGCTTCACTAGAGTGAAGCATTCTGGTTTGTTTAGAGTGCTTCAGTACAATGGCAGGATCCCAGACCTAGATCATATTTTGCATTTTACGTACTAGGATATTATATTCTTATTTGGTGTTTAATGACTTAACTATATTAAATTCACAAATATTTTGGAATAGGGCAACTTATAGTTATATGTTGTATTATGATTTCAGACCTTAGAAATAGACTATGACGTTTCATATTTGAGTAATTTAACTATTTTGAATTGGAAGAGTAGATGATTTGCGTGTAGAAAAAGAAACTTTGTTTTGAATGATTTTATAAGTTACTGTGCATATAGAGCACCAGGTCACAGGCTTACGTGGGAACCATTTCTCACGTGGGTTACATGCCTAAATCATGTCGTGACAATATTGCTACATGTTTAGTGTCCTTGTGGAAAGGAATAACAAAGGGATGCGGCCCTAAATTCAACTTTAAAATTGTGGGAATAAGGGAAAGATATCCCCTAGAAATTCATCTAATTGAAAACTAAAGAGATGCTCTTGATAAGGATTTGTAGAATCATGATGAGTTATCACCTAAAAATTGATTTATTTGACGAGAGATGCTCATTGTGATTGTTTGTGGCCTGACTCGTTCTGCGACTAGTGGGATAGGCTTGTTTACCGACCCCATGGTAAGCGTCAATGTTCTTACCTGGAAATCCGGTAAGAGTGCAAGTTCCTCCAATAGTAAGAGAGAGGGGTAGGGTACGTGCAAAAACACTTTGATGCTCAAGTCAATGAATAAATGAAGCATAGAGTAGTAAAATAGTATTCTGTTATACCTAGGGGCATTAAGTCCCTTATATAGTGATAGGTGGCACCGTGATAAATCAAATGACAATCTTCCTTGAATAAGAAAGATATTCCTAAGATTTAGTATAGATTAAATATATTTCTTATTGAATGGGAAATATGATCTGATATATAGATGATATGGTTGGATAATGGGAGATTCCATATGATAATATGATATCTTGCTTTCTCTGGTAAGTAACACGTAGGAGATTATCTCAGGCTAAATTAAAGGAGAATTTCTATGGTATCATTATGCCATGTAGGATATATGTGGAGTCCCTTGTAGAGTTCTCTAGGTTTCAGGCTATATTTCTAGTCCAATATATATAGTATATGTCACACAACCATCATTCAGGAATATTTATAGAATATGACTAAATATTGAAATATGTGACAAAACACATGTAAATTATATTTAATCACGCTCCACACTTATTAAAAGATGTGACTAGATTCATTTACTACGCATTTTATTTAGCCACATTTCACAAATGTAGCTAACTAACTAGTGTGTGAGACATTGCACTTCACCTTCGTTTTGGCCAAAGCATTTTGCCTCTTCCATTGCCATTCACCCAACAAGGAGCTACAAAAGAAACATACAATACATGTCAACCTACCTCTCGACCTACGCTGACCTCTGATACCTGACAAGGTTCATTGTCTCTCATTCTCATTCTGCCATGTTGCACGTACCAGGTGTATATACACAGTACATACTCATACCATTGTGGGCATCTATGTGTGCCTTTATTTATTTGTATTTAGTTATTTTTCGCAGGTCTTTGTGCTTTAAATACAAAAATAGTAAGTATGCTTTGATGTTGAAACCATGGTCCCAATGTTGCTCTCCTTTTTCTCCTTGTTTATGTTCTCCTTCTCTTTCTCTTGTATATCCTCGTCGGCTCTAACGGCTCTCTGGAGGAGCACCAAATGTGAAAGGCTGAAATTTAAACGCAGAGAAGAGCCAGAGTTTCTTCATCAATGATATTCCACTGTGTAACGTTTTCACATGGGTGTTTGTCTTGCTAGTTGTCTATAATTATGTGTTAATATTCATAGAGTTCAATTTTAATATTATTATTGCTATACTCGCATTTAATTAGATCTTTTCATTCACATCACATTTTTTTTGTATATATAATTTTTTATTTGCATGACTATTAATTAAGGGTGTGTGAAAGTCAAATATATTGATGTGATAAAATTGGATGAAAATTTAAAAAAAAAAAAAAGATGTTATACTGCCAATTAAAATTAAACTCATTTTGATAATAATGTAATTGTACATTATTTTCAAGGGCATGAGTTATGATCTCAAGAAAGAAAAATTAATTTGCATTGTAAATATTTTTTTCATTTTTTAACACATTAAATATATCGAAAGTTTTAAAATTTTCCATTTTCTGCGACCTTATTAAATGGCCGAGCAAAAACCGATAACACTTCTCTAGTATATACTTTTTTCGATACCTAACCACGCTGGCATATTATGTCTATAATAATAAATCAAAATAAGAGAATACTTTGAATTCATAGTACTAGCCAATTATTTATTAACTACTGTTTAAAAAAATATAAAAATACAATTGCGGTAAATTAAGATGATGCAAAAAGGAAAATAATATTTTAACCCATTTTGTATAGATATGGTAATGGTATAAGCATGGTATACTAACGTCAGTACGTGAGCATGACAGCATATGTATAATTGAAGTTATGTAAATATTTATGTGAAGATTGTGTTATATTGTCATTTTGATTTGGAACTTTGCTATTTCAACACTTGAGAGTGGATTGAATATGATGATGACTTCCATTTTTTTCACCAGAGAACATATACTTTTAGGTATTGAAATAACATTTGCCTTTTGAAATAATATCACTCATATGTGATAGTACCTTAATAGTTTAACACTTAATATGCAAGGAAACGTAAAGTCACCCTCTCATCCTTTGGCCTCTCACCTTCGACTAGCGCGTAACCGACATTTATTTTTCCAAGAAAGTGGCCTAAGTTAACCATTTGATGCACTCCTAATAATTGCCCATTTCTTTTCAAAATATCTATCACTTTTAGGTAAATTATTAAAAAAATAATAAATATATTAAAAATAAGATAAAATATAATAAAAAATTGTTAATGAGTAAAATTATTTATGAATATTATTAAATAAATAAATAAATACTGTATTAAAATATAAAGTTTTCCAAAATTAAATAAATACTTTGAAATGTAAAGTTTAAAAATGGACGAATATTTTGAAAACGGAAGTAGTACCGTAGTCTTCTTCTGCTTGCCCTTCAAATTTCCTCGCTTCATTTCCTAGCTTCTATTCACATTCCATCTAAAAGACGACTTGCTAATTGACTTGGCGTCAACATTTGCTTTTCATCATTGTCATAAAGAGTAACGAGGTGCATGTAACCATTCCACACTTTTACCATATCCTATGTACGTGTTTATTTATTTGTGAAGCTTTATTTATTCAAGTTTGCTTTTTATTACCGCAGGTAATGATTCTTTTCTTCTTCTTCTTCTTCTTTTTTCTCACTTTCTCATGAATATATTCTAATGTGGTTTAGCTGTCGATCAATTTTTGTGTTGTTGACTGTTTAGTTACTTCGATCAGTGGTAACCGATAAGAGAGATTCTCTATATATATCTGCCCTTGTGTTTTGTTTACATATTGTGAGTGATATTGTGTTACTTGATTTAGAGTTCAGAAAAAGAAGTGACAATAAAGAAGGAGCAAAGATGGAGAAGACTACTTCAACCACCTCAGGGAAGAAGAACCTTAAGCATGCTAGCTTGTTGAATATTGTGTTCTCTTGGAGTCTAAAGGAAGTTCTCAACGAAAATCTTTTCAGACACAAGGTTGTTCTGATCTCCTCTACTCAAGTACTCTAACATGAAAAACACATTATCATAGAAAACTCTTTAACCACTGACATTCTTGAATTCTTCATGTATTCTTTTCCTGTTTATGTTCTGCCTTTAACATTAAATGCGTGATAAGGAAAACCATCTTTAGAGTTTCAGGAAGGGTTGTTCTTCACATGATCGAAGTTGTTTATTATATTTCTAGTCATAGATGACTTTTTCTTACACACACCAATTGTATTCTCCTCTTCAACTTTGAATCAAAATCAGCTTATTAACTTTTCGCTTAAGAATGTACAAAGCAGTATCTTTTATGTTGCTCTTGACACTAGATCTTTTTTTATTCAGCTGCTTTAGTGAGGAAAATAGAATATGATTTATGAAATTGCATAGCAAAATAGGAGGCATTGTAATATACTAGTTATGAAGTTTCATTGTTTCAATGCCACTTATAATTCTTGGAAAATCACCTATGCGTACCTCTAAACCTACATTATCAAAATTGAAGTAGCTTAAAAAAATTTTTTTTTTTTTTGTCCTCAGGTGCAGAAGATTCCACAGACATTCTCCTCAACAAAAGATTATATGAACTCATTCATTCTTCCATTGATTGAGGAAACACACAGTGATCTGTGTTCAAGCTTGATAGGCGTGTCACAATCTCCATTTTCTGAGGTCATGACAGTTGAAAGGTCCAGGGACTTCAAGCCTCCCAAGGACTTATCCTACGCGTTGACACTAAAGAGGGTCGCTGAAGAAGTTCAAGATGTAGGAAAATATGAACCTGAGTCTGGAGATCTTATTGCCTTCACAGATATTAGGCCTAGAAGCATAGATGACTTGAACAGGCCCAAAATGCAATACCATATTGCATATGTTTGTGGGTCTAAAGATGAATTTACTGATAAGATCACAGTTCTGTCATCTAAGTTATTGGAGATGGATATTGAATTCAACATGAGGAGTAACAAAGCACAAAAACTTTATGCTGTCCACCTTGTGAACATGACAACAAATATTCGTATTTGGACAGCATTGAACTCACAATTGGAGGGTCAAAATATGAACATTATTAAAAAGGTTCTGCAGCCTAATTCAACAGTAAGTTCCAAGTTATTTTAGTTCATAATGTAATACTGATTGCAAGTTTTCATACTGTAACTTCTTGAATAACATTCGAAACATTTTCTACATGGACCTTGATTTTATAATGTTCTTGCATTTAACTATGCAATTGACATTCTGCCATTTCATTTTTGTCTTCAATCCTTATAAAATGTTCATGCATGTGCATATCTTCTTGAGTTTTTATTTTTCTTTTTCTTTTTTCTGTAGTTATTTAGGAAACATGTCATATGTTTGTTCAATGTCTTACAGAGTGAAGAAAACTGTCAAATTTGCTTGTCTGAAGGCAACAAAATTCCAGCTCCAGCCTGTTCAAGTGCACAAAGTATAATCCGCAGTCAGAATCTGAATGAATCTCAAAAGGACGCAGTATTAAACTGTGTTGCCATGAGCAAATGTCATCATAATGACAGTGTTAAACTTATATGGGGTCCACCAGGCACAGGCAAAACAAAAACCGTTGCTTGCATGTTATATTCATTGCTCAAGCTTAATATCAGAACATTAACATGTGCTCCAACTAATACTGCAGTATTGGCAGTGGCGTCTCGCCTGCATAAATTGGTTAAGGAGTCACAAAAGGATGATACATATGGACTTGGTGATATCGTGCTGTTTGGAAATAGTTCTAGGATGAAATTAGATGATTATGAGGGTCTTGGGGATGTGTTTCTTGATTATAGAGTGGATCATCTGCTGCATTGTTTTTCTCCATTGACTGGATGGAAACATCAGTTGGAACTAATGATCAGGTTACTAAAGGACCCCAAAAACGAATATGTTTCATATAAGCTTAGTGTGAGTGACAATAAGGAGGGTCTAATGTCATTGGAAGAATTTGCTAGGAAAAGTTACAGCAATGTAGAATATGCATATTGTGCATACAAGAAACGTGTGAAAAAATATACTCTGACATTTGAGGAATTTGTCAAGAAGAAATTCGCTCACATTGTAGAGGAGTACAATTCTTATGTGCAAGATAAAAAGATGAGTGCTGCTGGTATGACAATGGGGCAATTTGTGAAGCAAAGATTCAGTTACATTGGAGAAAGGCTCAAGTTATTCATGAAAACCTTGTATACTCACCTACCAACATCTATCATCTCATTTAAGGTGGTGAATAAGATGTTCAGAGCTCGGGATTTGCTAAAATCTCTTGAAACTTCCTTGCGTCAAAGCAAGTTCAAAAAAGCTCTCCGTGATGGTGAAGATGGACAAAGCCTACAAAGCATTCTTGATGGCTTTGGATGGTCAAGCACCATAAGAGAAGAGTGCCTAGGCATACTAAGTTCACTCTCGTCAGTTTCACTTCCAAAAATCACCACAAAATTTGGCATGAAAGAATTTTTCTTGAAGAAAGCGTGCCTAATTTTTTGTACGGCATCGAGTTCTTCTAAATTGTACACTGAAGGAATGAAAGGATTCCAATTTTTAGTCATTGATGAGGCAGCGCAGCTGAAGGAATGTGAATCAGCCATTCCCTTACAACTTCCTGGTCTCCGCCACGCAATCCTCATAGGTGATGATAGACAACTTCCTGCAATGGTCAAAAGCAAGGTGCTTGAGTTTAGTAATTTTGTGTTTTTGAATTTCAGCCATTATTATAGACTGTTGTCTTATATGATAAAAATGATCCATTTTTTTTTTAGATTGCTGATAAGGCTGAATTTGGAAGGAGTTTGTTCCTGAGGTTGGTATCTTTGGGATATAAGAGGCAAATGCTTAATGTTCAGTATAGAATGCATCCATCCATTAGCATATTCCCAAGTAAAGAGTTCTATGATAAGCAACTTGCCGATGCCCCCATTGTCAGAAAAACAAGCTACAATAAGCAATTCCTTAAAGGAAAAATGTATGGTTCCTATTCTTTTATCAACATATCCAAGGGTAAAGAGCAGTCTAATCATGAACACAGTTGGAAGAACATGGCTGAGGCTGCTGCTATCTCTGAGATCATTGGAAGCCTTAGAAAAGGTTACTAGCTGCATTGATTCTAAATTAGTAGTAATGTTCAGATTTTGGATACAATATATAACAAAAATATGACACTAATTTTTTGTTTTATTTGCCAGAGTTTTTGACAAGAAGGAAGAAAGTTAGCATAGGAATCATATCTCCATATAATGGTCAGGTTCATGAAATCCAGAAGAAAGTTAAGCAGTACATTTCAGGTAGTGATACTAACTTCTCTGTTAGTGTTCGTTCAGTTGATGGTTTTCAAGGTGGTGAGGAAGATATAATTATAATTTCCACGGTGAGATCCAATGGGAGTGGAAATGTTGGTTTTCTTTCTAATAGGCAAAGAGCAAATGTAGCACTGACAAGGGCTAGGTATGTCAATTATATATGATGGACATGGACTTTAAGTTTTGAGAATATGCACCAAGTGATTGATAAAACTTGGTTTGCTTCATGCAGATATTGCCTTTGGATATTAGGAAATGCAGCAACTTTATTGAATAGTAGCTCTGTGTGGAGAAAACTAGTTCTTGATGCAAAGAAAAGAGGCTGTTTCCACAATGCTGATGAGGACATGAAATTGGCTAGGGCCATTGAGGATTCCTTGTTTGGGGTTGAACTAGATGAATTGGAGTCACCATTTAAGAAACTAAGTCTAGGGGACAAGTCAAAATCATCTGCTACTTCTTCCAAGTATGTGTAGTTACATAACTTGCTTTAACTTTAAATATATCCTTGTAAATTAATTAATTATATATTACTATATGGTATATGAAGGAAATTTACTTATGCCTAGGAAAAAGCATGCAAAAGCATATTGGTTAGAGAGGTATTATTTGTACACATAATCACACAAACTCCAACACCCTTTCACATATCCTATTGAGACTTGAGAACACTTATCTTTTAGGTCTCACATCCCATTTGATAGTATATGGGAATGTCTCAAAAATTATGGATCCAAATAACATTATGTTTTCTGGGGCAGGCCACGGAAGCCAAAGATTTTACTATAAAAAGTGAAGATATCAAAGCACCCCGGTGTATGCAATACCATGGACATGCAATACTCCAGACTTATATTAAATTTGTTCACTGGGAACAGAAGCAAAACAACTTTTTGTCTTCTATGTTGGCAATGGCAATATGGTACTAACCAATATATTGAGATTATTTAGAAATGTGTATTTGCTTCGTGTAATTGCCATTGTAGCAATTACTACAAGTCACGCCTCATATGGCAGAGGTCGGGGAACTTTTATCTATGCAATTAATTTATGAATTGTGAATTGTGAAGTCCTTTATTCGGGTATTCTGCACTTTTATTGGCTTAGAAGCTTTAGATCAACATTTCAAGAGTCTATACAGAGAAAATGTACAGTATAAATGCATTATTGTTAAGTAGACATCACTTTTTAACGCAACCATAAAGTGTTTGTGAATCAGAGTTCCTTCTGTTTCAATCCTGCCAAATCAATAATAGTCCTTGGCAAATATCTGGTTTCGGTCGTTTATAACTACACAAAGCTCCAATTACAATTGTTTTAATCTAGTTTATTAAAACCTAAATTTGATTACAATTCACAGAACACTCGGCTTCATTATTTTTTACAATTTTTTAAGAGATTAATTCTAATATAATGTTAGTGTGTGTCAAGTGGATGCGTTTTACTTACACTTGTCAAACCAATGGCGTAGCATTATATGTATGAGTTTTAATATAATTATTGTAAACATTAAATATATTTTATGATATGGTAATTTATGACTAAATGTATGTATAGAAAAATTTTATATTGAAATCAAGTTTAATTTTTATATATTAATAGTGTAATATAATTTTATTTTGTCAACTAATAAAATTTTGAGAAAATTTCAAATCACAATAATCTGTCCTTGATATATTTTTTTGGGACTAAAATAAATATTTAGTGTATGTTTGATTGGGAGTAAAAATGGGTAAATTTTTCTTGAATGCTATTTATGTGTAATTTTACATATAAAGCTCACTCATGAAAATTTACACCCTATTTTTATCCCCTAATCAACCATACCCTTAGTCTAATTAAATACTCCACATGATGAATTGAAGAGTAATATTAGGTGAATAACAAAATTGACAACAAATACACACCACACCTTATCACCATTAGATATGATAAGTGGTCCCACTCATCCTACTCATTCATTACATATAATGGTGATAAGGTGTATGGTGTGTATTTATTGTGTAATTTTATTGTATATCAAACATTTTTCTAAATTGAAATGGGTCAAAGTTTTAAGCAAACAGAAATGTCAAATTATCAATGGTTCAAAACAAACGTTTGTTTTTTACTCTATCAAGTATGAACACACATAGGAATCTCTCCTATTTCCATGCATTTCATAGGAAGAAAAGTAAAAAATCCTTTTTTACGTTGGCATTGAAAGACATCAAAAATAAAAAATAAATAAGTAAATGCAAGAACTTGACTTCCCATTCACACAACACTTGTATGAGAAGATTTTTCTTTTTCTTTTTCTGATCTCATTTCAACGTTTTTTGCCGCCATACCACAAAGGCACAAAGCCTTACCTTGGAAAATCATTGGATTGAAGCCCAAACGTTTTGCCTTGTTCTTGCACGATTGTGGTGAGAAAGAGCATAGAAATTTTATATGTGTAAATAATGAACAACGTGGTGGACGTGCCGGAGTGGTTATCGGGCATGACTAGAAATCATGTGGGCTCTGCCCGCGCAGGTTCGAATCCTGCCGTTCACGTTTTCCAATTTGTATTTTACTTGAGAGATTTTAGGTCTTAACAAGATTTCCTAAGACTAAATTGATATAAAAAAATCTGTTAAGATCAAATTGTTGTTAAAATAATATATATATATTAGGACTATAATGTTATCAAAATTTTTTTAGAATCAAATTTATATCAAATTAAAAATTATTAGGACCAAAAATAATATTTACTCACATTTGGGTAAAGTTTCATTTGCGTCATTCATGATTTATCAAAGTTTCATTTGAGTTCAAAAAGTAGTTTTTGTTTTATTCATGTTGGTGACGTTTTCAAAACATAAATAACACTCAAATTATCAATTTTTTTTTTTGTGATCCTCTAACATTGTAGTATGCCATTTTATGATTTGTCATGGTTTTTTGATATCACAATTTGAATTCTATATCAATTTGTTCCATTTATAATTTAGATGTTGTCTATTAAAAGAGCAAGATTGAAATGTTTTGAAAACATAAATGACGTAAATAGAGCAAAAAATAACTTTTAAGACTAAATCCAAATTTTGGTAAAACATGAGGGAGGTAAATGAATCCATGTTTTCCAGCAGAAAAAAAAAATGATAACAACTCCATGCATGTTGCAAATGAAAAATTCTAAAGCCTATAGTTTTGACTTTTTAATAGATGTTCTTAAGTTACTTGTTAGAATTTTTTTTCACACTTGCCACTTTAAATGCATAGATAGATCATGCAAAAGATTGAAAAAATCTCAATCTTAGAGAAATTTAAATGTATCTCATAAAATTATTCTTATGAAAAAAATAAGAAGATTAAGTTATAATTTGATGAAAAATTGAAAAATGAGAAAGGAAAAAATGAAATATAAAATGTTTAAAGGGATATTCTGAAAAAAAATATTTTAAATTTATGTCCTAGAGACATATCTCCATGTCCCTCAAAAAATTGGCTAAAAAATTGTCGTAGGACAAAAATAATTTTCTAGTTTTTGTCTCTAGCCCATTTTCCAAGTATATTTCTATCCTCAATGTGTTTATATTTTCTCCCTGAAATATTTACTAAATGCTACCCAAGGGGTGTTTTTGTTTATAAAAAGTGTGTAAGTCATTTTTTTTCATTTGGTAAATGAAAAAGTTAAGATACTTTTGCCCTTTACTTTTAAGATCTAGTGGTACTTTTCACATCTAGTTTATGCTCTCCAAATAATAAAAAAGTACTATAACCTCACTCTAATTAATAACAATAAAATAGAAAGCACAGTTTAATATCTATATCTATTATAGTTATTTTGGACTCCAAAAATAACTTTATCATATATTTACCAAATATCATTATGGAGACTTCTTATTAGTAGCAAGTATTATATTGTTTTACTAAATAATAATACTATAATTTTTTAAGAGAAGTTTTTTGGAGAGTGCATAAAGCTTAATAACTTTCAAATAGTCACAAAAATACCAAATCAAGCCTTCCAATAATTTCATTTAATTTAGCCTCCTATGTTAGCTAAGCTTATTTTGGGGCAAGAGATTTACTCTCTTAAATGAGTTCTAGTATTAAAGGAATTAGTCATTGCTCTCAATGGTAGATACTATAGAAAACCAAAAGATAAAATGTACCATAACTACCATAATTAAAAAAATGAATAACATGAAAAATAATACTCCATCTGTTTCAAATAAATGTCTTTTCTCTTTTTTTGGTACATTGATAAATTAATGTATCTGGACACAATCAATGTATCTAGACACAAATTCAGATATATTAATTTATTAATATATCAAAAAGTGGAAAAGATATTTACTTAGAAACAGAAGGAATACCACTATTGTCCCTGTTCTTTAATAAGTGTCTATTTTTATTTGTGCATATATTAAAAAAATGATTAAATAAATTTGAAAAAAATAGATATATTTTATAAAATTATATATCCTTATCAGTTAGTTAATCACTATATCTTTAATCCCTCCACTTACTCTCTTTTCTATGATAGTATAAGTAAAGATAAAAGATACTTAATATTGTCTAGATTTTTTAACAGGATAGAAAATAGTAGGAAAATAAAATTTTGAGAATAGACACTTATTAAATAATGGAGATAGTATAATTTTACTATTACTTATGCTCTTTTATAAGTGTTCGTTTTCACTTGCGCGTACATACTTTCTCCCTTTTAAAACATCTGTCACTTTTGGATAAATACAAATATTAAAAAAATAAAAAAAAATTGAAAATAGAGTAAAATATAGTTAATAAACTACTAAACCCCTATAAATGCAATGATTTTGGAAAACTAATAGTCGTGAATGAAATTACTTTAGGGTACTATTGAAAAAAAATATTACATTAGAATATGAAGTTGTCTAAAAGTAGACAAATATTTTGAAATATGAAGTTATCTGAAAGTGGACAAATATTCTGAAAGGAATGGAGTATTGAAGAAATGACCAAATAAGCATAAATATTACAGAAATCTAGGTATAATACCTTCGTCCACTTTTAACTATCTTCTAGGAAATCAACAAAAATTTAGTACATTAGAAACTCAATATATATAGTCACAATTTTGATTCCCTAAAAGACAGTTAAAAGTGGGAATGAAGTATCTTACAAAATTATCCTTATCACTTAATCCTTCTTTCTCTAGTCCTTCCACTTATTTTTTGTTATATAAGGGTATAAGAAATGTTATTCGTACTCATAACTCGTGATATCGATCCTGACACATACTCATTTATTACAAAATGAAATGTGGCCCACTAATATGGGTTCCATCTATCATATAAAGGTAGATAAGAGTATGTCATCACATTGTCCTACATATTGTAAATCCAAATAATATTATTCTAAAGGTATACTCCCTTAATCCAATAAATTAAGAGAAGTTGGTATATTAAAAAGTTAATGTATCTTGTTACAATTGTAGTCATATACATTAACTTTTTAATATATCAATTTTTTTCAATTTCCCAATGTGATTAATATTGTTGAACAGAGGAAATAAAAGATAAAATATAATTAATATTATCTAAATTTCTTAAAAGATAGATAACAATAAAAAATAAAAAAAAATTTAAAAATGAACATTTTTTGAAAAATGGAGCAAGTAATATTTATTTTAAAAATATATATGATCGAATCAACGGTGATGTAAAATAGTAAAACTAATACATTAAAAAGTCATTGTATATGGCTATAAATTATAGCAAAATACGGTGAATTTTTAATTACCACTTTTTTGAATGTGACTATTACCATGCTTATTAAAACACTGTACTATTTTGAATGTGACCATTACCATGCCTATTAAAACACTGTACTATGTTCGTGCTTCAGACACCATTCATATGTATACATGGGTCCTATTTCTAAATTCTACGCGATACACTGCAAAGCTGGACAAGCTTCTGCAATAATTGACCCGTGACCTCGTCTGTTACAGACATCATCCTAGCTAGGATCAACAAAAAGGATCATTGATTCTATCAATACAAATTTCATTTCATTCCCTCATAATCAAGCAGCAGCAAATGGCTCCCAAAAGGGTCCTCATAATTGGTGGTGACTTCATGGAAGAATACGAAGTATACTTCATATCTCCTTTCTCTCTTCATTTCTACACCTTTTTGCTTTCTCATTCCCTCCCTTCTCACACTTCAAACTGAGAAATGTTTTCTTACTTCGAAGCATGTTCATGAGCTATAACATAATTGTTAGTAGGTGTAGATTAATACAAAATCTAACTCTTCTCTTAATTTTATCCCCCTTTTTTTTTCAAGTGTGCAGTTTTGATGTTCTCTGTTTTGTGGTACTCATTCAAACTTGTATTATTACAGGTTATGGTTCCATTTCAAACACTGCAAGCTTATGGTGTTGTCGTCGATGCCGTTTGCCCCGGAAAGAAAGCTGGCGATATTTGCCGCACCGCCATCCAATATATGGCCGGTCATCAGGTTGATCTCTGTGCAACATTCACATACACTTCAATTCTTTTGGGGTTTGGTTTATTTATTTATTTATTTATTTATTTATTTATTTATTTATTATTATTATTATTATTATTATTATTGTCGATTATTTGCATGTTAAAGTCTCAAGTCTCAACCTTTGGCCCTTCAATTTTTTGGGTTTGATTTGTTATCGGCATTGCATACTAAGAAGCATTTGGTTTCAGAAAATAGTTTTTATTTTCTGTTTTCCTAAAAATCAGAAAACTAATTGAAAACAAGAAATAAAAATAGAAAGCAAACACATTATAAATTTTCAAGTTGAGCAGTTGAATCCTTTTTGGGGTTTGGTTTTATATTGACCATTGCATGCTAAAGTTTTCATCTTGGCCATTCAATTTTTCTGGGTTTTGTTTGTTATTGAGCATTGCATGCTAAAGTTTTCATCTTGGCACCTGAATTTTTCTGGGTTTGGTTTGATATCTAGTAATTGCAAATTTTGCATGTAGAAGGTTTCATGTTGGCAACTGATTTTTTCCTGGACTTGATTTGCTATTGATCATTGTATGCTAAAGTTTTCATCTTTGCATTTGAAGTTTTCATGGTTTGCTTTCTAATGTTTTCATCCTGGCAATTGAACTTTTGTTGGGTTTGGCTTGTTATCGAGAATTTGCATGCTAAATTATATTTCTCATTTGGGACTCGAACTTTTTTCTGGGTTTGCCTTGTTATTGATTATTGCATGCTGAAGTTTTGATATTGATGTTGAGAGTGATGTCTTGGTTTCAGACTTACACCGAGATTCGTGGTCACAATTTCAATCTGAATGCTACATTTGATGAAGTTGAAGCCTCAAACTATGATGCATTGGTGTTGCCTGGTGGGAGGGCACCAGAGTATCTTGCTCAGAATCCCCGTGTTGTGGAGATTGTGAGCAAGTTCACCACTTCTGGGAAGCCTATTATTACCCTTTGTCATAGCCAGGTGATTCTGGCTGCTGTAGGAGCACTTAAGGGCCGCAAGATCACAGCATATAGTCCTGTTGCTCCCACACTAATCGCTGCCGGTGCTCATTGGATTGAACCTGAAAACTTAGGATCATCAGTGGTGGATGGCAATGTCAGTTCTGCTGTTTCTTATGTAGCTAATTCAGAGTGTATTGATCATTTGGTTAAGGCAATGGGAGGAACCATAACTGGTGCCAATGAAAAGATCCTGCTTCTTTGTGGGGTAGGTTCACTTGTTTTCCATGTTTCTTATAGTTGAAAACCATGTATTGGTAAATGCGGGATATATGTACAACACAAGTGGTAGGAGTGCTGGAACTTTGAAAGATAGAGTAGCTTAGGGAGTGTTTGGTTTTTTGTTTTTCATTTTCTGTTTTCAATCTTTTTTCATTTTTTAAATTTTTTGCAGAGGAATAAGTGAAAACAAGAAAATCTATTTTCACTATTTTCTTCATGAAATTTTGAAAAATGAGAAATAAATTGAGAACAGAAGGCAAACAAGCCCTTATAGCTTGTGTAGAAAGCAGATTGATGGTGAAATGTTTCTTAATTCTTACAATTACAATTGCAGGATTACATGGAAGATTATGAGGTGATGGTGCCATTTCAATCCCTTAAGGTTTTAGGATGCCATGTTGATGCAGTCTGCCCAAAGAAGAAGGCTGGTGACACCTGCCCAACTGCTGTTCATGATTTTGAAGGTGATGATCAGCATTTCTCCGAGAAGCCAGGGCATGATTTTTTCCTGAATGCTAATTTCGACGATGTCAATGCTTCAAGCTATGATGCTCTTGTCATTCCAGGAGGCCGAGCCCCTGAGTATTTGGCACTGAATGAGTCAGTTATCTCTTGGGTGAAGCATTTCATGGAAAGCAATAAGCCAATTGCAGCTATCGGCTATGGACAACAGATTTTGGTTGCTGCTAATGTTCTCAAGGTAAGCTCCCTCTTTGGTATATTACATGTATGTATATCTACAAGGCCCCCGGAAACAAGTGGCCATTAGTTAGTAAGGGTGCGTTTGTTCATCCTTTTAAAATAAAATTAGGGATATTAAGTTTTATATATAATTGAAAAGGCTAAAAACTATTTTTGTTTTTATAAGTTACTTTTTTGGCTTCTATAAAAAAACTGAAAATTGGGCTTTTTATTTTGTTTGTTTTTTAAAATTTATCCAAATATACACGATTTTTTTGTGAAACAAATGATTTTTACCCCGAAAAATTCCATCCAAATGCCACCTAAAACAACTTGACTTTTGTACTCTTGACGTAATATTGTACTCAAGGTTTAATTAGTGTTTTCTTGAACTCATGTTTCAATCTGCAAGTGTTTCTAGACATATTTGATGATCTCATCTACTCAATATGTCTTATATCAAACTTATTTTATTTCTGACGTGCCCTTAATTTCAGTTATTGCTATTGAATGTTAAAAAAATAAATATAGTTTCACTTTTTTAGTACATTCACAGATCAATGTATCTGGACACAAAACGGATGAAATGTTTGCTTCTATAAGGTGATGCATTGCAAGTGACAAAATTGGTTATATGGTTACATTTTACTTGTAATTGTGACAGGGAAGGAAAGTTACTGCTTACCCAGCTTTGAAGCTTAACATGGTGCTGGCAGGAGCAACATGGCTTGAACCTGATCCCATTACTCGTTGCTTCACTGATGGAAATTTGGTTACCGGAGCTTCGTGGCATGGGCACCCCGAGTTCATTTCTCAGTTAATGGCATTACTTGGAATTTGTGTTTCTTTCTAGACTCATTTTGCAATGAAATCAAATCCACTTGCCTAGTGCTAAATGTATGCATTTATATGTGTGCATTCCTACGTGTGGGGGAATTTCAATATGTAAGGTAGGGATAATAAATAAATAAGGCAACGAAAGTGCATCTTTCCTTTTTCTTTGTTACTACCTTAATTTCAAAATAAATATTTTTTTTATTTTTTAAATTTATTTATAAAATAATATATACAGACATATTATTTATTTATAAAGTAATGTATCTGAACACATATTTATATCCAAATATATTATTTTATAAATAAACTTAAAATATATATATATATATATATTATTTTTTTCTTTTTTTTGAAACAGATGGAGTAGATGCTATGGGTTCTTTGAGCATGAAAGGTGTCCAGTATTCGAACAAATATTCACGAAATTGATTTCCTGTTTCCAGTTTTTGTTCTTAGAGTCAATATTGGTGTCCCTAGCATAATGCATAAACATTAATTGATAAGTTAATAAAATATATAATGATTTTATTCATTGTTTAGTATGTCAAACTTTTTTTAAATGTTAAAATAAATAACCTAATTAAGTCTAGAGAGGTATGATAAGATTTAATTAGCTTTTAACATATTAAGTTTTTTTTTATTTTAGTTAAATAACAAAATAATAAATAACAAATAACAAATAAAATCATTATTAGATAAACGATGATAAATGAAAAAAATAATAAAATATTAATAATAAATGTATGAAATAAAATGATAAATAAAAATTAAATCATATTTAATACAAAAATAAATTATAAATTATTAACAAGAAAATATATAATTAAATAATATTTAATATATAACAGTAAGCATTAATAATAAAATTACTTTAATTGAATACTTATGTTCAATTCAAATTTAACTAATTAGGATAAAAAAAATACTAGAAAAGATATCATATCAAATAATATATAATATTAAAAGTTATTAGGTCTTATCATATCAGACTTTATACTTTTAGATATTATTCTATTAAGCATGTCAAATGAATGGCTAATTTTTTAACTTTTTTGTATGGTTTTTTATTCACATTCTCAAGCCAATAATGGATTTTTTCTTAAAATCTCAAAATTTACCTTAAGAGTTCTTGACTCTAGCTCGTGTTTTGAGAGTGTGTTTGAATAATTGTCATGATATTTTGTTGACATGACAGGGGGCTTGACTTTTAGCCCAAGTCTGGAACCCATCAAAATAATGGACAGTAGTCCAAATTTGCACCGAGCCATCCTTCATTGCAAAAGATGAAACTCATTATTTCCATATTTGCTGCACTTATCGACGAAAATATTGCATGCTTTCTTTAGAATTTCATGCACCACATAATGTTTTTGGTTCAATGCATCACTTTACATTTGGTCTTCAAACCATTTGATAGCGGAGGAATCTTGTTTGCTTTTGAATTATTTTCTTTGAGTGTTGAATGCACACACCGATGACAAAATATTGTGAGATATTTTGATTTTATTTGAAGTTTGTATTTTGATTGTATTTGGAATTTGGATTTTAAATGAAGAGTGATTACCTTTTATATTCTTTGTTGTTTCATAAAAAATATTATTTTAATATCTAAAAATGAATATCTAAATATTATTTTACTATTTTTATAGTAAAATATTCTTATATTATAGGGAATTTAAATTATAAATTGAACCATGTTAATTTTATGTTTTTATTTTTACGTGAAAAATATATTCTAAATCTAAATTTAATAAGAAATAAATAAATTTCACATTCTAAATTAACCAACGATATGTAATGCTTGGTGTTTACCAAATAATATTGAGGTCAAAGTATATTTTACAATGGAGACCAATAAGAAGAGTATTAAGTTTGAATAATGCATTATGCCTCCTTACAAAAAGAGACCTAAACATCTTTGTATCTATAAGACCATTAGGGGTGTTAGCGGTGCAATTTGGATTGATTTTGGACTAAAAAGTCATCTGATTAAAACTAAAATTTTATGTTGTGCAGATTAGATTGGATGATTTTCACTTTGCAATTTGATCCAATCAATCCAATTAACAGCAATTTAGATTGTATTGGATATACAGTTTCTTTTTTATAAATAAAAAATTGTAACATGACAAAAAAATATTTCATTGAATAAAAATATTTCATTGTATTCTATACAAAATCGGACTCTCATACACACTAAGTCTCAATGAAACAATGAGTCACTCAATGTGTTCTTTTTTTTTTTTTTGTCTGCGAGACAGATCTTGTTAGTCTTCATTTTTTAGTCATTTGATCATATGTGTGGTTTGACCAAAAGAATCATGAGTGAGTTTTTTGGTTTGAGTCAGGTCTTGTGATTATTAATGGTAGTGGGCCACAAAAGAAAAAATGGCTTAAAATAAAGTGAACTCAATTAAACATGTATATGAAATTGGCTGACCACTTGTTGGACTAAGTATGTAATATTGTAAGCGATTTAGTTTGGATTGGATCAGTTCCTTAAATACCAACCGCAAATTGAACCGAACCACAAAAGAAACGTGGTTGAAATCCCAAATCGTCCAAAATTTTGCGATTTTGATTGATTTTTTGATTGAACTAAATTGAATGAATGGTTTAGATTGGATTGTATTGGATCTAAACACCCCTAAAAACCATTAAAAAAGAGAGAGAAAGTCACTCGTAAGAGGAAATAGAACACCCATGAAGGGGAGAAAAAAAATCACAAAGGGAATAAAAAAACACTCATAAAAGGGACAAAGAAAAACATTCATGAAAGAGACAACGAAAACAAACGACATAAAAGAAAAACCTAAGAAACTAAAAGAAAAAGAAATGATAGACTGCCACTACAAATAAGAAATGACAACCCTTCTCAATGACACTAGAAGACTAGAGAAAAAGAGAGAAAGAGAATGATTAGGGTCGATACCAAATAGATATAATATTTACTTATACCCTCACATATCACCTAATGCAATATATATATATATATATCAAAGTCAAGTCATCATTTATAAAATTAAGAGTAAATTATATTAGCATCTCTTAAGGTTTAATGTAATTATATTTGTCATGTTTTTATTTTGTAATTACATTTACCTTACATATGTTAATTCATTAATTTAAGTGGCATAAAAAATAACGTGTGGTACTTACATGATTATTAATAAAAAAATTATAATATTTTGATAATATTTAATATATATATTGACTAAAATACTTTTGTTTTATCATAAGTTATAGCTATAAGTTTCATCCCATGTGATTAAAAAGTATTTTATTCAATTATTATATTAAATGTTATAAAAATATTATAATTTTTTCATTAATAATTATATGTATGTTATATGATATCTTTTTTGTCAATTAAATAAACAAAACAGTATTTATAGAGAGGGTCATTGTAATTTTAGTAAATCTTGATAGACGTTAATGATGAGTTTACAAAATAGAGGAGTGTTGTATGTAATTACATTAAACCTCATTGTAATTTCAATTAACGTGGGTTGATTTATTTTATTTTAGAAAATAAATTATTCCAATCCTTTTTCGAAAAGACAGATCATTCGTAATTAGCTAACATTAAGCTGATAATAAATTTCTCAAGACAATTTATATATTTTTTAACAAAAGTGAACCTAAAATAGTTGGATTGGACTAGTGATATGAGACCTGAATAATATGAATATAAATTCAAACCTTCTTACCTTTAATATTCTTATGTACAAAAAAAAAATGAAATGCCCAAAACAAAAGTCCCAAGCCCAATTTCAAAGTCTAAAATACACTTTATAAAATAGAAACTTAAATATGTTTTTAGTATGTTTAAATATAGTAAATTTAAGTTTTGGTCCCTATTAAAAGTTTGTTTTGGTTCAAACCTTTTTCAAATGTTTGATTCCAATCCTTCTGTTAGCCATATTGTTAAGTATTGATATTTATAAAGATCAAAAGAAGTTTAAATATTTATAAGAACTAAATCTAAATTTTTTATACTTATAAGTATTAAAGGCATACTTTTAAGTATTTGTAGGGACTAAAATTAAAATAACAAGAAAAAAAACCAAATTTTTTTTATATGAATCAAAATCAAGATTCACTATATTTATAAAGATCGAAAACATATTTAAACCTAAAACATAAAAATCACAAACCACCATATTTAAACCTAAAAAAATATTAAAACCTAAAATAATTTAAGAAGGAATTTTTTTTTGGGTCTAAATTTAAGATGAAAATTAAACCCCCATTTTTTATGCAGCCCAGGCCCAAATTCTATCTTTCCAAATAGTTGTGAAAAATATAGGAATCTAGCCGAACAAAGCCCATAATATGTCCCCAGTTGTTTGTGGTTCAACAAAGAAATGGGGATGAATGTGCAGTGGCTGAGGGGTTCACGCTGTTTTTCTTTCGTTATTTTTCTTTTCTTGATCTCCTCTACTGATTCACAGTCATTTGAACTTGACCTTAATTTTGCTCTTGATGTGTACCTGCTCGGACGAATTTAATATGTTCCCCTAGAACAAATAAAATTAATATATTCACCAATTTTTTGATGAAAATTTTCTGTTTCCAAATAGTATTTTTTTCAATAAACTTAATTATTTATTAGCACGTAGAATATATGCATTGTATTGTTTGATAATTTATAAATTTTTAAATCTATTTTAATTTTTATCTTTTCATATGGTAATAAGTAATTGGAGGACAACAAATAAGATATCATTTGAGAACAGAAGATTTTCATCCCCAATTTTTAGACCAAAGATTCAAGAGTAATTTTAATTGTTTGTAGTTTCTACCAGAAAAATAGAAAAGAGTAATTTAATTTGCACATATAATTTGTAAGATCCTATCGATATATTTCATCTGTTATTAAACATAGTGTGAAACACAAACTATAAGGATCCATCTTACATCCAATGATTGATGAGATTATATCAGTACAATGTTATACAAATTAAATTAGATGTACAAATAACATTTGTCTAGAGCTTTTCATGAATCTGGTCAATGGAGCTGCACGGAGGGAAACCCAGTTCGTCTTTTAATTGATGGCACTACTTGGGATTCAAGTATCTTTCTAGCTGTTCTTGGCAGTATATATAAAGTATACTAACTGTAGGTTTATGTAACAAAAGACACTGATCTACATGATTATGTGTGGGAGGCTTCGAATGTATGGCTGAGAGAGACCAAAGGATGCAACGTATACAACTTTAAGATGTTCAAATGGGTGTGTTTATTCTTCTGTCTAGAACTCTTGAACCATATTTGTGCAGTAAGTTGTAAAAGATAAAAAAATAAAAAAGTGCTCAATGATAAGCATGCCAAATTAAATGTATGTTCGAGCCCATAAGTCCCTAGGTATGTGTATAATTTGCTATGTTTTACAGAGTTATTTGTACGTAGTTTTTTAAATATTAGACGGGGTTTATCGGTATTATTATAAATGTTCACTAATTTAATTTATTAAAATATAAAAAATAGATATTTAATTACAACCATTGAAAATAAAAGAATACCGGTACACATAAGGTACGGAAGCAAAAAGATATTAAACACAACAAATTTCTCATATATATATATATATATATATATATATATATATATATATATATATATATATGAGAAAAATAGAGGATGGGGATCCATTTACACCTTTTAACAACTCTTTATAGAAATCAAATTTAATTGATCCAACTATTAAATTATATGATATTATATTGATGATCAAACATGCCAAATTTCTATAAATAGTTATTAAATAATAAACATGTATTATAATGATTGATATTTACTAGTATTTTAAAAAATATATTATTTGTAAAAAAAAGTAACATGATGAAATATCAAATTAGTTTCACTTGGGTTGATGACCCCAACCCCTATATAAACCCTTTCTCCATTGAGTTTCTCTTCAAACGAGAACCCTAGCTCCCAAACCTTCATTCCTTCCCTCCACTCTCATCCTCCATTAATCTTACCTTCTCCAAGCTCCAAGGTAAGAATTTGCCTATGTTTTGTGTTAGATTCCTTCCCTCATTCTTCCTCTATGTATGTTATCAGAAGATTAGCAAGACCATCAAGTAAAAATCTATTCATTTTTAAGAATCATCCAAAGCCTAAATCATTCATGTCTTCAACCTGAAAATGCAGATGAAAGGCAGCTCAAAATCCTCAATCCCCTTCCGCATTGCTATTAAGGATGAGGATTTCGAAGACAACACATTTGTTGACAAGACACTCAAGTAACCAGGCAAAGCCACAACTAACACTTCCCTTTTGTCGTGTTTTTTGGTGCACCACTCAATCACTGGAATAATATTCTCAAAGCTGTAATGACAGTGAGTATAAGATGATAAAAGATTTCACGTAGGAACACCTCAATGGTAGCAACATTCTGTTACTCCTTTAGTATGTCTAGCACCCAATTGTGACCTAGCTTCCTGAAGCTTTAGTTGTATACTTTCTTTACTAAGTTCATACATTGGCCCTTTATAGTGTCACGACTCGACCAGGGAACGTGAGGGCACATGAGGGATTCCATCCCCACGTAAGCCTCGTGACCTCTGAGTCTCTCTATATGCATAAAATAACATACTTTTTATTCTAAAACATAATTTCATCCAAATCTCTATTTAAATTTTATATTTGAAATTATATAACTGAAATACTTGATATATGAATCTTTGATAACATATTAATTATACTTTGAAAATCAATTTAATTTATGACTGAATCATAATTTCATCTCTAGCTTACACGTATCTTTAGTCAAACTCTATAAATTCAATTCATACTTATAAACTGAAAACATGTACATGGTCGTTCAAATACTAAAATTTAATACATAATCTGAAAATTTATGCATGGCCCATCCGCACATCTACTAAAGCACTCTACTCAACAAGACTTTAAACTAAGTCTTACTCCAAAGTAAGACTCACCATAGAGACAACTGCCAGTAAACGGAAGAAGATTCACCAGAGAACAACTACATCCGTCAAAATGGAAGCTGAGCAACATCATACCTACAACTATGACGAGAAATGGAGAAGGGTGAGTCAACGGACTTAGTAAGTGAGTTCTCACCCATTACCCGCATGAAACGACCAAGGATAATATATATATATATATATATATATATATATATATATATATATATATATATATATATATATATATATATAGCGCAATATACATGCAGCACCCATAAATTATTTGATATTCGTATGCATAATTATATAGAAAAGATATCTCTACATTTATAAGTTTATAGAAAAGCATCTCTAGATTTTTACTCCAATGGGAAATCATTTTTCATACACATAATGACTCTTAAATCAAATATTATCTTAAAACATAAATATCCTGAAAACATAGATAACGGTACTTTAATAGAGAAAGGGATTTCTGATTATGCATGTCAACCTTGACATAACAATTTCTTTAATCTTGGATCCATTTGGGATCCAAATTGGATACCTAACTAGGTTCCATTCTCTCTCTAGGAGATTGTCCTTTCAGGACAACTTGGTACAAAGGTTAACGATCATTTTTCCCAATCGTTAACTCCTGTTTGTTTCTCTTTAGCTACCGTATAGTCTCTAGATCATAAATTGATCATTTTCTCCAAAACTCTACTCTAGGCTCTTTCTGGGTTTAAAACTCTATCATATAATTATTCTATTCTTGAAATCATAAGATCTCTAATATACATAAAATCATTTAAATCTAAAACTTTTGAAACTCTGAAAACTCATATAATTGTAACAATTGACTTTAGCATAACTGTGACTATGAAATCATACCAAAGGGATCACCGCTTGTAGGCATTCCGATTTCAAGCCTCCAGAATATATATCTGGCAGTTGTTATGAATCATCCTGAATTCTATACTTCTAGTATGGTAAAAGCTGAATTTCTAAAATCTCTTTTCTCAGCCAACATCTTTTTATACTCAATAACTCTAATATCATACTTTAAAATGGAAATGTCTATAATTATAAAAAAAAAACTTGACATTATAATAGTATCTCTATTCATGAAACTGAGTCATGCTCTATTTAACATTTTTGTCAAAATATCTTAATTGATATTCTAAATCATATATTCTTGCATTAAATCTCTTAGAGTTGTACATAAAACATTTCCATAACATGTAATCTATCAATCATGGTCCCATGGTTCTAAAATACGTTTTTCAGGCTATTGTCAAAATCATGTTTTGTCTAACTCGTCATCCTTGCAAAAACATATATATGATCATACTTCCATCTTTAATTTCATATTCAACAATAATCATGCAAGAAACATATTTATAATGATGAAACTAAGGTTATGGGGTCAAACTCATTCACCATTTGAAGCCAGGAGTAGGTCGACACCACCAACTTGATGTGAAGAGTTTGGAATGGCACCAACCACTGCCGTAGAACAACCATAACTCTATATTAAACTCTAATACTCTCTAGATAACTCTAATCAAACTTTAACAACATTAGGGAAGCACCCCACTTGACAATAATGAGAGAAATAACAACACCCAACTCAAGATCATGAAGGAATGTAAGAAAAGAGACTAAAATCTATCAATATAAACATACCTTGATGACTTGGGAGAGCTAGATTGAGATGGGATTGAGGAAGAAGAGAGGAAATGAGGGTTTAAGGGGGGTGGAGCTCGGTTTCTGCTTCTGATGGGGAGGGAGCCCAATTTGGGTTTTAAAAAGGGACAAAAAATGAAACGATATCGTTTTTTGCATTGTTCACGCTCCAATGGAACGCTATAGTGGTCAAGCCACGTATCGCGCCCGTCCTGTGCACTTATGACCGCTAGTCCTAAGACCACTACAACACATAAAACGCTCCCTGGTGACCGCTAGATCGCTATAGCAATAACAGCAAAACTCAACCTGCATAATTCCCATCACATAGCTTCTGGATCATTTCATTTATTTATTAACTTTAAAACATAAATGTAAATAAGGAAATACCCTCAATTTGGATTCAAATAAAATATCATAAAAATCAAAATTCCAACCATTCAAAATCCAAATTTTGGGTTTTAGTTCAAATTCGAAAGTTTTCAAAATTTTCAAAACTTTGGGCTCAAAACGAAACGTTTAAATGTTTCATAAAATTCATTAAAAATTATTTTTTAACTCATTTTCTCTAAGAACAATTACAGGGACTTTTGATCCCAATAATGTGACTCTAGCATATACCCCTCTAAGGAGGTGTAGGGTCAAGACTTAGCAAAGTTCAAGACCGATGGTGGGTCCGGGACTTTGAGGCCATACAGAACTTATCTGACACTCGTATCCGGGTATTATAATCAGCTTCAATACTTGGCATCAAATGACGATCAAGGCAAAGATATTTTTGAGTGGAGTGGATCAAGACAAAGATATTCTTACATATGATCAACAACCCTCATCAATGTATCGCTAGATATTTAATCCACTCTCAATCTCACAAGAACTCCCTCATTCACATAACCTAATAGTGTATCGCTCAAGAAACATCCAGCCCCAATACACCAATCCATCTATCACACTGTTGAAGAAGAAGCTCATGTTAACAAATAAAACACAAATAATATATATATTAGCATAAACCACACATGTATTCCTCCACTAAGCAAGGAATTCATCCTCAAAATCTCACATAAGAGCTTCCCCTCTGATTAATAAACCTTTCCGTGTATCACTCTTAATCCCGCTTCCTCTATTACCACCAAAACCTGTAATGAAGATATTTTCGTCTCCTAATATTGATCACCTGCAACCAAAAAAAGATTCTACAAGCAAACAGATTATAAGTCAAAAGTCAACCAAAAATGGCATCTATGCATGAGGTTAGAAAAAAAAAATTCCAGTTAATTTCTTCTTTTTAAAAGACTATCTTGTTCTTTTGTTCCCAAATGGAAAGAAGAATAGCATAGAAATAAATTTTCCAAGCTTTTCGTCTCTTATCCAATAATACACAATCAATCCACTTATCAAAATTAGCTTTAGGGTCCTTGGCTATAACCCATTCAATTCCTCACCAATTATAACAGAATGCCCAAATCCTCCTTGAAAAATCACAAGTGAAAAACAGATGTGACAAAGATTCTTCCTCTATTTTACAAAAACACATCTGTAATCAACACTATTAATAATATTCACTCGAGGCAAATGTTGCCTTGTATTAATCATCCCAATGAGGATAAACCATATAAACAGTTTTGCCTTTGGTGGCACACAGTCATGCCACACTCTAATCAATCCAGAGTCAGTATAAGAATTATCACAACTCATCTGAAAATGTCTAGTAACAAAAGAATGGACTGAAAATCTATTTGAAGAATGAAAATGCCATGCTACACTATCATATATATTTGGTTGTAACTGGATTTAGCTAATGAGCCTATTTAGATCATCCAGTAAAAGAAATTCCCACTGAAAGTGATTTCTTAGCATAAAAAAATGATTTACATAAAAAAAAATCTCATCTAAATGCTCGATTAATTTCTAAAAAGATGGAAAAATAAGTCCTCTGAATTCTCGTCAATAGGACATCTAAAGTTAAGAGTAGAATAGTGGCAACAGATATGAATAAGATTATAGATTCATATTTGATTGTTTGTTAAAATAAATATAGAACATTTTGAGATTTTAACCAGTGGAAGAAAATATTTTCTAATTATTCTTTTTCCGTTTTATTATTCCGTGTCGTGACCTCTAAATTAAAGGGAAAAAAGATGAGCGAAAGGGGACAGGACATTATGAAGTACAATATATAACTCAATTAGTCTGGTTTATGCCGTGGAAACATTGCAGCAGCGTCAAAACAAATAATAAAGATCCTAAGAACACACAAGTTTGTTTTTCTTTTCCTCATGAACAGAACACACTAATTTGTTGAATTGACCAGCAGGATCAACGTAATCATGTCTCACATAGGCACGACAACTTTAATGGTTACCATGCTTGTCTTGTAACTTTTATACTCGCCGGTAACTTGGAGCAAAAATTACCATCAAAATTTACTCTGCACATTTTTATTATTATTTTTTATACTTTTACTAAAAATGTATTACTGTACAGAATTTGGTTGCTTTGCTTGCTCAAATGACGTCGTCTAAAGAGTTTAGAGTGAGTGTGACCCACAAGTCAAACTCGCATGTGGATTTTGACTTTTTACAGCTTATGCCTACCTTAGTTTATTTATTTATTTTCATTTTTTAGTGATCAGTAGTTAGAATATGATAGTTTTCGAAAATTGCTAGATAACTAAAAACCTGTCTAAAATTTTATATTTAGAATAATATATCATAATTATTAATCTTTAGATAAATTGATAGATTATACAATTTTATTTCATTCAATAATCATTATATTTTTATCAAAGACTGTGTATATATTTTTTTAGATACGTAACATTGCATATAGTTATTATAACAGGAGATGATGCTAAACATGATATGGAAGTAACACTTAAAAAAAAACCATTAAATTAGTAAAAAAATGTGTTTATCAATAATAAATTTAAATTTTAGGCTTAAATATATTTTTATTTTCTATAAATATAGGTAATTTTGGTTTTACTCCGGTAAAACTTTTGTTTTGATTTTAGTCATTATTTTTTTATTTTCTTTGTTTTGGATCCTATTGTTCCAAATTTTATTCTCAATAAATATTTTTAAATATATATTTAGTTATTACTGAAATTTTTTTTTCCTTAAATATTTCAAAAATTTTCTTTTGATCCTTATAAATATCATTGTTTAATATTAAATTTACACAAAAGGGACTAAAAATATGACAATAAAAAAGAGTATCAAAATCAAAATAAAATTTTTTAGGGAGATCAAAGTCAAAATGACTAGTATATGGGGAGTAAAAACATATTTTAACCTTTTATTTATTAGCTGATTTAAATTTGTTTATTTACTGATTTATTTTGGGTAAGTTGAAGCTCTCTCTCTCTCTCTCTCTCTCTCTCTCTCTCTCTCTATGAAAAATCTGAAGCTCTCTTCTTCATTGTTTACAGTTTGAATCAATAATTTCACCAAATCCTTTATTTGGATGAAAACAAAAATAAAATAAAGTTTTAAAATCTGAAATAGAGGGAAAATTTTACAAAAATACTTTAAAAATCCTTTTTGAGTTTTATTTCTCATTATTTTGAATCAATAATTTTACTAGTTTTTTTTTTCCAAAACTGCTTTTAGTTTTTAAGTTGAAGTTAATATGAATATCTTATATCAAAAGCGATTCTATAACTAAAAAAAAACTTTATTTTCTTTATAAAACAATTGAAACAACTGCATATCAAACACCACCTTTTGTTTTTTGGTCAGATTGAACCGACTAAATTGAAAATCGACCCTGCTCACTTCATTGGATAGACCTAAACATGCATCCCCAGTCCCCACCAAATCTCTGTAATTAATTTTGGTGAAGCCAACTACTTTTCAACCTATTTGGTTTGAGTCAATTTTGCAGTTGAGTTAAAAATAATTGATTTGAGAAAAAATGTTTTTGTTTGATTTATTTTTTAATGTGGAAAGAAGTGACACACTTTAGTTAAAACTAATTTTGACCAAAACAAAAAATATTAGTTTTTCTTTTCTCATTTCTCTTTAACTTCTTTAAACTCATTTTTTTGACATTATTTCTAAATATAAATTAATTATTTTAAAATCAATTATTTTAATATTAATTCTTTTAAAAGCAATTATTTTATTAAAAGCAATTCTATTAGAGTTTAAATTAAGGACCCTTTAACGTTAAATATAATTGTATTGCCCCATAATACAACCCTTGAAGTTTAACCATATTTTGTACAACCTCATTCTTGTTAGAAATTTGCAGTTCACTCCAGCGATTGACAACTCTTACAGGTTACACTAATTGGATCCAATTCTCTTGTTTCCACTTCATATCTCTCTAATTAAGTTTTATCATGTATATAAATTATGAATAGTTAAAAGATAGTGGTTTGATAAAAAATCATGGATGATATCACTACTATACACGTGCTAAAATTTTATTGAAGAGCAGAAAGTAAAATAAGAAATGAGGACAAAGATTTGGTTCCACACTAATCTTGATCATGACTTATATATCAATTTTAAAATAAAATAAACAACTTTTGTTATGTTATTTTTAGAACTCTGATTAAGATGTTAAAAATAAAAATGCTGTCTTATGAGATTTTATGTTTTTAAAGTATTGGATTTACAAAAAAAATTTAAAATTTCTCCTTTTCAATAATCTTTACTCATACTATTCGAACATTGATGGGCAAAATCCTAAAGAATTAATATAAAAAAGGGCTTGTATTTGCTGTTTAAATTGTGGACTTGTACCCAAGTTTGACAGCAATTGAGGATCAATATGCTTAAAAAAGTTGACTATTTATTTTTCGTGGAGGTTTTTAATTAAGACTTTGCAGTTTCCATAATATGCTTGTGCGTATATAGTTGATAATATTATGCTTTACAACTCAGAAAGTTGTGATCGTGTAATAATTTTATGATGGGAAACATAGTTTGCAAATTGATTATCCAAGTTATTATTGTTGTTACTTTTATAATGGCTCATATCATCATTGAGTTTGTGACGTAATAGAAACTAAATTGCCGAATTTAAGGTTTCAAAACAATACGATGCGAAATATAATATATTTTATTCATCATTTTAGAATCTATTCGTTAAACTATTAGCTTCAGGTTTCTCTCAATAAAATCTCTTTACTTAGTAATTGAATATGAGCGATCTTAAGAATTACATTAATTAAGACCTCCCCTTCCCCAATAAAATCTCAAAATTAATTTCTATAATATTTTGATAGCTTTTCAACTTAATATTATATATTCATACAAATTGTTTTTATTAAAAAATTAAGTTTTAAAAATTTATTTGATTATATTAAATTTTATTCATATTTCTAGTTAAAGATACTCACTAAAAAAAATTAAACATACAAATCAATAAAGATTAATAATATTTTTCAAAAATTATGGATTCAATTTTGGATTTAATTATATATGCTGCTAGTGTAAAATTTTATAGGAGTGTTCAACTATGTATTATCACATCAATAAAAGAGTTATATTCAATCATCCACTACTTTAAAAGTCTTATAAATAGAAAGATATGATTGAATGACATTATACAACATTTTTATATTGTTAATACATTAAAATTAAGTGTATTAAAATTAAATTCTTTAATTTTTAATTTATTGATTTTTTTCATTTTTATCCAAGCATCTATCAATACATCAATAAATATAATTAGCCATTATATTCACTACTTAAACAATCATACAAATAAAAATATTTAATTAAATAATAATATAAAAAACTTATACATTACAATTAATATGTCAAAATTAAATGAAAATAATTATATAAAACGTACATATTAAAAAAATTATTATATAAAATATAAATATAAAAATTATTCTTTCTTAAATGAATGAATGTAAAACATATCAACGCAACATCAAGTACAGTGACATTCACTGTCGTTGTATATTTACAATTCAACTGAAGTGTGGGGAGAGGCACCCGATAAAATCTCAATCAATTCGAGAACATTCACTTTCATTTTGAAAGGCTGACTCTCACGACACATCAATAATTGCGAGACAATTTTTTGAGTTTCCTGCACATCTCTTCTCTTTAGTTTTTGTGTCACACCACCTATGGCAGCTGTACATTATTGCAAAAAGAAACTTTCATACTTCATTTGAATTATTATCATTCATTGTTATCACACAGTGCTTGGATTTAGAGGCAAATTAAAAAGAAATAAGAAAATAAGAGGAAAAAAAAAATGAAAAAGAGATGGTATACATAGCCATCAATGACAGTCTCTTTGCTTTTAACTTTTTCTTGCTACTTATTACGCCTCACACAATACCACACTCTCTCTCTCTCTTAGATATTTTATTTCATTTTCTTGAAAAAAAACAATTTTTTTATCATTATTTCATTTTCCTGAAAAAATTTAATAATATTATTAATAATTTAATTTTTATATACTAACTGTCATTCAATTAAATTATCTTATTTTTATGATATTTTAAGTAATTAGTGTAATGCTTAATTATTCTTATTAATATAACAATATATAATTGAATAACTTTATCAATAAATTTTATACTATCAGTGTATAAAGATTAAGTTTTATTATTATTATTATTAATTGAATTTCTATATATCGCCATTTCCATGAAATTTTATGAAAATAAAAATTTGTATACTGATTAATAATATAAAATTATTTAATATAATTGATGAACAAAAATTAAATTTTATTATTATTATTAGGGCTTAATCTTTATGCTAAAAAACTTCAATAAAATTTCTCCTTTTAAATAATTATTCAATTAATAGAATAAGAATTAATCATATTTACTTACATAACATCATATAATTAAATTGTTTTATAAAACTGATCGGTGTATTGCATTTAAATCAGCTTTATTATTTTTATTTTAAATTTTTATTTATGGTGATACATTATTATTTTTTTCCCCTCTCAATATTACTCCGTACTCTGACAACGACCACTGAAGGATGGTGGCACATGCCTGCTGTCACATCAGGAACAAACCAACGGTCCAAAGTTCCCATGTACGGATGATCCAACGGCTCAGATTAGTTCTCCCCAAAAACACTCTCAGTCTCTCTCACTCTCTCTCATGGCTTTCTCTCTCCTCTCTGCAACCCATGTCCAGCTTGGTCGGGACCCCTTATATGTGGCAAAGACCCTACCTTTTCCTCTCTCTCTCTCACCCTCTCTCTCTTCACTGTGCATTTTCAAACCCAAAAATCCTTTCATCATCACTTGTGGGGGGTCTCAATCCGAAAGCGATAGGCCACAAAAGAGGGCCTTTACTTCATTCATCACACTTCTCATTCGCTTGTTTTTGCTGCTTGCTACTACTGCTTCCATAGCACAACACACACAAAAAAAAAAGCCCCCCTCCTCATTTATTCTTATTTTCTCTTTGCTTTTTTAATTATCCTCTTCTTTCTCTTTCTTTACTTCTGTTACTTTCATGGGGATCTCGAACTACGTGCCACCACCCTTTTTGATGTTGCTGTTGTTGTTGGTGGTGGTGGTGAAGCTTGGTTTTCTTCTCAATTGGGTTCCACTCACGGGTCAAGTTCATGGCTTAGCTTGATTGAATGTTTTGCAAGAGTTGTAGTAGCAGGCCCTGCAAAAAGACTAGTACACCCTTTTTGCAGTGCAGGGTTGATTCTCTCTTCTGGGGTGGTTCCACTTTCTATCTTCTTGTGTGGTGGTGGGGTTCTACTTAGTTTTTTTCAAACTACTATGATGTTGTTGTTGTGCTTCATGGATCATAACCTTATGGTTTGGTTTTTTTGAGGGTTTGTGTTTGTGTTTTGTGTGGGGATGGGGTGCATTTTTAAGTGGGAGGGAGGTTTTGGGGAATGCAATGGCTTTGGGAGAATTGAGGATGGTGGTGGCTCTGAGCTAGGGTTCCATTATATGTGTTTGTTGTGTGATTGCTGAACACTGTGTCTTCAAAAAGGAGGAAAAAAAGGGTAAAGCTTTGATATGAAGCTTTCAACATCAGGGTTGGGTCAGCAGGGTCATGAAGGTATCATATCTATCTATCTATTTATCCATTCAATTCCATTTTCTCTCTCTTTTGCCTTTTAGAAATTTTTTTTTTTTGGAATTTTAGCACTCTACTCTGAGCTCTTGGTTTGGTAGGGCTTCAAGTCATTTACATTTAAATTAATATATTATTGTGTGTCTCTTTCAAGAGAGCCCTTTTGTGTTTTGCTTCAATGTCCTTGTGTGAGTGTTTTTTTTTTTTTTCCCTTTCCCTTTTCTCTTTTTGTGATAAACTTGATGTGTGTGTGTGTGGGTGGTATGATGGTGTAGGAGGTGAGAAGAAGTGTTTGAATTCTGAGCTATGGCATGCTTGTGCGGGTCCCTTGGTGTCCCTACCAACTGCAGGGACTCGGGTGGTTTACTTCCCTCAGGGTCATAGTGAGCAGGTTTTCTCTACACTTGATTGTTTCAATTTTATACCTATTTTGCATACGATGGAAGGATGCTTAACTTTTCTTGCACAGTTGGGATTGAAAGCAATTCAATCTAGTTGCGTGGTAGATTTTGTGAATTGAGATTGTGCTGAACTTGTACTGAACAATGATTCTAGGTTGCTGCCACAACTAACAGAGAAGTTGATGGGCACATACCGAATTACCCGAGCTTGCCACCCCAGTTGATTTGCCAACTTCACAATGTTACAATGCATGTGGGTATTACATCTTCCATGTAGTTATGATACTTGAGCTACCTATACCTCCCATTAGAGTAAACTCAGTCAACTAGAGTGTTATCTTAATTTTCAGGCAGATGTTGAAACAGATGAAGTATATGCCCAAATGACGCTGCAGCCATTGACTCCAGTATCTCGTTGTTCTTTGAAAGCTTGGTTTACTTGTAATGAGCCTGTTTTATTTTTCTGGAGTTGAGATTTGTGCTTTTAATTGTGCTTGTAGCAAGAGCAGAAGGATACATTTCTTCCTATGGAATTGGGCATTCCAAGTAAGCAGCCCTCGAATTATTTCTGCAAGACATTAACGGCAAGTGACACCAGCACACATGGAGGGTTTTCTGTTCCTCGTCGTGCAGCTGAGAAAGTTTTCCCTCCGCTGGTAGTGTCCATGTTTTTTCCTTTGTGTTACTCTCTGGTTGGATATAGATCCATTTCTCTTCTTTTTGGGCTGTACAGGATTTCTCACTACAACCACCGGCACAAGAACTAATTGCTAGGGATCTCCATGATGTTGAGTGGAAGTTTCGACATATATTTCGGGGTAAGAATCTAGTTCTTTATTGATTCCATTCTTGTTATCTTGTTACTTTATTGAGTGAATTTCATCATGTGAAGGAGGATCATAATTATACTTCTTGTTCTTTTGATTGTTGTGGTCTGCTGTTTTATACTTTCACCAAGCCTGGATTTTCCCTTGTTATTTTAGATAACAATAAAGCTAGCATTGTACGAATAATCTGCCATATGCATAGGTAGTGGTTTCACAAGGACGAAACACTGTGCAAGTAGTAGCTTTACAAGGTTAACTTAACTGGGTCTTGTACACTGGTACTTTACCCTGTCTCCATATGTTTCCTATTAATTGACAGTTAAATGATTTGCATTAATATTTTGCATTTTGTCAAAAACTTTTTAAAGACTGCTATAGATAGAGCCTGTTTGCTCCCTGGAAGATACACTCCCAAACCAATATACATAAATACTATTTTGAGTAAAACCTGGCTACCTATTTATTATGATACTTTGGAATTGTCAGTTAAATATTTTGGAAATTTTTATCATTTGTTTTGGTCTTAACTGTTGACAAAGAAACCATGAATACCGAAAGACTGAATCTGTAATCCATATATGGACTGGTGAACTGATAATTGCTCCCATGTAACACAATCTTTTGTTAAGTTCCAGAATTTGGTATTAGTTTTCCTGTGGAAGCAGGTCATTCATCAAGTATATCTTCCAAAGTATATGTTTTCTTTAGCTCATGTGAAATTCTTGCCATACTGACTTCTGCATATATTTGCATTAATTATCCCTATCATACAGATTAAGATCTCAATTCTAGAGTGAAGGCTTTGCTAGAATCTTGTGGCAACTAATGCAATTAGTCACCTGCTGTCGTATATATTAAATGACTTGATGATATAGGAATTCTTCTTTCTGAAAATGCACCAGCTTTATAGTGCTTGCGGTCGTGTGAGCAATTTTATTCTGTAACTTCCATGAATTTTGCAGATATGTATGGCAAATTTGTGAGCTTCAAAATTATATGTAATATCATGTTATTAAGTAGCACATAATCAGCTGATCTTGATCGTCTTTAATTGTGACTGTCCCTATTGTATCAAATAGCAATAGATCTTTTATGAGAAAATGACGTGGGAAAGTGATTAGATCTCTCATGTACATCCTTTGAGGGACATGAATAATACATAAGTTAAGTGATCTGCAGACCAAATTGATAGGAGTAGTCCAGAGACTTAAATAATAGGGGTAAGAAGTTACAGCCTTTTGGGGCCATTTACTTTCACTACTTTATTGAAAAGGGTCTAAACAACTTTGGACTTATTTGAGTCTAAATGTTATCGAATAGGAAATGAAATGGTTCAATTTGGAAAGTCTATCATCCCTTATACATAAGGGGAGTGAGCCCAATTCTTACTGGTGTCATCTGGAGTGAAAAAGGTTGTCTATGGATAAAACTTACCAAGGTAGTTAAGCTTCTGGCTTTCCCCCTTCATGGCTAACCTGACATTGCTAAATAATCTCTGTGGAGTAGAAAGAATTGATCTTCCTGTGACTACATACAAAATCACAAATAGAATAATGTAGCAAACACAACTATTTGTAATGACAAATACATCCAAGTATGCTGTTGAATCTTTATATTATTTTAATTGCTTACAATTTATTGACCTCTTTAAAATTGAACCTTTAATAGCCGTGGCAGCCAGCTAAATTACCTTATAATGAGGAACATTGGCTTCCAAAAAGGAAGCTCCAAAAGCTAGGTCTTCAGTCTTTCGCTTGGTCTCTGTGCCAGTGATGTATATATATGTTTTGTATGTTGTTTGGGAAGCTTCTTTCTATCAGTCGGCTTCCAATATCCCGTACCATGTGATTTTTTACTGTTAAAGAAAAGAGGTGAGCCTATCAGATGTAATAATTACTTACTTTCAAGTTTCAACTGGCCCATTTGTTTCTTCCATTTGTTGTAATTTGCTGCAGTGAGTTTGCCTTTTTTGTTTTCAAAGTCAGTCTTTCCATCAGACCAGAAGCATCCAACACTAAGTGCACTGATAAATTAATATAACTAACTGCACAAGATGATGTCTTTATTGCTTGCACATCATCTCAGGACAGCCAAAACGGCACCTTCTTACAACTGGCTGGAGTGTATTTGTTAGTGCCAAAAGACTAGTGGCAGGAGATTCTGTGCTTTTCATATGGTATTTATTTCCTTTTACCTTTTTTGGGTACCTTATCTTCCCCTTGGATGCAAAAAAATGCTTGGTTATTGTTTTTCTATGTATTGCTATTTCCCCTATTAGGAATGAAAAGAATCAGCTTCTTTTGGGAATACGCCGTGCCAATCGGCCACAAACTGTAATGCCATCTTCAGTTCTATCCAGCGATAGTATGCATATTGGGCTTCTTGCAGCTGCTGCCCATGCTGCAGCAACTAATAGCTGTTTCACAGTGTTCTATAATCCAAGGTTGTGAATGTTGTCTACATTTCCACTCCTGGTGCTCTTCTATTAGAAATTATAATGCTTTTTTTGACAGTTACATCATGGGCAGGGCTAGTCCATCTGAGTTTGTCATACCACTTTCAAAATATATCAAAGCTGTCTACCACACACGAGTGTCTGTTGGTATGCGTTTCAGGATGCTTTTTGAGACTGAAGAATCAAGTGTCCGCAGGTACTTGCAGGCTACAGCCATCAAATATTTTTTCTTAAGCTTCTGTTGATTTTTAAATGTAAATAAATTGTAGATGCATGTCCTACTGATCTTAGATCTGTTAATTGCGATCTGCTAGTGTAAATAATGTATGTTACTGAAACTGTAACTCCTTAAATAGCTTACCTATAATAATGTTGGTGTGGCATCTGCATCTATACTATCTAAGGAGGAAGTTTATTGATAATATGGTTTGTGCTTATAAAATCCATTATCCAGGCTCCAGAATCATATGAAATGGTTCAACTGCTTAGATTTTTTGGGCTTTAAATTGTGGGATGAGTTAGAAAAAAAAAGGGTAGCAGCTGTAATCTGAAGGCAGTGGACTGGAAATCAAATGCTAAATGCTATTCTCTGTTGGTTTGCTACTGCACTACTGCTTATGCCCATGCATGTTTTGATTTTGGGATGGGAGACAAAAAGGAAGAAAAATTTAGTGGCTTCAACTAAATGCAGTGGAAGTGCAAATATTATTCTTCAGAAGCAAGGAGTAATATTATTTTGCCTCATGCAAAAGTCACCTTTGTTTTGCAGGTACATGGGTACGATAACTGGAATAACTGACCTGGATCCTGTTCGTTGGCCGAATTCTCATTGGCGATCTGTCAAGGTGAGTAAGATTGCTATGTAATGCATTAGACTACTCAGCAGTTCAGATGATGTCTTCTGTTATCAAATCAAAGTTAATGCCAGTTTGCAATTGTAAACTTAAGAAGTTGATACTTAGCACAATGGTAAGGTTTTTGCGTTATGACCACAGAGTCTAGCTGCCTTTGTAGTGGAATAAGCGACCTGCCTGGTAAGATTGAAAAGTTGACCCTCCCCTAAGGCCAAAAATCCACAATAACTGAACCTTGTACCTGGCTGCCTTTTTTCCCCAATTCTATACCTATTTTGCACTTTCTCTGACTCTCTGTAAGGAGGAAGATCTTCTCAAAGTTTTTGGTAAACTTTTCACTGTTTCATATACTTCATTTTGTACTCCCTATTCTTCAACAAACCATCGAGTTTATTGCAACTTGTCCAGTAACTCTGGTGTACTGCATGCATCTTTTCTGTTGTCTTGGCCTTCTAGATCAACTAGTTAATTTTTGCTGAAGGTGAAAGCTTATCATGTTCAATTTTGATATAAGCCTGGTCCCCATGACGAAGAGAAAGTCACCCTCCCTGAAATATTTAAATTTGATAGTAGATCTTATCCTTGTTCTGCAGCCTTCGGGTTCTGCTGCCATTTATTACTGCTAATATCATGTTTCAATAAACAAATAATGGTTGATTGATACACTATGTTCCTATGTGACTGTCCGGAATGAGAAGAACAGGGTTTTAATTGGTGCAAGGCTTCTTAATTTGTATTCCATGCCTTAAAAAGTGACTGGTGAATTTCATCTGATATAAAGCTTATAACCCTGCATCTTTATGAGTGATCTTTTCTAATTTCTTTCTTCTTTACCCTGTTTTTTAATCCATTGTGGATAGGTTGGTTGGGATGAATCCACAGCAGGAGAGAGGCAGCCACGAGTATCATTATGGGAAATTGAGCCTTTAACAACATTCCCAATGTATCCATCACTATTTCCCCTGAGATTGAAGCGTCCATGGCATCCTGGCACCTCATCTTTTCTCGGTACATGTTTTTCTCAATATTAGTTTTAAAATTTATCTTTCTCCAAATTGTGATGTACATTGTAGAAATAATGTTATGAGAACACTAGTGCTATGATGAAGATAATTTGATAAAATTTTGCAATCTTATGTTCATATTTATGTTTCTCTTCTACATCCAAAAATGAAAGTTTTCTGATGTTCAAATTTCCCCCCTTTTTTCCACATCCACTCATGTAGTTTTTTAGTTGATAACGGTTAAAATTTAATGTTGAAAACTAAATTCTGTTTGCTGACAAATGGTTATAGATGGAAATCAAGTTTAGCCACATTAGCTTTTCCTTAAATTTTCCATATTTCATCCATTCTTGATTCCATCCACATTTAATTGCCCTAGTATCTCCAACCCCCTCCATACAAAAATTGGCTGTGGTGGTTTTGAGGACGCTTCTTTTGCCTCCTTTCTTTAAAAAGGATCTTGTTACAGATGGGAGAGATGAAGCAGCTAATGGGCTGATGTGGCTGAGAGGTGGACATGGAGACCAAGGTCTCAATTCCCTCAATTTTCAAGGTGTCGGTATACTGCCCTGGATGCAGCAGAGACTGGATCCAACTTTACTTGGAAATGATCATAATCAGCAGTACCAAACCATGTTGGCAGCTGGTTTGCATAACCTAGGGAGTGGAGATCTTTTGAGGCAACAAATGATGAATTTGCAACAGCCATTCAATTACCTTCAACAATCAGGAAACCCCTCTACTACTATGCAGCTTCAGCAGCAGCAAACAATTCAGCAATCAGTGCCTTCTAATATACTGCAGCCACAAACCCAAGTATTGGCTGAGAACCTGTCTCAGCAACTCCTTCAGAAATCGCATAACAATTGAGAAGACCAAGCACAGCAGCAGCAGCAACACACTTATCAAGACGCACTTTTAATTCAAAGTGACCAGCTCCACCAGAGGCAACACTCTAGTTTGCCTTCACCATCATATTCGAAATCAGAGTTCTTAGATTCAAGCATGAAGTTCTCTGCTTCGGGCTCGCCTGGACAGAACATGCTTAGCTCCCTTTGTCCTGAAGGGAGCAGCAGTCTCTTGAACTTATCCAGGAGTGGTCAGTCGATGCCGACAGAACAGTTACCCCAACAATCATGGCCCCCGAAGTATACACCCTTGCAGGTCAATGCTTTTGGCAACTCAATGTCACATGTGCAATATTCTGGAAAAGATACTGTGGTGGTGCCACCACATTGTAATTCAGATAACCAGAATCCAACTCTCTTTGGTGTTAATATTGATTCATCTGGCCTTCTGCTCCCCACCACTGTTCCTCATTATCCCCCTTCATCAGTTGATACCGACGCTTCAACAATTCCATTAGGGGAGTCTGGATTCCAGGGTCCCCTATATGCTTGCATGCAAGATTCATCTGAGTTGTTGCAAAGTGCCGGGCAAGTTGACCCACATAACCAGACGCCAACATTTGTCAAGGTTTGAGTCATAATAGTAATCCTAGCTGCAGCTTTCTGAACCCCTGTCTACTTTATAATACAGCAGTTAAACTTTGTATTTTGACAGGTTTACAAATCAGGGTCAGTTGGGCGCTCACTCGATATCTCCCGGTTCAACAGCTATCATGAACTGCGAGAGGAGTTGGCTCAGATGTTCGGAATCGAGGGGAAGTTAGAAGACCCTCTTAGATCAGGCTGGCAGCTTGTATTCGTCGACAGGGAGAATGATGTTCTTCTCCTTGGAGATGATCCGTGGGAGTAAGTGCAAGTTCATATTACGCAGTAGAGTTACTGAATGAGTTTGTCTCATGATCCAAATATTGATATTCTAACCACAATCCTTTACCTGACTAAAGCATGCAATAGTTATTTATTCCCTCCATTTGGAAACAATTATCTGGTTTTAAATGTGCACGGGAATTAAGAAAATAATTAAAAATGTTCCAATGTTAACAAAATCTAGATGTGTTTTACAATACTACCCCTAATACTAATATCCTTTTAATTATTTCTTCCGATTTACTCTCTTTAGCGAAAGGGTATTTTGACGTAAGGGTGTAACTGAAAGAAAATAATAAATGCTGACTAAAATTTTTAAATGGACAATTATTTATAGAAAAATGAAATTTCAAATATTTGACAATTATTTCCAAATGGAGGGATATTTCACTTGGTTTAAACTTTGTTGACATTTTGTTTTTTCGGTGTGTGGATTTTCTGCATAACCTTTTGTAGATCATTCGTCAATAATGTTTGGTATATCAAAATACTCTCTCCTGAAGATATTCAGAAGATGGGAGATCAAGCCGTAGAAGCCCTTGGTCCAAGTTCAGTACAAAGGCTGAATAGCACTGGTGCAGAATCTCACGACACTGTTTCTGGACTACCATCAATAGGCTCACTTGAATACTGAGATAATAATAATAACTGTATCCCTTCAGTTCCCACGGTTAAGGACTATGTATCACATGTTTATTACTTCTGTTTGAAACACTTCCTATCGACCTAGCATATCTGGATATATTTTGTATTATCTATTCCACTTTAGCCATCGTTATTACTTCCCTGAGGATTGTTAAAAGAAAAAAAAACATATTATGATGAGAAACTTAGGACAAACTTATGTTGCAATTTGTAACTTGTGTACTGAAAGCTAGAAATGTAGTGTTACCTTTATTATAGTATTTGGTTGACCTCTTGCATGAACTAATGTACCCTAGAAAGAAATCTGGAGAAAACTGAAGATTTATGCTCTCACAGTTTCATGCTAATCAATGGCATTGCATCCCAGTTGAGTTGGTCGAACTTACACCTAGTATTAAGAGTTTACTCTGTTTTTATTTCAATTAAAGGTTTCTGATAGGACTCTAGGCCTCAGTGATGGGTCCAAGTAATTAGTTAATTCTAAGTAATAGGATTTAGTATAAAGTGATATAAAGGGTAATTTACATTGATTTTTCCCAAAATTTGATAAAATTCTCCCAAGCTACCTCTTGTTTGTTGGTTGATACTGATATCTTTTGAATGTACTATTCAATGTATAATGAGGAGAGGACAATGTAATGATTTTATGAACTTTAAGAGGTTGGTGTAATGATTTTTGCTAACTCAAGGGCTTTTAGATTAAATTTTACAAATAGAGGAGAGGTAAAGTGAATTTTACTAAATATCATAAGAGATTAATGTAATTTGTCCTAGTATAAATAGAAAGGAAAATGTATAAAAAATGATGCCTTGGAATTGAAAAGTGTTAGGAGAGTAAGAGGGTCCCTTGAGTATTTCTCTCTATCTTGTACTCTGTTAGAAGTAATACAGCCTTGAGTTTTCTTGATAATCTGAACTACCATCTTTAGCGGTAATCTTTGCCATCTTTTATAATCCTAATTATGCTGTAGTTAGCTGCCTATTGTGAACACTTTTGAAAATGATTCCTTTGATGAAACTTAATTACTAACTGTGGAAAAGTTGTTGGATATCTTTTGCTTTTGGTGAAGCTTCAGCCTCAACTAATGAGGTTGGCAAAGGGGCTTACTAGTGAAGTTTTTAGTTGGAATGGAGAGTACTTGTGAGGATATAATATACTTTCTGTGCACATCACTGGCATTAGTTACTGAATTATTAACATGGATCACTTGTACTTGTCTTGTTAAAGTAAAACTTGTTTCAAACTTAAGTCACTAGGGAGTTTTGTTAGTGTTATGTAACTTGTAACAGCCGTGTAGTACGGCAAGTAGTGGTTTTGAAGAGCTAGGAGCATGAATTTTTGGTAAACTTGCACAAAGCTAAAGCAAAAGATTGGAATGGTTAGTGGTTTCTAATGTTTGGTTTAGTCAAGTTAATCTAAAATTCGTCTAGGTAAGAGGACCTTGTGGGTAAACGAGCCTTGCTTTCGTGCTTTTTGGATAATATTTTAGTGGATCAAGTCTAAAGTAGAAGGCATCTAACTTTGGTTTAATAACATGCCCCACGCCATATCTTTGTACAATGGTGCGTTCCAACAGATGTTATGGATAAAAGATTCTTGTACGAGGACAAATATAATATATCCTATTTAGACACAATATGATAAAATTGAGGTTTGTTGACTTTTTTTTTTAGGTTAAAAGAATTTTATCACCTTTAATCAACATATATTTACTCATTTATGGATTTTTTGGTTTTTTTTGTGAGTATACGTAAGAATGAATTTTTTTTTCTCTTTCCTGGTCAAAAGAATGAATTATTAGAATTGTGCTCATATTGAATTTTTCTATGCGTAATGGCCCCAAAGGAAAACAACAAACTAGTGCATAGAACGCGGTGAAATGTACCAACCATAAGTAAAGCTTTCAAAAAAAGAAAAGCTAAGCTTCTCAAAGATGTAAGAGAAAACAATGCTAGAACTAGAATCAACACGTTTGTGCGGTCTTTGTTCGTGTATTGTCAAAATACACAATAGATTATTTATAGTAAATATAATTTCTTCAAAAAAAAAAAAAATCCCAAAAACTACATGTATACGGAGGCGTTTAACCTCCTGCATGAAATGGGAGCAGTCAGAGAAACTAATGTCTTCTGTATCTCATTAAGTTATAGTTTTGCTCTGTGAATGCGAACAAGGAAATTAATCTATTTATATAATCAATATAATAACTCTTAAGAGCTTCTTTGAATAGAAGTGGGAAAAGAAATTCGTAGTTGTACATTTGCTAGGTTTGCGGTTTATCCGAGACGTGAGATAATTGTTAATTTATCACGAAGCTATGGGTGCTTTTATCAATAAAATTATTAATTTTCAGCGTGAGTTTTAACTTACCTAATGGTGAGCATTCAAAGAGAGATTTCAATGTATTTTGGGAGGAGTAATACAAGAACTTCATAAATTTTTCTTATGAGAACAAAACAAAGATAAGAATTTTTGGAAATCTATGTTTTTCACATAACATAAGACAACTTAAAATCAAAATTTTTTTTTTAACAGAAAACTATGATGAGAAAGAAGATGGAGAAGAAAGTCTAAAGAACCTTATTTAGATAAATGAGACGAATTAAGAGAGATGATAAAAATTAAAAGTATATAAATAAATTAACGAGACATATGAATTTAATTCGAATTATATTTGATTCATCTCAAGTTGGAAGACATCGGTGTTGACGTCAATGGTTTCAGAAACTAATTTCATTGACAAATTGGTAGAAATGGGAAGGGAACTGCAATATGACACGAACAAACTCCACAATCAGGCCTCGTAACCATAGTTTTCAGACTTGGATAAATAATCAATTTAGTAGAGGTCCAAGTTATTGGGTCACTAATTCAATTGATGGGTCACTAGTTGAACAGGTTAAATCAAATTTATATAAAAAAATAAAAATGAATAAAAATTTAAATAAAATACAATAAAATGACAACTAATTAATATTTTAACACTCTTTAAGGAGTCTAAATATAAAAACATAAATAAATAATATAAATTCCTAAATATTGTTCACATTTCATAACTACGAATCACAATTAACAAGTTCAAAATATAATTACAAGCAAAATCACAAAGTTTTACATCACAAACTTACAAGTCATGACAATACAAAATTATTGCATTTTTCTATAAATCATATCAAATTTTTTTTTAAGGTTTTTAAAAAAGATATCATTTAGCACAAAAATGCCAAAAAAAAAGCTCTAGTCAGTTCAAGGCAGAATAAAGGTCATATCGATTACGATGCAAGACCAATTCAACAGTGACTTGGATCAGTTTCATGAGGTTCACGATTTTAATTGAAATCGAGCCAATTTTTAATACTTTGCCCATAACAAATGCAAAGCTCAAAGATCAGTTTAGCTTTTAGGAAATATCCCCTGTTTTCAATCTTTTCCTATTTCTTATTTTGAAGATTTCATCTTCCAGAGACAAGCACTGAAGACGGTGTTTTTTGTCCTTTGTTTTTTCTTTTGCAATATGCCAAAAAAAGAGCCAAAAAAAAAAAATAAGGTGACAATTTTATAATTAAGAGTCCAGAAATAGTTTTCAGCTTTCATTTCATGTTTTCATAATATTGTAAAGAAAATACTAAAAACAAAAATTAAAAACTAAATTTTATAGTTTTTTTTTTCCAGTTTTCAGTATTTCTTTTACAAAATTTAAAAAACATGAAAACAAGAAATGAAGAATGAAAACTCTTTTTAAAGCCAAACACAATCTAAGTAACTCATTGAAAAAAAAATGATTTTTAAGTTTTCAATGTACGAGATCCATTAAAAATTCACAAACTCAAAAAAGAATTTTAAGTTTCTGAACTGCTCTTGGAATTCTTAACCAGTGAAAAACCCTACAACTAATACTAAAAAAAGAAAGTGTTCTCTAAAACTAAACAGACTCTAGGATATAATTGTGAGTTTCATTTTGGGATGAAAAGGAAGGAAAATAAAGAGATTGAAATCTTACTCTACAAATCCCTCTTTCTCTCATTTCCCTTCCTAAAATCAAATTCACAAACACAACATAAAGAATCATGGTCATGTTAAATGCAAGTTGGGCTACCACCTGTCCCATACCAATACTAGTGCTTGTCTATCTGCTTTCCACTAAAAGCTTATTAGTATCGGAGCATGCGAAACAAAATCGTAACTGGCAGTGGAGCACAAGTTATCAGCACTTGGGTATCCCTAATATTTCAATTGCAGCCATTCTATAAACAACATATGTAATCCCCCATTTTCAAAATGTATACTTCACCTGAAAGTAAGCATGACTGCAGCCATTGCATCTGCATGTTGTTTCAAGTTCCCCTAAACTCCCTAATCCCTACGACCTCTAACCAATGTCTATCAATCCCCATCAGCTCAATGAAGTTGACGAATTAACTGAACAACCCTCATGCATGCATGGTTCCACTACCCACACACAGATTATTATGCCAATGATCTTGCAATCTAGCCTCTCAAACAGACTAATAGACATTCCATAGTTGATGATATAAATTCCAAACTTATTCTCATTCACACGAGCTTTGAATCAAATTGAGGTATGGATGTGCAAAACATCCATCCATGATAGAAATTCCAACATTGACAAATGCTTCTGGAACCTAAAGCACTCCAAATCATTTCAAAGGACAAAATAATCCTAACAGATGTAGTACAACTGCATTACTTCTTAATCCCTTAATCACACTACAAATTCCTTAATCCTAACACCTTGCATTATTTCCTATACTTGTAGTACAACTGCCATCATGCTGTTTAGCTGTAACCACACTGAAAGCCCCTATACTTCACAACTCCCAAAAAAGCATAAAAGGTTTGCAACAAATCAAAATGTGAAATCAAGCTCCAAAACTTCGCTTGGCAAACCACAAAATCAAGTTACAGAGTTAACAACCCCAGAATTTTGACAATAATAGACAGTTTTCACACTTTGCACAAGCCAATCTTGATGGAAAAATGTTAATATAAACTTGAATTTATTGTGAATTTTACACATGACACGATATCAACCAATGATTTTACAACATCTATATATTTACAACTTTAAATTATGTTTTGAATGGATGACATGTTACCCCATGTAGGACTTACCGTAAACAGGAGACCATAGTAACATTAGTCATCTGTAACCTGTAGGGTTGGAAGTGAGTCAAGCCAGCTCGTGAACTATTTTCAGCTCGATTCATTAATAGCTCAGTAAGCAGCCTTAGGATTTAAACCGATTCAAACCAGAGACCTCCCACAACATCCTAAGCATTGCAAATTACAAGGCTAACCCCTATGGTGGAATGAAAAAAACCGAAAAGTGAAAAAAGATATCATGCAAAGGTCTCTATCTAGTTCCCACATACAATCGGTCCAAATCTTCAGCACAAATTTGAATCATCACAATTTACAAGACAGTTATAAATCAATCAATTAACCCATGAACAACACCAAGGACTAACTGATATTTAGCAAATACATTAACATCAACAACAGCACACATTTCAGTGCTTAGTGCGCGACCGAATCATAACCACAACAGTTAACTAAAACACGTAATAACCAACGTACAAAACACTGCATAATAAAATTTTTCCCCTCCTTATCAATTTCCACTATAAATATATATTATTATGAACAATCCACAACGGGGTTCATAAACCCTAATTCAACAACACAGTTATATATATATGTGTATATATAATTTCATACCGCTTCCTTGGCCGGAGCAGCCTCCTTCGCGGGAATCTTCACGTATCCAAATTTCTTAGGGCTCTCGATCTTCTCATCTTCGTCGTCGTCGTCGTCGAGGAAACCGTCATAAGAGGAATGGTAATCGGAGCGAGTTGAGAACATGGACCAGACAAGGTACATGGTCGCGGCGGTGAGGGCGCCGCATCCGACGCCGAAGAGGAGGGCGACGACGACGGAGAGGATGTCCTTGGTGCGGTCGCGGAGGGAGCTGAAGTCGTCGGCGGAGATCCGAAGGGAACGGCGGAGGAGGAGGAGGAGGAGGAGCGGATCTGAGGACGGCGGACGAGGGCCTTGTTGTCGTCAGCGTCGAGGAAGATCTCGGCGGCGAGGGAGGGGGGTTTGATGTGGAGAGGGATGAAGGAGTGGATCTCGGTGAAGGTGGTGAGGGTGGCGGTGGAAGGGAGGGAAGGGTCGTCGTCGTTGTTGTTGTTGTTGTCGGAGGGAAGGAGAAGGTGTAGGAGGAGATCAGGAAGGTGCGGCATGGGCGGGCGGTGGCGGCGGAGAGGGCCAGGATGCCGGCGAGGACGGCGATCTGCGCGCGGAGGAGGGGGAGCTGGGCCATCACAGAGAGAGAGAGAGAGAGATATGAGAAGGGTAATGGGGTGGAAAAAAAATTGATTGGAGGAGACGGGGTGGATGTGTGTGTCAAAGTGGAAAGAATGAATAGTATGAAGGTTTTGTCCATTTCTGGTCAAATCACAAGTCAAATTATGTGGGTTCTCAATTTTAACCTCCATCCATTTTGAGTTATTATTATTATTTTTACTAAAATTTCCACATCATTCCCTCACATTTATAATGGGAATAAATTAATCTTTTAAATTTTAAAAATTTTATATTAGTCTCTTAAATTTTATAAAAAGAGATTAATTTGGTCACTATCAAATTATTATTTGACTATTAACAGAAATATTTATATATTTTGATAATTTGTTTAATGTCCTATTAATTTTTAAAATATAACTTGTCTAATTTCTCTTCTTGCGTAAATGCCAACTAAAATTAAAATCTTTCTACTATGATGAGATAGCAAATAAAAAAAAGGTTCAAGAGCTAAGTTTAGAGATGAGACGAGTTAGAAGTATGATAAAGTCCATGTAAATAAATTAATAGTAATATAAGTAAATTAATATGACGCAATTTATACGATAATTTTATAGAGAGGCTAACATATTTCTTTTATTAAATTTAAGGGACTAATTTGTCTCATTATAGACCTCAAAAACTGATTTGGGATTTTACTCTTATTTTTTTAAAAAAAATAACACAAATTAACTCTTGAGATTTTGCTAAATTGCAATTCATTTCATTCTTGCTCAAAAAGTTACTCTCCAATAACCACTCCATTGTGCAAGTAATTGCGGCCACTGCCTCCACCATCACGATTCACCATGTGCGTTGGAGCCGCTACTTTAGTCTTTGTCAACTCACCACACAACCACCGGACAAATTAGGATGGCAAAATTAGGGATTATTTGATATGGAAACAAGTATGGGGACTAGTTTGGTCCAGGGATGGGGATAGGGTCTCCATTTTTAAACGAAGTAGGTGCGAGGGCAAGGGTTAAAGTTTTCATCCCATATAAATCCGTCAAATTCCCGTAAAGATAAGTTTATGTAAATATCTTTTTATATGTATATATTCATGCCCAAAATATCATAACTGTCATGTTTCTAATTATATTTAAATAGATTTGCATGATGTATTTTATTCTTAATTTTGACTATGTTGGATAATGTTATATAATGATCAATAAATTATGGAATTTATGAGTGTTTTATTTATATTCAAAAGTAATTTCTAGATCTTTTCTCTTTTTCTACATTTTTTGGGTTCTTTGGAATAAACCTGCAGATAAGCATGGAGATTTAAATCATAGGGGGGGAGCAGGGAAGGAGACCTTTGATAGGGATGGGAATGGGGACGAGGGGAAAATTCTTAACTGGGTGCGGGGGCATATCCTCGCCCCCATGGATAAACAACCACTGAAGACTGAATATTCACGGTACTGCTAGCGTCGCGCCTCATCAACGACCATGAGCTCAATGTTACGTGTAAGCCAATGTGCCCTGCCACACCGTTCCTTGCTCGTTGCATCTTAGCTACAGCCCTAAGCACCGCCACCATACGCGACATAGCCCTTTTGTTGATGCATGCTAAATAGGAAGGGGAGGTAAGTGCGGTTGCGGTGTTACACCAAAATTCGTTTAGCCACAATTTTAAATGTTTACCCATTTTTTTGTTGAATGTGGCTAAAAACTGGTGTTTGACCCACCATAGTTATCTTCTTGTGTGCAGTAGAATGGGCCATATTATCTTATCATTTTAGTATAAAAATAATTATAGGCATGTTCTACTATGCACCAGAATAATTATGGTGATTGGTGCAATGTTTAACCAAAAAAAAAAAAAATGAATATGTAGTGCACCCTCAATAATCTCTATGTCTTCAACTCTCATCTGACCCAAGTAATGCACTACACTTACTCAGCTCCAACATCAATCAGGATCCATCATACACCTACAATCCCATTTAGCATCCTATTCCTGACATTGTTGAATTGGGTTCAAAATTATGTTTCCCAATGTTCTTTCATTTCATTCCCAATCTTATTACTTCAACATTTTTTTTTTTGGTCCTGTGAACACTTACCACTTGCTTTCATATCTTTATTCTTTTTATAATTTTTTTTTTGTTTTGAATCTTTCTGTATTTTGTTATGTATCACAAAGCAAAAAAGGATACAAACACAATCAACTCTTTGCAGCCAAGGGCTTGGAGTTCCACCGAAGCGTCTTTAGTAATTACTCCAGCCACTAGGACCCCCCACATGCTGCAATTGGACCAGGAGTGACAGCACAACCACTCCTAGCAAAGACTCTGCTTAAATGGAAGAACTATAAGGAGGGGTTCCCCTGTCGAGTCTCAAGGGCGAACCATGTCCCAGGAGCTTTGACGAACCACCACCATGTTTCTTATCGCCAAGTCTTAACCTCGAAGTCCTTGTATATGCCACCATTTGTTGGCGACCATCTTGAAGTAGCATTGGAGGCCATTGTCGAAGGAGCATATGGGGGCAAAGGGTAGCACGAGTGCATGACAAGAAGTGGCACAACGTCTGGGTACAGTGCTCCACCGAGAAGTATTTACCCACACTTTTAGTTGTGTTTATTCATATTTTCTTGAATGTGGCTAAAATCTAGTGCTGAGCTTGCACCTTTAATCTATAACCATAGATAAAGGGGATTGAAAAGAAAAAATGCTTTTTGGTGCACAAATATAAATATTCACACAAAACCTTCTACATCAACTGTACTTTTAAATTACTCTCTTCATTCCTTATTAATATAGTAAGATATGTTAATTTTCTAATGCATTAATTTATCTCAATTTTTCAAGATGGCTGTTGATAAGAAATTGAAGGAGTATATCATAAGAATGTGTTTAGGTAGGAGAGACAATAATGGGAGAAAAAAATTGTTGGGATGAGCTGCAGTGTTTCATAGATTAAACAAAAACTTTAGCTGGTGTGTGACATGCGCGTTTGAAAGATTTTAATGGAGAGATTTTAAATTTTATTAAATTCCATTGGAAGAGTAAATAAAATAAAATTTTCATTAAAACTAAAATTGATATTTTAAAAATTTATAATAAACTGAATTAGTTAAACAAGTTCAAAAATAATTTCTTAAAACAATGATTAAAAAATTTCTTGATTAAATGTTTGTTTTTCGGTGACCGTCACTTTCACGTTTTATTAAAAAATATCCTATTTTGTAATGCATATTAATATCATATATATATATATATATATATATATATATATATTAAAAGTCTGAAATTATTACTTGATATAAATTATTATGTCCTCTTATCAAAAGTCTAAAATTACTCTAATTCTAAATTACTTCACTTTCTCTTTTTTTCTTTATCAATAATTAAATTTAAATTTTTTAAATTTGTAACTATTTATTTATAAAACTCTTTATACTATCAATAAACTAAGATAAATTTTTTAATATATATATATTAGCCTAAATAAAATCGACGACCAGACCAAGGGAAAGAAGTAAATAACATACTTAGAAACAGAAGTATGGAAATACATAAACACAAGAAATCTTGGATGCTGAGTAAAAGGTGTGCGATGCAAATAACAACAATTTTGAAGTTGACATCACTGCTAGCAGTCCGTAAAGTCGACAAAGTAAGAGGCATAGTTAATCCTCATCATCACGAGATGATCTTTTTGTTCCCCTTTCAAAACAACACTAAATCCAAATCACAGATTCTAAATTTAGCAGTATTGTGCCAGGAATGGATTTACTCACTAATAAAAAAAAAAATAAAAGAATGGATTTACTCATGATAAGCTTTCGCATGATTTTATTATACATTATTTTTATCATTAATTTAAATAGTAAAATCTAAATATGACATATGATATAAAAAAAATAAATGATAAAAAATAAACATTATAAGATCATATAAAATTTTAACATATTTTATATTTATATATATTGTAAGCAGAAGGGGCTACTGCTGCTGCTGATGTTTTATTTATATTTTGATTAGTTATTGGGAATATTTTTCAAATTTAAGTATGTTATTAATTTGTAAAAAATAATTAAATTTTGATTTTTGTCTTTGAAAAATTTAAGTTCTTTTAGTTTAAGTTTTCAATTTTAGTTTTCATTTTGCAGAATTTGTGTAGGAAAAACTAAAATTCTGAAAGTGTAATTGTAGTTTTAGAATTTTCAATTTTCTTTATCTAAAAACTAAAACAAAATAAAACTTCTTATATTTTGTTTTGGTCTGAACATTTATAAAACTACTTGGTTTTAGTCTCTCTTACATATGATTGGGGGCTATCATATATGATTCAACAATTTGATCCCCTATAAGATAGTTTAACATTTAACATAAATAATCCACTAATAAGGATTAAAAATAAACAATTTTATATATATAGATCGAAACCAAACAATTAATTTTTCAGGATTCAAAACCAAATTTGCTTATTCTGTGGAGAATTAAAACATATTTAATTTATTTCTATACTAGTGTTAGATAATCTTATAATTAGTTATAATAAATTATAATAAATAACTATTATAATAAGTAGTTATTTGTTATGGATTAAATGTGTTTTTTATAATTTTATTAATTGGCATTAAATTCTATTTAAATTTATTATCATTATAATGGTTTTTGTTTTGGTACTTTAAGTGTATTAATACTCTTTTGAATTTAAGGGTTATGATTTAATCATGAGTGTTTTACATATTAATAAATTTAGTTAGTGGGATATGTGACAAATTTTTAGTCACAAATTATAAAAATATTGATATCTATGAATTTTATAAAGGTACGATATTAGTCTTGTACTGTAATTTGCATCTCGCATATAATTAATTATTGGGTTTAATTTATATATACCTAGTCATTTAATCATGTATTGTTATGTCAGAAAAATCTTACACTTATTTGAAAAGTCATATAAATAAAATAAATTGATTGAATGACAAGGTAAAAAAATTTTATACAGTAAGTGCATATAAATTAAACTCTTAATTATTTCAATATTATTATTAATTAAAACAATAAAAAAGAGTTGAATAATGAAAAACAATTAGTAGAAACGGGGCTATAATCAAATCACCGACGGGGAATATAATCAGAATATAATCAGAGATCCTCCTCCTGTTCTTCTTCTTCTTCACCCTTCTCTTCTCTTTCCACCCCGAAACTCGAACGCGTTGAGTGCAGGCAAAGGAAGAAGAAGCCATTATTTTCATTGCGTTTGGGGGGAGTTTAGAGAGAGAAAGAGAAAGGGAGAGAAATATATCTGAAACATAATAATCTGATTTTGCTGTCTCGTGATTCGCAAACACTAATCAAAACAAACAAACAAACAGGGAATCAGAGGAAATGGGAGTGTTTTCCAATAAGATCGATAAAGAACAACTGAAGCCCGGTGATCACATTTATTCCTGGAGGCAAGCATACGTCTATGCGCATCACGGTCTCTTCTTCTTCCTTTCATTTATTTTTTTTTTCTTTTTAAAGTTATTACCTTTTTTCAGTTCGTGTTTCTGGGTCTTGATTGCTTTCTCCTGTAATTGCTCTCATACAACGCAATTTCTTTGTTTGTGAAATAAAAATTCTCTTTTTTTGTTCCCTCTCTCTATTTTTTGTCTCAAACCATTCCTATTCAGATTTGGAATTTGGATTAATATATTGTATCGGAAAATTTCAAATTGACTTTTCTTTGGGTGGGGATTATTTATTTAGTTTAGAATTTGATTTCATGATGCACGAGTGTGATGTGTCGGGTTAGCAATATAGGCTCTAACAGCAATGGTAGGAGCCAGCCAGCTTGGAGTTCAACATGCTGAAGGGCTAAGTGCATGGTTATTGTTGGATTAAGCTTGGGTCTGGAGTGAAAATTTGGCAATAAATTAAACCAAGAGAAACATAAATGGATAACGAATTATTAGGAAAAAAAAAACTAAAGCATCAATCTTTCATTGCTTGTATGGACCTCAAACTTTGTGATTTTAGGTTTTGGTCAAGCTCCATAACCCTATTGTTCCAATAAGATTGGCCTTTTGGGGAGCATATATGAGCCAAGAGTCCTACACTGTTGGGATTCAAATTTTAAATCAAAGTACTTAGAAAACACATGAATGACATTGGTATTAGCCTAAGTGCTGTCTTATAGATTTATTTTATGTGGAATTGCAAGAGTCATGAGTGGCACTTGTCTTTGTTCACTAGTGAGAGCCCCTATGAAGTTAGAAGAAAATTGCTGCTTTGTCTGGAGGAAGAAGTTAATGCAAAACCCTGTTAACTCTATTTTTGACTAGGCTGCCCTAATGCCTATGTTTATTTTTCACCTTTTGCAAGTCAGTACACTTGGCTATTATCTTTTTAAAGAAAACTTTTCATTTTGGTTATCGATATGTGCCTAGATTTAATGAGTTGAGTGACTCTTATCAAATTACTCGTTAACCGTCTTAATTTTTTCCTTGGGACCACTTGGATGTGGAATACAATTTGGTATCTAAACAAAATAGGCATTGGAACCTGATGGCAATCTTGTAGTTTCACTGTCATGGTTATGATCTAATTTCATATTCTACATGAAAAGTTCTTATTATTCAATGTTTCAATGTTGCATTACGTGGGTGATTTTAGGTAAACCAACTATTTCCTGCCTATTTATTTCTATGACCAGTTTTGGCTGAATCTTTCAGTCTTTCCTATTTTGTAATATAAGGGAACTATGGAACTATAGTGTGTTAGAACCTTTAAAGCTTCTACATATGGGCAAATATATCATATAAGTTAAATAATTAAACTTTGTTTAGTTATTAATACAAGCCAATGTTGTATTAGACATTTGATAATGCGGAAAGTGGAAGCTAACACTGCAAAGTGCCAGCTGCAAAGCTGTTTGGATTATGCAACCTATTGATATTAAGGAACTATTTGAACTTCAATTCAGATAATTAGGTGGAATGCTTTTCAATGCTGTTAATTTTTAGTGAAAGGACAGACTGATTGGGGTGAAAATCTTAGGCTAGCAATCTCTGTATGTGTGGCTCTGTACTGGCAGGGGGATTATGGCAAAACTAATACTCTTTGTATATTGAGAGAACTTCTGGAATTAATAAGCATTTTGGCCAGATTCATGGGTAGTAAGCAAGATACCATTGATCTTATTGCATGCTTCATTCGTATTTTAGATTTTGAGACTTTGACTTGAATCGGACTTGAGAACATATGCTTTCTTCTTATCTCATCTATGATACTGAAATTGTCATTTTGGCTTTGCCAACTACTTTTGTGCAAGATACCAGGAATATATGTTGGCGATGGAATGGTGATCCACTTCACCAGGGGAGCAGGCCAAGAAATTGGAACAGGAACCATTCTGGACCGTCTCCTTGTTAGTTCATCTCCCCTCATGATACTGACAATCCATGCCCAAGATGTGGTGACCAATCTAAGAAAGATGGTGTCATTTCTTCTTGTTTGGATTGTTTTCTTAATGGTGGTAATCTGTACCTCTTTGAGTATGGAGTCTCGCCTGCATTTTTCTTGCCAAAGCCCGAGGAGGTACCTGCACCCTTGCTACTTCTGATCCGACTGAAGATGTCCTTGGGCGTGCTTTATTTCTTCTTGAAAATGGATTTGGTGGCTACAATATTTTTAAGAATAACTGTGAAGACTTTGCAATTTACTGCAAAACCGGTTTGCTTGTATTCACAAGCATCAGTGTAGGCCGAAGTGGGCAAGCAGCATCTTACTTGGCTGCTGCTAGTGCTGTAGTTTCGACGCGCTTCGTTTCATGACCACCAGTGTCAGTGGTTTGGCATTGGTTGGTTATGGCATGTACTGCGTTAGCCGATTGGTTTCAGATATTGGAGTGCGCCGCGATGTATCTAAAGTTCCGGTGGAAAGGCTTATAGCTTCACCTGACTTAAATGAACCTGAGAAGACACCTGAAGTTCCGCGGACAATCTTATAGCTTCACCCTCCATAAATGAACCTGAGAAGTCAGCTAAGACGGCCAAGGAAGATTAGAGTTGGTTCAACAGAATTGTCATGTAGAGTGTTAAGCTTGTGACTTATGTTTTGAATGCCTTGTTTGTTAAATGTAAGAGTTGGAGTTCCATTATCCCTCCAATATCTGCAGTTTCTGTTTAATGAAAGATGTTCTCCACAAACGATTCAGTGATTTGCACATGATATATCAAACATTGGATTGGCCATGTGGCTGATTTCTGTTATCAAACAACATTCAGGTTTTTTGCAGTGATTTATGACTCTGAATGCATATCCCTAACCCTTTCTCATTTGAATAGAGAAACTCAACATGGGTGGTTCCCAGTTAGGAAACGTTGCATGCATCTTAGATGCAGTGCTTAATGGAGTTTTAAAAAGCAATTTGCCTTTCATAGAGAATGTCAAATCACAGATTTGTGTTCTTGTTTGTTCATGGTTGCTATGTTTTACTCCTTTTTTCATTGAATAATTGCCTATTATAAATGTTAACTGAAATTAAAAGAATGATTGATAAAATATTAATATTAGTAAAAATTAGGAATAGTTTATTAAATTATTCTTATTTTTTTAATACTTTAACTTTCTTTCTCTTTTTCCACTAATGAATTAATAGTATTTAATATAGATATTATTGGTAAAAAATAATTAATACTACTAAAACTTTTAAAATGGATAATTATTTTTAAATTAAATATAATTTTTAAATAGATAATTATTCAAGAATGGAGGGAGGGATTGGATATGTATTGAAAAATTTGATGCGACTTCACTGTCCTTAATTTTCATGAATCTTTCTCAGTATGTGGCTATGGCATTGGGAATTAGGATTATTGCAAAAGAAGACACGACGACAGCAAGCGTGCAATTCAAAGTTGATATTTGCAAGAGCATGCAGTTGGCTTTCGCGATCAAGCAGCACGCTATTGCTAACCATAAAGCTCTTGCTCCTTCTAAAACTAAAATGTTACTTTATTTATTTATTTGTTCATGGTGTAAATGTTCCTTTATTTAAGTTTGTGTTCCGCTATAGACGCTATAATCTTGATGAGTGAAATTCTAATGATAAATGTGACTCCTCAAGGCAAGCATTATCAAGAATTTCTTAACAATAAACCATACTAACCTCGCTTGCGACTGAATATAATTAAACTCATCATTTCTCTATTTTGTAACATTACATTGATATTTTTTATATGTGGTAATTTATTAATTTAAGTAACCAAAAAGATAACACGTGACATGTAAAAGATTATTAGTGATGAAATTATAATATTTTGATAATATTTAACATATATTGACTGAAATACCTTTTTTTATCATATGATATAATGATAAATTTCATTTTCATGTGATAAGAAATATTTTATTCAATCAATATGTTAAATTTTATAATTTTATTATTATTAATTATGTATGTGTTATTTTTTTTTGTCACTTATATTAATGAACCAATATCTAACGGAAGGTCAATATAATTTTCTCTAAAAAATATTATTTATCTAACTATTATCTATAAGACTACAATAAAATGGGCTATCTCTAAGTAGGGGCGGAAACAAGGCTAACTAAGTTTATTATATCTTAGACTGGTTTAATAGTAATAAGCTTCCCTCAAATTCAAGATAAATAAGAAATGAGCCTAGCTTTTAGGTTCAAACTTAACTTATCAAAAGTTCATTGAACTTGAGCTGGCCAACCTGCTCAAACTTGAAGAGCCAGCTCAAAAGATGAGCTACTCAAGCTCTATGAGAGAAATAGTTGAATTAGATACAAATTAAACCTTTTTAAGCGTAATAAATTATGATATTTAGCCAAGAACAAAGCCTCAAGAACAAGAAAAATAATAATGTGCTTAAAGGTGATGTTTGGATGAAAGGTAATGTGGGGAAGGGAAGGAAAATGATGGGGAACGGAATTTCTTCACGTATTTGGGAGTTTAATAATAGATTGAAAGAAAGAGAACTCATGCAAATCTAGGAATAGTTCTCCCTCTTTCCCTTAAAAGCCAATTATATTTTTTCCTCAAGATTGAAGTGGAATTAGATGAATTGAAAAATTGAAAAGCTTATAACGATAAATGTTCTCTTATGTTTCTTTACAATGTAACTTTCAAACATAATTAATGAATTTCTGCTTTGCTCCCTTATTAATCTTCCAAACAAGCAGGATAGTAATTTTATTTTTGTTCACTTCTTTTCCTCCCCTTGCCAATCCCTTCTAAACTTCTATTTGCTAACATATTCTAAAGTTTTCACATTAGCATTCCACTATGTTTTGCTCTTTCATAAAGTTGGATCATTTCGGATTGACAAGCTTAAATAATACATACCTATTACGAACACATCGCAATAGAAAATTTTATTCGTGAAAGAAAGTACCAGTATAAGTAAAACTTTATTTAAAAATGTAAGAAAAATCATGAGAAAAAATTAAAAATTTTAAATATCGAGATGAACAGTAAAATCACATAAATAAATAGTTGTTTTAGCCTAAATAAAATCCACGGCCAGACAAAATGAAAGAAGATTTTTTTAAATGAAATAAGTTAAAAACATACTTAGAAACAGAAACATAAGCTTGACCAATAAAAGATTAAAAAAAAAAAAAACACAGAACCAGAATACATAAACAGTTAGACGCAAGAAACCTTAGACGCTAAGTAAACGGGGTGCGATGCAAATTACAATTTTGAAGTTGACCGCACTACTTTCAGTTTTAAGTCCACAAAGCAAATGCCAAGTTAGGTCCCACCATTGAGAGTGACTTGTTTTTTTACTTTCAAAACTAAAGTCCAGTCCAACTCACAGATAGTATATATTGCAGTATTGTACCGATGTACCATATCCAATTACACAATTTAGTATTTATATTTTGATCACTGGGATTAATTTATTAATTTGTATCCAATGTTAGTATAAAATAATTTTATATTTTTAATCAACAGAATTTGAAAAATATATACTAAACTATAATGAATAATTATATTGATAAATAATTATTTATAATAGTTTAAATGCTTTAAAATATTTATTAACTACTAAGGTATATTTTATGAGTTTAATTTTTATGTACTGAGTTATTCAATCAAATCCTTCTATTTGCTTAATTTTTAAATAGTAGATGTGAAATCAATTATCCTTAAATAGCAATATATGATTGAATAATATTATAAATAAATTTTATACTATCAATATATAAAAATTAAATTCATATTTTATTAGTACATAGCCACATACAAATTAAATCATCAGTAATTAAGTGAAACTTAATAAAAAGAGTTGAATAATGATGAAAAATTAATACACATGGGGAGAACACATTCGCCACAAGATAAATTAGACTAGATTTTCGACACCAAAATAAAAAAAAATTAGACTAGATTTTTATACGGTCACAAATCTAACAACCCATTTTTAGACCCATTTATAGAATGCATTTGAATTGACTTTTTAAATAAAAACTTTTTTTACTTCACTATTTTTAGTAGAGCTTTTTTGTTTAGAAAAAAACTATTTTGTGTTTGGATAACAATATGACAGGTGGTCTTAATTATTAAAAGTATATATAAATACATTTGGATAAATAAAAATAAAAGCAATTTTTATAAACCAAATTACATAAAAGAGGACAAGAATAAAAGTTTAATAATATAAAAAATACTAATGATGCATTTTGTTGGCAATTGATCCCTCATCCTATTTTTTAATTCTTCCACTTCTTAAGTTGATTCCTCCCAACATGAGTGCCATCTAGGTGGAAGAGGAAATTGTAATTATGGTCTTCATAGTGCTTCCATAAAATTTCTAGTATCATGAGCAACACTTTTCTAATTAGACTATCCAATAGTTATTAAAATCACACACAACTAATACATTAGTATTTGTATATTAGTGTCTTCTATAGTTCCAATACAATCCTTAAAATAATGTCAATATTATCTGTCCTTTCTATAATATGATTAGAGTCATCTATAAATAAAATAAATAAAAGTGCGTGTATCTTAAAAAAATAATGAAGTCTGGAACATAATTGGAGTGTAGACTTATCAAGGGTGTGTGCATGTGTGATAGTGACGAGATGAGGGGTATATGCGTGATCATGATGAATGAGAAGAAGAAGTCTTTTTAAGGATTTGATAAGTGATAAAATTATAATTATAAATAATAATAAGAGATATTTTTTTGAATATAATTTTATTAAAATTTACTTCCACTTCTACCTTTTTTTTTTTTTTTAGAAGTTGGTGTCAGTTGCTTTTTAACGGGGAAATGCATTTTTAAAAACTCAATCCAAACAGCTTATAGAACACGTAGAAATACTTTTTTCTTTTTTAAAAAATAAAGTTCTTTTTTAAAGAAAAAAAGTTATTCCGAATGCGCTTTCTTTCACTTTATTCACAGTGCATTCTCACTTATGTCCATTCTCCGCTCCTCCTTTTTTCTGTGTCCTTGAACGCGTTGAGTACAAGCGAGAGTGAGTTAACAGATTTTATTGTTGTGTTGTTGCGATTCGTAAACACTAAACAAACAAACAGGGCACTAATTAGGAGATGGGAATGTTTTCCAATGAGGTCGATCGAGAAAAACTGAAGCCCGGTGATCACATTTACTCATGGAGGCAACTTTACGTCTATGCACATCACGGTCTCTTCTTCTTCTCCCTTTTTCCTTTTTATATTTATCACCTTTTTTGAGTTTCTCTATCTGTATCTTCATTAATTTCTATGGTAAAATTGCTTTCATACAAGGAAATTTTTTTAATTAGAAAAAAATCTTTTTCCCCACTCTCTAATTTTTATCATTCTGTTATTGTGTCATATAGTTTCAAATTGTTTGGTTTTTTTCTGAATTTTTTGGGTGGATTATTTAGTATAGGATGTGATTTCATGATACACTTGTCGCCAACATCAGTTAGCTCAGCTGGTCGATCTTCTACTTATGCATTAATGATAAGCTCGAAGTTGTGCCCTGAACCTAAACTTAGGGTGATATGGTGGGTTAGCATTTAGCAATATAGTCTAACTGCAGTGATTGGGACCCAGCCAACTCGAAGGGCTGACCGCGTGGTTATTGTTGGATTAAGCTTAGTCTGAAGTGAAATAGGAAATAGATTAAAGTAAACCATGATTGAGAATGGAACTTGTTACCTCGGTTAAAATCTCAATATGAGTAAATTCTGGGTAAACTTGCGAGATTGCTCATTTAGCTAGAATTTAGTACAAAAATGGGATTTCAGAAGAAACACACTTAATTAAATTTTCCAAATTGAAGTTATGGTGTCTTAAGTTATTTTAATTTTTCACATTTTATTGTGATTTTATTATTTGTATTGTATATTTACTTTGTATTGTATATTTACTTTGTATTTGCCTCATTTTGTTGAAAGTGGAATTTTTATATATCTTTGTTTTATCATGAATTTATTTTATTATAATTATATGTTATAAATAGAGGGTGGATCTTTACGCAACGGTAAGTTTGTAATCTTGTAATCTAGAGATATGGGTCACGGTTCAAATCTTGAAATGCTATGCCATTCGCTATTGACAACTATGAGGAAGGTAGCATTGATCTTATTGCATGCTTTAGCCCTATTCATACTTGAGATTTTGAGACTTTAGCTTGAATTGGACTAAAAACCTATGCTTTCTTTTTATCTCATCTATGATTATTGAAATTGTCATATTGGTGTTGTTAACTGCTTTTGTGCAATATACCAGGAATATACGTTGGAGATGGAATGGTGACCCACTTCACTAGGGATTGGGCCAAGAAGTTGGAACAGAAACCACTCTGGACCGTCTCCTTGTTAGTTCAGTTCCCCGTTATGATACTAACATTCCATGCCCAAGATGTGGCGACCCGTCTAAGAAAGAGGGTGTCATTTCTTCCTGTTTGGATTGTTTTCTTTATGGTGGTAATCTATACCTCTTTGCATATGGCGTCTCACGTGCATTTTTTCTTGCCCAAGCTCAAGGAGGTACCTGCACCTGTGCTCCTTCTGATCCAACTGAAGATGTCCTTCACCGTGCTTCGATTCTTCTTGAGCATGGATTTGGTGCCTATGATATTTCCAAGAACAACTGTGAAGACTTTGCAATTTACTGCAAAACAGGTCTGCTTGTATGCAGTGGGCAAGCAGCATCTTGCTCGGCTGCTGCTGAAGCTGTATTTTCAGCTACATTTCGTAAGATGATCAACCCCTCCCATGTTAGTGGTTGGGCAATGGTTGGTCATGGCATGTACTCGTACTGTGTTAACCGATTAGATTCTGATATTGGACGACGTCATGATGCATCTAAAATTCCGGTGGAAAGTCTTATAGCTTCACTTCGCTTAAATGAGCCGGAGGAGACAGCCAAAGTTTCGGTGGAGAGTCTTAAAGCTTCACCTGGCTTAAATGAACCGGAGAAGATAGACGAAGTTCCGGTGGAAATGCTTATAGCTTCACATGGCTTAAATGAACCGAGAAGACAACTAAGACGGCCGAGGAAAATCAGCATCGGTTGAATACAGGATATGGCAATAGAGGTGGTGGCTTAAATAATCATGGGACAGTAGATCGTGAAAATTTGGTGCAAAGGTCAGAGTACAATGGCTCCGATCAACTCTTTGTAGGAAATGGAACAGGTTTGCATATTGCACGCACAGGCACGTCTAGCTTCACCTCACCAAGATCTTGATTTTGTTATTATTATTATTATTTTTTTCAGTACCTGTTTTACGATCATCCTAGCATTTATGAAATGCTTATTGTATTGTCAAATATATGTACAGTCTTTTCCACTCTATCTGATAACCTGTCTTCTATTTTGTATTTACCCAACTCATGTTGTTTTCAATCTCCAGAGGCTGAGAGGCGAAAGAAGGAAGAGGCAGAACGCCTGGCAAAGTTGGCCGAGATAGCTGAAAAACAGAGGCAAAGGGAGCGGGAAGTCGAAGAAAAGGAAAGACAAAGGAGAGAAGCATTGTTGGGCAGAGGTACTGAACCTGCTTCCAGGCCTTCTGAGCCTCCTACCGGCCCACTGGAATCTGGATCTGCTGCGGCTGCTGGCCCTGCCCCAGGGAAGTATGTCCCTAGGTTCAAGCGGGAGAAAGAAAGAAGAGGCAGAAAGAAGGAAGAGGCAGAACGCCTGGCTGAGATAGCTGAAAAACAGAGGCAAAGGGAGCGGGAACTCGAAGAAAACGAAAGACAAAGGAGAGAAGCATTGTTGGTTAGAGGTACTGAACCTGCTTCCAAGCCTTCTGAGCCTCCTACCCGCCCACCGAAATCTGGATCTGCTGCTCCTGTTGCGGCTGCAGGCCCTGCCCCAGGGAAGTATGTCCCTAGGTTCAAGCGGGAGAAATCTAATGTCCCTGAAGCACCTCCTCCTGAGACAGACCGTTGGACCGAGCCGGAGAAGACAGCCGAAGTTCCGGTGGAGAGTCCTAAAGCTTCACCTGGCTTAAATGAACCAGAGAAGATAGATGATGTTCCAGTGGAAATGCTTATAGCTTCACCTAGCTTAAATGAACTGGAGAAGACGACTAAGACGGCCAAGGAAAATCAGCATTGTTCGAGCAGAGGACATGGCAATAGAGGTGGTAGGTTTGGTTGTAGAGGTGGTGGTCGCGGTCGACGAGGTAGGAGGCCCTCTCTGACTTGCCAAGTCTGTCTCAGGAGTGGTCACTCAGCCTATAATTGCTATTATCGGTTTGACTACAACTACCTCCCTCGCCAATCTACACAACCAGTTTTCCCTCATGGTTTCAGACCTCACAGTGCTCATCTGGCTGCTATGCCAACAACTCCTCAAGTGCTCAATGACAAGTCGTGGTTCCCAGACTCTGGAGCTACTAATCATGCGACAACAGATTGTGAAAGTTTGGTGCAGAGTTCAGGGTACAATGGCTCCAAATGATTCTTTGTGGGAAATGGAACAGGTCTGCATATTGCACACATCGGCACATCTAGCTTCACCTCACCAAGTTCACCACACAAAACACTCACTACGAAATTTACTGCATGTGCCTTTGATTACAAAGAATCTGTTAAGTGTTAGTAGATTTGCTCCTAAAAATGGCATTTTCTTTAAATTTCACCCCCTACAATTGTTATGTGAAATCACAGAGTACCCGGGAAGTTCTATTGGAGGGCTGGACCAATTCTGAAGGGCTTTATTCCTTTGGCAAGCTCACATTCAAAGCTCCAACCGATGCTGTTAATTCTCCAACCTCACTAAGTTACCTTGAATAAATGTAATAATACAAAGTTGTGGCATTTGCGCTTAGGACGCCTTGAATTTCCTTTAGTTTTAAGGATTTTAAAAGCAAATAATATTGTTGTAAATGATGCTTTGGAGACCCCTGTATGTCATGCCTGTGCCTGTGCCTGTGCCAAGTCCCAAGTCCCACACACTCCCCTCTTGTGCTTTAGATGGAATTTACAACTCTCCACTTGATTTAGTGGTAGTAGACTTATGGGGACCAGCTCCTGTTGTGTCTTCCAATGGATATTCATATTATCTCTCCTTAGTTGATGTGTACTCTCGTTACACTTGGATATTTTTTCTTAAGCTCAAATCAGATGCTTTGCAAGCCTTTCTCCTGATTAAGGCTAGAGTAGAACTTCAACTTTGCCAGAAAATCAAATCCCTGCAAACAGATTGGGGAGGAGAATTTGGATTTTTAAGCCAATTCTACAGCAGTTTGGTATTCATCATAGAATAATTTGTCTGCACACACGCCACCAAAATGAGGTCCCAATACAATCCTTAAAGCGAGTTCAATATCATCTGTTTTCCCTAATATAATTAAAGACATCTCTAAATAAAATAAATAAAAGTGTGTGTACCTTGAAAAAACAATGAAGTTAGGAGAGTGGAGTATAGGCTTATCAGTGGTGTGTATGTGTGCGTGACCGTGAGATGAGGGCGTGCGCATTATAGGAGTGAGAAGAAAGAAGTTTTGAAGGCTTTGTTTGGATAAACAATGGTGGATGGAGAGGAATGAAATAAAGTGGAATGGAGTGGAGTGGGATGGAATACCAACATTGTTTAGATTGTTAAAAATAGAATGGAGTATAATTACCACTTTATTATTTGGATAATAAAATGTAAATGAATGGAATCAAAATAATTATAATTTATTTTTTCATAATTACCCTTATGATAAATTTGTTACAACTTAATTGTTTTAACATGAAAAATAATACCTGTAATCACTCAGGTATTTACCTAGTTAATTATGATAACCTGAGAAAACCCTAAGGTTGCCTCTATCTATATAACACCATTATATAAGCTTTCTTATATTATTATGACTTAGGAAAATCTCAACCCCAATAATAATCCAGTCAAAGGAACTATCCATGGTGATGTTACTCAAACACTAACATACATTGGTTGATACAAGAACATGTTCTTCCTTTTAAACTTACAAACACTAGACAACACTAAATAATTTGACATGCTCATGGTTGAAATAAATCAAAATAAATAAAACATAAAAAACATTAACAAGTAAACATGAACAACCCAATAAAATTATTAGCAATTAACATAAAACAACTAAAAAAAAATGAAAAACTTGTTAAATAAAGTCAATGCATCAAAATTCTAATCCTACGTTAAGCAAAATAAACAAAAATGAGAATTTCATGCGTGTAGCCTCCAAATGAAAATATCATACTCCATGTCCCCTGTGATGATATCATACGTTAAGACCTCTATATGATCTGTAAATTCATATAATATAATATAACTAATATATTATTTCCTTAAACAAATATGATTTAAAATTAAAAAAATTAAATGAAAAAGAGTTAAAAAGAAAATAAAGGCAACATAAACCAATTACCATGAATAGAGAGATTAAATATTAGGTGGGTATCCTCACACAAAATGAGATAACACTTCTTTACGTTAGTCAACCAGGAATTCCCATAAAAGCTTGCATAGCATCTTGATCTCGAGCAAAGTACATGTATACGGTTGGCAAGAAGTCGATTCAACACCAATGTCAACCAATTGTGCCTACATATCCTCATGAGCAACATTCTTATTTAGATTGACTAAATCTACTATGCTTTTACCTAAGCTGTCAAACACATCAATCATCTTGTCAATAGATTTAGCAATATGCATGTTTACATAATCTTTCGTTGATTTTCCCTTTTTCTTAGTCATAGACAAGGTTGCACCACGAGATGATTATCAGAAGGCTATCCAAGGGAAGTGAAGGGATGCTACTCCTTATCAGCAATATCAAATCCATCTAATTCAACTTCACTAGTAGATACCAAACTGTCTATGTCATCTATGGTGTCACCATATTCATTCCTATCATTTGCAGCTCATCTTGCTCTTATTTCAGTCATTGTTTCTATATGCTCTCCTGTTGCTTGGTCTCTTCCAAAAAGTTGAGCTAGTTTATCATAATGTGGAATATTTTTTTCTCCACTCAGTTGCTTTTGGCCTAGCCTGTAATCAAATAAAATACAAGTAAACATTAAATAAAAAAATAACCATGCCGATTCTTAAATTGAAATCACTTAAGTTTAGTATTTGTAAATAGAATATACCTCAATAAGCTTATCCGATACTTCTAGTTTAGCAATCCACATGCTTGTTATTGTATCCCAAGCAAAACCACTCAGACCATTTTTTAAAAGGTCATAACAACCATTGAATTTTGCTTTTATATTTTTCCATGTGATCTTTTATTTTATCTTTAGAGATTGGCTTGTCTAGGAAGTGGTCTTTCAACTCTTTTAAAACGCTATCCATTGCACTTGATGTCATACAATTGCCATTTTTGTTACCCAAAGTTTACTGATGGAGATATGCATCAATCAAAACCTCATACATTGATAGTGTTCAAAAACATGTATCACCACCTTTAGTCCTCTTTGCCCTTTTTGAATTTCCATCCATTGCTAAGCTTAAAAACCAATGACATATATACAACTTGATCAACACAAGTATTCATCAATTAACTAACTAACCATCAATAAAAATTTATAAAAACCTTATCCATGAATGAAAAATTTTAAAGTACAAAAATAAAACTCAGCTAGAGCACATTGATGAAAGTTCATGCAAGGAACTAAAGTCAATAAAAATATATCGAAACATAAGCAAACTTAAGACATAACAAATAAGATATGCTTAGTAATTTAGCCACATATTAGTTGCAATGTTATCTCTAATTATCTCTCCTCTAGCCATATCATCACTATCTTCTCTACAAACTTGATGGCTCTCATGAAAATTCCTTTCATTTGCAAGTTCATGTTCCACTTCGTCTATGAGATTCTCAATCAGGATCTACCCTGATCAAGTAGTTCTACAATATATAGCAAGCAATTATGATTCCTCTTTGGATGGTAATACCAAATGTGGGATCCGTTGTAGTTTATATAATTGGAAATCTCTTCTTAATCACACCAAATACACATTCAATAGAAATACGTAATGATGAGTGACGATTGTTGAATAATTCACAAGGATTGCATAGTGGATTTCTAGAATATTTTTGCATTTGATATCTCTCTCCCTATAAGGTGTGATAAGACAAGCCTTTAAAGGGAATCTAGTATCGGCAAAGTAGAATTTTCCTAAAAAAATTATTTTGATGAGTTTAATAAATAGTTTCAAAAAATAATTTACACCAATTACTTTTTGTTTTTATTACCTTTGGTGCTTTGAGAGGATTGCTACGTGTCAAAGCACTTTTTACAATTCTTGAGTTTGATGTTGTTCCTTTCCATCCAGCTAAGACATATGTAAATTTCAAGTCAAATGTACATGCAGCTAACATTTTTTATGTGGGGTAATCTTTCTTACCACGATACTTAGGGGCCTATTTTTCTGGAACTTTGACATACACATATGTACAATCAATTGCTCTTATACAGTCCTTACATTCAATTATCTTATCAAATGTGTATGACACCAATTTATTATTACTAAAATAGTATGTCACAACCCAATTTGGGAACGTGACTAGCACGTTAGGAATCACATCCACGTAGTTTCGTGACCTTCAAGTTTCTCTATATTTATAATATGACATACTTTTTATTCCGAAAATATAACTTCATTTAAATCTTTATTCAAAACTTAATATTTGGGATCATGGAACTGAAATATTTGATATGTAAAACTCTAAAATATTTTAATCATACTCTGAAAATCAATTTAACACTTGAACTAAATCGTAAATTCATCTCTAACTTGTACATAATTTTAATCAAACTCTAAAATTTCAAATCCATACTTGTAAACTGGAAACATATGTATAATTGTTTCTAATGCTGAAATTAAATACATAATTTGAAAATAATGTATGGCTCGGATCCTGTCACATCTATTGGAGCACTCTACTCTAACAAGACTCTAAACTAAGACTTACTCCGAAATAAGACTCATCATTAAAACAACTGCATCAATCGAGCGGTGACGAAACGATATTGTACCTACAACTACGAGAGGAAAGAGAGAGGGTGAGTCAACGGACTTAGCGAGTGAATTCTCACTCATCACCCATATGGGACAACCAAAGAAATATAAATAATGCAATATACATGTAGTAATTATAAACCATTTGATATCTAAATACATAGTTAGCTAAGAAAAAACTTTTCATTCCATAGATTTATAAACAAGTATTTTGAAATCATAATTAATCACGAAATCATTTTAACTATGATGTGGTAAAGTATTGAGAAACAATATGCTAAACATAATAAATATATATAATAATAATAAAAGTATAAAATCATAAACTAAGGTGTTGCTCAGTCCTTGGCGAACAAGAGCTTCTGTTTGTAATCTTAACAATCCCTGCGAATCACATCCTTGGCGAACTAATCTGAAATAGAATAAAATTGTCCCTGACGGCCTTGGTATACTAAGGTTAATAGAATAACTGCCATTAAATTATAGTTTGTCCCTTTTCTCTATCGAATAAACTAGTTTAACAAAATTCATAACTTAAGGGTAGGGTGCTTAGTCCCTGGCAAAAAAGAGCGTTGACTGACATCTTAAAACTCTTAAATTCTTAGTTCTCTTGAGAGTTCTGATTCACATAACTATAACAATTTGAATTTAGTATAACTATGCCTGTGAAAATTGTGCCCAAGGGATCACCCGCTTGTAAGCATTCCAATTTCAAGTCCACAAAATATGTATCTAGTTGCTACAAATCATGCTGAATTTCGTGCCTTTTGGTACCTTAAAGTTAAAGTTCTAAATTGATATCTTAAGCTAACATATTTTCATAAACTTGGTAATTCTAATATTATACTTTAAAACCAAAAGGGTTCATAATTATAAAAACTCTAAAATCATAACAACACTTCTGTTCATGAAACTAAAGCATACTTTGATCAACATTTCTCCAACATATATAAATATATAAACTAAATACTCTAAAAACATAGCTTGAAACCTTAAATTCTTAAAATCACAGTGATATCGTAAACTCATAGAAATAGGTTTGATAAAATAGCAACTTGCTACACTACATATTTTCTTAATAAATCCTTTCTCAAACATGTAAAACATTTTTCATAACATACAACATAGCAATCATGGCCCCATGATTTTCTTAAAATATATTTTTCATGCTATTATCATAAATCATTGTTTTTTATATTTCAACATCATGTGTAAAATCATATTCTCATTCTTAACGATCATAATGCATCAAACATATATCATAATGGCTGAAATAAGGTTATAAGTTTAAATCCACTCATCATTTGGGGTTGAGTATATGCGTCCTGCCAACTTGATCTTGAGAGCTTGGAATGACATTAATAACTGTCATAAAGCAACCATAAACTTTAGATTAATCTCTAATACTCTCTAGTTAGCTCTAAATCTACTCTAATAATATTGGAGGAGCACCATCAGTTGACAACAATAAGAGAGAACAAACAACCCATAACCTAGAACATGAAATGGAGATGAAGGAGATGACAACAACTAACAAAACTCTTACCTTTGATCTTTGGAAGATGAAGATTGGGATGGATTTGAGAGAAATAGAGACAAATTGGGGGTATGGGGAAAGGTTTCTTGGTTCTAGAAGGAAAGAATCAAAGGAAGGGTTTTATAATGGGTTAGGATCGTTAAACCAAAACAGTGTTGTTTCTGGTCCTATGGTCTTCTGGGTGCTCATTACAGCGAGCCTGTGATAAAACAAGCATAACTGGCTCAGTGAACTTATTCTGCATAATTCTAGAACCAACTGCAACATGGTTTCTAAAATCCAGGGTCTTCCCTACTTGGGTGGGTCCGAGGGACCCTAGGACCGTATGGAACTTGTCTATTGACACAAGTATACTAAGTATTACATAGTAGGTAAAAGAGTTCACCCTAAAATATGGGTAGAACCTAGAGTTGTTATGTATCTCAAGATGAACATGTGTTCCATCAGGTTGTTTCCTAAATATATCTTCCAACTCTATCAAAGCTTGCAATACAATATAAAAATGACGACTAACCATCTCTCCAAAACATCTAAAGAAGAAAGACATTACACAATTCCTAACATTATGCCCTACTATATAAAGAAATTTTGCAACTTGTTCTTCAATTGTTGCCCTTCGTGTATGTCGAAGTCCACCTCACTCTCTTAATATAGTGAACAAGTTTAAAGAGCTTGAGGACCCATACGAATTATATCTCGACATTGATTAGTGCCCACAAATTTTTTCATTAGTTCATCTCAAGCTCTTTCTCTATCTTCTTTTATTATCCAAGATATTTGTAGTCTTCTAGAATTGTTTCTCAGTGCAAAGAATATAGTTATCAGGTATAATATTTGAGTAGCCATGACTTTCAAAATGTGGATGAGTAGTATTATGTATTTTGATATAAAGTCTTTATTGTCCATCTACATCAATATAAGAAATGACACAAATAAAAACCAAGAAAGTAATAACACAAATATATCATGTCCTAAACCAATTACAAAAGAACCTGTCTTTCTTTCTTTCTTTTTTAGAAAGGAACCCACCGCACATGCGAAAGAACCATACCATACCGCAATATAGATTGAATAGTTCCCACAACTTTTAAACTTTAAAAATGGCCCAAATATATACATCATTGATTCTGACCATGTCTAGTGCTATTTCGAACTAAGCATAGTTAAAAGAAAAAAGAAAAATTGAACGAAGCTAACAAAAACCACTGAAGCACAAAAACGTAAGGAAACATACCAATGTCAGTTAATTGAACACTGATTAAATTTGCAAAAAGAAAAGTTTCTTAGTTACCTCGGTTCAGTTGCTCTCTCTTCCTTTATCTCTCTTCGCAATTTCTATTGTGAACTCTTTCCTTCTCGGTGCTATGTGCAAACTAATGGAAGAGTCCCTTTTTATAGAAGATAGGGTCAATAAAACAAATTGAAATTCTGTTGCCCATTTTTAGCATAAGAGGATTTTGTTTTTTGAAATTATTTGGATTCAGATTTGTCAATTAATATTGAGTTTTGATAGTAACTAATCACCAAAAAATTGAGGACTCATAGAGCAAAATAGGAAATCGGCTTGCTATCACCCGACGTTCGCGACTATTTTTCACTTCAAAAAATTGTTTGTATATATTTTAGTTACATAATTTTGAATATTTAAAATTCAATGGAGTAGTTCCGATCAGCCATGTGTAACCAAAAATTAGTTGTCAACTTTATAAGCAAAATCACTCTTCAACCTTAAGTCAGTCAACAAACCAAAAAGTAAGTAGCAAGTGCGTAGACTGTAGTTAATTAAATTACTTATAGGGACAATTGAAAAATGATAGTCATCTTTTTCTTCTTTCTTCTGATTTAATAAATGGTTTTTTTGCTTATGTAGCGCAAGGAAACTAGTACTAGTCGAATTTGATTAATATAAAGTAAGTATGTTGGTAAGGTGTAAAGGTTATTAATTTTTTTACTTTAGAGTAATCAAATAATATGTAATTAATAGTTGTGATTTAATTTTTAACTTGATAAATTTTAAATTAAAGTTAATGGGATATATGACTCATTTTTAATCATAAATAATTAAAAGATATCAATACATTTAAATTTTATAGGAGTGCTGAATTTTTTTAATAAATATGTCAATTAAATAGTACAATATAAAATAACTAGAAGCGTGTTAAAAGTGAGAATAAATACGTGATAAAGGCCATTTTGTTTTGTTTTCTAGTTTGCTTCGCAATATGTCGGTAACGTCTTTATATTTAATGAAAGAAAGAAAAAAAAACTCTAATTCGAAATAGATCTGAAATTTAAAATGAATAAGTGCGGTGATAATTTATGAAACTGCGTTCCTATTTCCTATCATCCGTGTGGGGCTAGATATTGTACCACAACTTCCTCCACCATGGTGTGCTCCCCATGAGTCACTGTATAACTTCTTAATAATTCTTAAAAAATCAATATTTTTCAAAAAAAGTGGTGAAAAGTAAACTAAAGGTATTTATTAGCGAGGTGAAAGAAGCAACTCAAATATGAAGAATGACGGCTGTTATCACAAAAAAATTAAGAGGGTCAAGGGATAAAATGGTAATTGCAATAAAAGGATGACTGAAAGGTAATCATTTCCATCCTATGCACCCCAAATTGGAGAGGAAGCTAGATGAGTAGAGTTTAATAGGATTGGAAGGAATTGAATCCATCCCATTCTATTTAGATTATTTTATCCAAACAATGAAATATTAAGTGATTCTATCCTCTTCCATTCAAGGGTTTGACAAATGATAAAGATATAATTATAAATAATAGTAATAAATAATTTTGGAATGTAATTTTATTAAAAATCACTTTAACTTCTACTTATTTTAGAAGTTAGATATCACTAGCTTTTAAAAGAAGCAATTTTATCACTATTTTAATTCGAAGTGTTTTTTTAAAAAAACCAATCCAAAAAAAATACTTAGAACTACTTTTTTTAAAAAGAAAAAGTAAAGTTCTTTTCTTAAGAAAAAATAAAAGTTATTCCTAATGCCCTCATAATGAAATTGAATTCTATCACTTTATTATAATAATATTATTTTAATATTTAACTTTTTTTAAACACCTAAATATCTTATTTATAAAATTTATAGGTTCTATTATTCATTTTTTCTCACTAACTTATTCTCTTATTACCACCCTTCTCACACCATGGTAGACCCATCAGCGTGTTGAGATAACATTTTCCATTTTATTACAAATGTATCAATGTCAATTCTGCGCTCCTCCTTCTTTTTCTCTGTCCTTGAACGCATTGAGTACAAGCGAGAGTGAGTTAACAGATTTTATTGTTGTGTTGCTGCGATTCATAAACACTAAACAAACAAACAGGGAACTAATTAAGAGATGGGAGTGCTTTCGAATAAGGTCGATCGAGAACAACTGAAGCCCGGTGATCACATTTACTCATGGAGGCGAGCTTACGTCTATGCACATCACGGTCTCTTCTTCTTCTCCCTTTTTCCTTTTTATATTTATCACCTTTTTTTAAGTTTCTCTATCTGTATCTTCATTAATTTCTCTGGTATAATTGCTTTCATACAAGGCAATTTTTTTTAATTAAAAAAAAAAAACATTTTCCCCACTCTCTAATTTTTATCACTGTTATTGTGTCAGATAATTTCAAATTGTTTTTTTTTTCTGAATTTTTTGGTGTGGATTATTTAGTATAGGATGTGATTTCATGATACACTTGTCGCCAACATGAGTTAGCTCAGCTGGTCGATCTTCTATTTATGGATTAATGTTAAGCTCGAAGGCGTGCCCTGAACCTAAGCTTTTATCATGAGTGTGATATGGTGGGTTAGCATTTAGCAATATAGTCTAACTGCAGTGATTGGGACCCAGCCAACTCGAAATTCGGCATGTTGAAGGGCTGACCGCGTGGTTATCGTTGGATGAAGCTCAGCCTGAAGTGAAATTGGAAATAGATTAAAGTAAACCATGATTGAGAATGGAACTTGTTACCTCGATTAAAATCTCGAATATGAGTAAATTCTGGGTAAACTTGCGAGATTGCTCATTTAGCTAGAATTTGGTTACAAAAAATGGGATTTCAGAAGAAACACACTTAAATTAAATTTTCCAAATTAAAGTTATGGTGTCTTAAGTTATTTTAATTTTTCACATTTTATTTTGATTTTATTATTTGTATTGTATATTTACTTTGTATTTGCTTCATTTTGTTGCAAGTGGAATTTTTATATATCTTTGTTTCATCATGAATTTATTTTATTGTAATTAGATGTTATAAATAGAGGGTGGATCTTTATGCAACGGTAAGTTTGTAATCTTGTAACCTAGAGGTAGAGGTCACCGGTTCAAACCTTGAAATGTCATGAGCTGCCATTCGCTATTGACAACTATGAGGAAGGTAGCATTGATCTTATTGCATGCTTTAGCCCTATTCATATTTGAGATTTTGAGACTTTTGCTTGAATTGGACTGAAAACCTATGCTTTCTTTTTGTCTCATCTATGATTATTGAAATTGTCATATTGGTTTTGCTAACTGCCTTTGTGCAATATACCAGGAATATATTTTGGAGATCGAATGGTGATCCACTTCACCAGGGGAGTGGGCCAGGAAGTTGGAACAGGAACCATTCTGGACCGTCTCCATGTTAGTTCAGTTCCCCCTCATGATACTAGCAATCCATGCCCAATATGTGGCGACCAATCTAAGAAGAGGGTGTCATTTCTTCCTGTTTGGATTGTTTTCTTTATGGTGGTACTCTATACCTCTTTGAATATGGCGTCTCGCCTGCATTTTTTCTTGCCAAAGCTCGAGGAGGTACCTGCACCTGTGCTCCTTCTGATCCAATTGAAGATGTCCTTCACCGTGCTTCGTTTCTTCTTGAGCATGGATTTGGCGGCTATGATCTTTTCAAGAAAAACTGTGAAGACTTTGCAATTTACTGCAAAACAGGTCTGCTTGTACGCAGTGAGCAAGCAGCTTCTTACTCAGCTGCTGCTAATGCTGTAGTTTCAACCGCGATTAGGTTTATGTTCACTGCCTCCAGTGTCAGTTGTCCGGCAATGGTTGGTTATGGCATGTACTCATACTGTGTTAGCCGATTGGTTTCTGATATTGGAGTACGTAACGATGCATTTAAAGTTCCAGTGGAAAGTCTTTTAGCTTCACCTGGCTTAAATGAATCAAAGAAGACAGCTGAAGCTCCGGTGGAAGGTCTTATAGCTTCACCTGGCTTAAATGAACCAGAGAAGACAGCTGAAGTGCCAGTGGAGATGCTGATAGCTTCACCTGGCTTAAATGAGCCGAGAAGACAGCCGAAGTTCCGGTGAAGACAGCCGAAGTTCCGGTGGAAGGTCTTAAAGCTTCACCTGGCTTTAATGAACCAGAGAAGATAGTCGAAGTTCCGATGGAAATGATTATAGCTTCACCTAGCTTAAATGAACTGGAGAAGACGACCGAAGTTCCGATGGAAAATCTTATGGCTTCACCAAGCTTAAATGAACCAGAGAAGACAACTAAGACGCCCAAGGAAAATCAGCATTGGTTGAACAGAGGATCTGGCAATAGAGGTGGTAGGTTTGGTTATAGAGGTGGTGGTCAAGGTCGGGGAGGTAGGAGGCCCTCTGCGACATGTCAAGTCTGTCTCAAGAGTGGTCACTCAGCCTATAATTGTCTTAAAGCCTCACCTGGATTAAATGAACCAGAGAAGACAGTTGAAGTTCCGGTGGAAATGCTTATAGCTTCACCTGGCTTAAATGAACTGGGGAAGACAACCAAAGTTCCGATGGAAAATCTTATGGCTTCACCAGGCTTAAATGAACAAGAGAAGACAACTAAGGCAGCCAAGGAAAATCAGCATTGGTCGAACAGAGGATCTGGCAATAGAGGTGGTAGGTTTGGTTATAGAGGTGGTGGTCGCGGTCGAGGAGGTAGGAGGCCCTCTGCGACATGTCAAGTCTGTCTCAAGAGTGGTCACTCAGCCTATAATTGTCTTAAAGCCTCACCTGGCTTTAATGAACCAGAGAAGATAGTCGAAGTTCCGATGGAAATGATTATAGCTTCACCTAGCTTAAATGAACTGGAGAAGACGACCGAAGTTCCGATGGAAAATCTTATGGCTTCACCAAGCTTAAATGAACCAGAGAAGACAACAAAGACGCCCAAGGAAAATCAGCATTGGTTGAACAGAGGATCTGGCAATAGGGGTGGTGGGTTTGGTTATAGAGGTGGTGGTCAAGGTCGAGGAGGTAGGAGGCCCTCTGCGACATGTCAAGTCTGTCTCAAGAGTGGTCACTCAGCCTATAATTGTCTTAAAGCCTCACCTGGATTAAATGAACCAGAGAAGACAGCTGAAGTTCCGGTGGAAATGCTTATAGCTTCACCTGACTTAAATGAACTGGAGAAGACAACGGAAGTTCCGATGGAAAATCTTATGGCTTCACCAGGCTTAAATGAACAAGAGAAGACAACTAAGGCGGCTAAGGAAAATCAGCATTGGTCGAACAGAGGATGTGGCAATAGAGGTGGTAGGTTTGGTTATAGAGATGGTGGCTGCGGTCGACGAGGTAGGAGGCCCTCTGTGTCATGTCAAGTCTGTCTCAAGAGTGGTCACTCAGCCTATAATTGCTATTATCGGTTTGACTACAACAACCTCCCTCGCCAATCTCCACAACCAGTTTTCCCTCCTGGTTTCAGACCTCACAATGCTCATCTGGCTGCTATGCCAACAACTCCTCAAGTGCTCAATGACAAGTCATGGTTCCCAGATTCTGGAGCTACTAATCATGTGACAGCAGATCGTGAAAATTTGGTGCAAAGATCAGAGTACAATGGCTCCGAACAACTCTTTGTGGGAAATGGAAGAGGTCTGCATATTGCACAGAGGCACGTCTAGCTTCACCTCACCAAGTTCACTTCACAGGACACTCACTACGAAATTTACTGCATGTGCCTTTGATTACAAAGAATCTGTTAAGTGTTGGTAGATTTGCTCATGACAATGGTGTTTTCTTTGAATTTCACCCCCTACAATTGTTATGTGAAATCACATAGTACCCGGGAAGTTTTATTGGAGGGCTGGACCAGTTCTGAATGACTTTATTCCTTTGGAAAGCTCAAATTCAAAGCTCCAACTGATGCTGTTAATTCTCCAACAAGAAGCTCAGTAGCTGCTCACTCAGCTACCTTGAATAAATGTAATAATGCAAATCTGACAAATCACGTCGGTTTGTATTTTTGTTTCTGTCCATGGTTGTTAAGTTTTGTTTCTGTCCATGGTTGTATATATATATATATATATAGAGAGAGAGAGAGAGAGAGAGAGATGTTGATGCCACTCCAACACCTGAAGTTTCATGAATCTTTGTCAGTATGTGATTGTCGTATGGGGAATTGGTTTTACTGCAAAAGCAGACACGACAAGAAGCGTGCTATTTGTAGTTTTAACACTTACAAAAGCATGCAATTGTTTTGCGCGATGAAGCAGCACCCCATTGCTATCCACGAGGCTCTTGCAACCTATAAAGGATAGAATAGACGAACTAAAATGTTCTCTTGAGTTTTGTTTTTCTGCTATAAAATCAAAACTACGAACTTAAAATGTGAACTTCTAATGATTTCTGTGACTTCCCTCAAGGCAAGCATTTCAAATTTGTCTAGATTACTTGCAAATTTAGCCCGTGGTTGCTAAACTTTGTTTTGTAGATCCAACAGAGCGAGAAGAACTATACAGTGAGTGGTTCCTGTAGGGTATGTTTATGAGGAGAAGGGGAGGAAGGGGAAGAATTCATAAAGTAACTTTTATAATTTTACACTATAAATCTCTCATCCCTTCTTTAAGCCTCCAAAATCAATCTCACAAACACGCTATTAGTGCCTACTGCCGAAGACATTCCTCTAGGTCACAAGACATAACTTTATCATTGCATCGAGACTTACCCTTCCCATAAATCAATAAAGTAAAAAAAAGATGTAGCAAATTTTTTTGTACTAGATTGTACAATTGGTAAATGGAGTTATACAATTTTGTGGTAGATTCACCTGTTCTGCATACAAAGTTACATAAGATGCAACTACAGAAGGAAATCTGCAAAGTTGTCCGCGAGCATGCTAAGCTATACCCTGTTGATTATGATCTCCAACGTGTTATCAAACAACATTTCTTCTAATATGGCCAAAATTCTACTGCACCAGGCTTCTTTACAAGGATCTGATTGTATTCAGTCCTTGATGTCTGCAGTTGATGAATTATAAGTTATTAGAACTCACTGACAGCAAAAGATTATCTTTGGATTAAAACATCACTGACAGAAGATATATAACTTGTTCACATTCATGATGACGGCTCTAGTCACTGATATATAACTTGTTCATGGTTGCTATGTTTTACTCCCATTGTCTTTGAATAATTGTCCATTATAAATTTGATGCGACGTCAATGCCCTTAATTTTCATGAATCTTTCTCAGTATGTGGCCATGATATCGGGAATTAGGATTATTGCAAAAGGAGACACGACGACGGCAAGCGTGCAATTCAAAGTTGATATTTACAAGAGCATGCAGTTGGCTTTCGCGATCAAGCAGCACGCTATTGCTAACCATAAAGCTCTTGCTCCTTCTAAAACTAAAATTTTACTTTATTTATTTATTTGTTCATGGTGTAAATGTTCCTTTATTTTTGTGATCCGCTATAGAAGCTATAATCTTGATGAGTGAATTCTAATGATAAATGTGACTCCTCAAGGCAAGCATTATCAAGAATTTCTTAACAATAAACTATACTAACCAATATAATTAAACTCATTATCTCTTTGTTTTGTAAAATTAAATTGATCTTTTTATAGGTGGCAATTCATCAATTTAAGTAACAAAAAAGATAACACGTAACATGAAAAAGATTATTGGTGACAAAATTATAATATTTTGACAATATTTGATATATATTGATTGAAATACCCTTTTTTATTAAATGATATAATGATGAATTTCATTTTCATTTGATAAGAAAATATTTTATTCAATCAATATATTAAATATTACCAAAATCTTATAATTTTATTATTAATAATTATGTATATATCATATGTCATCTATTTTTGTCACTTAAATTAATGAACCAATATCTACATGGAAGATCAATGTAATTTTCTCAAAAAAAATATTATGTATCTATCTACTGTCTATAAGACTACAATAAAATGGGCTATCTCTAAGTAGGGGTGGAAACAAGGCTAACTATGCTTATTAGATCTTGGACTTGTGTTAGCTTTAGAATCCTTGAATGATGACAAACATTTGTTATTGAATATTCTAATGTGTGTGTTAGTGTTTCAGCCATCAATTAAAAGATATATTAAAGAAATAACTACTCAGCATTGAATATCTCCTATTCAAAAAGGAGACATTTACTATCAGTATGACCAATATGCAGAAATATGTGAAGGCTGATGTGGCATCTGTACAATCAAAGGGAAACATGAAATTGACAATAAAAAATGATGCAATTCCCTTTGAGTAAAAGCACAATGTAGTATAAAGATAAGAACACCTCATATGAGAGAAAAGAGCCATTATGCAAAAGGACAAATGCAAATGGATAAAATTTAAAATGAACAACTCATGAAATTGGAGAGAAAGGCCCACCAGTTGTCATCCTTCACCCACAACGTCTGGAAACTCCTCCATATAAGGGCATTTTCAGTTGTTGTAATTAAAAACCAGAAAGAGAGCACAAATATTAAGCTTTGAAGATATCATCTTGAAGAATATTTTTAGCATCCTCTTTTCTTTTCTCCTCACTTTGCTATGCAATTTTATTGAGTGAGACATATTTGTTTTAAAAAAGGTTGAGTTATACTTGTGAAACTTTAGTGAGTGGTAAAAGCTAAATTTGTGAGAGCTTTTGGTTAAGGAACTTTGATTCCTTTCTTTAATTTATGAGAAAACTGAAAAACATTATAAGAGACATTTGTTTGTGAGGCTTTTGTGGGTGATAAAAGTTATTTTTGTGAGCTTGGAGAGGCTCTTGTCAAACACTACTCTTGTTTGTAGCTTGGAAAGCTTTGTTTGGCTTGGTTTAACTTATATTTGTGTTGAGTGGTAAGCTTTATTTTGTATTTGGAAATTTGGAATTAGTGAAACTCTAACCCTTGGGTGGAATTGGATGTAGATCTCATATTGAGGTGAACCAATATAAATATTGAGGTGCATTCTTCTTAACCATTCTCTTTATTTCACATATAGATATCTATATGAACATCTTAGCTTAATATTTCTTTATATATATTAATAAAACTGTTATGAGATAACTTTTGTTTTCTGCTTCCTGTATTCTGAATCTATCTTCTAAACTTTAGAAAGTATCAATAATATCTCCTAAAATTACAGGAGATATTCTGTAGTGTCTAATTAGTTTGTTAAATGTGTAAAAATTTTTAAAGAACACTTGATGCAATCCCCTCCTTTCTCAAGTGCATTGCTACTATAAAGTTGGCTTAATAGTAATAAGCTTCACTCAAATTAAAATCAATAAGAAATGAGCCTAGCTCTTAGGGCCAAACTTAAAGGGACATTTGGAACCCAATTCAATTTCATTAAGGAATTGAATTGAATTCCATTGTTTGAACTAACTTAATGAATTGAAATCACATGGAAATTAAATTTCCACAAAACTCAGGAATTGAAATCAAGCAAAAATGGTCTGATTTGGTGATAAAATTCACTTTAAACATTAAAATTACCAAATTATCCTCCCTCAAATAAAACATAAAACACCCTAATCCCTAAATTAGAACCAGCACACTTTGCCCAAGCCATCTCATTGTTGGAGAGCTACTGCCCGCCTATCTCCCGCTGTGCTGCCACCGCTGGTTTTCCAATCCATACATGCAATAAGAAAAAGTTACTAGACAACAAATCTCGCTGTTCCCCACATCGGCCAAACATGTACTTTGCTGGGTTGCATGCTGAAGAGGCTGTGTGTTTACAAGCCAAATTCAATATATGAAATTAGTAACCCAGAAATATTGAAACATAAAGACAAAGTAACAGCCAGAAAAAATTATTTCGAAGGAATAATTAAAGTTATTATTAAAATATGATATTTTATTAATGAAGGGTAAAGTAGTTAAGATATATAATTTATTTTATTTCAGTCACATTCTAAATAAAAGAATTGAATTGAATTATATAATTTAAAAGATTTATTTCAAACATAAGAATTTAATTCAAATCTAAGTGGAATTCAATTTCATTCACTTTCATCACTTAAAAACTTTCCAAATGTCCTAACTCATCAAAAGTTCATTGAACTCCTGCTCAAACTTGATGAGCCAGCTCAAAAGATGAGCTACTCAAGCTCAATGAGAGAAATAGCTTGAATTAGATACAAATTAAACCTTTTTAAGCTTAATAAATTATTATATTTAGCCAAGAACAAAGCCTTAACAACAAGAAAAATAATAATGTGCTAAAAGGTGATGTTTGGATGAAAGGTAATACGGGGAAGGGAAGGAAAATGATGGGGAACGGAATTTCTCCATGTATTTGGGAGTTTAATAATAGATTGAAAGAAAGAGAACTCAATGCAAATCTAGGAATAGTTCTCCCTCTTTCCCTTAAAAGCCAATTATATTTTTTCCTCAAAATTGAAGCGGAATTAGATGAATTGAAAAAGTGAAAGCTTATAACGATAAATGTTCTCTTTATGTTCCTTTACAATGTAACTTTCAAACATGATTAATGAATTTCTTTGCTCCCTTATTAATCTTCCAAACAAGCAGGATAGTAATTTTATTTTTTGTTCACTTCTTTTCCTCCCCTTGCCAATCCCTTCTAAACTTCTATTTGCTAAAATATTCTAAAGTTTTCACTTTAGCATTCCACTATGTTTTGCTCTTTCATAAAGTTGGATTATTTCGGATTCACAAGCTTAAATAATACATACCTATTACGAACGCATCGCAATAGAAAATTTTATTCGTGAAAGAAAGTACCAGTATAAGTAAAACTTTATTTAAAAATGTAAGAAAAATCATGAGAAAAAATTAAAAATTTTAAATATCGAGATGAACAGTAAAATCACATAAATAAATAGTTGTTTTAGCCTAAATAAAATCCACGGCCAGACAAAATGAAAGAAGATTTTTTCAAATGAAATAAGTTAAAAACATACTTAGAAACAGAAACATAAGCTTGCCCAATAAAAGATAAAAGAAAAACAGAAACAGAAACATAAGAAATACATAAACAGTTAGACACAAGAAACCTTAGACGCTAAGTAAACGGGATGCGATGCAAATTACAATTTTGAAGTTGACCGCACCACTTGCAGTTTTAAGTCCACAAAGTAAATGCCAAGTTAGGTCCCACCATTGAGAGTGACTTGTTTTTTTCCTTTCAAAACTAAAGTCCAGTCCAACTCACAGATTCTATATATTGCAGTATTGTACCGATGTACCATATCCAAATACACAATTTAATATTTATATTTTGATTGATCACTGGGATTAATTTATTAATTTGTATCCAATGTTAAGTATAAAATAATTTTATATTTTTAATCAACAGAATTTGAAAAATATATACTAAACTATAATGAATAATTATTTATAATAGTTTAAATGTTTTAAAATATTTATTAACTACTAAGGTATATTTTATGAGTTTAATTTTAATGTCCTGAGTTATCCAATCAAATCCTTCTATTTACTTAATTTTTTAAGTAGCGGGTGTGAAACCAACCATCCTTATAGATGCAGCAATGTATGATTGAATAATATTATAAATAAAATCTATACTGTTAATATATAAAAATTAAATTCATATTTTATTAGCACATAGCCACATACAAATTAAATCATCAGTTATTAAGTGAAACTTAATAAAAAAGAGTTGAATAATGAAAAAAAATTAATACACATGGGGAGAACACATTCGCTCCAAGATAAATTAGACTAGATTTTCAACACCAAAAAAAAAAAAAGACTAAATTTTTATACGGTCACAAATCTAACAACCCCTTTTTAGACCCATTTATAGAATGCATTTGGATTGACTTTTTAAAATAAGTACTTTTTCACTTAACTATTTTTAGTAGAGCTTTTTTGTTTAGAAAAAAATATTTTGCGTTTGGATAACAATATGACAAGTGGTTTTAATTATTAAAAGTACAGATAAATATATTTGGATAAATAAAAAATAAAAGTACTTTTTATAAACCAAATTACTTAAAAGATGACAAGAATAAAAGTTCAATAATGTAAAAAATATTAATAATGCATTTTGCTGATAATTGATCCATTATACTATTTATCAATTCTTTTAGTTTTTAAGTTGATTCCTCCCAACTTGAGTGCCATACAAGTGGAAGAGGAAATTGTAATTATGGTCTTTGCCATGCTTCCATAAAATTTCTAGTATCATGAGCAGCACCTTTCCAATTAGACCATCCAATAGATATCAAAATCACACACAACCAATACATTAGTATTTGTATATAAGTGTCATCTATAGTCCAATACAATTCTTAAAATGATGTCAATATTATCTGTCCTTTCTATAATATGATTAGAGTCGTCTCTAAATAAAATAAATGAAAGTGCATGTATCTTGAAAAAACAATGAAGTCTGGAACATAATTGGAGTGTAGGCTTGTTAGGGGTGTGTGCATGTGTGATAGTGACAAGATGAGGTGTATATGCGTGACCGTGATGAGTGAGAATGAAGAAGTTTTTTAAGGGTTTGATAAATGATAGAACTGTAATTATAAATAATAGTAAGAAATATTTTTTGAATGTAATTTTATTAAAATTTACTTCTACTTCTATTTCTTTTTCTTTTTTTTTTTCAGAAGTTGGTATCCGTAGCTGTTAAACAGGGAAATGCTTTTTCAAAAACTCAATCCAAACAGCTTATAGAATACGTAGAAATACTTTTTTTCTTTTAAAAAAATAAAGTTCTTTTTTAAAGAAAAAAAGTTATTCCGAATGCGCTTTCTATCACTTTATTCACAGTGCATTCTCACTTACGTCCATTCTCCGCTCCTTCTTTGTTCTCTGTCCTTGAACGCGTTGAGTACGAGCGAGAGAGAGTTAACAGATTTTATTGTTGTGTTGCTGCGATTCGTAAACAATAAACACTAAACAAACAAACAAGCAGGGAACTGATTTGGAAATGGGAGTGCTTTCGAATAAGGTCGATCGAGAACAACTGAAGCCCGGTGATCACATTTACTCATGGAGGCGAGCTTACGTCTATGCACATCACGGTCTCTTCTTCTTCTCCCTTTTTCCTTTTTATATTTATCACCTTTTTTTTAAGTTTCTCTATCTGTATCTTCATTAATTTCTCTGGTATAATTGCTTTCATACAAGGCAATTTTTTTAATTAGAAAAAAATCCTTTTCCCCACTCTCTAATTTTTATCATTCTGTTATTGTGTCATATAATTTCAAATTGTTTGTTTTTTTCTTGAATTTTTTGGTGTGGATTATCTAGTATAGGATGCGATTTCATGATACACTTGTCGCCAACATGAGTTAGCTCAACTGGTCGATCTTCTACTTCTGCATTAATGATAAGCTCGAAGTTGTGCCCTGAACCTAAACTTTTATCATGAGTGTGATATGGTGGGTTAGCATTTAGCAATATAGTCTAACTGCAGTGATTGGGACCCGGCCAACTCGAAATTCGGCATGCTGAAGGGCTGACCGCGTGGTTATTGTTGGATTAAGCTTAGTCTGAAGTGAAATAGGAAATAGATTAAAGTAAACCATGATTGAGAATGGAATTTGTTACCTCGTCTATGATTATTGAAATTGTCATATTGGTTTTGCTAACTGCTTTTGTGCAAGATAGCAGGAATATATGTTGGAGATGGAATGGTGATCCACTTCACCAGGGGAGTTAGCCAAGAAACTGAACCAGTAACCATTCTAGACCGTCTCCTTGTTAGTTCAGTTCCCCCTCATGATACTGACAGTCCATGCCCAAGATGTGGTGACCAATTTAAGAAATATGGTGTCATTTCTTCCTGTTTGGATTGTTTTCTTTATGGTGGTAATCTATACCTCTTTGAATATGGTGTCTCGCGTGCATTTTTTCTTGCCAAAGCTCGAGGAGGTACCTGCACCCGTGCTCCTTCTGATCCAACTGAAGATGTCCTTCACCGTGCTTCGGTTCTTCTTGAGCATGGATTTGGTGGCTATGATGTTTTCAAGAAAAACTGTGAAAACTTTGCAATTTACTGCAAAACAGGTCGGCTTGTATGCAGTGGGCAAGCAGCTTCTTACTCGGATGCTGCTAATGCTGCAGTTTCAACCACAATTTGTATTATGACCACCGCCTCCAGTGTTAGTGGTCTGGCAATGGTTGGTTATGGCATGTACTCATATTGTGTTAGCCGATTGGTTTCTGATATTGGGGTACATAAAGATGCATCTAAAGTTCCGTTGGAAAGTCTTTTGGCTTCACCTGGCTTAAATGAATCAAAGAAGGCAGCTGAAGTTCCGGTGGAAGGTCTTATAGCTTTACCTGGGTTAAATGAACCAGAGAAGACAGCTGAAGTGCCAGTGGAGATGCTTATAGCTTCACCTGGCTTAAAGGAGCCAGAGAAGACGTCCAAAGTTCCGGTGGAAAGTCTTAAAGCCTCACTTGGCTTAAATGAACCAGAGAAGACAACTGAAGTTCCGGTTGAAAATCTTATAGCTTCACCAGGCTTAAATGAACCACAGAAGACAACTAAGACGGCCAAGGAAAATCAGCATTGATTGAACAAAGTTGTCATGTAGAGTGTTAAGCTTTTGTGAATGCCTTCTTTGTTAAATGTATGCAGTTGGAGTTCCCTCATTTCCCCCTCAGTATCTGCAGTTTCTGTTTAATGTAAAATGTTCTTCACAAACGATTAAGTGATTTTGGATATGATGTATTGAACATTTTGATTAGCCATATGGCTGATTTCTATTATCAAACAACATTCAGGTCTGTTGCAATGATTCAGGACTCTGATTACATTTCCCTGGCCCTTACCATCCTATTCTCATTTGAATAGAGCAACTCAACACGGACGGGTTGCTGGTTATTCTTGCACCCTAGACGAAGTGAAAAAAATTGTAGATCAAAAAGGAAATTTGCCTTTCATGGAGAATGTCAAATCTGACAAATCACATAGGTTAGTATTTTTGTTTCTGTCCATGGTTGTTAAGTTTTATATGGATATATATGTATTATACATAGAGAAAATGTTGATGCCACTCCAACACCTGAACTTTCATGAATCTTTGTCAGTATGTGATGGTCGTATCGGGAATTGGTTTTACTGCAAAAGCAGACACGACAAGAAGCCTGCAATTTGTAGTTTAACAATTACAAAAGCATGCAATTGTCTTGGGCGATCAAGCAGCACCCCATTGCTAACCACGAGGCTCTTGCAACCTATAAAGTATAGAATAGACAAACTAAAATGTTCTCTTAAGTTTTTTTTTTCTGCTATAAAATCAAAACTACGAACTTAAAATGTGAACTTCTAATGATTTCTGTGACTTCCCTCAAGGCAAGCATTCCAAATTTTGTCTAGATTACTCGCAAATTTTGCCCGTGGTTGCTAAACTTTGTTTTGTAGATCCAACAGAGCAAGAAGAACTATACAGTGAGTGGCTCCTGTAGGGTATGTTTGTGAGGAGAAGGGAAGGAAGGGGAAGAATTTATAGAGTAACTTCCACAATTTCACACTATAAACCTCTCATTCCTTCTTTTAGCCTGCAAAATCAATCTCACAAACACACCATTAGTGCCTAATGCCTAAGACATTCCTCTAGTTATAGGACAACAAACTTATCATTGTGCTAAAATTTATCCTCCCTAGAAATTGATAAAGAAAAAAAAATGTAGCAATTTTTTTTTTACTAGATTGTACAATTAGTAAATGGACTAGCTTTTCCCTGAGGTGCTTAGAGTTAGTGGATTAGTTATCGTTCTGATGGTGGATTCTCTTGGTTGTGAACCAAAAAATGGAGTTATACAATTTTGTGGTAGATTCACCTGTTCTGCATACAAAGTTACATAAGATGTAACTACAAAAGGAAATCTGCAAAGTTGTCCGAGAGCATGCTAAGCTATACCCCGTTGATTATGATCTCCAACGTGTTATCAAACAACATTTCTTCTAATATGGCCAAAATTCTACTCCACCAGGCTTCTTTACAAGGATCTGATTGTATTCAGGCCTTGATGTCTGCAGTTGATGAATTATAAGTTATTAGAACTCACTGACAGCCAAAGATTATCTTTGGATTAAAACATCTCTGACAGAAGAAATATAACTTGTTCATATTCATGATGACGGCTCTAGTCACAGATAATTAGCACTTCCAAGGGAAAAAAAAAAGTAACTGAGAGATATTCTTAAAGCTTACTAATAACTTGACAAGGAGAGATATCAACAAATAAACGTGTGTAGGTCCATTGTATTTGGCTCCAGATGAACTTCATTTTCATTAAATTGAAGAAATATAAATCTTCAACTCACCATCAACAAGGAGGCAACACTAAAGTGCTGTAATTTTCTTTATGAACATGAGCACAAGTGGGACCTTTTCTGTCGTTTGGATATAAGTATGTAACCACTCGTTATGGTCCAAAATAAAAAGGGAAAAAACCACTCTTTATTTTCATATTTTGGATAAGTATGTTAAGATAACCTCTTTTTCACTTTCTATAGAGGAGTGGTGGTAGAGAAGCTCTTTCTCAAACAAGACTTATTTTTATTGGGACAATAAAATAAAAGAGGAACTAATTAGAAGAAAGAAAGATGTGGCATTGGTTAATGAAATAAACTAACTCATATTTTTTCGTAGGCAAACTAACTAATGTAAACATGTCACTGGAGATGATCCCTGGTCTAGGCACTTTTATAATTTTAGACAAAGATGGAAACGGAAAACATGTTTGTTTAGATAATGAATTTCCTTGCTTGGTCACACACATCTCTGATCTTCTAATACTTTATAAAAAATGTAGCACTCCAGCACATCAAATCATTTTTTTCCCGCCTTTTGCAGGAGTAATTTTAGGTTGAAATGAAGGCTCATACTAGTCCAAAATTAGGGTATCTTTCCCAACTCATTGATTTCTGGGAGAAACCTGAAAATCAAATTTGAGTCATGGCGATCTATGAAGCATGGATACTTCAATTTTAGAAAAGTATCCATATCAGGTATTTTTTGGGTAGGTACGTATTGGATATGCATATGTATGCTTTGTCATGTACTCGATGGTTTTGGTACGTACCCAATGACTCTATTTTTGAAAAAAAAAAATTTGAGTACGGCAAGATATGGTTGAGTATGCTCAACCTACCCAATCTTGGATACACCAATTTAATGACTTTTTGTATTCTTTTTGTACTTTTTTCATTCTTTCCTTCTCTATTCCAATTCTATTGAGTCATAATCTTTTCTCTATCCAAATTTATTTATTTATTTATTTCTGAATTTGGAATGTAATATTGAATAATTTTGATCAATTTTATATTAAAATTTTAGTTTTCATTGTATAAAATTTATAAAATTTTAATTTGTTTTATATATATAGATGTACTTGTACTTTATTTTTCCAAAATTTTTATACCCGTTTTGATGCAACATAGATGACGATGCATGAACCAAAGATTAAATAGGTGAGCCAACCACATTCGCAGCACATCAAATAACTGTGTTAAGCAATTCCCACCCTAATTTATTCTTTTTTATTGCTTCTCCTCCTATTCTTCTGTTAATAAAAAGTATATTTTATTGACATGTTCCTCATATATTCAGCTTATAGATGCACTTAATGTGTAAATTTGAGAAACAATCATATACAATATTCTTTTTCAATTAAAGCTGTTTATTCCAATAAAAGATACTTTTCTTACAAAGAACACAACAACATGGTCCACATGTTCATGAAATCATAAACAAAGCAATACAAGATCACTCATAAAATAGAAAACTCGCCTGAGTTCCCACATCATAATAATAATAATAATAATAATAAGAGTTTAATTTTGATGCATGTAAAATAGTTTTACATCCATCCAATCAAAATATTTAGTTTGGATGACCTTTTAGGTTGGGGGTATAAAAGTCAACTATCATGACTTATGTGACAATACATGATTGGATGATTGTGCAAAAAAATTTTACATTGTCAATGTATGACAATTAAATCCTAATAAAAAATCAAAATTTCAACAAATAAGAACATAGTTATCATACTAAACCAGAAATTGATTTTTAGACATGGGTCATTGGGTTGGTTCAACCAATGGGTCACTTGTAAGCGTTAACGGCTATGATTAAATAAACTTATAAAAAAAATTTATGTAGTGAAATATATAATATATCTAATTTTTTACATATGTCATAACAAAGATCAAGGTTAGCCTAGTGGAAGGTAGGTGCACCTTGCATCTTGCTAGCAAGGGTTCAAACCTTGCATTGGCATTTTTGAAAAAAAACTCATTGATGCATTAAGAGAAATATATAATATATATAATATATAATTTTGTACATATATTACAACAAAGAACAAGTTAGCTTAGTGGAATGCAAGCGAAGCTCACACTCTCCCTCAAAAGTTCGAGACTTGCATCCAGAGTTTTTGAAAAAAAATTCCTTGATGCCTAGTCAACGCGTTGGATTCAGGGTTCAGTGGTCAATTCGGAAACTCGCTGGTTTGCTCTTAGTTCGCTTCGGGTTTGACCATATTTGACCGGTTCACATGCAGAAGGGTTCGATAGAAGAATCGAACCAGTGATCGGTTCCCGATTTCTAGTTCAAACGGCGATTGGTAAGGTTCTTATAACTATGAATAAGAGAATTACGTAGATTATATAAATGAACAAGCACATATAATAGAGAACGGATAGAAACGTACAATTTCTTTGAAGATAATAAAAGCAATGATGAAGAAAAGGGAGAAGAAGATCTTAAACTCGCGAATTTGACAAAGGAATACACGACATGTAGCACCCAAGTCCAAGTCAATGCGACTCGTTTCAAGTTCTGACTCGCCTCCCATCGAGGCAACCAATTCCTTTCCAAACAAATGAACCTTACAAAGGTCGAAACGAAAATGTAACTGGGAATAATAACGAGTAAAGACAAATGAGAATGAACCCATTCGGGTTGTGGAAATGGATCTTCGACCATGATGCGGTTTGGTCCAGATTTTAGTAGTCCAGTTTAGTTTGGTCTATAGTTTTTCTAAGGACGAGGCAAAATTCAACCCAAAAAAAAAAAGAAATTGTTGGGAGAAATATCACAAACCCATAAAAAAGAAATGTAAGTGAGAAATCCGCATACCTTTCAAAGAAAACTTTTACAGAAAAGTGAAAGAGATGTATATTTGTTGCTACTATTCTTCTGGGTAAGAAAGTTATGCTCTTCAAGGGTTGTTGTTCTTGCTGTGAGATAAGCAAATAGCCGATTAGTGATGACGATGAACGTGGTGGTGGCGATGGAGTCTCTTGCACTAGAGAAGAGAAAATTGGTTTGTGTTGTTGTGCAAGAAAAAAAAAGAGAAATGTGTTTGTGTTTTACTTTTTAGAAATGTTTTCTTTAATAATGGTTGTGGTATTTGTATCATACCACTATTTTGTCCTTTTCTCTTTATCCAATACCTTGGAAGCGTAGATGTAGCATAAAATGGTGTACAAATAACATAGCTTTATTAAGGGTAACACAAAGGAATAAGGTGAAAGTTAAGGGTTTTAGAACCGCCAAATAAGAGATAAGAAACAAAAGAGTGAGTGATAAAAAACGTAACTAGAATAGATAAGATTGAGAAACAATTTATGATTATTGTCTATTTGTAAAAATATTTTGTCTTACATTTTAAATGTAGAGTTTAATTTCTATATATAAACTGACTATATAAAACCTTTTTACATTGTTATCTAATATATTGACTACATCAGTTAAAGTGATTAAGTCTTATATTCACTAATAAGTATTTTTAATGTTTTAATATAATTGGTATTTTTCATTTTTTATGCTTATATAATTTATTTTTTAATTATATTGCATAATTCGCCTTTATATGTTAGCTATTTTATATATACTAATTTAATTTTGATATATTATAAATAAGTTTTATATAAATATCTAATCATATATTGCCACGTATTTGCCTTTCATAATTAAAGATGTGGGAGAAATTAGTCCATTTTCAATATTTTGACCTATTTTTACAAGAGAAATTCTTCCTTGCACCAAGAGCAAGATCCTGATTTGCTCTGTGCCATTTAGTTTCTACTATATAAGTAGTAGGGGCTAGATGTTTTTTTCAAATTAAATTTATAAAATTGTTAACAAGTTTAACCATGGTTAAGTTGGAAGATATTGAAACTTAATAGTTACACATCATCAAAAAAAATTATCATTAGTTATAATAGTTTTTTTTGCGTGTAACGTAATTATAATAATTTTGTTATCATTAATACTATAATAATCATACATATAAAATTTTAATGATACAATAATATGTCCAATTATTTTTTTATATTATTTGTTATTGTTTTCATGTTAAATAATTTTGATTGAATATTTTGTATAGTATTTTTATTGTGTCTAAAGAGATATATGAATGTATGATTGGAAACAAAATAATTAATATTTAAAAGGTAAATTAAATTCAAAAACTTATTTTAAATATTAAGATTATGAAAATGGTGAAACATAATTTTCTTAATGAATGACACATGAAAAATTTTCATATAATGAATCTTAAATATTAGTATTATAGATAGATTATAGATTAGGAGGGGGTAAATGTAATATCAAAAGAACTCAAGTAAGATAATTGTAATTACCTTTTATTATTTAATCTAATTAAATTATTCTATTTACATAACTTTTCAATTAAGGGTTAAATTGCATTTTATCCCTCTAATTTTAGATCATTGCAATTACATTAGTTTTTCAAAACGTATATTACGTATCTTAACTTTACAAATTGTACAAAAAAACCCTTCTTTTCAAACCTAAGCCATAGTAGGATGTTAGATTGCACACAATTAAAAAATCAGAAGAATTAATTACACATAGTATTTATAGATAAGGTATCAGGTTGCACAAATTAGAAATATCAAGGGGATTAAGTGCACATAAATCTTACTTTTATTAATTTGCCAAAAGTATACTGAAGTGTTTTGCACAATTTAAAAAATTTAAAATATCGTAATATACATTTTAAAAAAATTAAGGTATAATTACATATAATCTAAAGTCTAAGAGATAAAATATATTTATCCCTTCAAATAATCAACATAGAATTACAATTTTATTTGAGATAATAATATATAATTAGATTACATGCATATAAATTGATTTTTTGTGTCCGTGTCATATCTTTTACATTTATTCGAATAATTAAAGCTATAAGCCTATAACTATATACTACTTTTTAAAACCATTCTTACGAAACTAGTATTTGTCAGCTTTTGCACAACAATACTTAGGTTTCGAGAGAAAAAAAAAAAACTATTTATTTTAATTTATTTATTTATTAACGTTTAAGTTTTGTAAACTATTATTATTATTTTTATTTATAATTTTTTAATAATTTATATTAATTAATAAATAAATAAAATAAATATTTTATCTTATTATAATAATAGTATGCAAGGATATCTCTATGACAACTTAGCTAGTTGGTTTTTTCGATCTGAGCTGGTGCTTCGACTATCTTATTCTTATCCAGACACAATATTCTATTACAGTGAAACACCTCATCACTACACTGCACAAATTCTTCATTGACCTCTCTTCCTCCTCCTCTTCCTTTTAATGTCTTCTTAAGAAGGGTTTAAGGAGCAAAACAAAGTCCCAAACCTTTGGAACCAAAAGATTCCCTAACAAAACACAACCACCTCAGAAATGGAACAACTGAAGCCAAGCCCTGCAAACTCCTCCCCACTCACCCCGCTCGGCTTCTTGGACAGAGCAGCCACCGTTTACGGCGACACCCCTTCCGTCATCTACAATGACCTCACCTTCACTTGGTCAGACACCCGCCGGCGGTGCCTCCAGCTTGCGTCCGCACTCTCCTCCCTCGGGATCCGCCGCGGCGACGTCGTCTCCGTCATGGCACCCAACATCCCGGCCATGTACGAGCTCCACTTCGCCATCCCCTTCGCCGGCGCCACCCTCAACAGCATCAACACCCGTCTCGACGCCCGCACCGTCTCCGTCATCCTCCGTCACGCCGAGTCCAAGCTCGTCTTCGTGGACACAGCCTCACGTGACCTCGTCGTCGAAGCAATTTCCTTATTAACAAATCACCACCGTCCGATCCTCATCCTTATCGCCGACGATACGGTCGAAACCCTGACCCCTTCATCATCCACCTTTCATTTCAAGGACACTTACGAGGGGTTAATTACCAAGGGCGATCCGAATTTTAAATGGGTCCAGCCAAATAGCGAGTGGGACCCAATCGCGCTTAACTACACTTCCGGAACGACGTCGTCTCCGAAAGGCGTTGTTCACTGCCACAGAGGAGTGTTCATCATCACCGTCGACTCGTTGATCGATTGGGCGGTTCCGAAACAACCGGTTTACTTATGGACCCTACCGATGTTCCACGCTAACGGCTGGAGCTTCCCGTGGGGGATGGCTGCCGTTGGAGGAACCAGCATCTGCGTCCGCAAATTCGACGCGCCGATAGTTTTCTCCTCATCACGCGCCACCGCGTCACGCACATGTGCGGCGCGCCGGTGGTACTCAACATGCTCACGAACTCACCGGACAATAAGCCCTTAGAGAATCCCGTCCACATCCTCACCGCCGGAGCGCCGCCGCCCGCAGCGGTGCTCCTCCGCACGGAGTCGCTAGGGTTTGTGATCAGCCACGGGTACGGCCTGACCGAGACGGCGGGGCTGGTGGTTTCCTGCGCGTGGAAGAGGAAGTGGAACGGTTTTCCGGCGACGGAGAGGGCGAAGCTGAAGGCGCGTCAGGGAGTGAGGACGGCTTTGATGACGGAGGTGGACGTGGTTACAAGCGAGGGGGAGCGCGTGAAGCGCGACGGGGTGACACTCGGGGAGGTAGTCATGCGCGGCGGTTGCGTGATGTTAGGGTACCTTAAAGACCCCGAAGGAACATCAAACTGTTTCAAGAACGGGTGGTTCTACACCGGAGACGTTGGTGTCATGCATGAAGACGGTTATTTGGAGATAAAAGATAGGTCTAAGGATGTTATTATTAGTGGTGGCGAGAATTTGAGCAGCGTGGAGGTGGAATCGGTGCTCTACACTCACCCGGCGGTGAACGAGGCGGCGGTGGTGGCGAGGCCCGACGAGTTCTGGGGGAGACGCCGTGCGCGTTCTTGAGTTTGAGGGATAAAAGTGTGACGGAAAAGGAGATATTTGAGTTTTGCAGGCGGAACATGCCGCGTTACATGGTGCCGAAAACGGTGGTGTTTAAGGAGGAGCTTCCCAAGACTTCTACTGGGAAGATTCAGAAGTTCGTGCTGAGGCAGATCGCGAAGGAGATGGGGCCCATCGGGCGAAGTAATATGTGATCTTGTGATGTAAGCAGTGACCTTGTTCGGGATGAGTCACGATAGTTGTTGGTACGGTAATCACTTGTGGTCGTTGTCATTTCTTGAAGGAAAATGTTTGGTGGAGAACTTGTCAAGTGGTAAAATAATATTCACAATATTTATTTTATTTTATAGTGTGTTAATATCTATTTTAATTAAAAGATAAAATAATATTGTGATAAAATTAATATCCACTATTATTAATATTAGTTTTTATTAAAAAATAAAAATGATATTATGAGTATTATTATATGATTTTATTGTAGATGTCACGCTAATCTTTTATGAACGGGATGAGATGAGGTTACTTGTCCCGTCGGTTCTCTTACCATGTGGTAGGCGTAATATTCTCCTCATCTTAGAAAAAACAAAATGAGTAGTTTTTCTGAAACATCTAAAAAGTATATTGTCATTAGATATGATCATAGATGAGATGAGTGGAATTATCACTAGATTTAAGGATTATAAAGTGAATGTTTCAATAAATATTTATTTTTTAGAGATTAAAATAGTATTTTTGAAATAAAATTATTATTTTAATATTTAAAAATAAATATTTAATGGGGACATCCATCCATAATCATTAAATATGATGAATAAATGGGGATAGTAGATGTTATTATAATCTATCCTATATACAAAGAAAATAGTCCTTTTGGTGTTTGAAATTTCTGTTTTGAAAATATCCTTGACACATAGAGAGTTGAAAAAAATTATAAAAATAAATAAAATAAGTTAAAAAATTTGAAAGAAAATAAAAAATATATAGATTGATAGACACGTAAATACCTATCAATTTACTAGTATCTAATAATGATTGTGTGAATATTTCAATTATACGCCAATTTTTTTTTTGTGGTGCTATTGATAAATTATTTTAATAGAGGAAAGAGAGTACTTTCATACCTTTTTTTTTCATCTTTTTATGGTTTTATGCCCAAATGAGCAAGGAAAGAATTTCAATAATGTCATCGGTTTGTTTTTAATTAGTGCCTCAAAATAGAAATTTCAGATAAATTTTTATATTATTGAAGTGTAAGATCCATCAAAAAAATTTGTAATTTATTTTTTTGTTATTAAAGTGTCCAAATATTAGAAAAATCCTAATTTTATTTGCAAATTTACAAATATTTATAATATTGGAATACCTATTCTATTATTATTGAATATGATAGTTGCTTCTACTTATCTATCTCATTCAATGGTAAAATAAGTATATTGATTAAATATTTATTTTTAAATATAAATATAATATTATTAAAAGCATTTTGTGCGGGTCTCACGGTTCTTTTCTCCTTTGTGTTTATCTACTAAACCAAACGTGGGAAGTAATAAATGACGCCCCTTTTGTTTCCATGGTTTTTCTCTCCTTTCCTATTATGCTGATACAAACGATAGCTTACGGATTAGGAAAAAGAAAAATCACATTATAGTTTATGTGTATTTTTATCTTCAAAGTTTTAAAAATTACTATTTTTCAAGAAGAATTGGACACGGTAGTACGTGGTTGTCCAATCATCAGTCAACAATTTTTGGCGGTTACCGGTTGGAAGGATCACGGAAAAGAACATAGAAAAGAAAGTGTGAAGCATTAAAGTAGCTTTATAAATACTTTTATGAAAGAAAATTTGATGTATTTGTAAAGCTTATTTTAGTGGGATTTTATATTTTTTTTATGGATTTTAAGTGGATCATTAACAATAATATGGGCCTGAGGCTTAAATTATATGCATATGGAATTTTAAATCTCACAATAAGCGTGATTAGTGTGACTCCCTGAACCGAGATAAGCACCTGCATCACTGCACCATGCTAGTGTTCACGGCAGTCTGACAGAAAAATAGCGGAACTGGCGAGATTCCAATTTCATGTATAGTGTGATTTCTGGTTTCATGTCCATGGTGACTCTCTAAACCACGCCACTGTCGTGAACGGCAATAATAAATGTGCTAGTGTAGCCCATGAGTGAAGGAGACATGGGCCTACGGAGACATGCGAATCAGAGTTGTCAAAAATAAACTCCCCAATCCCATTTAGACTTGCCCCACGTCAAAATAAAATAGATTGAGATAGTTAACTCAATCTATTTTAGGGTGAGCCAACTCATAAAAATAATTTAAAAAATAATTTTTAATATTTTGCTGAATTATTTTTAAAAAAGTTTTACAAAAATATTTTTTATTTATGAATGCTCAATTTTTTAATGTTCATAACAACTATATATTAACTTTGACTAAAAGATATTATTGTTAACAATATTATTTATGAGTTATGACACTATTTTATTTTTAAATTTTAACTTTGAGTGAAGGATCAACTAGGACTACTGTGTTAATGAGTGTACACATTTAACACACTTGACTAACCTCGTGGTCATGACCGTTGTCCCCATCATATGCTAAGACTCATTTTTCTTGTAGGATTTTATCAAGCCTGACTATATTTATCTACGTTCTCGCACCCGCTCATAATTAATATTGAATTGATGCTTTGTTATGAGTATCCTACAAGATACAATATGTTCAATTTATTTTTAAAAAAAATCACAACCACAAATCCATTAATTCAATATTAAGACCAGAGTGTAAATTACCATGTTCACAACCAATTTGTGCAGGTAAGATGTAATATCGCATATACATGTGTCCATAAACAAGTTAGGTACACCTTTAGGGTCCCCCTATTTATATGATTTAGATTTATTTATATTTATATGATTATAGTTTTCATGGTTATTTGTATTGAGAGTAGCTCATATTTTATATCAGAGACAAATTTAGAGTTTGATTATGGTATTTTATATTTTATTGTATTGTCATTTATTTATAAATAATTATAATATTTTAATTAAATATTAAATAAAATAAAAAAATTTATTAATGATTTAAATATAATTTTTAAATATCATATATAATTTGTAAATATCATATTTATGTAAATATTTATTAACTAAAATTCAATTTATTTTAAATATTATTATTTATTTTAATATTTTATAATTATTTATTATTTTGATAAATTATATAAATATTAAATAACACTTTTATATATTTTTAATATTTTCTATTTTTTATTATAATTATTTAAATTTTAATTTTAAAATAAATATTAACTCAAAACATTTTTATTATTGATCCTTACTTTTATATATTATACATATTATTTATTATTTTATTTTTTTTAATATTTATTAATTATAATTAATTTTTTATTTTTATTATATATGGCTAGATTGATATCATATATTATTTATTTAAGAATTATTTTATTTTAATAAAATATTAAAAATAAAGGTAACCTTATACGTTAAAAATTAATTAGACATAATAAGACCTCCTTTTGTTGTATTAAGTTATACAACATTCTAACATATAAGAGGATTATTATGTATAAACTTCTACAATATGTCATTTATACCAAATAACGTATAATAGGATAACGTGTGGTATAAGCTTATATTATCATGCTTAATAAGATATACCAAACACACCCTAACTCATGTTTGTTATAAAAGGAAGATGAGTTCAAAGATAGAGAAACAACAAAAATTAATAGACATAGTATCGCACAATTTTTATGTTAAAGATAATTATTTAAATGAACCAATATAAATAACTACATACCAACATACTTTAGAAACTCGGGTATATTCATAGCTTCAAGACTTAAAGCATGTATATAGGATGGCTCCGAACGGGTGCTAATCATAGAAGAGAAAATTGGAAAAGGCTCAAATTTGATCAAAGTCGTCACCAAAGCTCCAAAACAGGGGAAAGTCAAAGGAGAGACCGGTCAAGGGAAAATTGGGAAACGGACTAACGGACCGGTTGGATTGATTTGATTTTTTTTAAATTTCTTTTTTGAAATTTTTTTTTCAAAGCTTAAATATTGATATCTTATAGCAACTACAGAGCCAAAAAAAAATAGAACTAAAGAAGGGTACTAACAAAAATTGTTGAGTTATTATTCTTCTTTATTCTCCATTCAGGTGTCACCATAAACCTCTGGTCACTAACAAATATTATTTTCAAATGCTTTGTGAACGTGTTGTGATGCTAAGACTAGAGAAATTTTATATGGATTATTTTTTTTATAGACCTATGAATATTTTTTTGTTGATTATGTTAATGTTAATGATTTAATATATTTATTTATATTCTAATTAATCATATGTATATATTTACATATATTTTTTATTATATTCCGTTTAAACCACCAAATTGGACCTCTAAATCTTTGAACCATACCTTAAGGGTTTGATGTTCAGTTCCTTTCTCTTCCTTGGTGTCGACTAGCAATTGTGTTTGGTGTGTGCTCATCATCTAGATCCATATCATCAACACCACCATCACTACTTCGGATTCCTCTGCAAAATCCTCCTCATCACTTTCACCATTATTTTCTTCTGATTCTACCCCACCTTCTGAAAATATGTTCGAGTGAGGTTCTTCCTCCTCATTGTCAACTTGATGGAAAGAAGTAGGAGCCGCTTCTTTGAAATCGACGTACAACTCGATGGTAGAAATTTTTGCTCGATGCTACTAGTAGATTTGAAACATTTGGTGCATGTTATCATCGTTGCTTATTGCTAATACTTGATAATGTGTGAACCCACAAAAAATGGATCCCAGCCACCTATATATTACCCTCTCCATTGTCTTTAGAGTTTCAGGATCTATATACTGACAAAATCCACTGTATAACTCCACAAAAGACATAGTGTAGGGAATAAAAAATGCTAGATTCTCACATATAAATGTGACACATTTACTCGTATTAACAATATTGTTACTGAAGTATACTATGATATTTGTCATGCTATCTATTTTTAGCTATTTTTTTCCTTGCTCTACTCTTTCTCTTTTTTGGACACATAACTCTTTTTTTTTAACACTCAGATCACTATATTTTTTTTTTTTAGGACTAGGAACACAAAATAAACAAATAAGATCAGAAGGAAAAAAGAAGAATGAGACACCTTTTTTTTCAAAACTGAAAATGCGACACTTTTTTACAGCTCACTTTTTTAGGACTAAAAAAGAAAATACATCGACAAAATATTGAGAAAGAAGAAGGAGGATATCTCTGTTTTCCTCCTATTCTACCCATTTTTTACTCAATCTCTCTATGTTGACAAACAAATCGAACGAAATAATAGATGATGAAGGTGGTTTAAATAGAGAGTGTATAATATTTTAATATTTAATGAAAAATATTGCAAGTGAGGTGGTTAAAATCTCGCAACATCTGATATTCCGTTTCCCTTTTTTTAATAGTTTTTTTTTATTAAATCTCACCACAAGCGAGTTTTTTTTTAAAATTCTTTTAGGAATCTCGCCAGAGACGAGTTTTGGTTTTTAAATTATTAAAAAAATTCAAAATATCTCGTTTGTTGCGAGATTTACACTTAATTATTATTTTATTTCATTTTGAAAATAACGTATTATGCGAGATTTTTTTATCCCATATACATGTAATTTTTGCCTCAGACTCATTCTTTTGTATTTCCTCCACTCAAACCCAATATCAAAATAACTTACCTTATTTTAGTCTTTTAAGTTTTAACTTTATATGTATAAGAAATTTTAATTCTTAATGTTTGAAATGAGTCAAATTAATCTCAAATATTATAAAATACGAGTTATATTAATCTCCCAATACACATTTATTTGACATTCTATTAATTAAATGATGATGTATATAATATTAAGTGATATTTTGACATATTTTATATATCTAAAGTAGAATTAGTTTAAAATAAATCATTTTAGTATATAAAATTATACAAAATGAGTCATTTAAATCACTTTTTCAAGTCATAAAATGATTCATTTTGTGTAATTTTAAATACCATAATGAGTTTTTTAAATTTCATTATATTTCATATGACATATGATACGTAAAAATATCAATTGAAGTTACATATCATCATTTAATTAACAAAATATTAAATAAAAGTAGGATGGAGTATTAATTTGACTCATGTTTTGCAATGTCAAGAACTAATTCAACTCATTTTAAAAATTATGGATTAAAATGACTCACAAATATAAAATAAAAAACTAAAATGAACATTAAACCATAAAACTATAAAAAATTTTATAAAAAATAAAAATTTTAAAATAATAAATTATAATCAATTAAATAAGTAAATAATTATTTATTATCATTTATTTTTTAAAATTTTTTATGACAGTATAAAATTATTTAACACCTCTTTTATTTGTACCAATCGTTAAATAGAAATTTTTTCTCTTATTTATTTCTAATTAAATAAGTGCGGAGAAACAATGTAAAAGAGAAAGTATGATGTATCTTTTGTACAACGGTTTGTCATGTTGTACCTTTTCTAGAATTGTTCCTCCTTTTTCGATATTTTTTTTATAGACGTTTTTTCGATAATTAAACAGTAGCCGAAGCATAAAATGGTCAGACAAATGGTAATTGGATGGTAAGAAAAATGGTAATTAGCGTGTCATTTCGTACTTATTACTACTTTTTACGTTAAGCTTGAAGTTTCAGAATTTTTTGTAGATAGGAGAGTAAATGTATTTGGTGTGAATTGTTTATTGTTAAATAGTATTTGTCAGTTAATATTAGTCTTATAAATATTCTTGAGAGTTTATTAATGTAATATAATGCGATACTGTCTTGCATAATTATTTTTGGGTACGATTCTTGTATTTATTTATTTTTAATTATCTTATATAGAAAAAGATAAATTTTGAAATGTGAGTACTGGGCACCGAATTGTCCCTTGGCCATGTGATGTGTCCGTCTCTCCTTCCATCATTTCTTTATTCACGATAATATGTTAATATAGTAATTTATGCGATACACATGTGCTGCCTGTTTAGGTTCATTTTTTTTTTTAATAGAAGACTGATTCTTTTTAAATAAAAAAATTACAGAAGCTATTTAGATCTGCTTTTGTTTACAAACTAAAAATTATTTAAAGTAATTTGTTTTTAGATTTTAAGTAAAAATTCATCTAAATAACTCATATCAAAAGTGGATTTTTTTTCACTTAAAAAACTCACTTCTCTGGAAAAAAAAAATCTGGCATTTGATGCCATTTTATTTTGTTTTATTTTCTTTCGTCAGAAGTGTTTTGCCATATTTTTTGAATATTTTACATTGCAAATGTCACCATAATTTAATTTTATAATAAAGGAACTAATCTTATTATCTGTGAATGAAATAGATTACTTAATAGATTATATCTTACACATATACCTTCTGCAGTAATTAATTAATTCTATTAATTATTTAATAATTATTTAATTCTATTAGTAGTATATTATATGTATGTATATATAATTTTATATAATAATTTTTTCATATTTGAAAATAAATATCAAATATTGAATATATTTTTAATAAAATTTATTAAAAAGAGTATTGATTCCTTTTTGCATTATTTTCAAAGGAGAAAATTATTCTTTTTACCAAACATATCTAGATTCAATCACGATCTTTTAATAAGAACAAAAAATCTTTCTTGATCAATCCTTTTGCCCCTATTCTTTGAGAATTAGAAAGATTTTTTTTCAATCAAGTTTGAATTTGTTCGTTTGGAATACGGAGTCATTTATCGCATTTTTATTTACTCATTTTCTTTTCTTCTTCCATCATTCCTTATCCTTAAGTCTCACATGTTTGATCCTGTAAAATCTGACTTATTTTTTCATTAAGCGAAAGGTATGAAATAAATCCAATTGATTTTTCGATCAAAAGAAAAAAATTGACAAAGGATTCCTCTTGCTTATTACAGTTACATATCAGAAACATACTCACTCAAAAATATTGTACATACAAAAGCTTAGTAGTGGAAGAGGAATTCTTTGAACTCTATTCAACACACTTGTTTTAATTGATTTTACACAGACTTGACTTGGTAATACAAATACACTGCAATACAAGCCTTTATGTGCTACAACCCTGAGTAAATTAACAAGACACACAACAACCACTTTGACTATGTAGAAAACTAACAAATGTTGACACTAAATTACAAATCACAATTTTTCAATAAGCCTTGCATTCTTTTGTTGCAGACGTTTATGGGTTACTCAGAGTGGCTATAGGATGATCTGGAGATTTTGGTGCATGCAAGCAATGTTGGATTCTCAGGCTATAATAAATGCTTGATTTAATATTTTTTTATTGATGTTTCCCTGCTTAAATCAAGCAGGTCAAGTTAATTATTCCAACTTCCAAGCATTTTCTTCAAATTATAAAATGACTCAATGGCTTTGTAGAAGTTTATGTGACTTATTCTTTCATATGATAATAATCAATCAAAACGTCTTTTTCAACAACCAAATCTCAAATCTCGTGGAATCATATATATAGATCTCTCATAAAACACTAGTTTTTTTTTTTTTCAAAGTGCAATGACAAATTTTTTGTCATAAAATATTGTTGTGTAGCATAACTTGCTGTTGCAATATATTTTCCTTCAGTTGTAGATAGTCCAACAACCAGCTATAATTCTTTAAAGTCCAAGATATTGCACCTAGATGACAAATACCTTGAAGTACTTTTTCTTATTTTTATGTCACATGTTCAATCACTATCTGTGTCTCCAATAAATCTTACATCATTACAATCACCATAAACAATTCATTCATTAAGGTACCTTTGATATAGTAAAAAATTCTTTTACCTACTCACAAATGATAGACACATGGTTCTTCCATGAATCTGCTAAGTAAACTAACTCTAAAACTTATGTCTGTTCGATTCCTGTCAAGTATATCTCAAGCTTGGAATCAAGTTATTCCAATCAAACTTCCAATCCTTGATTCCACTAGCTATACTACTTGCCATCAATCCAAAAATAACCTTAATCTATAATGTCATAATATATAATTATTATGCATGCCACACAGATTAAATTTAGAGTTTAATTTTTATGCACTATTTTTAATACTATCATTTAATCACGTATTACCATATTAGCGAATATGGTTTAGTCTCATACAAATGAAAAGATTTGATTGAATGATAGTCTAAAACTTTTTTACATTGTCACTACATCAAAATTTATCTCTTAAATGTATATTTAAGACTATGAATTTTCATTAGTTTTGTATAATTTTTATACCATGAATTCATCAAAATTATCCTCTCAAATATATGTTTAAGATTATAAAATTGTATGAGTATTTGTATTCATTAATATTTTACAATTCCAACAAAGGATTGTCCTCTTTTTCTCTCTTCTCTTTCTTCGTCACAATAACGAACAATTGCACTGTTTTTCTCTGGTCAAAGGTTTTCCTATTTATGTCCCATTTTTAGATTTGCTCCCGCGAACTGGGACTACCAGGAGCAAATTGTTTTCATTTTTTATTGCCCAAGATATCCTGTCTATGGATAGAGATAATGAATGAGGTTTCTCTCATGAACTGACAATTCCCTATATATATATAAAAGAAAATTTTAGCACAAATTCATCTTTTTAATTATCTTTCTTAAATTTACATTATGTATGTATTTTCATTTTTAATTTGGATTATATTGCATTAGTAGTATTTGTTAACCCCTTCCGTTCAAAATACCTATCAATTTTCAACAAACACAAATATTAAGAAAGATAATAAATGACATTGGTAATTGAGTAAAATATAGTGAATGTACTAATATATCCCTATATATTAATTAATATAGCACACTAATATTAAATGGAATGTTTTAAAAATGTGAAATTAATTAGGGGTAGTATTCAAAGAAAAAAATCAATACTTTATTAATACAAAATTTACAGATATTTTGAAATATGCAATTGTCTAAAAGTTGACAAATACTCTAAAAGAGAATGAGTGTTATGCATATTTTGATAAATCCAGATACCTATACGATTCAAATCCTCATGAGAAATAGGGAATATGGACCCGTGACAAGGATGAGGATGGAAAATGGGACACAATTCTAAAAGACGGGTGTGGGAGGTATATCCCTCTCATGGATATCCATTGTCATTCATATTAATGGTATATGATATTGTAAATATATCCACTTATTTTATTTCATTATTCATCAATTTCAACTATCAAAACGTGTAAAAAAAATTTAAAATAGATTTTTTAGTATTAGTTAAAGGTCATCTATTTAGATTTTCTCAACCTTATAAATATAACATTCAAAATAAGATATAAAATATAATGTCTCATTTCATATCCATAATCATTTATATTTTGTTCATTTATTTAATTATTTGACTGTTAACTTATTTTCAAAATAAGTTTATATACTCAACTTCTATAATATGTATTTAAATTATTATTATTATTATTATTATTATTATTATTATTAGTATTATTTATTTTCAATAATGACCAATAAACTATTCGTCATTATCATCTCGTACATCACAGGTCAAACAATTAGTGTATAAAAATATGTGCATATATAATTAGAAAAAAAAAACTAAGTAAGAGATATGCGAATCACTTTTCACTCAATAATCTTATCTCATTCACAGTATTTGTAGATTGTCAACAAATAAAAGTTTGACAACTCATCTACAAAATTTGAATTAGACATGATCTTATAATCTATAATAATAATATTTAAGACTCATTATATGAAAAGTTTTCCATGTGTCATTCATAAAGAAAATTATACCCCACCATTTTTATAATCATAATATTTAGAGTTTTTGAATTTAATTTATCTTATAATTATTAATTTTTTTGCCAATCATACCTTCATATCTCTCTTCCATTAACACAATAAAACTACCCTGCAAAATATTTCAATCAAAATTATTTAAGATATGATTTGATTTTGTTTCAACCTTTTTTCCCTACAAGCTTTTTCATCTCAATAGTTATGATACTTTGACTTTGTTTTCATTTTTTTTGTAAATTTTTTTTCTTGTTATGAGTAATATTGATCAAATTTTGTTGGACAAGCAATATTCCTCAATTATGCTTGCTGCATTACAAGCAATCAGAGGAGAAGGGTGACATGATGATGGTGACGATGTCTATGGAGCATGAATGAACATGAGGTGCGGCACAATTTGGAAGTTGAGGCGGGCAGTTGTGACTTTATACTACTAATAATTTAGACTCATTTCAAGGAATGTTTTCCCATGTGTCATTCATAGAGAAATTTATGCACGACTATTTTCATAACCTTTCTATTTAAAGTAAGTTTCTAAATTTTTATTTGCATTGCAATTATTAATTATTTTTTAATTATGCCTTCATATTTCTCTTTTATTAACACATACTTTATATTGAATATTATGTGTAACACCCTAATTATTAACCTCTTATGCATATGTCATAGTTGGCTAATGATTAGATTTCTTACATTTTGATTTCGTATGTTTAGTCATTCAAAAATACTCTTAGCGAAAAAATAAAGGATAGATTTTTAAAAAAAATTTAACGACAAGATCCTCATCCGTTAATGCTTAATTAAAACTACAATATTTTCATAATAATACACACATAATAGAACAAACCATAAATAAATCCTAGATAAGAGTCGATAATAAGGCCCAAGTCTCAAATACGTCATCTATAGGTCATAGAAATTTCAAAATAAGAAGAAACATAAATAGGGACAATAATAAAATCTTTAAGTGTAGATTAGCTTCAAAGTCAAGAACTCAAGGGACTAGCATTCTGGTCCACTGGCTCATCTGAAGACGACACGGGAAAAAGAAAAGGGATGAGAATCCAAAGGAATCTCGTAATTGAATGAAAATAGCATAAGTGTCATCGTTATCATCTCTAGTCACTTAGATTTAATTACAAAATAGGTGAGCATACTTAAGTTTATTTTAATTAGTTCACAAATAAAAGTCTTGAAGTGATCCATATTTTAAGTCTTGTAAAAATTCTTGATTAACAAATAATGATCTAGAGAGCTTACCATTATTATCATATAAATCACAGAAAGAAATTGCATGAAAGAATAAAAAGAATCAAGATATCACACTTTCTCTGGCACTTTATTTAGTAATTTTAAATCTTTTAATGTATCACCTTCTTTCATGTCACCTAAACCAACAGGCATCACCGTCCAAGTGATTTTAACTGTCAACTAAACTCCACATCACCTATCACCTAGGATGAGCTCAACCTAACTAGCCGTTGCTAGATTTAAATGGGGATAGAGGAGAACAATTTCTCTTAACATTAAGTTTAACTTTCTGGAATCTCATATTCCAACATTATGTAAAAGTCTCATAATTTTTCTTATTAAAATCTTTAATGCATACTTGACTTAACACCTTAGGTTGATAAGACTCATTCATATAATCAACCATTATCAATGCTCAAAATGAATGCTCATACAACTGGTCCAACCAACAGTATCCAAAATCAATAGTCAATAATCACAATTCAGTCAAGTATGACATTTAAGTACAATAAATTGTCACCAATCATCAATAGATAACCAAGAGTCATTCATTCATATGGCATCACAACTAATAAGTCTTTTTAAATAAATTGGCTTGAGTTTGATAACATGAATAGCTTGATGAGCATTTTTTTTCTTTTCTATTTTCCAAATGTTTGTGAAAAACCAAGACCACCTTCCCTTAGAGCATATGTTTTAATAATTTATTTTCAAAAATCTTAAAACTTCTAATTTTTGCTAAAGAGCCCCAAACTTCATAAAATTTTACAAACAACCCCCAACTAAATTTTTCATCCAAAACAGGTTTTTCATCCTAATTCCACTGAAACACAGTTCTATCATTGAAATTTTTAGAATTTACACAAAAACCCTAAATTTTTAAGAAATTACAATTTGACCCTTAACTTTACTAAAATTATAAAATGACCCAAACACATTTTTTTCTTCTAAACACATACCTTACTGTCCCAAAACCCATTCTTACAATTTTACTCCCTAAATATTTGATTTTTGCAGAAAAACTCTTAAACTTCCTAAAATTACATTTTGACCCCAAATTTTTATATATAATTACAAAATACTTAAATCATATGTACCCACTCCATTTTTCATGTAGATTTCAAATACGTGGTTAGTTTTAAAAATAACATTTTCCTTCTAGGAGACACTGGCTTGGTTGAATCTATATATTCCAAAATCCAAACTTTTGTAAAACTTTGAAACGTAAAATTATGTTGTCCAAAAATTTTAGTCTTAAAGAAAAATATGATTAAGTTACTAAACATCATCAAAACAAAGTAAAATAATATTTTAGAGATAATTCAAAATGTCTCTAAGGCTCTGTAAAAATTTCAAAGCTTAATACGGTGTCTAGCCATATTAATAAAATTATAAAATTTTGGAGGTCAAAACTACCTGTTTTTAGCCAATAGTTAGAAATCCCAATTTTATTACCCCATCAAATGAACCAAAAAAAAATCTACAAAATTTATAGTTGAACTTCGAGATGCTCACAACATCCTATAAAAATTTCAAGTTAAAAATCAATCATTTGATATAGTAACAAACTTATACAAATTCAATGCTTGAGAAATTACTGTTCATTCCAAAATTCTAACCTTCTTGGTTTCTGAATTTTTAAAAATAGAAAAAGTTATCAAGACACCTCAAGAAAAATACTAAAGATACCTTCATATGTTACCTTCATCATATAAAAATTTTATCTCATAATATTGTCTCCATCTATGTGAATAAAATCATACAAACTGAGCTATTTGCATAAATCCGAGAATTTCAGCAACACAACATACAATTTCTTTTTATCTTGCAAGCATAATGATTAATCAAAACTCAAGCTTTCTTAACAAAAATCAAAGAATAAGATAAGATAAATAAGTTTAAACATAAACCCATACCAAAAGATGGTTTTAGTGGAGTTCAAGGTAGCCACAAGCTCCTTGAAGTTTGATCTCTCAAGTAAGGAAGCAAAAACTCTTTCTTTCCTTTGACCACAAATTTGGTCTGCTCCAAAACAGGTAAGAGGAGGCTTTTCTTGAAAAACTAATGATGGATTTGCGTTTGTTAAGTGGAAGAGCTATGGAAAAGTGTATTTATTTGTTGGATTTGGTGGAGAATTGAAGGAGTTATGGGGTGGAAATGGTGGAGGAAGATGGTGATGATGAAGGATGAAGATGAGAGAGTTTGGTTGAGTTTTTTGAAAAATAAAATGTGATTGTGTGTTAATAGGTAGGTGGCAGCTGCAGCCTAATGATGGAGAGTAGGTGGTTAAGTGGTTTTTTTTTTAATTACTTGTGGAGTGGTTGGATTAGGTATTTTAGGAATTAGGTAAAGAGGTAGGTAGATTAGATAGAAAATGTATATTAAAAAAAAAACAAGTGTAGTGATTTGTGATATTATCAAATCTCTTTGTAATTATGTCACTACACTTTTAACTAGTGGTAATTAGATAATTAGTAACTCTTTGGATATTCTTGAACAATTAAATGCACATTATTTGCTTAATTATTTTGATTAGGCTTAATTAGCATTGTCTGGGACAAAATGGTAATTTTACATAAAAATTCTCAGGACTCACCCAATGTCGCGGGATTCGACGGACGCGAAAAATTGTTTGTTAAAATTAGAGTCGCCACCAAGTTTATTTAAATTGGAAAAAACATGGAAAAACTCGTTTTATTTAAAAAAGTGGTTTTAAAACCAGATTTAGTTAGTCGGTTATGCATAGGGAAGGGTAGGGATTTAATCCTACGCACCCCTAATAAACCTAGACAGTACCTTAATTGATTTGTGCAAATTATTAATAACCTTTCAAAATATTCATTTTTATATTTTTATTTACAACAAAATTTAAAAAAAATTGAGGAACACTAAGCTTCAGGTGTTCAAAATCCTGTGTTAAAACGTACGGTTAAATTAACATTTTTATTCAAAATACAATATTTCATAAATAAGTAACAAATTTAAACTAAATATATGAAAATGAAAATCTCTTATGAATTATAAATATTTACAAATAAGATAAAAATTTATTTTGATATTTTTTACGAAAGTAAAATAAAATATAAAAGAGAACATACTTTTAAAGAAAATTTGAAACATCAAGTGTCACAACTCAGATGTCCAAATATCGAGTTAACAAGCCGTCGGCTAAATTAACTTTTTTATTTGAAATAAAATATTTCATAGAGAAATTATTATTTAAATTAAATAAAATATCTCATAAAATTTTTTTTACAAATAAGACAAAAATTACGAAAATTTAATTTTGACTTGACAGGGGGAATCCTCCTACGTATCCTCTGCAATGGGGAACTCAAAGTCACATAGTTCTGTATAAAATAATTGTATGTTGATGGAGTTTATTTTTGAAAAAAGGAATTTTAGATATAAGCTGTCACAACTAAAATATCGAAACATGTAATTAACAAGCCATCGCGGCTAAGTTAATTTAAAAAAAAAATTTATCAATTAATTGACTCCAATCCTCTTTTAGTAAAGCAAACTATTCAAATATTAATTTTAAACCCAAATTAAACCATGCCCCAAACAAACAAAACTTCAAGAGTCAAAAATAAAATAAATATTAAACCACGAATAAACCCAAATCCTAATAAATGAATCTAAAATGAAACACTATTATCTTAAAATATTGATAAAATAAAATTGAGACTCCCTATTTTCTTATCCTAATTTTCCTAAACTAAATTTTTATTTCCTAAATCTACCCCACTCCCCACTCACTCACACGCGCACACAGTCACTCACTAACACGGTTACACGCTCACTGATTTCTCTCACATACACCCACACTAACTCTCTCACATGCGCACAAACACAAATTTAACTAAAGAAAGAAAAGAAGTCTGCAAGAAGGAAACGAGACACAGAATGAGAGAAAGAGTGAGAGAAATGAAGAGAAAGCCGGTCAGACCACGGCGGTGGGGACCAGGGAAGGCGGAGACGCGGTGCGGGCATCGCGGAGGGCGCGGCGCAAGACGGAAGGACCGCGCTCTGGCGGTGAAGGCGGCGAAGGGGAAACACGGTGCCTAGCACGTGAGGAAGAGCGGGTGGCGGAGCGAGTCTGAGGTTCGCGGTGGTTGACGCGACGGGGTACAGGGTACGGCCTCCACGATGCGAGGAAAGGGAAGAGGAAAAATTGGGCCGCGACCCGCGCGAAGGCCAAATCCATGGCTACGAGGTGCGGCGGAGAAGAGAAGTGGCTCAGGGAGGCGCGGGTGTTGCAAGTGGCGCACCGGAGGAGTGGCTCTGAAGCGGAGGTTTGCGTGGCTGGAGGTCGTGGATCCAAGGAAGGAGCGTTTGTGGGCGGTGGTAGTGAACGGTGCGATGGTAAGAGCACATGGAAGGGGTGATGGCCAAGGTTGGAGCCACGATCTTGCGGCGAGGGCCGAGGCTAGCGACGGTGGCTTGAAGTGCGACGGTTCTCTCCTCTTCAGGTGTTGTTTTCCTTTTTGTTTGGAAACAAAATTCTTTTGAAGCTTAGTTTGCTTTGGTTAATTAATGAATGGTGGTGGTAAGAAAATTATGATGGTGCTGTGATGATAGGTTTGATGATGGTAGTGGTATGAGAATGATGATGATGCCGTGATGGTGAAGGAGGGGTAATGAGGGAGAGAAGGAAGAGGAGGCCGCAGGCTGGGGGCCGCGGCCTCACTATTGTTTTTTATTTTTTATTTTTATATTTTATTTAAAAAAAATACCTCTGTTGCCTGGTTGCTAATTTTCTTTTCTTTGATTCAGTACTTGTTACTCTCTTGCTTGAAAAAAAAATTTTCATCCCCAAATGTTTCTTGTTGATTCCTATTTATAGTTGTTTGACCAAACTCATTAATCATTTCATTTTGCAGGTTAGCTGGTTGGGTTCCAGGTTTCCCGCTCACCAGAAAGGAAGTTCATCCTTTTGTGCTAAGTGAGAGGAGCTCTCATCATGTTGTCCGGCAATTTTCCAATTTTTCAAAATCCCCATCATTACCATGTCACTGTTGCTTCACGGGTCGGAAGCCCGTGACTCTCCTGGCTTCCCCCTTTTTGTATTTTACTTTTTTGTTGTTTTATAAATGAACAAGAAGCAAATCGGTTGCTTGTTTGTTTGTTCTTTTATTATTATATATTTTTTATTTTTTTACTATTATTATTTTTTATTAACAAATCAATAAGACCATGGGCTAAAAACTAGAGAAGGCTGACTAGCGTGGAAATTAGAATGGGCTGGATACATATTGGGCATTTCTCTTATTTTTATTTTTGACACATGAACCAAAAATGTAAAACCACGAATAAAAATGACCCAAATTGAATTTGAATTAAATACAATGAGCAATAAATAAAACTTGAAATGATTTGCAATTTCACTCAACAAAATAAAATTACCAACATGGGTCTATAAATGGTCAAAACTCTGAAAATATGCCAGAAAATTTTGTTTTTGTTTTTGTGGGTTCGACAAAATTGGTGTTCACACCCAAACATCAAATATTCCCTCAATTTAACATATCAAATTCCTGCATATCAGGTTCTGTCGCACTTAATTCCACATTAAATTACCTTAGGGGTATTTTGTGATTTTACACAGAAAATTTAGGAATTGCAATTTTTATAATGATTACTATTTAAAACACATATAGTCCCCTTCAAACATTACACTAAACCTTTGAGGATGACTGAGATTACTGTCCTTTATTCTCATGTAAAAAATGACCTTAGGAGCATTTTGGTCATTTACACAAAGGAAAAATTGGGGCATTACATTATGCCACCTATCAGTTTCATAATTTTTAAACATTCAAAATACTACAAGCCTTAAAATCTTTAGAATGATTAAAATATTATAATTAAAATTTTTTATAACTTATATTTGACACTACAATGAAAGGTATTACAACATTAAAATATTATAATTTTATTAATAAAAATAACAATAAATTGAAAAGCATAAAAAATAAAAGCATTTATATATTAGAAGAAAAAAAGTCACTTTTACATAAATATAATTTTCAAAAACCACCATAAAAAAATAATAAATCCAAGCGATAATTTAAAATTCATTCGTCAACTTAAATGTTGGAAAAGATTCTTTCTATTATATATTGAGATTTATTTTGCGTAATTAATTTTTACATATATATTTTTTCCTAAATCACTGCATATCTTCTTCTAAATCTGTCTTTCTTAAAAGGTTATATCAACAATCTATTTTTCAATTTTTCCTCTTTCTCGAAAAGTCTCTAGAGCTTTTGAAAATTAAAAAAAATAAAAACTATCTATATACATGTCTCACCACATTATATTTAATTTTTTGCAAGTTAAACATTCCAACTTATCAATTCCATAATTTTTTTTCATATTAATTCTTTTGAAAAAATATAAATTTGATTTTTCAACATTAAAATATTTAATAAAAATCAATTTCACAATTTACACTTCTTTAATAATGGCACTAATTATTCAGTAAATTTTTTTAAAATTAAATAGTTGCATTACTTTTTTATTGAAAATAATTTTGTAATCGATGCACTACTCAAATAATTGGGATGACATAAATTATGATTATTTATGATTTTTTTTACTTATTATAACACATTAATTATACATATATTTTAAAATGGATATTTTAATTTACTAAAATGATTTACAAGAAAATGAGGTGTAATAGAAATAAGATAAATTAAATTTATTCATTATTTTTTATTAATTAGAAAATATATTTTAATATTTTCATAAATTAAATATTTTAATTTACTAAAGGATATAAATGACTAGGGATGACAAAACAGCCTATGAAGAAGGTACCCGCATGATTATCTGCAATGGAGACAGAATTGGAATATGTTTAGTCTTCATGGGAATGGAGACGAAGTCCCTGGTTGTTAAATAGGTCAAGGATGACGGATGAGGTCCTAATGCCCATAGAGACTCGCTAATTTTCTATTTATATAAATTATTTAAATATTCACTTCATTTTAATTAATTATATTTATTAGATTTGCATATTATATATGTATTTTCATTTTTAATTTAGATTGTGTTACATTAATAGTATTTGTAGTTATGTTTATTATTTGTGTTTCGAATTTCATAGTATATAAAAAAATTGTCTCTTTTTAAAAGAAATTTTAATAACTCCGAATATCCATAGAGATTCAAATTCATATGGTGAATGAGAAATAGGAACCCATGAGGATGGCGATTAGGACGTGAGGCAAAATTCTGAATGGGAATGAAGGACGGGGCATGTCATCTCTCATGGATATCTATTGTTATCCTTATAAATGACTGATATACTAAAACTTTCCACTTATTCTCTTTCACCATTCAGTTTCAACTTTCAAAACGTGTAAAATTTTCATAACATAGGCTTTTTATTGTTAGTTAAAAGTCATTTATCAATATTTTTTCAACCTTATAAATATGATATTCAAAATAAGATAATGATAAACGTATATTTTTTTATTTATTTAATTATTTATCTATTAACTTATTTTGAAAATAAATTTATATACTCAATTTTCTGTAAAATATATTTAAATAAGTTATTAATTATTTTTAGTAATTGTTTATATATAATTTTTTATTATCACCTCGTGCATCACATGGGTCAAATGATTAGTAACCTATATAGTAGTTTTTTATTGATTGATAGTACTATTTGTGTATGATAATTAGACTCTTACTTAAAGTGCTTAACTTCAATAAATATGTGAGTCAATAACCTTTTTAGTCCTAACATTTTCACCTTGACATCAACTTAGTCCTAATAAGATTTTTTATATTAATTTAGTCGTAAAATTTATAATTTCAAAATTAATTTAGTCATTTATTTTAATCTCCATATTTTGATGTAAAGACTGAATTAATGTTGAAATAAAAAAAATGTTAGGATTAAATTGTTGTTGAAAATAAAAAAAAATTAAGACTAAATTGATGTAAAAAATTCTGTTAGAATAAAATTGATGTTAAAAATTTTATTAGGATAAAATTTATATCAAAATGAAAATATTAGGACCAAAAAAGTTATTTACTCCAAATACATCTATCACATATAAATAAATATTTGCACTATGACAAATTTTCTATAGTGCATACTATAATATTTATTTGTTAATATAATTTTTTCAGCCCCTCCTTTATACTTTTTCTGGATCTTTCCTTATCTTTATTCTCCACTTATTTTGTCTTATCATTACTTCCTCTATTTCCCTTCGGGTGTTGGGTGTCCACTTTTTTTAAGGTGCTAAAATTGTTGGATTTTATGAAATTTAAATATATATATATATATATATATATATATATATATATATATATATATATATATATATTCAAAAGGTTTAGTATTCATCTATTTATTATTTAATTGTTATTTTATTTTTTAATCAAGTATTGGAACGGCTAATCATTTAAAAGGAAAAAATTATATTATTGAATGATTGATTTCCTAATTTTATGTGGTGTATATACTACCCATTAATACCCAATTATGATTGTTTATTCTTTCCTTAATTCTATTTGAATCAAATCAGCTTTTATAGCATGATTAATTCCATTGATTAAATAATTTTGTTGAACGGTATCAGACAAACATGATTTCAGTTTTCTATTGATTTTAGTTTTTCTAAATCAAATGTTCTTAAAAGTCATTGATATTGTTTTAATATTTTGCTCCTTGATTTACTAACGTAATACAATCCATACATGAATTAACGTACTAGAATCATAAAACATATTAACTTTACAATTAGTGACACTATAGTATTGTGAGCTTAAGATATTGCGGTCATCTTCATTTTAAATAGTAGTCTGTATAAATATTTGTTTTCACCATTACTCTATTGATTATACAACAGAACATATTTCCATTGTAGTTCTTGAGTTCCTAATTAATACCAGAAGAGCATATTGTATCTTGGGGTTTTTACACTGTGATGGAATAATCTTTAAGGACAATGCACTATATATAGGTAGAAAAGCACATGAGAATAGGGGGTTAAATCGTGCTTTGTTTCCCAAGAAATCTTTTTCTTTGAAAACTTAAACAGAATACTATCAAGTATTGAGCTTGAATTGAAACGAAAATACAATTAGGTACGTCATAAAATGACTTTCTGAATTACAACATTAGAAGCAATAGTAACGAAGAGCAAATAAGACAGACTTTAAACAATATTAGATAATAAACTTAGAGCAGTGATTGTATGAGAGATAGGGAAAAGAGAATCATGCACAGATATTTTTATACTAGTTCGACCAACCTGACTACATCCAGTTCTCAACCACCGTTGAGTTTCACTAAACCTTTCTAAACCAGAAAGAAAAAAACCTAATAGTTTTTGCAGGAGCCTTCCCAAGTTTTTACCCATGACCAATAGACAACGCCTACTGTCACAAACTAAGTAGTTATTTACCAACCTTTCCAAGTTGAACTGAGTAGTCTTTAAGTAGTCTTTCCAAGCTAAACTGAATAGTATTATATTAGCCTCTCCAAGCTAAACCGTGACCAGCAAAATCCCTTACCTCACGTTACAAGTAGTTTTATCTTAGCCTCTCCAAACTATTTCACACTGATCACTCCTGGATTGAGGTTACAAGAGGTTTGTGTTTGGGTTTGTCACTCAAACTAACATACATTCAAATTTCCTGAAGATATACAACAAATGGATCTGGAAAACTCGAATGACTTCTTTTAATAATTCTTCCGAGGAAGAACATACGATTTGGAGGATGTAGAAAGAAGATTTTACAAGCAAGCAAACTAATTACAAGATGTAATGAACTTCATAGAAAGATGAGGAGAAAATTTTGCAGCATATCAGCTCTATGTAATGTTCTTCTCTTCTTTGAAGGCTTAGCATCTCCATTTCAGGATGATCTGCCTTTGTGACCGTTGCCTTGATCATTCTCCAAGTAACATGTGTTGACCATCTGTTTGTGTCTTGAAAAGTATTCTATAAGTATAGCTTGTCTTTTGTCAGATTTGTTGCAGAAGCCGATAATAAGATAGAGGTTTCTGAGATTACCTTCAGAAATTACTTTTTACTTTCTGATTGTGGTTCTGAACACTTCCTTTAGAAGCTAGAGTGGTTGACCAAGTTGGCAGAAGAGATGATATGTCGGTCTGTAATTGAATATGATTTCAAATTTGAATTTCAAATGTTCTCTCCTTTTTCAAACGAGTAAGTGTCTTACTATGAAGTGCACTTTTTGAGGTACGATATCAGTTCCTTGATATATCCTTGGTTTTTTGGTGTTCAATCCATGCTTGTTGATGATAAACTGATTACGATCATGATGATTGAAGATGGTAGAACACGTTAGCTTCAGGGATGGATAGATATCTTCAATTTAAGTCTACTTTCTGAAGTTTAGTGCTTCTTTGAAGACCTGTGCCTTAGTAGTACTTGTTGATTTTTTAACCCGTTAGACATTTGTACGCTCATTTTACGATATAATAATCACTTTCATTTTAGTTTCCACCATCTCTTTAACAGATAAATCATGTTGGCACATGTAAAGTGAAATTATCTTCGCTATAGGAGCAGTATTATGCTAACGGTATACCTGTTTGCTACTTCAAGAAACTCAAGATAAACATTAGTTGTTCTTCAAAATATTTTCTTTAAATTGGTTTTTTTTGTCATTCAAAACATACTACATTAATGTTTTCTGAAGAGTTCTAGAACTTATATTGTACGCTAGGCCTAACAAAACTCTTTTTCTTTTCTTAATTTGTTGGAGATCAAATTTTTCCAATAAAAATATCTTTAGAGAAATACTATTTGTATAACTTTTATTATGTACAATATTTTTACATCTAATCTATCATCATGAAATTTTGTGGGATTCATATTTAAAGATAAAAGGTATTATTTTCAACCCTTGTATTTGAATGAGCAGTATAAAAGCTATATGAAAGAGTTATACGTATAAACACATCTCATATCTTTATCTTAGGTCAGGATACAATACTCCAACATATCTTTTGGACCTTCACATGGTCCACCATTTCTCACCATTAGATCCTATTTATATAATAATTATATAAAAATTATAATAATTATATAAAATAAAAGAATATAATAACAATATTTTAAATTACAAAATTTGTCTTACCAATTTTTAATATCCTTCCAATCACTTATTGTTTTACCCTCTAACCTTTCTCTTCTGATGTGTTCATCCTCACCTTCCTTGTGCTAGCCAAACTATCCTAGAAGGCAACCACATTTGCACATCTTTATTATTATTTTTTTGTCAGGTGAATGTTTGAATTAAAATAAAAGAAACATTACATATCAAAATAAGCATGATGCAGTGGATATTAGTAATCTGTTTTTCCAAATTGGAAGCATTTTTAGTTTTACTGAAAGTGGAGCATTTAAAAAATTGGGCATGAATAAAAGCAAGAGATGAAGTGGCATGTTTCCTTCTTCTGGCGACAACAAGTTTAGAACAAATCTATAACCGATCGCATCCATGCATTTTCCTCAAAAAAAATTCTATAAATAAATAAAAAAGAAAGATAATAATCTCATGAATCAATCTTGTTTTTCTCTCACTGAATCATAAAATAAGCATGATGCACTTACATATCCACAGTTTTAGTTTTTCTACATTTATTTGTGTATCAAAACAATTCTAAAGGTCACTTATTGGAATTAAAGAACAAACATTCAACAGTAGATAATAGAGAATAAGGCTGAGAATAAAGAGGCGACAGTTGAGTTAAAGTTAAAATGGAATTTGAAGAGTGTCTCAATGTGATCACAGCAAGAGAGAAATGACAAAAAGGAGAGAGCATACTAGCAGATAAACCAAAAAATAGGAAGAGAGATGGCGGTGATTGAAATACAATGGCTGAAGAACTACAGTGAAGGGTTGGAAAAAGAATTAGAAATTTAATGAAAGACAATCTAGTAATCTCATCCTAAAAATATGGAGGGCAACGAACCCTTTATCTTTATTCTTTTACAAGAGAACTAGAGAAACGGTACATTAATTTTTACGAGACAATGCACATTGTGTCATTGTCATTGATTTGTCACCACGTAAGCTTCCATCACATCGTTGCTTTTGAGTGAAACATGATTACAACCATCCTGAGTAAAACATGTCCCATATTCCATAATACATGTAGCGCATACTTTTTAGGGAAATTATAAAGTGGATATCAAATTTTTAGGTCCATTATGGACCCCTTATTATTAGTCATTGGATGATTATATTTTTTATTAGATAGTTTGATATAAGAGGTCCACTGTGCCCTCTGCCCTCTATCTTCTGAGGTGCTCATTGTGTTGCCCAAACTATCCTAGAAGGCAACCACCATTTGCACATCTTTATTATTTTTTTTTCTCTGGTGAATGTTTGAATTAAAATAAAAGAAACATTACATATCAAAATAAGCATGATGTAGTGGATAGTAGTAATCTGTTTTTCCAAATTGGAAGCATTAGTTTTACTAAAAGTGGGGCATTTAAAAATTTAGGCATGAAAAGCCAGAGATGAAGTGGCATGTTTCCTTCTTCTGGCGACAAGAAGTTTTCAACAAATCTATAACCGATCGCATCCATGTGTTTTCCTTGAAAAAATTCTAAAAATAAATACAAAGAAGGATAATAATGTCATGAATCAATCTTGTTTTTCTCTCACTGAATCAGAAAATATGCAAGACTCACTTACACATCCACGGTTTTAGTTTTTCTACATATATCTTTGTATCAAAACAATTCTACAAGTCACTTATTGGAATTAAAGAACAAACATTCAAGAGTAGATAATAAAGAATGAGGCTGAGAATAGAGAGGCGACAATTGAGTTAGAGTTAAAATGGAGTTTGAAGAGTGTCTCAATGTGATTACAGCAAGAGAGAAACCAAAAAAAAAAAAAGGAGAGAATAGACAAGAAGATTGTCACGACCTGATTGTGACCGACACGTGAGAAATCTTATCCCCACGTAAGCCTCGTGATAATCTAAGTCACTCTATATGCATAAAACTTAAATCATAAAATCCATTTTCAAACATAAATTCATATCTAACAAAAATCATTTTCTCTTTAAAGTTTAAAACGTTATAATTAGTTTCATAATCAGATTCTGAAATCTATAGTCATAATACAACATATACCTGAATTACTCTCTATATAGATTTTTAAAACCATGAAAGCTATAATCACGCAATCACAATATAATATAATTCATGGTAAAACAAAATGCAAAATGAAAATCCATGAATGCATGTGGTCCTGATCCTACCTATCATATTACTTGGAGCACTGTGATACCCTAATTTTAAATAAAAAGGTTAGAAAATTTTTTGAACCAAGAAGGGTGCCAGTTACCTTACCTATCGTTTCGGGTCCTAAATTTCGCTAAGTCTTGACCCTACACGCCCTTGGAGGGCTATATATTAGAGCTATTTTCTTGGACCAAAAGTCCCAGGAATTGTTCCTAGAGAAAAATGAGTTGAAGAGAGATTTTTAACGAATTTACGAAACCCGCAAGTACTTCATTTTTAGCTTGCAAGTTTATAAATTCGTAAGATTTCCAGATTTGAACTAAAACCCAAAAATGAGATTTTGATTTGTTGGGATTTTGATTTTTCTAATATTTTATTTGAATCCAAATGGGGGGTATTCTCCTATTTACATTTATGTTTTAAAGTTAATGGAAAGAAAGCAAATGATTAACTTAAAATTAAGAAATGTAAATAAGTGAGTAGTGGGCTAGTACAATCCAATACATACCAGTATTAAAGCATCTGGGCTTCCTGAGACCGCCAGGCGGTCATATGACCGCCCCATACCAGGATTAGAGCATCTGGGCTTCTGGAGACGCCCAGGCGGTCATATGACCGCCCAGGCGGTCAACAACGATATAAAAACCCCATTTCAGGTTAGAACACTCAAAAACGATTCTCCCTCTCCCTCACGCAAAATATCAGTTCCTAACCCATTTCACCCTCCAAACTCCATTTTCTTCCATTTCTTCAAGTTTAATTGCGAATCTGTCATCCATAAAGCTTAAAGGTACGTTGTTCTCTTGATTCGCTTCTTTTTCCTCAAGTTCTTTGGAGTGAGGGGTGGTTCCCATGCTTCTCAAGGGAGAGAAGCTTTCCACCTTGCTAGAAAGAGATTCTTGTGATTTTAGAGGTTAACCTAGAGTTCTCCTGCTTCCATGACAGATATTGCTGTCATTTCTTGTCCTAGGAGTTCTATTGGTGTGATTCCTCCTCTGTTCAACCCTCCAGGTGAGTGGGTTCGCATCTGTAGCCTCTATGTTGTTCATTATACTTATTTTCATCAAAACTATAATCCACTACTTGGCTTTAGAGATTACTGTACAAGGATTTGAGATTTATATTGGATTATGTAGTTTGAATGGCCAGTTTTAGAGCATGAAACATGTTTTAGACAAAATGCATGGGACCATGTTTGTTACAATGGTTTTATATAGAATTGATGATATATGATTCTATTAGAGCCTGTTATGGATGTTTTACCTGGATTCTGAACTGGTTTAATGTTTATGCTATGGTTTTATACCTAGATACGAGGTTTAGCAAAAAGGATCTAGATTATGGTTTAGACTCTATGATTTCAGAATATGATATCGAGTTTTCCTAATTTATGGTTGGAACTATGTTTAACAAGTTAATAGTTTGATTTAAAGAGTTTTGATGATTGAATGATGTTTTGATAATCAATAAAAGAGTTTTAGAGCGTGAGTTCCCATGAGATTAGAACGTGACGGCTACATATCTCTGGATTGAAACCATAGTGTCTTCAATGGGTGATCCCTTGGGCACGGTTTCACAACCTGGTATGCTAAGGTAAACTTAGGGTTACATGGATTCAGAGCTCTCAAAGTAATTAATGATTTTATGATTTTCAGAATTGTTTATTTCATGAGATTAGGATTTGAACCCTAGGATAGAGGATTTCATGAAACATGGTGAAAAGACTGGTTTAGAATGAGGAATTTCTGAAAGGAAGAGCTGTGAGTTAACGACAACTAAATCGTTAACCTTGGTACCAAGGCCCACGAGGGCAATTTATCCAGAGACGATCAGTCACGAGGACGCGGTTCACGAGGAACCATTAAGATCTCAGTTAAGGGCTCTTGTTCACGAGGAACTGAGCACCCATTTTACAGTTCCTGATAGTCTGTTCCTTTGGTAATTCTTTGAGAATGTTATGCTTCTATGATTTTTAGTAAACTTATGGTTTTATTGCTATTATGAGACATAAATGTAAATGTTTTGTGAAGGCTGCATTAATGGTATTTATGTATTTTTCCTTCCCTGTTCCATGTATGGTTGTGGGTGATGATCCACTCACTGAGTTTTGGTTACAAAACTCACCCTCTCTTATTTTTCCTATTTACAGAGCAGAGTAACCTAGATTTTACCCAACTCCTTCCTCTTGTCGGCAATAGAGTATCATTGGTAAGCTTCACACGGGTGAAGCCCTCTATATATAGAATAGGGTGCTCCAGTGTAGATGGCGGATCCGGACCATAATGCATGATATATGTTATGTATATGTGATTATGTTGGACTTAATATATGATTTTACTACTTATAAAGTTTTTGTATATGATAGACTTTCTTTATACTTATTGACCCTATGAATTCAAACTTAGAAAACAGGATATGAGATTGGATTTTGGAAAAATTATGACTATATGTTTTAAAGACATGTGATTTGTATGTAGAAAAATACAGGTGATTTGTATGTAGAAAAGATTTTATGATCTAAATCATTTTATAATTTACTGTGCATATAGAGGAATCCAGGTCACGAGGCTTACGTGGGAACTAGATTCTCACGTGGGTACGTGCCCAGGAGGTCGTGACAAGCACTCTATCAAAAAGGACCCAAAATACTTCATGGCAACGTGAAGCTCACCAACTGGAATAGGCTCCTGCGAGGGGGAGGAAGATCCTAAGCTATACTTGTATCTATGAGAAAAGGAAGAAAAGAGGGGTGAGTTTTGTTACAAAACTCAGTGAGTGAATTCTATCCGTAACCCTTTTCATGGGACAACAACCAAGATGCATAAAAGTCATAATAACACTAATAACCATAATAACAACAATAATAAGATAAATTCTAAAACTCTTATTAACGATCCCATATATAACATATAAAATAAAGCTCTAAGCTCCTCTAAGTCATAATCAATAATGATCTGAACTTAATAAACACACATAAGGATAATAATAATGAATATAATAATAATAGTTGTCATTGAATTTCCTTGTTCCTGTGGTCCTTCATAGACAAGTTGTGGACACCTAACTAGGTCTCATTTTTTGAAATTGCCTCCATGAATGTTTCATGATATTGCCTCCATGGCGTTTACTACTATTGCCTCCATGACTCGTTTCATAATATTTGCCTCCATGGCTGATTTAGACTGTTGCCTCCATGACCTCTAAATACCAATCAACTTACATACTGAACGAAAAATAATTAAAAACAATGATGCTGAAAGTGGGTACTCCATCCTTCACGAACGCAAGCCTCTAAATTATTAGTACTCTGAAAGTTTTAACTCTAACAATTCTAACAATCTGACTTTAGCATAACTGTGGTTGTGAAAATCGTGCCTAAGAGATCATCCGCTTGTAGGCATCCTGATTTCAAACCCACAGAATATGTATTGATAGTTGTTACGAATCATACTATATTCCGTATCTCTTGGTACCATAAAACTAAATTTCTAAAATTTCATTCCTCAAATTAACACCTTTTGATAACTTAAATAACTCTAATATCATGCTTTAAAACGAAAGGTTCAAAATCATAAAATCTCTAACATTATAATAACATCTCATTTGACATCTGTCAAATATCTTAACTAATATTCTATAATCATATTTTGAAATCTCAATTCTTGAAGTATAAAAATATCATAAACTCTTGAAATACATTTAGTATAATAAGAATTTGTTAAATCATATATATTCTAGTATTGAATTCATCACATAAACTCATAAATCTCTAATGTAATCATGATCATAATCTCATAAGCTTGGCAAAATCATCACAACTCTCAAAACCTTTTTTTTTAATGGCCTCAAGTCATATAATTCATGATAGTTGGAACCACAATTCCATAAACTTGTCATAACCCATAATAATTCATAATTTATTTAAAATCATCTCCAAATCATGTAATAATGTCACAATCCAATAAAATAGCTATAGTAATCTACCCAGAGGCTACATGATTTGAACTCACTCACCTGAGGAGTGAAACGTTAGGGAACAACTTCGGTAGGGCTCTAAGAGAAGGGATGACACCAATATCTGTCATTTCAACTATTAAAATCATGAATACTCCATGGATATCTCTAGATTATTCTAAACATACACCAACAACTTCTGGGAACACCTCACTTGACAACAATGAGAGAAATAACAAATTCTAACTCAAGATCATGAAAGAACGGAGAGAATGGAGATATAAACTAACAACATTTACATACCTTGAAGCTTGGGGATGATGGGTTGATCTTAGATTGGAAGAAGAAGAAGGAAAAATGGAGAGAAAAGGAAAATCTTCGATTCTGGAGGGGAAGCCCGATTTGGGGTTTTAAAAGAGGCAAAAAATGAAATGGCGTCATTTTCGGGTCCGCTCCGGAGGATCGCTATAGCGGTAAGGCACGCTCCGCGCTCCACTGTGCACTTATGATGGTACTGGCGTCCAGGAGTCTAGCGATCCCAGGTGCTGTCCGGACCGCTGGCGGTGATAGCAAAACCCAACTACTGCATAACTCCTGCCACACGCTTAGATCATCTCACTTATTTACTTTTAAGTTAATCATTTATTCTTCTTCCCATTAACTTTAAAACATAAATGTAAATAAGGAAATACCCCCCATTTGGATTCAAATAAAATATCAAAAAAATTAAAATCCCAACTCTTTAAAAACCAAATTTTGGGTTCTAGTTCAAATCCGGAAGTTTTTGAGATTTTCTAAACTTGAGGGATCAAAATGAAACATTTAAAGGTTTCATAAAATTCATTAAAAATCACTCTTCAACTCATTTTCCCTCTAGGAATAATTACTAGACTTTTGATCACAAGAATGTCACTTAACATATAGCCTTAAGAAGGTGTAGGGGCTAAAACTCTAGGAGACTAGCGTAGGTAAGAAGGACCTTGAGGCCAGAACTTATCTACTGACACATGTGTATCGGTATTACACAATCCTATCATCTTTTCTGTCATATGGCATCTGGTTGCTAACACTCACTTCACTTATTCATATTTCTTAATTTTAAGTTAAATCTTTAACTTTAAAACATAATGTAAATACCCCCAATTTGGATTCAAATAAAATATCAAAAAAATTAAAATCCCAACCATTCAAAATCCAAATTTTGAGTTTTAGTTCAAATTGAAAGTTTTTGAGATTTTCTAAACTTGTGGGTTAAAAATGAAGCGTTTAAGGGTTTTGTAAAATTTATTAAAAATCACTCTTTAACTTATTTTTCCTTTAGGAACAATTACGGAGGTTTTGATCCCAAAAATATGGCTCTAATATATAGGTTTCAAAGTGTAGGTTAGAGCTTAGTAAATTTTAGACCTTAATGGGTTGGAAGGATCCTAAAACCGTATAGTTTGTCTATTGATTCCATGTTATGGGTATTACAAAGATAAATTAAAAAATAGGAAGAAAGGTGGCAGTGATTGAAACAGGATGGCTGACGAACTAAAAATGAAGGGTTGGAGAAGAATTAGAAATTTAATGAAAGACAATCTAGTAATTTCATCCTAAAAATATGAGGACCGTCTAATGGTGACGGTCAGAAAATATGGAGGGCAACAAACCCTTTATCTTTATCCTTTTACAAGAAAACTAGAGAAGTGGTACATTAATTTTTACGAGACAATGCACATTGTGTCATTGTCATTGATTTGTCACCACGTAAGCTTCGATCACATCGTTGCTTTTGAGTGAATCATGATTACAACCACCCTGACTAAAACATGTCCCATATTCCATACATAGTACATACAGTGGATGCTTTTTATTCCATTTATTATTGAATAGAAGACAACAAACGTTGTTATGCAATAAAGATGAGTAGGTTGCTCGCTTACAATTAATAATCAATACAGTTATTTATAGTTATTTTTAATTATATTTATTAAATATAATTAAATACAAATAAAATTGTGACTAAACACAAATCTAAGCTTCAATATCCTCTGTGCGACCATCCTCGGTCTTGGAATGTGGGCATGAATTGCAGGTGTTGTATTAGGCTTTGGTTTTTCAGTTCTAAGAACAGATCAATGACAGAACGTCTTCAATATTCTCGATAACAGTATGAAAATACATAAAAACTGTTTTACGAACATATTTTTTATGTAAAACTTCATAGGAGCACTTTGGCATTTTTTTTATTAGTCAGGATAAATCTACTTTAAAGTTTATAAAAAACTTGGAAAGGATTAAATCTTTGTAAAAGGATTAAATCTACTTTTTTATTCGCCTTACAAAATGATCGTCAATATCGTAGTTTTGACAAAATTTGTCTTAATAGCAAACCAATTGATCATATAAAGGAATTACTGGAGCACTTCGAGTTATCATGTGCTTGGGGATGTTTGTATCTTCCCTTTTATGAGTTTAAGGGTTAAATATATTTTACCCTAATTTTAGGTTATATACAATTTAAAACTAGACTTTTTAAAATGTGATTACAACACCTAAATTTTTAAACTCCAAAAAATCATACTTTCAAATAGTGCATTGCGAACACTAATTTTCAAACTGCAAAACCTTCCAAAAAATTTAGGTCATAGCAGGTGTCGGGTTGCACAAATAAAAAATTATGAGGTTAATTACACATAATATTCACGGATAAGATGCTAGATTGCACAAATTAGAAACATTAACGAGGTTAAGTGCACATAAATCTTATCTTTATTAGTTCCAAAATTATATTAAGGGATTTTTTGTAAGTTTAAAAGTTAAGGTATTAACGATACGTTTTAAAAATCTAAGCATAAATTTTATATAACCTAAAAATTAGGGGTAAAATACATTTTCCCTTACTTTAGTTGTGAAATGGATTGTTAGTTACCCACAAAATAGCTAATAAAATAAACGATAAGGACATGTTACTTTGCATCTTCAAGATTTTCTCAGTTCTATGAACTTGTCTACAGAAGAGAACAACAATGTTGTCTGTTTTCATTTGTTTCATGAAAGAATTTCCCTATTCAAAATAACTAAGATATTTTTTAAAGAGGTTTTTTGTAAGCCGCAGCCTCATCTAACTTGGCTTTCATGATATTTGTGGTTGTTTGCAGCTAGCCGGTGATTCTTTTCTGTTCTTTTTCCCAATACAAGAACAAAAACAAAAGTTGACAGACTGAGATGGAAAAAAAATATTAGTGACCTCTAATATGAGCGATTTATACGCCGAAAGATGAAAGCCATGGACCATACACACAGCTTCAAACCCAGGTCCATCACAAACAGAAGTAGATGAAGAAGCTCCATTGGAAAAGCTTTGGGACATCTATGGGTGCTATTTCTTTTGGTTTTGTGGCTACAGCCATTTTGATTTCAATGTTTCTTATAATGGCCATATTTGAAGTAGAGAAGAAGAAGAATAATAATGAAAGATTGAATTTGTGTTTCATCACACTTTTATTTATAATTATAAGACAATTGTAAATAAAAGAAGTTTTTAGGTGCTTTTAAAGTAAGATAAAATATTTATCTTACTCTATTTATTGATTGATATAACTATTACACTAAAAATTTAAGAAAATAAAGATAATAATAATTTATAAAATTTATATAATAATAAATAAATAAATCAGAATAAATATTTTTTCTTACTTTCCACCATATTTAAATATTTTTCCTAGCAATAATTACATTAAACCACCAATTGTACGTGAGTTCCCCCATCTCTGACAACAGAATTTACTTCCCTTGTTTCCAGTCACATCTCTGATGTCTCTTCATTTTTTTCATCACACTCAGTTATATCCTTTATTTAAGTGATGTTGTTGATGAAGTGTTGAGCCAGAATAACACTATAGTGCCACTGCCAACTAAAATGGAGCACCTTAAGCCAAACTCCGCAAACTCTTCCCCTCTTACTCCACTCACCTTTTTGGACAGAGCGGCCATCGTCTACGGCGACTCCACGTCAATAATCTACAACCGCACCACTTACACGTGGTCGCAGACCCACCGTCGATGCCTCCAGCTGGCATCATCGCTCTCATCCATCGGCATCGGGAGGGGACACGTGGTGTCCGTTCTCTCCCCAAACAACCCAGCAACCTACGAGGTCCACTTCGCAGTGCCAATGTCAGGCGCAATCCTCAACAACCTTAACCTCCGCCTCGACCACCGCACCCTCTCCCTGCTCCTGCAGCACAGCGAATCAAAACTCCTCTTCGTTCACGCCCTCTCATTTCCCCTCATCCACAAAGCACTCTCCTTATTCCCTCCAAACACCGCACGCCCGATGCTCGTCCTCATAACCGACGATGCGGTCGCAACGGACACAATCCCGTCCTCTCCAACTACCCTCGACGATTTCATAGACACCTACGAGGGCCTCGTTAGCAAGGGCGACCCAACGTTTGAGTGGGCCAGGCCCAACTCCGAGTGGGACCCAATAACGCTAAACTACACCTCCGGAACGACGTCGTGTCCCAAAGGCGTGGTGCATTGCCACAGAGGAACGTTCATCATGGCGCTCGATTCGTTAATCAACTGGTGCGTGCCGAAGAACGCGGTTTATTTGTGGACACTTCCGATGTTCCACTCTAACGGGTGGAGCTTCCCGTGGGGCATCGCAGCCGTTGGAGGCACCAACGTATGCACGCGTAAGATCGACGCGCAGACGATCTACCGTCTGATCGAATCACACGGTGTGACGCACATGTGCGCCGCGCCTGTGATTCTCAACATGCTCATTACGAGCTTCGACCGGGGCGAGTCGCTGAAGAGCCCGGTTCATGTTCTCACCGGTGGTTCGCCGCCGCCGGCGGGGATTTTGCGGCGCGCGGAGGAGATAGGGTTCGTGGTGAGCCATGGGTTCGGGATGACGGAGACGTGTGGGGTGGTGATTTCTTGCGCGTGGAAGGAGTGGGATTTGTTTAGTGCGGCGGAGAGGGCGAGGATGAAGGCGAGGCAAGGGGTGAGGACGGCGGCGGCGATGGCTGAGGTGGACGTGGTGGAGCCCGGGTCAGGACTTCGTGTTAAACGCGACGGGTTGACCCAGGGCGAAATCGTGGTCAGAGGACCTTGTGTAATGCTAGGTGAGTTCTGTTATTTGCACTTAACTCTTTTTCTAAACTCCAAAAAAAAAACAAGAAACGCAAAGGTAATGAGTCTATAATGATCCTTATTTTTATTTTTATGAGCCAACGATTTTGTGTCGTTTTCTCTAATTTTGTATCTACTATTAATGCTAAATATGGTTCACTCCCATATATTGTGTATGCTCCCAATCTATCAAAGTCTGAAATTTACAAAAAAAAAAAAAGTAATATATTTTCTTCTTTGAACGTTAGGGTACCTCAAGGACCAAGATGGGACGTTGAAGTGCATGAAGAAAGGGTGGTTGTACACTGGGGATGTGGCGGTCATGCATGAGGATGGTTACTTGGAGATTAAGGACAGGTCCAAAGATGTTATAATTAGTGGTGGCGAGAATTTGAGCAGCGTGGAGGTGGAAGCGGTGCTGTACACTCACCCTGCGGTGAGCGAGGCGGCGGTGGTGGCGAGGCCTGATGAGTTTTGGGGAGACGCCATGCGCGTTCGTGAGGCTCAAGGGAGGGTTGGAGAGGAAGCCGTCGGAGGAGGAGATGATGGGGTTTTGTAGGGAGAGGTTGCCGCACTTCATGGTGCCAAAGACGGTGGTGTTCAGGGAGGAGCTGCCGAGGACCTCCACCGGGAAGATTCAAAAGTACTTGCTGAGAATGGATGCTAAGGCTATGGGCTCCTTGTCCCCACCGCTGCCACCACCACCACCACCAACATTTAGCCGCATGTGATAAATATAGTGCATGGCATAGTTGCTTGGTTTTTGTATCGAGAAGAAATGGACGATTATTACCCGTCTAATTAGCATTATATGTTCGCTTATGTCTCATTATTATTATTATTATTATATGGGTACCCCATGTGAAAGCAACTTTTATTTATAGATAAACTTAACAACAATTATGACAAATCGAAAAAGATGCTTTAAATTTAAATTGAATAAAAATAAATATACTCTGCATTATGAAATAATCAATAACTTGTGGCTCTACTCCTCATCTGAAAATATTTTTCACAATGGATACCAACATAAAAATTATTGTAGTTTGAAGAATAGATTACGTCTCATTTTAAGATAGATCTATTATAACTGTAAAACCATAACAAAGAAAAGAAAAATCAAAATACCCTTAAAGCGTGGACAAAAATAACATAAAGGGAATAAAAAAATACCCATAAAGAAGATAAAGAAGATATCTATAAAAGGGATAAAATAAAAAATCCAATAAATGAAAAGAAAAAAAATAGTGAAATTATCATCGCAAAAGAAATATAGTAGCCCCTTCAGCAATAATCCACAAGAGAAGAAGAGAAGGCCAGGAAAAGGACGAGAAGGATTAGAGAACATTTATTATTACTTCATACCATATGAAAAAGAAACACAAATTATTATTTTTTTACATGAAAAAAAAATATTGATGAGATGGAAAAAAAGATTTGATTTGAAAACAAGTAATGTCAATGATGCAGGAAGAACGGGGCAAAGGACATATTTGGAAGAGCAGGAAACAGAAATGTGGGCAAATTCTGTTATGAGCCCAAGACACGTGGCAGAAGCTACTGAAATGGTGGTAATAAAGAAGAGTGAGAGAGCTCGGAAGCTGCCTACAAAGCTGACAGAGTACATTGTGAAGAGGCCATTAGAGTTGTAAGCATCTTCTTCTTGCCCTAAGTTCCTTATTCTCTCATCAGGTTATTTCTTTATCTAATCCCAATAATTTCTTTTCACTTAGCAGGAGGTCAAGCTTAGATAGAAATCCTTAATCTGGCTTGTGAATGAGCCCATACTCATACTTACTCACACATACATTTACTGTTTTATTCATTTCAGAAACCAAAACACTTGCTATATTTCCTTACTTGTGATTAATACCAGTTGAGGTATTTCTTTCTGTAATTCAATAGCTCCTTCAAAATCTTCTTCCACCAGTCCAGTCAATCAGTTTGTTTGTTTATATTTCACTTTTCGTTTTTATTTATTTCCCCTTTTTTTACGTTATGAAATAATATCAAACATAAAAAAAAAAGAATAGCAAACAACATTGTCTTATTTTCACTATTTTGATGCTGAATTGTCTTGTTTTTATTGTGTCTTCACAAATTTTTGAAAAGAGGACAACTAAATTTAAAAATGAGAAATTAAACAAAAAATAGAAAATAAAAGTAGTAACTATTTTACATTAATAATGGATGTTGGTAATGTAAAATAATTTATATTATTTAAGAGGAGGACAATCTCTATCAACAATCATAATTTATATTTGGAATAGTTTTTAATAAAATTCTTACAAGAGTCAAATACTTTTAATTAATTAATAAGAAAATATTAATTTTATGCATAATAATGTAAAAATTTCTGCACAGAAAATATACCAAAACTGATATCATTTTATATTAACTTAATTTTTTTATACATGATACTTATTCGACTACCGGCTAATAAATGCTACCGGCTAATAATTGCTACTCAAGAATTCAATGAACAACATTAAATATTGTGGAACCTAAATGTATTTTGAATAAAGTTTTGCTTTCTTACGATTTTCTTTCCTGTCTATCAAAATAATAAAAAATTATTATTTTAATATTTAATGGTGGATATTAAATTAGAATACTCATTTTATTATCATTAAAAGTAATAATGATCCTATTTTTTTTACTCATCTATCACATTAAAATATAATAGAATATATATCTCAATTAAATATTTATTTTTAGATATTAAAATATTATTTTGAAGGTTGCCGATATTACTAACATCGGGTCCAGTGGTAGGGGCATGCCATTAACTCATTTTATACCTTAAAAGGTGGGGCGTCGGCATAGCAGGACAGCACTCTCAAGCCATAAAACATTAAAGTGAACCCAACAATTAATGCATTGCATGTAAGAAAAACCATGTGTCATCTCATTATATACTCAATAATGGATAATATTATTTTGACACTAACATGGATGTTTAGTAAAACTCATCTTGTTTAAAAGTTTGAGGTGTCAAAATAACAAAGTTCCTCAATAATTAATGAGCGTCCTAACACTGGCGAGACTCTACTCTGCATAGGAATTGCATTGCTCCTCGCAGTTGGTCCCTTCCTTTGCACTTCTGGATATCTTCAAAAGGCAGATTCTGTGATGGTCTCCTTATGTGTTAGTGACCAACTTGATAATTGAGAACATTTTTAAATAAAAGAATTATAATCCTTCTTTCTCTTATCATCCTTTCCAACACCAGCTATCCTTTTTTTTTATTTTCAGCACATGTATATTTATATGACCAGAAAAACTTCTTTTTCTTTGCGCCATGTCCCCCACAATGGGTAAGCTTCGAAGCAGTTGGAGGCTCAATGTCAATGTGGTTGGCCAGGTTTGACGTCAAAAACCCTGAATTGCCATTCCCATTTCAAGTTTTTCGACCACCCATAAACAAGAAAGTTCAAGTTCATTTGTGGTTGAAACAAGGGATCCCATTTCAATCCCACTTCATTGCATGGTCCAAGAAACAGCACTAAAAATTGATACTCTTTGAACATAATAAAACTAAATAAATAGAGAGAAAAGAAGATGAAAGAGGGATGTGGCAGCCTGGGAGCTGGGAGGAAAGGTGGAGGCAAGACATTGACACTTAGAGAGGGTAGAGGAATGTAAATTTGATTAACAGTGAGGGTAACATTGGTACATCACATAAAATTATTTTTCTATAATATTAAAAAATATATATAAATTTTTATTAAATAATTTTTTATATAATAGAAAGATTCAATCCAAATCATTTATTATAATTTTAATGGTTAAGATTTAAGGACCAATTTAATCGCTAACTTATTAATAACTATCACAGAATTCGCCATTTTGAGAGAACCTTAATAATTTCTTCTCAATAGTTGATATCTCGAGGAACTTACTATATTTATCCTTTTGTAGATATCTCTACATGTCAACTATTAGTAATTACTAGTATTCTGATCCTCTATGTATTCCGCGTCTACATCTTAATTGTTCATTATACGTCCTGCCACGTTGATTCATTGATCAGTTTGGGTTCAACTAGAAGGTTTTTTATTTTCTATTTTGGGTGATAAACTTAAGGTTGTTTTGCTAAGTAGTATCAGCGCTTCCAAGATATGATAAAACTCTCTTCAAATAAGAAAGAAAGACTTTAAATAAACCAACATTTACTACTTATTCCGGTCATAATATAAGTCATTTAAAGTTATATATGAGAATTAAGATAATGATTAGATTTTATTACTCTTTTTAAAGAGTAAAACTAAAATATGAAAATATTATTTATCACTCATTATAAATTATCTCTCCATTAAATAATTATACTCATATTTATTTATTCTTACACATCATAAATATAGAAATAAAATGGACAAAAAATAATTAATACTTTCTTAAGATTATGAAAATGAATTATATTTTAGATCAAATAAAAAATTTAAAAACCACTTATATTATAAACTAGAGAGATTAATAAGGCTCTAGAGTCTCCAACCGGAGAGTGTTAGAAACCAAGAAGCGGAAAATAAGAAACACGAAGAACTGAGTGAATAAACTGTATATTTGTATATTTTGAGATGTGTGTGAATGCACGAGAGGGTTGCCTGTTTATAAGCCTAAGGAAATAAATGCAATAATTAGAAAGAATTAACCTAAGCTTAATCACATTCACATACAAATCATATGAAATCAATTATAATTTCAAAATATCATAACATCCCACTTAGACTCAAGGGGGTTATGATGAAACCAACTTGAGTTTGGAAAGCAGAGCACCAACAGGTTGGTAAATAGTCGCAATGGAAATGAATTGAAGAGAACCACGAGCAATGTGTTGGAGAAAAAAAATGACAATTAATCTCAATGTGTTTAGTGCGCTTATGAAAGACATCATGTGCAATCTGAATAACACTTTGGTTGTCACAGTAAACATCTGAAGGGAAGGATTGGGTGAGACCCAAATCATTAAGGATAAATATCTACACTCTGCACTTCGGTTGGCTTGGTTATAAACTGGTTTGGTTTTAAATACAACCACGTATAACTGGGTTTTTTGCAGTGTGGTTTGGTTTTATTAAACTCATTTTTTTGCACAGCCCTACTTATTCTCCACGAAATTATATCGCATCACAGAGCGTAGCTCCTTACAAAATCACAAATACGTAATAATATTACTCCCTCATATGTTCATATTTTTTTAAGAAAATCCTTTGAAGGCAGAGTCACTTTATAGTTGGTTTGGATGTTGGAGTTGAAATTATAATATAGGATTTTATTTTCAATTTCAATTCTTAAATTTTATATTTGGACTTATTAAAAAAAATTTAATTAGAAAATAAATGAGAGAAAACAAATACTCATTCCGTTTCAAAGTATAGATCATTTTTGGATTTTTTTTTAATTTTAAAATACAAGTCATTTTCATATTTTAATATATTATTAATTATTTTATGTTCATTTCATCCCTGTGAGAATTTGTAAGTTTTGTAATTAATAATTCATAAAATATAGGTTAAGAATTAAGAAAAAATTATTTTAATTTTTTTAAATTATGTGAAATTAAATCATAAAATTTTAATTTTATATGTTATCCTAAACATGAAAATTGGAGTAAAATCTCTAATTGCTTGATTTCTCACACGTCAATCAAGACGTTGGTGTCTTCTTCTTTTTTTTTCCCCTTTTCCCCTTTTATGGCTAAATAAATTTATTCACCCACCACCCCCCAAAAAAAAGGAAAAAAAAAGAAGAGAAAGTAGCTTATAGTGAAACAAGATAATTGAATGAAACGAGGCCTAATGTAGTTCCAACAAGGTGATTGAAGTTCGCACTCAAGAAATAATATGGAGGTTCAATAAAAAAGATATAATATGCGGGGAGGTAAGGATACACGTCCATTTCTTGATGCTTGGATATTCTGTTGTTAAGGCTAAGAGAGAATCTACCCTTTTTATTTTTTATTTTTTCAGTGGCTGAAAGTTTAGGTGGATATAAACGCGGTATCCCACTATGGTCAATAAAGACCCCAAACTCATTGAAGATTTAGAGGAGGAATTACATATTGTTCCACCAATGAAACCCTCACCTCAGTCAAAGGATTCAAATCCACACCCTTATGAGATATGAGTCAAATCTTCACCAACTGCACCTATCTCCATTGGCTAAGACAGAATCTACCGCCATCAATCTTTAATAAGTTTTAATTTTTTAAATTTTACTTTTCTATAATTATCTATCATTTTGTAAAATTTAGATATATAATATTCCCTCTATTTTATATTAATTGTCATTTTTTACTTTTGCATCAAAATTACATAATAATTAGATCTCATTACTTTTTTGAAAATATAAAATAAAAGACAAAAATATCCTTTGACCTTTTTTCCCCTCTCCATTAAGTCATATTTACTCAATTTCCTTCCACTCATCCTCTCACCTGATTGAAAAGAAGGATAAAATAGGTATAAGTCCTGAAAGCGATTTATTTTTTTTGTTTCCTAGGGTATCTACCGTGCACAATGACTAATTTTTACGCGTACTATAAGCCCATTTAAGCGAAATTAATCTGAAACAAAATTAAAACCCAAAACCAACCGTTAATATGAAATGGATGAAGTATTAATTATATCTTACCTTTTATATCCTTATAAGATAGTATGTATAGGTCAGAATAAGTGGACGGATTAAGTATGATAGAAACTGTTAAGGATAGTTTTGTAAAATATACCTAAATTTTTTAAATATCTAAGTTCATTCAATTATTTCCTTAATTTAAGTGCACAAGTGAAAATAAAATACTTATTAGGAAATGAAAGTAGTACCAAGAGCAGAGCTAGACCCAAATTTGGGGGTGAGTACTAAACGAAAAGATAATATACATGTAACAAAATAGTAATATATATCTTTTAATTTTTTAACCTAATTTTTTTTAAAGAATGTCAATATATATATAAAGAATAAAAATTTTTACAATTAAATGTATAGGACAACTAATCTTATTTGAGTAACGGATTCAAAAAATTTTGACAATGGGAGCAAAAATTATACATTAGTATAAGAATAAGTGGAGTGTACTATATCTTGTTAATTTATCTCATTTAGAGTTAGAATGGATCAAACTCAATAAAATTGTGGGCTAAAAAATCTATATATCTACAAAATTATTACAAAATCTTTAAAATTGTTGTAGGGGCATAGGCCCCCACCCCCATCAAGGCGGATCTCCCCATGTTCATTCTTAATATTTTAATGAGCATATTTGTTTTATATGTGATTTTATTAGCACTCAATTTGAACTAATTATAAAATATTAAAGATTAATCTGTCCTATAAATTATTCAAAAAATATTAAGGAAAGAGTAACTTGTCCTATAATTTTTATTGTAAGGGATCATGAAATAATTTTTTTCCTTGAAGGACCAATTTATGTTATGCCCAATGTTACTTTGAAAGAAAATACATATCCTAATCAAAACCCAAGAAACACACACACACACACACACACACACATATATATATATATGCATAACATATTATTTATTATAATATTTAAATATCTATGTAAATAAAAATTTTAAAAAGAATTTATCTCAAATATTTGAATTGCATTTTCTAATTTACATAGAAATATACAATAAAAAGTAAAAGTGAATGATAAAATTGAATTATTGAAACATTAAACTTATCTAATTTCTTCTAAAAGTAATAATATATCATCTTATAAATTCTTATAACATATAAAAATATCAGGGTGGGGAGGTGGGAACTGGAAGCATACATGTATATGCATATATAGCACGAAAATTAAAAATTTCAAGAGGCCATGGCCACCCCAGTATATATAGGGCTTTGGGCCTGGGTAGTACAACATAACATTTTTTTTTAATAAATTAGAACTCCTTTTTCAAAATATAAGTCGTTTTCACATTTTTAAAAAGTATTAATTATTTTTTGCTCATGTTATCTCGATATTTATGATGAGTGAAAATGAGTGGATATGAGTATGATTATTTAAAGGAGAAATACATGATAAAGGGTATTTTTGTCTTTTATTTTTATTTTCTTAAAATATCAATGAGATCCAATAATTACCTTAGTTCTCATGCATAACATTAAAAGACTTATATTGTGGACCAAGGGGAATATAACATAACAACTAGGTAGCGTTTGGTAGGGAGAGGGGACAAAAAATACAGGGATAATGGAGATAATGGAGACGGAAATATAAAAATTCCTGTCTCTGGATTGTGTTGGGTTGTGAGTACAAGACATGATAACTGCTCCGTATTTTATTTGAAAACACGAGGATAACACAACAAATAAATGATAAAAGATATAAGTACCCCTCCAGGCCATTAGACCACTGTTGATTGCCTCCTATCAAAGTTGACTGCCATTGACCAGACGTTGACCTTGCTCCGCGCCGTCCGGACGGCCACGCCACCGCCTTTTGTGAGGCACATTGGAAAATAATAAATATGTATAAGAGTATTATTAGAAGAAAAAATATTAAATTTCTTTCATCGTATCCCGTCCCTGTTCCGTTTCCACCACCAAACAAGTTTGTGTCTCTAGTTTCTATATTTCCGTCATGTATCACTAATCAAACGCTACCTTAATGACTGTCATCAATTTTTGTGCTAACTAATGAATTTTTGTTTCCTTTTGGCATTCCTAACTAACGAATTTTATTTAAGTAAAGGACTAACTTACAATATGCTCTATCTTTTTTGCCCTGTGTTTTTCACCCTTTTGAAATTTAAAAAAATCATTAATTACATAAAAACACATTGTACCTTTAATTATAAATTTGTGAAGTTTTTTCTGTCAAGGTATAAATTACACATAACCTAAAATTTAGGGGTAAAATATATTTATCCCTTAGATTTATTGCGCTTTAAAGTTAACAGTTACAATGCCTAAGCACATTAAATGTCCGTTAAAATCGGCACATTGTAAATAGAGGTGTTAAAATGCTGGCTGCCCACCAAAAATCTGCAAAAAGGGAGTTGGTGGGTAAGCCGTTAAATAAATGGCTGAAATTTAGCTAGTCTATTTAGGCGGTCGTCATCTGCTAAAAAAAATTTCAAAAAATAATTTTTAATGTTTTATTGAATTTTTTTAAAAAATTTTTAAATAATATTTTTTATTTATGTATATCCAATTTTTCAAGATCCATAACAATAATACACTAACTTTAACTAAAAAATGTTATTATTAATAGCGTTGTTTGTGAGTTATGATATTGTTTTATTTTTAAGTTTTAACTTTGAGTGAATAATGTTAACTGTATAGTGTCACTGTGTTGATGAATGTACACATTGCTTACTTTTTTCTTTTTTGCGTCATACATTTTTTACTTTTTTAACCAATAAATTGTGAATTTTTCTAAAAAATAAAGACTTAGCCCGAGTTGGGTAGGTTAGGCGAGATTGAATTTTTTGACGGTTTAAAATTTCAGCTTAACCCGTTAAAAATGATGATTTTGAAAACCTGTGACTAAACCCATTTTGATATCTCTAACTATAAAATGTGACCTAAAATGTTTTGGTATGTTTCCAAATGACAAGTATCCTCTAAAGTGTTGATCTTATTTTAGAGAGTAAAATAAGGAATTTTACCTTTGAATCAATAAAATTAGATGTGGAGCCCTCTTTACTCTATTGATTTAGAGTTGTATTATTTATACTCATAAAATATCTGAATACTGTCAACTCAAATTGTTCACTTTACTTTCTCAAGTGACATTCTCGAAAACATGCTCGCAATGCACTAAAGTAGGAGACCAGTAAACCACAGATGGTCAGGGGTATATGTGCCGTTTACTCCGGTAACTTTAGTATATGTGCCGTTTTGGATGGCAAATAAAACGGCATGTCGCTTCGCTGTGGCCTCAAATTCTCCTTTTTCTTCTTCCTTTCTCTTCCTAAGTGAAGTGCTGAAGCCATTCTTAGAGTGTTGCTGGTTTTAACGAGTTTCGAAGAAGAAGAAGAACCATGGTGTGGGGACTCTTCCCCATCGATCCTCTTTCAGGTACCCTAATTACGCTTTTTTTTTTCTTATCAATTTATTTTAGGGTTTATTAATATATTATTTTTCATACCAATAATAATAATAATTTTTTTTTTGTCATATGTTCAATTCATATGGCAGGTGAAGATAAGTACTACATATTCAAGACTGGAACTTACAGAGTTGGACGAAAGGGTATTGTATTTTATTTTATGGTCCCTAATAATTTATTTTTAGCACTACTATTTGATTAATGTACCTTGGAAGAACGCCTACACAAATTTGTGTTAGCTCTAAGGCTTAATGCATGGAATAATGTAGAGGCACATTCAAAGTTGAGCTGAATTTATTATAGTTTTTTTTAGATTATTTCGTGTGGGATTGTCAAAATCCTGACAGAGACTCTAATGCTAGTGTTTAGTGGCTTAGGAATTGTGTTTAGAGTTTAATTTCTATGCATGGACTATCATTCAATCATATCATCCCATTTGCATGACTTTTTTTAAATAGTGGATATAAGATTTAACCATTTTTGCTGAAGTGTCAATACATGATTGGATGATACTGTTAATGCATAAAAATTAAACTCTAATGTTTATCCAGTTGTCCCCCAACACTTCGAACCACAAGTTATAGTTCATACCTGTCATTGTCCTGATTCATGAACGATACAAGAATCAGAAGTGAAAGGATTGATGCAGTGGAAGCCAATTGAATGGAATAGAAGTTTCTTTCTGCCATCTATTCTTTTTTTGTTGGGGCCGGGGGGGGGGGGACAACAATTAGATTCGAAGCTATAACCATTTTGTTCTAGACTTCTATGTGCCATTAGTTGGCATGGCTATCTGATGTTTAGTGCTTATTTTTTCCTTGTAATCTAACGTTTTGCTTATCCAAATTTCTAAATGTGCAAATGTGTACGCGGTTTTTTTTGTCTTCTCTATAGAGCAAAGTCAAATCCTGGTATGCTTTTTGGAATGGTCTGTACTCTGTAGCGACAGTTTTCTGCTGTTTGTTCCTGTGCTTTTGAAGGGATTTTTTTTTTAATTTTTATTTTTGGTCCTGTGAATATTGAATTATCATTATGGATAACTGGTTTTTTTGGATTTCATAATGATATTTTATAAGAATTTGTTAATTTCTGCTTACAGGTTGTGATGTGATAATCACTAAAGATAAAGGGGTTTCTCGGGTTCATGCAGAAATAGCTGTTAATGCAATGAACCTGTTAAATCCTGCCAGTATACTGATTAGAGATTGCTCGAAGTATGGGACATTTATCAGCAAGAATGTTGGACTCAAGAAAAAAGTTCATGAGCTACCAAACAAGGAAACAACATTGGAGGATGGCGATCTTGTCTCATTTGGTACTGGTAGTGCTACCTACAAGTATGTTTAATGTCCATCCATGGAGGTTTTCTACTCCTTTTGTGCTATGCGCTTTTAAATTTTAGAAAATGTTATTGTGGTGATTTTGTGGATCTGTGTTTATTTAAGTAGATGCAATCTCATGACTTTTATGTGTCTTTCACTTATATGCTCTTAATCACTTATAAATTTACTCTGGCAGGTTTTGCCATGTCCCACTCATTTTTTACATCTGTTCCTCGAACAAAGTGGATCGATCTCTTGAAGAGAAAATTTCATCAATTGGTTAGTGGGGCAAAAACTTATAGAGGTTCATCAATTATTATGACTCACGAATATATGTGCTCTCCAATTGCTTTAACATATGTGGTTTATAGCACATGATCTTGCATTTACTTGATATTACTCATATTAGACATATTAGAATACCTTTTTGTTTGTTTCCCCTTGAACAGACATTTTGCTTGATGGAGTGTTTGGCTCTTGTCTCAGTGTGAAAATTGACGAACTTTCACTCTCAATTCAGGTGCTGGTATTACTCATACCTTAGGTGAAGAGTGCACTCACGTGCTGGTGGATCAACTCATGCCTTTGAAGAAGGATATTGTTGATGCTGTGGTGGCTAAAAAATCTTGTGTTATCAAAACATGGCTTGAGGTATAGAAGCATTCAGTGTTCTTTATTGATTATTTTGGTTTTCCATTATGCTATTAATTTGTTGCTGCCAACTGATCAATCATGCTTGTATGCGTAGTCTGATGATATGATAGTTCGTTGCTTGCATATTCATCATATTCATATTTTTGTGGTTGATTTTCTTAAATTATTTATGCATCTTAAATAATGTGGCTTTTTAAGACTGACATAGCAATTTTCTGTAATAACATGGATGGCTATGTTAAGGAGAGTTGATATATAGAAGGTTTAAGTGAAGGATTTATCGTGGAACAAGTACAGAGCTATTTCACTCATGCTGAAAGTTTCAATTATGACTTTTTGTTTCCTGTATAGTTTTGTGCAGAAAAGGACATTGGCACTGAAATTCCTGGCTATCATTCGTAAGTATCGCTTTAACTTTGGAATTTGATTTAGTCAGCTTGATATTTCTAGCCTTTGACACAATCTATGCTATCTAAAGAAGCTTTCTTTTTCTTCTAACTACTTTTTTATTTTTTCGGCATCCCTTCATCCTTTGCAAGCAGGTATATTCCAACAGTTTTAGTGGAAGGAGTGTCTATCAAAGTTGCTGACCCTAAAACTCGTGAAAATTGCTTGAAAGGATACACTTTTTTGTTGGAATCTCTGCATTTGGTATTTGTTTCCTAAAGCCCTCTATTCTCACTCTGAAACTGAACTTAAGCATGATGATTAATTGATTGTTTGGATGTTACTTAAATTTCCATTTTCAAAGAATATGCTTGTATATTTTGTTTACTTTATTCTTGGAACGTTTTTTATTGTTTTCACAAGTAAATATGTAGGACGAGCAGACATGCATGAGTTTCTGAACCTGTAAGATAAACACATTTTGCTACTTTTGGAGCATATCTTTCTTGATAAAACTATTTATCTTATTCATTTCCCTTCTTACAGTATAAATTCAGGGATCAGCTAAAGTCTCTATTAGAAGTGACTGGTGCAAAAACTGTTTGGTTTGAAGAATTTCGTTCGAATAGTCAAGTATGTATTTCGTTTCTTTTTTATTGATGTGTTTTTCTGATTACAAGGTAAATTCTGGACTTCATAAGTGACATGAGCTGGTTGACTTCTCACTTCTTAATTATTAATATACAATACATGCTATTCTATGTGCTATAAACACGCATTTGAAATAAAATATTCTGCAGAAGCCTGTGTCTTATCTATCATAGACAGACCTGGTTTATGATAGGAAAAAATGGCATTGGTTGATCCATGTAACTAACCCCCAAAAGGTTTGGTTGTTGTTGGCATTGATCAATACCATATTTTGTCCTTCAGCCCTCTTTCCCGTTCTTGCATTAACCCAAATCACAAATATAGTTATCAATGTGTAGCAAAAGATTTTAAATTTTCGGTTTGCAAATCTGTTTTGTGATGTTCTTGTGTTTAGACATATTCTCAGGCCAATTATAATCTCTTACTATAAAATTATGCACTTTAGTATGGTGATTCTCATTTATTTCTTGTAGGGCTCAGATTATGGAGATGAAAATCATGTGGTTTGTGTCATCCCAGGGGGAACAGCATGCAAGTCTGATGGCTTCAATAAACTAAGTTCCTTGCTTAGAGTGAATGAGATGGATGTAATATTTGCTGCTTTGAGTGGACAGCTTGATCTGTCTATGTTGAAGTCTCCATGCAGTAAGTACTCGTTATTTCAAGTAATATGTTTGTGCTGTCCAAAGTTTCTTACCTTCAGCATTTGTCCATGCGTTTACAAACCCACCACCGCCACTTTCTGAAAAATTGCCAATTGACAGATAGCCGTTTTTGTTAGCTATCTGTCCTGGTAGATAACAGGAGCTTTTGGCATGATGCAAGGGGTCATCTTATTAACTGTAACTGATCAACTACTGACACAACAAATATTTCACAATTAGGCCTGTTTTCTTCACTTGTTTACACCTTTGTTTGTTAAGTGCAAAATGGTGTTTGAGGCTCCTTGTGATTGCATATATGGGGATGGAATTGTGAAACAGGGGGGATTGTTGGTCAATAGAAGGCTTACATATTAATTCTGGATTGCTAGAACTAATGATAAGTTCTGGTATCTGTTTGCTGTTAAATGCATGCAAAAGCTTCAATGGATATCAGAAGCTGATAGCACCCTGTGGGTGACTAATGTATATACTAGAAAGAAATTTCATAGGACACTAAGTGAGGGGAATGGAAGAGAATGAGGACTCCTATAGTGCATAACCAACTTGCTGAGTTGGAAGACAGAAAGCGGAGGAGAGAGAAGATTCTACAGGATTCTGTGTGGGAAGGTGAAGAGAGAGAGGAAAGGAAATCAGTTGGTTGGGATTGGGAGAGTGGAGCCTCTTGAGCAGCTCCTGGCCTCTAGGGGTGATCTAGAAATTGCCTATAATATTGACCTAGGCACTAGGCAGCTCTGAACCATCAGAAATCCCACCATCGATACTCACAGTGGCTGGTCAGTTTAATGCATGTTGATCTTTCGATGATGTTGGAAGGTTAATTTCCATCTTCTCGGCCGAAATTGCTCCTTTGCTTGTGTTTTTCCTTAGCCTCGATCGCTTATTGAACCAAGCAACAAACAAAAACGTGTTGGTATAATGAGATGGACACTCTTGTGGCTCAGATTCCTTTCACGATGGGGTAGACAGAGAGTGCTGACAGAAGGGGCTAATTGAAAGATTGGCTTGGTTTGTGGGATGCACAGCTTCAATTAATTACACAGTTGGATGAGTCCAATGTTGAATGGGTTAATATGCACCTTTTTCTTTTTCAATATTTCCTTCAGATATGTTTCACTTGAAAAGAAACAATCTAAACTCCATAGTTTATTGAAGTTTGTACTGTACAGAGTTACCATAACAAGCTGTATGGATTGTTGCAGTAGTTGTTTCATCTTCATGCTCCACAGACGAGACCATAGTAGCAGAATCAGATACTGAAGTTGAAACAGCCACATCAGCCCACGCAAATGCAAGTGAGACATTCTTCAATGGAGATAATATAAAATATGCAAAAACAGAAGAATTGGATGATGATTCTGGCAGTTTGGATAAGAGCAAACATGAGAGAATGGAAGCATCCTCAGATGATGTTTCTACCAGATTGAATGAAATAAAACATTCAAAATCAGAAACATCCTTGAGTGATGCTTCTGTCAGATTGGATACTCATGCTACCAGCTTTAGAGATGATAGTTGTGGTGTGAAAGTGAGGAAAGACAAGGTTGATAATTATGAAAGCGGAAATTCAGATATTATTTACAGTTGAGATTTAGTTGTTCGAGATATAAACATAGTTACTAGCACAAGTTCTGCACCAAACAGCAGTGTTCCAAATTTTAAACGATTTAAAAAGGTGAGGTTTTGGTTCCATATCTCTTGCTTATTAAATAGTTTATCATGTTCTGTGGTTGAAACTTGAAGCTTGCATAATTAAAAATATTTTTGTTATCTAGGTGAGTTTATTTTCCGGTTTGTCTGACCTCTAAATTCCATCAAACATATTGCTTATTGCAGGTCAATTTATTAAATTTTAGTGTATATTGCTAATGTCACAGTTTATGAAACACGCCTAACTAGTCCATTTTTTTTTTAAATGGAACTGCAGGGACAAACTCAATCTGGTAATAGCTTCGACAATCTTGTTCCATTTGCAAAATATCCATATAAGTAAGAATGATATTAAATCTCATTTCTAGATGTTATTTCAAACAAAGTCTGGCTAGCCATACTTCATTCCTCTTCTCCGAGTAACAAGTCGTGTTGTATTTCCTTGTTTTACCCCAGAGACTCTGACTATGGAAATGATGAGATGGCTGAGTCCATGAAGGAGGAAAAAAGGCGTAAGCAAATGGAAGCGGTGGCAGAAGACCTTTTTAATAATGAGAAGGTAAGTCTAATACTCTTCCCTCACTCCTAAAAGGAGAGAAAGAGAAGCTCTCGTCCATATTTAAGCTTGACTTATTGTGCATCGTCCTTAACTTTGTACATGTTGCGACTACAGGCAAGAAAGCGAGGCACATCCGGTTCACTTCGTGGGATCCTTATTTCATGAAGGTAAGCCCTCCATTTCAACATATATTTTTTTATTGCTCACGACTTGGAAAATATTGAACTTAATATTCTAGCAAATCTTTTGTGCTTCCAAGTTCCCAAAATAATTTTTTCAATCAATGCTAAGACATGACTGATGTGGATAAATGCCAGAAAGTAAAACTTATTGTAATTTTGCAGAGGAAAGAAGAGGGGCAATTTACATTCAGAGTTTGATCCTAAACGAAAACTTGGTTCCACTATTCCAAGATAGGCAATTTATCTATTTTGTTTTAACTTAATGTGTTGCTTCTATGCCTTATCGCAGAAATAGAGTGCGGATATATATACGTTCAGAAAATGTGTATAAAATAGAGATGGGTTGAGCATATATCAAATTATGGCAATAAGGACCTTTTTTCTTAATTCTTCTGGTCTACCCTTCTCCAACTTTGTTGTGCAATGGCTTAATAATACTATTTCATGCTACCTTGTAAATTTTTCCCATGATCATGTGGACATACTGGTCTGCATTAGGCTATAGCAGACAGTTTTCTTCAAACATATGAACTTCGTGTCCCGGTTGCAGGTTAATTTGTTCACCTACTGGTGTTTTGATGGAGAATGAGAAGAGGTTATTGGCCATGCATGTTCCATTGTTAGCATATGGAGTAAACAAGGAGAGCTCATTACACGAGTCCGCCGACCCCTGTACCCTTAAGTCAAATAGAGTAAAACCTTGAATTGTTGTTTGAAAGAGTTGTGCCATATCAATTTAATTCTCAAAAGAGTTGTAATATCAATTTGGTTCTCAAAAGATATGACATCAATTTAGTCCTCTAAAGATTAAAATTTATTTTAAGTTAGTTCAAAAGATTAAAAAAAATTGAACTAACTTGAAATAAATTTTAATCTTTTGAGAATCAAATTGATGTCACAAATCTTTTGAGGATAAGATTGATGACTCAATTCTTTCAATGACCAAATTAAGATTACAAATCTTCCAGGATTAAATTGATGTCTTATAACTCTTTTGAAGATCAATTTGAGGTCTTACTTTGTCAACTATATGTTAATATCAAGGCTAAAATCTTTTGGTGCTCTTTGTATAGCTCTATATGATGTATTTAGGGTGATTAATTATTTTAGGTGCCGTCCCAGTTCTTGAAATCGAGTATTAAGATATGGAGTAGACCTCCTTAAACCGCGAAGCCAATACTGAACTAAATTAAGAACTGTAAGAATGGTAAATTAATAGAATAGATATAGAACTATCTTTGTTTTCGCTCTGATTGTATAGATATCTCTATCACAATTCAAATCATCAAAACTTGAAGAGGATCTCGGAAACCCACCAAAGCTCTAGCAATCATATCAGAGAGTTACCGATTCTATTTAACTTTTAGGCATTTTAAAGAGCAAAACTTCCGGTGCTTGTAGTGTAGAATAAGGTATCAGTGAATTAGTGGGAAGGAGAAAGTTTCAATTGGGAACCATATTTAAATATCGGCTCTGACAACTGTTGTATTTTGTTCTTCTCAATTTAACTTTGCTTGAACATTCGTAATTTACTGAGGTTTTTTCTTCAACTTGTTAAATTGAGCACATAATAAAAAATCTGCCATTCGATTCCACCATCACGTTTAGGGGTTATATTGCAAAAGACGACAATAGACCCCCTCTAGTCTCCGCACATACCAAAATAAAGAATTTAGCTTAGCCCCCGAATGCAAACTTGTAGAATTCTATGCATCTATCCGTCATTGATTTATTATTTATTAGCTTTTTTAAGTCTAGCCACAAGCCATTCATATTTATATTGACTTCATGTTTTGGACCTTAAGGCTCTTGAACTCGATAAAATTTGGTCAAAGAAAATGGGGTGGTTAGTTTTAAGACTAGACTAGAAGATCAAATTGATCCTTTAAATTTTAAAGATTAGCATGTTATCAATTTTATTTTTCGGAGTTTTGTTATTAAATTAAGAGTTTAATTTTGATGCATTGATGGTGTAAAACAGTTTTACACTATTATCCAATTAAAATATTTTGTTTGTATGACTTTCCAGAGCAAGTATAAAAGTTAACTATCATGATTTATGTGGTAATATATAATTGAATGACTATATACAATTTTTTCACACTGTTATGACAATTTAATCCTTAAATTAATCGTTTAGAAATATAGAATACTTGTTAGGTTCGTCGTTGTGATCATTACCTTAGCTTTTCGTAATGATGAACACAGTAGCATTTTGAATTTTTAATAAATTCAATATAAATCTTTAGAGAGTCAATATGGTCATCATTCAGTATTTAAAAGCCTAATTTAGCTTTGACAAAAAAAAAAGGCCTAATTTAGGCATTTACTCTTTTCTAACATCGTTATTTTCCGGGTGAAAGACTTCTTAACCTCCTATAACACCCTATAACATCTCCATCTCTGGTTGGACAAATCAGCTTGAACGTGCTGCACCTAGACATAGCTTGAGTGCGTAACAAAAAATGAAAATGAGACAGCTACTTCCCTGTTTCATGGATATAGAGGTAGGGGAGTTAAAACAAAGAGTAAAATATAAAAATCGTGAAATTCTTTGGCATGCCTTTAGATATTTTTGGAGTGATACACAGCTGAGTCATTCTTCAGTAATATGACAATTGACAAAAGTTTGTTAATATTTTCTCTTCATTTTCAATCAATAATTCTATTGGAATCAAAGCCCGCTATATTTAGTAATGTTGGGTACCAGAGTTATAAAACAGATCAACGCAACTAAAATAGAGTTGAGAGAATTGGAACTGACACACAATATTTACGTGGAAAACCCCCTAATGATGAGGGAAAAACCACGGGCAAGGCCGAGAAAGATTTTCACTATGTGGAAGATAAAATTACACTTCTCTCTAATACTAAGGAGAGAACAATAACACCCTCTCTTATACTAGGAGAATACACTCTCTCTATAAATATAGGAGAAACTCTAGAAGACACTATATATTACAAAACACTCTCAGTTGCTTAATGCAGAAAGCTAAATTTCAGCTTCTATTTATAGAGCCTCGAAGTTACTGTGCAACCAATGCACAGGAATTTCTCGTGATTTCGGTGCTCACATGATAAGTTCCTGTGCATGTATAGTAACTTGCACAGTAACTCTCGTGATTTCGGTTGAATCCTTCACGCATACACAGGTAATTTTTACTGCAAGTTTGAAATTTTCTCCTCTGATCACATGTGCACAGGAGAATTTCTCCTGTGCACTTTAAAAATTTGCCACAAAAGTGGCTTTATCACGCCACAATCTTCCACTTAAAGTCACTTTTGGTGAGCTTTCAATCTTTTCTCATCTTGCCAATTCTCTTGCCTACGTTTCTGATAAGCCATAGGAAGATCTACACCATTCAAACTTGTCAGTATTGATCGGCTTTGTCATGACATCTGCTAGGTTGTCTTTCGTGTGAATCTTCTGCATATCCACATTTCCTTCTTCTACTACTTCTCGAACAAAGTGATCCTGGACTCCTATGTGCTTCGTCCTAGAATGAAAGGCTGGATTCCTTACAATGTGCAAGGCACTCTGACTGTCACAATACACAGTAATCTTTGACGTTTGTGCCGAGTTCCTCCATTAACCTTTGAATCCAAATAGCTTCCTTGCAAGCTTGTGTAGCTGCCATATATTCAGCTTCTATAGTAGGCAGAGCTACAAAGTCTGTAACTTAGACAACCAACTCACAGCTCCCCCAAGTGTGAACACATAGCCTGTAGTAGATTTCCTTTTATCAAGATCACCTGCAAAATCTGAATCAACATATCCTCTGACGAACTCTGATCCTCCAAAACATAGTGCAGCACCTGAGGTTCCTCTAATGTATCTCAGGATCCTCTTCAGCATTCCAATGCTTTTTTCCTGATCCCATAAACCGACTACTCCAACTGCTGAGCAATATCTGGCCTAGTACAAATCATGGCGTACATAAGGCTTCCCACCTGATGCATACGGTACTCAAGACATTTCCATCCTTTCGCTTCACTGCTAGGACACATACCTGAGGATAATTTGTAATTCACAGGAAGTGGGGTTGAAACTGGCTTACAATCTTGCATATTGAAGCGCCGCAAGATTTTCATCAAATAATTCTTCTGTGAAAGCCAGATCTTCCTTCCGTTCTGTCTCTGAATTTGCATCCCTAAAATCTTATTTGCGGGTCCCAAGTCCTTCATATCAAACTCCCTAGCTAACTGTGCCTTCAATTCTTGGATTCGATCTTTGTTGGGGCCTACCACCAACATGTCATCCACATACAACAACAGAATGATGAAAACATTGTTACCAAACCTCTTGTAGTATGTACAATGGTCTGAACTCAATCTGTTGTATCTGAGGCGAATAATGAAGGAATCAAATCTCTTGTACCAACACCTTGGCGCCTGCTTTAGCGTCCAGAGATTTGGTCAACCTACAAACCAAGTTTTAGACCAGAGATTTGGTCAACCTACAAACCAAGTTTTCTTTTCCTTGTTCCTCAAAACCTTCTGGTTGGAGCATATAAATCTCCTCTTCAAGTTCTCCGTGAAGAAAGCAGTTTCACATCTAACTTCTAGGATGTAAATCAAGTGTAGCACACATTGCCAACACTACTCTGATAGTGGTAAGTCTAACAATGGAGAAAATATCTCATTGAAATCGATACCTTCCTTCTGAGCAAATCCTTTTACCAACAGTCTTGCACGATATCGTTCCACTCGATCATTTCCATCTCGTTTGATCTTATAGACCCATTTGTTGCCAATGGCTTTCCGACCTTTTGGAAGTGCAACAAGTTCCCATGTCTTATTCCTATGCAAGGCCTCCATTTTTTCCTGCATTGCTGCCATCCACAAAGAAGCATCTGTGCTACTCAAAGCCTCTTTGAAAGTTGATGGTTCTCCTTCTTCTGTCAGAAGACAGAATGCATCGTGGCTTGCCATAACATAGTCTGAATGCCATGATGGTGGCTGTGTCTGGCGTGTTGATCGCCTAACTTCGGTATTATTAGCCTCTTCTGGTACTTGTTCATCATGCTCTGGCTCTCTTCAGAATCATTTTCTCCAGACTTCTCACCTATCTACTCATAATCTTCTTAACAATGCTGTCATTTCTTTCTTCACTTTGCAGTTCATTTCTGCAAATATAACATCCCTGACAATAACCTTGCTGGGATCCACAAGCGATACCCCTTTACACCGTCAGCATAACCCAAGAATATACATTTCCTGGATTTTGGGTCCAACTTTGTTCTTTCTTGGGAGTTATACATCACATATGCCAGACACCGAACACTTGTAGAGAAGAATAATCTCCGGCTTGCCATTCCACATCTCCATTGGTGTCATTAAACCAATCGCAGTTGATGGCGACCGATTAATCACGTAACAGCAGTTTCACCCTTCTCCTAGAAAGACTTGGCTAAACCCTGTTCTAGCATTGCTCTTGTTCTTTCTAGAAGAGTCCTGTCTCTACTACACCATTTTGCTGAGGTGTATGTGCAACTGTGAATTGCCTTTGAACACCTTCATTCTTGCAAAATGCCAGAAAATCTCCATCAGTATATTCTCCTCCATTGTCTGTCCTTAAACACTTGATTCTCTTTCCGGATTCAAGTTCTACTCTTGCTTTGAAGTCCTTGAATATTGGGAACACATCTGACTTCTTCTTGATTGGGTACACCCACAGTCTCCTGGAGTAATCATCAATGAATGATACAAAATATTTTGCACCTTCCAAGGACATTTCTGGCGACTCCCACACATTAGAATGAATCAAGTCTAGAATATGCTTACTTCGAGCAGTTGAACTACCAAACTTCAATCTATGCTGCTTGCTTGTAACACATGCTCACAAAACGGTAAATTCACCGATTAAGCCCGGAATGAGATTACGTTCCGCAAGAACCTTCAAACCACGTTCTGACATGTGGCCTAATTTGCGATGCCACATCATGGTCGTTTCTTCTTGACTTGCTGATGCTACTCATGCATCTGCCTCCTGCAACGTATCTCCTTGAAGCTTGTATAGATTTGCCGTGGCCTTTTCGCTTTCATCACCACAAGAGCACCTTTAACAACTTTTAAGATCCCACCTTCAACATGGGTCTTGCATCCGAGGTTATCCAATTGCCCAATAGACAATATATTCTTCCTCAAGCCCTTCACGTGTCGCACTCCTTGAATTGTTCGAATGGAACCATCAAATAATTTTATTTTGACAGTACCAATACAGCAATTTCTAAGGCATAATCATCTCCCATGAACACAGATCCTCCGAGAGAGGTTCGTAACTGTAAAACCAATCACGGTGAGGAGTCATATGCCATGATGCTCCTGAATCCATTATCCAAATATCAGTGAGCGTTTACCACCTTTGGAACCAATTGCCGCCTCACTGCATAGGATTTCTCTATCCAGAGGTACTCGCAACACATCCTTGAGAGAATGATGCTTCTGGGCTTTATCTGCATTCTTCTTATTGTTCCAATAATCTTTCTTCAAGTGCCCTCTCATGCCACAACGGTAGCATTTGAAGTTCTTCCTTCTTCTTGACTTTGATCTACTCCGACCATGACTCCCACTGGAGTCACGCTCCATTGATCTTCCTCGTCACCAACAGCGCCTTGCTTGCTTTGAGCTCTCCAGTCTATCTTCCTTATTCTTGCGCCTGGACTCCTCTTCAAGAATAGCACCGGCGACATCATCAAAGGATAGCATTGGAAGTATTATTATTTGTGATGTTGATGATGAGTTGATCATATGAGTAAGGTAGACTGAAGTAGAAGCTCCGCACGTTCATTCTCGTTATTTTATAATTTGATGCTATAAGCTGGGAGAATAAAGTATTCAGATTGTTGATATGGTCCGTCACTAATGTGGACTTACTCATCCGAAGAGTATACAGCCTCCTCTTTAGAAATATTCTATTGTGAAGAGACTTGACCTCGTAGTTTGACAAGAGCATTCCAAATCTCCTTTGCTGTCTTCTTTCTGCAACACTAGACAATCCTGAATCTCCATTGCAAGATGAGATTGGCAACAGCATTATCATCCATCTCCTTCCACTTTTCATCAGGAACTTTGACGGTCTGCCTTCAATTGCGGTAAGCAATTGTCCTTCCTCAAGATTGCCTTGATCTTCAATTTCCACAGGAAAAATTACTCTCATTGAACTTCTCAAACTCAAATTTTAGTTGCGTTGATCTTCAATTTCCTTTACCAGGACCTGTTTCTCTACTAGACGGTCGCTTTTTTTTATCATGAATAGTACGTATACGTGAATAGTGTCTTATACGTAAATAGTCCGTATACGTGAACAGTATCGTATATTTATACCGTATATGGAACAAATCCAGTATACGTTAACAATACTATAAAAGTATACAACTACACGTATAACCAGTGACCGAGAGTAGTAACCCGCGGTGGACCAATGGCTTTTCAAGCACCAGGAAAAATTCTTTCTGATGTGGAAGATCAAACTAAGCTGTAACCACAGAGCATACTAAGAAAAATCCCACCGTACCAAAGCTCTGATACCACTTGGGTACCAGAGTTATAAAACAGATCGACGCAACTAAAATAGAGTTGAGAGAATTGGAACTGACACACAATATTTACGTGGAAAAACCCCTAATGATGAGGGAAAATCACGGCAAGGCCGAGAAAGATTTTCACTATGTGGAAGATAAAATTACACTTCTCTCTAATACTAAGGAGAGAACAATAATACCCTCTCTTATACTAGGAGAATACACCTCTCTATAAATATAGGAGAAACTCTCAGAAGACACTATATATTACAGAACACTCTCATTGCTTGAATGCAGAAGCTAAACTTATTCAGCTTCTATTTATAGAGCCTCGGAGTTATTGCAACCAATGCACAGTAATTCTCCGTGATTTCGTGCTCACATGATAAGTCCTGTGCATGCATAGTAACTTGCATAGTAACTCTCGTGATTTGGTTGAATCCTTCACGCATACACAGGTAATTTTTACTACAAGTTTGAAATTTTCTCCTCTGATCACATGTGCAGGTGGATTTCTCCTGCACTTTGAAATTTGCCGCAAAAGTGGCTTTATCACGCCACAAGTAATATGTTTCATAGAACCAACAAAGAGTTGGTTTGAGTAGAAAAGGCCCTTAGTCCCTCAAATATATGGTTTTCAATTTGATTTCAAAATCTGTGCATGAAAAAAATACTATTAAAACGAATATCCGTTTATAAAAATATGATATCATAAGGAATAAAATAATTAAATCACAAGATAAATGTATTTTTTATAAGGAAGAAAATTGACCGGCCGTAACTAGTTAACCATTATCGTCACTTTGCCCGTCAAGTACCTTCAACCGTTGGAGCTCAAACTGAGCAAAATCGTGAAATTCGGCGAACTGGTCCAGTTTTTTAGGTTGGCCAATTTGGAACTTTTGAATTTGTTTTCTTTCAAAGCTTAAATGCTGATATTTTTTGCACAGAACAAAAACAAAAAAAATGAAACCAAAGAAGGATACTAATAAAGGTTAATGGGTTGTTCTTCTCTTCGTCATTCGTAGGCTACTCACTATAAACCTTCCTGGAAGCTAATAAATATTGTTTTCAAATACCTTGTGATGTGTGTGAGGCTAAGATTAAAAGAATTTTATATAGATTATATTTATTTTTATAGACCTATGAATAATTTTTTATTTTTTGTGTTGATTGTGTTAATGTTAGTGATTTAATATATTTTTTTATATTCTAATTAATTATATGTATATATTTATGGTTTTTGTTATTGTACCCTAAGGATACCAGGACCTTTTTGAATTCAAGGGTTGTAATTTAATTATGAGTATTTAAAATATTAATAAATTTAGTTAGTGGAGCACACGGTTAATTTTCAGTCACAAGTTATCTAAAGGTCCGGAATTCATGAATTTTATAGGGTACCAGAAAAATTCCCTATATTTATATATATTTTATTATATTTTAAGATTCAATTTCAACCTTTGAACCAATACCTTGATTGGTTTGATGCCTGGCCTAGTTTTCTTTTCTTGATTTTTTATAATGCTCTAACCTAAAATTTTCGTCATAGTACTATAAAAATGTATCAAACAAACAGAAATATCTCAAGTGGCACAAGATTTGAAGAGATGAAATACCAGTTTGCTTTATTTAAAAGCCAAAAAAAAATAGTTTGTAAAATTTAATGTTTGTAAGAAGTAGATGTCTCCAGCTTATTGCTATACTTGACGAATATATCAAAAGTGTTTAATAACAAAATTTTAAAAACCAAAATACTGCATACATAATAAACATCAAGAAATCATCATTGCAGAAAATTCATAACAATAATATCCATCTGTTATTAAACATATATGATAACAATATAGGCTATATAATGTATAATATGTGTGTGCCCGAGAAGTGGCAGAAAAGACAGAATCAAAGTACAAGAACCGTATCTCAAAGTGCTGATGGAAACAAGGGAAAAATCCCACATCTAAATCTCCATCATAAGAAAAATTCTCAATCAGAGACCATTGAAGAAAGAAAAAAAAATGAAACAAATAGTAATATAGTATTACTATAGCAATGAGCATATTCTACCAATCAATAATGATGAATATGCAACCAATGAATTTATAGCCTAAGCCTGAATTTACAGCTACTGCTCCGAATCCTAATAGAGTTATTAGCACTAAGGCTATCCACCACAATCCTGCACCTAACCCTGAATGTGATTCTGAAGAGCTTCAACTTCCCAAGCTTAATCCTCACGGGCTGTTTTGCCCTCAGCAAGAGTGGAACACTGCCACTTTGCTGCAGTTGCTGCTCAAGTGCATTTTGCAACCCTGTTGCATCCTGTGTTTGCCCTGAAAGTGGTATGTTAAGCACTGTTGTGTTCTTGTGACCCTGGTAGAATTTTGGCAAAGACCCTTCACACAGTTTTGTTTCATTGTACCAAGCACTT